>CAMGYJ010000009.1:49777621-51249237 GCA_946122785.1 Linum tenue
GAACCCTCCATTTTTATTTACTTTTGGTTCGATCACATATTCTAATTTTTTCTCGTTCGAAACCAAAATGATGGTTAAGGATAATCACTACTTGTTATGCCATAAAACTACACACTAAATTGCTACCAAAGTTTCCAACTGCATGGAGAACGAAATGAATACATGGGGTGTATTTGAGGAGGAGCTATTGGGCTATCAATGACTGAATTCAATTCATACCTTAACTTGAAACAACTGCTGCCAAGTATAAATTTTCTCTTCAAGTCTCTTTTGCTCTCAAAGAAAATTCTTCTGCAGAGATTGGATTTACCACAAGTTACAACACAAGTGCAAATTTTTGCCCAATACCTAGGTGATTATCATCATGATTCAATTTCTAACAAGCATTAATACAAATGCCAAAGTAGGAACCTGTCATCATGCGTAATGTCATGGCGCCTGCTACGAGATTACAAAAGATTACAGGTCATTCATTTACTTCATTTTAGTTACACCCTCAAATGCCCAACAAAAGTCTTGACCAACAAAGAGAGACAAGATGTGGTCGTTACTTGCATCCTTGATCCAACAAAAGAGAGAACGAGACTGCTACTCTACCACCATCTCAACTTCCTTGAACCTTTGTGCAGGCCCTTACCTGCAAGCGGTGCAAATCCAGGGCAAAACCTTGATTTCTCAGGATAAGAACTTACTGAAAGGGACAGTAGAACTCAGTATTCAAAGACAGAATTAGGCAAACCTTCTTTATGGGTCTGAAAAGCCTGAACATGGAGAACTTTCCTCCCCTATTGAAGCTATTACAAGTTGAATGCCAAACAACTTGAAGCCATTCTCCGAGCCATGTTTCCGGTCACTAGAAATTATCTTAACGACTGGGGAAATGGACTCGACTACACCCTCCAATTGTTTAGGCCAAGAAATCGATGATTTGGTAGTAACTGCAAATGATGGAAGTGAAGCCAGCTGAGTTAGTCGACATTTTTGAAGAAGTGAATGGTATAAGGATCCACATGAATCAAGATGTTTGTGACTAGATGGTTCAATAGGTGTCTTCGAAATGCCTAACATATTAAGGTGAAAACCACAAAAGTAATTGACACTAGCTAGCCAATTCAACATAAATGAGAAAGTAAAAATAAGGAAATGACCAACCAAGGGCCTTAAGGTCGGGAGTCAATGAAGGCAAATATGATGGTCGTGACCGCTTGTTGGTCCAATTTGTAGGCCGAGTATTTGAAGGAGCAGCTGCAACAATTGGCTCCACTTCCCAAAAAGACACTCGATCTGGAAGCGAAATAATGTAGTTTGGCGTTTTTTGTTATTTAAGATGATCATTTTATGAGGAGAAGAGAGATGTAACCCAAATCTAGATAGCTAAAGGATTATATCTTTTCAAATAAACAATGCAAGACATCAGGGCAATTCAATCCAATCCAAAATTCTTAACAGATGAATACTTCTGAAAGAGACAGAGCACCCAATAGCAACAAAGCAAGAATAAGGATGAGTATAGGAAGAACTAATCTCATAGAGCTTATAGAATCTGCATCAAGCAGTTTAGCAAAAATATTCTCAATCCTCCAGCCTATTATCTACTTCCATGGGCAATAAGATAATCTTCGTACATGCACGTACCATAAACATCATGTGAATTAAAGAAACCAGAGTGCGACTCACCAGTTCTTAAGCACTCAGGATGGCGGGGAGACTTCTTTTATGGTGCAGGTCTTTCACCTTGACTGAGGTCCACGACTCCTTCGGGCCAAAGCAAGATAGCCCCAATTCTCATTGCAACCTCCATCCAAAAAAAAAAAATTAGAAAAAGGAAAAGTTAGATTCGAAAACATATGAAACCAGACATTTAAGATTAACCTTATAAAAGAAAACTGCACCACTAAGAACATGATACCCTTCCTTCGTCAGTGCAAGAATCTTGATACAGAGGTACACTGAACATCATTTTCGCAGATTCCTGTCTATCTCTCTTATAAAACCAAACAGGAAATAGCGTCCAAGCCTCCGAGAAATAAATTGCTTCCAAGGATTCAAACTGAAGAGGGCTATTAACGAACATGGAACCAACAGTAACACAGTGCTCACAAACACCATTAGTTGTAAACTCGGCCAAATGGAATCTCTAGTGACCACCATACGATATCCCAGAAGTTCGCAATGGGCGGTCATCACATGTAAGGCAATTATTGCATACACTTTGGACCTGACACAATAGAAGAAACCTCATTCTAAGATGACTGAGATAGATATCATTACAGCAGGGAAAACCAAAAGAATATTTAGTTTTTTATAGCATTAAGAGTAGGAAGACAAACAATGGTTATGATGTAAGATATTTCTTATGCAATCAAGTTTAATTATAGCAAACAAAACCCAAAACAACGTTGAACATCGTAGCCTAAAAGTTGTGGTGGACTAAAGGGATTTGACCGGATACCATTGACATTAAAATGTTGGAAAAATACAATATAACTCTTTCAAGTGCAACGCACGCAAAATGGATATATAATAGGGGGGGGGGGGGGGGACATGCAGAAACTGCTGCAAAAACTTCAATTCTAAAGCCTGTTCCAAACCTTGAATCGTCGGAACTGAAAGGCAACATCACTCAAACCATGTTGGGAATTTTTCTTGGAATAGGCTGGACCATGATTTTGGCCTACTAAACTAAAAAGGCTTGCAGGCCAAACAATTAATGGGATTTTCTAGGAGCAACTTGTTCTTCAGATCAATAAGTTTGCAGAGTCGATACATATATTTGAGTTGAAACACCTAAGTTAGGTTGGATCAAGTTAAAAATATCCCAGTTGACAGTTATGAAAATTAATAAAGGGTATAATAGAAGACAGTAAAAGAATGCCAAATAGAGAGGCAGATCCTAGACTTACCTCTGTGATTGCACCCAGTGCCAATCCCGTGGAATTCGATGATTGACTGTCTGAATTTCATCATCTAAAATTCATGTGAATCGTGGTAACTCCATAAATCTGCATGAAAACAAAAGTAGAACAGCTCAAAGACAAAAACCGCTGCCGCTAAGTCAACTCTCATGCGCCGGCTAGTCTGTGATGAGATGAGACTAGACAAAGAAACGACCAAAATGGAATGGGGCTTCTTTCTATTCGAGCTATCTGCTAACTGCTCATATTTTATATCCACTTTCTTATTTCACTTTATGAGCAAATTCATGTGAATAATCACATTTCTAGCGAATTGTGTTGATTCTAGAAGATTGAGTCAAGCCAAAATACCAATTTTTTACAACATTCTCTGCTCAAGGAGTATGCATTTCTGAATCCTCACCTCCACTTAGCATACTTCACCATACCTCCTTGTGTCCAATAGCCCAATTCCATAACCAGGTGGACTAGAAATCAAGACCAACACATTATCTGCATACATTTAAACCAACACATCTTCAATTAGAAATGACAATGAAGGAGGAAGCTTTTAGAAGAGGCAGTAGCTATGTTGCAGACATAACACATGTATTTCCGTATTCTGATCAGACCTAAAGCTGTACACCTCTTCATCCCCCAATGGCTTGAATCCTACGAGGACATTCAATTTGAGTTCACATAAACAAATTAATGAAACTGCAGAAAGAGAATGAAGCTGAGTCCTCGCATAGGGAAAGTATAGAAGGAAAATGGTGTCCTTACCAGGCTTTCCCCGGATAATATGTTGCTTCCAACAGGCTCCGCACCAATTATTCAATGCACTCCAATGATAACAGGAACAATTAAGAAAACATTCAGCTAATTTTTATCACACAATTCGAGTGAATCAACATTGTCATTTCAAATGAAAACTAAGTACAACCCAATGTTCATCGGAAAATGAAAAGTCAAATTGAAAAGTAGAACTTCCAAAGTCTATGCTTCATCTTCCGACATGACACTCGTTGTAGCAGCGACACCAGGATCTACATACTCAAATGCTACAGGATGTAAATCATTGCGAACCCAATTTTCATCTTCACTAGCTCGACCAGCGTTTTCCACCGAGAGTGATTGATCTGCATTTTTCGATTGATAAACTAATTCATCACCCAATTCATATGTGTCTCTAGGCTTTGTTCGAAGTGCCACATACCAATCAGGTTCCTGTGAATCTTTAATGTAAATACAGGCCTAACTTGATCTGCAAAGACAAAAGGCTCATCACGTATATTAGACCCTGTGTGAATCAATCTTGAAAAATTCACCATAGTATATCCGTATGCATCTTTTTTCAACCCTCTTCCACGTTCCACGTCAACCCATTCACACTTAAATAGAGCTACTCTGAACCTTTCGAAGTAGTTCAACTCAATCATGTCAATTATCCGTCCATAATTTAAAATTTCACCTTCTAAACTTGAGGTCTTTGTTGCTACAACAACGCCACTGTTTTGAGTTTTTCTTTCCTCTTCACGACAGTTTGCATGATATCTGACTCCCTTGGTGATGTAACCTTTAAATTGTCTAACCCCATAGTTCGGACCTCGGGCTAGCCCTTTCAGTTCAGCAGTAAATCGCGGATCATGCATCTCCTCTAGCCTAGCTACCTATATACTCACAGCAAAAAAAAGGGAAATCAACAGCTACTAATTATGTTGGTATATCGAAAGGAATGTCAAACCTAATTGACGACATCGTATTACAGCGTACATGATAGAAGAAAAGTGAAAATAAAAATTATGTAACTTTTTATTTAGGCAATGCTATATCTAGCTAAGTTCATAAGGACACAATCAAACGAAAGAAGGCACTCACCGTCCTTTGAACCAATCAACAAAGGTGGAATGGTGGACTTTCTCGATTTCAATTAGACGAGAAGCATTATTTCTACGATTTCTGCTTGAAAGTTTCCTTTTAATCTCATCCTTATGCTCTCTGTCAATCCGATAAGCAAATATTATAATGAATTTCTAGTTAGTAATAAAAGGAAATTAAGACTAGCTAATAGGAGAAAAGGAGAACATACTCTATGTGAGGCATTTTAGTGTGCTTTATAGTATTGGTACTATAAAATATTTACAGCCATTAGATCATGTTCAAACTATATCAACCATTAGATTTTATTTAAATTATTAAATTATTATTTTATTTGTGTGTGATAACCGGTACAACCGGTTGTCTGAAACCAATTGAGACAAACACTATCTTCCTTGGAAAACCATTCTTCTCACCGCCGAAACCCTTCTTCCTTCGATCCTCTTCCTTCCTTCGATCCTCTCCACGCAGCTAGCGAGCAGTGAAGACGACGAGCAGTGGGTGACGACGAGTGAAGACGGCGAGCAGTGGGTGACGACGAGTGAAGACGGCGAGCAGTGGGTGACGACGAGTAGAAGGCGGCAGTGAAGGCGGCGATTCGGATTCCAGATTCCGACGACGACAGTGAAGGCGGCGAGCAAGGGACGACGAGAGCGAGCATCTCTTCGTCGATTGCAAACGAAGACCCTCTTCCCATCGATAGCTAACGAAGACTCTGCACAAAACCCCTCTTCCCATCGATAGCAAACGAAGACCGCTGACCTACCTCCTCCACCGCAACTTTTTTCGGTTAGTACTATCTTCTTTGTGTTTAGCTTGATAATTAGCTGCAATGGCGGTTCCTGTTGTTCCTTCACTTGTTTTGAAGGAGAATTTGCAGCATTTACCTTCTCTTCACCTTGTTTTTGCTGTTGAGGTTGTGCTTGATTTGTCTCCGTTTCAGCAACATCCTTAGCAGGCTCTTGTTGTTGTTGTTGTTGTTCCTCAATCTTCTTCTGTTGAGGAGGAGCATTGGGTTCTTCTGTTGTTAGGGTAGAAGAATTCGAGTCTGAAGAATTCACAGCAGTTGTGGTTGTTGTTGTTGTGGTTGCGGTTGTGGTTGTTGATGATGCTTCCTTTGGTGAGGAAGCTTTGGATGGATGTTGTTGTTGTAGTTCTTCCATTCTTCGTGGGAGGATTGATATGATATGATATGGTAGATAGAAAGGCCGTGTTCACTGAGAAAGTTGGGAATTTTTCTCTGTTTAGCCAATTGATGAATGTAGTTAAGTTTGAAAACCATGATTTGTTTGATTGATTTAAGTCTCTTTGCTATGGTTAGTGGCTCCAAGCATGCGATTAACCAACAGAAATGGGTGCTTATCTTAACTGTTCACTTCATAGTATGAGTTTTCTGTTTGTGGAGTTATCGGATGTATCCGAAGGGACTGTATGTGGAGTTAGAATTGTGTATATAATGTAGAAAAGAAGTTTAGTGCAGTGGGTAAAAGAGCTTCCATGAATGATGAGACATTAAGGTCAAACTTAGTTAGGATATTTAGAGCATGGTTGTGGCTGATCGATATGCAAATACAGGAGGTCTGTTGGCCTTAGAATATACGGCAGCTTGGGAGTTACTCCCAGTTTTATTCTTTATTGTACATTCCGTGCCTCGATCTCATTTTGTATTGTTCATTTCGTTGTTGCCTTTGCTTTCAAACTGAAGAGAATAACTGTGCTGGGGTTGTTCTGCTTGCTTCTTTAGTTCTTTGGTCTTGATTGGGTTTTATGGATGTAAGGAATGGGTTTTTGATTGGAGAGACTTGATTTGTGTTTTATGGAGGCAAATCGAATAGGAAAGTTCATACTCAGTTTGATTATTTTCAGTTTGTAGTGTCGTTACCGTTGCTTGTTGATTACATTTTGGACTGTTAATTGAAGGGTCTTGCTTGGCTGCATGAAAGGTGCAATTGAGTGTGTTAGTCAAGAACTATTTCATGAAATCAGGGTGACTTCAGTTTTAGCCAGTTTGGATGGAAATAGAGCGAGTGTTTATGGTGGTGTCATGGGTTATGGAAAGCTTAGTGGCTATGCTCGTGGTCATGTTATTTAGCTCTCAAAAGTTGTAAGTTGTGTGTGGTTTCTGGAAATATCACGGCTGTGAGAGAGACCGTGGATGTAATTCTGGAAATATCACGGCTATGAGATAGGCCGTGAGATAGACCGTGTATGTAAAAACACACTTCTCAGTTTCCCAGAGGTTTTCACGGGTTGCCTTCGACAGTGTCACGGCCGTGAGATGAGCCGTGTTTTTGGATATGGATGATGGGCATCTCACGGCCCCATTGTTAATTCTACGGGCCCCTTTGTAAATTCTCACGGGCCCCTTTGTAAATTATCACGGTCCCCTTTGTAAATTATCACGGGCCCCTTTGTAAATTCTCACGGCCCCTTTGTAAATTCTCACGGGCCCCTTTGTAATTCTCACGGCCCCTTAGTAAATTCTCACGGCCCCTTCAGTAAATTATCACGGGCCCCTTTGTAAATTCTCACGGCCCCTTTGTAAATTCTCACGGCCGTGAGAATAAGCCGTGTGATTGTCTGGAGATTGTCTGGAGATATGCAAACTTCTCTTTGCTTCTCACGGGTCATGTCACGGCCGTGAGATTTTGCATTTTGGGTGAAAATTAATGAAAGCTGGGTGTTTTCATGGTTAATTAGTGTACTCAGGTGTTGATGTAGGGGATTTTCAGTTCTTCTGGTAGTTAGAACTTGTATTTTGTTTGTACTCTTCGGCATGCTTATAATTCGTGTTTCAAGGCATGCTTATAATTTTTCTGTTGTTTTAATTTTGCAGTTTGCTAAAATTGTTCTATAATGAAGACGAAGAGGCATCAAATTTTCAGCACGCGATGTTCTCCTAGGAAAGTATTCTCAGTAGTCTCAAATTTAGAGGCTTGTCAATCAGAGGCCATTAGGAGATGTGGCTTTGGTCGTATTCTTGAAGTCAAAGCAAGAAAGCTACAACGTGAGTTGTTGGAGAAACTTGTGAAGAGCTTTAATCTGGAAGAAAGCACAATTAAGGCGTATGGGTTGGAAGTGCATATTTCGGCCAAAGATTTCGAGCGAATTATGGGTGTGCCTGAGGGAGGTACTGATATCATCTTGAATGGTGAAGAAGTGGAGGGAAGATCAGAGGAACTGGAACCATTTAGAGTGTTTTCGACACGTGATTGTGGCCGACAGGCGATTTCCACAAGCTTAATGCAGAAGGAGTTGTCGAAGATGAAAGATAGCGACGATCTATTTCTTCAAATGTTTATTTTGTACGTAATGGGGGTGCTATTAGTACCAACTAGAAGAGAGGACATTTCCTTGTCTTCGGTATACGCTGTCACCGATGTTGCAGACATTCCGAAGAAGAATTGGGCATCCTTTTGCTTCAATGAATTGGTCAAATGCATCTGCGACCATAATGCTTCTAAAAGAGAGTATATACCGGGTTGCTTGCTGTTTTTGGAGGTAAATAATTGTTAATCCCGACTTTCTACATATTTGTAATGATTAATCATCATGTTGATTATAGTATTTTTTTTTGTAGTTAATATTCTTGGAGCATGCAAATGGTATTTTCCAAACCGTTGATGGGAGTTTGGATTTGATGAGTTGGGGGAGCGGAGACGTGGAGTTATTGTTAACAAAAGTGGTAAGATTGATAGTATATTTGATTCTTTTGACAAGTTGGAGCATGCTAATGGTACATTTGGTTCCCTTTTTAATTAATTTATAGGTTTCCAGCAGTTCGGGGAAAAGATCAGCTGAGGATGCCGGTTTGAAATCACCTCCAAGGAAACGGGGAGAAGTAGATGGGAAACGGCACAAACCCGACGGGGATGAGCTACTTCTCTATGAGCGTATTGATGCTCGGTTTAGTACCATGGAGGGTAGAATTGACAACTTTGGTCAAGAATTTAGAGTGGCAATGGGTGATGCTGCTTCTAGAGATAATGAGCTAATGAGCCGGGTTGTGAAAATGGAGAACGAATTTCGGGCTTTTAGAGACGAAATCGGTACTGCAGTGAAGTCCCTTATAGAGGCAGTGAAAGCAACTGTAGGTGATCCGTTGTCAAGGGAGCAGCCTAGGGAACCCATTTCTCCTACAGCTGAGTTGAAAAAGAACGATCAGAAGGGTGAGGTTGAAAAACCTAGGGAACCCATTTCTCCTACCTTGGAATTTGTCAAGACTGCCAAAGTTGAGAATTCGGGAGAAGCTGAGGGGGAAATTGGAGATGAGAGATGTTCTGAATCTCCTTCTGTGAAAGTTGTGAAAAAGTCTCCTTGCAAGCAGCCTAAAGCGTCGCAAGTTGAGAAATTCATATTGTTGAGTGATGAAAGTGTTGCTGCTAATGATGGTTGTTCCAAGGCTGTGAAGGTATTTCACTTGATTAATTTTTCTAATTATTGGTTCTTATGGTGTGGTTACTAATGAACTGGTTTTGTTTTTTTATGTTTTTGAACAAGAAAGGGGCGAAAGGGAGGTGCACTACGTAGTGTGTCTAAATTGAAGCCTAGTTTGTATGTGCTCTCTCCATTCGAACGGGCAAATCCCAGAGCTAAGAAAGCACAACCTTTGTACCGTGCTCCTCCCTTTGTTGTTGAGACACCATTGTCTCTGGAGGCAGTAAAGATGCTTCAATTTGCTTTTAGTAGTGAGCTTCCCGAAAGGTACCTCCCGAAATCATTACAAGTAAAATTGGATCATATTTGTAGGATGTTTTTGGTATTTGCTTATTCTAATGTTGTGTTGTTTGAACTTGGTATTGTATAACAGTGACACATTGGTTAGTGTTGGTGGCGGGGTTCTTTCCTTGTCACGTGAAGATTTTGTCGAGCTTTTGCCAAGGACCAAAATTTCAACAAGGGTAAGTTCATTTATGTGTGTAATTTAGTAGATTGAACGTGTATTGCTGACTTTGGTATATGTGATGATGATGCATTAGATTATAGAAATGGCGTGTCTGTGCAAGACACTAGAAGAACGGAGTTGTGGTCGCACTGGTGGCTTGTCTTGGTTCTTTCCACCTCAAGTTTCGGTACAGTTGTCTGCTTTGTCTATTCTTGTCATGAAATTAATCTATTTTTTGTTGCATGTAGCTTGTGTGGGTGACTGTGTTTTATTTTTCTAGGAGCGTGCGAGTCATTGCAACGAGGAGCAATTTATGGCTAAGATGCGTTCATATAAGATACATGAGCGATACTGTATTGGTGAGCTACTTTACTGCAGTAAGGTATGTTGTAATGTTGTTTTCTAAAAGGAAATGGCTTCACCCTCCTATGTTAAATTGATAATTATTGTTTGTTTGTCCATTATTTCAGATTCATGTCCCAATTTTCAACCTCACGTTGAAGCACTTCTATCTGGCGGTCTTTAACATGGAAGCCAAAGAAATCGAAATCTGGGACTCATTACGAGGAACTCATAATGAAGAATATGATGCAAAGATGCAGAAACTGGTTTGCTTCTTGTTCTTCAACTTTTCAAGCTTTACTTATTGCTTAGTTGTTAGTTGTATTTCATTTGCCGACTTTGTCGTTATATATCGATGAGGTGGATGTTTTCATTTGCAGAAATTGGGTCTAGATTGGTTGCTTAAGGATGATATCTGTGGGGCGTTTTCATTTGTGGACTTCGTGGTTAGATATCGCCAGGATGTTGCTTGCCAACCAAATGGGTACCCTTTGTTGTTGTTCAATCGTGCACTGTTCTAATTAAGTTCGATAATTATTTGTTCGCATCATGACCATGATAATTATTTGTTATATTACAGATTTGATTGTGGACTATTTGTCAGCAATTACTTGCTGGATCCAGATCGATATTCCAAGAAGCTTGACCAGTTCCATAGTGAGTATGAGCGGGCACAATTTACAATGTACTTGCTCACTACGGATCTGAATGAGGTGAAAGCTACAGTCAAGACACAATCCGATGAATATTTTGAGAGACATGCAAGACCTGCCCAAATTGAGACCGAGAAGGTGAATTTCAAGACAAACTTACTCAATCGAGGAAGAAAGCCGTTGCATGCGCATGGGGAGAAAAAGGGTAGAAAGTCTAAGAAGCATTGAGACTTGTGATGTTAATGTAGAGTTTAGTTAATGTGGATGTTGATTGACATTTAGGATAATGTAGTTGTTGAATGAATTTTAGTGAATGTAGATGTTGAATGAAGTTTAGGAAACTGTTGAAATTACAATGAAGTAATGAATGAAGCATTATTCAGTGATGTTATTTTTTCTCTATATTATGTTTAATGTGTCGACAAGGGAAAAATTATGCATGATCATATACCGAAAACTGGTTGAAAATGGACCTGAAAGCAGGCGTGTTTTTGGATTTGTAATTCTGTAAATATCACGGCTGTGAGATAGGCCGTGAGATATACCGTGAGATTTTTTCCATACAAAGGTGGAGTTCCAGACAGTTTCACGGGTTGTCTGCGACAGTATCACGGCCGTGAGATGAGCCGTGTTTTGGATATGAATGATGGACATCTCACGGTCACTATGTAAATTCTCATGGGTGTGAGACTTGGCCGTGAGATGGGATTTTATAACGGCTTAATGATGGTAATTTTACGCCCGTGAGACTGGGCCTTGAGATTCAAAAAACCTGAATCTCACGGTCTTGAAAGGACCATCTCACACCCGTGAGACTCCAGAAAGTTTCACGGGTTGCCTTCGACAGTATAACGGCCGTGAGATGAGCCGTGTTTTGGATATGTATGATGGACATCTCACGGCCACTTTGTAAATTCTCATGGGCGTGAGACTTGGCCTTGAGATTCAAAAAATCATTCCCTATTATCGGTTTTGGGTTGAACCCCATGTAATTGTGAACCGATGTGAGATTGAGGTTATGTATATGGTTGAATGAGCGTTTGATTATCGGTTTTTGGTTGAACCCCATGTTATTGTGAACCGATGTGAGATTGAGGTTATGTATATGGTTTAGCGAGCGTGTGATTATCGGTTTTGGGTTGAACCCCATGTAATTGTGAACCGATGTGAGATTGAGGTTATCTATATGGTTTAGTGAGCGTTTTATTATCGGTTTTGGGTTGAACCCCATGTAATTGTGAACCGATGTGAGATTGAGGTAATTGATATGGTTTAGCGAGCGTGTGATTATCGGTTTTGGGTTGAACCCCATGTAATTGTGAACCGATGGGAGATTGAGGTTATGTATATGGTTTAGTGAGCGTGTGATTATCGGTTTTGGGTTGAACCCCATGTAATTGTGAACCGATGTGAGATTGAGGTTATGTATATGGTTTAGTGAGCGTGTGATTATCGGTTTTGGGTTGAACCCCATGTAATTGTGAACCGATGTGAGATTGAGGTTATGTATATGGTTGAATGAGCGTGTGATTATCGGTTTTGGGTTGAACCCCATGTAATTGTGAACCGATGTGAGATTGAGGTTATCTATATGGTTTAGTGAGCGTTTGATTATCGGTGTTGGGTTGAACCCCATGTAATTGTGAACCGATGTGAGATTGATGTTATGTATATGGTTGAGTGAGCGTTTGATTATCGGATTTGGGTTGAACCCCATGTAATTGTGAACCGATGTGAGATTGAGGTTAAGTATATGGTTGAATGAGCGTGTGATTATCGGTTTTTGGTTGAACCCCATGTTATTGTGAACCGATGTGAGATTGAGGTTATGTATATGGTTGAATGAGCGTTTTATTATCGGTTTTGGGTTGAACCCCATGTAATTGTGAACCGATGTGAGATTGAGGTTATGTATATGGTTGAATGAGCGTTTTATTATCGGTTTTGGGTTGAACCCCATGTAATTGTGAACCGATGTGAGATTGAGGTTATGTATATGGTTTAGTGAGCGTTTGATTATCGGTTTTGGGTTGAACCCCATGTAATTGTGAACCGATGTGAGATTGAGGTTAAGTATATGGTTGAGTGAGCGTTTGATTATCGGATTTGGGTTGAACCCCATGTAATTGTGAACCGATGTGAGATTGAGGTAATTGATATATGGGTTGATTTTCGTTTGATTATGGTTTTGGGTTAACCCATCTAATTATAACCGATGATTTTTTTGGGTTGGTCATAATGAAGAAATTCCTAGATCCTAAACCCTCACCGTCGTAAGTCGTAACAGTGATGCCGTTTCTTCCTTCTCGTCCTCCGTCGGCGCCAGAGGACTGATCCTCGGTTCCTCCCTGTCGGCTTCTTCCTTCCAGCTTCCCTCTCTCCCAGCCTCAGTTCTTCCTTCGTCTTCCCTTCTCTACCGGCGCTTTCTCCCCCTCGGCCGTCGAGTCTTACTCACAAGGTCTTGATTCGAAAAATTCCGCCCGTTTCCCATGGCTTATTTCGACGCAAGGTTCTTCAAATTGCTGTATTAACAGGTGCCGGGTTTATGTTTCCCAGGGCGAGCAGTCTTCCCTTCCCGGCTAACGAGGCCAAGCACCGCCGGGAGCTCGAAGCTGCCATAGGGATTGTGGAGCGCGCTTGTCGCATCTGTGTTGACGTAAAATTTGAATTCCGGTTCTGCTTTTCGCTTAGCATATGCTTGGTTCGTGTAGTCCGAGTAATTCTTCTTTCTTCTTTGAAATTTCTTCGATTGGATTGAACAGGTGCAGAGTTCCGTGCGCTCTAGTGAAGCAGCGTCCGTCGAGAAGAGCGACAGTACTCCAGTCACCATCGCTGACTTTGGTGTTCAAGCTTTCGTCAGTTTTGGTAAGCCTACTCTTCTTGACAACTGAAGGGAGTTGGGATGAACTTGTTCTCCACAAGACATCAGACCTTTTGACGATTCAGCATTAAGAATTCTAGTGTAATTCGATCTTAGGATCCATGAGTATTGGAACATTCACGTTGGCCTTTCATTGTAAATTGTAAGATTACATGGTGATCTATGGGTTTGTGGAGCTATTTGGAGCTATTTGATGAAACTTCATTTGTTAAGTGTGTAGAGAGCTTCTTTGTTTGCTTCATTTGGTTGTCTTCTTTGTTCAATTTGGTGGGTGTTGTGAATTGTGATCTTGCTTGGCTTCATTTCATTTGTGAATGGTTGGTTTGTCGCGGAAGTGAAGGGGAAACTATCGAGTTGATATGTGGATTACAGTTACCAGCCAGCCCTTCATTTCAATTGTCTCGTGTTTGCCTCGTGTTTGTTAAATGATTAGTGAAGTGTTCGATTTGGTCGGCTGTGGGTGGTGAATATGTCGATTTCAATTGTCTCTAAACTTCATTTTGTTGCTTGTTTTCAGTTGATCAACTATGGAAGGGTTGATGGATGATATGAGCACAGGCAAGGACACGGGAAATGACTTGAATGTTGGTTTAGATTGGGGAATGAATTATGGAGATGATACCGGTGGTGTTAGAGATAGTGACGATATGAAGGACAATGTCGACAGCAGCGATAGTGATTCTGAGGATGATAATAACACTAACATTGGTGATGATGATAAAGAGAACATCTCAGATGACCATTTGCACAGCTTCGAAACACAGCCACACAGCTCAGAGAACATCAAAGATGCTGCAAATCCAGCCATGGTTCCACCGTACTCGAGTATGTATGACTGGACTTTGCTTGATAAAGTCGGGAATGGTAAGCCTTATTCTAAATGGGAGTCGGATGATGTTGTGGGTTATGAGTTTGAAACCCTTGAGGAGGCTGGCAAGTTCTATTCAACTTATGGTTGTGCCATGGGGTTCAGCGTACGAAAGAACACTCACACATATTCAAAATATGGAGTTAAAAATATGCAGCGATGGGTTTGCTCACGCGAGGGGGAGCGTCTTCCAGTCCACAATGACAAGGAGAACAGAAAGCGTGAACCTAGGCCTGTAACAAGGCTCCATTGTCCGGCTGCTTTCAAAGTCAGTTTTGTTGAGGCAACTAACCGATTCAAGGTGAAGCAGTTTGTACCAACACATTTTCATCCCTTAGCTGGAGCACATGAAGTGCAGTTTTTGAGTTCTCATCGCAAGGTAGATGACGCAAGTAAGGCTCAGATTCGATCACTTAGGGCTGCTGGTATTCGCACCAATCAAATCATGGATTATCTAGTGAATTGTGCAGGAAGCTTTCAGAACTTGGGTTTCACTAAGACCGATGTCTACAATTTTGTTAGTGCGGATCGGAGGTCGGAGATCTTGGATAGTGACAGTGAAGCTGCACTTGCCTACTTACAAGCACGGGCAACTACCGATCCTCGTTTTTATTGTAGATATACAGTAAGTGACGGTGGTGAACTAGGCAATATGTTATGGGCTGACTCTCCTTCACAATTGGATTATAGTCTCTTTGGAGATGTTCTTGTTTTTGACTCGACGTACAAGACTAATGCATATAATCTTCCATTTCTTCTATTCATTGGTGTGAATAATCACAATGCAAGCACTGTTTTTGCATGTGCTTTACTTGCGGATGAAACGGCGGAGAACTACGTATGGATTCTAAATGCTTTTTTACATTGCATGGGTGGTAAGAAGCCAACCGCAGTTATAACAGATGGTTGTTCTTCAATGAGGAAAGCTATCAAGTCGGTTCTCCCTGGATCCCGACATCGGTTATGTTCTTGGCACTTGGGCAATAACGCAGAAGCGCGTGGCCATGCGGAAGGCTTCCGGGAGGATTTCAAACGATGCATGCTAAACTGCAGTTCTATTCCACAATTTGAAGCTACGTGGAAGGAAATTTTGTCCAAGTATGACCTGGAGCACAATGCGTGGATGAAGAAGATGTATAGGCGACGAGCTCTATGGGCCACAACTTACTTGAAAGGTATTTTCTTTGCTGGGATGACTACCTCACAACGTTGTGAAAGCATGAACTCTTATCTAGACAAATTCTTGCAAAGTAAGATGAAGTTGTTTGAGTTTGTCAAGCAGTTTGACATGGCACTTTTGTATAGGAGACAAACTGAGTTACATGACCAGTTTAAGACAATACATACTGATGTTGTTTTGATGACACATTTACATGAAATTGAAAGACATGCCTCTATAGTATATACAAGAAATGTGTTCAGGAGCGTTCGAGCAGAAATTGCGAGAGAAGTTCATTACTATATTACAGACAAGTGTGTGTTGACCAATAAAACAGTTTACACATTGTCACGATTCAAATACCCTGACTCAAAGTGCACCGTGGTCTTTTACACGAGTGGACATGATGTGCATTGTTCTTGTGGCATCTTTGAGTTCTGCGGAATTCCGTGTCGGCATATATTCTGTATATTGAAAGCAGAAAATCAAATGCAAATTCCAAAGTCACTCATTTTGAAGCGTTGGACTAAAGATGCAAAAGAGTTCGATCCCTCGAGTATGGGAAGCTGTCCTACCCAGCAAAATATTAGCAGGTATTATAAATTTAAGGTGTTCATTTAGTTCTTTGTTTACTTCTATTGTGCTTGGAACCAACTACAAAAGTGCTTGTTTATTTGGACAGGTTTGGATTCTTGGTTGGTCAATGTAGTAGAATGTGCCATTATGCTGTGAGTTCGGATGAAGCATTTCATACTGCCAAAGGGTTGATTGAAGACTTGACATTGCGAGTGAAGACAATAAGTGAAGAAACAACCAACAAAACAAATAATGCTAATACGGATGTTGGAGTGAACTCCTCTCAGTTTATTAAGGACCCCCATCCAGTTCGAAGTAAAGGGAATGTGAAGCAACCTCAAGTGAAAACACGGTTGTGCAAGTATTGTAGGCGTCCTAAACATACAATCAGAAATTGTCCGCTGAAAAGAATGGCTGAAGCAGGTGGAGGTGATAGTCATTTCACGCAACAAGAATACAACTTCGAGTCCATAGGAGCAGGTGAAAGCAGCTTTCATGTGGAGACTCAAGAATCTGTTCTACTTCCCAAACGATCCAAGCACAACCTGTAATGCTGGTGTTCGACTTCAAACTACATTATGTTTCATCTTGTAATGTTTGTTTTGTGCAAGTTAGTATCTAGTGACATTGAATGGATCTATGTAATGCTCGTGTCAAGCTTCAAAGAACATTATGACTCAGCTTTTCATAAGCTTGTAGTTTTCAAAATTAGTATATTATGTTACTTACGCCATTATAATAAGTACAGGGGTTAGTTCTACAGGTAAATGTCTGTGCAGACTATTTCTGGAAACGAACCATTCTGCCCTTTGAGCCCATAAAGGCTATTATGTCACGGCCAATTCTGGAAATCTCACGGCCAATTCTGGAAATCCCACGGCCGTGAAAGAAGACGTGGGTTTGGATATGTAATTCTGGAAATATCACGGCCGTGAGATAGGCCGTGGATTTGTAATTCTGGGCATCTCACGGCCCTCTGTAAATTCTCACGGGGCGTGAGAATAAGACGTGAGATAATCCCAGCTGAAATCCAAAATCACGCCTCATAAATGAAATCTCACGGCCGGGAGATGTACCGTGAGATTGTTTCCATAAAAAGGGGGAGTTCCAGAGAGTTTCACGGGTTGGCGTCGTCATTACCACGGCCGTGAGATAAGCCGTGTTTTGGATATGAATTCTGGGCATCTCACGGCCCTATGTAAATTCTCACGGGGCGTGAGACTAAGACGTGAGATTAACCCTAGAATTGGAAACACCCTATTTAAAGCTTCCTCTTTTCTACTTGAACCCGACCCCCAACCCTATTTAAAACCCTTGCCGTCGCACTTCGACCCCCAACCCTCTACCCAGTTCGAACAAGCTCCCACCACCACAGGCGAAGCTCTCTCCCAGTCCCTTGCCCCCAAATCCTCCCTGCTCCGACTCCGTTTCGCCGGCCGCCATGATCGTGGAGCGCTTGATCCATCGCCTGAGTAATGTAAGTTCTTCCTTATCTCTCGTTTCTGACTTACCCAACATTTAAGCAGTGCAGATAGTGTTGGAGCTTCTGTTCATTGCTGTGACACCGAGTAATTTAGCTTTTGAAACAACTGTGATTTTCATATGATAAACTGTAGGTTTTGGGTTCGCATGACGATTTGGCTAGGCATAAACCGTTTGAAGTTGTTCCTCTGTGTGTTTATGGGTAGTGGATTATAGATGATAGAGGATCCAGTGGCCATAGGGGTTGAAATCAACCGATTCGTTAACGAATTTCATGATGGCTTGCAATGGAGTTGCTTAACGTTTTCATTTTGGTTGAAGAAATCTTATAACATAATACAGTTTGTTCTATCACGCATTTACCCTCATGACACCCATTATATCTATCCGATGTTTCGTTTGATTGACTCCCTCTTTGTTTCCATATTTGCTCACCAGGGATTACCTATCCGACCAGAAGCTTCGTGTGGTATCTGACTGATCATGATGGTGTAGACGTGATTGAAATGCTCCAGGGATCATCTACCTTGACGTCACTTTGAGTATTCCACCTCATCGATCTCTAAGGAAGGATGCAAGGACAACAAACTTTCCAAGTTCGATACAATCCTTGGACAAGGAATGCAGCAAAGAGATGGAGATTGCAAAACCCTTGACCAAGGTTGTATCTAGCTTGGATGGAATACTCAAAGAGACGTCAAGGGAGAAGTCTGTGGATTCATGGGAGGGGGATGGGCATGGATGTTCGACAAAAGTTTGTTCTTGTTTTTGTGATGTTGTGGTGTGCTTGTAAGCAAGAAGGTAGTATGTATTGAAGAAGTAGAGTTTTTGTATATCTAACTATTGTTGTGTTTAAGAAGAGGGAAGTGCAGGGGAGAAGAAGAAAAGGAAGTGGATCCTCGTGGGTGAGAAGAAGATGATCAATCTGGTTTCCCTCTTGGTGGAGAAGGGAAGGAGAAGAAGAAATGATAGAAGCACGTTTAGAGGAGGGAAGGAAGTATCAGGAAGAAGTCTTTGTTTTGAGGGAGCATAGGAATCTGGAAGAGGAAGAAGAAGAATTTCCCCTGTCTCTCCCCATCTCTGTTTTTTTTTGCAGAAATTCATATGTGTAAAGAAGAAGAGAGGAAGAAGGAGCTCTCCTTTCCTCTGCTTTTTTCGTTTGGATAAAGTAGGACAGGCGATGTTGTGGAAGAACAAGGGAAATGGATAGGCCTCCTTCCCATGAATTTGTGTTATATATGTATGTTCAATTTCTTTCCTACAAATCAATTGCAATGTACTCCATAACTCTAATGATCAAATATTGATCTTCTCTTCGATTGTGGGTGGCTAGATGGATATATCTCGTTATTGTTGTTTTTTGTTCTTAGATGGAAACCTCACTGCTTGTAATTAAATTGTCACGGGCGAGAGAATAGGCCATGATATGGAAATCACTCTCAATTTCACGGCCGTGCGAGAAACCGTGAGATGGAAATATCACGGCCGGGATAAGAAGACGTGAGATGGAAATCTCACTCCCAATTTCACGGCCGTGCGAGAGACCGTGAGATGGAAATATCACGGCCGGGATAAGGAGACGTGAGATGGAAATATTACTCCCAATTTCACGGCCGTGCGAGAGACCGTGAGATGGAAATATCACGGCCGGGATAAGGAGACGTGAGATGGAATATCACTCCCAATTTCACGGCCGTGAGACTAAGACGTGAGATGTTCACAGCTGAAATTCAAAAAACACGCCTCATAACTGGAATCTCACGGCCGGGAGATGTACCGTGAGATTTTTTCCATAAAAGGGGGAGTTCCAGAGAGTTTCACGGGTTGGCGTCTATATTATCACGTCCGTGAAATGGGCCGTGAGATTGGAAGTTTTAAAACTAACCTATGCATATTAGAATTTGAAACCCCCCCGCCCCCATATTTTGTTCGAAACCTATTTTCCTCTGTTCTACTTCGACCCCCAACCCTCTACTCCCTCTGTTCTACTTCGACCCCCTCGCCCTCGCCATTGCTCGCCCTCGCCCTCGCCCTCGCCCTCGCTCGCCCTCGCCCTCGCCCTCGCCCTCGCCCTCGCCCTCGCCCTCGCCCTTACTCGCTCGCCCTCGCCCTTGCTGCCTCGCCCTCGCCCTCGCCCTCGCCCTCGCCCTCGCCCTCGCTCGCCCGCGAAGATTCTTCAAGGTTCAGCGGCGACGGCGACCATTTCCGGACGAGTCTCTGCCCTCTGTTCCACTTCGATCCCGACAAGGCCTCTGGTGAGTTCTTCTTAACCACAGCGGCACTCTTCTCTGGTTTCTTGCATTTTTTAGGGTTTAGTTGCCCAATTGTGGTTGGTTTGAATTAGGGTTTTGAATGGTTTCATGTTGTCCATTAAGACAAGAGGGGAAGAATTGAAATCATGTTTTGGTTGTTGTTATTATAATTTGAATGTTGTGATGGAATCCTGGGAGAGAGCTATGCACTTATGGGGTAGTGCACTTGCTCTTCTTGCCCATCTACTACTTCTGGTGTCTTGCCCTTCTGCCCCGAGTGTTGTTCCACCTGTGGTTCTTAAAGAAGGTAACCATAGCTGGTTTTATAGTTGCATATCTTCCCCATCTATCATTTTTTTATGTGCTCTATAAGATGAGGTACATGCCAATGATCCTAGGAAGTTATTACATGTCTTGGTTGCTCTTCTACCTTTGTATAACATACTGGTTAATGCTCATCACCGTTTATAGCTGATGGGTAGTCTCAATTACTCTTCTGCTTCATTTATTATGTTGGTGGATAGAGATCTCTGAGGTACCTGGTGAACTAGATGATCAAGAGGTTGCATAAGATTAAGTACATTAACCGAAAACTGAAACTACCCACAACTGATGCTCTTACTATTTGCTGGTGGCTATAGCAGTACTCGCTTTTTCCCTTTTGCAGTCGGTCCAAGTTTTGCGGGAGAATTGCATTACTAAAGACTAAATGTGCTTAGTTGGTTTTTGTAGGAATGGGGAAAGCTAAACCAAAAACCCGGCAACCAGCAGCCTCACCTGCTAAAAGGAAGGCTCCTTCTTCTCGTCGCCGCCAAACCCAAGAACGAGACACTCCCCCCAAACGACAACGCAAAAACAACCAAGGACGGGCACGCCAACCATCTCCACCACCACCACAAGCGGAGGCTCAACTTGGAGGAGGGAGACTTCACGGCTTCCTCCAATTACCCGTCGAACATAGGAAGGCTTTGGAGCGCTTCCTTCCCCTCCCATTTGGGCAGCAAAGATGCTTTGATTGGGATCTCCTAGAGCGCCTCGGAGCAGCGGAACCCGTTCGCACATGCCTCCGTCTCCCGGCATGGTGTGAGGTTCTCTCCATCAATGAGGTCATCTACCGAGAGCTTACCATTGAGTTCCTCAGCACTCTCTCCATCAAGAGAATGTCCGAGTTTAACCTCGACAAGCCCGAAGACAACATAACTTTTCGCCTTGGAGGACAGGCGAGACAGATGAGCATCACTGAGTTCACAGAGGCACTCCAGATATACCCACCAGGATTTCTCACCACAGGTGGACATGGTTTTATTTCGGAGCAAATATATCATTCAAGAGCAGAATCGGTCAATGCTATGTGGAGAACGGTAAAACAAAACCATGTGGACAAGTCTGACCCTGCCCACTATAAAGGGAATGATCTTCTTCCCCCGTGGCGTATCATCCACAACATTATCGCTCATTCTGTGGCAGCTAGGGAGGGGAGCCCGGGGAGTGTGACCAAGCGGGATTTGAACTTTTTCCTCTCTATGGTAAAAGATCCCCCAATTCATCTTGGTATAGTCATATTGAAAACCCTACAGAAGATCACCTCCAACAAACAAATCAAGACCATCCATGGAGGTGCCTACATCACAAGGCTAGCTCGGCATTTTGGCATTGATCCGGTGGGTTCTCATTGCACCATTGCCCAGTCCACTCAACCAATCTCCCAAAAAAACCTTGCGGATCTAAATTTGTTGTCAAAGGTAAATGTTCCAACCAACACTTTCCTTTTCACAGTGAATGCTAAAACATAACTAGTCGGGATTCAAACAATCTAGGATTGATTTTGTGCAAGTTTTGGATTGCCTACTAATCTAGTTCCTTTTGAACATTGAGCAAATGTAACTAATGCTTCTGATATTGATCATGTCTGTGTTTGGTGGTTAAGGAGAATGGTGTGGTAGGCATTGTTGGCCTCCCTCATCCTGCTCGACCTCTTGCAACAGATGAGGCAAACGCATCGGAGCATGTTGTTCAGCAAATGGTCGAGGAGACTCCGGAACAACCTGCACAACATCACCAAACTACGACTCAAGCCGGACCATCCACCGACAGCTACATATCCCATTTTGAGGCATTGGGTCGGCAGAATGCCCAAATTCTGGAGCAAAATGCACTCATTCTCTCCCGCCTCGATCGAGAGAAGGAAGCTCGACGCTACATCATCGAATGCAACCATCAGATCATGAGGTCCTTGAGGATTGACTACGAACAATTCTCAAGACCTTGGGAACTATCTCCTAGGCCAACCGAGGAGATCAATGAAGAGGGAAGTGAAGAGGATGACGAGGGTAATGACGATGAGCAAAACAAGGAAAAAAATCAAGAGGACATAGGAGAGGAACAAAACAAGGAAAGCAGTGAAGAGGACAATGACACCAATGAGGAAGACAGCAGTGAAGAGGACGACGACGAGGGCAATGGCGATGACCAAAACAAGGGAAAAAATCAAGAGGTCAGAGGGAACGATGAGGAAGACAGCAGTGAAGAGGACGACGACGAGGGCAATGGCGATGACCAAAACAAGGAAAAAAATCAAGAGGAGAAAGGAGGGGAACAAAACAAGGAAAGCATTGAAGAGGTCAAAGGGACCGATGAGGAAGACAGCAGTGAAGAGGACGACGACGAGGACAATGGCGAAGACCAAAACAAGGAAAAAAATCAAGAGGAGAAAGGAGAGGAACAAAACAAGGAAAGCAGTGAAGAGGACAGTGACACCAATGAGGAAGACAGCAGTGAAGAGGACGACGACGAGGGCAATGGCGATGACCAAAACAAGGAAAAAAATCAAGAGGAGAAAGGAGAGGAACAAAACAAGGAAAGCATTCAAGAGGACAAAGGGACCGATGAGGAAGACAGCAGTGAAGAGGACGACGACGAGGGCAATGGCGATGACCAAAACAAGGAAAAAAATCAAGAGGAGAAAGGAGAGGAACAAAACAAGGAAAGCATTCAAGAGGACAAAGGGACCAATGAGGAAGACAGCAGTGAAGAGGACGACGAGGGCAATGGCGATGACCAAAACAAGGAAAAAAATCAAGAGGTCAAAGGGACCAATGAGGAAGACAGCAGTGACTCTAGCGAGGACAATGAAGATGAGCAAATCCAGGAAAACAAAGACGAGGACGAGAACACTAACGAGAAAGATGGGCAGTGAAGATGAGCCAACCAAAGTCCTTAGTACTTAGCTATGTGTGTTTGCTTTTGTGCTTGTATGTTTTCGAATTAGAATATTATGATGCACCAGTGTGGGCTACATGCATCTAAACTTAAGCATTAATCGTGTTATGGATGTTTGTTTTATAAGACAAATGTAAAGCTTTGACTGCTTTTTACTTTTTGTTAACAGGGTATCTCATCTGATATGATGTACAGTTACTAGAGAAGGATCTATGTAATGCTCGTGTCAAGCTTCAAAGAACATTATGACTCATCTTTTCATAAGCTTGTAGTTTTCACAAACAGTATATTATGTTACTTGCACCATTATAATAAGTACAAGGGTTAGTTGTACAGGTGCATGTCTGTGCAGACTATTTCTGGAAATCTCACGGCCAATTCTGGAAATCCCACGGCCGTGAAAGAAGACGTGGTTTTGGATATGTAATTCTGGAAATATCACGGCCGTGAGATAGGCCGTGAGATAGGCCGTGAATGTAAAAACGCACGTCTCAGTTTCCCAGAGGGTTTCACGGGTTGCTTTCGACATTATCACGGCCGTGAGATGAGCCGTGTTTTGGAATTGAATGCTGTACCTCTCACGGCTCATCTGTTGATTCTCACGGGCGTGAGAATAAGCCGTGTGATTGTCTGGAGATAGGAAAACTACTTTTGCTTGTCACGGGTCATGTCACGGCCGTGAGATGAGCCGTGTTTCCTCAAAATTGTACCTACACTTTCTAGAGTTGTACCTTTACACTAAATTTAAAGTTGTACCTACACTTTCCTAAAAATTGTACCTATACACTATAGTACAACTTAATGTTGTACCTACACTTTCTAACAAATCCCTCTATGGTACAACTCAAAATTGTACCTATACTAATGGTACAACTTTTAGTTGTACCTACACTTTCTCAAAATCCTTCTATGGTACAACCCAAACTTGTACCTATACCATGGTACAACTTTAAGTTGTACCTACACTTTCTAAAAATCGGTCTATGGTACAACCCAAACTTGTACCTATACCTTGGTACAACTTTAAGTTGTACCTACACTTTTTCAAAATCCTTCTATGGTACAACCCAAACTTGTACCTATACTAATGGTACAACCTTAAGTTGTACCTACACTTTCTCAAAATTCTTTTATGGTACAACTCAAAATTGTACCTATACTAATGGTACAACTTTTAGTTGTACCTACACTTTCTAATAAATCCCTTTATGGTACAACTCAAAATTGTACCTATACTAATGGTACAACTTTAAGTTGTACCTACACTTTCTAATAAATCCCTT
Organism: Linum tenue; assembly: GCA_946122785.1. Classification (NCBI taxonomy): domain Eukaryota; kingdom Viridiplantae; phylum Streptophyta; class Magnoliopsida; order Malpighiales; family Linaceae; genus Linum; species Linum tenue. Next base: position 49,801,994 of record CAMGYJ010000009.1, read on the forward strand.
TATGGTACAACTCAAAATTGTACCTATACTATTGGTACAACCTTAAGTTGTACCTACACTTTTTCAAAATCCTTCTATGGTACAACCCAAACTTGTACCTATACTATGGTACAACTTTATGTTGTACCTACACTTTCTAACAAATCCCTTTAAGGTACAACTAAAAATTGTACCTATACGAATGGTACAACCTTAAGTTGTACCTACACTTTCTAACAAATCCCTTTATGGTACAACTAAAAATTGTACCTATACTAATGGTACAACCTTAAGTTGTACCTACACTTTTTCAAAATCCTTCTATGGTACAACCCAAACTTGTACCTATAATATGGTACAATTTTAAGTTGTACCTACACTTTCTCAAAATTCTTTTATGGTACAACTCAAAATTGTACCTATACTAATGGTACAAATTTAAGTTGTACCTACACTTTCTAATAAATCCCTTATGGTACAACTCAAAATTGTACCTATACTAATGGTACAACTTTAAGTTGTACCTACACTTTCTAATAAATCTCTTTATGGTACAACTCAAAATTGTACCTATACTAATGGTACAACTTTAAGTTGTACCTACACTTTCAAAAATCCTTCTATGGTACAACCCAAAATTGTACCTATACCATGGTACAAATTTAAGTTGTACCTACACTTTCTAACAAATCCCTTATGGTACAACTAAAAATTGTACCTATACTAATGGTACAACCTTAAGTTGTACCTACACTTTCTCAAAATTCTTTAATGGTACAACCCAAACTTGTACCTATAACATGGTACAATTTTAAGTTGTACCTACACTTTCTAATAAATCCCTTCATGGTACAACTCAAAATTGTACCTATACTAATGGTACAACTTTAAGTTGTACCTACACTTTGTGAAACAAATTCTTCAATGGTACAGCTGAAACTTGTACCTATACTAATGGTACAACTTTAAGTTGTACCTACACTTGTATACATTGATTCATTATTTACAAGATTGCCATTAATGATGTGGGACCAGTCATTTAGTGGGTTTACCTCCTCAATAGGTCACCTTTTTTTTTTGTTTTTTATAGCATGGGTGCTATAAAGCACACTAGAAGGGCTCACTCTATGTATGGGAGAACTTCCTTTGAGTTGTATAGCACATATCGGTGAGCCTGAACCCAAGAAGTAGGATTAAGGATAATATTTTCTACTTTTCCAATGGGATGACCTGAAGTAGTGTTCACAGGGGAATCTTCCGTTCTCAACAGATCCATGTCATCACTATTTCTTGCAGGTTTATTAAATCTTGTTCTGACTCCTTCAAAGTATCTAGAGCAAAATGTAATTGCTTCATTTGCAATGTACCATTGAGCAATTGAGGCTTCAGGATAAGCCTTGTTCCCAACATGAGCTTTGAGTGTCATCAAGTACCTATATTGAGAATACATTTTTCATAAGCAAATAATATATTGCATAGCTTAAAGAGTAGATGGAGTCCAAACATTTCAATGGAAAATCTCAGCTATGATAAGGGCTAGAATGCCAAAACAGAAACAGTAAACTGAAATTAAAACAACCCACCCAATTTCTTGATAAGAATTATCTTCAATGAGAAGTCAACAAACCACATAAAATATTAAAATCTAAGAGCATATATATATGTGTGTGTGTCGTGACTAAAACTCAAAAGTTAATATCAAAGTACGTAAATTAAATGTGTACCTCTCTATTGGATACATCCATCGATATTGCACGGGTCCATTCCATTTGGCCTCTTCTACAAGATGTACGACCAAGTGGACCATGATAGTAAAAAATGATGGAGGAAATATCATCTCCATACGAGCCAATATTTCTCCAATCTCTACTTCCATCTCCTCAAGACGACTTACTTTAAGAACTTTAGAACTTAGTTCTCTAAAATAAGCACTCAAATCAATTAAGGCTCTAGCTACTCTATCTTTCAGACATCCCCTCACTGCTACCGGTAACAAATCATGTAGTAATACATGACAATCATGACTTTTCAAACCACTTATCTTCTTGTGTTTCACATCTACACAACGAGATATGTTGGAAGAATAACCATCAGGTACCTTCACATGTTTTAGCACACGAAGCATTTGTTTTTTCTCTGTCGAAGACATCTCAAAAAGAGCGGGGGCTGCTCTGTATTTCCCAGTAGACAACTCAAATGGGTGAAGAGTGTGTCTTATACCCATTTCCTGCATATCAAAGCGAGCCTTCACGTTATCCTTGGTTTTCCCTCGAACACTTAACAATGTGTCTAAAATGTTATCACATACATTCTTTTCAATGTGCATGACATCAAGGTTATGTCTAACTCGATTGTACTCCCAATAAGGAAGACGAAAAAATATGCTTTTCTTTTTGCACCCCTCCGTGATGTTTATGTTTGTACCATTTAGATCCCTTGTTGATCCATTAGAATCCCATAAATCACGAATGCAAGATCCGGTCATCCGAACAGGTGGTCCTCTCAACTCTTCTGTGCCATCAAAACATTTCTTATTTCTTCTCCATGAATGATCATAGCTTAAAAAACGACGATGCCCCAAAAAACAATATTTGTTACCATGCTTTAACCATTTTGACCAAGTATTGAAGCCACAGCATGGACATCCATAGCCTGTTTTCGTTCTCCAACCTGATAACATGCTATAAGCCGGAAAGTCATTTATAGTCCATAGCAACGATGCATGCAACTTGAAAGTAGTCTTCGCGTGAGCATCATATGTATCAACTCCTTTTTCCCATAAATGAATCAACTCTTCAATAAAGGGCTCCAAGTAGATGTCTATATTAGCTCCGGGTGATTTAGGTCCAGGAATGAGTAAGCACAAGAACAAAGAAGACTGTTTCATGCATAACCAGGGCGGCAGATTGTAGGCAGTTACAACCACTGGCCAACTGCTATGAGTGCTACTTAATGACCTAAAAGGGTTAAACCCATCAGTGGCCAATCCTAGTCGAACATTGCGCGGCTCCTTAGCAAAGTCAGCATATCGACTATCAAAATCTTTCCATGCACGAGCATCCGCAGGGTGTCTCAAGTACCCATCGTCCCTGCGTTCATCAAAGTGCCACCTCATTAAAGAAGCCGTCTTTTTGCACATGAATAACCTTTGAAGTCTTGGAATCAGAGGAAACCAACGGAGTACTTTCACTCCCTTTCGAATCTTGTTTCTTTTTGAAGTCGATGAACTTTCAGTCTCTTCCTTGTATCTGTATGCATTACAGTGTAAGCATCTAGGCTCATCAATATGTTCTTTCCAGAACAGCATACAATCATTTGGGCATGCATCGATTGTTTGGTAATCAAGACCCAATGCATCAATTAACTTTCTGACTTCGTAAGATGACTCTGGAAGTTTTTCCCCTTCAGGCAACGTCTCCCTCATTGTGGTCAGTAAGTCCTCAAAAGACTTATCACTCCATCCATACATACACTTCTTGTTGTATAACTCAAGGATAAATGAGAGTTTGCTATGCTTACGACATCCACTAAAAAGTTCCTCGTCAGATTCTTCCAATAAATCATGGAACCTTTTGGCATATTCATATGCCTCAGTTGGTTGGGTGTCATCATCAATAGTGGAGCTATCACCCCAATCATTTTCTACCCTGGTTGATCTTGAATTTTCAATCTCATCAGAACCAACAGCCATATCCTCAAGAAACTGTTGAACGCCGTGTTGCTCTTGTGCATCAACTTCTCTTAGTCCATCATCATTTTGGTGGGAATAACTAGAATCACTAGTTTGAGAGGTTGGATCTCTGTGGAAAATCCAATCTGTATACCCCGGCGAGAACCCATTTTCCAGTATATGAGAAGAAACAACACCTGGTGAGAACCGATGCATGTTCACACACTTTCGACAAGGACAAGCAAATCTTCCATCTCTCGCGGAAGCTTTGGCAAAAAGAATAAAATTATAAAGCCCTTTCAAAAACTTAGCACTCAATCTATTAGGCTCATGTATCCAACTTCTATCCATTGTTCTCACAGGCCTACAAATTTAGAATCATGTTCGCAAGTCAAAAACTGGAATCTCAATGACTAATAATAATAATGTATAAAAAGTGCAGCATTGATAGCTATATTATACGGAGCAATTGCGGTGCATGAAAACTTTACAACACATATGAGAGATGCCACTGCCACAAGCCTAAACTACACACAACCTATCCATTGCATAATATATATAAGATTCAAATGCAAATATGTAGCATTCCTCTTTGGACTTCAGGGCTGGACAGTTCTGTAACCTAGCACTAGAGTACAGAGATCAAAGCATGCATTGCATTCATCACAAGGTCCAGAAAAGGTCACACTGACCGTAGGGAATAGATTCACGAAATTAGATGCTAAATGATAAAACCCATTCCCCTACTTGACAGTGTATGCATCTATACATGCAGGTTGGATAGATGACCTGATTAAGACAATCAATTCACTGGAGATACTTGAGCTAAGAATCTAAGGGTTACCTTGTACTGGGATCTTCAAGTTCCTTCTTTATCTCCTCTAAGAAGCTGACTTGTGTGGTAAGGGTTACAACTGTTAATTAGTGCGAGGATAAGTCAGCAACTTCATACCTATGAGGTAGAAGTGAAGTGAAGTGAAGTGATGATAAAATAAGACATGTACCATACATATATACCTTGGACTTACGTAGAAGATGTTGAGGCAATAATTAATGAGATCCCTGAGCACAAATCCAAGCAAATCAATAAGAAGCTTAAGATGAAGTTTATGCACTCCGTATATAAGCGGGGACAACTTCCAGATACCATCTCCACTTTCTCCCAAGGAAATGAATACTGCAAAAGAAACTCTGCCTGCCCCATGTAATAATCAAAGACAGCACACACAATCGGATTTATCAAGAATGTCTTCCACTCTCTCTAATGGCTTCCATCGCTTCTTTAGATCTCGACAATCTTCAGCACTTGATTTCACCAAGACATGCAACCCATCCATATAAACAATCAATTTTCTGGGACCCGAGAGATACAGCAAAAGCATTAATCAGTTCGTACATCCAATTATCTGTAATTGACAGAATCCCCAGCAGTTCATTTAATTGGTCCAAAACCCTTCCTCTATCTTATTCGATAAGTCCACATTCTTCTCCTCAAGCACGTCAAATCCCAAAAGGCTAGACTCAGCTCTCAACGGAGAAAGAAAATATATCTAGTATTGATCATCAACCAAACAGGGGAACTGGGAACAGGTTTTGATCATTCAACTTTCACTAGCAAGCAAAACTTAGGAACTGCGTTATCAGAAGAGAAACAATGGGTGGATGTTATGGTTCGGAGAAGCGATATCCACTAACTTACTAGATGTTTACCTTTTCTTGGCAGGAGGCTTGCAACAACAAAGAGCGGTATCCTGATACACCAGAAAAAACAAAACGGATTATGAGATTAGCGCAACGCGTTGTCAATAGAAGAACAAAGAACAAGGAGGGAGCGGCTCTAGTGCTCTACCTCCAGTAGCGGGCTCTATTCTCCAGAGCTCTCTTTCTTTTTCTGTTTTAGTTTAGGTGATTTCTCGTGCCGCTCCAATTACGTTGCTCTATGCGGATAAGGGAGGTGAAGCGCCAATCAAAGTGCAGAAAAGAAATTAAGAGACCCACAAGGTTTCCCGCCGGTTACAAGGTTTCCCGCCGGTTTCTTTCTTTCCTATCTATCTATCTATCTATCTATCTACATCTACATCTACTAGATTGTGGCCCGGCCGATTGGCCGGGTAGTTTTTTTGTGAATTAATATTTTATTTTATAAAAATTCTAAACCGTGGATGAGTGTCTAAATCTCTTAGTTTTCGTTAGAAAATATTAAATTTTTTGAAAATTGTTATAATTGGAAAATTTAGTAAAGATATCTAGAGACAAAACTACATATTAAATTAATAAAAATTTTAAGCTCCATCTTAAAATTATAAGATACCTTGTATTAAACTAAGTGGGACTTTGAAGATAAAAATAATATGATTTTACTTAATATATGAAGTTAATGAGGAAATAAACAATTTCATATAGGCTAAAGTTAAAAGGATATTCATGTTAATTAGTTTCTATAATTAAATAAAAAGAATTAGTTTCGACTTTCAAATCCATTGATGAATTAATTATTTGTGTGCCCATAATATACGCCCCTTAATCAATAGTTTATTTTTGTCTCCGTCTCTTTCTTTCTTTAACGAATTTCTTCTTCTTATTTTTTTTTTATGTAAAAGAACTTAGGGGTCGTTTGGAGAACAGGATTCAGGACATGGATTCACTGAATCCATAGATTTTGTAGAAAGTTATGTTTTTTTGTTGCTTTTTATATTGTAGATTCTAGCTTTAGAGATTTCAAATCTCTAAAATCTGTGGATATTAAATCTCTCCTAATCAGAGAGATTCTAAATCTTGATTCGTAAGATTTTTTTTTCTCCTAGTTTTTCTCTTACTTTTATTTATTTATCAAATGAAATATATTTATCAACAAAGTTTTTAATATTTTTTAAACCACTCTAATTTTTTATTAAGGATAAACATGTTATTTAATATAAAATAATTTTTTATTTTAATTGAATGTTAACAATCACAGTTACCAAACAATAAACATTTTAAAATCTGTTTTCAACAATCCAAAGAGTTAGAATCTTTAGATTGTTGACAATCTGTAGATTTAAACTCATATTCTCCAAACAATGTTATTATTAAAATCCAAATTTTTATTGCTCTATCGAAAACCCAATTTCTATAAACTTGTTGTTGGAAAGGATAAGAATATGATACGAAACTCCATTCTACAATACCTATAGAACTTTAATATGTAACCACCTATTAAAATCCCACATAACGGCCCACAACTCATATAAAAATAAGATGGATGGACTGTTAGTTTCGTGCCCCACTTTCTTTTCTTTGACTAACGCGAATTTAGAAAACATGGGAAAGATTTTTTACCAATCAAATGCAAATTTTTCTAATCTTCCATTTTTTATAATTGAGTCATATCTCTTTTGTTTTAACTCAAAAAAAATTTTAAAAAATTTACATATAAAGAATGCATTAATTATGATAGACACAATGATATTCATTTTGCTACATTTTGGGCAAAAATATTAGTGATCATACCACTTTCATATTATGAAAATATTAGTGATCATAAGAGCAAAATAAATTAAAAGGAGGAAACCTACAACAAAAGGGAAATAATAAATTTAGTGTCCAGGTGGCTTTAAAAGAAAGATTGAAATTCCACAAAATTAGTGATTTGTTTTTAGTATAAGATATGGAATAGTGGTCGTGGCCTTGTAGAAATGGAGAAAATTAATTGGTGGGATTGTAAGATGTTAAGGGGAAAAAAAGTAACCGCTGCGGACGATTTTAGCGAGAAGGCAGGGAGAGGAGAAGACTAATTAGTCCCTCCGACTTATGCGGTTTAAACACCATCGGCTGATGTGGCAATACTTGTTTATTGACATTGCCTTATATGTTTGTGTAGATCTATCTATCTCTACACACTAATATATAGACATTCCACCGGAGGATGGGGTTAAACTGGAAAAGGAGGGCCTGTGCGCATTTGAAGGAAGGTTATATGTGTCATTCTACTTCTCTTTTTTTATTTAATTATGATTTGTGTCCTTCTACTTCACATTTAATTTGCTCTAAGATATTATAATGACGTCAGGTACCATAATTGCCTGAGTTTGGGCTTTTTGCATGGTATTTCATATTTTGATCTTCACATAAATAAATTGGTCTTCACAAAAAAAAAGAACTTCTAAAAATGTGTTCTCAAGCGAATATTAAAACAAAAACTACATGACAAATCTAGACAAATTTCACATTAAATAAGAGAGAAATCTATAATTCTTAAAGAAATCAACATTAATTAACAAGACATGTTTAGCTAGAGGTGAAATGAAGCCTTCACCAAATATTTCGCAGTTTGAAAGCAGTAGCTACAAAATTGATTACTTTATTTACTGATTATATGCCTCAAAAAATATTCCGAATGAAAAATCATATAATTGACAAAACAGTGCTTCAGCTCTATTTCCAAACATCTCATGTAAAAAAGAGTTGAGATTTTGATGCATAACCTCCTTTAGTTACTGTTGGGACAAATATCAATAGCTATAGTTAAGAGTTTTTCAATTTCTTGCAAATTCAACAAACTATATCTCATTCATTTTAACTCTGCTTTATAAAACAAAAATTTATAAAAATCATATGAATTGAAATGTGCCAAAGAAATGTTGAAGAATACTATGATCATATCAACTCTTAATTGTAAGAATTTCAATATATCAAATGGTGTCGATTTCGATCATTGTTGACTCTTCTTTGATCTCACGCACCCTGATATACACCTGAGAATACTAGTAGATGATTAGTACTGAACCCTTAATCAAACTACATCATTAGTAGGAGAGAATTCATTGCACCTGATAATTATATCCTTCGAATTCAAATTAAATTAAACAAATAAAAATTACGCAAGTAAATAAAATAAATTGGACATTACCTATTACGAAATAATAAATTTTTGTACATTGCCATGCTGTTATCTTTTCAAAATTGACCTACATACTTTAAAATAAAAATATGTTTTTCATCACGAATTTTTAAAACTAGATAAGTTAGCAATTTTTTTTTAACAGTAATAAGTTACCATTTTTTTTTTGACAATAATAAGTTACCAAGTTCAATGAAGGCATGATCATAATTCTTTCAATTCGTTTCCTTTTTATCTCAATTTTGTTGGAGAAATTTACTCAAATCCATTGAATTGACGACATAAATAAAGAACTGCAGCACAACCATTGGAAAGGTTGAGCTACACCTTAGATATATAAACTCAACTCTATTCTTTGTGATTCCATTCCATGAACCCACATCAACCAACAACAATGAATACTTCTTCAACTTGGTTCTTTTCTCTTCTTCTCACGTTTCTTTCTTGTTCTTCATGCTTCTCAATCGCTTTAAGAGTAAGAGGTTTAGAGAAGCAAATCAATTCGACTATCTCTCTCTTGAACATTACTCCAGGCCCTTCTCTTCAGCAGTTTGGTCATTATGCTGGATATTACTCCCTTCCCAACACTAAAGCAACCAGGTAAGTAGCTAAATGTCCGTGATAAGAAGTCCCACCGTTTGATTGTTTTCTTCCATGATTTTCAGGATGTTCTATTTTTTCTTTCCGACGAGGGGGAATAATCCGAACGCTCCGGTAGCAATATGGCTGAATGGAGGACCAGGATGTTCCGGTGAAATATCACTGTTCTATGATAATGGCCCTGTACGCCTTAATCCAGATCTCACCCTTGCCTGGAACGCATATGGTTGGGACCAGGTATATATGTTGAATAAACCAACCAACTCATGGAAATTATATATGACATCCACTATATATGCAATTTCTCGTAATTAAGAATTATGGTTTTTAATATGAAACCAAACTACCAGGATTTGTGATAGTCAGGAGGTCTTCTATACTCGAATTCTCGTTTCAGATATCATCAACAGTTGATTAATGCACAATGACGTTCGACGTTTTCTCTGTAAACTCCAAGCCCATAAATACAAATTTTTGTCCCAATTCATTGCATGCACCAATATTGGGTTCTTAAAAATTAATCCATGATCACATATTTGGAATTTCTCTTATATTTGCCCACTCTCATATGGTGTGAATATCCAGTCAAAGTACTTACTGGTTGTTGATTGATATTTACCAGTAAAATTTGTGTTTTTTTTTTTTTTGTCATTTCAGTAAATTACATAACTAATTAAGATTTATTCCAATTTTTACGTGTGAAAGCAAGGAAATTAAATACCAAAAGAACCAAGAACAAGCATATACATGGATCCCATATTCATATTTAACAGACCATTTATACTTCCCAGCAGGTGTTCAACATTATTTACGTGGACCAGCCAACCGGCACCGGATTCAGTTACTCCACCGATCCCGGCGACACCCGCCACGACGAAGCCGGCGTTACCGACGACTTGTACACCTTCTTGCAGGTCCGTCCGTACACATCTTCAACAATTACGTTATCACTCCTTTTAGAATTTTACAATGGGTACAACTTGAAGTTTTACATTAACGTTATGGTATAATTTCAAATTGTACCTATATTTTTTTTATAAATTTTTTTATTGTACAACTTTAACTTGTACATTTATATGCGGTACAACTTCAAGTTATACCATTACATAACGGTACAAATTTTTTTATGATACAACCTAAACTTATACATTTAAATTATGATACAACTTCAAATTATACATTTAAACAGATAAACCTAAACTTACCATTATTTATATAATATTTAGCTGTTTTTCAAAGACCATGCTGAACATGCGAAGCGCGACTTCTACATCACCGGAGAATCGTACGCCGGCCACTACGTCCCTGCCCTGGCTTCCCGCATTTTCAAAGCCAACACCAACGCCGGCGAGGAAATAATTCGTATAAACTTGAAGGGGTTCGCCATCGGCAACGGGATCACCGATCCCGCCGTCCAGTTCAAATCCTACCCAGATTTCGCACTGTCGTCAAAACTGATCTCGCAGTCCGATCATGATTCCATCGCCAGCCAGCTGGTTCCCCCATGTTTGACCGCGGTAACAAATTGCGGTAATTTGAAAACCTCGCCACCTCAATCAATTTTATTTTTCCGGTGGTAGCAGGTAATAGTATCACTCTTTGAATGAAGCAGGTTCTCAAGGCGGCGCTGCTTGCACGGACGGATTCGCGACTTGTATGAACGTTTTCAACGCCGTGACCAAGATAATCGGCAATACCAGCGTAAGTAACTAGCTAACTTGGTCACATTGATTATTTTTGAGAAAATAGATCAGACGCTTAAAAAAAATCGTAAACCAAATAAGATCGAATAGTTTGGTGCGTAGATCGTTACGAATGATCTCATGTGGTTCATGATTGGTATTATTATGGGATGTATTGATTTTTTGGTCTGGTATAGTTCAGACCGTGGTTTACTGGATCAATCTACAGATCCAACCCACTTCCCAATTTGTGTTAGCATCTCATTTGGCCACTCTTCATGATCCATAATACCTTACCGAAAAGTCAGCGTTAGGGTATTTTACGGCAAATCGTGATTTAACCGTAGTTCAGTCGTTAGTACCGTTAAATACCACATATAGGTTTATCCTCTGATAGTGATATTTTGTGGTTGAACAGCCGATACAGTACAAGTTTCATGTACCATGCCACTCTCTCAATTAATTAACGAGATAAAAATTTCAACCCTAATTTTTGCGAATCTTGCCTCCTCCTTCGTTCATAAACCACACTCCAGTCATATACTAGAGACAATTGTTTCTCTATATCATATTATGTTGACATTTATGATATAATAGTGTAAGTTGGACTGCTTCAACTTTGTGTTTTTCTTTATTTAATAGGATTTGTTGTATCAAAATTATGCATGTGTGTTGACATTTATGTTTTAAGGGGAGAAAATTATTGGTTATTGATTTGATTTTTTTCGTGTGGTTGACTAAACAAAACTATTATTTGTCATTTAACGTGATCTACCATGATAAGACCTTACCCGATCATACCATGTATGCGTAATCTGGTCTGAACGATATAGTATTTGGTCTAATCCCTAATTTATACTTCAACTTCTTGGTATGGATCATAATTCATAGTTCGTATGCATTGTTTCCCAACCCTACCCTATATTATCAATTTTTTATTGATAAAAATGAGTTAGAAGTTTCCCTGTGAAATTTCTGCCCTGCAGTGGTTCGACATCAGAAAGCACTGCGCCGACCACATCTGCCTGGACCGGACCAGAATGGATCAATTCCTGACCGACCCAAAAGTCAGGGCGGCCATCGGCGTGGCGCCGGACTACGACTTCGTCTACTGCAACCTCACGGTCTACGGCGCAATGAGAGGGGACTGGCTGGCGGACCTGAAACTCGGCATCCCGGAGCTCCTCCAGAGCGGGATCAGGGCGCTAATCTACGTCGGAGAGTACGATCTGATATGCAATTGGGCCGGGAACTCCGAGTGGGTCAATGCCCTGAACTGGTCGGGCCAGCCGGGGTTCGATGCGGCTCAAACGGTGCCGTTTGTATTGGGAGGAAGGAAAGCAGGGGAGCTGAAGAGCTATGGGCCCTTGGCGTTGCTCAAGGTTTACGACGCGGGTCATATGGTTCCGATGGACCAGCCGCGGGCCGCGTTGCAGATGATTCAGAGTTGGGTTGAGGGTGGGCTCGGTTAAGAGCCTAGATGGCTGGGTCTTTGCTGGCCGTGGATAAATGGACATGGAAATATTGGGCCGTCCTGGGCTAAGTCCATGGGCTGCTGTCATTTACATGATTATCATTTATTAGCACAACCAGCCCATGCAATTCCGGCCTATTCTATAATAATGAACAATAACTTGTTTTGTTTGTGGCCAAAAAGTCCCTGAGTTTGTCGCTTCGGGTCCTGTCGAGGTTCGACTATGTGTCTTGGTTACGTATTTTGTAATTGACGGTGTGTTGATCTTATCTCCATCTCGTTTGAGATCGGTTGAATGGCAAAAAAAAAAAAAAAACTTGTTTTGTTTGTGATAACTGATAATCATGTAACAAGAACTCAACAGACAACAAGTACATTTGTTACAAGAATTTTCTCAAATATCTTTGCATCGAAATATTGCCAATTTGACATACTTTGCCCAACCGAGAGCATAATCAACTTAGTTATGTGTTATGCGCTACTTTGCACTACACGAGGTAGATCGTACAAGTCTTAGATAGGTCGTTATTCAAGGTTGTTAGAAGCAATCAAGGGTCGGCGTAGCTAGCGATACATATTAATGTTATTAGATCCAAATGTGCATACTATCTACGCAGGGATCATGCTAATTTTCTTTGTATTTGTTCCAATGTTACCGAATTTCCCTGAACGCAGATAAATGTATACTACCTGTATACTTTCATAATGGTAAAAGAGATTGCTAACAAAACCAGACACGAAAAATGAGACCCTTTGTTTTGGCATTGGGGACACGAATTATGTACAAGAACCGACCAAATGGTATATAGTTACAAAACTTTTCTGTCAGATGGCATAAAATAAAGGTGAGAGCGTAGTTAGCAGTCACTTTGAGGTCGAAATTAGAAGCAGAAACTTGCTGCTGGGTTGTCACTTTGTTGCGGGAGGGAAGTCACTAAGTCAGCACGAGCAACAGGCCAAAAGGAAAAACAGAAAAAAAGAGGAAAGCTCCTTTCGATCGCTTCTCCATCAACGTAACGCAAATGGCATGCAAGCTCCACAGAGGGCACAGTACTGTGGAATTAATTAATTAATTAATTAATATAGTAATTGATTACTTTTTAGCGACGGGAACAACCTTGGATATGAAACTAATGAAGGTGTGAAGATGTAAAGACGGCCTCGGATTTAGCTTAGGAAAAGAACCAGCCAACTAATTAATTAGTTATTAGCTTGGGATTGAACGGTTAATTGTCCCAAGAAAGCCCCAAATTAGGTTGTATTAAATTGTCAAATTACTATAGTCTTCTTGAAGCAGGCCTGCAGTATATATGAAGGACCTAAGCTCCAAAATTCCAATTGTGTTGGATTAAAACAAGGGTAAACATACATAGCAGACCAAGCCTAATTAATTAAGCGAATCCCTATTCTTCCATTTCACATGCTCGTCATAACTCATAATTATTTGGTTTTCTACCTGATATAATCGCCCTATTATGTTATGTTAGATTGACAATATTCAACATGCACTAATGTATGTCGATTTACTTACTTTATGTGTTCTCATTAGCTCAATCAACGAGATGGAGACATCACTTGTAAAAATCTCGTTACACTCAATCCAGTAACTGAAAAGACACAAACAGACAATCCAAACGATATTGGCCTGTGCTGATAATCACCCATCTCTCTGGAAAAATATCTAAACTTTTCTTTGAAGGAATCATAAATTTCTAGTTTAGGGGAAAAAAAATCTCTAATTGTTCTAATCAACGTCATCAACAAATTCCACTTTGATTTTAAACTACGAAATATTTTAGATTAATGGAAGGGTAAAAAATCTGGATTATGTCCTTGAGTCTTGACTATTATACCAGCATTGCTCCATACATCATGCATGTAAGGTCTCCCTGGATTATTGCAGAGTAATGATAATTGCTCTATATTATGCATGCGGGTCTTTTCCTAATTAGTTTTCCAAACTAACACAATCACTCTACGCCCGATAATTACGAAATATGGCGGGAAAGATTATCCCTTAACCCCTCATCATCCCCCCATGTTCTCCACGAACACGAAACTGGACAGAGTGGTGGCCGTAAAAACCGGAAGTAACAATTCACTTATCTATCAGAAACGCACGAAATTAAATTAGTTTAGTGGGTACTTATTGTCGCAAAGAAAGAAATAAAAAGAAGATAGTGGCTAATTATATTTGAAAGCAAATTAGTCGGAATAAAATCTCTACGGAAGAATCGTTTGTTCTAGTGATCATATCAAAAGATAAAAACGCGATTAATTCATGATAATGACAACCTTAATTGTACATGGTAACTGCTCTTTCATTAATCGAAATGTATCAATTTCGCCATATTTACAGACGAATATTTATGCTCTCTACTAAGCTAGCTAGCACAAAAAAAAAAACCCAGAAATTAAGAAGAAAATAACTTTCCCAAAAGAGAGATAATTAAAACTCAACCGCCTAAAGCGAAAACGCCAAAATCGCAAGACACATCCCCGCAACGTAGACATAATTCCAGAATATGGTCCGGCACTTCACCTCCAACCGCCGCCACCGCCCGTCGGAGCGGCAGCTCGCCGGACCCAGCTCCAATTTCGTCACACGCGGCCGGAACGCCACCTCCTTGACGTCACACTCCGCCACGACCACGTCCCCCTTCCACGGCCAAGTCCACCGCTCGTACACCGCCGCCGGCTCCACCTGCAGGCTCAGCGGCGCCGGCGCGCACGGCCGGAGGATCGTCCGGTTCGCCGCGCAGTCGTTCACCACGAATTTCAAGGACGGGAACGAGGCGGAGAGCGTGGCGGCGGCGCGTCCGGCCTGGCGGAACGGCGGGAGGGTGACGTTGGCGATGCGGTGGCCGCCGGCGGCGCCGCCGCCTCCGGCGGCGTAGGCGACGAGGCGCTCGTAGAAGAATCCCCTGTCGTTGGGGTTGGAGAGGGTGAAGGTGACGTCCCAGCTGGCGGTGATGAGGCTGTCGGAGACGTTTCTGACGGTGACGGCGGAGGAGATGACGGCGACGGCGGGGAGGGCGGGCTGGAGGTAGATGAGGGCGCGGGTGACGGCGGGGACGGCGCAGGCGAGGGCGAGGGCGAAGATGAGGAAGAAGATGCAGTTGCAGCAGTCGCGGGCTTGGGCTTTGGCGTTGTACGGTTTGTGGATTTTGTATCCGTCGGCGGCGGGGATGGGGATGGCGGTGGCGGTGCTGGAGGAGGCGGCGGCGGCGGTGGGTTGAGACATTGAGAAAACAGGTGGACTGAAACTGACGATTGGAAGGGGAATTGGGACTGATTTGGGGGAAATGGAAGTTAATAAAAGAGAAAACCCTCAGCGCTATAATTTTATAATAACAATAATAATAAAATTTTATTCTATAATTAATTTAGGTATGGCAATAAATAGTTGGAAAATTATGTGTATTAGAATTTGAGAGTTGATAAATTATAAAAAAATTGATAGAAATGTACAATGTGAATGTACTTGATGTAGGAATGGAAACACGTCAGAATGGACGGGTATGCTCATACTCGTATTTTGTTTCATAATTTGATTTAGTCCAATTATGTTCTATGTTTTGCGACAAATATTAGTGTTTGATTTTCGGCCCCACTTGCACGATGCAAGTTTGATTTGTCATGCTCATCTTTAGTATTGTTAAATTATTGAAGAACCGTTCCATTTTAGTGCGAGTCAGGTAAAACCCGTCCCTAATACAAACTGGGTCGAGTAAAATATAACATGACAGATCGAAGAACCATCTCTAGATATTTTAAATTGCTTCCCCACTATCGAGGATTGGATTCTTCTACCTATTTGTGCATTAAGAAGCGAGAATCATCACATTTAAGTGAACATATTAAAGAACTAAAAGATAACAAGATCAATAGTATAAAACGTTTCACTTAAGAAAATTTTCTTCTATGTTCAAATGTTATACTCGAAAACCGGTGAATAACCTTTCAATAACTATCGGTACGATTGTGCGCCGAATCCACCTGTTGTTATTTGTTTTGAAATCATTCATGAGAACATGATTTGGTTTCTCAACTTTCTTTTTTGGGTTGTCATTTCATTGACAACCAAATAAACTGAGAAGGCAGGCTATATTGTATTTATTAGTTCACCATAAAAAGTTGTTCATTGTATATGTTTTCTTCATTTTTTAGAGAACGATGATATAAGTTTGTTTTTCATTATAAGATGCTATTTGAGAGATTCAAATATGAGACTTACAGCCGTACTACTTGCATCAATTTCGATTGTTAAAAGTGAACACAACCCAGCTGAAAGCTACCACTACCAATTTGTGTCGCACTTAGGCTGGCTGCACATGAGACACTCCGCCTAAACAAGGAAGCCAGTGAGAACGGTGTTTAATCAAATGAGAAAGATGGAGATTAATTAAGATAATGACCCTCTAATACAAGTTTAGTGTTGGCAACGTCCAAAGTAAACTTCTGCACGCAAGGGCGGAGAACAAGAAAATTGAGGAAAGAGGATTCTGTTCACCTCATTGATTATCATCTGTCCTTAGCAGACTCGATTACCACTAATTATAGTAGCATGGCTCGATTTGTGAGGATTTTGAAGGGTTGATGATATCGAAATGATACAGAAAACAAGTCGACTTTGTGTTTAGTCGTCAAATTTGGATATCCTGCTGATAAAGATGATCGGTAATAAGGCATTATACTCCGAGGATCAAGTCCAATAGAAAACATCTTCAAAGTCATTATCGTTTTGATACCTCAAGTGGCGGCACAAAAATGGCATTCAATCCAAAACAAAAAACATGACAGCAATCTTGATTGCGCGAAACAAAATGGACAATTCTCAATTCTGTACTACTTCCCTCAAAGTCCTATCAACCCCTCTGCTCCTTGTAAAAAGAAAGACGCAAACTACATATTTTGATAATTGGGATTTTACAGGCTAAAACATCATCACACCTTCTTAGGTCTCTTCTTTGAGCTCTCCCCGTCTTTCTTATTCGTTGTTGCATCTGCAGCTTTCTTCTTGTCCTTCCTTTCCCTCTTCTTCAGAGCTGTCATGTGAGCCTTGAGGATTGTTGCATAAGATGCTTGAAACTTCTGGTGATCCTTTGCCCCAACCTGCTCAAATACAGCCGTTTGTAAAGAAAGGGAAAAAGCCTCGGGAGCCAATACAACCAATGCACGAACATAGTTAAGCTAAATGCATGCTCCCCTGGCTAGTTCTCAGCAGACCTTTTCTATTAATTGCAGCATCTGGGTCACACATTGGTCTTATTGGCAAATATTTACACGCCCTCCTGATCTCTCCAATCCATTCTAAAGCAGACAACACTTTTAGCTAGAACCAGTTGTAGGTAGGTAGGTTCAAGAACCTATTGTAAACATATTCATAACTCGGACAATATCATCTCATCTAAGTGAAGAATTTTGGACTAAACCATGTCAGCGGAACTAGTTCAACATTATAGCATTATATTTCAGGGAAGGGGCAAACAGACAACAGAGCCAAGCTTGATATAGCTCCTTTCCGAACGAACAAGCCAGAGTACCAGACACAATGTCCAGAAATCTAAGTGTCGAATCTCTTATGCTGATGAGCATGTAACTCATTTGATGTTACACAGGTCCAGTACAACACCATATACAGGCAAAACAAGATGAAATCTGGCTGTAGTGCCGAAGTTACTATGAATCTATTGGCTTTCACATAAAGCATCAAGATTTAGATTGTGATGGACAAATACTGTTTCAAAAGACAGCAATTGATTGCCTGGTCAACCAAGCTAAACACTTGCCATGATAACTACACAAGTTTAAGTGACGGTTCATGGAAGGAAGTTGCTTACCGAAGTAGAGATTGTCTTCTTCCCATTGGTTGCACGAATGAGGCACCGGTAGTCAAGAGGTTCACCAGCAGTTTTCATCTTATTCCTCTGCACCTTAGACTTCAAGGATGCTTCAAATTACAAAAACAACAAGTACCCCAGTCAACACCCTTAATTTTTCCAAAACCATCTACAAACATAGAACATTACACCGCCACAAGCTAGCAGTTGACGAGATTGCTATCCACTTACATCGTTTGAGAGTGACCCAAACCGAACCTTTCTCCGTGCTGTGCTCAAACATGCTTGTGAGCTCATTAAGAAACGGGTCCGGCTGTAGTAGAACCTACACGAACAATCCAAAGGAAGAGGTTTAACCAAATCTGCAACCAGACCCCATTAACGCTTTACGAAAGCTACATCTACATACACACAGAGCTTCACGAGCTCGGCTTACTAAAGTCTAAATCACAAACCACAAAGTTCCAGCCGCAATTCGGCATCAACAACACCAAACTCGAGGAAAACACATTATCGTGCTGAGTTCAATTCTGTGGAAGTTAATCAAACCCAATTCCATAAGATAGTCAAAGAAACTCTTGTAGGTGGAATGTCAGTCGAGGATATGGCTATGCACCCATGCCCGTCTCCCGATCAGGAGCGAAAGCGCGGGAGAGAAAAAGGAGAGGCCGATGACAACAACGATGGAAAAGAGGAGAGCAAACAAATTAAAAGGGGAGGAATCAACATTACCATGGATCTCGGGTCCAATTGAGATCTAGCCGGCGGCGAAAGCAGTTTCTCCGACTCTTACTGCGACAGGAGGGAGACGAGCAATCTCTGAGTTTGGCTTTCTTCTTTTCCAGCGGAGAGACGACTCGGACAAAGACGCCCTGTGCTGTGATGGGCTGTTTATGAAAGAAAAGAGGAAAAAAGAACTTACAACTTTGCAAAGTTTGTGGACCCGATGAAGAGGCTTTCACAGTGGGCCCTGATTGGGCCGGATCCTGCCCCATCTTGGGCTCCTTTTCGATTCAGAATTGTCTGCTTTCCGATTGGGCTTGATTCATTACACAGCGGTGAAAACTGAAAAGTTGTACTAAAGATATAATGATAAAAAATAAAAAAAAATTTGAGGCTCGAGATTAAATGGGATGGACTCTCATATGCTGATCAAATGAGTGAGCCTCGAGCTTAATTAGATGATACCGATTGGACCAAATTATTATT
This sequence comes from Linum tenue, assembly GCA_946122785.1. NCBI lineage: Eukaryota > Viridiplantae > Streptophyta > Magnoliopsida > Malpighiales > Linaceae > Linum > Linum tenue. Next base: position 49,821,330 of record CAMGYJ010000009.1, read on the forward strand.
GCTAATTTTAACATGTTCTTTCGAAAACTCTCGGTGCTCCATCAATTCCGTACGTTTTTCAATTGTTGACTGATCCTCCTCCTGTGAGTCCCGAAGAGACCGCGATTATTGACATTAGATCTTGAGAGACACCTTGATTACTTAGACTAATCCAATAAAAAAGCAACAAAAAAATAAAATAAAAAGGGCAATAATAAGAACATACAAAATTATAGAAATTACAGAAAATGTTATTCGCTAAAATTTTTTTTAAGAAAAAAATCGAGATTAATTAAAAATATCATATCTTCATTGCAATTACGTCGATAAATTTAATTCGAGCTACATATGTCACTCTCACAAACCAACAACTCAACCATATCACTTCGAGACAGAGATGTCACTCTCAGGAACCAATATTTTCACCATTAGAAGGTCACCAACGTTTGGTCTAGAAAGCAAGAGGTGGTTGTTAGACCATAACGATAGAAAAGGTAGTTGCGGTGGCTAATTAAGTAGGGCTTAGCCTAAAAGGGGAGGTTAACAGCATTTTCATCATATTGCTACAAGTGGGTTAATTACAACCTTTTTTGTGACCACGTTCTGGAGGTTTATTATAAGATTTTTTCATCATAGTTTTGCTTGTCAGTAAAGTTTGTAAATAAAAAAAAAGCAATGTTGTCAGAACCGAACCGGAGCATGACCCGGTAATGCGAACGGTTCGCACTTTAGTGGTCCAACCGGCATTAGATCGTTTAAAAACTGTTAGAGAACCGGTACCTAGCTAATAAACTTTATCAGTATAAATAGTGGACATTTCTTAATCATAGCTCATCTCTTTCATTCGAAATTGTGAAATGAAAATAAGGATTCAATTTGAGAACCCGACGTTTTTGGTTTATTTCAATTTTCAATTTTCTACAATTGTTTTAATTAAATTTAGTGGCTGAATGGCAAAAACCGGACGAGCGGCTCGATCGGCTCGAACGGTTAACCGCCTCGGCCGCTCGACAACCGCTACATAAAACCGGAGCGGCTTTTAGACTCTTCCGAGCCGGTTTTGTGACCGGGTGGCGGTTTTATCGGTCGCTCGGCTCGGCTCGGCTCGACTTTAATAACACCGAAAAAAAGGATATTATAAATTAACAACAGCACTTAGCAGTAAATAAATATCGAAAAAACAGAGCCCATCAACTTCACTACACCACACAAAACAACAAGAGAAGCCCCCATCAAAACTCCGATAGAAAAATGGCGCAGCTACAGATCGCCCTCAATCCTTCTCCTTCTCCTCCTCCTCCTCTTCCTCCTAATCATTTAAATAACAACAACTGCTGTTCCACCACTTCCACGATCCTCTGCCGCCGCCGCCGCACCTCCGCCCCACTCCTCCTCCGCCTCCCCCTATCCGCCGTTGCCACGCCTCGCCGTCTCTTTACCCCTTCCGTCAAGTCGTACAGAAGAATGAGCGTTGACTCGGCGGTTCGGGACCCACCGGAAGTGGCGGAGGAGTCGTCGGAAAGCGGAAGCCCCGCCGTGAGGTTTAGGAAAGCTGCGGCGGAGGAGTATCCTGCTGACGGCAGCGCGTTTGAAGTGAGGAAGAAGTTGGGGAGGTGGGATGGCTTCCTCCTCAAGCTTCGCATGCTCATTGTTCCCCCCTGGCAGCGTGTTGCGCACGGCAGCGTCCTGTGCATGCACTTGCGCGGCGAGGTTTGTGTGTTACAATAAATTCCTTAGTTTGCTTAAAATCTTGTTTACTTTTAGTTAATTACTGTGTGCCTTCAGAAGAACTCAATCTTTGCACAAGAACTGTTGTAAATCTTAAAGTAGCTTGATAAGCAAATGCTTCTCACTAAATTCTACTGCTGCTGTGGACAATGATTCGGTTCACACAAAATCGAATCGTACCGAATTGATATTTGGACCGAATATGATCGGATTGAATATATTTTGATTCAGTTTTGGTCCTATAAATTATTTTAATACGAAGAAAAAATAACCTAAATTAAATTTGGACCGGACCGAATTGAATCAAATGAACCAAATTAACATGTTTTTTTAGATAAGGGTGATATAGGTTATATTTTGTAATTAGATACTACTGAAGGGATTCGAACCTGGGACCTCCAGGTCAAGGCTAGTAGTATTACCACTAGACCAATCCCTTGTTCGTGAACCAAATTAACATGTTTCTAGTCCGGTTCTGATCCTCATTTTCCTTTTTGCTTTTTTATCCGGTCCTATCTCAATTTGATCTAGTTCTGGATCAAAATCAACCAATGCCCATCCTCGATAAATTTTGAGAAATTTGTGCTATGGTTTTCAGATATCAGATACTGCGAAGGGTCGGTTTTTGGGGACGGAACTGGCGCTGCCACAAGTGTGCGAGAACTTTGCGAAAGCGGCAAACGATCCGCGCATTGCCGGAATCTATCTCAAGATCGACGGCTTGGAGTGCGGGTGGGGGAAGCTGGATGAAATCCGTCGCCATATTTTGGATTTCCGGAAATCAGGTTTATTTTTATTTTATTTAATCAAACAAATTCGAAGTAATTAGTGGTATGATGATGATGATCTACTCTTTTTCGTTTCTAGACGTCTTTAATTAGAGGGGGTATTAATTAGTATATATTCCTAAGATTATGGGGGGCGTAAAAAATAATCGATCAAGTTGGCCGCCTGAAATAGATGCATGCATAAAAGAACTTTGGAGGATCTCTTATTCTCTTTCAGTAACCAGTCATGTCTCCGTCGCTAAAAGTTTTCGTCTTCGGGTTATTATTTTCGCAGGCAAATTTGTTGTTGGGTACATGTCGTTCTTCAAGGAGAAAGAGTACTACCTGGGTTGTGCCTGCGATGAGCTATACGCCCCCTCATTTGCTCACTTCTCTTTGTATGGCTTTGCCTTGACGTCAGTCTTCCTGAGAGGTAATCTCTTTTTTCTTTTTGACACCACCAAGTTGGTCACTAAAAAGATACAGTGACGGTGGTCATATTAAGTCTTCATGGCCAGATATAGTAATGCGACTTTTTAGAGCTTTACACTTTCCGTCGCTAAAGAGCGAGCACGTCTCTGTTTCTTTTCCCCCTTCTATCAATGTGATCGAAAGCTGGCCATTTTCTGGGTGCAGGCGTACTGGAGAAGATGGGGATCGAACCGGTGTACCAGAGGATTGGGAAGTACAAAAAGGCAGGGGATCAAATGATGCGCAAGACTATTGCCGAACCACATCTCGAAGTCTTGACCCTGTTGCTCGAGAACATACACGAGAACTGGGTGGCCACAGTTTCTTCCTCCACAGGTAACAAACTGTATACGCTCTAATCTCATCTACACACATAATTACTTACTTAGTTAATTAGTATAGTACTGATTGGAGGCTGTTCTAGCTCTAATTATTACATTAGTGACCATGATCGATCTCTCTCTCTCTCCCTGATTAACAAATACCACGTCATCAGGGAAGAAAAGAGAAGATATAGAGGAATTCCTGAATGAAGGGGCGTACAGGATGGAGAGGCTGAAAGAGGAGGGCTTCATCACAGACGTATTCTACGAAGACCAGGTATATACTTAATCGATTATAATTAAGTAAAACTTATTTATAGTCTGAATATTATGATTAATTTGACTTATTTATAGACATAAATATTATGATTAATTTATTAATAACGATTCCCCGACAGGTCATGGAACTGTTGAAAAAGAAAGTTGGCCTCCAAGAAGACAAGATTCTACCTACTGTTGATTACAGGTTACATCTTCTCATCATCATCGACATTAAGTCATCATTAACCTTGGCTAATTAACTAGCAAGGAGGTAGCTAGAGCTTCTTTTTAGTGTCACGAATATTACTTTAATTTCCTTGTCGATGGATATATGTATTATATCGGGAGCAGGAAATATTCAAGGGTTAAAAACTGGACGTTGGGTTTAAATGGTGGCAAAGATGAAATAGCTGTGATCCGAACGTCTGGCCTCATTGTCAATAGCTGGAGCTTGCTGAATTTCCCTGGATCTGGTATCATCCCCGCCGACGTTATTAAACAGATTCGTCTCGTGAGAGGTAATACTATCTTTAACACTATCTCAATCGAAATCTAACGTAGTTTGAAATTTGTAGAGGCTCATGTGATTTACTTGTTTTATGCCTAATTTGATGTGTCGTGCGGTCGATCTCTTCAGATTCCAAAAAATATAAAGCCGTGGTCATCAGGATCGACAGCGCAGGCGGTGATGCCCTGGCATCTGATTTGTACGTCCTTTCCACTTAAAAAAGGAATCTAATTTGGGAACAGAAGACTCGAAAGCTAGTTATGATTTTGATTTTTAATTTTTTTTTGACCATTTCATATATATGACATGGATATGATGGTTTGATGCAGAATATGGAGGGAGATTCGACTTTTAGCGACGAAGAAACCGGTAATAGCATCGATGTCGGATACGGCGTCCAGCGGTGGGTACTACATAGCAATGGGAGCCACCGCCATCGTCGCAGAAAAATTAACGCTAACGTCGTCAGTTGGTGTTGTTCAAGGTAATTAAGCACGCACGTAATTAGGCTAATACAATCTAATTAGGCTAATTATAAAATCGGCTAGTTCTGGTAATGAGTTTTACGCGTGCAGGGAAATTTAACCTTGCGGAACTGCACCGAAGAATTGGCTATCACAAGCACGTAGTATCGAAAGGCAAATATTCTGAGTTTAATATAGCCGGGCACCGACCACTAAGGTAATAATTAATTAGTAAGTATTTTTTGTCTGGGTTGGATCTAATAAGTCGAGAGAGAGTGGTTCGAAAGGTTTTAGAATAAATATTATTTTTTCCACGCTATTTTAAACGAAAGTCAATTTATAGGCCAACGGTTAATTAATATATACCGGCTGTTGTTCATAGGAATTCGAAGACAAAACACGTTCGTGATCATAGGCCCCGGGAACCCAATTAGTTATAATATATATAACAATTCGAGTTTTTGAAAAGATTGATATGATGGATCTCTTATATCTTTCTTTCTCATCCTCCATAATATTCCATCATGAGTATTTAAACAGATGTTCAAGATTACCCAACATTTTTACTGACGAGAGCTACGTTCGTCACTATTGATAGTTCACCGACAACTAGTACCTGCATAATGATCAGATGTTTTCGACGACAAAACGGTTTCCTCAATTTTTAATATCAGAGAGGCTGTGAGGATTCGAACACAAAACCTTTCCGCGTCATTGAAGACTTAAATACTATATTGAGAATCAATTAACTCCAATAATATAATAATTCGAGCTTTCGGAAAGATAATAAGGATATGATGGACCATCTTATACCTTTCCCTTCCATCCTCCATGCTCTTGTCTGCATTTAAAATTTAAAATAGATTTTCAACAATCCTCAAACTTTTTACCGACGAAAAAACTGCCGTCACTAATAATTATACGCCGACGTCTAGCTCTGTTATGACCAGATGTTTAATCGACCCTACGGTTTCCCTCATCTTGTGACGCTCACTATTTCATCCGTTTGTTTTGCAGGCCAGAAGAATTGGAGCTTCAAGAGAACATTACTAAGCATATTTACAAGGAATTTCGTGACAAGGCAGCATTTTCTAGATCCATGAGCGTACGTGAATTATTAAAATAGAATTACAGGAGCAATTCATCAGTGATTAAACAGAATATGGATAGTCATTAATAGTAACGGTAAGCACTGCGCGCAGGTGGAAGAGATGGAGAAGGTAGCACAAGGCAGAATCTGGCATGGCGCCGACGCCGTTTCCTTCGGTTTAGTGGATGCAATCGGCGGGGTCTCACGCGCCGTCGCAATTGCCAAACACAAGGCCAATATCCCCGACAACAAACCGGTCAGTACAAGTTTCAAGAGTCTTAGTTTTCGCGTGACGAGGAAAGTGGTTGCCAAAAAAGGAAACAGTATGGTTGCTATAACATATTTTAACCACTAAAAACTGGTCACAAAAAATCTCCTTTTTCTTTGTGGTGGTTTATTCGGCCCAAAAAACTTGAGTTTCAAATGAAAAAAATCCTGGTAATGGAACTTGAAGGATTGCACATCCGATTATACGTTTTGAATTATGTGAAAACAGGTAAAGGTTGTGGAGCTGTCGAGGCCTAATTCGTCACTGACGGAGATGATTACGGCGTTAGGGACCGTCGTGGCTGGATTGGGCAAAACCGCCGAAGCCATTTCACCGGCTGGCTTGAAATTGTTCGACGACGATGGTGGGGTGGAAGCTCGAATGGATTTCGACTTTCAAAGCCTAGATGGAGCTTCTGATCCCAACCTTATGCTCACTCTAATGAAATGTTTCCTCAGCTCCTTATTCTGAGACCGATCGTGAGAAACCGAACAAGTGATAATAATGACAATGGTGATCATAATCCGGCAATTAGTCTATTTATATTTTGTTGTCCATCCTGCAATCTTAATCGTTAATAACTTAAATTGTTGGAAGAAGCACTAATATATATAAAAAAACTATATCATATATTCTCTTGCATTCTATTGTGTTTCCTCATTGCCATTAATTTCGAGAACCAATTTATGATCATACACAGGGCTAGTTATTATTTTGTAGAAGGCAAATCGCCTCAAATGAAATTTCGCCTCAAATGAAATTTCTTGTAGAAGGCAAATCCTGCTCCCACTTGCATGGTTTCATGGACATTTCCCCCCTCTATTGTTTCAAGTTAATTTTTAGCTTGTCAGCAATGGCTGCCGCAGCCCCCATGTTGGAGGGACCCCGAGCTTTTTATATATTCATCCTTAAATATCAGTGTAATTATTGCTAGGATAATCTTCAATATTCTCCACAAACCCTAACTCATTAGCTACTAATGTGATCATTTTGCCCATGTAGCAGCTAGTGGTTGTCCGATTCATTGCGCGGCAAGTGGTGGCAAGTTGTTAAATTATTAGATTTGGCTAATATCCGATATGTACTGTCATAAGCCAACTGGTTACAACAATTTGAGTAATTTGAAAAAGTTCATGTAGGAATGTTATTCTTTTCCTTACACGCCCTCTCAAAATGAAATATATCTTATGCGCTTGAAAATTGCACAGATTCGGCATACCACGTGCTTTAATTAAGATAACTATTAAGATTGAAAATGGTGATGATTTAATTTGAACAGTTGACCTGAATGAAAAACCAACTATAATATCATGTTATAAACCAATCAATATAACTAATCTAATCACTTACTTACAAAGTGTATGTAAATATATAGGAGTAAATGCCACATTTGGTCACTGAGATTACTAAATCATGTCAAGTTTAGTCACTGGAACAAAATTAATATCAATATTGGTCACTCGAATTACTGAAACATGTCACATTTAGTCACTCTCCCGTTAATTTCCGTCCAACTCCATGTTTCAGTAATTCGAGTGACATTCATAAGAAAAAAAAAGTAATTCGAGTGACTACTGGAGGTGGACGGAGGCTAACAGGAGAGTGACTAAATGTGACATGTTTTAGTAATTCGAATGACCAAAATTGATATTAATTTTTTTCTAGTGACTATATATAACACGGTTTCGTAATCCCAGTTACCAAATATGGGTATTTACCCTCAAGAGTCAACCTGCACACAGCTTGTCATGAATCCTCAACCGTTCCGGCGGGTTACCTTTCTTTCTGCTACCTACCGCTTACAAGTTACTGTTAGAAACGGAACAACAACAAGATGAGGATACCGAATCTGGAGCTGAGTCGCGGACTAGGTCGCTTTCTTTAAGACGTTCGCGGCACTGCCCTCGATGCGCACGGCAGACTATCAACCGGTCGTCTCCAGGATAAAACAGCTCCTCTGGGTACTCGCGGTTTTGTGCGAAAACCGGAGCTCTCTGAACACTCTCTCTATTGTGTTTATGCTCGTTGTGGTGAGTTTTGAGGGGCTGGGGAGGCGGCTATTTATAGGAGCCGAACCCCTAGTAATATACCCTCTTGCTTGGGGAATAAGTCGGATTAATTAAGGAAGATAATTACTTCCTTAATTAAAACCGTCGGTTAGGATAAATCCTGCAGAGATTATCCTTGGAATATTCCTTTTCAATCGATTATCCGTTGGAATATTCCTCAGAGTAACCGATTAATAATTAATTATTAAATAATTAATTTCGTTCGGAATTTCTCCAAAACATATGTATATAGTCTCAAGTGATCCATCCATCCATCCAACCAACCGACCGACCGACCGACCGGCCGGTCGGACGGACGGCGCGCGCGTGTGTGGTGGTCCGTTAGGTCCTCCCTCTCCCACAAAAGTGGGTCACCCCAAGGGGCATGCCCTTAGGAGAGAGGCTCCTATCTTTATAATCACTTCACCAAGTAAAACTACCAATGTGGTAGTTTTTCCACTTGAGACTCTATAGCTTTCAAAGCTATTCATACACATTTCCAACAATCCCCCACTTGAATAGTTTTGAAACTATCTCTGAGCATCAACAGTTCCATAAGATCGGGCATAAGCTAAGGTATCGCGAAGATTTGAACCTTAGCGTAGTGGTTACACTTCCGATTTCATAAGGGTGACTCGTAGTCTTGAACCCTATCTCAGACAGTGTAGCACACCGGATCTTTTCATTGAGTTGTGTTCTCTTCTTAGCCCGTGCGTTTATGGCCTTGCACGTTACCCTGGTTTAGTGAACGCTCTAGCAACTTTGTGCCTCTCAAAGTTCCATAGGGAGCGGCCCCACTCCCACATTCACATAGGTGAGTCTATCAGGAGTACCCCCAAAGTAAAGTACTCCACCCCACATAGGGTATAGATCTCATTAAGAGTTATTAACTCAACCTCCATTGCTTTGGGATTCATGCTTCATTATGCATGAACTTTTCGCATACTACTCATGACTTGTTATTACCCATTGAACCCATTTCTTGGGATCTCCAGTCTATTGGGTCGGGTTACCATCACTTGTAGTCCGTGGTTCGGTAGGCATAAGTCCCATACCCTTGGCGGTATTCTGGACTTTCTCTCTAGGTAATCCTTTCGTCAAAGGATCAGCTAGATTCTGTTCGGATCTTATATGATCCACCCTCACTGCTCCTATTGTTAGGAGTTCTCTAACAGTACTGTGCTTACGATGAATCTGTCGTTTCTTTCCGTTATAGAACCGGTTCTCGACTTTAGCGATAGCTGCGGTACTATCACAATGTATCAATACCGGAGGGACCGGGCTTTCCCATAAGGGAATCTCTGACAATAATCCTCTCAACCAACTTGCTTCTTCACTAGCCGTTGCTAGTGCTATCATCTCTGATTCCATAGTTGATTGAGCTAGGATTGTTTGTTTCTTTGACTTCCAAGACACAGCTCCACCAGCGATGTTAAAAACATATCCGCTGGTTGCCTTGGAGTCATCTGATAGGGTATTCCAATCCGCATCACTATTCCAATCCGCATCACTCTCTACTAGGACAGCTGTTAAACCTGCCAAGCAATCCCACGACATATGCAATGTCTGGTCGAGTGTAATCCGCAGCATAACGGAGACTGCCAATGATGCTAGCATATTCTGTTTGTCTTACACTGTCTCCAGTGTTCTTGAATAGCTTTACACTAGCATCATACGGAGTACACGCAGGTTTACAGTCGAAATAGTTATACTTCTTCAAGATCTTCTCTATGTAACTAGATTGATCTAGAGAATAACCATTTGCTGTTCTAGTTATCTGGATTCCAAGCATAAACTTTGCTTCTCCCAGATCTTTCACCTCAAAGCTCTCTTTTAACATGGCTTTCGCTTCATTGACCACGTGAATATTTGTGCCAAATATCAACATGTCATCTACATACAAACATATGATAGTGCAAGTGTTATTCTCTGACTTGCAGTAAATACACTTGTCACTTTCATTTACCTTAAAGCCATGTGAGAGAACGAGAGTGTCAAACTTCTCATGCCACTGTTTTGGAGCCTGTTTCAAACCATATAATGATTTGTCCAACTTACAGACTTTCGAGGCATGTTCAGGGATAACAAACCCTTCTGGTTGTTCCATATAGATTTCTTCATCTAGATCACCGTTCAAAAAAGCAGTCTTAACATCCATTTGGTGTACCACGAGATTGTTCAAGGCAGCAAGAGCAATCATGACACGAATGGATGTTATTCTAGATACTGGTGAATAGGTGTCGAAGAAATCTATATTCTCTCTCTGCCTGTAGCCCTTGACTACTAGGCGAGCTCGGAACCTTTCGATTGCACCATCAGGTTTCCGTTTCGTTTTTAGAACCCATTTATTACATAAGACTTTGCAGCCAGGAGGTAAGTCTGTTAGATGCCAAGTCTTATTAGCCTCTAACGATTCCATTTCATCTATAACGGCCTCATTCCAAAAGTCTGCATCTATGGAAGTTAGTGCTTCCTGCAAACTTTTTGGATCCTCTAGGGTGTATACTGTAGTAAAGTCATCACCAAAATCTTTAGAGATTCTAGCTCTTTTACTTCTTCTGAGTTCATCCTCAGATCCAACACCCCCACTAGTTCCGTTATCTATAATAGCGGGTAGTACATTACCCCCACTATTTCTCGTTTTAAATGGAAATCGTGTCTCAAAGAAATCAGCATCAATGGATTCTATTACAGTACGAGCATTCAAATCATAGAATCTATATGCCTTACTATTGGCCGCATAGCCAACGAAGACACATTCATATGCTCGACTGGCCAACTTAACCCTCTTAGGATCAGGAATTCTTACGTAGGCCAAACAGCCCCACGTTCTTAAATAGGACAGATTAGGTGGCTTATTCTTCAAAATCTCATAGGGTGATTCTTTTCTATTTGTTTTTGGAAGACGATTTAGCACATAGCAAACCGTCAACAAAATATCACCCCACCAAGAAGAAGCAGCTCCAGAATTGAGCATAATAGCCACAACTAATTCTGTAAATGTCCTATTTTTCCGCTCAGCTTTACCATTCATTTCTGGTGAATATGGTGCCGTGGTTTCATGAATGATACCATGTGAGCTATAGAATTCCTTGAAGAGATTAGAGTCATACTCTGATCCTCTATCGCTCCTAAGTCTTTTTATCTTTCGATTGCACTGATTTTCGAATTCAACCACAAATACCTTGAACATGTCAAGGGCTTCACTTTTGTTTTTCATCAAATAAACAAAGCAATAATCAGAGCAATCATCTATGAAAGTGATAAAGTATCTCTTGCCAGACCTAGTTAACGTCCCATCTAGTTCACAAATATCAGAATGAATCAGATCTAAGGGTTCTGATTCTCTACTCACAGATTTATGGGGCGTTTTCGTTATTTTAGCTTGGCTACAGAAATCACATTTATCAAATTCATTCATTGAGAGTTTAGGGATATGCCCTAGCTTGCTTAAATTCTTCACAATTCGTGTGTTCACATGACAAAGACGAGCATGCCAAACATTCAAATCACACACCATGTAAACTGAAGAATTCATCTTATTAATTTCGACATTCAACTTGAACATCCCATTACATGCATATCCCTTTCCCACAAAACTCCCATTCTTAGTAAGGGTATACAAGTCTGCCCCAATAGATTGATTAAACCCAGCCTTATTAAGAAGATATCCCGAAACAAGATTCTTTCTTATCTCTGGAGTGTGCAACACATCTTTGAGCACCATCTTCTTCCCAGAGGTGAAGTTCAGCTCCACTTCACCAGAACCAGCAACCATGGTGGTGTGAGTAGTTCCCAACAACACTTTCTTGTCAGCAGGTGCTTCTTCGTATGTTTTAAACATAGCACGATTGTTGCATACATGCTTCGATGCACCTGTATCCAGCCACCATCCTTCTGAGTCACCGGTGAGGTTAACTTCAGCGATCATATCTGTGATCATGGCTACCAAATCCTCTTCTGTCAAGTTAACCCTGGCCGCAGCGGCGGGGTTATGCTTGTTCCTGCACTTTTTTGCCATATGACCCGGTTTTCCGCAGTTAAAGCAGATAAACGGTGGGTCATTCTTAGAGGTGTGGGCCATGACCCTTTGGTTACCTCGAGAGGCACCATTCTGGTGGGGGCGGACCTGCTGGTTCTTACCCTTAAACCCTTTCTGGTTAGGTTTAAGAGCTCTAGGGGTGGGTCGTTTAGCAGTGACGACCATCACCTCTTCTTTCATATCCTGCTTGCGGGACTCTTCCTCAATCCTTAGGCGAGTAATCAAACTTTCCAGTGAAAATTCTTTGGTTTTATGTCTAAGCATATTCTTAAAATCTTTCCACGAAGGGGGCAGCTTATCAATAATGCAAGCAACTTGAAATTGATCGTCCAGAGGCATACCTTCAGAGATGATCTCGTGAGCTATTTTCTGAAGTTCGTGGGACTGAACTTCGACAGACTTGTCATCCACCATCTGATAGCGCAGGTAGCGGCTGACAGCATACTTCTTAGCTCCAGCCTCCTCCGTGTCGTACTTCTTTTGGAGCGCATCCCAGACCATCATTGCGGTGTTCTTGCTGTCCGCATAATAGTCGTAGAGGTCGTCTGCCAGGCCGTTGAGGATGTAGCCCTTGCATAGGAAGTCATGCTCCCTTTCCTTAGCAGCAGCAGTCCTCTCCTCATCGGTCGCTTCTTCCGGCAGCTCGACGGGCATGCTAGTGAGGCAGTGTGCCAACTTCTTGGTCGTCAGGTAAAACTCCATCTTTTGTTTCCAGCGACGAAAGTTGACTCCAACGAAGCGAAACGGTCGATTGATATCGACAGCACCAGATCCGGCCATGTTGTTCTGTTCAGTCGACATAGCAGCAGCCGAACGTCTTAAAATTGTTAGAAACGGAACAACAACAAGATGAGGATACCGAATCTGGAGCTGAGTCGCGGACTAGGTCGCTTTCTTTAAGACGTTCGCGGCACTGCCCTCGATGCGCACGGCAGACTATCAACCGGTCGTCTCCAGGATAAAACAGCTCCTCTGGGTACTCGCGGTTTTGTGCGAAAACCGGAGCTCTCTGAACACTCTCTCTATTGTGTTTATGCTCGTTGTGGTGAGTTTTGAGGGGCTGGGGAGGCGGCTATTTATAGGAGCCGAACCCCTAGTAATATACCCTCTTGCTTGGGGAATAAGTCGGATTAATTAAGGAAGATAATTACTTCCTTAATTAAAACCGTCGGTTAGGATAAATCCTGCAGAGATTATCCTTGGAATATTCCTTTTCAATCGATTATCCCTTGGAATATTCCTCAGAGTAACCGATTAATAATTAATTATTAAATAATTAATTTCGTTCGGAATTTCTCCAAAACATATGTATATAGTCTCAAGTGATCCATCCATCCGACCGACCGACCGGCCGGCGCGCGCGTGTGTGGTGGTCCGTTAGGTCCTCCCTCTCCCACAAAAGTGGGTCACCCCAAGGGGCATGCCCTTAGGAGAGAGGCTCCTATCTTTATAATCACTTCACCAAGTAAAACTACCAATGTGGTAGTTTTTCCACTTGAGACTCTATAGCTTTCAAAGCTATTCATACACATTTCCAACAGTTACACTAGTTTAATAATCTACGGTACGGCCGGCTGCTGCTATATATATATATATATATGGCCACTCGCTAATATTAATATTGCCAACTCGCTGGTATATTAATAACATTTGTTACAGGAATTTGCACATTATAAATACCATCTGCTGTGGAATAGCCAATGTATACTTCAGATGGCTTCTTCTGCTCTTTCATTTGCTACCAACCTTCTCCCTAACGCTCCCACCACTGCAATACACGGAGCCGACGCCTCCTGGCTGGCTCCCATTGGCGGCGGCGTCTTTGGAAAGTCCAGAAATGGCGCGAACGGAGGCGGTGACGCCTCGTGGCTCGCTCCCATTGGTGGAGGCGTCTTTGGAAAGGCGGCGGCACATCAGAACTCGGTGAGAATGCGTGCCAACGTGGGTGATGGATCCTGGCTGGCTCCGATCGGTGGCGGCGTGTTCGGAAAGGCTCGTGACGGTATGAACGGTGTTGGGTAAATCAAAATTCGGTGGAAATTGTTGTGTTTTATTATTGAAATCATGTCGGGTTTATATTTAATTTATATGTAGAATATAATGACGGATTCATATAATAACGTTAATATAAAAAAAATACTATGTCAAATTACATAACCCATACTCATAGTATGACATAATACTACGTACTTGTCGTCGTGCTCTAATAGATGGAGGCGCTGATGCATCGTGGCTCGCTCCTATCGGCGGCGGCGTCTTTGGAAAGGCTGAGAACTCCGGTGAAGATGCATCGTGGCTGGCTCCCATCGGCGGTGGAGTATTTGGAAAGGCTGATTCGTCGTGGCTTGCTCCCATTGGCGGAGGTGTCTTCGGTAAGGTTCACAGTGGTGCTCCCGGCGCTACAGAACCCATCAAGCTGGACTAGATGAGGCCGGTGACTTCGCCGGAGGTGAGAAACAATGGCCTAATGTATGAGCCTTTTATTTTAGGTCATCGGAAGTACAACCTCGCTAGGCAAAGTCGATCGTTGTTACTAAGTAAGATATACGTACATGCGTCTTTCCCTGTCGTTTGTACGTGGTGTGGTGATGTTTATATGTATCATGAATTTCCTTTATGCCTTTGTATGCTTTATTTTTAGTTTTTACTAATAATATCTCACAGCTTTCTGCGGGTGAATTGTAATGAACGTATGTCTAATAAAGTGGTTAAAATCCATGGTTGAAAGGCAAAGATAAATGGTTGGATCGATGTCTAACTTTGTTACATTGTGCATTGTTTATGATTGGCTTGTAGGCCCTCGCCACAACACATTGGAGTTTAGTATCTATTTTTTTTATATCTTTTACAATATGGTACCTAAATTTTATGTTTTAATGAAAAATATAGTCGAAAAAATTATGTTTTAGTTTATACACTTTTCAAAATTTATATATTGGCTCACTTGAATCTATAATAGTATAATACAATCGACTAATCCATTTGATCGATCCACTAATCCATAAATCAAATCTGTTTGCCACCTATAGTCACAACAATCTTCCAAAGTCGTCCCTCGGCGCAATTGGTTCACCTCACCACCACTAGGAAAAACCGCCACAAAGAACAAGAAATTCTGCGACCCATTGTGTGACGTTGCTCGAAAATTTAAAACATTCATCACAGAGGAAAATGGCCGGGGATAATTTTGATTTGCAACAGCCACAGCCACAGTAAGAAAAATAATGTTTTTCTTGTTCGAGACCAATTTATTTGTGGCTGGAACAAATACCTATCACTTGCAACTTGCTTCTTGTATATTCTAATGCTGAAGTAGTGATAAGTGCTTCTTCTATATTCTACATTAATTTTTTTTCCAAGGCATTAAATTACATGAATTAATGGAGCCAAAATTTTAATACAAAATATAACAATTTTAATACATAAAATTCACTGCCACACATGTTTTCTCCACCTTTTCATTTCTCTAAAAAAAGTAGGGCTGGCTATTTGGACCGGGACCGGATAAAAAACCGAAAACCGGACCGTATAACCTGAACCGAGACCGGACCGGGACCGGATAGTAAACAATCCAATCCAATCTTTGGGCTTAGATTTGAGGTAAAAAACCGGATAAAGACCGGATAAGAGAGCTCAACACCCAAAACTTAAGGGTAATTTGCATAAACGGTCACAAACCTTTACACTTAGTACAAAACTTAACCAACTCCTCACCCTTTTAGGCTTAGGCCACTCAAATTCTCATAATCTCAATATAAAATCAAGACCGAATTGGGACCGGACCGGGTCAAGACCGGACCGGATCAAGACCGGACTGTATCCAATCCAATCTTCGGTCCTTATATTCTCAAAAAACCCGGACTGGACCGGATCAATTTGGGCCAATTTAACCGGACCGAACCGTATAGCCACCCTAAAAAAAGGAGGTACTTGCCCGACACTATAGAATTCTCTCATTTTCCCCTTTCTTTTCCATCTTCCTCATTTCCCTCTGACCCTTTCGCCCTATCACATTCACTTCTTCAACATATCAATTCTCCGATTCAATTCATCATTCACGTTGGTGCCGAATTACCTAGCACGGGCATTCATATTCGCCGATTCCCTTTTGCGTTCGGCCACACGAACTTTTTGCAATCTGAGTTGGAACGACGAAACTGAAGGTGGATTAATTTTGTCTTCGGAAGAGAGAGATATGTAATTTTAGAAATCCATCGATTTGGATCCATCCAGCCACCGCGCGTAGATGGCGTTGTGCAGACGCTTATTCCACCGGAATCCGCCGGACGGGCTTCTTGAGATCTCCGACAGAGTTTTCGGTACCTCCTTTCCCTTCCTCTTCTTTTTTTCCTCCCTCAAAGAACTAGTCTTCCTTCCCGTTGCATGATTCCTTTATTCTTCCTCTCTCCCGTGCCCTATCTTTTTTTTTTTCCAGTTTTCAACAGTTGCCTTTCCACCAATGTCATGAAAAATGACGAGTACAAGCTCTACTTGAACAACATCGTAGCACAACTACACGACCAGTTCCCCGATGCATCGTACACGGTGTTCAACTTTCATGAAAGAGATCAACGACTTAGCCAATTTTCAGACATCTTAACGCAGCACGACGACGTGATGGTTTTGGATTACCCTCGTCAATACGCAGGGTGTCCGTTGTTGCCTCTCAAGAAAATACGTCATTTCCTTCGATTCAGCGAAAGCTGGCTGTCGATGGAACAACAAAGCGTGTTGTTGATGCACTGCGAAAGAGGAGGGTGGCATGTTCTTGCTTTCATGCTTGCCGGTTTTTTGCTCCATCGAGGGCAGTATACTGGGGAGCTGAAGACTCTTGAAGCGATATACAAGCTAGCTCCTAATGAACTTCTGTGTGTTTTTCCCGGTTTGAATTCGCTCCCTTCACATCTTAGATATCTCCGGTATGTTTCGAGAAGGAATTTTGTTGGGGGGTATTGGACTCCTTCTGCCTCGTCGTCGTTGGATCTCGATTGTTTGGTGCTTAGAGCGCTTCCGGTTTGCGAGAGGGGAGAAGGTTGCAGGACGGTTGTGCGTGTTTACGGTAAGGATCCTTCGAAACCGGGCAACGAAATGTGTAAGCTTTTGTGTTCGAGTTGGAAGACTGAGAGACTGGTACGCCAGTATGCACAGGTAACTATGTCTCGATATCGTGATGAAACTAAAATGATGAAGGATGAATGTGCAAATTAACATTGATGAGTTGATTGTGCCGTGAAAATTTTTGCAACTGCAGGAAGCTGAGTGTGTGTTTGTGAAGGTAGATCTTAGATGTCGTGTACAAGGCGATATCGTTATTGAGTGTGTCTACTTGGACGAGGAGTTGTTGGACGAACAGATGATCTTCAGAGTGATGTTCCACACGGGATTTGTGCCAGAAAAAATTTTGATCTTGAAGCGTGACGACGTTGATATTTTGTGGGATGCCAGGGATCGATTTCCACGGGAATTCAAAGCGGTGGTATGTTACTGCTATCTTTCTTTGGGGGCGATAATAACGTATTTTTAGCCGGCTAATATTGGAGTTTGAGTATAAACTCATGTTTGTGTCAGGTACTCTTTGCGAATGCGAACACTGTTCCCCCACCTCTCACCGGTGGTGGTGATCTAAACGAGTCAGGAAGTGCGCGCCACGAAGAATTTCATGAGGTGGAAGAGAACTTCGCCGTGGATGCACCAGAATGAAATGGGAAAATTTGAAAGTACTCCTATTACATCCAGATCGAAGGTATCTCATTTAGATCATGCATCATAGGTTGTGAAAATTAAAAGAATATGGACGTGCTATCTTAACAACATTGTAAGGGATGAGAACCACAAGCATGGTCAGAAGCTTAATTCTAATGACGATTTCTGTGAAGGTATGGTTGTGGATGATGTGAAAGTACTAGGTGGATGACAAGAAGGATAAATGTTGCCTGGTAAGGTTGATGCCAAAACGCAAAAAACTAATGCCAGAAGTACGTTAACAAAATAACATCACTAGTACTCCTGAATCCCAAATTAATTAAACTTCTAGGTGCTGGATTTGAATCATGGTGGATGTCATATATATTCACGGGACTACATATTGGATTTTTCTTTAATCCGAATTCGTGGGCCCACAGATTTGTAATCTCATATATCTATCAAATTCTTAATGGTTATTGATCTTTGTAACAAATTCATCAAAAATATATTATCAGATCTATCGTACAAACAATAGACTTCTGAAATCTATAATATAATAAATCCATCATAAATCCAAATATATTTTTTTCCTCAAAATATTCATTTTTGAAATCCAACAACCAAACGACTCTTTTTGATGTCATAAGCGGTAAACTAAAAAAAGACACAGAAAATAAAATAGCTTGAACTCAATAATGCTGAAACATGAGACACCCCCCGTTATCTAGCTAGTTGTAGCCTCTCCAGGTGCAAATCGGATTACAAGCAAACAAAAGGTCCAAACTTCAACATTTCCACACCACTCAATTTGCTCATATGCTTCCAAGACCGAGCTTGAGGAAAGACTTCATGATAGTGAAGATAGGGTTGGAGTACTCCGAAACTTCTCCTCCATCCAGGCCATCTAACATCGACACATCCACCCGAGCTTCAACTCCATGGTCTCCGAATTTCGGGCCCACGGAAACCGAACCCAAGGCGCCGCCCAAACCAGCCACGACCGTCCCCAACCCAGTGATCCACTCGGTCAGCCCGGAATTGGGTTTGGTTAGCTCCACTATCCTCACCTGTGTTTCATCGTACACATCGTTTCAATTCGTTAGGTCAGCTCGAGACGACCAATATCAGGTTCGTCTCAAAAGAAAAACAGAAGGAAAAAAACTCACCGGTTTGTCTTGCTGGATATTCGCCTTGTGTTTGGCGATGGCGATGGCTCGAGCCATCCCACCAACCGCATCGACCAAACCGAGTGCAAAGGCATGTGAACCGTGATAGATCCTGCCCTGTGCCAGCTTCTCCATCTCTTCAATCTGCACATGCAATAACCATAATACGTGTATATCCATATATACGCATATTAATACGTAACTAAAAAATTCTCAAAAAAAAAAAAAACCACTCACACTCATGGAACGAGAAGTTGCTGCCCTGTCTATAAATATTGTGTACCAATGCTTGTTGATGTTATCCAACAGTTGCATTTCCTCCGGCCTAGACAAACCAAACGTCACTCACCGATTTGGTTAACACAAACAAGCATTTTTTTTTATGCTTAATCGTAGTAATTAGTTGCTGATAATGAGCACATTATGATCATATAAAGCTAACCTCAAAGCACGATGGCCAGATGTAGGATACTCAGCGTATCTGCCCTTCGACACGATGTGCTTGTTCAGCCCAATTCTTTTGTGCAGTTCCGAAAAATTAAGCTTCCCTACGAATCGAAAATCGAGCACATTGTACATATCAAATACAAACGTCGACATAAAAACACTAGCTAGAGTAGTACAGCCTTTTTTCAAGATTACGGGTAAAATTACCTTGATGGATGCCAACAGAAACAGCCAGTGACAAGTTTTCGGTGACGATGGCGTCGGCCGCCATGGCGATATAGTAACCGCCGCTAGCTGCGATGTCCGAGAGCGACGCTACCACGGGCTTCTCCGCCGCTACCAGTTTAAGTTCTCTCCAAATCCTGTCAGCAGTTGGCCGTGGCTAGCTGTGAAGTGGCAAAAAATCTGTGGTGCAGAAGTGTTGATTTGAGTAGCATGCAGTCGGGGCACTTACATGTCGGATGCGAGGCAATCGCCGCCGGCGCTGTCGATTCTGATGACTAGGGCTTTGTACTTTTTCGACTCTGCCAGTTCAAAAACCATAAACAAAGCAAAATTGCAATTACATGATGATCAAGGTGATACTGGGTAGGGTTGTCAGTTCGGTTTAACCGAATCAAAATCATTTAAATAAAAAATCGTTATAGACTATTTCCCCAAAACCAAAGCAAAACCCGTTAAGGGGCTTATCGGTTTTCGGTTAGAACATACCAAAAATCGAAACATCTTTCCCTATGTAACAATTTCGGTTAGAGCAATGATTGGATTTGATTTTGCTTTCTTATCGATTTTCGGTTTAAATCGAAACCGAAATCTCTAAAACACAAACCGATCCGGGACATAAACCGAGCATGATTTTCCAACCATAGATTCAAAGTTTACCTCTGACAGCGCGGATTTGTTTAATGACGTCGTGTGGATTGATGCCGGTGCCGGGGAAATTGAGGATGCTCCAGCTCATGTCGATGCATCCACATGCTCGGATCACGGCGATTTCGTCTTCGCCGGAGTTCAACCCCAGAGTCCAGTTCATAACTCCCGAGTATTTCCTGCGTGTATTTTTTTTTCAGGCAATGTAGTTGAAGTTTGTTATTAAAAGTTAAATTAGAATAATATGCCAATATGTTTGGAGAAATTCACATCCAAAAAAAAACCTGTAATCAACCATAGGCAGAACTTGGTCCTTTCGGAGTCCAACTTTCGCTTTCATTCGTGACAAGACCTGTGTGCGCGTAGGGTAAGGCACGTTAAACTGATCAATACTCAGATAGACCAACGATAATATTGTTGTTATGGCGTGTGTGAGAATGTGCTCATAGCGCGTTCATTGTGCGTCAGATTATGAGCACATTCTCGCAGACATCACGTACGCACCATTGACATCCGTTACGTACTCTAATCTAAGGATTAATTTTAGGTACGGTAATATTACCTCGTCTTCATGGAGCACGTCGGTGAGCAGTCCTGCCTCCTTCAGCCTGTTCATATCGTAGGCCCCTTCGTTGAGCAACTTCTCCAAGTCGTCTCTCCTCTTCCCTGCAAGTTCCGTTGTCAGACAGCGGAAGAAGATATCGTGTAATCAATTAAGCTACGTGATACTAAAATGACAACGAAACCCTATGCCCACGAAACTGTACATCATGCTGAGATTCGGATAGCGAAATATATATACCTGTGGAAGAAGAAACGACGTCCATCCAGTAGTCGTATCTCTCGCCGAGCATGTGGTTCAAGACCTCGAGGTGTGGCTTGTCAATAGTGGTGCGAGAGATTTGGTCCCCTGCCTTCTTGTACTTCCCAACCTTCACCCATTGCGGCTCCATCCCCATCTTCTCCATTACACCTTTGATGAAGGTTGCGGAGAGAGCGAAGCCGTACAAACCGAAGGGTGAGAGCGAATGTGCGTAGAGCTCGTCGGAGGCGCACCCGAGGAAATACTCCTTCTCGTGGAACCTATACATGTACGTTACCACGAATTTCCCTGCAATTTTTTTTTTGAAATTCAGTTAAAGGTATGGTTTTGTGAATTAGAGTTCAAATCAATGTTTTAGAAAGCGGTATCCTATGATCTTGTCGGATCAGAAATATGTACCTAGTACCGGATACTAAATGGATAGGTGCATGGTTCTAGTGGTATGAAATGATTGAATCACGGTTAAACCATAATTTTTTAGTACAAAAATCTTATCGTTGAAATTTTCGATATAACCTTCAATACAGGTTCACAATTCTTGATTTATATTTATATTTATATATATATATATATATATTATATCTCCAAATTTTTGAAAAATATTTAAGAAATATTGTTTTTTTGGTAATTGTAAAATTAAAGAAGAAATTCTTGTTGGTATTTGATAAGGGTATTCAATGGGATAAATAAATAATATTACGAGGGAAAAATCTCTTTAATAAAAATATTAATTAAATATAAAATCTCAACATTTATTACAGATTTATATTTCTAAAATTCAGAAATCGAAAATTTACCAGATGAAAAAAGTACAAAAATATGATTTTTTGCTAAATCTAAAATTTATGGGGGAAAAAGTTAAAATATATAAGTTCTCTAAATCTATGCTCCAAATCTCACCCCCTAATATCTATACCCACACTTTCTATGATTCAAAGAAGTATATATAATATATTCGATCATTCATAATAAATAAATAAAAAAATTTAAAAGTAAAAAACCTGTCTTCCGGAAATCCACTATATGTCGACGGATTTCATCCAGCTTCGCCCACCCACAGTTCAAGGAGCTGATCTTGAGATAAATCCCGGCGACGCGCGGATCATTCGCAGCCTTGGCGAAGTTCTCACTGATTTGCGGCAGTGTGAACTCCGGCGAGAAGAACTTCCCCTTCAAATCCGATATCTGACATCACCACCACCACCACCACCATCAAATTTACTCAAAACTATTATTGCAAAACATTTAATTCAAGCCACGTCATCATCTGGACTACAAATTGAAATTTTCAGTGACGATATATATATTAATTAATTAATATACAGATATACCTCGCCGCCCAAGTGCATGACCAGAACGCTGCCGTTTTGCACCCGCTGCCACGGAGGCGCGACCATCAGCCTCAGCTTCAGTAGAATGTCGTCCCAGACCCCGCCGTCCTTCCTCACCTCAAAAGCCGCCACGTCATCAGGATACTCCTCCGCCTCCGCCGCCTTCCTAAACCTCGTCACCGTACCGTTCCCTTCCGCCGGCTTTTCCTCCTCCTCCACGACGACAACTTCTTCCGTCTCGGTCGTCGTAGTAGCAGTAGACGCCGCCGAGTAGTCGAATCCCCGAACCGCAACCAACCCGAACCGACGGCTGGCGTCGTACTTAACGGAGGAACGGGAGAACAGGCCGTCACGGCGAGTGACGGAGTTATCATGTTGCGGGAAGCGCGGGAGACGGAGGAGCGGAACGGCGGTGGTGAGAGCGTTATGGTGGTGAGGAGCGGTGGTGATGTTGGGGAGTTTGGTGATCTGTAGCGCAGCCATTGTTGCACGCGAGAGAGAGAGTTAGGGTTTTTTTGGGATGCGGTCTGAGGTTTGTGAGTGCAGCTATGTATGTATATATATATATAATATTATATTATTTGGGTTCTATTCTTGTTTGGGGGTAGGTGAGATTTGGAATTAATGAGGATGAGCGTTTCTTTGAAACAAACTTAGGCAAGGAAGGAGAGGAGAGGCATGCATGGAGGACAAGTCTTGTCACTTTTTTGACTGTACGTGTGAAAATGAACGGTTACATTACATTTGGTGGAATTGGGGGCCATGCATGGGAGGAAGAGTGGACTGTGGAGTTACGATTCTGCTGTAACTGAAGTGCCAAGAGACAAATTGGAAATTCCAAAATTGCCCCGCGTGGAGGGTGGGTTGGTGGAGGGATCCAATTAAATTTAACTGGTATTTTTTTTATTTAAGTTTATTGTCCAATTTTTTTTTTCCGCGCAGAAGATTATGAAAAATCGAGCTCATTAAAATGGCGTATACTCTCCTTCGAGCACGGCGGCAGGTGGGGTCGTGCGAGGGGACGATGGCCGCTTCATGCTTGCGTTCACCATGAACCTTGGGGGGGGGGGGGGGTTCGATTACTAGTGCCGAGTTAGCTGGAGTTGAACAGGGGCTGAGGTTTGCTTGGGAGGCAGGGGTTCGGAAGGTTCTGCTGCAGACGGACTCGACAACAGCCATCAACCTCATTGAGACAGCGAATCAGCAGCATATGCACTTCACGAGAGTTAATCAGATCCGACAGCTCCTAGCCAGAGACTGGCAGGTCAGACTGACACATATTTACAGAGAAGCGAACGTTGTCGCCGATTACTTGGCCACTTTGGGCCACACTTGTACGTTGGGAACCCATAGGATCCCTGTGCCAAGTAGTGCTCTTTGGTACTGGTTGTATCATGACTATATTGGGGTTGAAACGACCCGCATGATTCCTCGGTAAAGGTTGGGACGCCCTTTTGCGTCCCGTTTTCCTAAAAAAAATGTATATATTAACATTTTATATCAAAGTGATATCCAAAGCAAAACCTAATAATCGATATATGTACGATCATTCTTAATACATTTTGGAACTTCTTATTTTAATATTAAGCCTGATTAAGGGTCTTTTTTATATAGAAAGATCGATGCAAGAGCGTCTAACTCATATTAATAAAACGTTCATGGGAAACACCCCTTACATCATGGCGGAGCCATTGAACTAAACCAGAATCTCTAACATATATTGAGATTGTGCGTACCAAAATGGAAATCATGGCCGAGATTCGCCAAGTAATCAGGCTGTGAAATTGGCCTCTCTGTACACGTGTTCAACCAAAACTTCCCATCATGATTGAGAAGGCGATTAAACTGTTGAGCAATGCTACCATGTCTATGGTATTCATTGTCTCTGTTCTTAATGACATCGATCTGTTGTGGTAGAGTCCATCCTCATGTTCACCTTCCGATAGCCCTTGTTCCAAGCAATTTTAGTCCCTCTGCTGCGCCTTTAAGCTCATCTGCTGCGATAGAGCATTTCCCGAGATTGCAGGTGAATGCTTCCTTGCAGTTTCCGAGGTGAACATAACGAAAGAGCATCCCTGCAGGAGCGGCTCCTGATTGTGTCAAGACAGAACCATGAGTTTGCAGCTGAATCCATCCCTGGGTTGCCAGCCAAGTGAGTGAAAGTGGGAATCATTTTCGTGACATTTGATGTCTTGTCTTCGTACATCTTCCTTTGCTTGGCAAACAATTCTTAACCCGGCTTGAATTCTTGAGACCATCCCTTCTTTAGTCTAGGGTGAAAGTTTTTTCTCCTTTTTCTTGATCTCTTATCGAACCTGAATTGGACTCTCTTTTGGACCTCATGCTTGTGGGCTGAGACCCCAATTTATCGTCGGGTCTCTTATCGTAAGTTTTAAGTTGGATTGCTTGTTATTGGGCCGAGTTTGGGTCCAACTGTTCCCCAACACTAAAGATGTAAGGGATGGATTTAATAGAAAATGCTTCATCATTTTCTTGGAATCAAATATATGGGCCAAGGATTTTTTAGGGTACAAATCTGTAGCCCATGAACTTGTAAATTTCAAGTTTTTATATGAGATTTGGAACATATCATAAGTTCATCATGAGATCATATACACTCATAAATTTTAAATATATGAAATGGAGAACAACAAATTGGTAACGAATCTATTTTACATTAAAGTTAAACAAAATTTTCCTGTTTATTATGATTATCCTGGTGGAAACATTATGCTTATTGGCATTGTCTTTGTTTGTGTACATCTTATAAACATGACAAACAAATAGAAAAGGGTAGTAAGATAATTTTGAAATCTAAGTTCTAAATCTCAAACTTTTAAATTTATGATCAAAATATCTAAACAAACAAAAGATTGTTTTAGAATCCATAAGACCACAAATCCTTAATAAATTTTTGGGGCTTTAAATCACGAAACCCTCATTTTTAACTTCACGAAACAGCAAATCTCCTAACACCTATATGATGGAATAAACTAATAAATAAAAAAATTAGTTTTTTTTCATTAAAAAACAAACAAAGTTTGAACTCAATAATATATGCCGAAACATGTTTATTTGAACATACACCCGTTCTAGCTAGCTAGTTCCAGGCTCTCCGAGTACAAACTGGATTATTAATTAGCAACCAATTAAATGGCTAAACTTCAAACAGTTCCACACCACTCAATTTGCTCATATGCTTCCAAGACTGAGCTTGAGGAAAGACTTCATGATAGTGAAAATCGGGTCGAACTCTGAAACTCCCCCTCCATCCAGCCCATTCAACATCGACATATCAACCCTAGCTTCAACTCCATGGTGCCCGAATTTCGGGCCCTCGGAAACCGCTCCGGCGGTGCCGCCCAAACCGGCCATGACCGTCCCCAGCGCAGTGATCCACTCGGTCAACCCGGAATTCGGTTTGGTCAGCTCCACAACCCTCACCTGTGTGTACCCATCACAATACATTCCTAATTAGGTGATTTGCTCAGATTAGAGGTGGCAATTCTCAATCCAATCCACCAACCCATTAAAAATATCCACCTAATCCAATCCATTTAAATCCAATCCATTTGATCCAAATCCAATTGGATTGGTGGATTCATGGATTGATCCATGGATCCAAAGGACAAATTACGATTTGGTACATATTCATTTTATATTTTACATTTTTGTACCCAAAAATTAATTTTTTATACGAAAAATATCATTGGAAAATTACGTTTTGGTACCTAAACATTTTCATTATGACATTTTAGTACCTAAACTTTTCACATTTTACATATTGGTCCTTGGTTGAGGATGTCATTTGGATTCATGGATAATCCACCAATCCACTTGATCCAATCCATGAATCCACCAATCCATTGGATCCAATCCATTTTATCCATTGATCCACCAATCCATGGATCACTCCATTTGCCACCTCTAGCTCAGATTTTAAAATCGTCGTTTCGCGTTACATAAACACAGAGAACTCACCGGCCTATCTTGTGGGATATTAGCCTTGTGTTTGGCGATGGCGATGGCTCGAGCCATCCCGCCAACCGCATCGACCAGACCGACCTCGACGGCATGGGAACCATGATAGATCCTTCCCTGTGCTACCTTCTCCATCTCTTCAATCTACACGCACGCAAACATTTTGTAACCATGTACGTGCGTGTGTGTCTATATATACGCGTATTAATATGTAACTCGATTTTTTTTGCATATAAGTACAAACCACCTACACTCATGGAACGAGAAATTGCTGCCTTCTCGCGAAATATTTTGTACCAATGCTTAGTGATGTCCTCCAAAAGTTGTTTTTCCTCCGGCCTACATACAAAATATGCATGCTTAATTGTTGTAATTAATAGCTGATAATGAACAAATTAGGATCATGTGTATGTAATTAACCTCAAAGCTCGATGGCCGGCTATAGGGTACTCAGCGTATTTGCCCTTTGATACAACGTGATTGCTGTACCCAATTCTCTTTTGCAATTCCGCATAGCTCATTTTCCCTGTATAAGAGCGCACACACATATATATTATATTAACATATAAATATGTTCCAAAATTAACCGAAGAAAAAACCCAAATTTTCAATTTTCAAAGGAGAACACACATACCTTGAAGAACACCAATGGAGCCGGCTAGTGTCAACTTTTCAGTGACGATGGCGTTCCCTGCCATGGCGATGTAGTAACCGCCGCTAGCTGCGATGTCGGAGAGTGACGCTACCACGGGTTTTTCCGTCGCTAAAAGTCGAAGCTCCCTCCAAACTCTGTCAATAATTATATTATATTATACATAATTAGTAATTAAAAATCAGCTATTATAGTCTTAATATAAACAAAATAAATGCGTGTATAAAATAGTAATTTTATTAACCAAGCTCTTACTGATCGGATCCGAGGCAATCCCCGCCAGCGCTGTCGATTCTCAGGACCAGGCCTTTATACTTTTTTGACTCTACCCAAATAATAATTAAAAGCAAACATTATTGTTTATTTTTTTTATTAACTCATTAGGTTTGGATTGAAGAATTAGGTTGCCACTGCATCCATTTATGACCAAAAAAAAAAAAATCAATTTACCTCTGACAATGCGGATTTGTTCAATCACGCGGGCCGCAGTAACGCCGTCGCCGGGGAAATTGGCGAAACTCGATGTCACGGCAATGCATCCACATGCTCGGATCACGGCGATTTCGTCCTTCCCGCCGTTTAAGCCCAGAGTCCAGTTCATAACTCCCGAATATTTCCTGCACGAATTAATTACAGTATTATTAAAAATTATTTCATTATCATCTTACTGTTTATTAATAATAAACGCCCATATGTATAGCTGGGGGCTGGGGGCCAGCTGGCAGGTCAATAATTACGGGGTTCATTAATAAAATCATATTAATCGAGTGGCTATAAATTAAGACGATTATAATAATCTGAAGATTGTATTATTAAGAGGACCTGTAATCAACCATTGGCAGAACTTGATCCTTTTGGAGTCCAACTTTCGCTTTCAATCGTGACATGACCTGTATGCGTAGGGTAGAGAGACTTTAAATTCATCAAATACTGACTGGACCATCAATTTTGCTATATTGTGACGGAAAACACGTTCTCACAGACGTCCTATGAGTACCATAGTCGCGAGTCGCTAAATCGAAAAATATCGCAATACATAGTATTCAATAAAATATTACGTATGTACCTCGTCTTCGTAAAGCACGTCAGTGAGCAGCCCTGCCTCCTTCAACCTATCCATATCGTAGACCCCTTCATTAACAAATTTCTCCACCTCGTCCCTCCTCTTCCCTACAAGTGGTCGACCGACCGTCGGTGGTAGTTCGGCAGAGATATAATTAATTATGGCACGTGATAAATAAATACAAATATAACAACCGGTTTTTTTTCTTTTTTTTTTTGTTACCATCGTTATTATTGGTTAATGGTTCAAAGAAATGAAGGAAAAGTAATTAGTCCGCGGTAATTTAAAAGATAATTTTTTTTATACCCGTGGAAGAAGAAACAACGTCCATCCAGTAGTCGTATCTGTCATCCAGCAATTTATTCAAGACTTCGAGATGTGGTTCGGCGATAGTCTTGCGAGCCATTTGGTCCCCTGCCTTTTTGTACTTCCCGAACCGAACCCACTGCGGTTCCATCCCCATTTTCTCCAGTATACCTGCATACCCACGGGGTCAATTTTTTTTTTTTTTTTACACAATCTATAAAATTGGTCTGAATCCATATATAATCTGACCAAATCATGATAGAACCGATCAAAGAGTAAAAAAAAATCAGAATGTTCATAACCGAAACTGAGAAAATTTATAAACCTCGTGGAGCTGAAAACCGAATCGCGTTATATCCGGTTATAAATAGTTCAACTAGAGTAGTAAATAACCTCTGTAAAAGGATGCGGAAAGAGCGAAGCCATATAAGCCGAAGGGAGCAAGTTGAGGTGCATATAGCTCGTCCGAGGCGCACCCAAGGTAGTACTCCTTCTCCTGGAAGGAATACAAGTACGTCACCACAAATTTCCCTGCAAAAATTTGAAGTTAAATTAATTAAAAAAAAACTTCACTATTATTAAAAAAAAAGATCAAAGCAAGTAGAGATTAATTAAAAAAACCTGTTTTCCGGAAATCCACTATATGGCGACGGATTTCATCCACTTTCCCCCATCCGCAACCCAAGGAGCTGATCCTGAGATAAATCCCCGCAATCCGCGGATCATTCGCGGCTTTCGCGAAATTCTCGCAGATTTGCGGCAGTGTGAAAGCAGGCGAGAAGAATTTCCCCTTCACATCCGATATCTGATATCACCATTCATCACACAAATAATATTACTCATCAGAGTACGTTGGGAAAAAAAGAAAAAAAAAAGCGTCAGCACGGACTGATATCATCTTGTTGCGAGATATTAAATTAATAATAATAATAATAATAATATAGAGACCTCGCCGCCCAAGTGGATGGACAAAACGCTGCCGTATTGGACCCGCTGCCACGGCGGCGCGATCATCAGCCGGAGCTGGAGAAGGACGTTGTCCCAGAACCCACCGTCCTTCCTCAATTCAAAAGCTGCCACGTCGGCGGTAGTGTACTCCTCCGCCGCCGCCACCTTCCTAAACCTCGCGACGGTGCCGTTCTCTTCCACCGGCTGCTCCACCAACACGACTTCCGTCTCGGTCGTAGCAGACGGCGCCGAGTCGAACGCCCGAACCGTCAACCCGCCCACGCTCCGTCCCCTTCGGCTGACGGCGCCGTCGTACTTAACGGAGGAGCTGGGAAACCCAACACGGTGTTGTGAGGAAGAATCTTGTGGGAAGCGCGGCTGCCGGAGAAGCGAAACGGTGCTGGTACGGCGGCGGCGGCAGGGGATCATGGGCGTGGTGGAGTAATTGTTGGTGTGGAGTTTGATCATCTGTAGCTCCGCCATTTTTTTTTTTTTGCGCGAGGCTTAGGGAGTTTTTGATCGATGTGATCTGTGGCTACTGCGGGAGGTGTGGTATATTGATCGCAAGGTTGTCAAACCGCTTTATGCCAGTATGTCGGTTTAGCAAGTGGAATGGTTCGATCGGTGGCACATACTGGTTTGTGTCGGTTCGTGCCGGTCAATATTACAAATAAAATTATAAATACTTATATTTAAATATGACATTTAACGTCAATACCTAAACATTTATACTTGAATCCAACAAACAACATCAATATTTTACTTTTGTACTAATAAAATAAATAATTAAATAATTTTTAATAATTAAATTCACTAAAATAAGGTCATTTTACTTAGAGATTCATATATCGATCATGTCGGTCATACCGGTGATGTCACGCCAGTTTTACGACCGATAACAGTTGAACCAGGTACAACCGGTGGCACGCCGGCCGGCGTGACAACCATGAATTGATCGTCTTGCTCTTATTTACTCGAGTCAGCGGAAAGATGGTTCGGTTGGGAGGATGATTAAGGTAGGTATGAAATTTAATAATGAACGTCGCTCGAAGCAGAAAATAATTGAGGAGCCGAGCAAGCGCCCGGTCTTAATTAGCTGTTGTTGTCAGTTTCCCCACTACCATCACTCCAGACTGTATAAATGTGTTGTTGATTCGGTTGGATTGGGGGCCATGTGCAAGTAGGACCGCGGCGGCATGGCGTGGAGTTAAAAGAAATGCAGGGAATTGAAAGAGGCAAGAGAACGAGAAATTCCATTGCAAGTTGCGCTCTGAAAATTTGGAGAGAGTGAAAATTTGAAGGGTATAGAAATAATGAGAGCAAAGTAGCATACAATTTTGGAGGAAATAAAAAAGATTCGATAAAATTTAAAAGTGGTTTCCCCCACTAAATTGGGGCAATTGCTACAGTCATTTCTCTCGTCCTTTATTTTCTTCTTCTTCATGGATAGAGTGGGAAAGAACTTGGGGAGGGATAGGAAACGAGGCAAGTATCGGTCAAATTGTTGCATTCGCTTTTTGAGTCGCGGAAACGACGTTATCACGATGGCGTAGTTAGAATTAACGTATTATATTCGTTTATGATGATACGATCTTATTGGTTGACGTATGATAAGTTTGCGGTCCTAGTCCAGATTAATTATAACTATCATGTAACGGTGCTACTTGAACGTCCCATTTTCTTGAGAGAGAGAGAGAAAAAAAACGCATGTCACAGTCACACATCTGTATAAATGTGTAGGTTAGTCGATTCAGGTCGAAGCTCACAATAAAATTACATCAGTGACATATTCGGAGCCTCGACTCACCAACTGATTTTTTTTTTTAGTAAAAAGGAGTACTCTAAAAACACCTTCCCACCGACGGGGTTGCTCCTTTCTTCCAACTTCCACCTTCCACCTTGAATTGCATCTGTTGGGCATGTGACTCGGGCCTGGCCGCGTCAAGGAACGGACGCAACTGGATGGACTCCGACATAGCAGCGCGAAGACCCCGAGCGCGACACCTCATCGTAGTCAACTACGTCCTGGCGCGAAGAGTTTGTGCGCGATGTGAGTTACAGGCGCCGAGGAAGAGCGTAGCGCAGGCAAAGCCAAGAGAGGAGGGAGGCGTAGCTTTCCTCCCCAGGAAGTGGTCACATCAAGGCCAGTGGCAAATCTCTGACACGTCCTAGGTAGGGGGATGGCCTGGACAGGGTCTAAAATCCTTAGTATGTGCCAGTGGTCACATCATTGTATCCCAATTGTCACATCTTGTATCCCCACTTGGGTCAACCACTCACCCACCACAACGAAGCCTATAAATACGGCATTTACTACGGTGGGTGAGGGGATCGCATTTTTCACCATTCTCTCTCTATAACTATTACTTCTCTTTCTAAAAGTTCGGACTCCGGTCCTCGCTCAACTCTCTAATTCCTATCTCCCCGATCGAACTTGACGCTCGCGTTTCTTCTTGACCCAAACTCTCATTCGAACCTCACTCCTACACTCAGTTAGGTTCAAACAATTGGCGCCCACCGTGGGGCCAAGGAGAAACGCTAAAGAAAATCTCCCGATGGCAGAGCACAACCACGACCAGCCTGACCAAGCAACACCAGTCAAGGCAATGACCGACCCGAGGATGTTCGCGGAAGCCAGCAACCTCAGCGCCGTGCTCATTGAAGAAGAAGAGCCCGAACTGACGGCAAGAGAAATGAGGGATCTAGTGAGAAAGCAAAACGACGTCATAGCCGACATGCAGAAACAAATGAGCCAAGTTATCGCGCTCATGATGAGCAGGGATAGCGCGGCAGCGACCGGTGCGGTGGCGGACGCGCCTCGACGAACCTTGGCGGTAGCGCCACAACAGGCTTTGGGAGAAACGTCGGGGACAGCCCAGCCACCCCAACACGGGGCGACGGAACTCCCCGCGTGCGAAGCGCCGGGGATCGAGCCACCAGAGCGGGCAGACCTCAGCTTCTTAGAGCAACATCTGTCTCCGCAGTACCGACCCAACCCGGCAAAAAGAGTCCTTCACCAGCCGCTGAGCGCGCAGATAATGGCGGAGAACCTAACAGGAGCGACGCCCGCCCTCCCGACATACAACGGCACGACCGACCCGGAAGACCATGTAAGCACTTTTTGCCTGCGTATGCAACTCCAGACCAACTCCAACGCCGCGCTATGCAGAACCTTCCCGTCGACATTCACCGGCATATGCCTCGACTGGTACAACCGCCTCCCAAATGGAATCATCCACTCATTCGAGGAGTTCATACTCCTGTTCACAACGAAGTTTGCGTCCCAGAAACGGCGCCCGCTTCACCTCAAGGCCCTGATAGATATCAGGCAAAAGGATGGAGAAAACCTGAGAACTTTCTATGCCAGATGGTCCAGGATAGCAATGGCCGTCCGCGACCTCACCCCCGAAACAGCCGCCCATCACCTCATGGAGGCCACCAACAATATGGAGCTCAAGCGGGCGTTGGCCAAGAGACCCGTCACGCTATCGACAGAGTTGGAGATGAAGATCGAAAAGGCGATCACGTTGGAAGAAACCTTGGGGGCAGGGTCCGTCAGGCGCTTTGAGCCGGCGAAAATGCCACGAGAAGAACAGGCGCGTCGTCAGCCTCCAGCCGTGATCCCACGAGACCACTTGCTACAGATGCACAGTGGCCCGAAGCGCGCCCCTCCTCCCCCACCAGAGCAGGCGCAACGCGGCCGATCGCCGGACAGGCGCGCGCATAACGCCTACACTCCCCTTAATGACTCAATGAGGAATGTGTTCCATGTCCTTCGCGAGAAGGGTTACAAGATCAACTGGCCTGCCCCGTTGAAATCCCAACCCTACATGCGCGATCCACATAGGCATTGTGAATTCCACAGAGCAACGGGGCACCGAACAGAAGAGTGCCGAGACCTGAGGTACGAAATAGAGGGCCTCATACAGCGAGGGCTGCTGACCGAGTTTGTTCACGTGAAAAAAGAACAAGTTGAGCACCCACAGCACCCGCCGCCGCCACCGCCCCAAGCTGAATATAACGATGACACGGGCGCATATGTAGTGCGCAAGGAAATTGGGGTGGTGACGGTCGAAGGAGACCGCCCCCAGAAGAAAACCAAACGGGAGCGCGCGATGGAGTGCGCGACCACCGACGCGCCGGCAAGGTTCAACCTGAGCTTCGACGACGCGGAATTCCCACAAGGAACCCCATCAGAGGAGCCGCTCATTATCACCGCGCTAATCTCCGCCTGCAAGACCCACCGCCTCCTGGTAGACGGAGGTAGCGCGGCTGACATCCTCTTCCAGAGTACCATTGACAAAATGGACATCGACCGGCGCCTAATCAGGCGCGCGCATGGCAACCTAGTGGGCTTCTCCGGGACTAAAGTCCCGGTCATTGGAGTGGTCACCCTCCCTGTGGTGGTCGGCGACCAGGAGCCTCGCGCCTCAAAACAGGTAGAATTCACGATTGTCGATTGCGAATCGGCGCACAACGGCATTCTAGGCCGGCCATTCCTTGCGAAGTTCCTGGCTCTCCCATCAACCTGCCACCAGAAACTCAAGTTCCCAACACAGAGAGGAGTGGGAGAAGCCCGGGGAACGACATGGGAAGATCGCGTCGTGACTCGACAAACCAACATCGTCGACACAAGGGCGGAAGAACCCCGACCGGAGTCGATGGATTCCGATTTTGAGGTCGCGCTAGATCCAGCTGAGCCGACCAGGAAGATACGCATTTCCACTCACGTCAGCAGTGACGCAATCGAGCCGCTCGTGGCACTGCTGAAGGAGTACAAGGAACTGTTCGCGTGGTGCACGGAAGACATGCCAGGAGTGCCCAGGGAGGTAGCCCAACATAGCCTTGCAGTGCCAGCCAACGCAGAGCCAAGGCAACAGGGGCGGAGGTCCTTCACGGGCGATAAGCTAAAGGCGATAGAAGAGGAGGTGACGCGCCTACTGGCAGCCGGGCTAATCCGACCCGTAAAATATCCAAAGTGGTTGGCAAATGTGGTATTGGTCAAGAAATCATCAGGGGCCTGGCGGATGTGTGTCGACTACACCACGATCAACAGAGTGTGCCCAGGAGACCCTTATCCACTGCCGCGCATCGACCAACTGATCGACGCAACCGCAGATCACGAGACGTTATCCTTCCTCGACATGTTCTCCGGGTACCACCAGATCCCCATGTCAGTGGAAGACGAAGAAAAGACGTCGTTCATGACACCGTTTGGGAACTTCTGCTTTGTGGGGATGCCGTTCGGGTTAAAGAACGCGGGCGCGACATATCAGAGAATGATTGACACGGTCTTCTCGCGACAGATCGGGCGGAACATCGAGGCATATGTAGACGACCTCATCGTCAAAACGAAAGCGGGCAAGTCACACCTGCAGGACCTGCGCGAGACTTTCGAAGCTCTCCGCCAACACAGCCTTCGCCTCAACCCACTCAAGTGTGTTTTCGGAGCGGAAGCGGGGAAGTTCCTCGGGTTCATGATAACCAAGCGCGGCATAGAGGTCGACCCAAAGCAAATCACCGCAGTCCAACAGCTGCGGGCGCCCCGGAACGCGCTGGAAATCCAGTCTCTAAATGGCAAAATAGCGGCGCTGGGGAGGTTCATACCGCGATCTGCCGACAAGTGCGCGCCCTTCTTCCAAATGCTCAAGAACGGGGCGCGCTTCGCATGGACTCCAGAATGCGAAGCAGCGTTCCAAGAGCTAAAGGCGTATCTTGTATCTCCCCCTGTACTAACGGCCCCCAAGCTTAATGAAAAACTTTTCTTGTATCTCGCCGTGTCAACAAGGGCCGTGAGTGCGGTGCTAATATCTCGAAGAGACGGCAGGACCGAGCGACCGGTGTATTACACCTCGCGCACTCTTGTCAGCGCAGAAACAAGATACTCCTCGATCGAGAAGGCTGCCTTGGCGCTCGTGAGCGCGTCGCAGAAGCTACGCCCGTACTTCCAAGCGCACCAGATCACCGTCCTGACAAACCTCCCGCTAAAAAAGATTCTGACATCGATGGAAGTGTCGGGGCGCATGGTCAAATGGGCGGTCGAGCTGTCGGAGTACGACATTCAGTACGCGCCAAGACCAGCGATAAAGGCACAAATCCTCGCAGACTTCATTGCAGAGGGGGTAACCCTCGAAACAACACCGGAGGGCGTCTGGGAAGTCTATGTCGATGGAGCGGCGAGCAAACACGGCGCCGGGGCAGGGGTTGTGGTGCGCACACCTACTGGCGTGGTGCACGAGATCGCAATCAGGTTCCGAGCGTTGAAGACAAACAACGCCGCGGAATACGAGGCCATCTTGGCGGGGATGACAGCCGCTCACGACCTAGGGGCAAGAACGATACGGATACTCTCCGACTCCTCCTTGGCAGTCAACCAGCTGAACGGCGCGTTCGACGCAAAGGAGGACGCCCTGGCACACTACATGGAACGCGTCAAAATGAGAGCGGCAACGTTCGAAGCAGTAACATATGCGCAGATCCCAAGGGAGGAGAATGCGCATGCTGACGCACTATCTAAACTGGCGACGGCCACCGACTTCGAGTCCACGCGGCTCGTGTCCGTTCAAAAGGAAGAAGAGGATACCCCTTCGGAATCAGCAGTCAACACAACACAGCTCATGACAAACGAAGACTGGAGACACCCAATTGTGGAATACCTCCAAGATGGGACGGTGCCGGAAGACCCTAAGCAAGCTTGGGCGCTAAGGCAAAAGGCAGCTCGATGCACACTCATCGAAGGGAACCTGTTCCGAAGATCATACTCGGGCGTCTACCTCAAATGCATCGGGCAAGAGGAGGCACAAGATTTGGTGCGCGAGCTGCATGAGGGGTTGTGCGCGATGCACGCAGGGCCACGCAGCATGGAGCGCACCATCCTCCTGCATGGCTACTACTGGCCGAGGATTAAGAAGGATACGAAGAATTACGCGGACCAATGCCACAAATGCCAAGTCAATGCGCGCCAACACCACTTGCCGGCCACCGAGCTCCAAGGCAACTTGAGCCCATGGCCTTTCGCGCAATGGGGAGTCGATCTCTTGGGCCCTTTCCCAACAGCAAAAGGGAAGCGCAAATACATAATCGTGGCAGTGGATTACTTCACTAAGTGGATCGAGGCCGAGGCACTGGCATCCATAACGGCACAACAGGTAACGCGTTTCTTGCGCAACAACATTTTGTCACGTTTCGGGGTCCCAAATGCACTCGTCTTCGACCATGGGAAGCAGTTCGATTGCGCAGACGTGATAGACTTTTGCGACGAGGTGGGGACCGTTGCAAGATTCGCGTCGGTCGCTTACCCCCAAGCCAACGGCCAAGCAGAGTCCTCCAACAAGGCAATCCTACATGGCCTCCACACTCGCCTGAATGAGGCCAAGGGCAATTGGGCGGACGAGCTACACACGGTGCTATGGGCGCACCGCACTACATACAAAGTGGCTACAGGCGAAACCCCCTTCGCCCTCACGTATGGCACTGACGCGGTGATCCCCATCGAGACGACAATACCGACCTACCGGATCACCGGGTACAGCGAGGAAGCAAACGACGAGGCGCGCCTACTAGAGCTCGAATTGTCGCAAGAAAGGCGCGAGTTGGCAGCCATCAGGCTAGCTGCAATGAAAGAACAGGTAGCCAAGTACCACAACGCGAAGCTGGTCCCCCACAAGTTGATCCTGGGCGACAAAGTATTGCGGCGGAACTTCCGCCCCGACCCCAGGCACGGGAAGCTCGCCTCGACGTGGGAAGGTCCTTACTTAATTCGCGAAGTGGTGGGCGCCAACACATTCAAACTCAGCGAATTGGGGGGCAACAAGATTCCAAGAACATGGAACGCACGGAATCTAAGGAAATACCATCGTGCCGATTAACGTGTACCACGTTTGTAACAGCGCATTAGCGCAATAAATAAAAGGACATGGTTCGAAAGAACAAAAATTAGCAATAGTCCAGCACTATTCGCGCAAAAGGACATGGTTCGAAAGAACAAAAATTAGCAATAGTCCAGCACTATTCGCGCAAAAGGACATGGTTCGAAAGAACAAAAATTAGCAATAGTCCAGCACTATTCGCGCAAAAGGACATGGTTCGAAAGAACAAAAATTAGCAATAGTCCAGCACTATTCGCGCAAAAGGACATGGTTCGAAAGAACAAAAATTAGCAATAGTCCAGCACTATTCGCGCAAAAGGACATGGTTCGAAAGAACAAAAATTAGCAATAGTCCAGTACTATGCGCGCCTAGTCCGAAAGAGCGAAGAGCTAACGATAACCCAACACTATCCGCGCTCACCCAGTCCGCGCACCCTCCGCGCAAGAAAACGAAACAAATGCCCATCCCCGCACGCAAAATTGTCAAGCAAATAGTTAAAGAGCAAAGAGAGAAAGGAGCAATCACAATCGAGGGTCACTTGGCATAATCATAGAAGAAGCAGTAATCTTGTTCGCAATTACACATGGATAAACAATGACAACAGCTAAGGAAAAACTGGGCGACACTTAGGCAGAGCCAGCGTTGGGCTGCTCGTCCTCCTTGCTTGACTTGCGACGCACCAAGGGGCTCTCCTCTTCCTCATCCTCGTCTTCATCGGCCACCTCGCCATCCCTCCGGGCGCCTGTAACCTCCTCCCCGGCCGGACGATCTACCTCCTCCCGGCGCTCCCCCTCTTCCTCCTCCTCTTCCTCCTCTTCCTCGGATTCGGAGTCGGAATCCAAAGGACGCTTCCCGCTGATCCAGGACTTGACGTGCTGGACCATGTCGCGAGTATCCCACTGCATCCCTGGATTCTCGGGGCGAACCTTCTTGCCGACCGCTATCACGGCCTTGGTCATGGCATCCGCCATGATCTTCCCGAAAGGTTGGGAAGACTTGAACTGGCGGATAGCCGCGACCTCGGCTGCGCGAACGGCCTCAGCCTTCGCGACGGTATGAAGGCGGACCAGGTCGTCCTTCTCCTTCTGGAAGTCCTCGCGAGCCTTGCGCAACTTCTCAGAGAAGGAGGCTTCCAATTCTTCCCGGAGGGCGGAGCGCTCTTCGTTCCGCACCTTCTCTTTGGCCGCTTCCACATCCGCGGCCAACCGGCTCTGCAAGAGGCCGAGCGACTCCAACGCCTCATTGGCTTTGGATGTCGCGTCTTCAGCCCGGTTGTTTGCCCCCAGCACCTTCCCCTCCAGCTGGACGATCTGCGCCTCGTCAGCCTTCATCTTTGCGCGCATCGCGGCGCGCTCTTGCTGAGCTCGGAATGTCGCCGACAGACCCTACAACGCCACGAGCCTTAGCCAAATGCGATGGCAATAAAAAGGAAAACGGAAGAGAAGAGAGGAAGGTAAAACCTAAACTACGGGGATCTAACTAGGGCTTACCGCGAAGTGGATCTGCGCCAGATCATGGAGGGGGTCTGTCTCCTTCACCCGCGGAGGAACGGTGAGAACGGGCCCGATCGCCCGGAGCGCATGATTGGCGGAGACCAGGTTGCACGCCGCCGCCGTATGAATCCGCACGTCACGAACTTGGTGGACGGCGGCGGTAGTGGGAGTAGCGCTAGCGGGGGCAGCAGTGGTGGTTGCCCCGGAGGAGCTGCTCGCTCCGCTCCCATCCCGACGAGCGGGTCTGGTCACCGTCGCCTCCGGCTGCGACAATGCTAAGGACAGCTGCTGTGCGGCGGTCAGCTGCTGCGTGGCAGGCGCCTGCTTCACCGCGGCAGGCGTCTGCTTCACCGCCAGAGGAGTCGGCTCCACGATGGGAATCGTCTTGCGGGGCCTCTCGACAGCCTGCGCGGCCGGCTGCTCGATATCCTTCCGCTTCGGAACTTTAGGCGCCGCGACATTCTTCTTCTTCTTCTTCTTGTCAGCGCGGGGCGCGACGTCATCCACCGACATCATACTAGCAATGTTGGAGAAATCAACACCTGCGCCAATAAGTCGTAAGAGAGCGGTTAATAAGATAGAATACAAAGGAAAGAAAATATAACTAACCATCCCCAAACAGCTCCTCCAAGCAGGCCTCGCGGACTCCCTTGGTGTATAAATTGATGCGATGAGGCATGCAAGCCTCATATTCGTCGTTCAGCCCGACGTAGAACCCGACGTCCGACTCGAACCCATGCGTACTGCCCTTCTCCCAGGAGGTGGGCTCCGCCATGGTCCCGCTGGCCCATTGCCCGGGGGTAGGCTTAACATAGAAGAATTCCTCGAACCAGGTTTTCTTCAGCTTGGGCGAGCCATACACAAAACCCTCGGGGCGGTGGTCGCGCCGCTGGATGGAAAGACAGTCGCTCACCCTGGTGGGCTCTTTGATTTTGTACATCTTCCTGAACAAGCCATACGTAGGCTCGATGTTGAGCCTTTTGCACGCGAGACGGAGACAGCTCGCGTGCATGATGACTGAAGGAGAGAGCCGCCCGACGGAACACTTGAGGCGCTCATAGATCGCGCACAACAGCGGATCGATGGGGAACTTGAACCCCATCACCCAGTATTCCGTGTACACGCCGAACCAACCAGGGGGGCAGTTGCCCACCATGCTGCGCACCGACGGGGCAGCGTACTCCCAATGGGGGGGCAAGCCCAGCCCGCGGACCAACTCCTCCACGTCGTCCACGTCGTATGTTGAGGAGTGCTCGGGTCCGCGCTTAAGGTTGTCCGAGGGCGCCGGCTGATCGCCCCACATCTCGGCCCACTCGATCACACGGTAGGTCGCGCCGACGCCTTGCGGCCCCAGACGGGCAAATGCTTCGGAAACGCGCTCAATGGCGCGCGGCGCGAATTGCGCATCAATATCTCCTTGCGCCATCTCATCCGCGGCCTCATCATCGACGACTTCATCGTCGGTGACCTCATCGTCGATGACTTCATCGGCCCCTACCGGTCGACCACCCGGATTACGCCGGATGATCATCACTCCCCGAGCCTGCTGCATGGCTTCCCCACTGCCGGAGGGAATATCACCCACGTCGGAGGAGCTTCCGACACCGTCGCCGGACCTGGCATCGTATGACGGCGTCGCCGGAATCCCACCGTCGCCACCGTCACGTCCGCCGTCAGACCCGTCATCCCAACCCCCAGAACCACCGTCCCCGTCACCGGAACGGTCAGAAGAAGTGTGCGAGAGAGGGGAGAAATTACCTTCTTCGCCTTGCACGACCTCGGCCTCGTTGTTGTTGTTGACGCCGGACATGATGTCGACTCGAAACTGGGCAACAGCTGAGAAGGATCGAGGTTGCAGAAGGAGGAGAAAAAATCTCAGAGGAAGCAAATCTCAGTGAAAGCAGAGGGAAACAGTAATCAGAGGAAACAGATGAATCCTTACTTCTCACAACAACCCATTCTTATAGTGGGTCGGAGGGAAAATAAAGGGCCAATGGGAAGGCAAGGGGCCAATGTCGGCCAGCGGAAGGCGAAGGGTTAAAGCAACATAGGGATCCGTAACCGTCAGATCCTACCAAATCTTTTCGAAATTCAAAAATCCCCGCCCAAACAACCTAACCACACAATGACACGTGGATACCTACCAACATAGGCACTAGTCGGCGACGCCACGAGTGCCGCGCACCGCCTGGGGGGCAAGATATACCCGCGAGGAAAGAAAAACATGCTTCGCGCAGTACCGGGTATCTCGCGACGCGCGAGCGCGCGGAGTACCCATAATCGCCCCACACATCGCCTGGGGGGCAAGATATACCCGCGAGGAAAGAAAAACATGCTTCGCGCAGTACCGGGTATCACGCGACGCGCGAGCGGAACGCGCGAGCGCGCGGAGTACCCATAATCGCCCCACACATCGCGCGCGACGAGCCAAGCCCTATTTTAAGCGCGGTGAGGAGTCCAATCGCGGGCGCGCGCCAGCAAGCGCGTCACTGTTTCATAATATCGCGCGCCGAAAAACCTAAACGCGAGCATGCGCGGGAGCCAACCGATCGCGACGAGCGGAATAGACCCAAAAAAACCAGCATCACGGAGACCACACAGGCCCGAGTCATTCAGGAAAAAATCCAAACAGGAGGTGTTCGCAAAACACCCCCTGATGGGGGGCAATTGTTGGGCATGTGACTCGGGCCTGGCCGCGTCAAGGAACGGACGCAACTGGATGGACTCCGACATAGCAGCGCGAAGACCCCGAGCGCGACACCTCATCGTAGTCAACTACGTCCTGGCGCGAAGAGTTTGTGCGCGATGTGAGTTACAGGCGCCGAGGAAGAGCGTAGCGCAGGCAAAGCCAAGAGAGGAGGGAGGCGTAGCTTTCCTCCCCAGGAAGTGGTCACATCAAGGCCAGTGGCAAATCTCTGACACGTCCTAGGTAGGGGGATGGCCTGGACAGGGTCTAAAATCCTTAGTATGTGCCAGTGGTCACATCATTGTATCCCAATTGTCACATCTTGTATCCCCACTTGGGTCAACCACTCACCCACCACAACGAAGCCTATAAATACGGCATTTACTACGGTGGGTGAGGGGATCGCATTTTTCACCATTCTCTCTCTATAACTATTACTTCTCTTTCTAAAAGTTCGGACTCCGGTCCTCGCTCAACTCTCTAATTCCTATCTCCCCGATCGAACTTGACGCTCGCGTTTCTTCTTGACCCAAACTCTCATTCGAACCTCACTCCTACACTCAGTTAGGTTCAAACAGCATCCTTAATCCTATGACCTATCTGTCCCCAAAATAGGTTGCTGCCATTAAAACGTGCGCCAAGAAGGAGTATGAATCCCCATCTTGACTTGCAATTATTACTTATCAGTAAGGAAAATCAAAATTAGGTGGGAGAATTGATAGTCTGAATTTCTAGACATTCAATTTTGAAGTCAAATAAATACTTATATAGCAATTAAACAGGCTGGAGACTGAATTACCTTACGTGGGAGCAAACCAAACCAACTACGTACTACTTTGTCACGATGATGCATAGCAAGATTCTAAAATCTTAGGTGGCCCTCCTAAACACACTATAGCTCCGATGTCCCTGTCATCCAATATACAAAGTACTCTAATCAAATTGTAATGCCAAACTAATTACATTAATTATATTTGACAATTCCAAAAACCCACCCTACTCACATTAATTCCAAACCTACCCTCAACCTCCAACATGGCCATTCATTGTGTAATTTGATCCAATATGGATATTAGGCAGGACCAAAATAGATCCATATGCATTTTTAATGGTTTTAGGTTTGGTTGGGGTTGAATTGGATCCTATTTGGGTCATTTCATTAACTACTTTCAACACGATTATACATTTTTAGTAAATGTGTTGTTACCACTTTTCTATTTTTTTCATAAGAAATAAGACAAAAAAATTGCATTTTAATTTGGTACCCGTTTGATTTTCAAACTTCCAATGTTATTGGTCCAGTTTAGACCCAACTAAAAAATTGGATATGTGTATGCCCAAATAAGTGGGTTTGGTAATAGTACCCAGATAATGGAGTCCTTTTTTCATCCCTATCTACCTCTCTAATGCTAGTAGCTTAAGGAGGGGATGTGTTAGTGTTTTCTGGCGAGGAAAATTTTGGTGTTTGAACTCAATAAATGCCCCTAATTTATTGAACAACGACAATAACACGGTTCACTCCTCTCCGAACAATATTCGAACGATTGTGTTTGATGTTTTTTATGATTTTTTGGGAACAAGCTAAGTTACGTTACTCTACTCCTAAGGAGTTTCAGTGAGAGCTCCGAAAAACTATAAGCTACAGCTATGGCTACATTGGTTAGAAAGGGTAAAGTTTGACATGTGTTGTCAAATGGTTGGTTGTGGAACGCTTTTCCCGTATTCGTTTCTCCTATTTATAGCCACCGGGTGTAACTGCATTGGTAACTGTCGTAGTAACTACTGGCTGGCATCTTGCTCCAAACCGCCTCGGGGTCCCTTGTCGCCACCTCGGTGACTAGTTGGTAACCGTCGCCTTGGGGCCCCTTGTCCTGCCTTGGTCTCGATGCCGGACTAGGTAGGTGTTGAGCCTCTTTGCCTTATCCTCTATGATGAAGTCTTGATCACATCCTTGACAACCCTGACGACTCCACGCTCCTCATCTTGCTAGCCACCTCGA
Source organism: Linum tenue (assembly GCA_946122785.1). Lineage (NCBI taxonomy): Eukaryota > Viridiplantae > Streptophyta > Magnoliopsida > Malpighiales > Linaceae > Linum > Linum tenue. Next base: position 49,864,598 of record CAMGYJ010000009.1, read on the forward strand.
CGAGCCGTCTTGATAGCTAGGCCATATTACTCACCTAGACAGGATGAGAACCTGACCCCTTTACCCCCAAGTCTTCACACTTAGTCTTAGAGAGACTGTCATTGCACCAACCTGTCATCTGGTATCAAGCCAATCTTGTCGGCTTGATACTCTTGCTCCAAGCCAGCCATGTCGGCTTGGTCTCCATACTTAGCTTTTTAAATCTTATCAAGTTGGTACCTTGCACCCTGCCGGCTTGATACCCCGTTAGGGGGCCACCAAGCCCAAGACCTTGCCTTAGCCAAATTTCTCGTCTTGTTGGCTTGATACCCTGATGTCTGGCTATCAAGTTCGTCTTGTCAGCTTGATATCCAAACTTAGTTTCTGTATGACTCTCTTAGTTGGTACCTGACTTGACCCCCTGTTGTCTGGCCACCAAGTCAGTCTTGTCGTTTGATACCCCTTTGGGGTCATGGTTCCCTGTCGCCTTACTTGGATACTAAGCTTGTCTTGCCGACTTGGTACCGTGTAGGGGTCTTGGTACCGAGGCTGCCTTGCCGACCTGGTACCCCCTTAGCTCGATACTTAGCCAAATTCATGTTTTTCAAGGCTTGGCACCCTCTTGCTATGGGTGGTATGGCCCCCTGGCCATGAGATTCCATACTTAGCCAATTTTCATGTCTTTTGGTATCAAGCATGCCTTGTTGGCTTGATACCCCTTTGGATCCATACTTAGCCAAATTCATGTTTTTTCATGTCTTGGTACTAAGCCACGCCTTGCCGGCTTGATACTCTCTTGGCTCTATACTAGCCATTTTTCATGTCTTTTGGTATCAAGCCTGCCTTGTCGACTTGATAACCCTTTGGCTGAGTACTTAGCCAAATTCCAGGTCATGGTACCAAGCCCTACCTTGTCGGCTTGATACCCTGTTGGCACCATACTTAGCCAAATTCATGTCTTTTGGTATCAAGCATGCCTTGTCGGTTGGATACCCCTTTGACTTCATACTTAGCCAAATTCATGTTTTTTCATGTTTTGGTACCAAACCCTACCTTGCCGGCTTGATACTCTCTTGGATTTATACTTAGCCATTTTTCGTATATTTGGGTATCAGGCCTGCCTTGCAGCCTTGGTACCCTCTTGGCTCCATACTTAGCCAATTTTCATTTTTTTTTTTTTGTATCAATGTTTTTCCATGTCTTGGTACCAAGCCCTGCCTTGCCGGCTTGATACTTTCTTGGCTTTATACTTAACCATTTTTCGTATATTTGGGTATTAGGTCTCGTCGCCTTGGTATCCTCTTGGCTCCATAACACGACGGACAAGCAGGGGCGGAGCTACTCAGAGAGTAGGGTGGGCCCCGGCCCACCCGGGAATAGTCTCGACCCCTAGGACTGTAAGAATATTTAAATAAAATTTGGATAAGTAGTGTTTGACCTATATATTGTATCATATAACAATCATGTAGTCTACTGGTTGCTAAGCTAAACTTTTAGCCTAAAGTAAACAGGTTTAGTCCACAACAACCTCATTTTTGCTTTAACTTCTTTTGAGACTTTATTATCTTAATTCTCCCCCACAAGGTTCTGGGCCAAAGCTACAAATGAAAAATTCAACCTCTATTTAGTTCACTTGGAATTTTTAGCTCTTTATACAAACAATATGATCTATTTATTTTTTATCTATGTCGGAATGAACAGAAAATAAATGATGAGTTTCTAGTTAATGAATTAGTTATTTATATTGAAAGGAAGATAGCTAAAAATTTTAGTTCAGATGCTATTTTGAGAGATTTCAATGATCTCAAAAAATGTTGTAGACTTTAAAAATAATTATTTTATTTTTATTTATATTTATTTATTTTCGGCCCACCCTATCTCGAAATCCTGGCTCCGCTCCTGCGGACAAGTACGCAAAACACGTGCATGGTCTGCTGATTACATATCTTTCCGGCGCACAATAAACAAGCCAAGTGGTCGGCCGACGGCCGGCCGGCAACTAGAGCCAGTTTAGTATAATCTTCACAAAAAGTCAAAACCCACGTAAGAAAATGGCATTGTGCATTCTTTTATCCGTGACACCAACCAATAATTCAATTTTGTCTATTACCAATCATTATTAGATTACTTAATTAGTTTTGTTAATCTACTAGACAAAAGAATTAGTATTACCAACTACTACGTTCCAAATTTGTATATAAATACTAGTGGAATTCAGGAAGACGATCGTCACCCTCTCCTCTATGCTAGTGGCAAGGTTGATGTGGTGTGGAACATGATTTTATTTATCGTCGCGGTTAGTTAAATGGATGAAATCTTGGATGGATATACAAATATTCGGTTTATGAGGTATTAGGTGTTCTAATTCGACTTACATTGTATAGATTTTTCAATTCACATACTTTGGTGGTACTCACAAGATATTTCACCTAATAAAAAACGATTAACAAATACAACAAGCCTGCATAACAATACGGAGCAGTACTGGCTTCTAGATTAAGATGGCAAAAAGGGTATGGTTCTCCATGCATACAAACCACATACACTTCCCAATAAGATTTCTGTTCAATCGGCCCCAGACTGAAGTCTTAGAACTGCATCGAAGCTGAACTTCTCCCCTGGACTGAAAGCTTCTTCAAGATCCTCAAAGCTTTGCTCAACTCTCAGATCTTTACCCACTTTTAAACCTTCCTGCAGAACATGTCACCAGCCACAAGGTGTTTGCATTATTCGTCTGGGGCTACATTACATGCTATAGCTATTTCAGAAGCTATAGAAAGAACCTTTGAGCTTGTCCTATAAGCAAGATTCTCTTGCAGATGATATCGGGGTTTACCTTGTCAACGTACTCTGCCATGGCGGAGTTTATGACCTTCTTAATGACTTCTTTATATACTCTGGAAGCCCCAAGGATTTCGAGCAATATGTCTCTAGGAATCTGCCAACATAACAATACATGTTTACTAAGGAGGGATGGTGAACATGCTTTCTACCTCTATCGATTCATAATCATATGTATTCTCAAGCAAGACAGAGAAATTATATGGTTATTCCCAGCATCCCATAAGTCATGAAGTTAAACTCTGCTTTCACAAGGTATTGCATTGAGCGACTGACTCATGAGGTCATTCTGTCACTACTGGTGTGACTTAATGTACTGGAATTGCCGCCCCACGGAAACATTTCATCAATTAGTTTCAATCGGCAACCACACATATTCCGACACTAAAAGTGAATGCCAAAGGAGCTGAAACTTAAACTTACATTTGGTGTTTTTCCTGCAGTTCCCCAGTGATCAACGTAGTTGGCCCAGCAGCAAATGCAAGCAAGGAAATTTAAGCACTCATTAGAGGCAATGGATAAACAATAGCAAAAAAAGTAAACAGATAGCTCGAGAAAGACTGGAGGCGTGATCACTGCATTGTCCAGTAGACCCAGAGCACTGGAACTATGAATTACAAGTACAGATGTTGCCTAAAGATTATTGCTACAAGTAACTTTTGAGCCTGTTTCTGATAACTTGACCTTTCAATTTTGGTTTCAGCCCTTCTTAGGTTCTCATTCAACGAAGACCAAAGCGTAAAAAATGTTACCTCCTTTCACTCTACGAAAGCCTGGAATCGGCTGTGCAGCTTCCACCATTCTGTCGAAAACAACATCGAAAATGGCTCTCGTTTTGGTGCCAGAAACCTCTACATTTACCTATCCATGAAAGTTGGAAACCAAACATCAATAAGAAGACTCCAACTTTCTGTAACATACTAACATCCACAACATCTAAAACACTATAATAGTTTTGGTCATTGTCTTCACCTTCATCACAGTCGAATCGTCGGTACTTGTAGTAATGACCCGGAAATCCCCAATTCGAGATGATGATACCCCAACATCTTCTGAAACCAAGAGAAATAAATGTTTCAGAAACATAACCATGTAATCTTGAAAAGGGTTAATAGCAAAATAGCAAGTGAAGGGCAAGGAAGAAAAATGAACTTCACCTGATACCAAAGCATGAACAGGTTGAGAGCTCCTACATGTTCTTCTCCTAGAAAGAAAGTTGCGGAATTTCTCAAAAAGCAGACCAAGATAAGTAGTAGTAGTACTAGTAGTAAGTTAAAACTGAAAATCAAAGAACCCAGCTAGAATTGTGCTGCTAACCTTCCTATGCATCCAGTAGCGCTATTGCATCCCACTCCATGGTAAAAAGATGGTGTCTTGAAGGATAAATTCCGAACGGCAGCTTCTGGTACTGCTGTTCTTCGATTTAAACCCTAAACCACAATAGAGAGAGGAAGAATTACCAAAACTTTGTTCGCTCCATTTTTTAGAGCTAAAATATTAGAGAGAGAGCGTTGATACCTTATGGATGAAGACGAAGAAGGAAGCTTCAGGGGCTACTACTACTTCCATCATCTTTTGCTTTGGCTCAATCTTCTGTCTCTGCTATTGCTGAAAATGGGTATGGTGCTCCAAAGCTGCTACCTTGAACCAAATGGCGGTACGCCGTCGTATTTGCAGTTCTAAGGAAGGACAAAACACGAAAAAACGTAGGAACACGGCGGCGTTTTGCTCTGGCTGTGGCCTTCTCTTTGGATGATGAAATCTCGTTCTTGTTACATTTCCTCAATTCGGAAAACCCAATCTCTCAGACCGAGGCGGGGACTAAAGAAGAAAAATGGCGGCCAAGTTCGTTTCCTCTGCCTCGCAGCTTCAACAATTTCCCACTGTAAGTTAGTCTGGTACACTGAACAACTAAACAAGGAGCAAACTTTAGTACGTTGTGGAGAAGATATTAGACTGAAGTAGTATGTTTTCTTTCATGGGCAGCTGGTTTCTGCTTCCGAATGCAAAAACCTCGCCCGCCATTACCACAGTAGCACCAAAAGCTTTAGTCTTTATACCACACAACACCAACAATTCAGCAACAGGTAGTAACTAACCAACTAAGCTTGCCCTTTACTCGTTTTTTAGGTTACATTGAGCAATACCCTTTACTGGAAAGAAGTGATTGAATTTCAGGCAGCTGTTTTTTTCAAAAGGGAGATTGATTGGAAATGCAGTCGGGCCTATTTCAGCTACGGACTCAGGTGGGCACTTCTCAGCTTCAAGTTATTTGCAACGCCTTTTGGTTTATCCTTTGACTTCCTCCATGTTGAATTTTCTGTTGTGTAATTGCCTGGTAGTTGAATTGGCCAAGTTTGCTGTGATTTAGGAGTGGAAACATCGATTACTGAGCCAAAGGACAATGCCATAACCGTAAGAGATGCTAAGATTGTTGTAGAGTCGAGGGACGAAACCAGCATTAAGGTTTGCTCCTACTCAACTTGCAGCTTTCTTCTTTCTATGTATGCATGGTTAAAAAGCAGGCCTTCTGAGATTATGATTCTGGTTTCTTTCGCTATCCATTTTTGTTTTATGGGAGTTTCCATGTTGAATGATTCATATTATATGATCATTTATGTTCGAAGGTTAGAGTGGATTTGGGGGGAGATGAAACAGAAAAGGTTTTCGGAAAGGTATTGAGAAATCTGGCTCTCACTTCACCACCAATCCCCGGATTTCGGAAACAAAAGGGAGGTCAGACCACACAGTTCCCTCAATTTTCTTATGTAATTGGTTATCTCCATATTGTGATTTCACTCATTTCCTTTTATCTACTGACAAAATCGCATGAAGTCGTCGTGAAAAAGAGCGTCAGTTTTGTCCATGGTTGCGATGAGTATGGTGATCAGCCTGTCAAGGAATTCAGAGACTCAATACCTAAAACTTATGCTAACTCTTCAATTCTTACGAGAGAATTACCTAGCTCACCAAATTTCTTAACTAGCTAGCAAACATCCAACTAACCAGGCCATTTGAACAGTATATAGTATAGTCTGCGAATTTCAGACTCGCTACTTCTATTGAATGCTAGGACTATATATGTTGTTTCCATATGATTTATTTTATATAAGCTGCTTCCTTGTGCTTTCTATGCTACAACAATCCCTTGAGCCGCCAAAACCTTAACGTACTACCAATCCTGTTTTGCATGGTTGCTGGACTGAAACCAGGGAAGACAACCCAGGTGAGTGTGATGTCATAATTCGATGCTCAATTTTATTAGCAGAGTTCCAGTAGGAGAACAGGACAGTTATTCTATCTGTTGATTCTAAAGGGTTACTGATATTGTATACTGGCCTCAGGTGCCAAGGGACTTCCTGATCCAGGTCCTGGGGGAAGACCGAGTTACGAACTTCGTGATTCAAGAAATAGTTAGCGCAACACTGGCAGATTATGCAGATAAGGCAAGTAGTGTTGTGGTTTAGAAGTAAATGTGGATGGATCATTAAACTCCTTTGCACGGGACTGGTATGGATTGTCCTGAATTTAATATTTGCTATTGGGGAAGCAGGAAAATGTGAAAGTGAAGGAGAACAAAGTGACCACAATCCAGAAGGCAGATGAACTGATGAAGCTGTTTAAACCAGGAAAAGAGTTCGGGTTTAACGCCATTCTGGAGCTTGAGCAAGGTGATGCAGTGGAAATTGAAACTGAACAAGGTGATGCAATGGAAGCTGAAACTGTAACTAACGAAAGCTAGAAACAAAGCTCCTCTCTTTTTCTTTGTATGAATGACATTATTTAGTTTATATATTGACTCTAGTCATAGTTCCATATATACCCACGTTCATCCATACATTTGGCAACGATGATGCAGTTATGCAATTTGGTATAATTCACTATGTACAAACAAAATGCAAAGAGAAGAAGAATTACAACAAGAAAAAGAACAAGAGCTGATCAAAAGAAATGAAAAGAGCCTATCTGTTCTCTCCTCCAAACAAAATTCAATCGAACTTTGAATGTGCCAAAAAAGCTGGCTGGACAAATATCATTACAGAGTAGAACAAAAAGTAAAAAGGAGCAGACTATACTGCAGACAGAGTCATGAACTTCGGCCACTGTCGTCGATCATCATCCCTTTCAGGCTCTTCGCCAGCCATATCGCAGTCTCCCTTGGTGAGACCTTATCTTTTCCAAATGGCCTGAGAACGATTGCCAGCTCCTCCAGCCTATCCTGCTGTAGTAAGTCAGCAGACAATTCCAAAAGCCCTTCAAGTGCATCAGCTCGCTGCCTAAATGACTTCACGTCCAGAATTTCCTTGGGTGCAGTAGTAGGTGACGCCACTTCTTCTTTGACAGGGGAGGTGGGTTTTGCCGGTTCAGAAGTATCATGATTCACTACTGAGGCTGCAGCTTTCATATCCATTTCCTTGAAACTGGAATCATCAGTAGACAGGCTAGATTTCAAGCTTAAGGCTTCTGAGCCTCCTGCTGATTTAAGTGTCACTGGAGCCCCCACATTTCGCATGTCCAGCTCGTCTCTCACAACATTTAAGAGCTTCCCAACGTCCATATTTTGAACTCCCATCTCAACAGTTTCCATGACTGGCTGCTCATTCCCAACACGGAAACTGCTGTGACGTATGACATGTATGACATCATCAAAAGGAGGACAGCCAGCAGCAGCAGCAGAACCCCTTTCCACTGGTGGATTTTGCAAAATCGTTGTTCCTTTTTCTGATTGCAAATAGTTTTGAGCGGCTGAAATTGGTGAGAGAGTCGACGTAGTAGCCTCTGAAACTGATAGAAGTTCTGTCACAGTAAACTTGTCATCACCTCTACATGGAGAATTAACATTTGATCCAAGTGACATATCAGGTCTACTGCTACTGGGCTGACTTTCAGGGATATCATCCTTATGAATTGTTATCCCTTCAGTAACTGGAATCGATAAATGAAGCGCTGCACTTGATGCCATGTTACCAGAACCATTGAAAGAATTTGCATTGGCATCCTGAACACTGTTAGGTTCAACCGAGCAAATCAAGGGTCCAGGATATTCTCCATGATCTCCATTTGATAAATTATCAGAAGCATCAGAGTGGAAAGAGGATGAAGATGAGACTCTCAATGCTGGAGTATCTGAAGTTCCAGGCCTTCTTTCTATCTCATGATTTGGAGGTGTCTGCATGTCATCAAATGAAGTTGTTGCATCATCATAAAGTTCAGATGCTTCAGCTGAAACCACAGATGAGACAGAATTACTGCCATCTGTTTGAGTCACTTTCGAAACCCCAACTGTAGCTTTCTGAAATGTCTCTTGCTTGATCTCCTTAGTAGAATGCATGAACTGCTCATCGGGAACTTCACGAGAAGTAAGTTCGGGGGACTTAGTCATGGCAGCAGTCTCAGTTAGGGCGTCATTTCCAACTTGTCTTGTCCGTACAGGGAATGAACACCGCCGAACAATGTTGGAAGGCGGGGTTCTCTGCCTAGATTTAGCAGCAAGTCCATCATCAGAAAGCTTTATGGGGACAGATGGCGGAATGCCATCGTATCTGGGTTTAGTCTTCGGCGATGTGTCCATTATTGGTAACTGCAAAGGAGGTGATTGAACATATGAGCAGTTTAAAGAAATGAGAATACCAATTACCATTCAAAGCGACTGGAAAATATTATTCTACCTGGTGTTTAGAAGGGGTTGATGCTGGAATCCGCTTAATAGAATCGAATGTCAACTTTGCCTGAGCAACAGGTGATGCATCAACTACGTTAGGCTTAAAACTCGGAGCAACAGCATAGGGTCGAGGAATTTTCGACACTGATTCTGCATTATTCCTTGGTGTTGTCATTATGCCTGTAGCTTTCGCACGAGCCCCTCTAAGTGGAGACCCATTTTCTCTAGCCTTGCCTTCTTTCAGTGCCATCATAATACTTTTAATAGTCTTAGGCTGCTGCTTGGACTCAACATTGGGTCCATCCTCATAATGGTTGACCTTCATTACTTTCCGTTCATTGACTTTGTCAGTATGAACTGTATGGTTGCTATCTCCTTCACTTGGCGTGGTTTGTTCAGTGTCATTATCATCATCAATAGATGCCAGATCTGTGTCAGTACCTTTATTCTCTCCCGTAGTTGAGATGTTTCTCTCGCTTGAGAGGTAACTATCTCTATCACTACTAGAGCTGTTGCTGTTCTGGCTGTCAGCCATGCTTCTCCTTGAACCACGACCAGCTGAAGGAGGCTTCTCGAGAGAGCAAGTTGGAGGACTCAAAGATGACCGGTACTGCTCCACATAAGGCTGCAAGTATGGATGCTTTAGGACCTCAGATGCCTGAAAGGAAGAGGTATTCGGATTGTTAAGTTGCCAATCGGATATAAAACTTACAGAGCAGAAATTTTTTGAGAGGTATGCTTACAGTAGGGCGGTGCTCAGGATTTTTCCTCAGCATGCATCTAATAAGTGATTTCCTGTGAATAATGGATCCACATTAAGTCCCAAACAATCAGTAGAGAGTAAAGTGCTGATTGTAACCAATTTTCTAGAGATCACTGGCCTATACAGTCAATAAAAATGAGACAAAGATAGTACTTGTGAGTTCTGTAATTGATTCTTAAAAAAAAAAAGAGTTCTGTAATTGATCCCATCGGTTTTTTTTTTCTTTTGCGCTTCTTATGGGAAATTCAGGAAAAGAATCATGCATAAAACATAAAGACTTGCTGGAGGGAAATGTAAATATTAAACCTATATGAGAACATACAAGGATGGAGAATAGCAAGGCGGCAAAGGACCAATTGAAGAACGATTGATCTTGCTTATCAACCCTGCCATATCCTGCAATAGAACAGTTACAGCAGGAAATTAAGTGTATGGAAATCAATGGAGCAGAAAATGCTTCTAAGTTCTACCGAATTGCATGCAATATTTTAATGTGATGGTCATCATATCAAGAGGAACTTCCAGGTTAAAGAAAATCTTACAAAAGCTTTGAAAGCAGGGCGATGAGCAGCCATCTCATATACACAGCATCCTGGTCATTAACAAACCCATATTAACCAAGAGGTAATATAAGACAAACGTGGAAAAAATTGAAGACCTTGAACACAGCATACCTAAAGACCAAATATCTGATTTGAAGCCATATGGAATATCTGCAAGTAGCTCTGGACACATGTAATTGGGAGTTCCAACCACCTGAATAAAAACGCAAATATTACTGGCGAAATACAGAACAGTCAGATTCTCTTTTGCCGTATGACACAACTACACAAGAAAATCGAGGGGGAAATGCATTCATCAAAGTATAAGAACCGATCAAGTTCAAGCACAAGGTTGCCTTCCAAAGGCCTGATATATTCCAGTCAAATGGCTTGACATTGTTCTTGAGCAACAAATGAAATACTCAATGGAGAAACACCATGAGCTCTTCACTCCATTGTGACATTGTGTAACAACATTCTCAAAAAGTAATAGGGAATAGAAAAGAATGGTGGAAGCTTAAACATACCGATGAAGCCAAGTCATCTTGCTTCAAAGTTTTAGCAAGTCCAAAATCCCCTGAATTGGAACAAAACAAGATCAGCAAAACTAAAATGACCATAAGAACAATGCACCCAAGACACACTCAAACATTAATAAAAACAGACTTACCGAGGCGAACATCCTGATCTTTAGTCAGAAAGATATTTGAGCACTGCAAAAAGAAGGCTTTTATCACTAAGGTCACCATCTTTAAGCTTCATTCAGAACATCCAAATCATAATTCAAAACTCTAGTTCACATACTTTCAAGTCGCGGTGGAGGACATATTTAGAATGAAGATAATCAACAGCCAAGAGCAGTTGCGTGAACCACTTGCAAAGTTTCTGCAACCAACAATGGCCATCAGTTCTACTCCAATGACTAGCCTAAATGCAATGACAACCACAAACAGGAAACCAAAAAAAAATTACCTCCTCAGGAAAATAAACACCGTTGTTCTTCTTCATCAATTCAGCCCTATTCCGAAACAACCGATTCAATACATTAGCAAATAAGTTCGTGGAGCAAGTTACACGAATCCGAATTACTCGATCCAAACACTTACATGTCTCCACCTTCACAGTATCCAGTGACAATACATACATAGCAACCCTACATTTACCAAAATGGCAACATTTCCATTCAGTTGTCAGTGATGCCAAACAGAAGAAAACCCAATCCAATTGGCCAATGATACCAACCTTCTCAACCCAGGCTTCCTTGAACTCCACAATGTAAGGGTGCTGAATTCGTGCAATGAGTGCCATCTGCATTAAAGAAAATTTCAGGCAATCTCACAAGATTTAGCAAAAGCAGCAGCTTAGTCAACTAAAGAACGGCATTAACTGACAGAGCAGAAAGGAGAAACATACTTCCTGGTGAGCAGATCTCCGGCACCGCTCCGTCTGGCGAGCAAGCCGGATCTTCTTCAACACATACCTGCAAATCAAGGCTCCGAAATCAAATTAACAATGCAAATCTCCCGAACGAACCAGAGGGAGAGACAGAGAGAGGATTATGCATACTTCTTCTTCTCGGCTTTATGATTGACTAGAATGGCAGCGCCAAAGGCGCCACGCCCGATCTGCTCCATGATCTCATACTGATCCATCTTAGACTCCATCTCTCTCACTTTCCCCTACCAAAGGAACTCCGCAGAAGAAGCGGAAGATCAATCTGAAGACTCTGTTACATCACTGTAGCGCCTTTTAGCAAGCAAACAATCAAATCGAGAAAAGCCCCGGAATCTCCCAATGACGAGAAGCGGCTCTTCCTCACCGCCCGCCAACAATGTCGGGGAAAAGCAAACAAACTAAAAGCAGAGCTCCCCCCAAGTCCGCCGGCGCCGGCGCTTGCCGCTCTCTCTCTCTCTCTCTCTCTCTCTCTCTCTCTCTGGGCTTCGACACCAATTGGGAATTTGGTAACAATGATTGGTTTGTTGTCCGGTGGATGAAAACGAAAGGTGGGGAAGTTGGGGAAGTTTGGTTGACAAGGAAAGTTCTCTTCTTTCTCCTTTTTTTAGCTCTTTCTTGTTCGTGGGTTGGAGATCGGGTGAGCTAACCAGGGCAGATGGTTAAAGGGGAAGGGAAACAAGAACGATGGGTAATGAATGATAGGATTGATGAAAATGAATTCCAGCAGAGATGGTGTCAGTGACAGGGAATGAGGTGAGAGAGTTTTTTTAGGTGCGGGGGAGTGGAGTAAGAACTACGAAGATCAAAATGGAAGAGAGCCAAAAGGGGAGTGCCGCAAAGCAAATTGGGTTTTCGGTTGTTTCTACGACTGCTACGCAGTATGCACCGCCGACACACAGCCCGCCCGGCTGCAGTGGCGGGTGGGGTTCGTACAGCTGCAAGTAGGAATGGCCATGGGTACGTTCGGGTCGGGTATCTCAATACCCATACCCATCCCGTGGCAGGTCGGATAATTTATCATGAGGCGCGAATCAAGGCAGGTCGACCCAATGAATATGTGATTTATGTGAAAACATTTAAAAATATTCATTATTTTCATTAAAAGACTGAGAAATAAACCATAATATGATATATTGTAGTTAAAGTAATGGAGAAATTGACGTTTTCACTTATACAACTTTATTATAGCTAAACAATGAGGTAATATGAGGAAAATTCGAAGTAATTTTACTAAGATTACATGTAATTTAGGCAAGAACGGGTCGGGAATGGGGCGGGTCAAGGCAGGTCGGGTCGACAAGAGGTACTCATGCCCGCCCCGCCCCGCCTACGGAGCGGGTCGAACCCGCCTCAAAACAGGTCGGGTAAAACGGGTCAGGTCGAAATTGTCATCCCTAGCTGCAAGCCTGCAACCCCAGTTGTTGGTAGAAGGTTATGGTGGATCTTATACATGCTCATGTATGGGAGACGCCCCCTCAAACGAAAGCCGACTCATGACTTGTAGTTTGCACAGGCTCGTCGTGCTTGAAAGACAACGGTTAATATTGGGGGGTCGCGAGGACTTGAACACGTGACCTCAATGACAAACCAGCTCTGATACCATGTCATGAACCAGTTGCTCCCAATAACTCTAGTTGTTAGGAGATGGTCATGTTGGATCTTATACATGCCCATGTATGGTACTTAACCACTTCCTTACAGTGGAATGTCGGCCGGTTGAATCTGGTATGATCCGAATGATCGATTTCCGGCCTCTAAACTAAATGATGTGGTTTTAGTGAACTTAATTAATAAAAATGAATTTATTAATTTATTTCATGAATTTGAAAGTTAAATATTTATTTGTTGAATTCAAATATAATTGTTTGGATGTTAGCATTAAATATGAGAATTTTTACTTTGTTTAGAATTTTGTTTTTTTATTTGAAGATAAATGTGGATTATATGTGTTTAAGTTCATTTAATGAAAATACTTTGCATAACTCGAGTTATCGGGATCGAAGTAATTTGTTCACTAAAATTATAATATCTTTTAAATTTTTACATATATTATTATCGACACGAACCAACGTGAATCGATTCTACCTTGGTCGAACCATATCACTTCTTAAACCGATTTGATAACATTGATGCAAGCCGGCAACAGCCAGCCACGCTTCACTTGCTTTACAAGTTGGAGATAACAAAGGACAATATATATTATTTTATTTCCCTCGTGCTTCCTCTTTTGATTGTTGTGCTTCGCTCCTAATCCTTCTCCTGAAATGTATGAGATCGATCATTGTGGGATTTGATTATTTAATTCATTGATGATTACTACTTGATGTGAGATGGTGTTTTTGGCGATGATTGTGGGTGATAGTTACTAGACTCATAATTAATTTGGAAAATATACATTAACCCTTTCCCGCCTACATCATTATTATTTGCTTGATCCACCTAATTAAACGTAAAATAGAAAGGATTGGATTGTGTTGTGGACTAACGATGTCTTGATCTTTCCCTAAATAAAAAGCCGTATGTGGTAATCTAAAATGATGGGAGTTGGTTGGCTCTCTTATGTGCTATCAACTCAGGCTTTTAATTTGGCGATTTCTCTTCTTTGATTAGTACAAATGTCGTTCATTCTCCATAATTGCAATTGATAGGGATGGGGCCTTTGCTTATGTAGTTGTTTGTTGGGGAGAGACTAGGGTGGTGAGATGGGTTATTGGGTTTTCTCCCAATGTGTATGTGAGAACCACAAATCTAGGCGTGCGATTTAGGGATACATAATATGACATATATATAAACCGACTATTTTCTGTTAACTACCCGAATAATTAACCTAACCGAATAAACCCTCATAATTCCCACCCTGACACAATATCCGAATAATACGCAAATAACAAATAGACCCCAATAATTATGTTTCTCACAATCCATCCCCCTTGAAACCCACCTTGCCCTCAAGGTGGGCCATCTTTCTTGTCGTCCTCCTTCATTTCCCCTCCTTCCGCTCCGAGCTCCATTTCCTCGCCTTCATCTTCCCAATTCCCGACCAGCAGCATTAAGTGCCCCTTGGCGCACTGATGTCCCACGGTATACCTCTCATCACAGTTGAAACAACGCCCATCCCTGCGCTTCTGATCCATCTCCGCCTGAGTCAGTCTCACGAACCGCGGCGGCGCCCTAACCGGGAATCGGGTACCGACTGCAGCCCCTGCGGCGGGTGGGCTCGACGTCGCAGCCGACGGTGTCACCATCCCAGCACCTGCGCCGCTATTTGCTCCACCACTGGCCTTCTGCATCCTGCCCACGGATGATCTCCAACTGGCTAGCTCCTCCTCCTTCCGACCTCAAGTCTAAAAGCCACACGAAGAGAGTCAGGTTCAAAAACCTTGACTGCGGTGGCCAGCTCTGGTCGCAGCCCGGCCATGCACAGCCCCACCAGTGTCTCCTCAGTCATCTCCTTGCATTGATTCCCCAGTTTCAAGAACTCGGCCCTGTCCTCTGTCACGGACCCTGTCTGCTTCAGCTTGGCCAACTGCTCCGGTGGCCATCCCTCTGCTCTGCCGAACTGGTACCGGAGCTCCTCCTGAAACCGAGCCCAGGAGATGCCCGCGCCTGCTGCCGCATATGCTCGCTCAGTCCATTCCCACCACTGGAGGGCATCCCCTTCCAAATAGAAGGACGCCAGATGCGCCTTCCTTTCTGCCCTGACCGGGTGGTTCATAAACCACCGCTCCGCCGCATACAGCCACAAGCCAACATCACCCGTACCATCAAATTTCGGAAATTCAATAACCGGAGGTTTAGCTCTGAACACCAGCTCATCATCATAGTCATACAGTGGGTTGCTGTATCCATACCTGTCGCCATCTGAAGGTTGCATCGGGCGACCCGGCCCATAGTGCCGGTACTCGGAGTCCGATTTAGGGATTTAGGCGTGCGATTTAGGGACTGAACGAATTAGGGATTGAGAATTTAGGTGAGAAAGAATTGGGAATTGGATGAGAGAGAAGGCAGAGTCGGGTTCCCGGGATGGGAAGCCGCCGACGGTGAGGAGAGGGGAGAGGGTTCGGCCAAGGTGAGAGGAGAGAGAGAGAGAGAGAGTTTGGGAACAATTCTGTATTATTGTTTGCCCTTGACCTAACATAACATGACATATATATAAACCGACTATTTTCTGTTTACTACCCGAATAATTAACCTAACCGAATAAACCTTCATAATTCTCACCCTAACACAATATCCGAATAATACGCAAATAACAAATAGACCCCAATAATTATGTTTCTCACAGTGTATAATCACTCTTGAGACGAGTAAGGCACTTACTAAATGAAAATGGAAAAATTTACGATCACTTATGTGGAGTTATGGGGCGCACTTGAGAGAATTTACATGGTGTGAGATGTTGGATAGAAAAGAAAATCGAGTTTCAGGCTCCAGCTCGACTCGACTACAGTCTACAGCTACTTACATGCTCTCATTAGATAGTTCGATCGGTCACCAACATGCTAATCTAGTGTTAGCCTTTTGAGATTTTCGGAGCAAGGATTGAGAAGTGTGCATCAGACAAAATTATAGAGATGCTCATTGTTAGCCAATTGTCTAGTACAGAGGGGACACCCCGCTAATATATATTATCGATCCTGACAATGTCATTGGCTTTTGTATGATTCGGTTGACGGCTTTGTTGTCGATTCGATTTCGTAATAATAAGATAGTAATGATTGCACCCTTTTTCATTATAATAATAAAAATCTCAAAATCGTTACGCATGATGACTCAATTCTCTAAGCACTTCTGTGTATGCTATCTTAGTTAAACAAATCTAAATTTTCTTTATCATTCAATTATCAGGAAAGTGGTTTCTCCCCATATCGGACCGAATATATTGTCTCCAAGACCCCTAGCCCAAAGATTGAAATTGAGTTCTAGTTCCATTTTCATCATTTTATTCATAAACCAGCATCAGTGACTACTAAGCACCACCAACAATTTACGAAACAAACTTGAGTTTGCGACAGTTAATCTTTAATTTCGAGCCACTCTTTCTTCAGTTTCGAAATATCCTTAAGACGTAAGCAACATTGTTTGAGTGATTCTAATATTGTAGCCATTTTGTTCCTGCATCAAATGAAATATTTCTTAGTAACTTTTGCACTCTATTTTCAGGGGGTTTTTTTTTTGACAATTTTCAGTTGCTAACGGTTGCAAATATGTTGTCTAGCAAAAAGTAAACTATCATTAATTTGCTGGAATATAAAAGAGATGTGCCTCCTCCTCCCCAAACTATCATTGAATAGTGGATCATTTTTAATTGGGGAGATTCTGAATTCCAGAAGTACCTATTAATTACTATATATTGTTTCTATTTAATTAGGTAAAACCTTAACTAATTGATATGTGTGATATCTGCCTTATTTAACTTATAATAAATAAATAATTGGTTGGCATGGGTTGGATGGGAAGATGACATAGGGCCAATTGTAACAAGAAAAAGATCCTGAGCCTGATCCTTCTGACCTTCTACCATTAGATAAAGTGCATGCTTTTTTGGGTTAATTTGGTAATGGAATTGGGAATAAATTGCAAATGCGGGCTTGATTAGTGATAACTATAATTACTATATACATTTCATACTCTCATTTAAGGTAGAATTTCTCTCCTACCCCATGTAAAAAAAAACGATAAATTTTTTTAATACTTCTTATATTAATTTAAGACTTCAAATGACTCAACCAACAAATCTGATTTACCTAGACTATACTTAAAGCACGAATTCAGAATGCAAACAAAATTCAGTCAAGAAAATAATCCGGTCATTCATGATCAATACGATAGAATCTAAGGGGTCGTTTGGAAAATATGAGTTTCAATCTATAGATTGTCAACAATCTAAAGATTCAAACTCTTCGGATTATTGAAAATAGATTTTAAAATATTTATTGTTTGGTAACTATGATTGTTAACATTCAAAATAAAATAAAATTTACAATTTTATATTAAATAAAATGTTTATCTTCAATAATAAATTAGATTGGTTATAGAAATATTAAAAACTTTGTTAATGAATATATTTAATGTGATAAATAAATAAAATGAAGAGAAAAGGTAGGAGAAAAAAATCTCACGAATCAAAATATAGAATCTCTCTGATTATGAGAGATTTGATATCCATAGATTTTAGAGATTTGAAATTTCCGAAGCTAAAATCCACATTACAAAAAGCAAAAAAAAAAACATGACTTTCTACAAAATCTACGGATTCTACAAATCCATGCTCTGAATCCTGTTCTCCAAACGACCCCTAAACCCCCGAGACATAAACTATCTTCCATTTCCATACCTAACTAATTGAGAAGAACCTGGGGCAAAAGTTCTTTGATGAAGCATTACTCAAGAGTCAAAGATGTTGTTGGACGGAGCTATATATGTTATGGTCAGGAGGACGAATCATAATAACATTCCCTAAGTTAATACATTTGTAAAATCTATAACGAATTTGAAGAAAAAAAAAGAGCAGTTTGTAAGACATTGTTCGACTGACAGACGAACCATTTAGCTTGTTGTTTCTTCATCTAAGGGCCCATTTAGTATTGTTGCTTGTTTTTGTTTCCTGTTGTGTTTTAAAAAATTTGGAAAACCAAGAAAAAAAACGTGTTTAGTTGGGTTTTTATTTTTTGTTGTGAATCAGAGTTGCACAACAAGACCCAAATATGAGAAACAAAAATTTATAGCTTTGGATCTGATTCTTAAACATGTTGCACACGGGATTCCTACTAGTTAGGCGCTTGATTTCATTAAAACATACCAGTTTTCGAATCCCCATAGAAGCAAAAAAATTTCTTTTTTTTTTAACACAGCCCCCCAAACCCTACTTCGACAGCCACCCCAACCCCGGCCTGTGCTTAGTGGGATTTCCCTACTTCTGTACTTCCCCAATCCCCTGAATATAATAGCGCTTTCAGTACGTTCAAAAAAAGCCAACTTATTATCATACGATCTTAATACCCAATGATTGAGTCCGCGACATGACCAGATGGCCATATAAAGTTGCAAATGGTAATCCTACGAAAGAAATGAAAGAAGCCAAACCAGAAGAAGAAGAAGATCCAAACCAACCAGTAAACGACTATACTATACATAAGAAAGAAGAAGGCCTAGGTGTCCAAACGAATTATTAAATTATTATTATATCTCGTCACTGTATCAGAAGAACTCTCTGTCTCCATCCCTTGTCTATCTCTCTCTAAACTTTGCCATGTGCGCCTCACGCTCCATGCTCCCTTCCCTTCGTCTTCTTCCCCATTATTGCGTACAGTAACATGCAGCTCAAGCCAGCCAGCCAGGCCATCAGTTTCAGCAGCGACGACCGCATATTCGATTCCGTCGACGGAAAAGGATCAACTGGATCAGTGTTAGCCTGTTAGGCGAACCGTGATCAAACCTGGGCCCGTAACTAGTTTAACCTAATCGCTTTAATGAAGATAGGCCTTTTTAGTTTAATAACGCCCAAGCCCAATCCATCCGGCCCAATTTCTAGGGCCCAACTGTTGTAGCTGCTTCCTTCCTTCCTTCCTTCCTTCCTTCCTTGCTGTTTGGCGTCATGACTCATAAGTGACGTGTGTCCTGAGCTGGCTGCCTGGCTCCATGTTTCGAAAACTTTTAAGAAAGTCTTTGCTTTGGGCATGCGACGTCATACGATACGTTGCGCCAGCGTCTGCACAATCCAGAAAATAGTCAAAGGAATTAAATTTAAAATAGTCAAAATAATGTTTTTCGATGAATAATATCTGTTTTTTTTTTGGTGAATAACAACTTGGATCACTGAACGTCCAAACTTTTAACATATTGGTCATACAATTTAATAGCTACTGAGTATCGTAATTATTAATTACTTCATATGTATACTAGTGAAAGTAGTGAGATTATGCCCTCAAGAGTGCAGCTATAATTATTCTTCACCATTTGTGATTTGCTGACAAAATTACCATAATGTAACCCGAAACGCGAGAAATGAACGCATATTCAAATTAGGAAAAATTGGATTTTTAAGCTAAAACTCTGTTCAACTCACTAACCACAACATAGTCCAGTATTGTTGGGTTTTCAAAATTCAATTACTTTGATGACTAATTTGATAGCATCTCAAAATTCCAATAACCAATGAGTAAATTAACACTGTTAGCGTTTGTCAACGGAAAAACAACCCAGCGGCCAGCAGCCGGCAGCAACTAACGCCAGCTGCTTCATTCTTCCAGAAAGCTATAAATAAGCTTGTAGCACGGGACCCAGAAAATTTATCCGAAACCCAAACAACCAACCCAACCCAACTAGATTCATCAACGAATTTCTCCCTTTTCTTCTTCGTTTCCTTTCCTGGATTCCTTTGTTTCTCTTGCGCCTTCTTCCCCAAGCTAACTCCCTCTACTTCTTAAACCCCTCAAAAAATCTTTGTTCATCGTCATTTCACATTCCCCATCGTCCACCGGGAAATCATGGAAGAGCAGAAGGGATCGTCACCGTCGTCGGGGACGGGACGCCGGCTGGTGGTCGTCGGAGGCGGCGTTGCCGGTTCAATGCTCGCCAAATCTGCCCAATTCACCGCCGACGTCACCCTCATTGACCCGTACGCTCTTTCCCCCTTCCCTAATTGTGGTTTTATAGTGATTGAATTTCTGTGGGCTTATGATTCCTTTAGCTGTTAATTTGGGAATGGAGTGTTTGAAGATGGGGAAGTGCTTTGGTTGCTCTGTTCTTTCTTTCAATTGCTTTGCAATTCGCGTTCTGAAAACTGAGAACTTTCAATTCGAAGCATCTCCAGGCATCTGCATGTTTGGCGATGGTGATTTTTGGGGAACTTTGAACTTAATGTCTCCTTTTATTTGGAAAAATTCCATCAGAATTCAGCAACTTCTTAGAACCCTAGCTTGCCAGAGGAATTTGTAGGAGGAAAGCGATAGCTTTTCTACTCGTTCCCAACAATTTTGTGCAATGCTGTTAGCCTTATGGTAGTGATCACATTAAACTGAATTGGTGATTTTAAACAGGAAGGACTATTTTGAGATCACATGGGCAAACTTGAGGAGCATGGTCGAGCCTTCGTTTGCAGAGAGAGCAGTGATCAAGCACCGAGATTACTTCACGAATGGGCGCGTCATAACGTCCAATGCTGTCAATATCACTGAGAAAGAAGTCATAACCGAGGAGGGCGAAGCAGTTGGATATGACTATCTTGTTATTGCAACTGGCCACAAGGATCCTGTTCCTAAGACTAGGAAGGAAAGACTTGCTCAATACCATTCAGGTAAAACACAATGAAATGGAAATTCAAGCTCTTCGCTTTATCCCTTGCATTACTTTTAATTCATGTCAGGGATAGTCATAGAACAGAAGTGAAGGCTGGATTGCATTTCTACTTGATGCCTAGCTAGCCATGAAGCTTAAGTTAAGATGTGTTTTGCTCCTATGTGTCGGTTTAGCTTATCCGTTTTTGCTGGTACTTTGTATGTGCAGAAAGTGAGAAGATCAAGTCTGCTAGGTCCATTTTGATAGTCGGAGGGGGTCCTACCGGTGTTGAACTTGCTGGAGAAATCGCTGTTGATTACCCCGAGAAGCAGGTTACACTTGTTCATAATGGTTCAAGGCTGCTGGAGTTTATTGGGCCAAAGGCCGGAGCTAAGGCGTTGAAATGGCTGAAATCAAGGAAGGTTGAAGTGAAGCTGGAGCAGCGAGTCGATCTGGACAATATTGTCTCAGATGACGCTGGCAGCAAAACATATCATACCTCATCCGGTGAAACTATCCAAGCAGATTGCCATTTCTTGTGCACCGGGAAACCACTGGCCTCGTCGTGGCTTAAGGATACCATGTTGAAGAGTCACTTGGATGGTAAGGGGAGGCTGATGGTTGATGAGCATTTGAAAGTCAAGGGCACAAACAATGTGTTTGCTATCGGAGATATCACCGACATCCCTGTAAGTTGAATCCCCCCCTGCCCTTAGTAAACTAATAATAGGTTTCTTTACCGACGAGAGCGCTGCAACATGGATTGCAGGAGCTCAAGCAAGGCTACTTGGCGCAAAACCATGCCTCGGTAGTTGCGAAAAACCTCAAGGTAACTTTGAACGGAGGAAGGCCGTGCAGAATGAGCACTTACAAGCCAGGATCAGACTTGGCAATCGTCTCACTGGGAAGAAAAGAAGCAGTGGCACAGTTCCCATTTACAACAGTTAGTGGCGTTCTTCCAGGCTTGATCAAATCAAAAGACTTGTTTGTGGGGAAAACCAGAAAGGCGATGGGGCTAGACTCTAATGTTGCAGACCACTGAAGCATTGATTTGTCGGTAAAAACTTGGTGTGACCGTGTTGTATTTGTTTGTATGTCTTCCATACTGTTTTTACTTTCTCTGTATTAAGGTTCAGCTGTGAGGGTTACGTCCTGTAATGTTATGAGCTTATAGGTTCGAGCTTGGCCAAGTTGTTGTATGATATGTTTTCTTTGTAGGGTTGAATCCCGGGCAATGCAATAATAAACTTTATTAGGAGGAGTAGGACTTAGTTGGGAGATTTTGCGCTGGTATATTTGGGTTTTACGCGGATCATAATCAAACTTGGGCCGTAACTAGCTTATCCCTCGACTTGAATGGAAATGGGCCTTGGTTTAATGACGCCCATCCGGCCCAATATCCAGGGCCCAGTTTCCATGATGCTTCCTTCCTTTGCTGTTTGTCGTCACCTCCTCGAAGGATTGACGTAAGTCTTGAGGTGGTTCCGTGTTTCATCCATGCATGGATTTTCGTCGGAAGCTCCCCCAGTTCCAAAATTAAAAATGACAACAAGAACTGGCCCTCCCCTAGTCAAATAGTTGCTTTTAGTGACTATTTTGCTTTATTGGTAAATAACAATTTAGTCATCGCACTTCCAAAAACTCTACTCATTCGTCATACAATTTAATAGCAACTAGTTACGACAGCGGAGTTACAAGAAGTTCAGCAGGTGCTACAATCTCTCCTAAATAATTGATCTGAAATAATTATTCGTGAATTCATATACTGAGAAAACATTGGAAAATATCAGCATAAGAGATATCAGCTTGTTACTCCAAAATTTAGTTTAATTGTGAATTTCGTTTATTTTTTATTTACTATTAGTGAAAATTTGTTTACTCTTAATTTCATTATCAATGTATAGAGTATCACTCACTAATTCAGTATATTTCGATAAAATAATATAATATTGTAACTTTGTCAAAATTTAATTAGTTTGGTGTCTGATTTGTTAGACTCGACAAATTTGAATGATTAACGAGTAATTCAACACTAGCTTCGTCAACGATTTTTTTTATTCTTTTTGATGAATCGTCAGCGATTTTTTTATTCTTCGTTTCCTTTCCTATCCTGGATTCCTTTGTTTCTCAATCTTGCGCCTTCCTCCCCAAGCTAACTCCACTACTTCTTAAACCGCCCCAAATCTTCGTCAAATCGTCATTTCGCATTTCCCATTTCCCATCGTCGACCGGAAATTATGGAAGAGCAGAAGGCATCGTCGTCGGGAACTGGCCGGCGGGTGGTGGTCGTCGGAGGCGGCGTTGCTGGTTCAATGCTCGCCAAATCCGCCCAATTCACTGCTGACGTCACCCTCATCGACCCGTACGCTCTTTCCCCCCTGATTGTCGTTTATGGCGATTCCGTTTATGTGGGTTTATGATTGCTTTAGCAGTTAACTGATGAATGGAGCCTTGGAGATGAGAAAGTATTCCGGTTGCCCTGTTCTTTCTTTCCAATTGTTCTGCACTTCGCATTCTCAAATTGCGGACTTCAATCTAGTCATCTGCATGTTTGGGAATGGTGGATTTATGAGAAATTTGAACTTCGTATCTCCTCCTATTTGGAGGAATTCAATCCGAATTGAACGCATTCCTTAAACCCTAACTTACCAGGGGAATTTTTTTAGGGGAAAATGACTTGCTTTACTCTTTGTTCTCAACCATAGTGCGAAATGCTGGGAGCCTTTCTTTCCTTTTTGATAAGTGATTGCTGGTGATCACTTTAACCTGAATCAATGATTTGAAACAGGAAGGACTACTTCGAGATCCCATGGGCAACCTTGAGGAGCACGGTCGAGCCTTCGTTCGCAGAGAGAGCAGTGATCAAGCATCGAGACTACTTCACGAATGGGCGCGTTATAACTTCCAATGCAATCGATGTCACCGAGAAAGAAGTCATGACTGAAGATGGGGAAGCAGTTGGCTACGACTATCTCGTCATTGCAACTGGCCACAAGGATCCTGTTCCCAAAACTAGGAAGGAAAGGATTGCTCATTACCATTCAGGTAAACACAACAGCATTCATGCCCTTTTGCTTTATACCTTGCCTTGCTTTTAAATTCATGTTAGGGATACGCATAGAACAGAACTGAAGGCTTGATTCCTGTTACTTTGTATGTGCACAGAAAATGAGAAGATCAAGTCTGCTAGTTCCGTTCTGATTGTTGGAGGGGGTCCTACTGGTGTTGAACTTGCTGGAGAAATCGCTGTTGATTACCCCGAAAAGCAGGTGACACTTGTTCATAATGGTCCAAGGCTGCTGGGGTACATTGGGCCAAAGGCTGGAGACAAGGCGTTGAAATGGCTGAAATCGAGGAAGGTTGAAGTGAAGCTGGAGCAGAGAGTCGATCTAGACAATGTGTTGGATGACGAAGGCAGGAGAACGTATCGTACCTCATCCGGGGAAACTATCCAAGCAGATTGCCATTTCTTGTGCACTGTGAAACCGGTAGGCTCGTCCTGGCTCAAGGACACTGTGTTGAAGAGTCACTTGGATGCTAAGGGAAGGCTGATGGTTGATGAGTATTTGAAGGTTAAAGGTAGAGACAATGTCTTTGCAATTGGTGATATCACGGACATTCCTGTAAGTTGAAATTCCTTTGCTTTAGCTGGTAGTCATTGAACTAATAGGATTCATTACTGACGCTGCAAAATCGATTGCAGGAGCTCAAACAAGGGTACTTAGCTCAGAACCATGCTTCAGTAGTTGCGAAAAACCTGAAGGTAACGTTAGAGGGAGGAAAGCCCTGCAGATTGAGCACTCACAAGCCAGGAGCAGACATGGCGATGGTTTCACTGGGCAGGAGGGAAGCTGTGGCACAGTTTCCGTTTGCAACAATCAGTGGCATTATTCCTGGATTTGTCAAATCCAGAGACATGTTTGTGGGGAAAACCAGAAAGGCGATGGGGCTAGACCCTAATGTTGTAGACCATTGAAGCATGAATGTTTTGATGGCTCGTGTTGTATCGTATGATGTGTTCTTAGTAGGATTGGGTCAACCGAACTTACAAATAAATTAAGATTCAGATTGAATGTTGTTATGCATATGTGACAATGTGAATCTTAATTTGTGCAATAAACATATATATATACATTGTTTGAGCCCGATTGACTGAGGGTCGCTCGGGTCACCCTCGGGTCCAAGGGGTTTGGGGGTGTCAGCCATGACCTTGAAGGGGTAGGCGCCCCTCCTCGTCCGAAGCAGAAGAAGAGAAGAAGTATGTAGAGAGAGAAAGTAGAGAGAAGTTAGAGTAAAGAGTAGATAGATTGCCATTTATGAGGAGAGAATGTTGTTATGCATACGTGACAATGTGAATCTTAATTTGTGCAATAAACATATATATATATACATGTTTGCCAATAAAATGTAACTTGGGGTGCAAGTAAGGGGATAATGCACCCAGGCCCAGAACTCTGAGGAGGGTGAATTAAAGTTACGATTTTCACTTCATGATAACAAGTACTTCAACATGTGAGATTTTCACTTCATGATAAAATTATGAGATTTTCACTTCATGATAACAAGTACTTCAACATGTGAGTTTCGGTATTTTCTATATGTCATATAACGTAAATAGTCGAATAGCCATCGAAAGAGACTATGGAATGTGGTTTTGAAATGCATGCATGTACAAAATCAAATTGTGATATCCAACAGCATTGTTAGTTAATGGTAAAATTTGACTTGCATATCAAAGACTTCTGTACTGTCTTCTATTTCATGGGTTAAGGATGAAGGACTAATATAAGAACAGTAGAATGTTTGTGTGGTCTGGGTTGGATATGCAGAAACATGGTATGTAGACCATTAACTTTTCAACCCAAGCGATGAATAGTCTATCTTTTTTTCATGGAGAGAAGATCCTTAATAGTCAAAAACTTACACTAAAGTGGAAGTGAAAGAGGAAATATGTAAAGCGGGCCTTTTCATGCAAAATCAAACCACATGGTAAATTTTGATAACCATTATGTGTTGGTAACTTCTGCTTTTGGTCCATTTGGAAAAAGGAAGGCTCGACAACATTGATCGGAAGGAGTGGGGAGTCCGGATTTGAAATTAGGTGTATTATTTTTTTTATAATATAAATAAATAAATAAATACTTAATATATATAACAGGAATTGAGCTATTGTGTAGTGACAAAATACCGTTACATCACTTAGAAATGACGAATTTTACTTTTATCTATTGCATAAATATAGATATGAACCTATTATTTTTTTATACTAAAACTAACTTGTGTCTTGTGACAAATCCAAAAGGCCCTGCCTCCGCTTATGAGGTTAGATACTTAGACTAGTGATGAAGAGATGCTATAACACATATATAATTTTATTTACATGCAAACTAAGTCCTATTACAACAAATTAGGTGAAGTAAGTTACGACACCAAAAAATCGGCTCAAGATAGGGTGCATAACCATGGGTTATGCACCCATCAATAACCAAATCTGGACCCTTCATTTAGAAAATCCAGATCTAAGAATGGAGAATTAAAGACTATTTTTATTTTCACTAGCTTTCTTAATTGACTCATATCTTTTTCGTTTTAACTCGGATTTTAATTTTTTTTGCACAGATGGAACGAGTTCACCGTGCTCTACAAAATGAGATCAATTTTCAATATTTTTTTAGGAAAAAAAAATTCTGGCCTCTCGGTACCAACTGCATACCATATGGTATCTTCTTCGTTTTTAATTCGTTTTTGAAAACGTTTGCACAGCAGGGATGAGTTCATCATGATCTACTGGATCTACAAATTTCTGGGTGAACAAATTACAGGACCAAAAAATACCACACAATACCATACAATACCACCCTGGTACGGGGTGATATTGTATGGTATCTTCTTCGTTTTTAATTCGTTTTTGAAAACGTTTGCACAGAAGGGACGAGTTCATCATGATCTATTGGATCTACAAATTTCTGGGTGAGCAAATTACAGGACCAAAAAATACCACACAATACCACCCTGGTACGGGGTGGTATTGTGTGGTATACAATGTTAAAAGTCGTAAATTACAATTAATATACTTCTACTATCATGTATTCAACCATCCTACAGTATTGGTTTGTTCATACCACCATGGTACGTTTTTCAAAACATAGGTATGCTTTTATTTCAATACCAGTCAATACCATATGGTATAGGCTGGTAAAAAATGGCTCAATTTTTTTTGTTCGAAAAAATATATTAAAGTGGATATCATTTTGAAGAGCACAATTAATCTGATCTAACTGTGCAAAAAAAATTAATTTTCGACTTAAAATGAGCGAGAAATCGTCCGTCAAAGATTAAAAAGGGAAAAATTAAAGGCTTTCCATAAGAGAGAGGATGCTGATAGCATGCTGATGTGGACGGGTTACTCATGGTTACTCACCATAAGGTTACTGACCTGATCCATTCCCCAAAAAATCGATTACTATTAATCACTTTGTTGTTACATTCCAAAAAACATAAGAGTTTCTTTAACTCAACAAAATCCAGAACTAGAGTGCAAAAAAGAAACAGATCCAATGTGATCAATCAAATCGATTACTATTAATCACTTTGTTGTAACATTCCAAAAAACATAAGAGTTTCTTGGGTTAATTGCAAGGCTGGTCACTGGGTTTACTAAAACCGTTCATGTTTGGTCACTGCAAATATTTAATTCCATTTATGGTCACTAAGATTAGTTCAATAGTTCAAGTTTGGTCACTCTCCGTTAGTCTCTGTTAGTTTTTGCTGATGTGGCAGTCAACTATTATAGTTGACCGTTAAATGAGTGACGTGACCAATAAAATAATAATAAAATTTAAATATTTACAATTTCCACCTCATTTTACAACTATTAAAAATAAAAATAAAATTTCATTCGCCACAACAAGATCATAATATGTCCCCGAACTTCCCCTGTTTCTGGGCTCGTCTCTGTTTGCTCCTCTCCCACCTCTTTCGATCCTCTCTCAAGCTCATCTTCCGGTAATTCAGTTCCTCTGTTCTTTCCTTATTTTTTTTTCTTACCCTGTTTTCTAGGATTTTTTGGTCTTCTTCTTCTTCTAAGTTGGAGTTCGTTTCTGTTTTGTTGCTTCTTCCTCTGGCAGATTCCATGAAGTTGAGAATGGAGGGAATTCCGAGGATAAGAAGGAGGAGGACGATTACTCGGCTGTAATTCGTGAACAGGAAGATGATTGCGATGGGTGTACGTATGGCGGATTGGAGAAGACTGGTGCTGAATTGGACACAACTGTTCCATCGGTGCAAAGTGGTAGTAATAAGTATGAGTTCGTCTTGTCTGGGGAAATGATGACCGGATTCATGGAAGAGCCCAGGGTTTTGAAGTTCACGGTCTGTGAGCAGATTAGCGATGATGAACGATTCGAATCCTGCAATGAGAAGAATTTCCATGGAGATGAATTCGATGCAGAGAATGGTTGGGACTTCTTCGATCGTGCCCTGATCGAGAAGCTAATGGAGGCTCAGAAACGCTACGCAAAATTCATTTATGAAGATGATGATGATGATACTATTGATAGTCCAGTGGAAGAAGAAGAAGAAGAAATGGGTTTCGATTCCGACGGATTTTCAACGGAGGAGGAATTTGAATGGCGTGGACAGGAATCTGTTTCAGAGAATATGTCCACGGAAGAAGAACTTATGTCTGAGATTGAAGGTGTCAGTGATTTGGGAAAAACACGGTAAATATTTAATAATTGTAAAATGATGTGGAAATTGTAAATATTTAAATTTTATTATTTTATTATTTTTTTATTGGCCACGTCACTCATTTAACGGTCAACTATAATAGTTGACTGCCACATCAGCAAAAACTAACAGAGACTAACGGAGAGTGATCAAACTTGAACTATTGAACTAATCTTAGTGACCAAACATGAACAGTTTTAGTAAACCCAGTGACCATCCTTGCAATTAACCCGAGTTTCTTTAACTCAACAAAATCCAGAACTAGAGTGCAAAAAAGAAACAGATCCACTGTCATCAATCAAAGAAATTGCATCCCCTTGTCTTTGGAAGAGACAAGAAGTAAATGGAGGGCATCATTACGAATGGTGATAAGAGAAGAGGAGAAGCAAAATCACCAGCCAATGCCAAAAATTTACCCAATTCCAAAAAGACTAATACAAGAATTAAGAACTAATAAGAATTGGGGAAAGGGATATAAGGAATTATGACCTCCTTCTGATCAGCCTGTTGTTTTGCTGTCACTCGTCAGTCATCAGATCTCTCTCTTTCTCTCTGTGTTGGTAGTCAGAAGAACACCCGAAAAAGGGAATCCGCAAGGATAACGGAAACTGAAAAAGGGACTCACTTCTAGTGGGAACTGGGAAGACATTTCTGATTGTACCATCAGCGTCCAGTTTCTAATAATACCTTTTGGCAATTAATGGCGTCAGCCCTTTGGTAACATAAAGTCAAGTACAACTGGCTGTAAACTAAATTTTCTCTTTTTTTAATGATAATAGATCTTGTTACATCTATCTAAGATTATCACTAAACTGAAGCCCTAATTAGAAAATGCTTAGGTTTTCAAATGTATGTGAAGCACACTTACAACCGGCAATAGGTGATTTTTTTTGTATAACATGTTTGTCATGCATTATGTTTTGTTGAACTCAACACCCCAATCTCAAAGATTAGCCAAATTTAAAATCATGAACTTTTAGTCGATGGAGTATCGAGAACTAGTTAATCTCAGCAATTTGAATATTGAATACAAAAGTGACTAGGATGTATATGGTTTTTCTTTTTATCATTTGAAATGAGGAGGGAGAGTTTATTTTTACCTTATAGAATCCCCTCTTTCAGGTGATCTTCCTTTTCCTCCTTCCCTCCAATGAGAAACGAACTGAAGACTGATTGATAGATAGAGAAGATGACAGCAAGCAAGCAGGGAAGCAATGGGGTGGCGATGACGCAATGACGTTGCCTGTGGCCATCACCTCCATCATCGCATCCCTACTCCATTAACGGCGCCTCCCTCACCACCCTCAGGTGCTTTTGCCCTTCCTTCGCCTGACAAATCATTATACGAGCAGTTTAGAAGAAGAATATAATTACATTATCTTATTATGCAGAGAAGAGAAGATCCCCTCCCCTGTTCTCCTCTGTTTCGCTCTCTCTCTCCATCTCTCTGTCTCTCTTGTGATGGGGCTGTTTGATATGGAACAGGAACACATTAGCTGTATTTATACATATATATATCGCCCAAAGAAGATCCTTGTAATAATGAAAACAAAATTTCCTCTACAAACGGCTGCTCTGTGTAATCATTTGCCCCTACTACCAATTCTGATCTTCCTCTTTCTCTCTCTCCCTCTTTACCATCCAAAGTCGCTGCCTTGCTTGCTGGTATAAATAGAGAGGTGCTCTGTTTACAAAACTCACACAACTCCTACTCATCTTCCTCCTTTGAAACGTCAAGACCTATATCGTTCTTTGCACTTCCAACCAAAACTTCTTAGTAAAAACAATGGCTTCTCGTATCAATTCCCTGAACAAGTTCCCCCCTTGCTGCTTACTCATAACATCAGCATTCCTATTTCTGGTTTTCTCGTCACTTGTCCTAGCCATTGACAACAAAGCTTCAATCTTTCCACCGTCCGCAGCTTCACCAGCAGCCCGTACCAGGAAGGTCTGGTTCCCTGTCTTCTATATTTCGTCTCTTTCTTTTCTCCATCCCCCCCTTTTTTTTTGTTGTTGCTGTTATTGACATCTCTACTACTCTGTGGTGTGCGGTTCAGGTTCTGCTTGCTGCAGTGAAGGGTTCTAATAAAGGTTTCATCTTTGCCGCTGGGGGAGCTAAGGCTGCGGATCATCAGGAAGAGTTGAGATCAGTTCCATCAGGACCAGATCCTTTGCACCATAACGGTGGTAGCCCCAAGAAGCCCAGACCTTCCCCTTGATCTTAGTTCATGTAAAGCAGGAGGCTTTTGTCGTTAGCTAACTAGCAACATCTTCAGATTATGCTTATTCCATTTAGTACATGCAGGCCCTGGTTTGCACTGTGTTCCATGCAACTACGTGCCCTTCCTCTGTTTTCCTCCCTCCCCTGTTTTCGGCTAATTTTGTAGTAGCAAGCTTTCTGCTGTTACCTCTGTTGGCACTGCAGACGTAAGAAATGGTGTATATTAATCATATTAACTAAATTATCGCTCACCTTTTTCTTGTTTACTTTTACCATTCCAACATATAAAAAGGAAAGGTGAAAAGTTGGGACAGATGAAAACAAAAGTGGTCAGTAAATAGCAATCAAATCATAACCTGGATCCGCAGGTACTACTCTACTACAAAGCAAACCAGCAACTAGATGCTCTGTTGCTACGATAGTGACAGAAAGAGGTAAAATCCCTTCCCAGAGTGACGCTGCTGCTAACGTAATGCAGATTGTGTATAAAGATAAACAATGCTGTCCATGTCAATCAAACTCAGAATTTGGCGCGATTTTTAAATTAGTTATGACATCACCTATTCTACTTCCTCCGATGATTTCTCTACTCCTTGCTAATGAATGCAAAAAGCACATAACCAGTACTGCAACTGAACTATATTTGGATAGATTCCATCCCCCTGACGGGACTCAAAAAGGATTGCATAGCTCCTACATATTCACTGCAAGTCTTGCCAGTAATCCATTTTGTTACCTCTGAAACCAAAAGTGGCTAAAAGAGGAACAACAAGGCTTATAACAGCATATGATATCAGTCAAGAGAACAAACTGAGTTAAATTTAATAGCTTTAAGTACATTCACACTTTCCTGATGGCCTTCTGGAGATTCATTTGCTCTGCAATCTCTTACTGCTCTTGATAGACATCTTGTTCATTGGCCTGTGGATCATATCCTAGTAACTTCAGATCGTGAGATAATAGCTGTAGTATACCATATATATGCTCAGCATCAGCGTGAGATTTATCGCCAGCCACAAACTCATGAATGCTCGGTCCAACTTCAATCGAGCTAAACCCTGGTGTCTTTCTTATTCCAAGCGCCTTCATTTTCCTCCTAACCTTGCTAGCTCCTTCCCACTTCCCTGCACCCGCGTATAGATTGGCCAGTATCACATAATTCGAATCGACATCAGGCTGTAGATCAACGACACAGCTCGTTACTTTTTCGGCCACTGCAGTATCTTCGTGAGTTCTACAGGCTGTTAGAAGGGATCCCAGTATGACTTCGTTCGGTTTCATGGGCATGGTTTCGATTACTTTGATTGCAGCTTCTAAGTTTCCTGCTCGACTGTGAAGGTCTACCATGCATCCGTAGTGTTCAATCCTGGGGGAGATTCTGAGCTTCTTTGTCATGAGGTTGAAGTACTTTTGCCCTTCTTCGATGAAACCGGCATGGCTACACGCGGTGAGAGCGCCAGTGAAACTGACTCCATCTGGCTCGAATCCTTGTTTCTGCATCAGTTCGAAGTATTGTAGGGATTCTTCTGCAAACCCGTTTGCTGCAAGACCAACTAGCAATGAATTCCACGAGACTAGAGTTCTGTTGAGCATTTTGTCGAACACCTGGCGGGCTAGCTCCACGCATCCACATCGAGCATACATATCAATCAACGAATTGCTTATCCTGATGTTGTCTCTGAATTCTTGTTTTAGGACATAGCGATGGATCCACAATCCCAAGCCGAGCGCGCCACAATTAGCAATAGCGGCCAGGACTGAAATAATAGTCACGTAGTCAGGTTCGGCTTTGGAGACCTGCATCTCTCTGAACGACTCCAACGCTTGCTCAAAGTAACCCTTTTTAACAAACCCATCGATCAACAGCGTCCACGAAACTGCATCCCTTTGAGGCATTTCGTCGAACAGTTGAACCGCAACATCCATCTCGTCATTCCTCATGTACCCATCAATCAACGTGTTCCAGGAAACGGAATTCCTCACCTCGAGCTCATCGAAGCAAACCCTCGCCCGCTCCACCTCGCCGCACTTGCCGTACATTTTGACCAGCGCCGTCCCGACCATCACGTGATGCCGATCCAGCCCCAATTTCCGCACGTAGGCGTGAACCATGGGGCCGAAGGACCTGCCTTCCGCTTTTGGGAAATCGGCGCATGCGGAGAGGAGGGTTATGAAGGTGACGTGGTTCGGTTCGACGGCGGAGAGGCGCATCTGGGTGAAGAGCGTGGCGGCTTGAGCGAGGCGGCCGCTGCGGCAGAGGCGGGAAATGGAAGAGGTCCATGAAACTGTGGGGTCTACTGGCTGCTGATGATAGGTTTGTTGTTTGATGGAAAGGTTCGATTTTGAAGGAGTTCGCGTTTGGATTTGGTGCGGCGGTTTCACATCCGGCGGTGGCAGCGGCGGCGGCTGGCGGTGTGGGAGTTGGGTAGTTGAAGAAAGCGCGGGAAGCGCCATCTGTTCGAAAGACCGTTTTCAGAAGAAGAAAAGTTGAAACAGAGATGGATTTCCAAATATCATCGAGATTCGAGTGCGGAATCAGAGGGACGTTAGGGTGCAGAAGCAGAACCCTATTTGGTCGAGTAGATGGCGAAGTCAATCTCACCCGTACATGAGATCTATATCTCATCTAACGGCGGAAGAGAATTAGGGTATTTTTGGAAGCTACAAATGAAGAGAATAAGTAGACAATTTCACTCATTCATTTTCTATCTTGGAGATTATTGAATTCCATTCGTAGTCCATACGAATAGGCTTGGTATGCATACGATCGTATGACATTCAAAATAACTTCAGTTTTCGTAACAAAAATCCAACCTATAAATAAACAGAGTTGATCATGAAAGTCTTTCATGATCAAGTTTCTCAATTGATGGTCCAAATAATCGAATCAAAAAGAGATTAGCTTGATGGATTATGCATCCAGTGGCGCAACGCGCAAGTATGAGAAAATGAAACACTCTTGATGTTAAGTTTCGTTAACTTCAAATATGAACATAATTATCATCAAGAAAAAAAAATTAAGGAGGAACTTTTACTGTATTGAATTTGGTTAAATGATTCCGTTCATAATCATTCGTAGTAGCATCCCATCGCATTATAGTAATTTGTCATGACATTGCTAAGTAAGGAGTAAGGATGAACTTTTACTGGCTTAATAGAGATAAGTTAGACCTTCTCCACAAAAACAAAAGCACCATTGCAGCCACAGAATCATGCATGCTGCTTGGACTGGAACTGGATAGTCACATTTGATAGCAACAACTTAACGGAACGAAGAGTGACAAAGAGAGAGGCATGCAATTTAAGAACACTGCAGAGTTGCACATGGCAAACCCTCTCTTTCACATCTCGCCAATAATTACCTAACTAAAATTTCATGAGAACCAAACGCCAAAAGTTGCTCCCACCGATGGGGATTGATTGAATTGCACCACCTTCTCTTCTCTCCAATTCAATTGGAACCCAATTGTATGGCTTGGTTTCCAAATCTCTCGCATCCACCATGTGGCCTCGTCTGTGTCCACATAGGAAGAGGAAAATGATAGAAATTTACTATTGGACCGAAGTCATGCTACTAATAATCAGCACTCGAGCCCACGTCAGGCCCATGCAGTCCATGCACCTATAGGGCCCGTGGCTGCACTTCCTTATTCCTCTTCTCGTGCTAATTCTGTAACCCTAGCTGATTTGGATGTAATAGGGTATAAAACCAAGGCTTGTGTAATCAAGCCGCAAGATCAATAAGAAGAAAAGGGTGTTCTCCCGTGGATGTAAGCCTCACACAACGTGAGGAAGAACCACGTAAAATCAAGTCTCAATTTACTTTACTGCACAATTTTACATGGTATCAGAGCCTCAAGCTCTGGGATTTTGATCAACTGTTCTCGTATTGAATCATGAGTGACGGCGAAGATACTGGTTCCGTCGTGACGCAATCTCCAGGAAATAAGGCCCCCGATGCCTTACCTGAGGTACTCCAGCTCCACCGTTCGGATGGCCCTGGGAATATGCTGGTTGGCGATGTTCTTTCCGCCTCCAACTATGGTGAATGGGCTCTCGACATGAAAGATGCCCTCCTCGCCAAGAACAAATATGGTTTCGTCGATGGGAGTTTACCTAAACCTAGCAAGCAGCCGGACAAGGATGCGTGGGTTCGGTGTGATGCCATGGTTAAAGGGTGGCTCAAGACCTCCATGGACAAGGAACTCCGCAGCAGTGTTCGCTTTGCTGAAACTGCCCGTGAAATTTGGGCCGACCTCCAAGAGCGGTTTGGGCGAGGTAGCTCTTCTCGTGCCTACGAACTCCGCCGCCTTATTTCACTACTCCAGCAAGAGAAAGGCTCCGTTTCAACCTTTTACACTCGGTTGAAAGCTTTTTGGGAGGAGGCTTCTGCAATATTTCCTCCGCCAAGTTGCACTTGCGGGCTGTGCAAGTGTGGCGTCTCCCGGCGCGTGCGAGAGCAGCAAGAAAGCGCCAGGGTCTTTGATTTCTTAATGGGGCTTGATGACGCTTTTAGTGGCGTTCGTACACAGGTCCTTGCTATGAAACCTATCCCCACTCTCAGTGAAGCATTCAACATCATCTTAAATGCCGAACAGCAGAAACTCATTGCTCAGAATCGTCGTTCCTCGCCCGAGGCAGCAGCATTCCTTGCGCATGATGATCGCGACAAGTCCTCTGGTACACCGGATCGGGAGCGTGGTGCTGAAGATCGCGATCGTCGCCGCTGCACCCACTGCCAAAAGCCTGGGCATTTGCGCGAGTCATGCTGGGAGTTGATTAGTTACCCCCCTCGTGATCGCGATCGTGATCGTCCTCCCCGTGACCACAAAGCTCGTGAAGGCCGTGGTGATCGTCGCGATCGTGGTGCTAGTTCTGGCAGGCGAGATCGCGTGAGCAGAGAGCCTAAAGCTTCTCAAGCGGCGACTGAACAAAGTCCCGTTGCTGGGTTCTCTTTGGCGCAGTTACAACAGCTCAAACAATATTTCCAAGGCTCGGATTCCAACGTTGATGATCCTGCTGCTCATATGGCAGGTACTTTTTCTGACAGTTCTGAATGGCTCCTCGATTCCGGGTGTAATGAACATATCACCATGCATGAACATCTCCTATCCGATAAAACCATTCCATCTAGGGCTGTTAATCGGTGCGGTTTCGGTTTAACCGAACCGCACCGTCGGTTAGCCGACACCGAAAGACGGTCGTTTTCCCCAACCGAAGCCGACACCGACGTCGCCCTCGGTTAACCGGCAACCGAAACCGTCGGTCTCGGTTTGTGAGGGCGGTTAGCCGAAACCGCTAGAGGAAGCCGGTTTTCGGTTTCGGTCAGAAACCGACCAATGAAACCGATCTCCTGCACACAGCAGACACACCCTGCTGGCTGCTGCATTTTTCTGCACACACACCTGCTGCATTTTTTATAAAAACCTGCTGCTGCCCTTATCAAATCAGAACATAAAGTCTAACCCAAACACAATTAAATCACAAGTCAAGTCATCATTCATCACACACCATAAATCTTTTACATGCCAACAATTCAAATAAAGAAGTCACAAGTTCACAAATCACAACAAGCCACAAATAACAAGTTCATTCTCCAAATCATCAACCTAAATTCGGGGATCTCGCTCCAAATCGTCCCCGATGTCATCATTTACTCCAAGATCTTCATTCTCATCATCAGGATTGACATCAGAATCATATTCAGCAACATCATCAAGTCCATCAACTATGGGGGTAGGAGTAGGAGTAGGATCAACTGAATCAAACTCACTCCCACTTTGATTAGCCATTCGAGCTTGTAAAACCTCATAAACTACATGAAAAGTAGATTATAATGAGAAAACTAAGATAGGCAAATTGTCAAATATGAAAACTAAAGCATAATTAGAAGGAAGAAATGATATATTACCACTTTCAAACTCAGTTAGCTCTTCGAGATCCTCTTCATCATGAACCAATTGGGAATCAGGGAATCGTATCCAATCTTC
Source organism: Linum tenue (assembly GCA_946122785.1). NCBI lineage: Eukaryota > Viridiplantae > Streptophyta > Magnoliopsida > Malpighiales > Linaceae > Linum > Linum tenue. The sequence goes on from CAMGYJ010000009.1 coordinate 49,901,058, forward strand.
GGCACAGATTAATGCCTCCACCATCTTCGGGGTCAAGGAGGACCTAAATGAGGATAGCACCCGACCTCCTGTGCTGAAAGCAGACTCGGAGGCAACAGAAGAAATCGGAATGGCCAAAATATCCCGCACCATTTCAGAAAGCACGGGATATCTAATGCTGCTGACGGACCACCATTTAAGAATGTCAAAGCTATCATCCTCGTCATCGAAAAGAACAGCATCATTGACATCATTCAGATAGATGTCCAGCTCTGAAGAACTTCGAATACCCGCATCAAGCTCTTCTTTCCTCAACTTCTTGAACTCAAAAGTCATCTTCCCTCCCATCACAACACCACTACTCGAACTCCCACTAAGAGTGGTTGTGGAGGTGGCAACAGCATCCGGCGCACTTGAGGGTGGAGACTGGAGCTTCTTCTTGTAATCTTCAAACAAGTCACTCATCTCTTGTTTGATATCCTTAGCCATTTGCTTCCCATTTTCTTGGCCATACATCTGCTTCAAGACAAATTCAACATAGGCCAACTTGCGCCTCGGATCTAACACACATGCAATGTAGATCACACGGTTCATCCTAATATTCTCCTCATTATCTGCCTCGTACCAATACTTTGCAACCTTCGCCTTAATTCTCACTGCCATTCGTTGTATCTCGGCATCTTCATCTTGCTCCAATGTGCATATGACCTCATAAATATCTGCAAGATACTTGAAGAATAGATGCACAGTCACATATGAAGTTCCTGTAAACACAGAAAAGTTCAAGAGAGTAGATATTAGTATAACATAAATTGAAGTAATAAGAAAAAGTTCAAGAGACTTTAGAAATATGTCATACCAGATACACGCGTAGTCAAATCACAAAAAAACTTCAAATACTTCATCAGTCTTCTCACACTGCTCCAATCTTCTTGTGTTGGCACACCTCTCTTCGTGTCCACATACTTCTTAAAACTCTTATCAACACCATATAAGAAAGTAAATACTTTCTCAAATCTTTCTGCAGACTCTAGCATGAGGTAGGTGGAGTTCCACCTTGTGGGAACATCCAAACACACCAGCTTCTTGGTCTCAATCTTAAGAAAATCAGCAGCCGCCTTGAATCTGGTAAGTCTTGATGGAGATGACTTGACCCACTTCACAACATCTCGAACCCTTTCAACCGAAATCCCCACTTCTTTCAAGCCATCAGTGACAACTAAGTTGATGATGTGAGCAACACAACGAAAATGCAAGTACCTCTCATCCAACATATTTGTCCCCCACTCATGCATCTTCTCTATCATGTAACTAGCCACAACATCATTCGCACTAGCGTTGTCCATTGTGATGCAACACAAACTCTTGATCTTCCACTCATCTAGACAAGTACACAATGTCTCTGCTATATCAACTCCAGTATGACTAGTCGCCTCAACAAAGCAAATCACCTTCTTCACCAACTTCCAGTCTTTACCAACATAATGAGCAGTCACACACATATAGTTTGCATTCTGAACAGAAGTCCATGTATCTGTCGTTATCGAAATTCTTCCTTTGCATTTTGTGACAAAGAAATCTCTCAGGATATCTTTTCTTTCAAGGAAGATACGATAACAGTCTTCTCTAATAGTAAGCCTACCAGGTATCACAAACAAGGGCTGCGCCAATGCCATAAATCGTTTAAAGCCTTCATGCTCGACATATCTAAAGGGAAGCTCATCCAATATAATCATCTCAGCTAGACCAATCCTAGTTTTAGTCTGATCAAACTTCCATGTCGAAAGAGATCCTACCTGACCACCAGTAGCTGTAGATGTTGACTGCAGATTCAACAAAGTTTGAGAGCTACCACTCTCCTTCAGCCTTTTCCTCGCACATGCCCTCCTATGTGTATTCATTGCACTTGTCCCATTAAACTTCGGATGTGCTGCAATCTTCGTCTTGCAGAATATACATTCTCCAAATGGGTAGCCATCAACCAGTATCGCTTTGAAGACATTCCAACATTCAGCTTTCCTCTTCTTTGATGTTGCATCATTTGCACTTCCCGTTGCATCTCCCCCAGCTTCCACATTTGCATTCTCGACTCCAGCCGGCGCTGCTACATTATCTGCTGCAATACCTTCTACATTCTCAGTTGCAACCGCCACATTTGGAGTAACTCCTCCGGCTGTAGTAGCTCCGGTAGAAGGAGTAGCAGGTTGCGAAGGAACCCGCGGCTGAGAAGCCGGAGGAGGAGCACCTCTTGCTCCTTGTTCTCCTCTTCCACGACCACGACCACGTGGTTTCTTACCACGTCCACCTCTATCCCTGTTTTAATCAATAAAACATGTACAAATCAACAATTAGCAAACCAAATCTTTACATTCATAATACAAAATTACAAATAGTGAAATAGAGTACTAACTACTAACTATTATTGTTCTCTCTTGTTCTCTCTTTTCATAATACAAATATATTGTTCTCTCTTTTCCTAGCTCTTTTGCAGTTTTGCCGGTCTATAATCCACAAATCCCTACACCCTACTAATGCTTTTGTTCTGTTGGAACTTACATTGGTGATTATGGTGAATCGGTGATAGGGAGAACAGGGCAGAAGAGGGCGGGATTCTGGGGCAGAAGACGGCGGGAGAACAGGGCAGAGGACGGCGGGATTCCGGTGCGGGATTCCGGCGGGAGAACAGGGCAGAGGACGGCTGGAGTCGAGTTTTGGACGGGCTGGGAGCGGCGGGGGAGTCGGGGGACGATGCGACGATGGGAGCGGCGGGGAGTCGGGGACGAGCTCGACTGGGAGAGGCGGGAGGGCGGCGGTGCGACGCGACGATGGGAGATGAGTGAGGGCGGCCGGTGAGGGACTGGAGGCGGGGACGAGCTCGACTGCGAGATGAGTGAGGGCGGCGACGTGGCGGGGAGTCGGGGACGAGCTCGACTGCGAGATGAGTGAGGGCGGCGACGCGGCGCTGCGACGGCCGACGGCCGACGAGCTCGACGGGGACGAGGTGACTGGAGGCGGCCGGTGAGGGACTGAGGGTTGGGGCTACTGGCGGCTAGGGTTCAGAAATGGGAGGAGGCTCTCACGATTTTGGTTTTTGGGGATTTAGGATTTTAGGGTTCTTTTGTTTTGATTTTAGGTCAGGGGATCAGGGGAGGGGAGGGAATCCGATGGTCTGGTCTGGGGTCGTCGGTTTGTGCGGTTAATTTGTAGCGGTTGCGGTTTTTAACCGCTAACCGCTACAATTGCCCACTGGTCGAAACTGTCCAACCGCAACCGCAAACCGAAGCTAACCGACGGTTTTCGGTTGGTCAGTAAACCGACGGTTTCGGTTCGGTTTCGGTGGTAACCGAAAAACCGGAGACCGATTAACAGCCCTAATTCCATCTAGTGGGCAGCCCGTTCGCATTCCGAATGGTGATAGCATTCCTGTTAAACTTGTTGGTTCAGTTGAGTTACAACCTGGCTTCACTCTCCCTCGTGTTCTCCATGTTCCTGCCTTCCGCTGTAACCTGATTTCGGTTAGCCGATTGACACGTGATAATCGTGTCGCAGTGATATTTCTTGACGGTTTTTGCGTTCTTCAGGACTTACTCTCCAAGAGGTTGATTGGGAAGGGTGAACTGAAGGATGGCCTCTACTACCTGCGACTGTTTGGCACCAGCCGCACACAAGCTTATTCCGTACAGCAGCAGGGTGTATCCAAGGCTACCTGGCATGCCCGTCTGGGGCATCCCTCTTCCGACAAGCTTTTACATATTAGCCGCACATTATCTCCTTCATTTATTCACAGTTCGGATTTCATTTGTCATTCTTGTTCAAGAGCCAAACAATGTCGTACTCCCTTCCCGTCTAGTACTATTCGGACGACCAGATGTTTTGAATTAATTCATGTTGATCTTTGGGGTGGATATCGAGTTGAATCTCTTAGCGGTGCTCATTATTTTCTGACTATTGTCGACGACTTTTCACGTGGAGTTTGGGTTTATTTACTACGGTTTAAGTCTGAGGCTGGTCGGCACCTATTACAGTTTTGCCGCATGGTGCAATCTCAGTTCGGGGCAGCAGTTAAGCGTATCCAGGCTGATAATGGCCCCGAGTCTAATACTGCACCGCTGCGTAATTATTATGATGCTGCAGGGATCTTGCTCCAGACATCGTGCACCGACACTCCTCAGCAGAACGGGGTGGTGGAACGCAAGCATCGTCACATCCTTGAAACTGCCAGAGCTCTCCGGTTTCAAGCTAGTCTCCCTCTTCGTTTTTGGGGCGAGTGCATACTCACTGTCGTATATCTCATCAATCGTCTTCCCACCACTGCTACTGGTAAGACGCCTTTCGAGTCTTTGTTTGGTAAACCTGCTGGCTATCGTCACCTTCGAGTTTTCGGGTGCTTAGTCTACTACAAAGATACACACGGCCACCTTGACAAGTTCTCTGAGCGCGGCCGTGCTGGGGTTTTTCTCGGATATGCTACTTCTCAGAAGGGTTACCAAATTTATGACCTTGTCACTCGCCGCATGATCACTTCCCGTGATGTGAAATTTCATGAGGATCAATTTCCTTTTCAAGAAACTACCCAGCGGAACCTACATTGGATTCCTAGCCCTTCTTTTCAACTTGATATGGACACAGTACATACTGCCGCTTCTCCTGCCTCACCCCTTCCCGAAACGGCACCGTCCTCACCTCCTCACACAGCCTCCACGTCACCACCAACCGACCAATCCCCTCCCTCCAGCATGCCGCATGTTGACTCATCCACGAGTCCGACGACCTCCCCTGCTCACCCATCGGCGCCCACGCCCACTCCTACTCCACCATGCATTCCATGCACTTCCGATGCCGACGTTATTTCACCTGAACCACCTCTGCCGCGGCGCGGTGAACGAGTTCGGACGAGACCTAAACATCTTGATCTATATCACACCAACCTCCCTGGTGAAAAGGGAAGTACCCATAAATTTGTTACTTACCCATTATCCAATCATGTCTCATATGATGGTTTTACCCTCACGTTTTGTGCTTTTCTTGCAGCAATCACTCAAGATGACGAACCTCGGACGTTTCTTCAAGCCATCAAGGACCCGAGGTGGCGCGCTGTGATGGCCAAAGAAATTCTGGCCCTTGAGACCAATGGTACGTGGGACCTTGTTCATCTACCTCCCGGCAAGCGTGCCATCGCATCCAAGTGGATATACAAGATCAAATACTATCCCGATGGCAGCATAGAACGGTTCAAAGCACGGCTGGTCGCCATGGGATATACACAGATTGAAGGCTTGGAATTCCATGACACCTTCGCCCCGGTCGCAAAGTTAGTTACCGTCCGTTGTCTCATTGTCGTGGTTGTCAGTCGTGGCTGGCATCTTTACCAGCTCGATGTCAACAATGCCTTCCTGCATGGTGACCTCGATGAAGAAGTTTATATGGAAATTCCCCAAAGTTTTCGGCAACCTGGTGACACACGGGTTTGTCGGCTTCGTAAATCTCTTTATGGCCTTAAACAGGCGTCTCGGAATTGGTACCACAAGTTTACTGCAGCCTTGATCGAGTTTGGTTTTCGATCCTCACCTGCAGATGCTGCTTTGTTTATCTACCAGCGGGGGAGTACTTTTGTGACTGCCCTCATCTACGTCGATGATGTGCTACTGGCCGGGAATGATCTCCCTCTCATCTCTCGCGTCAAGCGATTTCTGGATGATCGTTTTAGTATCAAGGACCTCGGAGTCCTACGTTATTTCTTGGGCATTGAGGTTGCCCGTGTCTCTACCGGCGTTGTGCTCAGTCAACGCAAGTATGCTTTAGATCACCTGGAAGATGCTGGTGCTCAGGGTTCTCGCCCTAGTGCTTTCCCGGTCGAGCAGAACCACCAACTCACACGACCGAGTGATGACGATCTACTGCCTGATCCTTCTCAGTATCGACGGCTCGTTGGTCGCCTGCTCTATCTCACCATCACTCGCCCGGATATCACATATGCTGTCAATATCCTCAGCCGATTTGTTCACGCTCCCAGTCAGGCGCACTTGGATGCTGCTCACCGGGTTCTGCGATATCTCAAGTCCAGTCCTGGCCAAGGAATCTTCTTCCCAGCTGATAACCCTCTCCGACTTACTGCTTATTGCGATGCCTACTGGGGCGGTTGTCAGAGTACTCGTCGTTCAACGACCGGTTATTTTGTGTGTCTTGGTGGTGCACCGATCTCTTGGCGCACAAAGCAACAAAAGGTGGTGGCCCGTTCCTCAGCAGAGGCTGAATATCGTGCCATGGCCAGCACTGTTAGTGAAATTGTATGGCTGCGTTGGTTACTCAGCGAGCTCGGTGTTCCTCAAAGTCACCCGACCCCGCTCCACTATGACAATCAAGCGGCTCTGCATATTGCCAATAATCCTGTTTTTCATGAGCGAACTAAACATGTGGAGATGGATTGCCATTTTGTTCGTGAACGGGTTCAACTGGCACACATCGTTCCAGTCAAGTGCAGTCCGAACTTCAACTTGCGGATCTCTTCACCAAAGGCCTCAGTGGCGATCGTTTTCATTTTCTCCTTTCCAAGCTGCACGTTCGTGACCTTCACGCTCCAGCTTGCGGGGGAGTATTGGACCGAAGTCATGCTACTAATAATCAGCACTCGAGCCCACGTCAGGCCCATGCAGTCCATGCACCTATAGGGCCCGTGGCTGCACTTCCTTATTCCTCTTCTCGTGCTAATTCTGTAACCCTAGCTGATTTGGATGTAATAGGGTATAAAACCAAGGCTTGTGTAATCAAGCCGCAAGATCAATAAGAAGAAAAGGGTGTTCTCCCGTGGATGTACGCCTCACACATCGTGAGGAAGAACCACGTAAAATCAAGTCTCAATTTACTTTACTGCACAATTTTACATTTACGCTAGAAGATCGTCGATGAATTGAGTTTTAATTTTATGTATCTTTATCTTGTTTTAGAAAACAGAGAGATGATTCAATACTAATGTGTTAGTATATCGCATTGAAATTCAAATCTAGGCATATTATATAGAAACTCATAGGCAAGTGTAGTACTGAAAACTATCATCGAAATGGACACCAACTGAGGTTTGGGCCATTCGCGTGCGACATGTTCAACCAAATTGGCTTTGTAGTAGATATGACATATTTTCAAGCGCATTAACCAAACAACGTGTTGCTTCGAGGCGAGTGAAGCTCAGTTGAATCCAACCAGTTGTCTAAAGATCAGGTAATGAAGGAGTGAAGCTCTCACAATCTATATAGACCTTAGAAACAAGAAAATTTTGTGGTCAATTAATTTGGTAACGCTTTATCTCCTCTCTTCAAAACTTAGAATTTTCAGCCTCATCACTCACATTGTGTCTCCGCCACTAAAAAAACAACCTATAGAACTGTCTTCCTAAAACCCATTTTCCAAATTAGTAAAACTTTATAAGACCATCTCCCAAATCAGATTGACACCCTGAAAAATCTCTACAATCTTTAGCCCTAATGAAGAGACCAGAAATTACCACTAGGGAAACAAAGAAAAAACAAGTCGAATTCAATCACCTTCAAGGAAGTTGTTATGAAAGTAAACTAGCCAACTCTCAACCTGCGAAAACGTAAACAATGAAATAAACAACACCGGGCTGTCTAGTTTCTATCTATCTACATCACCACCATTTCTGTTTCTTGCCACCTGCAAGAACCACAACAAAACCAAAATGTCCCCTTCCCCAAATCCTCCTCAAAAACCTTGTAACATATCCGGTACAACGAGATATTGACGTGATCATAGCTCAAACTGCATCATCGGATCATCCAACGGCTTATCGACAATTACCAGAATTGAATGAGTCAGGACACCAAGTCGCGCCAGCTGAGTGGCTGCTCTTGCTATCACCACCATAGCTCACTGAAGTCGAAGAAGCATCCGAAGAGTTCGTCGTGCCTTTATCATGCCAAACTTTCAGTATCTGCATCAGGGGAGCATGGAGATCCATCCCCGCGAAGTTCTGAGAAATGTCCTCGGTTGGCTTCCACTTCTCCACAAGTGGTGCAAGAACGTTCACTGCGTGACTCATGTCGGGCCTCTGGCTAGGCTCTCTCGCAGCACAGTGGCCTGCCAGCTCGACGACGATTGCAATGCTCTCGATTGTTTCTTCGGTTTTCTCAAGCGATGGGTCGATGGCGTTCATCATCTTGTCTCGGTCTGATCTGATGTGGTGAAACCAGTCTGGCAGGTACCGGGTTTCCTCAGCACGCTCGTCGTTCAGAGCTGTTAGCCCCGTCAGGAGCTCCATCAGCACCACTCCATAGCTGAACACGTCGGATTTCGTAGTGATCTTTCCAGTCACTGCAACAGCAGAGTGTTAGGTTACTAGGAAAGGGAAGAAAAGATAAGTTACTTGTATATAGAGAACAGTCAAACAATAGCTTGTCATTCAAGTAACATGATCATTTCAAAGTCTTTTTTATCCCATGTTATTTTTCAAAATACATCCTTGTATTCTAAATTTTCATGAACGACCACATCTAGTACGTTTCTTATCTGCTTTCTAGCCTGTCTTAAAAACGTCAGTTCGAATTCATTACTAGTAAGGTCGGATCCATGCTAAGTGAGCACTCCTAGCTAACTCTCATGTCACTTATGTTAGAAGTCCATCTTTGGCCCCTCCACTGTTTCATTAAATTCCAAAATGAGAGATGCTCATAATGAAAGGAGATGTAATATGTAAGAGAAATTCAGGAGCAGAAGCATTTGAAATCCTAAATGTAACCAATTAGATGGAAATTTTCAATCGATGGACCAAATGGAACAACATAGTGCCAAGACATATAGGTGTTTGTTAAAACAGCATAGTTCATGGATTAAAAGTGCCATTAACCCTCTCGAATCATCAGATGATAACTGTTCATCGGTAGAGTAAGTGCGATACTTACCAGCATATTCAGGAGCAAGATATCCAAACGTCCCAGCGAGCTTAGTAGCAACTGAATCATGTCCATTCTGAGCAAGCTTCACCAACCCAAAATCCGAGACCTTAGCACGAAATTCCTCCCCCAGAAGAATGTTGGACGACTTGAGATCTCGATGAATAAATGTCTCCCTAGCCATGCTATGAAGGTACTCCATTCCTCTAGCAACATCAAGGGCAATGCTCAATCTTCTCGTCCAAGAAAGAGGATCCAAGTTAAACTTCTTCCATTGAAAAAGATGTCTACTCAGAGCACCCTGAGACATATACTCATACACAAGTAGCCTCTCGCATCCTTCGATAGCATACCCCAAAAGCGAGACTAAATGGCGATGGCGAGCTTTAGAAAGAACAGCTATCTCAGCTTCGAACTCACCAAGTGCTTGCTGTTGACCACACCAGCCTCCATTCTCTTGACAGCGATCATCGTCCCATCTTCTAGTTGACCTTTATAGACTGTTCCAAATCCTCCGCGGCCAAGCTCATTCTCTGGGTCAAAGTCATTGGTCACTTCTTAAGAACTTGGACCGATAACACCATGCCTCCAGAGTCCATCGTGCGAGAGCCTTCAGTTGTACCACTACTCAATGAAGTGTTGGAAAGTGTCCCAGTATAGTTACTTGCGACTGCAATCTTCAAATTACGTTCGGGGTCATATGGATCCCTAGGGTGAACTACAAACAAGCTCGAGGCCCCTGCTGCTTTCTTCCTCTTCATACAGCTTAAATATATACACAAACCAATCACCAAGAGAATCAATAGTGAACCTGCCACAATGCCCGCTATGATTACCAGTTTGTTGCCTTTAGATCTTTCCTTTGCACGGACAGTTGAGTTGGCTGAAGTTGGCACACTAGAAGACGATGGTGGTGAACTTATAATTGGCTTCCTCCCAGGTGGAGTGGTTTGTGAACTTGGAGGAAGTGGAGTACCACTAGGGGGTGAAAGAGGGTGACCTTGATTGACCAGAAGAGGGTTTCCATCAATGACAAGCTTAACACCATCATGGAATTTGGGCAACGGAGGGCTTAGATTGTTGCCACTAACATCCAGCACTCTTAAGGCCTCCAAACTAGTGAAATTTTCAGGAATCGAACCGGTTATATTGTTTCCTTGTAGATTGACATGAAGCAATGAAGAAAGCTTAGCTAGAGAAGGGCTGAGAGTACCGGTTAGATTCCGTCTAGGCAAGTTGATCACAGAGACTTTCGAGTTAGCATCGCAGTTCAATCCGGGCCATGGCACTCCACATGGATCATTGCCAGACCATTCAGAAGCAATACTCACAGGATAATTCAAATCAGCAACAAAATCTAACAGCACATTGACTTGCTCAGCACATGAGAGCCCTGGTTTAGATTGACAAAATGAATTGGAAGCATAACTGACCTTGCTTGCCTTGAACTTTGGGATTGGACCCATGAAGTGATTGTTGTTCAAGTCCAAGTCATCAAGCTCAAGATCAGCCAATCCTTGAGGAATCACACCAGCTAGCTTGTTTCCATTGAGATTGAGCTTTTTCAACAATACAAGACCTCCAATACTATCAGGAATAGTCCCAGTGAAAGAATTCCCCTGAAGCCAGAGTTCTGTTAATGAAGTCATTTCACCAACAACATCCAATGTACCACTCAACCCCCCTCCCTCCTGGTTATTCAGCCACAGAACCGTCATCGAGGACTGACCGAAATTCGCAGGGATTTCACCTGCCAACTGGTTGTAAGAAAGCCTCAGAGAGTTCAGAAGCGGCAATTTGCCTAGAAAATCAGGCAACGGACCAACCAAGTTGCAGCTGGAAATGGACAGATTGGTTAACTGACTGGAACCTTCCAAGGCAGCCGGGAAAGACCAGCCGGCGGTGTGGTTCAAAGGGTTGTAATCCAACGACAGAACTCGAATGCTGGTTAACCCATCGAAGAAATCAGCAGGGATCGTGTCGAAATGATTGAAATCCAAGAAGGCGTATTGCAACTCGGATAAACCTCTGAAAGTCGGCAGCTTGCCGGTGAAATTGTTCTTCTGGAGGCCCAAGTTGTAGAGCTTGGTGAGCTGGTTGAAATTCTCCGGCAGAGAACCGGCGAGGCTCATGTTCTGGACCTGAATCTGGGTCACCCTCCCGTCGGAACAGAACACGTGGGGCCACAGAGGCGGGCCGCACGGGTCATCGTCGCCTTCCTCCGGCCACCGGAGAAGCTCTGGGTTTTCCAGCCCCTTCTTGAAATCCATCAACACTTCGAAGTCGTTAGGATCCGTAACGGCGTGAACCCATTTCAGGAAACACAGAATCAACACCAACCCAACTCTCAGCCGGCTCACATCCCCACTTTCCGCCATTGCCGACAGTCAAATTCTTTTTCCCCCCCTTTTCTTCCCCCTGGGTTCACAATGTAGCTCGGAATTACAGGAAAAGACTGAAACTTTGGGGCCTGGGCGGCATGAAAAGCGAATCCCAGATGGCGAGACCGGTGTCCAGAGACAGAGTCAGTGAAATTTACACGTAAATGTATACAGAAACTGAAGCGGCGAGCGACGACGGAGAGGAGGAATTTGTGGCCGAAAAAAAAGGAGATGAATTTGGTCCTAAATTTTCAGGGGTTTGGATAGAAGAAGCCGATTATGATTACGAGGGGTTGGATTGATCGAGAGAGGGAGGGAAAAGGGAGAGATTTTCTCGAGAGCTCCATTCTTTTGCATTGATGAGTGTCACTCCTTCTGTTCTTCTCCTTCCTTCCTTCGGCTGCACTCTCTCTGTCCTTCCCTCCTTTCTCTCACTAGTTTAATCGACTGTCTTGTGCTTGATCCTTTTCCTTTTTGTCTGCTTTGGACGAGTTTTCGGTTGGTGGATGAAATGACTGGAGTACCCATCCACCATTTTTAGCACGGTGGGCCACCCTCGGTTCCTTGGATTGCCATTGTTGCCTCATCCTTTGACTCTCTCTTCATGCGCGGTAATGAGTAGTAAGTGACGGTGAACGATTATATTATCTTCTTAATTCTTAATTTCTTCCAAACCGGGTAGACGGTCAATGGGTTAGACCGTCTGCCAAAACGTTTAATTGATTGTTCAGTTTAACGAAAAGTTTATACTTATAATCGATCAAAATAGAAATTTATGTTTTCTATACCATCGCTCCTAAGTCGGCAACCCCCCCCCCCCCCCCAAGTATCTTGATGACAGTGAATATGGGAGCTCGAAAGTGAATTGATTATGGGTATGTATTATTCAATAATTTGTCTATTATTCGATGAACGAGTTTTATGACTTTTGATTTAAGAAACTAAATTAAACGGAAATTCGGGCAGGAAATACGAAGAAGAAGAAAGGGAAAGATGATAAGAATTCTATAAATAATACCATTGGGAAATAAGGGAGCATAATAATAATTTTATAGTTTTGTCAAAATATGTTGTTTTGGTAATATTGTGAATAAGATATTTTTTCCTAATTTGTTTTGTATCTTCTGGTATATTGGTTTGATTCGTTGTTAGTAGTGCGATTCATTCTATTATAACGAACATATTGTGAATAAGATTCATGAATCCAAAAAGGATGAATGGAAATATGCATGCCCATGACCGTTACAACTTACAAATTCCCCAACTATATATTATCGTGGCATTTGGATGATTAGTAGAGAAGAGAGTTTTTCAATTTCTTTAGATTTTGATTCCATAAATCGATTAACGAGCTTTCTGACTTTTATATAGAAAAACTCGAATTAAACGGGAAATCCGGCAGGAAAGAGAAAAGAAGGAGAAGAGGAGAAAATTCTATAAATGATATCATTAGAAAACAAGGGAGAATAATAATTATTTTATATCTTCAAAATATTTTGTTTCTGGTAATATTGCGAATATAAGATTCTTTTCTTGTTTCTTTTGTTTTATTGGATCGATTCGTTGTTAATCGCACGGTTCATTCTATTATATCGAAAAATATTATTAGATACATGAATCCAAAATCCAATAGAATAAATGAAAAGATGCATGTTCATGGTCGTTACAACTTGCATATCCCCTACCATTACCGTAGCACGTGGATGGATTAATGAAGTTGGTTGATTGTTAATAGAGAAGAGAAGCCCTTCAATTTTTTCAGATTAGATTCCAAATTGAAAACCGTATTTATGGTTGATGGGCAAAATTTTATTGCATTTACAATTGTTTGCCAGAAATGAAAGTTAGTTAACTAATGCAGTTCGGTTATACAGCCTACAGTTTGCTTTTTCGCATTGGTTCTGACCCGGTTTACTTTGGTCCAACCCCCAACCACTCCGAAGGTTCCAAAACCAGACCGACATTCTTTGTTGAGTTGGCACACTGGTCAAAATCTTTCTAGCGTGGCAATTGGTGAGTAGGTAGCAACAAACTTCTTATCCACCACAGCAAAAGAGAAGAAAAAGAGGGAGGTGGTAAGAAGGAAAAAAAGAGGATTTCTTCAATGGGTAAACAAGCTTGCACCAAAACCTTAGGGGTCGTTTGGTTTTGGTGATTGTTCGGTTGGGATAGTTACAATACATGCATTGTTCACAATGTATCGTTATTTTGAATTTTTTTGCACAAACAATGCATGCATTGTTAGCTTGATGTGACACAAACTATCATTCAAAATGAGTGATAGTTAAATCTCAAGTTTTTGGTGAGATTGTTTGGTTGAGATTGTTATGTGTTTTTTTCTTCCAATTTTGTCCCTACCTTTTTATGTGTCTTGATTTTTTATATTACAAACAAAGGGTAAAAGTGACATTTTCATCCAAAAAGTAATATAAGGGGTCCTTTGGAAGTTGCGATTGTTTTGTTGAGATTGTCATTATGCATGTATTGTTTACAATGCATCGTTTTTTTTGTTTTTTTTAGCATAAACAATACATGGATTGTTTCTGTGATGTGACAGAAACTATCACTCATTTTGAGTGATTGTTATATCTCAACTTTTAGTTGTGATTGTTGAGATAGTTGAGTTGAGATTGTTTTGTCTCAGCTTTTAGCTGATGCGACATACACAATCACACATACCAAACGTTGTATTCTACAATGCATCAAATTCGACAATACATGTATAATATTATACATGCATTCCCAACAATACATCTATTTAACAATCGCAACTTCCAAACGATCCAAACTACAATACACTGATTTTCTAATGTACATGTATATTATTATGCGTGCATTGATAACAATGCATCTATTTAACTATCACCAAAACCAAACGACCCCTTAATGAATTTCCCCATTCCTAAATTAAAAAATATATGTCGTGGTTTGAAATTTGACTTTCCTACTAACAACCATCTAATCATTGATTTGACTGTCGGGAATGCGTAAGCACCTGCATAAATCCACCGATTCAACAACCAGGTTCAAGAACAATGATCGAATTCAATTTTGACACAAACCCTACAAACAGTGAACTGATGTACTTACCTGCACCGTCTAGTTGCCAACACAAACGTTTTCACTCACCAAAAAATCAGTACATTTACATTACCGTAATAATCTAATAACTGAGAGCGTATTAATACACAATCGAACGATATCAGCTCGTACACACGATCCACCTTGTTAGCACAATAACCCTCTACACCGCGGCAGCCTCATTTTGACTATGAAAGGTGTGTAGGGTTAGTTAGACGGCAGGACTCTGCCGACGATTCCGCGGAATCATTTTTTGTGGACCATATTTTTGGTACCATCTTTCTCTGTACAAGAATCCAAAAGCTATGGCGAGGCCCCAGCAAGAGACTGTGATTAACAGTGCCCATTTTGTTCTTTTGCTGCGAAAACTAAACAAATTAGGGGGCAACAGACAGAGACCCTTTTGGACTTTCTGTGGGACTGGAACCAACAGGGGAAGTTTGATTTTTTCTATTGTAGAATGTGTTAATTCTGTTCTGGGTTATTGGGAGAAAGAATTCCACATTCGATTAATCTAATACAAAAACAGCAATTCCCAAATTCCTAGAAAGGAGAGTTTCTGTTCTGGACTGGTTCACTTCTGCAGCAGATCTCTTTGGGGGAGGAAAAAGAGAGGATCTTTTGACTCCAATTTGATAAGGGCAGGTACGAGAAATTGGGATTTCATACCATGGCTTTCATACCAAGAGAAGTGTATCAATGTCAAATTCTGTCCTAGTGGCGAACAACTAAGTTAGGGGTAACTCTTGATGTATTATCATTTGAATGTTTGATGTTATTCAACATGTTTATGGTAGACCAACAAACTATTTTACGATTAATTTTCTGATACAAAATCGATAACAAATCGTTTATTTTCGTCATATAGGCATCACATCGAGCATTTCGATATGAAGGTACGCATTTGAACGTGAAAGTGTTAGTAGGTACCCAAGCAAAACTATGTAGAAGAAGTGCAACTATACACGCCAATCAGACTTTCATCGACATTCTAGAAACTAAAGTTCAATCGGGTAATGCTTGGATAATATTGGTTGCACACTTCTCTTCTTTATGCACATCTTGTAACGAACAAAAAAATTACGACATTTGATCTTTGTTTATGGTTCGATTTTTTTTTTTTTGTTTTTGTGTACCGCCAGAACATCCACCATCGACAACAGTGACTACCCCTTCGTTACGGATGATCGCGAGAAGCAGTAAATGGTTGGCCACATAGTGAGGTTTATTCCCATGAACAAGGATCACATCCTCGATTTCATAATTATAGGACGAGACGATCAACCACCATACTACACCTTTCTGGTTATGATTCGAGCTTAAAAAAAAGTTTAGAAGATGGAGATTGTGTAAGACTTATGCTACAAGACTTACAATGGTGTGATCGGCTGTTCTTCTCTGTTCTGAACAACCACTCATTGCTTATGATCCAGGCCATAAGCTTTAGAGTCTGACCAGCCTTTCCTCTTTTTTTTCCCCATCAATGATGAGAGTATGCTAATTGTCAATCATGTCTGTAACGAAAACACACCATAAGTTCAACGAGAAAGGAAGCAATCCCTCTTCTTCATCTCGAGGACAGCACCAACGACCAGGTAAAACTAATCAAATGGGTAAAAAAGCTGTCGAGAGCAATCATACTAACAAGTGGCTCAATTAGCAGAGCTAACTTCTCTGTTTTGCTAGCAGTAATATGCTGCTGCCCATCCACTGAAAAAGACCCTCCACTATTCAAGGAGATCAGCACGTTCTTGTGCTACTGATAACTGTAAAAAAGGGGCACTTGATGACAGAGGGACACACATAAAGGAGTGAAGGACCCATCTGCACCAAAGGAAAAAGGAAAGGGAAAATATTCGTGAGCAGAGAAAAGAAAAGTGGCAAAATGTAAAGGGAGACGAAGAACAATCTTCAGCTTCGTTTCTGGTTTTTGTTCTGAGATGCTTTGTTTTTGGGCTGGGAATTCGGTTTCAGTTTTGCTCAAATTAATCATAAAAACGCATAGCTCAAATTAATCATAAAATCTTGTTCAAGTTGGAATGTAATCTTCATTTGACCTATGATTTTAGCGTAAACTAAACCCGAGTTGTAATAAATTAATATATGAAACCAAAATTCACCATGCCCGACCTCATTTACGAGGATCAAATTAATTTCTGACTCATGTAAACAAACTGACAAAACTCGAACTAATTCAGATTCGAGAACCGTAATGCATACCGAGGACCGACGCAATTCTTAATTTTTAAGGGGGATTTTGGTTAACTGAAACCCACAAATTTCAGTTTCTGTTGGACGCTATCATCCATGATCCATGACATTAATAGGCACGTCATAGGATATTTCAATTCCAATCCACAAACAGTAAGACAGTGTGACTTATTGAACAAGAATGAGAAGTGCTCATGAGAATGAACATGAGTTAATCAGTAAAGACAGTGATTAAGAATATTTACACCAAGGAAGATTTTTTTTTTTTTTTCTCATTACCATCGATCATACTTTCCACAACAAAGATGGAGAATAAATGAACAGATTGCCGTGGTGGTCAGGTACATGGGGCATTCATAAGGTTCATATGCCACACAACCACTCCACCTGATAATGCAACAATTGTAAGGTCTTTGTAAAAAAGGCAGCAGAGCCCTTGCATTCATCACAACCCACTGACAGAATGATACATTTCACAAACCATAATAACTATGTATATCTTGAGCTGTTTTTTTTACTGACTAGGGGACCAGTTTTCGTCTACCTATCACTCATCATCATATCTCTTACAAGCCTGCAACTCAGACATTTAGAATTTATGTATCAAGGTTGGATCTGGATGAGAAAGCACCAAACCTCTCACCTCATTGATGGGGTGAAAAACACTTTGCCCTCCTCAGGTGAGAACCGAGCAAGTTGCCTGGAACATGCACAAAACAGCATAGACTGACATAAGATAAGAGCTTAAATGAGGAAAGAACATGGAGATTCGGACAGATAAGTAATGTAGAAACCCTCCTTCCACTATTGCCGCCTACACACATTCTGATGTATCAATATGGCAGGCAAGTATAGATGAGAACTGCCTAATTCATTTCCCAACTAATGGCAAACCAACTCATGTGCACTGCATGATATTCATGTTCTTGAGCACAATGCAGGACTGAAAGAAGCATGAGAACTTCTCTGGAATAACGTGATAAAATGAGCAGCTTACACTTTACTCCGCTGGAGATGCTAATTAACCAAACCTCCTAGTAGAATATACCAACCAACACATCTTATTAGAATGGAATTTGATGGCCAGCAATCGGAAATTTTTCAGATGGCATAGAGATGGTAAAAGAGTTTCCTAGCAAACCAATCTTGGGAGAATGTATGCAGGAGACAATCTTAAAAATATAAACTCACTCGCTTTGGTTACCAGAAAAAGGAGTACTGAACTGTAAAGCTATGCTTCACTGAATTCATGAAAAGATCCATGTCTAAGTAGGCCAACATGCAACCTTTTTTGGAAGTAGAAACACACTGGACATTATTCGCTACAATTATATTTCACAGAAGGTGGCATGAGATGAAAAGCATAGAGAGTGCGCACCTCCTAGTCAACCTTGCTTGAGAAATGGGAAAGTGGCGTTTGTTTGGTACTTTTTGATTGAATTGACAACATTCATAGCAAATGCTTCATCCTCAGGGTAGTACGCAATGGGATCAGATAAAAGTGGTTCTGGAAGGTCGAGCACCCCTTCCAGAGTTGCATGGAGACAATAAGCCGAATAGGTGACGTGATATCCACCTTCTTGAACAATAAGCAGACGCCCACCACAATGTGCATTCGCCAAACCATGAACAATCCGTCCAATCTCTCGATATCCATCCATTGTCAAGCATAGCCTTCCATTGGTGTCAAACTAAAAATCCAAAGCAAATTTGGTTCCAGTTACCGAAAGTTTACACTGCTGAGCAAATTATCCTTACGACACTGTTGTTATAGGAAAACAGAACAAGTAACTGATGGAAATATAATATTCACCTATCATAAACAAATTTAAGCAGACTGAGGTAGGTTGAAGGAAAAGGAAGAAAAAGAATGTTTAAAAAGAGTGGATAATTTGTCTATTCAACTACAGGTTTAATTTCTGAGTTTACGAAGGCAAATTTAAGACTACAACCTTCAAGCCCCAACAACTGAAGAATCTAGAGTTACACACAAAATGATATGCCAGCTTACTGTGGTAGCTCAATTCGAATATCTTACATCACAGTTCCTGGAACATAACTACCTACACCAACTGATCTGGAAGCTAGTGGGTCGTTCTTGCATATATCGAACAGCCTTTCATTGCAATGATCCAATCCATACCAAAAAAAATTAAGCCCATCAATAATAAGCATGAATTAACATTTAAGCAGGCATCAAGCCATTAAAATTTCCAATGTCCATCAGTTTTCCTGTCTTTATGATAAATAATATTATCCAGACAATTTAACCTTCTAATAAGTTTTCAGCAGCAAAGGTTGGGAAGACATGGACAAGATAACCCTAAAAAAGCTTATGCATTCATACCACACATGATATTGAGCACCAATATGACTGATCAGTTTGAAAGCAATCTAGCAATTAAGTTATAAAAATGACCGAACTTACAGCACTTGAATCTTGGCCAATGACGAAAACCAACAAGTCGGGTTCGAACTGGCTAACGGCGGGAGCAACCAGCTCGGTCATAGCATGCAGATACCCCTTATCACCAGTTCCATTCGGCAGAGGAATGTTCATGGTATACCCATGTCCCTCCTCGTCTCCCACCTCATCAACACATCCACTCTGCGGATGAGACGGCCCCCACGAGCCATGATCCATATGCAATGAAATAGTAAGCACTTCATTAGTCCAGTAGAACCCCTCCGCAGTACCATTTCCATAATGAACATCGATGTCG
This sequence comes from Linum tenue, assembly GCA_946122785.1. Lineage (NCBI taxonomy): Eukaryota > Viridiplantae > Streptophyta > Magnoliopsida > Malpighiales > Linaceae > Linum > Linum tenue. Next base: position 49,920,336 of record CAMGYJ010000009.1, read on the forward strand.
ATAACTGCAACACTTCCAAACCCCGAGTCCAATGCTGTCTGAACAGCAATACCAGCATTGTTAAGGAAACAATATCCATCTGCTTGAGTGGTTTGAGCATGATGCCCCGGCGGCCTAACCAGTGCATACGCCACTTTCCCATTTCCATCGAGAATATGCTTCATCGCTGATAGTGTGGTACCAGCTGCGAGGAGAGCAGCTTCCCACGAGCCAGGGTTTAAGAATGTCCCAGCGCAGATCATCTGCTTACCCCCTTCTTTATCTGCTTTGATCAATTGATTTATATATTCTGTAACAAGACATCAAATTTCCGAAGGTTAGGGCTGTACAAAACCATACCAATCAAGATTCTGCTAAACCCTAAGCAAGAACGTTAAACCCTAAATTAGGAGTGCACCTCTGGTATGGAAGCAGAGGAGTTCCTCCAATTGAGCAGCTCTGCCAAGGTGCCATGAGATGTAAGGAGCGATTGGGCCTCGCTTGAGGATCGAGACCATGTTCTTGATCCTGTCGGCGTTCTCCGGGTGCTTTTCCAAGACGTCGAGGAAGCCTGGGTCGTCGGCGGTGTCAAAGACGCCGGTGCCGGCGTCGTGTTTCAGCATTCCTTCGTGCCAGAACACGTCTATGCGGTTGGACGGAGGAGCTGAGGTAACGTCGTCGGCGGCGGCCATGATGGCGATCGGAATGGCAGGAAGTAGAGTGTATCGAAATTCGAAAGTTTTGCAGCCAGAAATGTCTGGATAACGGAAATTCGAACTTGATTTCTGGTCAAACGGCAGCAGTCATTAGTCAAACTCTCTACTGTAATTTTTACTTCTTCATTACGTGGGCGAGGCTGCAACTTGTCGAGTCGATTCAAGCGGCCCGGCCCAATCGGGTCCATTCGAGCAAAGCCTAATTTGATACCTCATGCTCTTTGTCCAATACCAAAATTTCTAATAAATATTTTTTTTTTGGTGGAAAACGGGGTGCTAAGGGCACCCCAACCTTCATTCATTGCTTACTAAACGAGGAGTGAGAACTCCAATACAGTCAAAGTACAACCAATAGTTTAAGAGCGGACAAGGAGCATCCACGAAATGATCTCCATGCGAACGTCCATGTCCAAGAGAAGCGAGGTAGTCAGCGACGACGTCCCCTTCCCGGTACACATGAATAACTTCCACCTGCCAGTTGAGAGCTTGTAGCCGACGCACTTCAGAGACCAGAGCCAAATGAGGGTGCCGCTCCCCTGCGCTTCCAATGAGTTGAATATCAGAGAGGGAGTCGGTTTGGACTTGTACCTGTCGAAATCCCATTTCCCAAGCTGCTTGCAATCCAAAAACAATACCTGCCAACTCTGCCTTGGTAATTGACCCTTCTCCCAAGTTCCTCGAGAAAGCTCTGAGCATACGACCGTCGTCCCTTCTAATAACCCCTCCCGCTGTCGCGTTTCCACTAACCACCGATCCATCTGTATTGAGGCATACCCAACCTGGTAGGGGGGGGGGGCTTCCACGCAATTAGCCGCCGAGTGGTAGCTTGGCTTCCCGCAAAGACCCGCGCAGCCTTTGCCTCCGCCTCCTCAATTTGCTTTTCCTTAGTCACCACTCTGCAGGTTAGTATGTTTGTCAACTCCAGCTCCTTTTCAAACACCAGTTTGTTCCTGTTCTTCCAAAGTTTCCAACATATCACCGCAAACCTGGTTGGTGTCACATTCAAGCTGCGGCCAACAAGATAGTGTAAGATCCATCTGCTCAAGTCATTTTGGAAGAAAGTTTCATCGGGCTCCTCCTGTAAAAACTCCCGCCAGGCAGCACGAGCATAGGGGCAATCACTTATGACGTGCTTGGTCGTATCCTCATCTCCTCCGCAAATTTGACAGGTGGCCACGGTGGTTAAGTGCCTCCGTCGCCTTTCACAATTGGTGAGCAACCTCTGGTGCGCTACTAGCCAAAAGAAAGCTCTAATCCGCTGCATTGCTGGGATCCGCCATAGCATCCTCCACGTTGGATGCGAACCGCCGGGATTCTCCCCCACCTCTGTCAAAGTATATGCCGACTTCAACGAAAAACACCCATCTGGAGTAAGACGCCATACTGCCACATCCGCATCTTCTTCATATGGGACTGGGTGGAGCTGGATGAGGCTGACTATCTCCTCCTGCAAAAACGCACGTAAGTAAGGCAGGTTCCACTGACCATTAAGCACCAGCTCGGCTACCGTCAGTGATAGCGCCTCTTGCGGGAGGTTCATAGCCAAATCGGCTAGTACCGGACCATCGTGCAACCACCGATCCGTCCAGAAGCGGGTGTTTTTACCGCTCTTTATGTTCCACATGACTGTGTCTAGCAACATGTGCAGGACCCGAAGAACGCCGCGCCATAGGTTTGACAGGCGGCCTTGAGTTCTTGGCTGCCATCCCTCCTCTGTTCGTCGTAGGTACTTCGCCCGAACGACTTTAGCACATAAGCTCTCGGGTTCAGCCATCAACCTCCAAGCTATTTTGAGCATAAAGGCTTCATTCACCCTGGTTGCACAACGAAGCCCGAGACCTCCCTCTTCTTTAGGGCGACAGATAGTTTCCCAATCAATCAGATGAACCTTCCTGCCTACCTCGGAGCTTCCCCATATAAATGTCTGAATTTTCTTATCGATATAGTCCCTCACACTTGCCGGAAGGAAAGTAGTTTGCATGATATATGATGGCAGCGAGGACTGCCTGAGCAAGAGTGATACGTCCTGCCAGAGAGAGAGTCTTGCTTTTCCAACCTGCAAGGCGAGAGTCTATTTTATCAATAAGATCAATAAAGGTAGCATGCGACACCCCATCATGTATAACTGGAACGCCAAGATAACGACCCAGGTTCTTCGTTTCCGGGATCCCCAATGTCGAGGATATTTCCGGTCTCATAAATAAAATAATTTATTTAAATTATATTTAAATTAGTAATTAGGTGGCAGTAGGTAGTGGATCGCATAAATCCAACAAGGTGGTTGATAACGAAGAAGAGGAAATAGAAGTAAAGTAAGCAATGAGGGTTCAATAATGATCTTAATACATGTTATAACATTCATATTCTTTAATAGTTTTTGTGGTTAAAATAGTGAACTAGTTGCGCCAGGGTGGTTCATCTGATTCCATACCAACATAAAAAAATTGTTATGATCATTCGTGACCATCCAATCAAATGGATCCAATCGTTATTGTAGCTAGTTTTCAGAGTTCTATTGGTTCACCTGATTCAGTTCTTATAACGAAGGTATTTTTTCCTTACACTTGGAGTTACCTTATTTTAAGAATTAGCTTATTTCTTGGTTTTGGTCTTGATTTGAGGCACTTGGAGTTACCCTTTGGAGTTTGTTCTTTTTTAATTATGTTCTTAATTATGCATATCTTAAATATTGGTTGACGGTTTTGGACTATGTTGCAATGGATTGACGAGAGATTATTTATTGTCGACGAGAACTTTGGAAGTATGGTTAGACTTTTTGGTGAAGGTGTTATATATATCTTCTCAATCTCGTTATATATATCTCAAGTATAGTGAAAACTTATCTCTACTACTCGTGAATTAGCTGCACGTACATTATGTTATAAATCATCACGTACATTACATTATGTTAGTGAAACTGGTCTCTCCTGCTTTGTCTTCTTCCATATTTTGAATATTTTACCGGATTATTGTAATCGGTGCATCCACTGGATTGAATTTGGATTTAGAGAAATCCAATACGACGCATTCCATCCCCTATGATTCTGTGGCTACGTGCTCAAGAATTTCATTTGTTCATCTACTTTATTCGTCACCAAAGAACTCTGAATTTTATGCACAAGATGCAGAGACACACCCATACACCTTCAAATCAACCAATCATGCCCCACCGCTAGACACCGGGAGAGCCGCCGCAGGCGGCGGACTCGGTTGCTCCGGCGAGACGGCAGAGTCCGCGCTCTTGAAATGAGCCTTGGAAGACAACTCAACAACGGCATCAGCAATTCTCTCTGTAGTCTCAGCGATCTCCAACAGAACGGCAGCAAGCGCCGCAATTGGCACCAACTCGACAAAACGTTGTCGTTCCCATTTGTTTGTGTCCAGTACCAGCTTAAGATCGTCCGCTGCAGCTCTGGAGCTCGCAACCATGGCGTCCGCAGGCTTTGTCCTCTTCATTTTCCTGGTTGCCAGTGCCAATTCCTTCAGTACTCTGCCGCACTCTGTGCTCAGCTCCCTGCATGCCGCCTCGACTCTGCTTCCCATCTCATCAATCGGCTGCAGAAAAAAAAAAAAAATTGGCTACAAGGATTTAATCTGGTGAGCAAGCTGATTGGAGATGGGTTTGTACTTTGTAGTCGTTTAAGAATTAAGATTGTTACTTGAACATGAGGGTTGAGGTAGCTGCTGCTAAGAGCATCAACTTTGTATGCACATTCTCTGGCGAGTGTCCCTATTTTCAGGTACTGTTTCCATGGATGCTGCAACCTGAAGCGTCCATGTCCTGGCTCCCATCTCGCCAAATTTGCCTACAGGCCAATGTACATGCTGTAACGTACCGGGAAGTCGACAACGCAAAAAATAATAAAGAATACATAGATGTACGTGGTTCATTAGGTGTACTAATTCATGTACAGGTGACTTCTAATCGACGAATAATTTGTCTTCAAATCATCGCAAACAGTACACCCATGCAAAACGAAAGAATCTTCCATAATCATCCAACTTACCATGTTTTCTTCATTGCTTTTGGAAGCAAGCACTGATTTGTGATCTTCACCGAGGGTCTTGGCATTGTTGTTGGATTCTGCATCTCCGAATCCTACGAGGAACTCACCAAGGTTTTCAATGTTGGTGACGACGAGGTTGTGGAGCTCTTCCCCAATCCAAACAGGGTAGACCACGACGCAGACGATCACGGCGGTGCTGCTGCCGACCAAGATGGTTGATAGCCTCTCGTGCGCCATGGTCCACACTTGGCTGTCTCGGTAGCCCGAAACCGACACGAGGGAGAATGTCAATATGAAAATGTTGAATCCATAGTCGTATCTCGCCTTCACCTTGGGGAAGAACCTGGTGAATGTCACCACCGCAGCTGCATGCATTGTTTTATGTCGACATTTGTCATTAGGATTCGAAAACATGACCTTTCGACGGAAAGTTTCGACAAAGAAAAAAAAGTAAGAAACCACTTAGTCACGTACCTATGATGAAAACGAAGGCGGCGATGAGAATGAGCTCTCCGGTTGGGCTGGAGAGACTCGCCAAGTGATGGGCTCCAATGCCGAGCCCACCAGCTACGAATGTCGCCACCATCCTGTTCAATCCTTTCCCCAATGTCGCCCCTGTTTCCCCAAACGAAACAGAGGAAAAACAGAGCAACCCACCAAAAAAAAAAAAAAAGACAAAACCGTGTTTTCAGGTTTGAATTTCGAAACGCCAATCGGAAAGTTTTTGAAAAAGGTGTGAACTTTAATTACCAACGGAGAATTCAAAGACGACGACGACGGTGAGAACAGCCCAAATTGCATTGACGCCGAACCCGTCGTAAAGTGGCTTGAAGTAGTAGAAGAGCGACACCATTGTCAGAGCCAGCCCGACTTTGAAAGAGTGAATCGCTCTCCTGGGATCTTCCTTCCCGAATTCCTTAACCCGCATTGCAATCGCAGCAGCTCCACTGGGTAAATCGAGGATCCAATCGAAACCCCTCTTTCCTGCATGCCCGCCTTCCTCAACCGGAGCTGCCATTTTCTTCTGTTTCTTTCTGTGAACCTCAGCGGGCTTTTGCTCCCAGAAATTGCTTTCCCTTAACGGAGAGAGACAGATATATAGCGGTCAGTGTATTGAAAGAGTACTCCTCTCAACTGCAAAAATTGGAACATTTGGGTACTGACATTTGGAGTTGGTGCAGAGGATTGATGGGAGGCAGGGGAAGTACAGAGGTGGCATTTAGTTCCGTACGATGGTAGCACAGTAGCATCTCCCGCTGCCCACCAGGTCAATCGGCGGAGAGATCACACCTGGCTCGCATGCATATCCATGCAGCACGGCTTTTGGATCTTGCAAGCAATTAATGGAGGATGGAGGAGATTCTGGATCCCCTGCTTATGAATGTAAGCAAAGTAGGTGTCTTGGACGGCACTGCACCAACCTCAACTTACTAAGGCAAGGGTGGTCACTATTACACTATACTGACCTTCCATATAGGACAACTAAAGTAGTCAACGCTCTTTGTTAGTTTTCGATTAAATTCGTGTGTTTCTGTCGGTTTATTTTTCGACGTGGCATCATAATGATAGGCAAAAAAAAAAAAAAATCTAACCTGGTAGCCATCTTCTCGACCGGTCAAAGATTTAACTCACATGATATTAAAGGCGGCGAGTTGTAATGCTTAATAGGATGCCACATGAACGAGTCAACGACAAAAATAAACGAATTTATGGGGAATTGAGGAAGAATACTAATATTCTCCCTATTACTTGGAGTTCAATGCTTTAGTTGGACTATAAAGAAGTTTGATACCTAGTTAAGTCAAACAAGTGTCAAGCGTTTCTTTCGCGTACATAGGAAGTAATAATCACGACTCGCTATAAAAAAAACCAAAATAAGAGGAGTGTTGAAAAATGGATAGTTTGATTAGGACCCCATTTCGCGTACATAGGAAGTAATAATCACGACTCGCTATAAAAAAAACCAAAATAAGAGGAGTGTTGAAAAATGGATAGTTTGATTAGGACCTCAATTTGTGGCAATCCTAATTCTTGATTGACTCTAAGGGCTTGTTTGGAAGTTGGGATTCTCTAAATTGATGTATTTAATCAATGTATGTATTATAATTAGATGTATTGTTTTAATGTATGAATTTGAAAAATACATTGTTTGGAGATTGAATGATTTTGGTGATCCCTCAAAGAATAAGAAAAAAAAAGTAAGCTAACAATACCTCAAACACAATCTCTACTAAAAGGTGAGATTTACAATCATTCATAATGAATGATTCTGGTGGTCCCATCTGCTGTTCAAATACAAGTATTCTGTTTCATTTTAAGACAAAAAAACGACGAATTCTTCTGATTACATGTATTGGTCAAATACATCATCTGAAATCCCAACTTCCAAACAACCCCTAATATTCACATATTACTTGGAGCTCAATCATTTTATCCAAACGAGCCATTGGCCTATAACCAAGTTCAAAAAAAAGCCCAAAAAAATAAAGAGGAAAAACATTCAACAGCTGGACTTCGGCTTTCCCTCGTAAGTCGCAAGTAGTAGGAAAGTAGGAGACTCCTTTCTTTCATCACTCAAGTCTCAGTCGCACCGCGCCATAAACCCTTCACCCCGGCCACCGCCGCCGCTTCCCTCCATCAGAGTCCACAGCAGAGGGGATTACTCTGCCGCTTCCACCGTAACCGTCGTCACTTGGCTATCACTCCTTCGCCTTCTCCGCCGCAGTTACAGTTCTCTCTGTTCTCCGGCGAAATCCTCCGGCTGCCTTTGCTCGCTTCTTCCTCCCCCCACCACCTTCTTCTCCTTCGATTAGCGGAAGGAACTTCGCCGGAGGTAGTATCCCTAATCTAGACTCTCCCCCCGCTTCCTTGTCGCTGTAATTATAATTATTTTTTATGCAGAATAACGAAATCCCCCTTTGTTCCGATTTCATCTTCCTTAAATGGTTTGGTTGAGAAGTTTGGGTAGAGAGGGTTTGCATGTCTGGCTTAATTGAATCTTGAATTATCTTCGTTTAAGAAGTACTACGAGCAAAAGTATGATTCTTTACAGGTTACATTGTGCTGTTCATTGTTTATCCACCAATGGCTGCTACATCGTCTTCCTTATCTTCCTGCTTGTTGAGCGATCATGGAATCGCTGCCGGTGATCCTGCAAAGTGCTATACCGCTAAGCAAGCAGTGTCTGCAAAGTCACTGTCTATGTCATCTAGGCTAAGACATTCCATGGAGGCTAGTAGGCTTTCGTCGACTACTACGAGAGGTCCAGCTCGCTGCTGCAGTGCCGTGGAGACGAAGATCAGTCCTTTGTTCACATTAGGGAAGAAGTTCCATCTCGATGATGTGATCGAGGCGCAGCAATTTGATAGAGATACTCTCAATGCTATATTTGAAGTTGCTAGGGAGATGGAAGAGATTGAGATGAATCCATCTGGAAGCCAAATTCTCAAGGGGTTTATTATGGCTACCCTTTTTTACGAGCCTTCTACTCGTACTCGGCTGTCTTTTGAATGTGCGATGAAGAGGCTCGGCGGGGAAGTTTTGACGACCGAGAATGCCAGAGAGTTTTCTTCGGCTGCCAAGGGGGAGACACTTGAAGGTAACAATTTAACTGTGTGGTTCATCTTTTAACTGAGCTTTTGGTTGCATTGGTGATAACTTATGGCGCGGGAATTTGATATTTCCAGATACGATTCGAACGGTTGAAGGGTATTCGGATATCATTGTGCTGCGTCATTTTGAAAGTGGTGCTACGAGGAGAGCAGCTGCAACAGCTAGCATCCCCGTCATTAATGCAGGGGATGGTCCTGGGCAGCATCCTACCCAGGTATTTTTTTAGTACGTGTGCTTTTGTTGTTCTTTCACATGAAAGAACTTGTCTATGCGACCAATCCATGCGTGTGATTTACTCAGCAGAGACGTGTTTAATAGAATATATAAAGGCCTAAAAGAAAAAGATTGTACAGATACTCAGATATCATGCTGGCCATGATGTTGTCATACTTACTCGATGTATAATTTGACAGAGTGTTGCTTCGCAACTATTCTACTTCAGGTGTACTTAATGGTAGAAAAGTTGATTATATTCCATAGTTGAGGCCTGAGGGTTTGCTTGAAGTTACTATCAAAATCTCTAAACTTCGTACTTGCAAAAATTCCTGCTTGATTAAGTCTGAAGCTTTATCACTACTACACAGGCCCTTTTGGATATTTACACTATTGACAGAGAGATCGGCAAATTGGATGGTATCAAAGTGGCACTTGTGGGAGATCTTGCTAATGGAAGGACAGTTCGATCACTTGCATATTTACTTGCAAAATATAAAGACGTGAAGATCTATTTTGTCTCCCCTGAGGTGGTGAAGATGAAGGTAACAGAACCATTGATGTCACTGAACTTGAAAGTGCTTTTTTATGAATAGGAGAAAGTGATTTGGAAACACTTCACAGTATTAAATAGGTAGAATGATTGATCTCTGGATTTTTGTTGTCTGGACCTGAAAACCCTACTCAGGACGACATAAAGGATTATCTAACATCCGAGGGGGTAGAATGGGAAGAGAGCGCCGACTTAATCGACGTGGCATCCAAATGTGACGTCGTGTATCAAACTCGAATTCAGAAAGAACGCTTTGGAGAGAGAACTGATCTCTATGAAGAAGCTCGTGGGAAGTATATAGTAGACAGTGATGTGCTGGATGTGATGCAGAAGCATGCTGTTGTCATGCACCCTCTCCCACGGCTTGACGAGGTAAATGCAAATGATCTGATTACTGTTGGGAACTTTCTGGTCATGATACAATCTTCGTTTGGAATGTAGATAACTGTTGTCATGTTCCTTAATGCCGACGATGATCTAATCTTCGTTTGGAATGTAGATAACTGTGGATGTCGATTTGGATCCTAGAGCTGCGTATTTCAGACAAGCCAAGAACGGGCTCTATATTCGTATGGCTCTTCTGAAGCTTCTACTGGTTGGCTGGTGAACATTGATTGCCTGTGGTGTCTTACTGAGTCGGATTCCTTGGAAAATTCTGTTGCATTTCGTTTGCCTGATCTGGTTTTGTAGAGGAATTTGATGGAACCAGTAGTTCTTTCAGTTTTGTTCCTTTATTTATAGATAACATCTTGAGTGTTTTAAGGTGAATCAAATTATTGGAACGCTTTAATTCTTCATAGATAACATCTCAAACATTTGGGTCAAAATCGTAGAAGATCATGATTTTGTCTTGTTTTTTTAAGCACAAAAGGGTGGCTTAACATATATTGTTAGCCATGGGAGACTCAATCACCCGATAAATGTATGAAAAAAATCAAACATAACATATCATTCCCAACACAAGTGAGTTATGACAAAGAAGTAAAACGGAATTTGTTGTCTACAATTAACATTGTTTATAAAGCTTGTTTAATTAAAATATTTGTTTTTTTTTAATCTACGTAAACATGAACTATAATATTGTTTCGAAGAGAATGAATCATCACCAAAATGTTAGGTTAGTGCTATCTGCTGACTTCAGTTCCACGTAAACTGAATTAATTAAAGTGAATATTCGATTTCGATCCATGATGATAATGATGGTTAGCATGTTCCACCTTATTAAAAGAGAAAAAGAGAATTAATAAGCAGGAAATTAAGTAAAGTGAACACACAAAAGAAGGGTTACAAGGTGCCCTTGAAAAATAAAATAGTGCCTGATAAGCACAACAAGTCAAAGGCTATAAGAAAGATGGATATGTAAGTGGATCTTTACTATGATAAGTGGGGTGGAATATTCATGAAAAGTTGATGATATGTGCTCTCACATTTACATCATTAAATAAATCAAGAGTTTGAATGCTTATTTATTTCTCACTTTTTCTTCTTTCTATCTGGTTAATATGAACCGCTACTAACGGAGCATTGTAGGATCTCAATTGTTATACGTACAAAATAACTATGAAAGTCAAGCACTTCGTCTCCAGTCTTGGGAGTTCGCATACTAGTCTTTGTTTGTTCTCTTTGAGTTCTGGTTGCTTTGCCCGACTTCTTTTTTGGTTTTCGTTCTCATGTACTTGTCTATGAATTGGTTTTGTTGTATTTTCCCATGTTTTTTTTTTGTTGGTAATGAAGTTCCTCATTCACAAAAAAAAAAAATACTGAAAATCAATATGCATACTTCTTATAGTCAAGAGCACAAATAGAATCATTCAACATATCACCCTCTACGATGCCTACCCTATGAAAACCTTAACAAAATCCCGTTATACTTATCAGTAAGACGTTAAAACTTTTCCTCTCCTTTTCTATCTACTTAATATGTTGATATGAGCTGCAATCCACATGGATTGACATCAACAACTCTAGTGATCTCAATCGTGAAATGCACAAGATAACATGAAACATTGACCTACATATTTCTAATAATCGAGATCACAAATCATGCAACATAATCCAATTTGCCTACCCTATAAGAACCCTAGCACAATCCTTAGCTTCTTGTACCTATCAACAACATGCCAAAACTTTGTCTTCAAACTCTTCTTTATACTTCTTTCATTTTCAGTCCTTATGATCATAGTGGGAAACAACTCAAGCCCCACCACCATGTTGTCTCTTTCCCATGCTTTAATCCCTCTTCATGCACCACTTGCCCTTCTTCTTCTTCTTTTTGCCTTCAAGTTCATTTTCTGTGGTTAGTTTGCACTCTCCACCAGCCCACTTTTTTCCAGTTTAGAGAACTTACTGAATGTCCAAGCAATTTCGCCGACTAGCTAGGGCACTCACTAAAGTACCTAAACAAAGTGTAAGTTTTAGGTTGAGTTTCTCTAAGGACATAAGAGTACTAATATGTATATCTAAACTTTGTATTAGGCACACGAAAGTGATAAAATTAGGTGCCTAAACCCATGGCTGAGACATCCCCATCTCATAATTACTTATTATTAGGGTTTGTTCGAGATAGATGAGAGGGTTCACATTGATATAGGATTATAGGGTAAAAAGTTGGGGTTAACAATTTAAATAGGGTTAACCCATTTAAATCCTATATCCTCTCATATCTTACCAAACTTGTTTCTCATGATCTCCACCATCTTCCCTCTCTACTCTTTCTTTATTGAAAATGTTAAAGCATTACGAATTTTGGTTCTTTTCATCTCAATTTTATCCTCGTCGATTCTATGTAAACGTTGTTTATAAATTAGATCATGATGCATATGAATTTCGTATCCAATTAAACAAGTTAAAGTATCGAACTGGTAATAATCGGGGCATCAAAAGCATTCCAACCTAGTAACGAATTCATAAAAATCCAAGCAACATATTATATGCATATGAATGAACCATAAAATGCATACACTTCTAAATTTTTAATACATGTGAATCGAATATCGAATATATGCTTATGAGATTAGGACTTACATGATATTCAAATTTTTGGAAAATTATCCGGCTATTTGAGTTATTGATACGAGTTTAGTTTAAAGCACATACTTAAACAACCACATAATAAGTAATTTGGTTAAGGTTATGGTCGGTCCAGTACTTCTAGCAAAATGTCAGTAAATCACATCAAACAGTCTGGTAAATTCGACAAGAAACGCTTCATATATTAACCATAAGTTAAGCTTACATATGCAACCATGTAGTGTAATTGTCAAGAGTTGCTATAATCACAATGTGAATGAAAAATGTTCAATCCATCTTAAATTTCACATTTGAATCCTATTCATAGAAAAAACATGCATTTAAATGCCAACTCTGTTAGAAGGTAATTAGCATTAAGTTTTACCAAGTTATTCATCAACACAAGGCATTCTGTTTTTCAACAACTTTTGAAGAGAGAAACAGCCAAAAACATATTGCCTGCCTCAAGCAAACTGCAGAGGAAGTATGAGCTATAGCCTATAGCTCCATCATTTTCGTACACTTAATGGAGACCTCCATTTTGTTATATCATGATTTCACACACGTTTTTATATAGAGAGATTTCTATCATATTCTTGACGAGTTTACTCTATATGTATTGCTATATCCTTTTATAGCTAGTTAACACTATTTTTTCATTTGTTTTTCTATGTTGGACGAACACATACCTTTCCTTAGGGGTGGCTATACGGTCCGGTCCGGTTAAATTGGCCCAAATTGATCCGGTCCAGTCCGGTCTTTTTGAAAATATAAGGACCGAAGATTGGATTGGATACAGTCCGGTCTTGATCCGGTCCGGTTTTGATCCGGTCCGGTCCCGATTCGGTCTTGATTTTACATTGAGATTGTGGGATTTGAGTGGCCTAAAGCCTTAAAGGGTGAGCAGTTGGTTAAGTTTTGTACTAAGTGCAAAGGTTTGTGACCGTTTATGCAAATTACCCTTAAGTTTTGGGTGTTGAGCTCTCTTATCCGGTCTTTATCCGGTTTTTTACCTCAAATCTAAGCCCAAAGATTGGATTGGATTGTTTACTATCCGGTCCCGGTCCGGTCTCGGTCCGGGTTATACGGTCCGGTTTCCGGTTTTTAATCCGGTCCCGGTCCAAATAGCCACCCCTACCTTTCCTAGATCCATAATCCTTGGTACGAATTGACATATAAAACCATCCGCGTTATTGCAAAATGTATCGCGTCTTCTCGTTTTTATAAATTCTTGGTTGAGGTTAAACTGTGCAACCATTTTCCATTCTATATTCATAGTTTAACAATAATCCAATATATCGTATGTTTGTTGGGATAAAACTTTGCTTTTATCAAAATAAAGTGGATGACAATACAACCGGAATTTAATCACCGTCGTTTCTCGATAATACGAAGAAAAATATTCCAGAACAAATATACTGCATCGTTATTTACGTTACAACAGAACCATGTCAAATATCATTGCCATCATGATCCAAAGCCTTTTTATCACATAACTCACCTTTGGACATCAAGCAAATCATGTTCATGTTACTCTATACTATTATTATTCTTCTTGCATCTACAAACCGTCCTCACTCGTCCGACGCTCGATTGTTCATATTAGACTCCTCAACCGTAATGGCAACATGACCTCGCCTGACCAATTTCTCCGGCGACGGAGCACCATCACTCAACCTCTTGAACTCTGCCTTGGAAGCAAGCTCAGCAACAGCATCAGCAATTTTCTCAGTGCAATTCACCACGTCGATCAACAAGGAAGCCACCGTGGCCACCGGCGTCACCTGAAGCAGATCAATGCCTTCCCATATGCCCGATTTCAGCAGTGAATTGAGCCCTTTGGCCGCGGCTTTCGAAGCCTCGATGTGGACATCGGATGCACAGGGCTGGCACATTGCCTTGATTGCTGTCGACATCTCTTTCAGTGCCCTGCCGCATTCTCTGCTCATTTTGGTTCCTGGTTCCTTGATCTTGGCCCTGACTGAAACCGGCGTCTGGATTTCGGCGGTGAGGTAGCGGTTGAGCGCTTCGATCCTGTAGGCGCATTGGCGAGCCAGAGTGCCGATTTGGAGGTAGAGTTTCCATGGATGGCGAAATTGGAACCTTCCGTGGCATGGTTCCCATCTTGCAAAATTGGCCTGAAACCGTGGCATTTTTTTAGTCCAATCACATAGTCCATAGAGTATAATGAGTTGGTGAGTTTGATTCAAATGGAAATTACATACCAAAGATTCTTCAGTGTTCTTGGAGTTGAGAATGCTCCTGTAATCTTGCAGTGTCGAGGCTAAATCCTCTGTTTTGGACTCTTGATCCTGAAAGTACTCATCTCCAAATCCTGTAAAAGCATCCCAAAAGAAAGAAAAGCTTTCATTTTTCTTGCTGAATATGCAAAATCTCTTTCTGGGTCTTGAGCTAAATTTCGTTTAGAGATCGATCGTGTTATACCTTCAAGAAAGTTACCAAGCTTTTCCAAGTTGAGAGCTATGAGGTAGTGAAGATCCTCACCAGCCCAAACAGGAAACAGAGCAATGGAGACGATGACACATACAGATGCGCCAATCATGATCGTCGAAACCCTCTTCTGCGCCACATCCAGTATCTCGTCGTCACGGTAGCCAGAAACCGAAACGAAAGAGAAGGTCAAGATGAAGATCAAGAGTCCATAGTCGTATCTCGCCTTCACCCCTGGAATGAACCTCACAAACGTCGTCACCGCCGCTGGTTCACGTTAAAACACAGCCATTTAATTAGTTCAGAACTTCTTGAGGGGGTCAGTTTTCATTGGGGCATTTTCACAAACAGTTCGTACCCAACATAAAAACGAAGAACCCAATAACAAAGGGCTCTCCCGCATGCCCAAATTGATTCGCGACGTGATGGGCTCCAATCCCTAGCGCTCCAGCGAGCAGGGTCGCCATTCCCCTGTTCAGCCCTTTCCCCAGAGTCGCCCTGAAAAAACAAATTCAGAAATTTCTCCATTACAAATCTCCAACACTAACATCTCCTTGTATCGGGGTAAACGAATATATTACCGACGGAGAATTCAGAGACGACGACGACGGTCATGACAGCCCACATTGCGGAGACGCCGAAATCGTCGTAGAGCGGCTGGTAGTAGTAGAAAACAGAGACGAAAGAGAGGGCTATTCCAACTTTGAGTGAATGAATCACTCTTCTTGGGTCGTCTCTGGCGAGCTCGATCAAGCTATTCATGAAGCCAGCGATCTTGTTCTTGACCGCCGCCGGCATTTCCTTGAGCCCCTGCAGCCTGTTAGATTTTGCCGTTATCTCCATGGCTGCTGCAGCGGAACTCGCATGAACTAGAGGGGTGGAGATATTACACAGGAAAATGATTGGGGGGAATGGGTTTGTGGTGTTGTGTGGAGAACAGAGGAGGTCGTGGGGAAGGTTATTTATAAGCAGAGGAAAAGCCATTTGGTGGGGGGAATTGGACAGAGTTCTGCGTTTCTTCTTTCCTTTTCTTTTTCTTTATAGATTTTCCATGTTGGGTGTACTTGGAAAGTACAGAAGGAGATTTCAGCCGCGGGAAAATTGAAAAAAAAAAAAAAAGAAGAAGCGATTTCGTGCAGGGAAGGTTGATGGAGAACCGGCGCGTTTTGTTATGGAGCTGCAAACTAGTTTGGCTCTTCAGGGAGTTGTACAGTGTTTGGCTCGGAAAATTCACATTCGAAACTCGATTCTTTGACTAATCAATTGAGTTTCATCTGAGTTTTGTTCAGCTCGTGAGATTCGTGGTGAGTCTACTTGATTTGGTGATTTGCGGAGTTCAATTTATGAGTTTGTTTGTTTTGAGCTTATGAGCTGGCAAGTTCAAGTAGAACTCATGAGCTCATTAATGAGTTGAGCTTCGGATTTCGGATTCAAATACGAGTGAAAATTTTAGTAAAAGAGTCGAGCTTAACATTAACTTGTTTATTAACAAGTTATGCCCGATTCAAGTAAAACTCGGCTCGACTCATTTGTAGTCATAGTTACGGAGTGAATGCATTGTAGCTGTGGACTAGCATATGAGATTTCGCTTTTACGCCTGTAACTACACGTGTACGTTGTAAGTTCAAACGTATATTGGTCTGATGAGGTCTAGTCTAGCGGATTCATAACTCATTTATTTTAAATAACTGAACCTTAAACTAAACTCTAATATAATTTATAAATTAAATACCCTAATATTTGTATGTCATTGTCATGTATGATACATGTGATTTAGTGATCTTATCTTCATATACTCTATTGGTATCATATTTTTTTAGTTCGTCAATTTTAACTAGTTCATATAATGTAATTTCATAGTAATTAGTATCTAAAAAATCTATGATTCACAATTTATCTTTTAAATCATAAATGAGACATATATGCTTACATATTCAAAGTCTCAAACATCATATAGGGTGAGATATATCATTAACAAATATGTGAATTATCAAAAAAACCAATTTAATTAAAAGATATATATTTATTTTCTCATAAACCGACAATCAAGTTGGCTCGCTAGTCATAATATTGAGACATTTCATGATCTCAAAACAAGACAGTTGACGAGTTGATCAACAAGTTACCGAGTCGAGCTGATTTGGCAAGCTGGTGAACAAGGTCTTACTCAAATTTCTCGTTAATAATCGAGTTAATCTTTTTCCAAATCGAACAATTTTTCCCCCGAGTCGAACACCAACTCGCTCCTGAACAGCTCAAACTCATTAGCATCCTTCCTAAACAACACTTTCGACTAAAATATCATTAGGACAATGGTTGAGATCCTTAGGAATAACCCTGCAATTTCGGTTAAAGAGGTTCCAAGGACTTTGAACGTTAGGGCTGATTGGGTGGCAAGATCGAAAGCTAGATCCACTCTGCCAGAAGACTGGATTAATATTCTTGATCTAATTTCTGATCTCCTATAAGTGTAATCGCTGTTTGGCGCGTTTCGTTCTATGGTGGAATAAAAGTTGGAATTATTGTAAAAAAAAAAAAAAAGACTAAAATATCATAGCATCCAGCCTGTCCAACAGTTTTGGGAATTAGAAGGATTTCTGCTTTCCATCACAAGAACTTGACAACTCTTTCTCCGGAAAAAGGAACGTACGCACGCACGCCAATGATGATATCCTTGAAAGACTAATAATGTGGAGGAGTAAAAAGCTTATACGCGTAGAATACGGCCGGAAGAATACATGCATGCTATTGCTAGCCGCCGGCCAGCCGGGGAAAACAACAAAACCTAGCTAGCAAATGTGTTCATAAACATAACTGCCCATTTCTTGCATGTCTAAAGACTAAAATCTAATCAGCCTCCATCACGGATTTCCTATAATTAGCTTCCCGTTATCCACTAAGCAAAGCAAATGTGAAACGGGGATTATTCTCATCTGCCAATTCTAATATTGTTACCTCACATGTACGGATATAGACTTTTTAATCATCGCATGCAATCATCATTGTCGAAAAAGAACCAGTCGGTACAAGTTACTCTAAGTTATTAGAAGAGATATATGTATCGATTTATATATATGGTGGCGTCTTCGGTGCACTCACTTTTTTGGGTGCATTCAGTGCACTCGCTTCATAATCGCCATTTTAAACATGCGATTATGTCAAAATGATGTCAATCATCACTTATGATGTTATGGACAATAACGCACATGAATTTGCACAAAAACCATTGAAGATTTACTTTAATTTGAAGGATTTAGAGTTTAGAGATTTAGGGTTAGAGTTTACAATTTGGGGTTTAGGGATAGAACTCAAAATTGGAGGTCTAGGGCTTAGGGTAATCTGCTAATTAGTTGTTATCATATGTTATATCATCATATTACACTAATTCTACAAATTAAAATTCAAAATCCCACACCTTAAGACTAGTTTTGAGTAGGGTGCATTGAACACACTCATTTTTGTGAGTGCACCGAAGTAGTCACCTATATATATAAATAGTGATGAAGAAATATTGCTAGAACAAAATCGAAAGAAGTCGACACATAAGAAGTTCTGCACGGTTCGAAAGGATTGACTCGTGGCGAGAAAGAAAACAACAAAACAAATGGAAAAGGAAGAAAGGAAACAATGATGAAGATATAAGAAACAACAATGAGCTAAGTAAGACGAGAAGCCAACTCATGGGGTTTGAAGTTTGCACAGGTATGTCATGTAAGTAAGCAACCTAGTTATTCTGCTAACTTGAAGATTCGTTAGTATATACTAACTAATATCTAAAGTGTATGAACTAATATCAAAGTCTGCTAAATATCTAGATAGCACAGACTAGTACTCAAAACATTACAAACTAATATCCATATAGTAGATACCAACTAATATCCACAATCAACCAACTAGTATTTAATATGGATACTCTTATGGGTTATCTGAATATTCTTATGTGTTATCTGGATACTAATTATGTGTTGTTTAGATACTATTCTGTGTTGTCTAGATATTAGTTTGTGAATTTGGGATAATAGTTGATACATGGTTGATATCAGTTAGCAAATTTTGAATACTAGTCTGTGCTCTCTAGATACTTTAGTACTTGGATATTAGTTCATATATTTTGGATATCAGTTAGTATCTGCTAACGAATCTTCAAGTTAGCAGATTAACTTTCCCCGTAAAGAAGTGATTAAGTATCATACATAGGACATCTCCCAACCACTCGAGTTATTGGACCAGTTGGTTTATGACATGGTATTAGAACTGGTTTGTCCTTGATGTCATGCATTCAAGTCCTCACGACCCCCAATAGTAAAGAACCGATCCATCCCACTAGCTCAAATTATTGGGAGAGACCCATATATAGATCTTAATCACTTCCTTGTATATAAACTTAGCACGACAACCTAGAGTTCCCCTGACTGCATGAATGTAGTGTTTTGGTTTCTTCTCTTATTCCATCTTGCAAGTTGATTGATTTTCCAGTTTACTACTGTGACTTTTATAGCGCTTTAGTATTTGTAGTGTATGAGATTGATTCTTAGGCAGGAAAAGTGAAAGGTGAAACAGAGGGAACAGATTAAAGGCCATATGCATGAAGATATGATTCGTCCAGCAAATTGAAGTCTCAGTTTCATTCTCGTCCGTCCATGCACGTCCTTTCATGGATATATATTAGCCCGGTTGATCTAGTTTTCGGGGCTTCCTACGATCCTTTCCCCTGTTTCTGACATTGTCGGGAAACGCCATCCTCTGCTTTTTCTTCAGATTTCTCCTTCCAATGCAATCGAGTAGAGAGCAGCGTCTACAACGGTTAGTAAATGGTATAAGATCCATTACGTAGATTTCAGTGGTGGGTGTGGGAGTAGTTTAAGACGATGGAAGAGAGCTAGCTAGCTGATAGCACACGTGATTGTGAATTCTGGGGGTTTTGATCCTCCAATCTGGAATATGATTCTCTGCAGCAACAAACAACATATGATACACTGTCGAAGGGAAGACAAGAAAAGATGTTGCTTTTTCTGTTGCATGCCTTAATGTTTCTAGGAATCGAGTCATATCCACGAAACTACATATATATGGTTTATATACAGCATGTGAGGGGGAGATCAGTTGTTACCAAAGACGGCAGTTTTGGAGGAATGCAGACCGCTAAGAACTGAAGCAGCTGGGATGCGCATATTGTCGGGCATTTCCGGTTCTTGAAGATGTTAGATGTATATATAGCTGGTGAATTGGGAATGAACTAATGGCATCCGATGCTCGATCTAAAAAAAAATGTGTGGTATGGTGGTTGATTGTCTCGTTTTTTAATTTCAAAGTTAAGGTTCACTTTTTCTTTGGAAATAGATCGAGCTTATCACTCTACGACCATTCTTTTGTCGCTTTGTACGATCACACATAACGAAATGATAATCAACTATTCGGTACAAAAGATGATGGCTCGTCAGTTATAATTGTACCCCCAAATATGTAGTTGTCTCCTAAGTAGGGTTGTGCAACAGGTTGGTCCGTATTGGACCGCACCAAATCGATGCTTAGCTTAGATCAGACCATAACAAACCAAGTATATTATGGTTCGGTTTTTGATCCCCATGAATTGTGTAAAATGCCGAAGAAAAATGTATTGAATTGATATTTATAGTGGATCAAGTGGGACTTAATGCAATGCTATCCTGGTTCTTGATCCTAAGATATCTTTCTTTATTAAACTGCAGTTGCCATAATTTTGATGCAGTCCGACTGAATCGTTTTACAACCCTACTGCTAAGGAATACCAAATACATCTGGATGGAATACCAAATCTTGACTCTCAAACAACCATTAATATCATCAAGAATTGGCAGGATGATGATCACCAGCACGGTTTGTTTGCCAGCAAGATCGGGCAGCTGCTCACTCGTGACTAACAGGTGGAAGTGAAGCATGTCTTTAGAGAGTGTAACTACTCTGCTGATTTTTTGGCTTCTAAGGGTCACTGTCTTCCTTTTGGCACCCATTATTTCGATGTGTGCGACCCTCACCTGTACCACTGGTTATTGTATGACGTTATGGGTAATACCATGACCCGTTCTATTAATATGATGATCTAGAACATTTTCGCCCTGCTTTTAACCCCAAAAAAAAATGGGAGGTGGAAAACTCTCTAGTGGGCTTATCTGACTCGTGAACTTTCATAAACAAATTTCGGCCCAACTCAGAATATAAAGCATATGGATCCCATGAAAGCCCAGCATGTCACTGGAAAGAATGGGTCATGTGAATGTCAACCGCAAACAGAGGATTATTTGTTTCTTGAGAAAAATGATCTCACCCACAAAAAGAAACATGTTGCATGCATGGTGAACAATAATCTAATTCTGTAATCTTGACTCATGAGGCAAGCTCTTATCACCTTGCGTGATTTCGATACGAGTGTTTGATCGACAGCTCTGTAACAAGTCACTTATCACCTTGCTCGATCACTCGTGGCAAGTGTTTAGTCATTACTGTCAACCTGCAGAAAGGCCATATCTAGTCCCTAACAAAGAACTTACAAGAAAAAACAACAGAACTGAAAGAGGGCAAAAGTCCCTGCCAAACAAGACTCGCCTTTCATTAAACCGCCCACCAGCCACCACCACCCTATGTTCCCCTCATATACATATCTCACACTTGCCAACAAAACCAGCTTACAAAAGGATTAACCATGAAAATCAATCAATGTAAACCAAAATTCTACATCCTTTCAAGCCTACATTGTCCCAAAACATCGTCCTCCGCTAATAGGATCGAGTCATCAATCAGCCGCAGCAGTTTTGATCGCGCGATTGGCATCTGCAATGAAGGTTAGCAAGCAAAATGTACGAGCCGCCGAGAGAGATTTAGACCGGAAGTCCTGCTAGTCACGGCAAGCGAAGACCAACGCTTGCTCTTAACAATTTCCCAGTTTCTTCACTGTAAATTAATGAGCCCACCGGTTGCAGGGATGGAAGCAGCAGCCTGGGCGAACCCGTGCTGCTGCGCCATTATATCGCTGCTGCTCTCCACGGCATTTGCTGATGGTGTGCTGCTTAGCTTTATGGTTTGCTGCAGATGATGAACTAGTGACATGAAGATTTCCACCCTCGTTACATCCCTGTTTGCCTGCCATGCACACACCAAGAACTCATTCAGCCACTTCAGAACAAAACAACTTGTGGAATGGAAGTAACTAGTAGAATTTCCAAAAGAATTACCTCCACCACAAAGTGAGCCCATATCTTATCATTGCGAGCCTCCATGATGCCTTTCAAAATTGTCAACCCCATTCCTCTAATCATTTCAGCTATTTCCAGAAAGAAACCTCGTTCTTCACAAAGCATCTGCCATCAGATGAAAGGAGATGATCAGAAAAGCCAGATAACAGAAAAATGGTGCAAACCTCCATGCATGATCCAAGTCCAAATCAACAATTTACCTCGATAAGCATCTGACGAGGCGGATTCAAATCCTCGACGACAATAGGACACACCATAGACTGTGACCCAACTTCAAATGCCCATGTTGCCCCTCCCTCAAAATTATCCTTTAAGTGTATTCCGCCATCTTTTCTAATAAACTGCATGTTTGAACCACAAATTACCTTAGACTCCCTATTTTCCAGCTATTTGTCATGCATTTCAAGTTAATGATTTACATATAAGCTACAAAAAAAATACCTTTGACTCCGCAGTTTGCTTGAGCTTGTCGGCATGTTTAGTCACACTTTGCAGGAAAAGCATATGCTTAATGGTACGTTCAAGAAGAGCATCAATGCTACACTGTTAATAAATCACATTATCATCCAAAGAAAAGAGTCAAATTTCCATGTTATGCAACAAAACAAAAAAGCAGTAAAAGGATAATAATAACGACGGAAGTAAGTTACCTTGGCTCCATTTGGTACAATGTCCCGCAACTCCTTCACGCGATCTTGAATCATTTGGCGATCTTTGGGCCTAGGCCTAGGATTTTCTCCAGGCTTCAGCCGCTTACGGTTAGTTTTGTTGCTTGATTCCTCATTCTTCTTCGAAAATCCAGTTGTTGATACACTATTGTCCCGCCTCCCACTATGGCTACCAAGTGAACTCAGCTGAGATCCATAAACTGAAGTCGTCTGAGAACAACTTACCATGTCATCCATTGATGTTCTGCCTCTTCCAGGAATGTCAAAAGTCTCCGTTTTCACCGAATCAGGCACACTAACCGGGCCATACATACGAGGCCCACTAGGAACAGAAGGACTGCTTGCCTTTGTCACGGTCGTTCTACTGGAATTGCTATCACCAGAGTTCTGCTTTGCACTAGAGTGAGCCCTAGATACCACAGCTTCCAAAAGATGATCACTATTACCCCTTGCAGGTAAGGTAGTGCTGTAGAAATCAGAACTTCTCTTATCTTCAACCAAAGTTTCAGACTTTTGATGAGGCACATCTGTGATCACATTGTTCCACTCGCCACCCAATAGCTTATTCCGGAAATCCACCCCCAAGATATCGTACAAGTCATCTCCAGACGAACGCTGAGCAGCACATAGATTGGTGAACTCATTGTTCACTGTAATTGTACTTTGACTTCCACTTTGATGCCCAGTTAGTTGGATTGACTGCAGGTTCAAAGCTTGAAACAGATCACTATCCATCTTCTTCTGCATTGTTGCTTGTGATGTAATGCCACCATGATTAAAATTCGTGGCAGGGTTGAATCTGCAATCAGAATCATCTCCAAGCATACCACTGTCACCATTACTTAGTTGATCCACCAGTGTTGTTGAAGCAAGTCTCCCCACATTTGATGAATCGATGGACAAACAAGGAGTTGAAGTGTGTACCTTCCCAGGTACTCCACTAGAATTAAGATTTCCATTCCCCTTTCTTCTCATCAAAGAAAAGCTGTCAGATGGATTCTTGGTATTGCCAAAATGAGATGGGCCACCAGATTCTAGCACTATCTGCCTTGCCGGTAATGGTAACACAGGGTTGTTGGTATCAGAACGACCAGTGGTAGGATGATGAAATCCAGTCATGGAACTGAAATTTGCTGCACGGTGGTGGTTTAACAACGGTTCAGGAGTTGGGGGAATCACTTGAGCTACTCCATCAGTTAGATTTGGACCACAAATTATGGAAGCAGCAGGATACTTTAGATTATCCTGGAATTGTCCAAGTTGGGGATGAGAGGGAACTTTTGAAGATTGCGATGACGAGAAACTTTGCATTTTCAAAGTTTCACTCGGCAAAGAAGTGGGAGTTGGGACCTTCGACAAATGTGGGGAAATAGGCTGTCCGAAAGGAATAGGTGTCTCAATTCTTCCAGTCAAGTCCTTTTCTTCATGGTTATCAGACAGAAGTGCTCCAGGTACGCATCCTAGTCGCAGGATCAAACTCTTAACACTATTCACAAATCCCGAGTTTTCTGAAATCTGGAGAAACAAACGTAGAAACATGAGATACAACTTAGATTGGACTAGCAGTATAGACAGTTGAACAACCTAGCATGGGGAAAGATCTTCTATCGAGTTATATAGTATATAATAAATAAGAAATAAGACTTACAGATAATGAGGAACCAAGCTGCACCACGCCATGAGGACAAATAGGAATAACTGCTATAGTCTGCAAATAAGAAAAGGATTCTCTTAAGGAATAAAAAATACCACAAATTACCAGGAAAAAGTAACAAAACAACTGAAAGTTATCAAGACCTGCATTCCAGCAGAAAACTGGTGGCGTATCTCATTAACAACCTGGAAGGAGACACAAAGATGAACGGAATTACATTTCGAGTACTAGACACTGAGCATTAGCACCAATATATACCACATATAGCCATCCACAGATATTAAATGCCCCATCTTTATTCAGTACCAATTCATGCTTAAAGGAACAACAAAGACAGTGACTTAATATTACCTCCGGAGGGTGAGAGTGTCCTGTGTAATTGTTGGCAAGAATCCAATCATGGTTGCCCGTAAATGCAGCTCGACCCACAATTCTGGTCACCATAAAGCACAATATGTCACATATTCGTAAGAGTTTCACCGAACTGTATTGTATTGAAAAAGGGAAATGTGGATGGAAGTCAGAATAAGAAGAAAACTAAGGCATACCCTTCTCCCACTATGATAACCTGATTATCCATCATCATCTTGTTTACAAGAAAATGCACACCATTACCACCAGTTTGAAGCCCAAGCATTGAGGATTGAGCATCAGTACCACAAAAACCTTCCCATTCTCCAAAGGAAGAGACAGGCTTGTTGGAAGATGACGATACAGAGTCATGGTACGAATCTTCCCATATTAACAACCTGCAGATTGAGAGCAGAAGTGAGAGCCATAATTACATTTTCTTATACTACATTTTCTAAGAGACCTATAAGCAAGACACACAGAACAACTTATTTGCAGAATAATCACCGCTGATGAAACTAGAAATGCAGCCAATTTAGAAATAAAGCACAAAGTGGGAGGTGGATCTAACTACAGGAAATCAATCTAAACAGGGAGGAGGGGTCAGTCAGGCCAAAGTTAAAACCAAATCCACTTTTCCACATAATATTCTTAAAAGACAAAAGGGAATAAAACCATAACACAAAGTTCCAAAGGGGAAAGGCAGAAAAACAAAGAAAGTAAAGAACAAATCTGGTGAAGTAGAAAGAGGAGAAAATTGATAAAGACAACAGTAGCCAAATCAGACTTAGAAAC
Source organism: Linum tenue (assembly GCA_946122785.1). Classification (NCBI taxonomy): domain Eukaryota; kingdom Viridiplantae; phylum Streptophyta; class Magnoliopsida; order Malpighiales; family Linaceae; genus Linum; species Linum tenue. Next base: position 49,945,573 of record CAMGYJ010000009.1, read on the forward strand.
CATCTCTCTCAAAGACCAAAATACCCCAACTAAAGAGACTTGTTTCTTGTTTCTCTCTTATTTATTTTTTTAATTATCATTGAAACATGTTTGTAGGTAGAAGCCAGGCTAGCACAGCCCAGGAGAGGCTGAAAAATTGAGCTACTTGACAAGAGATGATGACTAAACACAGAATATCTCCGTTTGGTCGCTGAGAAAAAAGTCAGAAAGAAAATTATTATGTATTTTCTTCCCCCAGAGAGAGCCAGAGAAGAGGTTTTTGTTTCACATTTTATTATATAACCTAAAGCTACAGTCTTTTCTGCAACATGTCAAAGAGTTGAATCCTTGTTATGTGAATCAGATCTTAGTTTGGTGGCTAAGAAAGCATATGAAAAGATAAAGGCAAGTATGGCTAATACTTTTGAGGTTCTGAGATCCCCATCCACTAAATGGGCGGTAGAGCCAGCCATTTAATTTTATTAACAACCATATCGAAGTACCAAGAAAGGATTAAGAACGCAAAAAGTAATTAAAAAAGGGAGCATAATACCTTATCTAGCTTTCCCTTCAATTTTCTCGGCTACCAAGAAGAAAATTGGAATGATTCTAAACAGAGCCCAAATGGATCATAGTTCAATCAAAACTACAAGCTGCTTAGCCTAGCCAAGTTGAGTGAACAGCAAGTATGAAAAGCAAGCTCTAATTATCATCACAGGACTCATAAAAAGCTGCTTTCTTTCCACTTTTTTTAAGCTTTATTCCATATATACCTCCATTTCCCCAGCAACCAAACAAACCAGATGAAACAAAACTGCAGAAGTAAGAATTAGAAAAAGACCCAACTTTCAAAGCAGCACACTTACTTAGGATTCTGGTAGCCAATCTTCCAAAACACAGCATAAGACCAGTGATTGACGCCGCAGAGCAGCCTCAAGACTTCTCTCAACAGAACACCCATGGCAGCTCAATACAACTACCACCGCAGAATTAGTTTCTTCCCAAAAAAAAACAGAGCAGCTATCAACCTCTAAAATCGGACTACACCACCAGCAACTAGAGTGAATAATTTACTTTGCCAGAATAAAAAGAGACGAACTTTCAGCATTCCCACTTGCTTCTTCTTTCTTCCTCGCTGCTAACTCCCGCGACACGACCCTCTTCCCGCCTGCTTAGTCCTGAGCCCACCGCTCCTTTTCCTCTCTGGATCCAAGTTCCGTACGATCTTTCTCAGGCAACCCATCAGAAAATGGAAGAAGAACTAGAAACCCGAACAACAACACAACCCAGAAAGCTCAGAATCGCCTTCGGAAAGGGGGATACTAACACTCCAGCTGGAAAACAGAGCAAGCCCTAAATTATCCCACAAGCTTCCTGCTTGAAGGTGGCCTTAATCTGCTCCATTTTTTCACTCTCTGGTAAAATTGGGTAATGAGAAGTGGAGGGGGTGGAAGCAGAAGAAAAGGATGGGGGGATTTCAGGGTTTTGGTTTGTTTCGCTGTCTGTATTTCTCTCTTTCGTTCAGCTTGAGAGCTCTCTCTGGCTGCTAAATGCTAAATATTCTGTCTTTCTCCTTTTGATGCAGAGATAGTGAGTGATAGAGAGAGAGAGAGAGAGAGAGAGAGAGAGAGAAGTGATTTTTTAATTTTTTTTTACTTTAAGTTAAAGTGCGCCACAAACGATAAAAGCAGGAGACGACAAACGCAGACCCCCAAAATTAAAACGAAAAATGAAATTTTAATTTAATTTGGAAAGGTGGGGGAGGATAGGTTTTGGAAAAAAGGGCTGGATTTGGGATGAAATTACGACGATATGCCACTGTGAGATGGGGAATTGGTGGGGAGGAGTTATTGTGCTAATTGTAGGGGTGGGCATTGGGTGGGTCGGGTGGATTTTGACCATAAAATACACCCACCCGCGCTTAAACGGATTGATAATTTTTAACCCACCACCCACCCACATTTAGTCTCGGGTTGGGTTGGGCGGATGGTGGATGATGCGGGTGGGTTTGTGGGGTCACCCACATCACAATGTATATAATATAAATGTGTCAACTTGACATGATAATAGGTGAAGAGAATCATCGAGGGAAACAAGAAGTTGAAATAGGGCGAAAAAATGTCAAATTAGTTCTTAAATTGGATAGAAATTCTATTATGAAAGAGTTTTCTACAGATTGAGACGATTATTAGGTGCAAGAAACTAAGAAAAATAATTTCACAAAGGAAAGAGCAGTGATCTAGGCACAAGAATTAGAGAAAAAAGTAAAGGGAAGAAGAGGGGATCTCTATTTGGAAGGTTGACTTTGAGGTTCAAACTCCAGGAACGGTCCGAGTTTATATCTAACGTCTCCACTCTCCTCTCTCTGGCGCCAACGACTTTGATCTTTTTGCTGTTGGGTTGAGCGGGTCACCCACACACTCACCCACAACCCACCCACCACCCGGCGGATGGCTCCCAGCCCAACCCGTCACCCACCCACAGACCCACCCATTTAACGAAATTCGGGTCAAATGCGGGTGGGTCGGCCCAAACCCGCAGATGATCCGCCCGCATGCCCAGCCCTAGCTAATTGTACAAGAGTTAGCACCGTCCTAACCAAGGGAAAAACTACTACTAGTTTGAATTAGTAGTGATTTAACTTAGATGTTGTATTGATTTTATAATAATTTGCAGTGATTTCGTTGTTTTTAGTAGCGTTTTTTGCTAGTTATCACGGTGCTAACCCTTATACCTAATCCCATCCCGGAATTGGTTTGTTGTTTTCTTGCTAGTGCGGGTTGCTGTCCTGCTGACGTCATAAGTATGGATTGACCGTTTTACCCTTCATTTGTTCCTCTCTAATTAACAAAAGACATTTGAAAGATGTTGGGAGTTTTTCGTCACAAATCATGATAATGAGTGACCATAATCATATGCATAAAATCTGCCTCTTAACCAATAGGGGTGATTATACGGTTCAGTCCGGTTAAATTGGCCTGAATTGATTCGGTCCTAGTCCGGTCTTTTTGGGAATATAAGGATCAAACATTTGATTGGATACAGTTCGGACTTGACCTAGTCCGGTCCCAATTCGGTCTTGATTTAAGATTGAACTTATGGGGATTTGAGTGGCCTGAGGACACAAAGAGTGAGGAGTTGGTTAAGTTTTGGGTGTAAGGCTATCTTATCCGATTTTTTATCTGGTCCCAAACGGTTTTTTACCTCAAATCTAAGCCCGAAGATTGAATTGTTTGCTATCCGGTTCTGGTCCCGTCTCAGTCCAAATTATACGATCCGGTTTCGGGTAAAACCAAACAGCTCGGACCAAATAGCCAGCCCTATTAACCAAAGTTTTATCAAGTTCATGCTTATGGCAAGTCTTATAGATAGATCACAATTCTAAGTTTAGTTGTTTGATAACTACAAATTTATGGCAAAAGGTTCGTTTTGTACATACCCTTTTGATTTTTAGATGTAATACTCATTCTGACTTCTCGTTGAGTCGTTGCGTACATACCCTTTTGATTTCTAGCTGTAATACTCGTTCTGACTTCTCATTGAGTCATTTCTGTTATGAGAGTTTTCATTTTTTTTAGGCCTCATAATGTCTATTTCCTCTCTTGAATGAGTATATACCATACAGTGGTCAAAAGGAAAGTTGAGTGCATCCTCTATGGACATTGATCGATCCGTGTAGATACATACGAGATCGTTTCTCGTTGATTTTTTGTGCTTGAGTGGATAGAGATTCACTATCTTATGTTCGAGAGAATGTCGAACAAGTGCTTGTATATAGTGTCATAAACCAGAGACAAATGACACGTCTGTTGACACGTTAGCCACGATCTTTGGGGGATATATATCTGAACCTTATGGTTTTAGGTATGTGCTCTTTGGTCTTGAAAGGCTTATTGAAAAGCTATGCATCAATGTTGTCATAAGTAGAGTAAGTAATGCACTCTTCCACCCAAAAAAAAAAAGGATTGATTGAGTACACTCACATAATAGAATTGGGGACGTGGATGGTTCAAATAAGAGGGGATGATGGAAAATGGAGCAATATTATTGTTCTCTAGAGGGCATGGAATGATGGAATGAGTGAGTGTCCATGATGACTCATAGAAAGTGAAGGGATGGAGAAAAAAAATTCAAAGGACAAATCATCATCAATTAAATATTTGACTCACTGTTAATTTTGGTTATGAATGCATCTTTTTCATGGATTGGATATTCCAGCAAGGAAAGACACAAACAAGTGATTTGTTTAGGAGTCTTAATCCTCTCCTTTTCTTGATAAGAAATTGAGCCGTTGAACTGTTGGTTTACAAGGTATTGGATTGTATAAGTTACTGTAAACAGAACCCATTGAAATTGGATCAAATTGGATCTAATCGATTGTGATTTCTATATAAAATTTCATTATTATCATTTTTATTAGATTTAGTTTTGTTATAACTAAGGGAGTGAGGGTTCAAATTGTATCTCGGCTACACACTAATTCCACAAAATAATAATATAAAGGGGATATAAATATCATTTTATTTCAATGCAATTTTATGTATTTTGGTCGGATATTTTTTCGTTATACTTGATAAGTATGAAGCAACTCGTACAATAATAGACTCGAACTAACAAGGATTATTTTGTGTGATGGTTGTGTGGGATGAGAGTCGATTGCCACTCCTTTTCATGAGAGATTTAACCGTTTTAGGGGTCATTTGACAATAACTAGAGCTAATTTATCTCATGATTTTTATATTACATGATATCTCATGTTTCATTGTTTTTGTTCCATTTTGGAACATATGTCAATATATTAACACATAATGTAATTTAATAAGTCTTGGCACCACGATAGTATTGCTAATAGTCCCCCATACCAAATGCCATAATAATTTAAGAACCATAACAAAACAAAAAAGAATACAAGTATGTTTAAGTTTATCAATGAAAACTACAACCTGAAATAGTACTAATGCTTCAAAACGAGCACATTGTCTGTTGATCAGAAGACAAAGATTCCCAGAAGTTGAGAAGTCATTTTTTCCCTCTTATTCTTCTCCTTCTTTCCTTTTCCTTACATGTCCATGGTGGAATTCGAGTGGAGCAGTAATTTCTTCAAGGAAATTATCATTCTCCAGCTTTTTCATCATTCTCATATGTCACTTTGGTCAATTACACAAGTGATCATCAATGGACTTTGGAGTGACAAACAGATTGGTAGCTGAACTTCAATTAGTTAGCAAACTTACCATTGAGGTTTTAGATAACTAACACAATACTCGTTCTGGACATCTCTATCATTTTTTTTTTTAACAAACTGTCCAATTAATAATAAAACAACCACATAAATACCCACATATTAGATGACCTTGAAAAGTTAATTTCACTTATACAACCTAAATGAAACAGGTTACTTAGCCCTAATTCAATTATTTTTTTAATAATGGATGCAACTGCACCCTATCTTTCATTCAAAATCAACCGGGGTTCGGAAATCGTCTGACAGTCATACATGGTCCAATAATAAAGTAGCGGATCGGAACTCGCAACCTCATGGAAGCCAAATGGTAGAACATGGCCCCTACTAGCTAAATAATCAGCACAACAATCAATTACCCTCTCGATAAATATGCTCAATAGTAACCTCCCAGGGTCTCGACAAAAAGACCCCTAAATCGATCAAGGATCGCTCCGCAATGGTGGTTCACGGACTGCGAGGTTCTTGAATGAGCTGGACAGCACACTGGCCAGGAGTCGAGCTGCACTCGAACACGTCTATGTCCTTGCTCCCACACCACCTGAAGACCTTCCACAACGCCCCTAAACTCAGCCTGGTATCTAATTAGAGGGTCAATGGGTGCAACTCGCTTATGCTACTCACATGTGCTTGGGCGACGTTTGATCTGGGACCACTTTTCTCCCCGCAATGAGTGAGTCCACAAAACACAACGAGGCTCCGTGTTTCTTTTCCTCAATAATTTGAGTGATTTGACGTACGGAGTTAGATAATTTGGATGAAAAAATCTAGCAGCAGGACATAAACTAAAATCCGCGATCTGTCGGTGCCTCAAAATTGAGTGACCATTTCTGTAATTGCCCTCCCAATGTTACTCTCAGTCTCCCTTGCACTAATTGGGGACAGTATCTTGAGGGGTGAAAAAGAGGAATATGAACACATCCCAACTATCTTTGAGCCCATAAAACTACACCACACTTCCATTGTTCCCCATTTTCCTAGGGAATAAGGAGTCCCCCCAAGCTCTTCCTAGCTATCTCATTGGCAATGGCATTTCCAGTTCTCGATATTTTCAGACCTTCAATTGATGAATTCCACTAAAAAAGTCCCCCAGAGAAGAGACCACTACACTGGTTTCTGCAACCAGCTAAGCTAGCTAGCTGCTGCTGCCATGGTTTTTGTGCCCTAACCCCCATATGGTTGGATTCATGATGTGCCCTTAATAACTCATTTGTACCCCTAATATGCATAGGACTACACCAACAAATAATATTATATTATAATAACAACGGTTGGTTGCTATGATTTAAAGTCGGAATTAGGGTTTTGGTGAACTAGAAGCGTAAAAACGCAAGCATTTAAGTTTTAAAGCGCAATTTAGTCCTATGCATATTAGTATAGTAAAATTGATCTCTTTTATATCTGCTAATTAGTTAACATGTCGTGTTAGTGAACCACATAAATATGTGTAGCTTGATTTTCATGTATTGTCGTCATCAATTTTTACTATACTATGCATATTAGTATAGTAAAATTGATCTCTTTTATATCTGCTAATTAGTTAACATGTCGTGTTAGTGAACCATATAAATATGTGTAGCTTGATTTTCATGTATTGTCGTCATCAATTTTCACTTTCAATCGCAACAACGGTGATAATAATTAAATGTTTAGTTCTTTGATATCTGTTGTCTTTAGTCTTTACACGACATTCTCTTTATGTTATTCCTCTGCAAGTTCTGTGGACTCTCCATTCTTTTCTTGCTCTGCGTACTTTGATAATAATATTACCTTGGAGTTTAATGTTTGATTAATCTGTGTGGGTTATGGTTTTGGTGTTGCCTGACTGACATGCATGCCTTGTTTACTGCAGTTTCCATTCAAACATATAGTCGGGTGATGAATTCTTTAATAATAAGGAAAAAGGGTTCGTACGTATCAGCTTGATTATATTTATAATAATTTCATTCTTTTCTGTAAGTAAACAAGCATGTGATGGCTTAACAATGATTTAAATAAACTTGATTATGGATTATTTTTGGGGTTTAACTTTAAAGCCGTATGTCACATGGGTGGGTAAGTAAGTTGCTAAAGTGTTCTTAAAGTTTTTCATCTGGTCAAGTAGACATTCCAAGCTTCGTATTAATTTTTCTTTTGTTGTTGTGATAGAAGGAGAAAAGAAAAATGTATTAAAGAAACTTTTTTATAGCCCTAGTGGACTGCATATTCTATCCAAAAAGCTGGTAACGGCTTGTATTTTATTATTTTAACCTTTTTCTATTGGTGTGGATGGTTATATTTGAAGGAATTTTTGTGGGTTGGGTGAGTTCAAATATGAGACCATTTTCAGGTGAGGTTGATAGTTCAATCGTTCAAATTAAAAACTGCCAACCTGAATTCAAGAGTAAAAGTGTTACACAAGATCTTGTGGAAGAGTGAGTTCAAATATCGAGATCTGTCTCTCTTATTTAGTATTTTTTGTACAAGATCTTGTGTTTGCAAACACAACTTACGATCTATTGAATGTAATATTGTTCCTTATTTTGTGTTTATGTGGTGTGATTTAGTTGTAATGTGATGCAAGTGCAATCAGTTCGGTCATGCAAGGAAGAGAAACGATTCAGACATGTGATGCACTACAGTCAAGAATTGAAGTAGCTCGTGTATGAGTAATTGTGTGAACAACATTTCTAATATCTTAAATGATATATTTGTCTATCCTTATGTGATGTAGAATTAAACTTTACAAATGTACGTCAATGTGAATAAGGGTCGATCAAGAATAAGCGAGAAGTATATATAAAATGATTTTGATGGATAAATGTATATAATCTTCTAGGTATAAAACTCTGAAAAACATAATACAAGTTTGCAAGGGATACCTTGAGAAGATAAATAATTTTAAAAAATAGCAAAAGTAAAAGATAAAATTTGTGTGATGATAAATGATGCATAAAAAGGATATGCATAGCCCTAGCTAGTTGGGGACACATGAAAGGGATATGTTTCTTTTTTTGGGGTTTGGTACTCCTCTTTGGTATGTGGTGAAAAAAAGTTCATGATTAAACCTTTATATTTCTGTGGTAATTTTGATAAAAAAATTACAATATTTGTGGTAAATAGCAAAAGATTCCTTCCACAGAAACGCATGAAGGTGTCCTTGTTTTATACCTGCAGATTGCAGACAGACAACCTTTGCTTGTAGAATAAACATATATATAAATAGATAATTCTTATATATATTTCTGCTATTATCAATGTACTAGGAAAGGAGTAAGTTCTACTCAATCAAATGAGATATTATAAAAAAATACTTGTTTTCAAGGCATTGCACATCATTAGAGATCGGTCCATACTCCATGCACATTCAAATAGGCCACATATATATATGATGATTCACTTTTTTGTATCCATACCCAACAAGGGTTCCAACATTCTATCTACTTCAGAATCTACTTCAGAATGGAATGTTCTATTGTAACATGTATTTGGATATGAGTCATGGACTCAGGGTTCATGTGTTAATCGCTAGGGTCAAGTTCGAGGATCCATCGTGGTATAGCTGATTTGATATTGATCGTGCCAACACTTAGATCTCTATCAAAATATGTTATTAGGTCGCTCCAAATCAGTTTTAAGGTCCCAATTTGGAGTTCGAGTTTTATTTTAGGATTTTTTTTAAGTCTTAGATAAATCATCCATGATTCAATCTGATCATGTTGCAATTCCTAATTCGATGCTCTAAAAGAAATGAGTGAAGTCTCTTGTCACGTTAGGTGACAAAACACCTGATTTTGGGTTATTCGCGGCATATTTGTTGTATTCACGTCATATTTGTTTCATTCACGTCATATTTGCGTTATTCACGTAAGAGTGTTGATTATTCACACAACCAATATTGTTAGGTCACGCAACCTGATGTTCATTCACGCATATTGTTAATTATTCACGCCGTTGTAAAATAAAATTATAAACTTTGAAATATATCAAAATGGATGTCATTGTGTAGATTATGATCAACGCAACATATTTTTACAATTTAATTGATAATCCAAATTTAATTCCATAAAAAATAGCCAATACAAATTATTAGAGAGAAAAAATCTGAATTTCCATTTACGTGAAAAACTTACACTCTGACGTAAATCACCATAGTATTACGTGAATGAGTATAAAATGACGTAAATAAGCACAGAATAGCATAAATGAGCTGGCATTAGGTGTTTTGTCCCCTAACGTGACAAGAGATGTTGTTCAAACGGAATAATACCGTATTTATTTGGTGCATTCAATTCATAATTCTGTTCAACTCTCTTCGGAATGCATCTCAACCTCAACATCTACCTCCTTCAAAAATCTCTCTCATTTAGTGTGAAAGATTTGACCACATTTACAATTCCCCACTAGCTCAGATAGAGATGAAGTAGTACGTAGTAATGGTGGAGAATCTGTAGTGGTGGACTTCTTTGTACGTACTCGATCAATCGATCGATCGCCATGATCTTTGATGAATGATGATGATGATCTTCCCTAATCTTTTTCAGCCCCCACTTTTCTTTTTGTTTTTGTAGTTTGGTTAGAAATTAGTGATGATTTCATCCCCTTCTTTTCTACACAATATTATTGATGGTGAAATCTTTTTTGGTCCACCCTTTGGATTTTGCTGTCCGTCCAAAACATATATAATCCAATTTAGCACATAACTACGAATCATGACTAACCCCAAAGCAACACTCACCCAATCATACTCAGACACAGCATGCAGTAGTCGGTTACAATGAAAGACACTTCTGGGTCCAAAAAAAAATTAACCATCTAGCTAGACACCCGATCGATGAAGGTGCGAGTTTGGTCTTTTGGATTCGAGAGGTTTCGGGTTCAAGTTTTAGAAATTATCGTGTTATTATCGGGATGAAGGCACGGATTTTGGTTCGAGAAGTTTTGTTCTCTGTCACATTCCAAGTAGGTCGGTCGGTAATGGATTTGGATGTAAAAAGTTCCCGGTTCACGTTTTGACAACTATAGATTATTCGTGTGTAACTTTCTTAGTGGATATCATTACAACAATTTCGTGTTTGTCTTAATCGATGATTTCAGAAAGATTAATTGTTGCTTGTATTCATCTGTAGGCTGAGGGTTTGTCTTATCCTGCAATGTACGTTTATAGATAACGAGATTCATTCCCCGCACCTTGAATAATTATCTCCAACATCCTTCAGGAGGTCATTTGACGAGCATGAATTTTTGCTCACTGATTTTCAAAAGTGCATGTTTTCTTAATCTTACCGTACGTACGGTTGTTGCTCTTGCTTCGTTGTTAGTGCAAAATTCATATTATTTGGTAATGTTAGATTACATGTCAGCATCATAACCCTTGCAAAACAAATATATTGCATGCTATTATTACACAAATTATCACAAACCCAACTTATAAATTACATGATTTCTTAAAATTCCCCATACTCTTACATTGCCAAAAGGTAGAATATAATTCAAAACTAAAGAATCTCATAATCTCTTGTCTGAAATTTTGCAAGAAGAAAGGTAAGAGTAGAATTATGTGGATGTCGCACCTGCTGTGCCTTGTGGCTCCACCACTATCATCATCACCGGTCACCGCCCACAAGCCCGCCGCCGCCGCCGTCACCACCACCGCCACCCACCTCACTTCTCCTGTGGAATTTGGACACCAAGACTTTATTGCCATCAAAATTTCAAGAGTCGTTTCTATACCGTATCTATATTCTATATACAATTGAATTTTGGATTTTTTACTTGATACGGTTAGAATGTAGTAATGATGACAATGACCAATTTATAAAAAACAAGTAGTAATAATTCACAGTTTATTATTAATATTAATATTAATATTTTGTATCTTTGTTGTCGGTATCTCATCAATTTATGCTTTAATGGTGTGTCGATTTGGTTTGGATATGTAGGTTTTGTCAATAATGAGAACGAACTAACTGTGATTAAGACAGAAATTTTGATTAAATTAATGTGCCCCTCAAAATCACATTATACTTCTTCGGTCCTAACCAAAGCTTTCAATAATATTTCAAACAAGAAGGAAATTTGTTTAATAATTACGGACATTTAATTATATAAATCTTGGTTCAATTATAGTAACTTGGTCTAAACTCCAAATACATTGACTTTGACTCAATATACAATACATTAGGATTGTTGGTTGATTTTGTTTTTTCTCAACTAAGACCGTTCTTGTTCCCTTTTTTTTATATGGATTTGGTACGTTTGACTTTATTAAGTGTACGTTGTTTAAAAAAGAACAAAAGGAAAATACAAAGCATCTATGGTGAAATAGTATCTCATAATCACACATTATTCCGTAATTGATTACTCTATGAAAGTCGAGGAGTTCGGAATTTTCATATCTGCCCAAGAATAAAGGAGCGAGTCTATCCTGTTAATTAGTGGCTACCGTAGTATGTTTACCATTTCATTTCATTCCTTTTGATTCATTATGATTTGATCTTGATACCTGTAATATGGATATATACTTTTCACCTTCAAATTGTTACCACAGAAAAACAAAAAATCAACTGACGGACTATTTCGTTCCTACGTACTTTCTTCTCTCCAGTCCTCTACCTTCCATCATATACATCACAAACAACCAAGTGATCCAGAGATGACGACAAGTTCATCCATATAGTTCGAACAAAGGTCTCGAGTTAAAACCAGATAAATTAATTCTAATATCAGGCACTAAGGTAGATTATAGTGTTTAACCAATTTGGTAACATTCATGGCATCATCGATCACCAGGAAAAAAAACTGCAAACTTATTGCAACCATGAATAATTGTCCAGAACTGTCAACAATGAGGTTAGCCATATAATGGACTAGATGCCAAACAAGAAAAAAGTACAACTACTTGTGTTAGTGACCATCATATAACCAAATTAAGGTGCCGAAAGCCGATCGATAAGACTCTCCATTAGGGTTTTGCAGCAAAATCGTCCTGCTATAATTGCAAGAGATTTGTCAAAGTGGTAACTCTCTCTATCTCTTTCTGAAAGTTCCTTTGTTGAGGAAGACAGACAGAGGAGATCAGATCAGGAGTTAGGGGAGCATGACAATCTTGACTTTTTTTTTGGGTTTGGTACTTTGGTTAAACAGAATGATGTGTTTATTCACTAGTTTGTACATTTGCATTCTCTTTCCAATTCGATTGTTGGATGGCGATAGTGCATATTCATTCATTCTGTCCACACATATCATCACAATTCTATTGACAATAACAAACATCAATTTCACACTTCTCTTCCTTTTTCCCCCCTTTGGCCACCCATTCAATTGATCATTCATTATCATGATGGTGCTAATGGAAACTAAACCCTCCAATTTTATTAGACTTAATTTAGAAATACTTTTCCCATGTGAATATGTTTAAGTTTCTTTTAGTGACGGGCGTGTGGTCCGTGATTGTCTAGATCGTCGAGCCGGTTCTAAACATCGAGTATATCAACCAAGTGGGTTGATGTTGGATTCGACCAATCCGAGGTCAGCCCAAATATGCTCTGAAAAGAACTTGGCCGACTGTTAAAATGAATTTGCTTGTTTTACCCGAGTTTGTTCGTATATGATTTAAACCTAAATCGAGTGCGCAAAAACTTGATAAGATGACCAGCTACGCGTCGATGTCACCTGGTTCAATAATTGACCATGGTGAGTGGTGACTGTCCTGGACCACAAATACCTACCTAACACACTTGAGGCTAAGTTGATAAGCTAATTAGTTAACGGTCAGTGTTGCCGTATATGTGTATATATACATTTGGCTAATCTCTTTTATGTGTGGTTATCACTTATCACGGTTAGCAGATAAATAACAGGATATTAGATACGCTGAAGATACCGTTTTTGCTTATCTGACTTTCAGCTGCTATAAATGCCAGTGAACGTCGGCGGATAAGACTCTGCCCAGAAACCCATTATCGAAAAAGACACACTAGTAGATCCTGGCAGCTGGTTGGCTTGATTTTGTCTCGCCAGCCGCCATTAATAAGCTTCTCGTGGCACTTGTGCCACATATGTTTGGTGCTATTTCATCCCATTGCTATTAAGATCATCTGCGTCAGCAACCTGCAATTGCATTCTGAATATGAAATCAAAAGCGGATTGCAATGAACTATCAGCACTTGGAATTCAATGCATATGATCGGGCAGGCTGATCCAGCAGATGTGCACTGATTTGGGTTTTGCCACTGCAAATACCAGATAGGTGTACGGAGAGGTGTCGTTTGTGGAGCTGACGTGGGCAGCTGATGGTGATATTTTATCAGCATCTAGCCACATCAGCAGCCTCGTAGTCTCTCAAGTATGTGGAAGTGATTGATGATGTGGATTGAACAGGAAGAACGACATACATGTGGTAGAATGAGTTTACACGTTGGACAAACTGCCCAACTTTGCGAGAGTGGAAATATTGCAGAAGGCAGTACTGTCTACAAAGGGTTCAACTGGCCTCCTGGCACCAAATCAACATCAAAACATGGCAATTACAAACCATTATCGTAACAGATAGTCAGATACACCTTCCCGGTGTCTCGGTTTACTGGGATTTGACTCCACTCTTGGAATCTGACACCTTGATCTGCAGAAAGATGGGAGAAAACCTCTGCAGTCGGATGAACACAGCCATCACGGAAGCATTCGCCAAAAGAAAAACCAAGCTCGCCATCCAAAGCTGAAGGAATACATTCTGGCCTTTGAACTCGAGCAAGTAACCCCACAGAAGCCAATGCAATTGAGCTCCCATCCACAACCCGACACAACCCAGCCCTTCCCATTTCAGTTTCATATCGCTCCACGGCAAGATTAAAGGCAGAAGGCAAAAGAACCAGACGAAATACTGCGCTGTGATTACCTTGTTGAATGCTACAAACGCCACCGTCTGTAGGAAGAAGCAGAACGGGAGATCTTGGGCGAAGGTTGATATGAGAACTAGTTGCACGATCGACTGAGGCAAGAAAGATATGAGCTTTTCCACCAGGGATAGCTGGCGACCATACTGGAGATATATGTGGTAGAAGTAGACGGAGAAGTTGTGCCTTGGATCTGCACGAGTGAGGTGGTACAACAGCGCTTCGTTCAAGAATTCCCATTGGTATAGATGGAAGAAAAGCCCGGTGCAAAGGAAGAAGATGCCTCCAGAGACTAGACCGAATAGTACTCGCTCTTTGGAAAACATGGATTTTGCTGCTGTCCATAGGTTGTATCGGGTGGATGCTTCCATGCCGCTTTGGGATGATGGCCTATGGGCGTTTGATTTCCAGTTCACAAGGAGAGGCTTCTTTCCCAGTTGGATGTAACGTGGATTGAGGACCAAAATGATTGGCAGGGAGTAGATTATTGGATAGATTCTGAAATGGACTACAAGTCCATACCAAACTGCTGCCTGGATTATTTTACCTGCACAATAACCGAATTAGATACAGTAAAATCAACCCAAAGAAGAAAATCACTGCTGTGTGCTGCAATAACAAGCCCTATAACTGAAATGTAGGTTAAACCTAAATGCTGAATCAACATTAAGCTACAACATGTCCAAGGCACCATAAGCCTGTAACTAGAGAACCAAACTTAAATCAGTTTTGTTGTATGTCAAGCACCAATATGACGATAACTTAAAGGGCATTCCATTTACTCGGATAAGTTACTACAACAAACAGGTGAGGTAACACAAAATTTATGTATTTACAGCAGCAGGAGGGCTACTGATGAGATTAAAACAAGCCCAACAGAGTAGAGACACATTGCCAAGAACACAAATTTGATTATGCAATTCAAATGTGGAGACAGGAATACAGAAGTAGGATATATACCATTCATCAGACAGATAAGGATCCACAAAATCATGGCACAAACAATGGGCTCACAGTTCCCACGGGTTCCAATGGTGAAGGTAAATGGATTGAGGAGCCATACCATTACTGAGTATAAGCATAGATCCTCAGCCACCTTACGTTGCTTCAAAATCTTGTATATGAAGTAGCCAACTAGAAGATCTGCAGAGAATCAGTTCAAAAATACCCATTTAATAATCGTGCCCAATAAACAGCAAACGGAACAAGGTCAATTGAAGGCCAGTTCAGCTACTCTTGAAGAGGGCAAATCGAGAACTCTTTAAAGATTCCAACTTGGTAAAAATCAACAAGAATCCTAAACACGAAATGTTATCTGGAAGTCTGAAACCGGACCAAATGTGGAAACTTTTTCGCACCTGAAGCGGAGAAGATGAATTTGCCCCATGAGCGGTGCAGAACAGAGTTGGGAAGGAGAAGAAAAGCGAGCAAAGGGGAGTAGCGGTAAGTTGTTCTCTTGTAAGGAGAAGACCCAGAAGCCATTAACGAAGCTGCATCGGAGAAGACGAGGTAATCGACGTCGGTGTAGCGAACTTCCATGTGGGCATCCTGCCATTCTCCATACAGAATCAGAGCCAGCCGGAAGACGGCGGACCCTATTAGAAGGCGCCGGAGATTCATCGGCGCTTTCGCTGTCATTTCAGATTTGATAGCAAAGGCACGAAATGGAGATGAAAAGCAGACCCCCCGAGCTTGTAACTTGTAAGTGGGCTGGACTAGTTGATGAGCGGGCTATGCTAAACAGGCCCATCCATTAAAGCCCACTAAGCTGAGCTCCAAAACTCAGCCTAACCCCATCCACAATCACCACCACCACCATCCTCCGCCGCAAGCCGCCGCCACCGCCGCCACCACCTCCCATAATTCCCCACTGACCACTTCCGCCATAAACCCTAACCCTAACTCCCCTGACACCACTACCAAATGTCCACTCCATCTCCTACTTCCTCCTCTCCACTCGATCATCCCTCGTCGACGCCGTATTCGCCGGCGCTGGGCGCCGGCAAGAAACCCCAACCGGTGCCCTGGACCCACCAGCAAACAGTCCACCTGATCCAGGCGTATCAGGAGAAATGGTACGCCCTGGAGCGCGGCCAGCTCAAGGCCGGCCAGTGGGAAGAGGTCGCCGCCGCCGTGGTCTCCCGGTGCGGCCACAACGGCTACCAGCCGGTGAAATCCTCCACGCAGTGCCGCCACAAAATGGACAAGCTCCGGAAGCGTTACAGGGAGGAGAAACGCCGGGCTTCCCTTGGCGCTGTGTGTTCCTGGCCTTACTTTCGGTTGATGGAGGCTCTGGAAAGGGGATTGCCGCTATTGCCAATTCCCGATGGGTTTAATGGAGGAGAGGATTATGATTACGGTGAGGGAGAAGAGGAGGAGGGCGAAGAGGAGGAGGAAGAGGAGGAGGAGGAAGAAGAAGAGGAATCTGGGTATAGGAGTAGGTCAAGGAGTATCAATTACATAATTCGGCAGCCGAGTTCAAGTAATGGTTTTGGTGGGAGTGATTCAGGGAGTTTGAAGGAGATGGGTGGGAAGAAGAGAAAGAGAGAGGGAGTGAAGGAAAGGGAGAAGAATGGAAGAGGGGCGGCGGCATTGGTTTTGGCAGAGGAAATGAGGGCATTTGCTGGGAAGTTGTTGGGGATGGAGAAGAAGAAGATAGAGATGGTGAAGGAAATGGAGAAGATGAGAATGGAGATGGAGAATAAGAGAATGCATATGATTTTGGATGCTGAGAAGAAGATCATTGAGAGTATTCAGAATGCTTTTGGGACGGAGGAGAAATGAACGTTGAAGGATAAGTCTTTTTGAAAGGTTTTGTCTTTCTCTGCATTCTGTTTTGATTTAGCAGTGGAAGTATTTTGTTTCCTAATTGCTTTACCTTTTCACTGTTTGAATATAGTGGTAGAAGTTTACAGAAATCAAACTGGTTTTACAAGATAAGGGAATTTGTCATAACAATCTAATCATCTAGCTAAATGTGTTTACTTGTATGTATATGTGATAGGATCGAAGACTATAGGTAGATCTTCGTATTGTTAGTTGCACAGGCTTGAATCCTGGTGCTATTACTTGCTCTTCATTTCATTTGATGTCACTTTTGGATACTTGGAGGTGTTTTCATACTGTTTTTGGGCAGGTCGTTACTGACGATGATGAAGTCCTAGTGTTGTGATTTGTACATGTTGCCTCTCGTCGAAGGATTTCTGCCCTTCAGTAGCTGATTAGGAATCAGAATTGTAATTGTTGTTTCCTAAGTATTGCAACCTAACAGGTATAAGCAAGCCACAAAGAGTTGCTATTGCTATAGATTTTGTCAAGTCATAAGCAGGCCATAGATCGGTATCAAGTTAATAAAAAATGCTACAGTAAGATGCATGAAAATCTTAAATCTGTCGTCGAAGGTAGGCAAGAGAAGGCGTGAAGCTTTCTTGCACCTGGAGGGTTTTACACTGTAAAATGTAGTTAGTTGCAGGCGTCATCACGTTCGTGATTGCGTATATTTCTCGGGTCCTTGATCAATTTCACTGAGAGATTTTTGTGATAGATTTCAGCTCGAGGGAATTGAGATGTTATTATTTCTGAGAATAGAGTTTAAATCATCACTGAAAACTCTCATAGTTGAATCATCAGTAGAAAACCTGGTAGGCAAAATGTTAACTTTTCTTGAAAGCTGCAGTTTGGTAACTGTTGAAAGTAACTGATATTTCATGTAGATAGCCAGGGAAGTTTTCGAAATGTCTTTCTGATATTGAGCTGTTGAGTCTCGAAGAAGGAAAATGTGGGTGAACTGATTGAAAAGTACATTCTTCTGCTTGCATGATGTGCTTTTTATACTATTTGTAGGAATTATTACCAAATTCGTTGGTCAATGTGTAACATCCAAGGAATCACTCCTCTTGCTAGTAATTTGGAGAGTGTCTGCCAAACTATGCAGTGGGGCACTATTCTATATTTAAAGGATGAGATTCTGATAGGCGTGTGCTGGTGATATGAAACCTTGAACAGCTGATTGTATGGTTCTAATTGTTTCTTCCTTTTGATATTAACCTTCTCTGCTTTCTTGAATTTCAGGCATTGAAGATTATTTTGGCACCTCTAACCAGACGGTTTTGTTGGTGTTGCTGACTGTAATTTTGGTATGCAACTTAAACTAGTTCTCTTTAGTTTTGATATGATTTTCTCTGGTTATAGAACGTGATCTTCCATTTCGATTGCAGTATCTTCTGGAATGTGGTTAAATAGGAACTTCCATTCAGCGAAAAAACTAAAAACAAAAAGGAACTCTGCATATTTGAAGTACTTAGCTCTCTACAGAACCTCTGTGTGTATTATTAGTGCTGGGAATGATGAATTTTCATCCAATTGTGGGTTTAACATAGAACATATTTGAAATGTGGCAGGTTCGATCGTTCATGACACGGACCGAGTGCCATCCGATTCCGAGCTGATTTCGGACTCGAAAGCTAAAGATTCTTGAAGATTTTCTAATGTACACTGGATTCCAGGTAGTTGGCTGTAAAACTTTTGTGGGGGGCTGGAGAGGGTAAAGCTGAAGAGTGTGCATTGGATGGAAGGAAGGACATCTCCCAAAGCATTGATCTGTGGCACTTGCAGAGTGTATATTTTTTTTTGTGTTGAATCATTGCATAGGCACAGTAATTGATCTGTGGCCTTCCCTTTTGGTGCTTGACTCACTCTGTGCTGCATTTTATTAGTAATTGATCTGACCTTGGCCCCCTAATTAGTGGATTGAGATTGATATCTCGAATCGGCAATGGTTCGATTCAGAATTTGACCGAACTGATATAGAACCGAATCGAAAACATGTTCAGTTATTATTTAGTCCCATATGACATTGAAAGTCTAATACAAACCAAATGTCAATTCAATTTTGATCGATTATATTTGGTTTGGTATGTAAAATTTGGAGGTTGTGTGGAAAAGAAATAAAAAGAAAATGCTGTCGGAGAAGGAAATCCCAAGTCCAGACTGGTCTAGGCCCATCAATCGGGCCCGCCCAATTCGGTCCTCTTCAATCTAATGCTATAAAGTAATAGCTGCTGCTGTGCCGCCGACGTCGTCCTCGTCATTCCTCATTTTCCTGCGCCGAGCAGCAAAGATGGAAAAGAGCGCCAGCGATCCACCGCGCGATTCCGATAACAACTTGAACTGGAGCGAGGCCGTCGAGGATCTTCTATCTTCCGGCGACACAGACGCCGCAATCTCGCGCCTGGAATCCGTAGTGTCCCAACTCCAACTCCAACCCACTCCGCCTTCCCAAGCGGCGGATCTCCAATTGGCTTCCGCTCTCAACGAATTGGCCAATCTCTACTCCTCCAACGACTTCTCCCTCAAGTCCGACGAACTTCGCTCCCGCGCCGCGCTCCTCAGACACCGCGCTCTTGGTTCCCGCGTGGACGATCAAGATTCGTACTTTGGTGCCGCTTCCTCTTCTCGATGTGACGGTAAAGTTTTCTGTTTGATTATAGTAGCGATTCTCGTCATTATGCTTTGCGGAAATAGCAATTTATTGGTTTGATTCTTGTGAAGGCGGTGTTGAGAAACCCTCGTCACAGTCTGCTGCTGCTGGTGGTGATGAAGCTTCAGACGATGGTATGTTTAACACCTGGTTTCTTGATTTGATTCCTGATATCCCCCTGCTAACATTGCTTGCTGAATGCTTTTCTACTTCAAGGAGATCGAAAGATTGCTCATTCTTTGTGCTTGGATGCTGAATTTAGCTTAATGTAGGATGATTGGTTTCTCATGTGATGTAGCTCGAACATCTTGTTTTTTGTTTTTTTTTTTTTTTTTTTGCTAAGTTGTGCATAACTCTCCATTTAGTAATTTCACAATTTGGGTCGACAGTGGTGTTGACTGGTATTATGGAAAAATGGTAGATTGGGAAGCTGCGGCAGATCGTGCACCCAGTGAATTGCTCTCTCCTGACTGCCTGCCGAGTGTGTCAAAAGTCTCAAAGAAAGAAGAGGCTGATAAAAAGCCAAAGCGCCGTGGGAGGGGCACATTCTCATATAAGAAGAATGGATTGTATAGTGATCGGCAATCTGATGCACTTGTTTCTGATGATGAAGAGGATGAGGAAGTCGGAGAAACTGGCCAGAGTAGAGAATCAAAACATGGTATTTCGCGTCTTAATTTACATTCTTCTGTGTTGTAGTTCTTCTTGAGCAGAGGTTCAAAACTTTGAGACATAATTTCTTTAATAGATGGACAAACGTCA
Organism: Linum tenue; assembly: GCA_946122785.1. NCBI lineage: Eukaryota > Viridiplantae > Streptophyta > Magnoliopsida > Malpighiales > Linaceae > Linum > Linum tenue. Next base: position 49,965,908 of record CAMGYJ010000009.1, read on the forward strand.
AAGAGAATGCCTTTCTTAAGCTTTAGCATGATCCCACTTTTTGCCTTGGAGTAGTGTGATTAAGGATTAAGTTTTGACTAATTGAATTCTCCCAGCATGACAGTAAATCTCATGATTCATTTTTCCCAGTTTCATCTACGTATGGCACACATCATGTTCTTGTCCTGGCTGACTTCCCTCCCAGCACAAAAACAACAGATCTAGAAAGGTTTGTGGACGACTTCAAAGATCGGGGAGTCTCAATCCGTTGGGTTAATGACACGACTGCTCTTGCAGTGTTCAGAACACCATCAGCTGGTAATTGTAAACTTAACTTCCTTATGTAGTTCTTTCACTTTGGACTTGAATCCTGCTTTCTGAACTGAATCCCCCCCCCCCCCCCCCCCCCCCCCCATCAGATGGTAATATATATTTTCATACCAGCTTTGTCAAAGTGGACATTTCATATGTCAATACTGCTACTATCCTTGATTTTGTTAAGACTGTTGTTCTGTACTTACACATTGGATCTCCCAATATAGCACTGGAGGCCCGCAACTCTGTTAAATTTCCATTCACTGTGCGTATTCTCAATGACGATGATGTCCTTATGAGCTCCATCTCAACCAAAGGTAAGGCTACTTTCTGCTTTCTTATTTGTTGCCTTACATGAGATAATGCATCTGAAAATAATAAATTTGAACCTAGGAAAGTTGATGAATGTCGAAGTAAACCATAGGGGAAATGGGAGATGTCTTAACTGATGCATGTTTTGGAACAATTATCCATTTATTGGTAACAGCAATAACCACATTCTGTGGTGAATGCAGACTTGGAACCTCCGAGGCAACGGCCTCAGACATCAACAAGAACGGCTCAAAGGCTGATTGCTCAAGGGATGGGACTGAAGTTGCCTTCCCCTGGGTTTGGATCCCGAGAGCTCAAGAACCAGGAAGAAGCCAGAAAGACCCGGATAGTTACCAGGCAAAAGCTGAGGGATGACGCTTGGGGAGACGATTGACTTGCCAAATTAGTCTGCAGAATTATGTATATTGTTGGAGATTTGTAGCATTGACCTTGAGAGCTATAAGGTGGCCTTAGAACGTAACGTGGTTTGATTTTGGCTATTTGTCTTCCTCTTGATGTTCCTCTGTTTTGTCAAAGAAATGCTGGTTTATAACATCAGATTTCCTTGTGAAAGTAGAGAAAATTGAGAGATATATCTGAACGATGATCGCATGTTGGAGCTATCAAAATTTGCCTCATCATAGGTGTCTGTTTACTAATACATTAATACTCGAGGAAGTCTGATGCAATGCCAGCTCCCTTAAGCAAGGCAAAGTCACTAATTATGAACTCTTTCTTGAGAGGTTCTTCAACCCACATCCCATACATTTCAGTATGACTGTCTTTGTTGATGTATCCATTTTAATATTGAATTCCACGCCAAGAAAGTCTTTGATCTGCCTCAATGTTTCGACTCCATATGGCATCAACTTCCCCACCCTAATCTTGGAAATGTCGGGAGGGCATAGAGCGCAGAGGAGAAACAACAAACCCTGTAGCCAAAGAAGTAACAAAATGATTACAATAGTTCTTCGATTGCTATTCTGAAAATATTGATCCCAGGGTGGAAATAGACGAACCTGGTGTGAGGAGTCCACCACTCCACCCAGCTCGATCTCTTCAAGCAGAGCGGAAGCCATGTCTTCACCAACATCCTGTGGAGGCTTCAACTCTTTCTTCTCATCTTCCATGTCACCAACATCATCCCCCCTTGCATAAGAAATCGTAGTATCAGCCGAAATGCAGCAGCCAGCATTAGTTTCGGCAACCAAGGAGATTCCATAGCCAGGAGAACTGCCATTTTAGCACTCTTATGTCAGATCAACCAGTTTCTTTTAGAAAAAACAAACAAAGACTGAACCATAAACAAGAAACTCACTTTCCAGCCTGTAAGCCTGCTTTGTGATCGGTGAATATATGAACATCAGGAAGCAGATTATTGAAGATACCACGGGCAGCATGGATCATTTGGATCTCGAATTGAGAAGATACTTTGGCGGAGAAAGTCCACCCTCGAATCCTTTTGACCATTCCCTCATCAATCCAAGTGACAGCCTGTATTGCAAGGAAATGTATATAAAACCAGGAGGTCGAGATTACTAGTAACGTTCCAACAGATTTAGAGTCTCACCGACAGGGCTTGAACAATAGGAACAGATAAAACAACTTCTCCTCCACCCAATGGCGGAACTCCACGGCTCTCTATTTTAAGATCCAGTCCTTCAGAAGGAACCCCAAATCGCTTTAATATTGGCAGGGTAGTCGAGCGGAATGTGTCAACACATGGATCTTTCGAGTCATTCGTAATCCCTGGAAATGACGAGATCAGGTGACAAATTTCAATTGAGGCAATGGAAAAATAATCAATTGCATGGATTCTTGTTCCGTGTGAAATACAAATGAGGAGCTATAATCATACTCTGAGCTGCACAAAGGCTAGGTAACCCACGACATTGATTTGCAACTCTCAAACACACAATCAGGCCCCTTGATTTCCTTCTTAAGTCTAGTTAATGCAGGCTGTAGAATCCAAGAATGTGCACTAAGAGTAAGAACATCTAAAAGCTCGTACCTTTGAGCCTTATCTCGAGCGGCTTCTTGCCAAACAATCCGAGAACAATCAATGGTTCCAGGAAGTATCCAATTGCTCGACTCACACCACAATCATGAGCAACACGCCTTCCCCCCATAACCACACCAGGCTTGTACTTGAACTTCGTACCTGTCAAACACATGTTCAACAAACATACGTATAACCATAAGGCAACTTTCCCACACCTGAGCTGGAACAGAGTACCATCACGAGCCAGAAAAATGCTAGCAATTCATCATCATTACTAGTTCTCCTCAGATAAAGCTTGAAGCTTTCCAAAGTATCGAAAGCTTAGCCTAGAGCTGACTGTAGCTCAAGGAACCAGAACATCCTTAATCCCATCGAAACACCAAAGCCCAGCTAACAGTTGGCATGAATGAACACTGGATTATGTAACTTCGGGTATGAAGTGAGTTTTACCGGTATCATTGATTTCGACGACGCAATCATCGGTGACTCGGTCAAAGAGGCGGAGAAGAGAGACTTCATGAGGGCGGAGGCCGGGGAATTTGTCGTCGGCGCGAATGTCTTCGACGAGAATAGGAGTGCCGGAGAGCGTCGATAGAAGAAGCCTCTGCCGAAGGTTCTGGGAGCCCTTCATTTTCTTGTAGTTTACTTTCCCCATGATCGGAATCGACGAGTTATTCCGGCAAGAGCAACTTCTGGCTTCAGCAACAGCTCTCCTTGGAGTCTGACGATTTTGGATTAGGGTTTTTCCTCAATTCTAATCCGTGCTTGCTGAATCGCGAAGTCGGCAAATGAGGGGTTTTAGGACCCGGCCCGAATCAAATAAACCGCTTGGCCGCAAGCGGGTACCGGTTGGCTACGAGACTGCCGGCGGCCCGATCACACGGCCCAAGGCCACCGGTTAAATGATCAAGTGGTTACCAAAGTTTCTGTGATTGACAAATCAATCACCCAAGTTTGATTTCCCCCCAAAATCAACCTATTTTGATTGTAATCGTAATTTGTTTCCGTTGAATTACCTCAAGTAACTTGTTCAGAACATACAGTGGTATTGTTGCATATGGGAATTCCTTAAACCTGAGGATATAATTTGAAACTTGAAATATCAAATTGGATTGTGTGATCTCATTTTATGTGATGTCCAAAAATTGAAAGCTCATGTACGCTCCAAAATCACGGCCCACTGTTCAATTCACCCTCGTCGTTAGTTTCCTTTCTTCATCGCTCTTGAAATTACAAATATTGCTTTTCTTTGTACCTATTATTCATTGATTATTAACAATTTCTTCTAGATGGTTTCTATCTTTTGATAATTTTCTCCAACATAAAACTTTTGTACCGAAATTATCAAACTAGAAAAGTTCGATGGTCAAAACGTTGTTTTGAAGCCTGCTTCTTGTTGTGAGTTGAGAATCAGATCCCCTCGCTTTTCTCAATCTCTCTTCCGAAAACCATCTATCTCTCTGTCCTTCCCTCTCGTCTCTTTTCCTCCTTTTTCTTCCTCAATCTTTCCCCTTCCTCTCCTCAATTCTCCTTTTTCTCCTCCAATTCATCCCTTTCTCCTCTAAGTCCAGTCTCTTTCTTCCCCGATCAGCTCGGGACCGAGTGTTACATGCTCACACTTGTGCTGGATATGGTGGGTACAGGTGCTAGCTAGAGTTTGTGGCAGCAGTTTGGGCTGCTGAGTGGCATAAAAAAAGGAGCTGCTGAACAATGCTTTCTCTAAGGTTTCTTATTCTCTTTCCCGCATTGAACTGTGATGTTTGCTGTCTTTGCTCTGAAAATTGATAATCAATCATCTGGTAATTCGTTCTGGGCAGTTTTTTTTTCCTTTCCTTTGTGCAATGGGTGCATGTTCTGAATACAGACTTTTGCCTCATGGGTTTTTTGGATTCCTCAAGTGGATGGATTTTACTTCAAGTATTGCTCCATTTTTCATACGTTGCATGTTCAATTCTCTGATTGTTTGCTTGCTTGAAGTTATTTGAAGACAATTGTTAACTGTATTGATATTGAGTGTGTTCTCCGGATTGTGACATTGTAGGGACTTTTGGAGAAGGCATAAGAGGAAGATTCTTGTTACTGCTGGTGTTGTAGGAAGCGGTTATTGTTTGTACAAAGTGTATAACACATATCAAAAGCAGCTCGCTGATCTGGAGAGACTACTTGCTGCTGAGCAAGAGAATGATGAACTCGTTAAGGCTCAGTTACGAGAAAGAACTCTTCTTTTTGTGTCTCTATTCACTTCCCCTGATGCAGTTGGGAGCTGGGAAGCTGGGTTCTTTGGTATTATCTTTTGACTGGTTTTAGTGTTTTTTGGTTCACAGGATGCAAGCTCATTTCGAGAACATACAGACAATAGCTGATACTGCAACACTGCCACATTCTATTAGTTATTTGAATAGTAGGATAACAGAGGAGTTGGACCATTCGTTTATCACGGAGGCCTTACAGAAAGGGAAAAGCCAGCCTACTGCTCTGACAACGGCGGAGAAACTTGAGCTATGGGACAAGCTCAAAATCATAAGTATGTGGCTGGAAAATTTTGCTTCTTATGTTTGTTATGCTTGACAGTGTATAGGTTTATCTTGTCTAGTTGTTCCATTGTTGGTTGGTTAGCACGCATGTTATGATGTATGCATTCTTTTTGTTCTCCAGGTTTCACGAGGATGGTGGCATCACTGTGGGCAGTTACATTACTTAGCTTATATATTAGAGTTCAAGTGAATATTCTTGGAAGACATTTATATATTGACATAGCACGCAATCTGGAGAGCTCTTTTATGTCGGTAAGACCCGGTACATATGACACATTTTCCCATTTATATCTTCATTTGGGTACTGTATAGTTCATTCTAAGTTTAGAGAACAAAACATTCTGATTTCTGGGATAAATTGGCATTAGTTACCTGTCCTAGCCTGTGTCCACAGGATAATGTGCCTGTAGTATTTGCATCTTCTACCGTGGCCCCATAGTTGAACTGAGCACATTTCTTTAGTAAAAGCCTAGTTGAGTCTGGTATAATCTTTGCTACTATATCTTGTTTGTTCAGCTGAGACTTGTTGTTTATCAGGTACAATTTATTGGTTCTTATACTGCAGAATGAATGTCTTTTACAATTATTTTCATGCAGAAAGAGAAGTAAGAATACTGTATACTGTCGTGTCCATAATTGGTATTTTTTAAGTGGAAATTGTTGCTTGTTAATTGGTATTTTTTTAAGAAGAAGTTAAGAGTCTCAAAGGGAGAAAAAGCTTGACGAGAGGAGGTATTCAGCTCTGGTTTGGGTGACAAATAAATAAACTTAGGTATATTTTGAATTTTGGAGTCTCTCTTGATCTCCGCTGGATGGTTGTTAGCATACCTTATATCAGGATTGGGGTAATGGAAATGAATTCTTTGTTTGATTTGGGGTCGGTGGCAAGGATCCTCCTTAGTTTTCTCTTACATGGAGAATCGGCAGTTCGGCAAGTAGAATAATTGTGGTATTGAAAGTATACAATAATCTATTTTTCTGAAATGAAATTGCTCATTCATAAATAAAAAAGCATATGGCTTCAGTTTTCATTTGTGACGTATGTATGATATCTTATTTTTCCCAAACTGCTTGATTTTTAGCTGCACTTGAACATATGACTTTTACATCTTACGTTCTCCTTGCACGAGTCACCCGTCTTCGTTTCTGGTCCACTATTCCCCCCCCCCCCCCCCCCCCCCCTCGGCTTCATGAACAACCTAAATAAATAATCAAGCTATCAGCAGGACTAACTATATTAAATGTGAATTTGGCCATGTAGTTCGCTTGCTGGAGATTTCTGTCATAGAAATCAAGCCTTAGCGTACTAGGTTTAGATCATATGGATTGAGCAAGAAATGGAAACAGTTTCTATCTTTAGAAAACTTTGCATGGTTTCAATGAGCACTTGTGACTTTAATAGTGACATAACCTTTCCACATTGTTTGGAATTAGGCTCACTGGGATGCTGTAGTTTCTTATCTTTAGGCTCACTGGAATTGAGCAAGAAATGGAAACAGTTTCTATCTTTAGAAAACTTTGCATGGTTTCAATGAGCACTTGTGACTTTAATAGTGACATAACCTTTCCACATTGTTTGGAATTAGGCTCACTGGGATGCTGTAGTTTCTTATCTTTAGGAAACTTTGCGTGGTTTTATTTCACATTGTAATTTTGGATAAGCACTAGTGGCTTTAATGGTAGCATAACCATGTTATTCTTCTGAATTGTTTGGAATTGTATCAACTGGGATGTTGAGGGTCCATCCTGACCTGCCTCCACACAAAAAGGAAGACAAAGAAAATGGAATAGGTAGACACGATTGAAAAAGTGAAACTGTATGTTTTTCTACCAAGGCACATGGAATTATTCGTTTACTGCTTATGCATTTGGAAAATATCGACGAGATAGACATTGGTTCTGGGCTCTTCTACTATAGATCTTGCCCCTCTTTTTGAGCATCATCTATACATGCCATACCTGTTTGTACTGAAGTATGAATTTATGGTACTGTAGATTGTATTTAAACTGTTCCAGTTATTATTTTCTTGATTTATGTACATTTCTATTTTAGAACTACTTATGCTTGTCCTTTTCCCTTTGGTGACAAATGAGGATCGGATTTGTTTTCACCAAGTTCCCTGCGTTATGTTCTTGGTTACAGCTCAAGCATATCAGTGATTACTCTTTGCATGCTGGAATGCCTATGTTATGTTCCCCACGTGTTTTTCCTTACAGATAAACCTGTCTAATTTATGTATGTTAGTAGTAATCTATCTAATTTCCCTTGTGTAGGACGATGCGGATCTCATAGACAGAGATGACCAGCAAAAATATTTGGCTGGCTCCGATTACCTTCCTCATTCTGGCTTGCTTGTGTTGGCTGATGATATCCAAACAGCAGTGACAGAGGTTCTACAGGGGTAAGGCTTCTCACATATGCATGCATGATGTACTTGTCTGACCTAGAATCTGCTTACTTGGATCTCTAGAACTCTACTTTATATTCCGTTGGATCACATTTTGTCCATTTACTCAAGTTTGAAACTTCAGTATGATTGCGAATTATGCAATGAGAATGTTGGTCTTAAAACCAATTTGTTCATGAAGGTTTTCTCAACTTCAATTCCGCTGCATGCAGGAAAAAATTGAAGGATTCCTTTGACGCAACAGCAGTACGTGAAACTGTCATAAAGATAACTGACAAGTTCATAAGCACAATGAGTCCCGGCAGGTGGGTAGATTACTTGATGCCCGAGGACAGCAGGTTACACGAACAGGCATTGATGGTCTCTGGCGGCAGTGACATGTTTCCCTCTGATCTTACAAAATTTGATCATCTTATGCTGGAGACACGCGAAGTAATACTGAGGTGTGTTTCATTATTTGACTTGGCATAGCAAAGTCACTTTTTAAGCAAAAGCTCAAACAAACACACCCTCGTGGTATACAGACAATTAAGCATGCTCGTTGCTTCTGTTTTGGCAGCCCGGAGTTTGGCAGGGTTGTGGAGGTATCTCTGAAAGAACTGGTTGATGCACTGGTGGAAGACTTGAAAACACAGACCACCGAGGGTACACTAACATCAGGGCTGCCGCTGGTGAAACTCCTGCCTCGAGTTGCCCAGATGAGTTCATCCCTGCTCAAGGAGCCAAGCGAGAATCGTTATATCCAGATAATCCAAAAATCCCCTGAGGTTGAGCTCTTCTTCACTCTCTTGTATGCCAATACACCACCACAGCAGCCCTAGATAGAGTAGACAGCATGGCTTGGCTTGTAACACCATCACATTACTACAACATTCATTCTGGTTTTTGTTCCAGCATTTTGTTCTTCAGGCAGCAGCAGCAGGAAATGTAAAAAGGGTTTGTAATGTGGAACTAGGTAGATTTTGGGTTCCAGTATTTAAACACTACATAAGAGAAAAAGGAATACTTTAGAACGCAGAAATCGGAAGGTGGAAGGGAAATGGAATTGGTAATGTGTTTCTTGGGTTAATTGCATGGTTGGTCACTGAGATTAAAAAAACGTTCATATTTGGTCACTGTAAATATTTAAATCCAATTTTGGTCACTCAAATTAGTTAAATGGTTCAAGTTTGGTCATTCTCCGTCCAACTCCGTTAAATTTGTCTGATGTGGCAGTCAACCCTCAAAGTTGACCGTTAACTCAGTGACGTGGCAATTAAAAAGGGCAATGTCTATTTTTTACCCAAATCTTTTCCAGATTCTTTTATTTTAACCAAACCTATTGAATTTCTAATAATTATCCAAACGTTAACTCTCCGTCAATATTTCTGTTAGTAATGTTGACTAAGTATGACCATAATGAGTTGACTTCCTACGTGGCGGTCAGAATACCATCATTTACTATTTTTAAAATAAAAGAACAAGTAACGATAACATAATGAATGTCCAAACTTTGATAAGTTATAATACGCTTGGATAATAAATAGAATTTTTATAAGTTTGGTTAAAATAAAAGAATCTGAAAAAGGTTTGGGTAAAAAATAGACATTGCCCATTAAAAATAAAAAAATAAAATAAATTTTAATTTTCTACCATTTTCAACTCATTTTCACAATAAAGTAAAATAAATAAAACAAAAAAAATATTATAATTACAAATTGAAAAGGGGCTCATCACCGACGAACAACAACAACCACCACCTCTCCTCCTCCGCCGATGACAACAACCACCGCCTCCGCCGCCTGTACCAGGACCTCTCCACCATCCTCCCCCACCGACTCGGCCCCGACGATCTCCTCTCCAAGGACGTTCCCCTGATCCTCGAGCGGCACAACAACGATCCTCGAGCGGCACAACAACGATCTCGCCCTCGTGGAATTTCTACACAATCTATTGTTTCATTCAATTTCACACGAACCTTCCATTCCATAAACTCTGAATCATCTGCAACGCAGCCTGCGGCTGGTCCATCAGAACCATATGGCCCGCGTCGTAAACCTTGAGAAACGCCAATGGCCCTGTTGGGGGTGTTACTAAGGGACGGAGCGCACAGACTAAGCAGTGGGGCGCATAATCGGCGATGCCCAACGCTCGATACCCGCTACAGGTATATAAGGGCTTGAAGCCCTCCAAAGAAGAGGACTTCCTTTCTCTCTGGACTTTCCACTTCCTTTCTCTCTTCACATTCCACTTTCTACTATCTCATTACACTTTATCTCTCTATCTATTCTCTCAACTCTCTCCACAAACCGACATCTGACTTGCTCGTCGGAGCTTAATCCGGGGGCAACCCCGGCTCTTTCACAGGTTCTCTCCCTCCCGACGAGATCGGACGAACGGACGACGAGTCGACCCACACCAACAAATATCATTGTTCGATCCGGAGCTAGATGGTTCAAACAGGCCCATAGCTCTTCAGCTCCCCTGCTTTCCTTCCTCCCACCAGAAACGGCACCGCCTCGAACCGGGCTGGCCCGACCAGTTCAGGGCATTGACCCACTCGGAATTCCCGGCCCAATTGCATATCAGATCGTACTCATTGTTGTTGGTTGATGTGGGTTCATGGAATGGAATCACAAGATAATAGAGTTGAGTTTATAAATCTAAGGTGTAGCTCAACCCTTCCAATGGTTGTGTTGCAATTATTCTTTTTTTTTTTTTTTCTCTGTTCAATTCAATGTACTTGAGTAAATTTCTCCAACAATATTAAGATGAAAAGGAAACCTAAGAATTATGATCATGCCTTCATTGGATTTGGTAACTTATTACTGTTAAGGAAAAAAAACTTGCTAGCTTATTCAGTTTTTAAAATTCATAATTCTATAACTTTTTTTTAAGTATGGAGGACATTTTTAAAAAGATGATAGCATGATAATGTCCAATATTTTTTTTTGTTTCGTAGTAGGAAATGTCCAATTTTTTTTATTTAGTGACCTAATTTTTTATTTGTTTAGTTTAATTTGAATTCAAAAGGAATGATTATCAGTGATGAATTCTCTCCTACTAATGATGTTGTTGATTAAGGGTTCATAATTCATCTTCTAACAGTATTCTCGGGTGTATATCAGGTGCATGAGACAACAACAACAACAACAAAAAAAGAATCAACAATGATCGAAATCCTAACCTTGATATATTGAAATCCTTACCATTAAGAGTTAATATTGACATTAATCTAATTAAAATACTACTGAGAAAATAAGCAGATTCTAAAGGGCACACAAGGAAGAAAAGAGTTCATGCTCACAAGTCTTAGCAATCACAGATGTGACCAATAGAACAGCAACAATATAAGCATAAAATGTGTTACGAGACACGGAATTGGTGGATTGGTATCTGGCGCTCAATCGTCAATGATATTAAATTAAAAAATGAGTACATATTTATAGATATAAAAAAAAAAATTCTTATAATCCTTCTCCTTTAATTTCCTCCCCGATTCGCCCGCCTTTCCCTTTCGTACTCAAAATATGAACACTTCTCTTCCTACAAAGAGAGTAGCATCATACGGAGAACGAAGGGAGTAATAGAGATTTTCCTTCTCACCGCAGGAACTTTCAATGTAATCACAGGTCGGGCCCTCCACAAAATGCCGGCCCAATAAGATCATATTAGGATATGGGCTTATGAGTACTGATAGCATGGCGGCGGGTCCGGAAGATTGTCACTGAAGTAATAGTCAAAATCGATAAAAAAAAAAAAAAATTATCAAAGAAGGTCAGGGAAAAGTAGTATTCCAATCAGAATGATCAATTTCGTTCATTGAACAAAATGACGCCTTTTGATGAATTAAAAAATAAATTTGTTAGGTTTAAGTATGAACCTTATGTTGTTTGTTGGATTAAAGTATAGACGTTTGGATGTTGAAGGCTTTGAGTATGTGAGTAAATATGTCTCATTTACAATCTAGAAGATAACTTATGTGTTATGGGGTTGATGGATTTCCGTGAAAGTCTTCCCCAACGCCACATGGCCACTTTCTCGCATATTTTTCTTGAGAGGGATGGGGGCGGATCAACACTTCCTAATGCGAATAGTGGCAATGTTTTTGGAAGATTTTTACAGCGCGTAATTTGGTAGTGTTTTGAGTTCACTCAGTTTACTATTCATGTGCTTCCACTACAAAAAAAAAAAAAAGGACAGACAGACAGTTGTGACAAAAACCTATTGATGACACTGTTATTTCAAATAAAAATTGAACGGAAAAAGGTAAAATGATTTGACAATAATACATAATACGAAAGTTTTTGAATAGATAAAAATACGTACGATCACATATACATATATTATACGATATATATACTAGGTTACTTGTTCAACAAGGTTGGTAATTATATAGCCTGCAGATTCATTGGCATCCATGAATATAATGAAGTTAAAAGTTGGACATGGATGGATATACCCTATGTTGTCTTCCCTGTCCCTCTCAAAGGTTTGATCCCCTCTTGATTCTGTTTCTCTGTGGATAGGCCACTGACATACTCTATTTGCCGTTATATTCACAACCCATGGTTTACCGAAACCAGAATTTGCTTCGATATATGATTCTCCTCATGCTTAATTAGCTTGTTGCTTTCCTTTACACAAAATCAACTAATCACGTTTAATAGGCCAGCAATTATCCCATATCACTTATTACATCATTCACTTAATTAAATATCACATCGTTAAAGCAAGAGGGCTAGCATGCATACATTGAGGGTACAATATCCAGAAAAAAACTTAAACAACCCATCCAAAAATATTTTACCCATCAAGGATTTCCATGTATTTGACGTTTTGTTTATACAGTTCTTGGAATACATTTTAGAACTCATATTATAATTTGGCCCGAATTATACATAAATTTTCTATTTTGGCCCATGGTTTCGAAAATATGGTACATAATTCATGCGAGAAAAGCAATTTTCGAAACCATGAACTAAAGTAGAAAGTTTATATATAGTTCGGACCTAACTAAAGTATCAACCCTAATTAAAACACCCATTCATTCTAAATAAAGAGCCATGCAAGCGCTTAGGCTGGTTCCACGCACGCGTGCATAAAAAGATTCAAAGACAAAGTAGTTAGTAGACTAGATCCCCTTCCACGTTAATTATGATGTCTTAGCTAGCACCAATATCATCACTTCGCGTAACCATAAATTTAGTCCAGGTAGGTCCAACGTAATAAAATAAAAATAAAAATAATTTATTAATGTTTTATAATGATATATTCGTGACGTGTTTTAATTTTATATTATGGAAAGTATTTAAAATACATTCATCATTCAAACTATGAACGATGTCACTCTCAATTTATCAAGCTAAAGGTCATTTATGGAACATTAAACTATGTCGCAACATATGTTAGATGTTAAATATGAATCATGATGCCATGGCTAGGTTAGCGGTGAAGATGCTGGTTCAAATAGGGGGCCCTATTTTCGGCTCTTCCTTTCAACAAACCGTTGGTAATATATTTTACAGTACTGTTTGCAAAATAGTACAGATGATCCAACCGAAAGAACCGCCCATTGGAGCTCAAGTTGATAGGTGATTTTAGTGGTTTGGAATAGTTAAACAATATTTTCAACGCCAAACACTTTATCGCTGACTTTTCTGGTACAACTTTGAACCTACAATACGATTTTACAATCATTTATATTTTTTGTATGCGTGTATGGTATGTTTCATATTTGAGGTGGTGCATGGACCTCCCTCATCAGTCATCTCCATGAGATCACCATACCTGGTATTGATGAGAGGGACTCGTCGTTATTAATGGTGGCTCTCTCATGATCATTTGAAGGAAATGGTTTCTCTCCTCTTACCTAGGCGGCTAGGCCCTAGCTATCTTAGCCTCCAGAACAGAAAGAAAGAAAGAGGTGATAATAATTAATAGTGGGATCAACCCCCTTTTCCCAATTAAGCACCTTTTCTGGCTTTGTCTACTCTCCTCCATCCACCTACGTGTCGGGGAAAGAGATTTCTAACTGATCGATGTTTGTGGTTAGAAGAATGGATGGGAAGATCAAATTGGGACAAGGTAGTAATAATTAATTCCCATGCACGTACGTCAGCCACCATGTTTCCTCTTAGTCCAATTAAAGTGGGTTTTGGTGGGGAACTTCGTAGTTCATGTCAGGTGAGATATGTTTTGGTGGGGAACTTCTGTTATTCGATATTCCGATATCTGGTACCGATATATTTATCGTTTGGTTGATTATTGATGTAGTTCGTAAAAGAAAACATTATAGTTAAGTTACGAATAAAATACGTACGGGGTTGTTTTACTTTGTTTCTGAACTAGTGGCACGTTTAATAGTAAGTCAACGATAATAAAATACGTACGTAAAATTAATTGTTTTAAAAATAACTTAATATATAAATCACAGTTAAGTTAATTTAGCTCATAGAATACGGATAACAAACATGTTATACGAATTTGATACATGTTCAGTACGGGAGACCTCAAATGAACGAGAAATGATATTTAGATGTCTCGGTGAATAAAACACGGGTACATGGAAGTTTAAAAAACGGATAGAATACACGCGCGCGCATTGCCATATTATACGTGTATTAAACGCGGAGAATATACGTACTAATTGTTACTTGTTCATCAAGGTTCTAGCTAGCCTGCAGATTCATTATCTTCATCAATGAAATCAAGATAAAAGTTGGGACATTCCCCTGTCCATATCAAAGTTTGACCCTCCCCCTCTCTCTATGGATAGGCTACTGACACACTCCATTTGCCGATTTTGTGCAGCAAACCCTAGCAAAGCAAAGCAAAACCAGCGGTCTGTCTAATTGCCAAACGATCCCTCCCCATATCCTCCTATATAAACTCAACAATGGTCTCTTCTTCTTCTTCATCCATTCATCCTCCACAAGCTTTAGAATAATCCATCAATCATCTCCTTTGTTTACGTCCCTTCTTCTTGCAACCTCTCTCTCTCTCTTTGTCTTTCAAGTTTTTCAAGATGGACAACCAGTATCCTTGCAACGCTTGCGATCGGACATTCCAAAATTCCAATGCCATCGAATCCCACTACAATGGCTCTCACAAGATGAACTACCACTACGTTTGCACCGCATGCAGCCAGTGCTTCAAGACGGAGGCAGGGCTGGCCACCCACCGCCGGAACAATCCCGGCGCCGCTCCGCACCCGAAGGAGCCGACGGCGACGTAGATGAAGCTGGTCTTGATCAAGATGGAGGAGGGAGGATGTTTAGGTGATGGTGTCTTGTCGTGTTAATATTGGTATTATACTATTATTGTCCAGTAGTGTCTGTACAGAGTTATTATTATATAGTTAAGTTGATGGTGGGTCGTCTAAGTGAAGAAGAAGAAGAAGAAGTCAAGGTTTCAAGGTTAGGGCATGCATGTACATAAATAACGGTCGGTTGATTAGTAAATGGAATAAGAACTCCTCCTCTTGTTTATGTTTAATTATATGTGCTATGCTTTACATCTTGATCTTCCTCTTCTTCTCTTCCATGACGAGATGAACAAAAAATTGTGGTTATGCCAATGCGAAACTAATTTGATGGTACATCCGACATTGTTACAGGCACTAATCAGTAGTTGGCTACAACCCTGTAATTTAACCACAAATCATAAACGTCCTAAGTTAGTGAAAATTGTTTGAGATTTAATGGTTGAATCGGGTTTAAATGGTTCAAGTCAATTTTAATATAATATATAAGAACCTCTAATACCAAATAGAGGTTTCAAGGCCAACTTCCATTTTCCATTTGCAGTCCCAAAGTACCACCGGCACATTTACTCTCTTTGCATGTGTAGTTTTTTCTCAATATAGAGGTTTTTTTCTCAATATATAGACTCTTTGGATTTGAGTTAAATGCTATTTTTTGTGGTACGAGTTTCTCTACATTATTATTCGTACGTCACTCAACAATGTACCTAATGTTAACAAATTCTGAAGGAAAGAGTATCGTCTCACACTCTCACTTTGGTTTTCTTCGTTTGGGTTTCTTTGTGTTTGAGGTTTTTATAAATCATTAGAATTTGAAAAATGTGAAATGGAGATATTTTTCGATCGAGTTGTAAAATGGCAATGGAGCACCTTTGTATTCTTGAACGTAGGTACATATATACTTTTTTTTTGTTTGTAAGAAGGTACATATATACTACCAAACTACATTTCATGAATTCCAAATGTAGCGTATGATATTGACTCCTGGTCTGATTAGATGGGCCGAAGCCCATACCCACCATTTGGTTTTTTTCGAAATCTTAGAGTTTGGGCCACCAATCTGACGAGATGAACAAAAAAAGACACTCTAATTTAACCACAAATCATAAATGTCACATGAACAATATTCTCTTCAATAGTGTACTTACTTTGAAAATAGGATGGAAAAAACATAACACAATTGTAGCCTTCACCAATAACCCCATTTTATTAATTTCCAAAATAGTCTCCAAGGATCCATCATGATTCATAAGCGAGCGAGCACCACATTCGAGTACGACGTCAAACAACGTACGTACACATCCATTCAAGAAACAAAAGAAAGAGTTGTAACTGATTAATAAGTCAGGGTCGGTATAACCCATGATGGTGACGGAGATATGAACATACGATTCTCATGAATCAAACTGACATCGTATAGTGGCTGAACGGTGCGAGTGTCGAGACTGTAAATTCCCATGTCGAAACCTCCAAGCAACTTTCTGTAATGATTTTCAATGAGATCGTCCGTGAAATAAATAGAGTTTCGGGCGAACTCAGGATGGTCTTTAAGAAGCATAATCATTGCTTGGAGCCTCTGCTCCTCATCATATCCCATGTAATCGAACTGAATCCGCGACTCTTTCAACCACATTGCCGTTTCTTGGGGATCGTCACTATCCCCTCGAAACTCATTCAACCCATATTTCTTAAGTTGAGGAAACTCCACCCTGATGGGGGGTGGTAGCGGTGCTAACTGAACATTACAAGGGCCCACACTGTTCTGGTCACTACAAAGAGAGAAAAAAAAACCAAACTTTAGTTTTCTTCAACAAAAACTCCTTCCAAAGATCGTTTCTCAATTCCTCAAAAAAAAATTAAAATCATTTTCAAAATATTTTTGTCACAATTGATCCCATCACCCAGAAGCCTCGGTGCAAATACGAGTATGGAGTACCTTCACCCGACTGAGGGTAGCTAATCCTCACGAGTTAAGGTAATATACTTATAGTGCAACGAACTAACCGAGCTCTGATACCACTTGTAACACCCACCCAGAATCTATATGGTTGAACCCGTGGTTCAACCGCGCAGCCAAATCCTTGGTGTTACTGGTTGAACTCAATCATCTCAAACATCATACCCGATTATTAAACACAACCATAAACCGTTATCATACAAACTCATTATTCGATCCCCAACCCACTTATTTAATTTTTCAAAATGTGGGTTATTATTGAAAACACTCAAAGCAGAAATCCTAGGTGACCATGACAGAACAGTGTTCCAAACTACCTCATGATGGTAGTACAGAAGGATAGGGTAGCCTCAGTAGTCTGATCCTAGTTGCACCTGCGAGTCTGAAAACAGACGTGGGTCAGCAACTAAGCTGTGTGTGTGGATCTTTCCCACGACCTAATTTTGGGACCGCAATCAGCTAATCAAACAATCATAATCAATCATAATTTAGTACTCTATATGTCATCTTAAATCATCATATATAAGTTACCGATCAAATTATCGAATCCACCAACTCATCATCACCAAATCAATTTATCCAAATATAATTTCACGAACACATAATCAATGCATGATATGAAAATTCCGGTTAATTATTAATGGCGCCAAGGTCACCATACACTTACCCTCGCTCTAGAAAATCATCATCCGTGGTGCTCATGCAACCACAACCCTCAATCTGTGGTTTTTAACCACAACACTCATCCGTGGTGCTCATGCAACCACAACACTCAATCGCATAAGCGAGCTAAATCTACCCACTCTCAAGGGGTGAGGGTAAGTGCAGGCCCTTTCTACATCTACGTGAATTAATATGATCACGAATCAAACCATTTCCATTTTTCTCATCCATCACAAACAATCCGGAATCAATGTAGTCCCACTGATTACCGGTCCATATATATATATTTCCCGTCGATTATCAACTCTACGTTTCTAAACAAAAATCAACTATCCCATCATCCCATACCAAATCACATAAATCACCTCATTCCCCAGTAAAGCTACTCAACAGTACCATATCACCATTCCTTATCCAAAATTCATCAACAATTTCACAAAATAGCCCCGATGCAAATAATTATAAATAACCAGGTTGTGGTTAAAAATATCCTTAACTTAAAATTCACTTTCCTTCATTAAAATCCTCACACAATTCATGTAAATGAATTTATTGACACAAAAATCCATTTAATCCAGTTCTGGTCCTAACAAACAAATTAGAAATAAAATGTCAAAAATCTCGTATTAACCATTATTTTACGGTAACTTAAATTCCCACAAAACGGTAAATCCGAAAAATCTCCCAAAAATACAAGAACCTCATTTATCATCCTAAAACAGGTTTGTCCATTTTTTATATTTTTCAACAGCTCAAAACATTGAAAATAATATTACACTCGGTCTTTATCGCAAATCTCGTATTAAACTCGTTTTTACCATTTTAAGGATAAAAACTTCACCAACTGTCTACTTTAACCTTTTTAATATCAAAACAAATTTAAAAAGCAACTCTGACCATTTTAAAGTCAATAACATCTTAAAGATAACTAAAACACGTTTTTACCGAGCTTTCCATAAAGTTCATTGTTGTTCAGTTTTTAACTCGGAACCCATTTTCAAGTGAAGTTTTCTGATAAATATTCTCCAAGATCATTTTAGACATACAAAAATATATTTGATCAGTTTTAAACTCAATAAACCCAACTATCCATTTTTATTGTGAAACTTATCAAATACCGATATTTACACCGTAAAATCCATAACAATCAAGAATAATCACCAAATCATCATATCAACAAATAAGTCATCATCCACAGTAATCCATCCATCAAAATATGCAAATCAAGCATAATAATCGATGCAATAATTAAAGTCCCCTTAATCCCCACACACCTTAATTCGGTCGATTCCAACTCGGGAATTCAGTTCTAAAATTCCAGTGGTTGGTCCCCAAAAATCCTCCTCATTTCTAAGGTCCTGTATGCGAAAATGGTTCGTCGTTTGGAGGTCAAACGATGAAACTGCGAGTTGATCATCGTTAGTACGAAGTTAGGGATTAATTGTTAATTTTCCGCATGTCCCAAAATCTGCAGAAAACTGGAAATTTCCTTACCTCGCGTACCAACTTCCCGGCCTTGTTTCTCCCTCGTCTGAGCTCGGAATTCAATTCCGTAAACTCTGTGATGCTCGTGGAGACTTTCTCTTCGCAACGGTATCAAGCTTTGTAGCTGATACTAGCTTTAATGGTGCTGGTTTGGCTGACAAAAAGGTTACGACAAAAGTTTCGGCGAAGAATTTTCGTTGGGGTTGGGGGGGGGGTATCAGGGGAAAACGGAAGATTTTCACCGCTGCCGCTGCAATTCAAATCTCCAACGGTCAACAATGGAGCAGAGTCGTCTACAAGAGGGAAGGAGACGATTCAAAGCGACACCGTTCCACCATCATCGGAGTTAAAGAAACGTTCGTGGAGTGACGTCGTTTCTGGCAAAGTGCCAATCAGTACCCGATCTTCTTATTTCAACATTTTACCATTTTCGGCCTATACTTTCTTTTTTCCTACGTTTAGTCTTCTTTCTTGAATTGTAAGCTACTGCTGAACTCTGTACTGTTCTACTCAGCTATATAAGCTGAAGAGTGAAATGAGAAGAACCTAGATTTTAGGGTTTTCCAAACAAAGCGTTGTTATGGTATCAGAGCCCTTCTAAACCCTAGCCGCCACAAACATGGCCGACAATGCTCAAGCAGATCCAGCTGCTGCTGCTGCAAATGCACAACCTCGACTTGTTGTTGATCCTATGGCAGATCCCTACTATTTGCATGGTTCTGAGCAGCCAGGTCTGATCTTGGTGGGTGAGAAACTAACCACCACCAACTACAATGACTGGAGCCAAGCCATGCTCAATGCATTGGGAGCCAAGAACAAGCTTGGCTTCATCAATGGTTCCATTCCACACCTAGGAGAAGATCACTTGAATGCTTGGGCCTGGAATAGGAACAATGTCATGGTCCTTTCCTGGATTCAGCAAGCAGTTGAAGTCATCATCCGCAAGACCATTATGTCCTGCAAGACATCTCTTGAAGCCTGGAGAAGTTTGAGATCTCGCTATGGTCAAGGAGATGTGGTCAGAATTGCTGAGCTCACTGAAAACCTCAGCAATTTCAAACAAGGTAGTCAATCTGTCACAGAATACTATGGTAATTTCATTGCAATTCGAGATGAGTTGGATAATTATCAGCCCCTTGAACACTGCACTTGTACACCCACCAGTAGGGAAACATGTGCAGCTATGAGGCTAGTTTTTCAATACAAAGATACAAACTCTGTTATCCAGTTTCTAAGAGGCTTGAATGAGAATTTCTCCACTGTGAGATCTCAAGTTCTCTTTGGAGATGCATTGCCAAACATTGATCGTGTGTTTCAAAGGATGCTCCAACATGAGAGACAACAATATGGAACACAGCTCAACAGGGTTCTTGCAGTGGACATAATGAGTTTAGCAGCAAAAAGCTCCAACACTTCTCATATTAGAAGACCTAGACCTTACTGCACTCATTGCAAGTTCCTTGGTCACACAGAAGAAACTTGCTACCACAAACATGGGTGGCCACCAGGGATGAGTACCAAACCAGCAAATCCTTCTACTAGGACAATTGAGTGTACTTACTGCAAGAAACTAGGACATACTGAAGAGAAGTGTTACAGCAAACATGGATATCCAAATCCTAGGGTTCCAACCAGAGCCAAACCTCAAGCTCATTCAGTTACTTCAGAGGATCTAAACCAAGAAGTCAAGCTTACAAAAGCTGACTACCTGAAGCTGATGTCCCTCATGAATGACAAAGGCAACTCCAAACCTTCCACAAGTTCAGGTCCCTCTTTTTCAGCTGCCAGTTTCATCAACAGGCCACCAGATTCCTCAGGTAAATTCCTGCTCAATGTGAGTGATAAATCACCACATCATCAAACCTGGATATTGGATACAGGTGCTTCTGACCATATTGTGTGTTCTCTCGGTCACCTATCCAACCACAGACCCCTACACAATATCTATATCACCCTTCCCACAGGAGACAAAGTTCAAGCAACACATTCAGGCACATTTACTTGTGTTGCAGGCCTAGTGTTGCATGAAGCTCTATTTGTTCCACAATTTAGCTTCAACCTTATCTCTGTCAGTCAACTAACCAAAAACATATCCATTTGCTTGACCTTCTTCTCTGATGTCTGCTTGATTCAGGATATGCAGCTGAGGAGGATGACTGGTTCTGCTAAGCTATCCTATGGTCTTTACCACCTAGTGACCACTATAGATACCAATCCCTCCCAACACATCACAGCAGCCAGCATAAAGACATTTGATGTTTGGCACCATAGACTAGGACATGTCTCCCATTCTAAACTGCCCATTTTGCAAACTTTTTGTCCACAGATAGATAAAAACAGTTCTATACCCTGTGATGTTTGTCATTTTGCTAAACAGAAGAGACTTCCTTTCCCTTCCAGTACTTCTGTAACTACACATGCTTTTGAACTTTTGCATGTTGACATATGGGGGCCTAATCAAATTCCAAGTTATGATGGTTTCAAGTATTTCTTAACAATCGTTGATGACTTTAGTAGAATGACTTGGATAATTCTTTTACAAGCTAAGTCTGAAGCTAGACCTAAGCTACAAGCATTTTGTTCCTATGTTGAGAGACAATTCCAAACCAACATCGAGAAGATTAGAAGTGACCAGGGTAGAGAGTTTGCCATGATAGATTTTTTCAATCACACTGGCATTCTCCATGAACAATCCTGTGTTGAGACTCCACAACAAAATAGCAAAGTGGAAAGGAAACATCAACACATTCTCTCTGTAGCTAGGGCCCTCAAATTCCAATCCAACCTTCCTCCTGCCTTTTGGGCAGATTGTGTCAAACATTCAGTTTATTTGATCAACAGGGTTTCCACAATTGTTGTGGGGAACCTCACTCCTTATGAGAAGCTATACAAACAGAAACCAGACCTTTCTGACCTCAAGGTCTTTGGTTGTTTATGCTTTGCTTCTACACTTTCTAACAATAGAGCAAAGTTTGATTCAAGAGCTAGAAAGGGAGTTTTCATTGGTTATCAACGTGGCATTAAAGGTTACAAACTTTATGACCTTTCCACACATGATATTTTTGTCTCCAAAGATGTTCAATTTCATGAAATTGTGTTTCCATTTCATAACCATAACCCAGACCATTCCCCAACCACTCACATCAGATTAGGACACCTCCTTTAACACAGATGATGAACCAGACTCCCCACCCACATCATCTGATTCACCATCCCCACCACCTCCTCCACCACCAGTACCACAACCACCTCTAACAAAGTCAACTAGAGTTCCCAAAAGACCTACCCACCTTCAGCATTACCATTGTAACCTGCTTCAGCAGTGTTCTTCTACCAGTCATTCTACTCAACTGCCACCTACAGGTATGACATCGGACCTTTCCTCCCTACTTGATTACTCTACTCTCTCACCTACTCACAAAAACTTTGTCTCAAGCATCTCTTCTATTAAGGAACCCGAAACATATAAGGAGACAATTCAATTTCCAGAATGGAATGATGCCATGACAGCTGAAACTCAAGCTCTAGAAGCCAACCATACTTGGGATGTGGTTGAACTACCCCCTGGTAAAAAACCAGTTGGCAACAAGTGGGTTTACAAGAACAAACACCTTTCAGATGGCAGTTTAGAGAGACAAAAAGCCAGATTAGTGGCCAAAGGTTACAGTCAACAAGAGGGTGTTGACTACCAGGATACATTTGCTCCTGTAGTCAAAATGTCAACAATCAGGCTATTTCTAGCCATTGCTGCATCACAGAACTGGAACATCCAACAATTGGATGTCAACAATGCATTTCTGCATGGTCACTTAGACCAAGAAGTTTATATGAAGCTACCACCTGGATATGTTCCTCCACCTGGTCTCAAAAACCCAGTTTGTAGACTAAAGAAATCAATCTATGGTCTCAAGCAAGCATCGAAACAATGGTTCACCAAGCTTGCTGAAAAATTACAGTCACAAGGCTACATTGCCAGTAAGGTAGACCATTCTCTTTTCTACAAACAATCAGGTTCTTCCTACACCTGCATCCTAGTCTATGTTGACGATTTAGTCATTGGAGGTACTGACATTGGAGAAATTGAGCATCTCAAGTCATTTCTACATCAAACATTCAACATTAAGGATATGGGAGATCTGAAATTTTTCCTGGGAATAGAAGTGGCAAGAAGAAAAAAGGGCATTCACATTTCTCAAAGGAAGTATACATTAGAGATCCTAGAGGAGGCAGATCTCCTCAATTGCAAACCTGCTACTACTCCTATGGACTACAAACTTCATCTATCATCAGAGCACAACGATCCCTTTCCTAATCCAGAAGCATACAGGAGATTGGTGGGCAAATTGATCTATCTCACAACTACCCGCCCAGATATAAGTTATGCAACACAACAGGTCAGTCAATACATGTCCAACCCCAGTAATTCGCATTACAAAGCAGTGCTAAGAATCCTGCGTTACCTTAAATCAGCTCCCACAAGTGGATTGTTCTTCTCTTCCAATTCAAATCTCCATTTGAAGGCCTTCAGTGACTCAGACTGGGCTACCTGTGTCGATACCAGACGCTCAGTCACTGGATACTGTGTTTACTTGGGCGACTCACTGGTCTCATGGAAGTGCAAGAAGCAGACCACAATCTCCCGCTCTTCTTGCGAAGCAGAGTATCGAGCATTGGCTTATACTGCTTGTGAGGTACAATGGCTCCTTTATTTACTCCATGATTTTCAGATTGCTCATCCCCAGCCTGCCACCATCTACTGCGACAATCAATCAGCGATTTACATCGCCGAGAATCCCACCTTCCACGAACGAACGAAGCATATCGAAATTGATTGTCATTTCGTCCGTGAGAAGTTGCTTTCCAAAACCGTCAAAGTCCTCCATGTGTCCTCAGTTCACCAGCTCGCAGATCTCTTCACGAATCCCCTTCCTCCTGCTCCATTCCATTTACTCCTCTCCAAGCTTGGTGTCCTCAATCTGTGCCCACCAGCTTGCGGGGGAGTATTAAGGGAAAACGGAAGATTTTCACCGCTACCGCTGCAATTCAAATCTCTAACGGTTAACAATGGAGCAGAGTCGTCTACAAGAGGGAAGGAGACGATTCAAAGCGACGCCGTTCCACCATCAGCGGAGTTAAAGAAACGTTCGTGGAGTGACGTCGTTTCTGGCAAAGTGCCAATCAGTACCTGATCTTCTTATTTCAACATTTTACCATTTTCGGTCTGTACTTTCTTTTTTCCTATGTTTAGTCTTCTTTCTTGAATTGTAAGCTACTGCTGAACTCTGTACTGTTCTACTCAGCTATATAAGCTGAAGAGTGAAATGAGAAGAACCTAGGTTTTAGGGTTTTCCAAACAAAGCGTTGTTACTCCAAGGATCCATAATGATTCATAAGAGAGCGATCACCACATTCGAGTACGACGTCAAACAACGTACATACACATCCATTCAAGAAACAAAATCAAGAAGGTGCAGTAACTGATTAATAAGTCAGGGTCGGTATGACCCATGAAGGTGATGGAGATATGAACATACGATTCTCATGAATCGAACCGACATCGTATAGTGGCTGAACGGTGCGAGTGTCGAGACTGTAAATTCCCATGTCGAAACCTCCAAGCAGCTTTCTGTAATGATTTTCAACGAGATCGTCCGTGAAATAAATAGAGTTTCGGGCGAACTCGGGATGGTCTGCGGTGGGGATGCGAACAGCAGTGTTGAACCCTAGGAGGAGAGCGAATTCGCCAATGCCGTCGACCTCGTCCCACCGCTTAGTGTCCTCGTTGAGCCTGAAAACTCTGAATTTAGTCGTGTGTCTCACCCTGGCGACTAAATTCATTCCCGGTGGGACGCGATGCCCGTCATCCGAATCCGAATCGGGTACAGTGAAATCAGCTTCAGCATCATCTTCCACGTCATTTTGATCATCATAATCACCAATTCGCTCCCCTGGGTTGTCCTCGGTTACATACCTGGTCACGAACATCAACTCATCCTCCTCCGAGCACGTTACTAAGTAGACGTTGTCAGGTGCGCCCTTAATCTCGTCCATGTCAGTGACCGACCGCAACTCCGGACGATGTGGTTCAGAAATATCACAGACGAAAGCCTTCCCTGCTTGATCGACGACATAAAACTGACCCCTCCAAAACACAACATCCATAAGACAATGCCACCACCCCGGGGGTCGCGGAATCAATGTCCATCTTTGTTCTTCTTCTTCTTCTTCATCAAGGCCAGCCCTATTCCTATGCAACTTGCAAAAAGCTAGCTGTTGACGAAAGCTGATGGACGTCCGAATGACCATCGCGACACATTCCTCATCCTCCTCTGGCGGACACGACAGAGCCATTTTCACAATGAATCTCTTCTCCATGAACCTCTTTCCCCGTGCTGTCCTGCTGCCTTCGCGATCGACATGGAGGACCTCGTGGCGGTGCTTTTCCGGGCGGTAACTCAGCACATCGGGGAAAGCGGTGATCGCCGGCAGCGAGATCCGATCACCCGTGAAGGGGTTCGTCAAGAGCAGAGTCCCACCCTGCAGGGTGAATACCCAGCCTGAAACAGAGCCACGACAAGCAACCGTTCTGCCCAAACCATTTTCCGGCAATTCGATGTGGCGAAATTTCTTCTCCCCGACGTCGTAAAACAGCCTGCACCTGCTGCCTCCGCTGCTGCACAATCCACCAACAACCATGGCCGAATCGCGGCAGTACGGAAGCATCAGCCAAGGAACAGGGGATTTGAACTTACGCGGGGAATTGGCCATTAGGGTTTCCCTCCACGGCTTGCAAATGGCTCGGAATCGGATGAAATCTTTCGATTCGGTTAGCCGTTGATCGATTAGACACAAGAGCTCCCCGGGCAATTCGGACCAAGCCTCGTTGGATTCAGCAGCAGCAGCAATCGGCCTGGTTTCATTGTTATTGTTGTGATTAGTGCGGGTGGTGGGAAATTGAGGCAGTTCTTAATCAGTTAATGACGAAATGAAACGCAAGCAAAAACAGAGGTTGGCTTAGTGGCTTACCCGCAGCGATTCGCCGCCATAGTCTCGCCTCTGGAGCTCTGCTTTGTTTTCCGGCGCTTCAACATTCTTATGACTTCAGAAGGTGACATCAAGAAGCTCCTTTTATATTTTTCTGCTCGGCGGCGGCTAGGGTAGAGTTAGCTGAGTCCTTAATGCGCTTATTCAATAGGGAATTCTTCCATATCGGGGAGCAGCACGATTGGAGGGCTGATTTTGGTGCTCCCGCCCAGTTATTTGCGCCTTCTCTATGGCTTTCTAAAATTGAAAAATTATCTTACAGAAAGTTTGGAATAGAATCAATTCAGAATTTATTTCACTTTAAAATGAAATCTTGTAAAATAAATTTCTATGTTTGGAATGTTAGATTCAAATTTTTAGAAATAAATTTAGTTATATTTTCGAAACATATTTGTGAGATACGCTTAAAGTTGAATTAAATTAAAAAATTTAACAATACCCTTATTAATTTACAGTAGAAACAATATTATTATATAAAATTACTCATTTAAAATTCATCTTCTAAAAACACAAGTGTCAAAACTATCATACAACCAATCCGATCAAGCAAAACGAGGAATAATAAATAGTATCAGTGTTGCAGCTTAGCATAAGAAAGAAACTAAGAGTCTCAGTCGATCAGTTTACTTCATAATTGAGGATAATTATGTCATTGTACTAGTGAAATTCATTTGGAATTCCACTTCAATTCCTCGAAATTTGTAAAACTAGCCCCAATTCCACATAATTCAAAATTTTATAATTGAAAATGAATTCTTTTACATTCCAAACACACACACACGAAAACTGTTTCAAAATGAATTCTTAAAAACTTATGAAATTCATTAAATACCAAACGTAAGTTAATTATTTCCATTCTCATCTTTCGGATATTCTGCTATTTCGGACCAAACCAAACTCATGAGAACCGCAGTTCAATAGTGACATACATCTTAGTACCAAGGATCAGATTGACATTTGGCTTGGTTTTGACCGATCCAAATGTCAATATAATCTATTTTTGTTCCGTATTAATAAAATTCAAAGGACAAATAAGGGTTAATTGCATGGTTGGTCACTGAGATTACAAAAAACGTTCGTATTTGGTCACTGTAAATATTTAAATCCAATCTTGGTCACTCAAATTAGTTAAATGGTTCAAGTTTGGTCACTCTCCGTCCAACTCCGTTAAATTTGTCTGATGTGGCAGTCAACCCTCAAAGTTGACCGTTAACTCAGTGACGTGGCAATTAAAAAATAATAAATAAAATTTTTAATCTTCTACCATTTTCAACTCATTTTCACAATAAAGTAAAATAAATAAAACAAAAAAAAATATTATAATTACAAATTGAAAAGGGGCTCATCACCGACCACAACAACAACCACCACCTCTCCTCCACCGCCGATGACAACAACCACCGCCTCCGCCGCCTGTACCAGGACCTCTCCACCATCCTCCCCCACCGACTCGGCCCCGACGATCTCCTCTCCAAGGACGTTCCCCTGACGCTACTTGGCCACATCGATTCCTTCCTTGGTCTTGCTCTGTTCTTTCAGCTTCTTCAGGCGCATCTTGTCCCTCCACATGCGGCGCTCCAGCTCGTCCACGTCGATCTCATCCTCGTCGCTGTAGTCGTCGTCCGCGTTCGGATCTGTGTCGATTTGTGGGGCGACCAGATCTTCCGCGGAGGCGGCGGCGCCGCCCATGTAAGGCGCGGAGGAGAAAAAATCCATGTCGCTGCAGAATCCCAAGTCCTCAATGGTCATCATCTTGTTCTTTCCAATCAGCTAATTAATTCTTCTTCAAACTGAAATTCACGAGAAACCCATCACCAACAAGTCAATTATTGACTGATTATAGCTAGATCCATAAAAGGAACTAATACAAAGATTGAGCCACAGATCGAAGCAAAACATAGAGTTTATGGAATGGAAGGTTCATGTCAAATTGAATGAAACAAGAGATTGTGTAGAAATTCCACGAGGGAGAGATCGTTGTTGTGCTGCTCGAGGATCATGGGAACGTCCTTGGAGAGGAGATCGTCGGGGTCGAGTCGGTGGGGGAGGATGGTGGAGAGGTCCTGGTACAGACGGCGGAGGCGGTGGTTGTTGTCATCGGCGGAGGAGGAGAGGTGGTGGTTGTTGTTGTTCGTCGGTGATGAGCCCATTTTCAATTTGTAATTATAGTATTTTTTTTGTTTTATTTTTTTTACTTTATTGTGAAAATGAGTTGGAAATGGTAGAAGATTAAAATTTTATTTTATTTATTATTTTTTAATTGCCACGTCACTGAGTTAACAGTCAACTTTGAGGGTTGACTGCCACATCAAACAAATTTAACGGAGTTGAACGGAGAGTGACCAAACTTGAACCATTTAACTAATTTGAGTGATCAAGATTGGATTTAAATATTTACAGTGACCAAATATGAACGTTTTTTGTAATCTCAGTGACCAACCATGCAATTAACCAGTGTTTCTTTGAACCTTTTCCTTGTCGAGGTTAATGTTCATTCTCATATGATTAATTATCCACCGTCGTGACATCCTCCAAGTAATCTAGTTTAGTCATGTAGGTTGTATTACTTAGGTTCTGTTTACTTACTATTTTCTGTTTTCAATAAAATATATGTTGAAAACAGGTGAAAATAATATTTTGTCGTTTTGGAAAATAGCAGGAAATTGCCATTTTTCGTTTTCATAGTTGGAAACGAATAGAAACATAATGAAAAGTAAACTAGTTTTTTGGTTTCGGTTGCCAAATTTATGACATGAAAACAGAAAACAATAAACGAAAATGAAAGTGAACAGGGCTAGAGTCATGAAATTCGTACGGGTCATGTGGATAAATTGCTACGAAATTGTCAAATGAGACATTTCGACCCAAATGCCTCCTTATTAGGGGTGGAAATCGGTACGATATCGGTATCCCAATACCAAATAACGAAATCCCGAATACCGAATTACACCCTAAAATCAATCCCCCATTCCAATCCCTAAATAATTTCGGTATCCCAATCTCAATCCCTAAATATTTCGGTATCCCAATCGGTATTATCTAATACGAAATTAATTACCTTTGCAGTTATTAATTAAATATATAAATTAGATTTGATTGTTAAATATAGGAAAAAGAGACTAAGCAAAGAGTCTTGAGTTTGGATAGAGTTAGGATATGGATAAGAGAATGGAGAAGAGGTGACATCTCAAGTTTTGTCCTTGGTAATCTTTAATTTGACAAATTGGAGGCTGAGAGAAGACTAATACTAGTGTTTGTTTTTTGGTTTTATGAAAATATCAAGAGATTGGTGGTTGAGGGTCGTGTAGTAGTGAATTAGAGAAGTCTAGTTGAGAGCATAAAATACATACTAGCTTATATTTCGGTATTGTTCGGTATTTCGGTATATTACCGATCCCAATCCCGTAATCCCTAATACTGAATAACAATTGAAATTGAATCTCAATCTCAATCCCAAAAATAATACGTGTATTCGATAATGCCAAATATGAACAAATTCGGTATATTCCAAATACTGGTACCAAACTTCCAGCCCTACTCCTTATGATATAACAATTGAGGTAGAGGCTAATAAAATACTTGACTGATGGATTCGATAATGGTATTGAAGTTTGGGTGCTCAGTATGAAAAAAAAAAACCAATTGCTGTTACGAGAGGTTAATAGAAAATTTTGAGTGGTGGGTTTGATAATGATATTGAAATTTGGGTGCCAATCAAGTAAATTTACCGCGGAGTTTGGCCACAGCGCCTACAAGTAACCAAATTAGCAGCGAAATCGACAACCCTAGCTTTACAATCTGCCGCGCCCAAGCTCCCGCCACAGGCTCGACAGACATCAAGCATTCAAGCCTGGCCGTCGGCGAATTACTACAATGGCGACTGCTCAGGGCAGCCAGAACAATGGGGATATGTTGATGCTGGAGGCCGCTCCAGATGCTTCTCGTCCCTGGTCAAGCGCTTCCAATGCAGAAATTATCGACGCGTTGCCCTACATCGACGAAGACTACGGAAATCCTTCCATCAAGGCAGAAGTAGATCGCCTGGTGGAGGAAGAAATGCGAAGGAGCTCCAAGAAACCCGCGGACTTCCTGAAGGACTTGCCTCCCTTACCTCGCTTCAGTTTCGAGGTTAGCCTCCATGAAAGAAAGAAGTTTCCTTTTGTTCTTTGTTTGAACCAGGAATTAGCAGTGAAAAGGGGGGAATGCTTTAAAATTCATCCCTCGTGGTTCTGATGTAATGTTGCTTTGCGCCGCCAAGTACCAGACATTGTCATTGATTGACGGACGGAAGAGTATAATTTGTAAATGGTGTGTCAGAAAGTGCTTCCACTGGACTTGGATTGGGATTTTCATGTGCTGTAAGGGTGTTCTGAAGCTCTTTAGTTAGGCTAAAACCCCACTTTTTGATATCGTTGTTTCGCATTCGTGAAGGTTTGGTCTCCTTGGAGATTGTTTTTCAAGTTAAATGTGCATGAGAAGTTGCCTGGTAAAAAGTAGTCATGTGTGATTTAGGATCTTGTTAGAACTAGAAGACGTCCTTTAGCGTTTGAAAATGTTTCATGTTCAACCGGATCGACAAAAGTTTGTTCCTTGGTGATCTAAACTAGACTTATCTGAAGAATGAGTCTTAACATGTCTCTCTTATTGAAATTTGGATACAGAACTATCCGATGCTTGCCAAAGAATATGAACGCGTGAGAGCAGGGAAGCCTCCAGTTGCTATTGATTTTTCGCGATATGCCCATTTGGATCAGCCTTCTGCAAATAAGGTGAATGATGAAACTGCCTGGAAGCAATCACTTCAGAGAGCACAACGCTTGCTTCAGCATCAAGTTCTTAGGTGTGTAATTATTCTACTAAATTGCTTTGGAGTCCTTTGGAATGTCAGATGATAGATATGTAGAGGAAAGTAGTGGAACTAAAAGGTGTCCGGGCTGTCTTCATAGGCTCTATTGTTTTCTTTTGTCTGTTATTAATTGTATTTGATTATATCTTCCTGGTCTGAGTAGGAAGTGACTTATTTTGTGAAATCGAGCAACTGATTCTTTGAACTTACTATTGAGTTGGTTTTCAGGGTGGAGAATTTGGACTTGATGTCAAAATATGGTCCTGATATATGGGTACAGAACAACCGACAACTAGAAGGAATTTTATCCAGGTATTTTATATATTCAACACTGTTGTTCTCTTTGTTCCTTTTCTCCTCACCCTCTTCCTATTGATATGTGTGGTTACATTTACATATCCACATATGTGTTCTTGCTTAAGGTTGAGTTTCATCTCCTTGCATTCAGGCTTCCATATAGCATTGCATCCATTGTCGAAGGCACCCTGTGCATCTTTATATGTGCCTTGCACTTCTATGCTTGTTGGTAGGATGAAAGAAATGAAAATTTATAGCTGTTCTCTAGGGCTGTAGTTCTCGCATCTCTGGGCCTGTTCTTTTCTCAGTCGTACATCTTTTTTTTGTTTCTGTTACTTAACCATTTACAGATCTGTGCATATTTTCTTCAAAGTATTATCATCAGAATCGAAGTATTGCTCAACTATAACTTTACCTTTTTAAAAATCACCGTCTCATGTTCTTACTGTCAATACTGTATCATTGGTTTCAGGATGCAGAAACTGGCTCAGGAACACAATGAAAAGATTGAAGCAGTAAACCGTGAGAGGAAGTACCATCAGGTTACTTACCAAGACTTCATTACAACCTCTTTTTTTTTTAATTCTGTGGAGTTCTTGAACTTTTAAACAGTCTAGATGAACCTTTTCCATTAAATGACAGCAAACAACTGCATACGAGCTGAATGCCCTGTCAACACAGTGGAAAGAGCTTGCCTTGAAAAATATCGAAATTCAAGCAGCATGTGCTAATGTCCAGAGGCAGATAGATGATCTGAAGGTTGAAGCCTCCGAGAGGTATGCCAATATTGATCATTTATTCTCAGTGGAGCAAATTAATGCTTACCAGATCACGAGCTAATTTTATTTCTCATTATATTCAGAGGATGGAACTTGGAAGCCAGCATAGAGAATGGTTCACAGTTGCACTGAGTAATTATCAGGTAGCTTTTTCGCTTTTTTACAGCTGATGTCTTTCTAATTACGCATGCCATACCAGTAATGAAAGACGATTTAATCAAAAGTTTGTTGGTCGAGCTGCTCGATACATGATTCATTGATCATGAAATCATTATCAGATGTGTAGCGTGATGCCCAGCATATCTTTGCTCGTTTAGCTGCAAACCGATCGCAGTTTACATCGATGCGTTCCTAGACCGTTTACAACGCGCTTCCGGCCTTGTTTAACGTATGTGGATTTTGGTGCAGGATGATAAGTAGGAATGGAGAAGTTGATCTCTACTCTCTTGTTAGAAGCGGGCATGGTACACTATCAGGAACTTGCTGCATGCTGTTCAGTCAGCCTGTGGTGATTTCACTCATCTGTGTCGATAGCCTCGCAGCGACGCGGCTCAATGTGATATGAGAGGTCGTGGTTTGAAAGTACTGTAAACATATATAGTACGTTGAGCTTGTGGCCATTTATCCAGAGCTACTAAGAACCATATCAAGTCGTTATGTATTTAGAATGACAGTGGAAGTCTACCCTACCAATTGCTGATATATATATAAACATAAACACAGTATGTGTTGCAACTTGCAAGTACACGATGCAATTACAAGTGCCCGACAACGTCCTTTCCAAGGTATACATCCATAATCCATTACAATTTTGAGATCGAATCTACAATAAGTGACATGGATTACTAATCGGTTTGATACATTCCCAGACAGTTGTTGCGGCTGAGCGAGAAGTTGGAATTAGGTAATTAATTCTTTCATAACGTGAATATCACTTATAGTGTAGTAAAATTAATTTATGACAATCAATTAATAATAAGTTTTGGTAAATTGGCAAAAAAGATTTATGTCACCTTAAATTGATGAGGACAAATCATTTTCCATTTCATATGCATATATAGGATTTTATTATTATTTTACCAAAACTTACCTGTTTAGATGTTGAATTAATAGATTTTGGACATGATACTATATAATCCTAAACCCTTAGTAAGTGAACTCGAGATCCTAATTCTCTAAACACCACACCATAAACCCCAAGTGGTGCGTCAAATATGTTGGATAAATTGGAAATAATTACAACCGTCAATTATTGTTTCTAATTAAATTATTCTTAGGGTGTATGATTTTAAAAACTATGGCATAAATTGTACTGATAGGACTTAGGGCATAGTATCATGCTCCAAACTCCGATTACTTCAAGCCTCAAGGTCGTCTAGATATAGCTTTCTTACTAAGGATATGTGATACCCCACATATACCTGGGGCGTGCAACAAAACTTTCCAGATAATTGAGAATATAATAATAATATGAGCTAGTAATGATATACATAGAATCTCGCATACAAGGATTTGGTCCAGTAATAATATCATCGATCTTGAATGTGAAGGTCTCGGATTTCAAACATATATATTACCAATATAAAAAGGAAAACGCTATACATAGAATCGCGATTTATGGAGTTAGTTGTGTGTTGGCCACCTCCTTTAGTCTTGAAACGAGAGAAGCACTCAGCGGCGGATCCAGGAGGGGGCCGCCCCCGAGACGCGGCCCAGCCCTTCTTTGGATCAAAGCTAGTATAACACTTGTAAATTTTTTTTATTTTCGATAATCGTTTAAGTATTCGTCGAGCTACGGCCCAGCCCACTCTGCCTCTTTTCAAAATGTGGCTCGGTGCTCTACCCAGTCCTGAATCCGTCGCCGGAAGCACTTATATAGACCAGGCATAAGACTTGCCTTGGATGAAGGGACTAATAAGTACGTCTTAAGCACTTTGTCATTATCTCCACGATATGAGGAGGGGATCGAAATCAATTGGGCCCATTATCTAATCACATATCTAGAATGTTTGTTGGTATTAAACTATTAATCAACCAAGAGAAGAGTTCAAATCAGCATCCATTCCACGCCAAGTACGTACAACGAGCTAAGTAGTGGTGGGGAGTTTGGCAGCCGCAAGAAACTTCCTTTCCTTCCTTCCCCTATAATGCGATCGAAAGTTGACCGCCAAAAACTAAATGCCAAGCCAGCAGGGTAATTAGTTTGACCGGTAAACCCACCACCCACCCCACAAGAACCAAAATTAAAAATTGGGTTTTCTTTTGAACCGGCTTTACTTCAATGACTGAAGACCTTCAATTTCCACCCACAATAATATATATGGCATCTATTCAACACCCCCACCTCTCCCTTTCAGCCGTTATCTCTTACCATTCATCCCTTTTTTCCTTTTGCAACATTTTGTGTGGTTGCGTGCTGTCCGGTGCATAGTTGAATTGATGCCTTCTAGCATTGTCCTGCGTACAACGATTGGGATCGAAAATGACGCGATTTGGTTATCTCGGTATACGATGATTCGTATTTTTTGATGGAGTGAAGATGAAACGCAAAATGACAGTTTGCGATGCATGGTAATCAATATTGGTTTGAAAGTTTCGATGGTGGGATATGTCGGAGGATTATAAAAAAAAATGTGTATGATATCCTATTGCCACATCTTATTCTCGGCGAGGTCGATGATCTATGGTGTGGCTGCATTTCGCAACGAACATATGTAAGATAAATATTTGGTCCGCAACTAAATATTTTGACGAACCACTATTAAATATATGTGAAACGGGTCGTTATTACTAAATAGACCTACTAGATAAGTTAAAAAGAACGCAAATGTTAAGCATGGCGTAAGCATCATAAGTTCCATAGTAAAACTCATTGTCATGTGAACCAAACCACATTAGGGGTTGGACCAGTAGAACCATCAATGAGTTATTAAGGCGGTTCAGTGCATTTCTTTGGACAGTTGGGGGATGGACCGAACGATTTTAAACGATGTGTATGAAACCAGATGAACTGGGCTGGTTTAACTGATTCATTGTTCTGTAATTTTAACCACATAAAATTTAAGAAAACAAAACTTTAACACAAAACTTCATTTTCTTCGTTTTTCTGCCTCCTTGTCGGTACACTGTCAATTGTCGCCCTAATTACTAATTTGAGTTTAGTAAAAAAAAAGGGCAATGTCTATTTTTTACCCAAACCTTTTTCAGATTCTTTTATTTTAACCAAACCTATAGAAATTCTATTTATTATCCAAACGTATTATAATTTATCAAAGTCTGGGCATTCATTCTGTTACCGTTACTTATTTTGTCCACGTGAGAGGTGGGATTTTGTTTTGTTTTTTGATAATCTTTTTATTAAAAATAGTAAATGATGGTATTCTGACCGCCACGTAAGAAGTCAACTCATTATGGTCATACTTAGTCAGCATTACTAACAGAAAAGTTGACGGAGAGTTAACGTTTGGATAATTTTTAGGAATTCAATAGGTTTGGTTAAAATAAAAGAATCTGAAAAAGGTTTGGGTAAAAAATAGACATTGCCAAAAAAAAAATTGTGATATAGTTTTAATGATGTGTTGGAAGTTTTGATAATGGATGATACGAATTTAAAATTATTTCTGGTTAGTAATAAATTACTAACTTTTTTATACTATTAACGATTACCTCTACAACATAAACCATAAATTTTTCAAATTCAACATCCGAACGACGGAACGAGTTATGAAAACATGGGTTAAACCTATAAAAGAAAAAGAGACAAAAAGAAGTGACCCCTCCACCCAATAAAATACACACCAAACTCAAGTGGTTTACATTATACATTCACATGCAAATGATATATATACTGCATACTTCAGCATATCCTTTCTAGAGCTCTCTCCAACAACTCTTTTCCAATTGGAAAAAAAAATGGAGGATCTAGAAATTGAAATCCCGCACTATTTTCTCTGTCCGATCTCCCTCCAAATCATGAAGGATCCAGTCACCGCCATCACCGGCATCACCTACGACCGCGACAGCATCGAACAATGGCTCCAGAACTCCTCCACCGCCACCGCCGCCGCCGTCTGCCCAGTCTCCAAACAGCCGCTCCCGAGAACCGCCGACCTTACTCCCAACCACACGCTCCGCCGCCTCATCCAAGCCTGGTGCACCCTCAACTCCGTCAACCGGATCCCAACCCCAAAATCCCCACTCGCCAAACCCCACGTCACCAAGCTCCTCCGCGAAATCCTCCACCACGCGCCGCCGTCGGGATCCCTCCACGCGCTCCTCAAGCTCGACAGCCTGGCCTCCGAGAGCGACCGCAACCGCGCCACCATCGCCGACGCCGGCGCCGCCAAGGCCATGGTCTCCCTCGTCCTCAACCCCGAATTCCGCACCGCCTCCGCCGGCGGTGTGGAGCACGCGCTCCGCGTCCTAAATCTCGTGTGGAACCACACCCCGGAAACCACCACGAAGCTTCTCGTGAGGCAGAACGAGGGCCCACTCCTCCACTCGCTGACGTGGATTTTGAACAATTCAAATTCAAATTCCCAACAGAATCAGACCACGCAGGCAATGTGCCTCGCCAACCGCGTGATCGCTTACGCCAGCGCGAGTCTCCTGGAAAGAATCGAGCCGGAATTCTTCCGGACCATCGTGGTCCGGATCCTGGAGAGCCGGACCGCCTCGAAACAAGCGAGGCGGTCCGCACTCCAGGCGCTGGTGGAGGCGTGCCCGTGGGGGGCGAACAGGGCCAAGATCGTGGAGGCCGACGCGATCCACGCGCTGATCGAGCTGCAGCTCGATCAGATGTCGTCGTCCGCGTCCGCGGGGAGCAAGGTCGGGGCGGTGGCGGCGGCGGCGGGGGAGAAGCACGCGACGGAGCTGGCGTTCGACCTGCTGGCTCGGCTGTGCACGAGCGCGGACGGGAGGGAGAGGCTGGTGGGGCACGCGGCGGGGCTGGCGGTGGTGGCGAAGAGGACGCTGAGGGTGTCGGCGGCGACGGACGACCGGGCGGTGCAGGTGCTGGGGATGGTGGCGAGGTACGCGGCGGGGAAGGAGGAGGTGCTGACGGAGATGCTGAGGGTCGGGGCGGTGACGAAGCTGTGCATGGTGATGCAGGCGGATTGCGCGGCGTATTTGAAGGAGAAGGCGCGTGGGATACTGAGGGAGCACTCGGCGTTTTGGAACAACTCGCCGTGCATTGCGGTGTATCTGCTGACGTGGTATCCCCGGTAGGCCCGCGGTAGTATACTACGACGCCGTTAGTTACTAACCTTTAAAGTATTAGTAGGTTCGGTTTTGCGTTTTTTGGGGAAACCTTTGCTTCCTTGTTTTGGCTCTAAGGAGCCAAAGGAGGAACTACGGCTGTATAATTTGCTATATCTACGTATGGCATTCGAAAGATTATACATTATAGATGTTGAAAGAGCACTTTCGTTAATGAGTTACGTAAGTAACACTCTTCACAATCCTATGAGTTGCTAGGGCAATGATTCTTCTCTGGCGAATACACTAATAACGAGGGAATCACGCGTGATAGTTTCGATGATGATGATGTGTATGTTTCAAACATTCTAAATATGACAATATGTCGCGCGCGTAATCATAATAAATGAATCGAGATCGTTTTAATTTCTCTCCCGCCCATAAAGTCGGGTCCTCCTTGCGTGAAATCCTGCGCGCATGGGCCACTAACTGAAACTATCGACCTCATATAATAATCGTCTAAGAGTATGTACATACCCGTATGTACTAGTAGGGTCGCAACAAAACGCTACAAAAATGGTCTATGTGAAAACACACACGAAGACGATACGAATCTCTCTTACAACTACTGATAAATGTGATTGTATCGCGGTATGTTTAATTTGTAGAATGTAGGTATATATCCATCTATGTTTGATGAATGAGGAGGAGGAGGAGGAGGACACAAGGTAATTTGTCGAATGTGTGAAGGAGGAAGTAATTGGTGGGTAGCGGTTAACAGTTAGTAAGAGTATACCATTTTGAGTAGTGTTCCAGGAGTTTGGATTATCTATCAGCATTAACCTAATTCGTGGCACTGACGTGGCAGACTTGTTCTAGGAAAAGGACTAGTATTTAGAGTAGTAGACAAAAGTTGACTTTGAACCACCGCTAGCTTTGGTAGTTGAAGCGATCAATTGTATTTTTTATGATCACGGGACGACGACTTGGCTCCATCTGTCGCAGCTGGTGGTCAGAATTCAACACCGACAGCAATGATTTTTGGCAGGCCAAATCTGATTTCCTCACGGTCTCTAGAATCCCGCTCCTCTAACCCCATTCCCTTTGTCGATATTGGTACCGTGATGAACTGGAGGATTCGTAAATTTTGGGGGGGTTGGAATATTCAAGTTCAGATTTCTGGATAAGTTGGATCCCAAATATGGTTGATACATGGAGTTTCTAGATGATAAGTTGTATATTTCATTTATGAAAAAGATGTCTGAGTTGGGATTACTGCATATTGGCCGGATACGGGTAACACCTGTGAAAAAAAATTGGAGAGAACGATTTTAGTTGACTCCAGTCTTATCCTCGTTTTTTGTATCGTTTCCGAATTCGATTCATATGCGGCATAAAATTAATTACGTATTATATTATTCATTCTCTCTCGTTTCTCTC
Source organism: Linum tenue (assembly GCA_946122785.1). NCBI lineage: Eukaryota > Viridiplantae > Streptophyta > Magnoliopsida > Malpighiales > Linaceae > Linum > Linum tenue. The sequence continues at coordinate 50,004,408 of CAMGYJ010000009.1, forward strand.
ACCAAAATTTTCAAAAGAACATAACTCTGTATTCATTGATTTTTTTTTTTCAATTCCATCAGAACATAAATGTCACGTCTTAACTCTACTATCCACAAAACTGGTTTAACATTTGTTATGCTTTATCGTGCATTTGTGATTAATTTATGATATATATGTGATATTCGTTCAACCTCAAAGCTCTACAACCACATGTGTTTTCATCACGTGTATGGATCCCCGTGAATTTAATTCAATCTCACTTTCATCACCAAAGATAGATTGTGAGGAAAATTCAACATATATGGTGAGATTTTGAGGGGAAAAAACCCTCATTAAAATTCCATAAGCAAAAGTAGGCCCAGTAAGGTACTAAAGGCCCGCATGTTAGTACGGGATTAATTTCTTAGGATTTGGGCTGGACGTCCACCTTAACTCGATCTAGCACGGACTCAAACGGCGGCCCATACACTCCCCCTTCAAACTAAACCTATAACCATACAACTTTCACCGATTTGATTACATTGGCAGATAGCTTACTCTGTGGTGATTGGTGAGCATTGTTAATTATAAGAATTTAACTAGATCAATGGTTGGAGCGGTAGAACTATTAATCTAGTTGGTTCGGTTCATCATATGATTGGAACGTTAGGGATGGACGCAACGATGTTTGGCGGTTTTACGTGAAGTCAGTTGAACCACCCTGGTTTGACTATTTCGTTGGTTCGCAATTTGAACCACAAAAAATTAAAAAAGTATATATACTTTAATGTAAACCAAGATCATCCAACCTCAATGACTAATTTAATTTATGTTTCATTTTCTTCATTTCTCAACCTCTTTGTCAGTTTTATGTGGTGCACTACGGATTGGCGACCCTTATTACAAACTTGAATATAACATAAAAAATCTTTTATGAGATTGTTTGAATACTCTGTTTGAACTTTTTGATGATAGATGATATGGATTTGAATTTATTTATGTTTAGTGATAATCTCACTCCTAAACTAGTGTATATATGCCTTTTAGATTATAGTGCATGCATGAATGATTCTGTCAACGATTAATCAACAGATCTATAAAAGTTAACCGTTGAACGACCACCCACCAACATTTCCCCGATTTAGCATCATGAAACATTGGTGGTGAGTCATCTTTATCACTCGGGATTAGGCACTAGTAGTCATTATCATGAATAGTAAATATCTTGATAATGAAAAGAAAGAGAGCTTACTATAGTACCGATAGCATCACATCGTTTTTTTTTTTAATAGGAGTGCATGCAATGCAATGTACAAGTGACGAGGGATATGCTACCTAATATGTTAAGAAGTAATTTGTCTCCTTAATTAATTTACTATACTTATCAGTTATCACACCTTTTTTTTATTTTTTTTATTAGAGGACTCTGAGAGAGAGATAGAGGTGTTCTTCGATAGTAGTGGGATGTTGTCTTAGCTTTCGTTTCATCTGGCGACATACCGTTTGTTAGTTTCCTTAAGTTAAGTTATCTAGGGTTGACTGTCCTTTTGTTAGCCCTTGTAATTTATTTTTCTTGTCTATCTTGCCATGCATATTATGGGTTTGACCTGTTGGTTCAGCTGTAACTAGGGATTTGTCGTTGAGTTTGGCTGGGCTTTCCTTTTTGTATAGATCAGAGTTGTTTACACGAATTTTCTTACAGGAAAGAGGGTTTTTTTTTTTTTTTTTACTTTTTTACCTCCAATAATTTATTTCTCAGTCACAATGATTCAAATCAAATAATAACCCATCCGAATGAAAAAAACATCGAACGCACTTGTGAATTATAATACGTATTTGTTTCTCGATTAATTCAAACGCATAATTAACCAATAACTCGCAATCCAATTAAAGCACATATTAGTCTCTGACACTGATGTTTAACTCGCGCGATTTTGGATTGAAGAGTAAATCCTTGTCTTTTTTTCCCCTCCATCGCATTCATTAATTATGGTAGAATTAGAATGTCAACTCTCCTGGGCCTTGGCTGGCCACCCGTAATAGAATAGAGTTGGAATTGGAGCCACAAGAATGAAACTCTCCTCTCCTGTCTTATTGTTCTTATTTTTCCGTTTGATTTGGTCATCTCTGCTAGCTCTTCCATTTATTGCATACCTCGTAGTTTCTCTTCCTCTTTGTACTAATTCCTTTGACAAAACTGACTGCAGCTTCGACTTGTTGTGACCAATTTTTTCAATAATGGAAGTTCTTCATTAATTCACGACGAGACAAAACTCTCCCTCAGCACTCACTGTACGTAATTTACCTTTGGTAAAAAAAAAAAAACTAGCCGTAGCAGCTGGCTGGCTGACCAACGCAAGATTATTGGCGAGCGTGCTGGCTTGGCTTGGCGGGTTTACTGGAATTTTCATTTGGGAAATGTTCTTGCTATATATTCTATAGCTAATATATATTACATAATAATATTTGTTTCTCCATTTAAATATAGGGATTGATTAATTTAATTATACTGCACAAGTGCACATGTATGACACAATTTTTTGGTAACTATTGTATGATATATATAAACAAGAAATCAATGATGCTTAGATTGCCAACTGGATCCACCATACTGTTTCCATCTTTCCCTTAAGGGACAGAGATATATTAATATTTATCAATAATTTTTAGTCAATGAGATGATGAGTTTATTTTTAATTAATATAGTACGAAGTTAAATTTTATCTGGATTTAACTTATATTCTTATAGGATTAGTTTACTCGCAACCCTACTAACAACTATTAGAGGAAGTCTTGTTGACTTCATGCTTTTTTTTCTTACTAGGTTGGTCTAGGGTTTTGTCGATGATTTTGTCCTTGTGTATCATTTGTAATTTCCACTCTCCAGTTGTCGGTCGATGATAATACATAATATACTACTACTCCCACTTAAACCAGAGAATGGTACAAAATTGAGAAAACCCTAATCGATAAGGATTGCGACTTCCAATATTCCTGGAAACCCAAAGAGGACAAGAGGCTCCAAGTTAAAAACTCCCTTTCATCTGCAGAAACGATGGCTACACAACTTTTGGAGAAGTTCTCTCAAAATTTCACCTCGTTTCCTAAAACGAATCCAATGAAACAACATATATATAGGGACAACAATAACGTTATCGAATGGTGTTGACCAAATTTTTGAATGGTCAGAGATATATGCAAGTAAGCTTAATAAGCATGCTGTGTTAATAAATCGGAGCTTCTTTGTTTGACTCTCTGATCTACACATCGACAAGAGAAATCACAGCTTGCATCATTCTTGACGAAAGTCACTCACGATATACTGGAACTATACCACAATAACAACAACAACGAATTTGTAGTCCAACGATAACTCGACAATAGAGAACTCAGTGAATCAGTGTTCAAATTTTAATGACTGCGAAAGCCTTATAACCCAATTTCATTTTTATTTAGATAGTAATCATCGTAACATTGATATAGTAACGATAAACAGTATATTGCAATTCTCTCCATTAGAAACTAAATCTTCTGTCAATAACGTAACTTCTCTATGGTCACAATCTCCGGCTTGTCATCATAATATACACAACCGTCGCAAAAATTGGATGTGAAAAAAATTAATAAAACAGTGAAAAATGGGGACAAATTAGTGATAATTAGAAGTTAATTACTAATTTATTGATTTAATCAAGGAAAGGAAGAAATCAGGTGCGGCGGGATGCAGGGTGAGTTCCGCCACGCTCTCGAATGCGCCCTCAACACTTCCCTCGCCTTCTCTTTACTCTTCCAGCTCACATCCACCTGCAGCAACAAGCACAGCTTCGCCACCACCCCGACCTCCGCCATCTCCGCCACCACTCCCTTCGTCGCCGAGTACCTGCTCACCGCCGCCACGATCCTCACCGCCCCGTCCGTCGCCGCGTGCGACACACGCAGCATCTTCTTCGACACCACCGCCAGCCCCGCCGCGTGGCCCACCACCTCCGCCCTCCCCTCCGCGCACCCGCACATCACCTCCACGCCCCTCATCGCCAGCTCCGTCGCCCTCCTCGCCGCCGACGAGCAGTGATCCGACTCCAGCAGGAGCTCGATCAGCGCCGCCACCGCCCCGCCCTCCACCGCCTTGATCCGGTTCCTCCCCCAGGGTGAAACCTCGATTAGAAACTTCAACGCCGCCTTCGTCGCGCTCTCCGAGATCCGGTCTTTCAGAACGCTGACCACCGCGGCGAAAATTTCGGATCTCGCGTTGACCAGCTGGATCGGTTCGGCCGCGCGGAAAGCGGATCTGAGGAGGATCGTCGCGTAGGCGCGCGATTGGTGGTGGTCCCGTTTCGAATTCGAATAATTCTCCATGACTCGGACCAGCGAGTCGACGAACTCGGTGCCGAGTTTCTTGAGATCGGAATCGGCGAGTCCGATGTGGTGGAGAATCGCGAGCGACTCGTCCACCGCTCTGCTGCGCATGTGATCTGCCTCTACACCGACCTCTAGGAAACTGTTAGCAATGACGACGGAAGCCAGGAAGCCGGCTGTGGATCTGGCTCGGAGTTGGATCCGGCTCGGCTCGCTTTCGGCTGCCACGGAGTGGAGCCGGGAGAGGGAGTCGATGAGCTGCGGCGTGGGGGAGGTGGATTCGGCGGCGGCGGCGGCGAGGAGTTGAGAAATGTGAGATTTGATGTGGATTGGGGCAATAGGGTAATTGGCGGTGGTGGACCAGGAGTGGATGAGGCGGCGGAGGGTGAGGTTGGGGGTGAGGTCCTTGACGGCGAGGGTCTGGTTGGTGACGGGGCAGGTGTCGCGGTTGCGGGAGAAGAGCCAGTGGTGGATGTGGCGGCGGTCGTAGGTGATGCCGGTGGCGACGGTGACGGGGTCGGTCATGAGCTGGAGGGAGATCGGGCAGAGGAAATGGCAGGGGACGGCGTCGTCGGACGGCGGGGATTCCATGTTATTCTTTTGCTGTGAGATTTTTGTAAGAATGCGAGGAAATGGATGAATGAATGAATATTGGAAGGAGCTAGTTCTATTAGCTGTTTGGTTGCTGGGAAAATGGTAGCTGGGGTCCGCTGGAGTTTCTGAGATTCGGGGTGGAGTTTTCTTTTTATATATACGTTGGAGAAGGGAGGTGGAGTTGGCTGGCCGGGATCATAATATATTGGAAGTCAACACACGGGAAATATGGACAGAAAAGATAAGCCATAGTCTGCGGATGAATAGAATAATATAGTAATAATCAAATTAATTATGGAGCATTGTTAAATTGAAATATTATTTTTTTTATTTTTTATTTTAGATAAAAATGTTGTAAAATGCATTAAAAATGTTAAATTTTTGTTAACCGTACAATCATAAGAAATTTGATAAGTTGTATCTGTAATGAGATGATAAAAGCATTTGTGCTCTGAATTCCGATCATAATTCCGATTAATTTTGATGGATTTCCTGTCCAAATTTGATCTCGATCATCTTTATGGAGAACGAACTGTTGAATGTGATAATAGAGGATGAGGTTTTGCTCTTGTTATAACATTAATAAGATTGTAATGCTTATTTTTGTTCTTTTTCTAGACTTATTAGAACTGTATATATATTTGGACTCAACTATATACTACTACTACAGAAGTACAAATTCATCCTATAATCTACAAAAACTTCTAACCTTGAGGATCCATTTGCCTATGTTATGATTCTCTTCCCTTTCTTTGTATAAATTTGTAATTATATTGCTCCAAAGATCGTGGACCTATAATAACATGGATTATAGACTTAGATAGCCTTTATAAAGGGACGGGATACGGTGACAACCCCCTTAGGGGTTGTCAGATTCACAACCAAGGGTATTTTGGGTATGCAAAAAAGAATATATTAATTACCCTTTTTGTATTAATTATATTGGGAATTAAAAACCCATATTAAATACAATTTTTTTTGAAATTTAAATCCTATACATTAATATCTCTATCTATCTCTCTCTCTCTCTTCCTTTCTCCAGCGGCCATTCCGCATCGACCGACAAACTTTTTCTCCGGCAGACTCCCTCCGGCAACCTGAAAAAATGTATCAGTGCGTTAAAAAGTGTACCAATCTATTAGTCTACTGGTAATTAATATACCAGTGCTAGTGGTACGCTACCAGTACGTTAAAAAATGTACCAATACTAGCGGTACCAGTAAAAAATGTACCAGTACTAGTGGTACGCTACCAGTACAACGTTACCACTACCATATTGGTAGCGGTACCAGTAGAGAATAACACAACGCTACTAACACTGGTAGTGGTACTAGCGGTACCATTAGAGAATAACACAAACAAAACAAAAACAGATGATAGGGGAGCCACTGGTATTGGTACCAGTGAGTAGTGGTAGCGTACCAATAGCGCTAGTAGTAGAGACTAAAACAAAAAATCAGATCTGGAAAAAAATAGGGATGAGGAAAGAGGGAGGCAGGGAAGAGGTCTTGACCTCGCGGCGGCGGCGGGGATAGCGGCACGGCAGGGCGGCAGGGACAACAAGCGCGGCGGAGGTCAGGGGTGGCGGTGGGAGGAGGAAGGGGAGGGCTTTGAGGAAGGGGATTGAGGGAGGAGAGAGAGACGGCTTTGAGGAAGGGGATTGAGGGAGGAGGAAGGGGAGGGCTTTGAGGAAGGGGATTGGGGAAGGAAGCGAATGTGGAGGGAGAAGGCGGTGGAGGCGGGGAAGGGTAAGTTGGGATTGGTGGTGGTTGGGGTAACGGGGAGTTGGGATTGGTGGTGGTTGGGGTGCCGGGGGAGGAGGAGAAAGGGAGCTTGGCCGGTGAGAGAGGGAGGAGAGATAGTGATGGCTACGGGAGAGAGGAATGAGAGAGAGGGAGGATGGAGGAGTTAGGGTTTTTTTCTTTTTATATGGTAGGGTGAATGATTGGGTGTGGTAAATTTTTACCCTTCCAAAAATACCCTTCCTTTAATCTTAACCGTTAATTTAAAAAAAGAAAAAAAAAACAGGAAAGAGAACGTATCCAAGGGCTATGAAGTGGGTTGTGAATCTGACAACCCCCAAAGGGGTTGTCACCGTATCCCGTCCCCCTTTATAAAACAATAGCTTCTGTTACTTTCAAAACTCAATAGCTCCCGTTACTTTTACATTCATAATCATTATAATAGTAATTAACATTTGTAATTATGACCATTAATATATTGGCATATTTGGAAACGAAATGAAAGATGAAGACCGTTACCATGTCCCAAGGTGTCCCTTAATGACATATACATATAATTATCAATTATTAATAAAAAGAATAATACTCTTTCCAAAGTAGGGAAAAGGCAATAAATGAGAATTAAAGAAATGGGGAGGGGAGCGTTTCACTTGGGGGAAGGAATAAGAGCAGCCTAGCAATTACCACTGCTCCGCCATGCAAGGGATTGGGCACTATACCATTAATTATTAGCTAATAATAATAATTAATAAGAATACTTTTCTTCCCTTCAAGCTATGGAGATGCAGCCCTTTTGACTTTCCACATTTCTTTTATCTTCTTCGCTCATATACAGTTGCCTTTAATTGGATCATTTGACTTTCCAATTTCTTTCTTTCTTTCCTTTCATTTCATGGGGTTTGATTATTATAATATTTGTCATTACTTATTATAATCGTCTTCTGGCTCGTTAAGGCAGGAAGGTCAGCGGTTCGAGGGTGATGTCGATATTACTATTAATTAATTATACGACGAAGAAGCCCCCCGACTGAGACTGGCACTTGGAATCACACCAATACAATTGGCATCTTCTTCTACTACTACTACTACTACTATTTCTCTTCTCTTTCTCTACTTTGAATTCGTATTTTTTTCTCCTCTGAAATTGGAATAACTTGGTTGGTTTGAAACTGTGGGGGAATAGTACGTAGTATAGTGTTATAAATTATAGGGTGAAGAAATGGGGGGTGGTGCCGACTGCCGACAGCTTCCCAAACTCTCCCCTCATTCATGTGCCTCACACACGCACTTTCTTGGGGGAGTTGGTGCAGCTTATTATTCCAATCTAAACATTGCCCAAGCCCATTGAGTACAATTCGAGCATGGACATGAGTCGAAAAGGAAAACGTAACTTTCTCGTCAAGGGCGTTGAGTCCAAAAGAGGCGGTCTAGATGATGTTTTTTCTTTTTTATGGAGCATTTGTCAGTCATCCCGGATTTGAAGACATGTCAACCGTGTCAGATTGAGGTGGGAGTAGTTCTTTGTCAATTGTAGTTACCAATCCAATGGTTCTCTAGGGCAATTAGCACCCTATGTCTATGAATAGAAGCAAAGGTCGGTAGAGAACAAGGTTGGCAAAACCACACACTAGCTAGACACCTATGTCAGGTTTTAACTTTTTCTCTATATATATAGTCATAATCGTAGTTTGGAACTCTAACGGAGCATCTTTAAGAGTAGGGTTTAATTTAATGCAATTTTGTTCCCAGAAATGAATGATCACAAATCGACCACTCTCATTTAAACAGTATGCTACGAGGTTTGAACCATGTCTCCGAGTCATTGTAAAGGAAAATCAAATCAGACTACATTAATCGTGTTGAAACACTAAAAATTCCCACCATATAAAACATAAATAAATTAAACTTAACCTAAAAGCTCACACTCTCTATAAAACAGTCTCGTTCGTTCCCATGTAACGGGAAACCAGGTGCATAACTCGTCGTTGTCTCCCCTTCACACCTTCCCAATTTCTTCATTTCTCAACAACTGGAAACCATACGTATTAATTGAGTATAGTTTAGCTAACTCTTTTATAAGTAGCCATTTGTCGTGTAAACGGAACATGCAAAGTGTATATGGTTGCCATTGACGGCTGCCAAATTACAAGACTTTGAACTCTTCTTTTAAGTTTTGTCTGTCCCCTGAAGTTATAGATTGCGTCAGCTCATACAGTTGGGGTGGATGAAGTGAGATTAATCAACGTATTTAATTAACTAAGCAAGTTTAATCTGTGCTGACTTTTTCCATTAGTATGGTCCCCCTCCAATACATCATCCTCATTTTACGGTGTTTAAGTGCCAAGTTAACTTAACGGTTAGTATGAGAGTTCACAAGTCTTTTTTTTTTTTTTTTACCTCCCTCTCTTTCCACCGAGAGGTACTAATTAACGCCCTAAGTTTTTAAAATTTGTCGCCCTAACTTATGTAATTTTACGTTTTTACCCCAAAATATTCCAAATCTCTAACCAAATTTTAACCGACGATTCTTTCGCCGTTCGCCCTAGGAGTCTTTCGCCCGTTGCCGCCCTAACTTATGTCTTCCGCTGCGCCGCTCGCCCTAGGGCTTCCTCGCGGCGGCTGCTTCCGCCGACAGGGAGCTCGAGCAACAGGTCGAGGATGCGGGCAACAAGCTCCTTAATCCCGTCTTCACAATCTGTCGGTGAAATTTGGCAATCGAAACAGCGTAATAGAATCCCCTCCTCTGTATTCAGCGCTCTTCTTCCGTCGACAGCCGCCATGCCTTCCGTTCTCCTTCCTCAATGGCGACGGTGGGAGACCAGCCTTCTCTCTCCTTCCTCAACGGCGACGGGCGGAGGTGGAGACTGGCCTTCTCTCTCCTTCCTCAACGGCGACGGGAGCAGCATCAGAGGTGGAGACCGACCTTCTCTCTCCTTCCTTAACGGCGACGGGCGGAGCAGCAACAGAAGTGGAGACCGGCCGGCGACGGGTAAAGGAACAGCAAAATTGGCAATTAGGGATTAGGGCGATGAAGTGGCAGAGCTCTTTGGGAATTGGCGGCGATCGTTAGAGGGATTGGGGTAGTATCGGCAGTTTAGTTAATTTAGGGCGTAAATTTTAAAAAATTAGGGCGTTAAATAGAAATTCAGTTTCCATATTGAAGTTCATAGCTCATAAGTCAACACCTGCATAACAACAACTCAAGTTATTGGTACTCTCTAGTCCGACTTTGTGAGATGACTTGAGAGGTTCAATCGTGGATATCATATATCGTTCACTAACACACCCCCTCAAACCAAAGCGAGTCACCTCATAATGGCTTTCGTTTGCACATGTCCTGAACACGAGAATACATGTGCTTCATAAATTGGATCACCAGGATTCGAACACAAGACCTCTCGGTCACAGCGGGATCTTATACCATGATGTCAAGAACCAGTTAGTCCCAATTGTTGTTCAAATTGTTCACGTATACTATTTTCTTGCAACACAAGCAAACACATAAGATTAAGAAAAACATGCAAAGACACATGCAAGCGTCCTAGCCGATAGAATTCACTATCTCTCCTTAAAGAATCTTATTCCCCTCAAGTACCCAAGGTTGTGGAATGATTCCTCCCAGGATAGAAAGGACGTACCTTTTCCGGTGTAGCGGTACCTCAAACCCCGGAAACCATCGAACGCAGCGAATCGGCGAGAACCACACTTGACTCTATTTTCCCTTTGAAAAAGAATGCAGAAAAACTAGTTTTTTTTTTGGATTTTGGCAGAGTTTCAGTATCGGGAAAAATCCATGTAAAACTCGTAGTTAAAACAAGAGGGGGTATGGTGCTATTTATAGAAAATGAAGGGATGCATTGAAGGGAGGCAACTTTTCATATGGGTGGTTACACCCCAACCATTGCATTGGTTCGTTTAAAATATTTCAACCATTTATTTCCATTCACACCACTAAAAATCCCAACACCAATAACTCGAGTTATTGGGAAATGTTCAATCGTGGATCATATATCGTTCACTAACATTGATAATGATATATAAAACCCAGAACTGCAAAACGATCAAAATCCCGTCTCTTTATCATTAGTCATCACTGATACTAATCATATGATCATGGCGCGATCATAACAGGGATGATAGAATGCGGATTTTGTAGGTTTTGGTAACTCGTGAAAATTTTATCATATCAAAATTCAGAAGGCGCGCGATATGATATTAAATTGATTAGAAATGGACCGGTTTCTTCAACTAATTAATTAAGTTTTGGCCCGTTTTGTCCGATCAAGATCATCATCAGAGGCCCAACATGTTTACACTTGGAGAGCCCAAATGGACAAGCTCATATGGAGAGCCGGCACAGCTGGGCTGTCGTCGTACATCCTTCCTAGTATTCTCCGATCCATATGCAATAATTTTATGCCCAAGTCATAGAAACGCCCGGCCGGCTGCTGTACTAAATATATGCACATCCAACTTTTGGTAAGAGACCCTCGAAAAAAACAGAACCCCGGCTTCAGGCTAACTTCGATGTCGTCCGCTACAAAGCTGGCCGCCGCCATGCTTCTCCTGACGATCTTGGTCCTCCTTCCATGTACGTGTAATTCTCGATTAATAAACGTTTTATCAAACCTCTCCCAACAACTCGAGTTATTTGAATCAAGTTTTGTTCTCGACACATAAATGAATGCAGGTGTTTCCTTCAAAGGCGAATCGAGAGTGATTGCTCCTCCTCCAGCTACGGTTTTCAACAAAACGAAGATCAACGTCAGACATTACCGACATTCGGGCGGCGGCGGCGTTACGCCTCAGGGTTCGGTAGAATTTGGGTGCCCCGAGGAGAACGACTGCCTCCTTCCGTCGGCCTGCAGCCCCGATGACTTTACGTGCGACGATGTTGATAACATTGGGAAGTGCACCTTGTATTGCGACTGTCGAATGGGAGCATGCGGATGCGATTGCGGCCGGCCCTAATAAATGCACCATTTTATTTCACTTGGAGAAAGAACGAAGAAGGAAGGAAGAACTGATCAACAAGTGTCTTTTATAACATGCATAACAATATCGTTTTAACTTTTGCTGTGTTTTATGTTGCTCTCCAAACACTTTTTTTTCTTTTGGTTAATTATAATGGTGATTTCATATAAACTATTGGGAAATGAGAAGTTTACAAGAGCCCCAAACAGCTCCGAAATGGGGGGGGGGGGGACAGAGCAGAACTAGGGCTGGACAATCGGTTCTCGCATTCTCGGTTAGCGGTTGACTGATCGGTTACAATCAAAACCGGTCGGTTATCTTAACTAATAGAAAATCGGGGTAACCGAAATTCGGTAGGTGCTTCGGAGGCAGGACGAGATGGTTTTGGTCTTGGGATCCGGTGCGGTTAACAGAAAATCGGGATAACCGAATCCTTGAGCCCTCTTTCGGTCGGGAGGTGGTTCAGTTAACTATTCACCGAAAATTTGATTTTCGGTTAAACCGAAACCCACCGACCTCCCTCCTTAAGCAGAAGGAAGAAACTTCAACAGCTCCGAGTCAAATTTTAGGATTTTGAATGGGTTGAGTGTGGGAGGTTTTTTGGGGTGTGGTTTTGGGCAGGGCGGCCTGCTGGTGTGGGCTCTGGTCAACGGGTTGTTGGATCTGTGATCCGATTTTCCAACTAAAACCATAGTTCAATCGTTTCGTAAAAGCTCCAAATACCAAGGCCTGCATGCAAGAGCTGAAAGCCCGCATTATTGGCCCGTGGGTAAGCCCAAAAATGTTGATATAGTGGTGTCATCCACGATATTGGGCTTCGCTAGCCAGCTGTCAGTCGTAACACAGCCCAGCTCACACGGAGTCGTGGGCTTGGAAGTTGGAAATGAGCCGGTAGCCTGCAACTTCCTTAAACAGCATAACTGATGAATTATTAACTGATGAACTAGGAAATTTTGGCTAGCTAGTAGGCTCATTTCAGTAAAAATAAATGCTTCTTAATAGATTTGGTGATACCATAAAATGCAACGATTTGAATTGTATTATAACTAGGGGTGGGCAACGGGAAACGGATATTTAATTATACCGCACCGAATATATATATATATATATATATATATATATATATATATCAACTGTGGACCATGGAGCAATTTCATACAGTTCACTCTAATTCTTGATTGCGGCACCGCTTGAAAAGGGGACTTGTTCTGCCAGCTCTTCGTTTGTCTATTTCCCTCCATTTGGTTAATTATATGATTCCTTTATCTCGTGGAGGGGAAAAGAGCAAGAAAAGAGGATGGGAAAAAGAAAAAAAAAAAAAAAACAAAGCCCAAGTTCATTGCCAAAGAAGGCAAAGGTCCTAGGCGGCGAAACAGGACGAAAATTCAGAGAGAGAGACAGACAGGTGTATTATAGAGTTGACATTCTTTCCCCGTCGAGCTCGCTACGCAACTTTGCCGGACCATTGGTTTTGTCGACGGAACTCAATTTGTCTGTATGCAATGGAAGATAAAAAGGCTTGGAGATTGCGAAAGATTTTCTGTTCAAAGAGCTACGTGTGTAGAAGGCCAAAAGAGCAGCAAAGTGGCTTCCCAACTTAATTACCTTCTTTCACACACGACAGAGAGGGAAACCCTAAATGTCTGGCCGCCATTTTCTGGTTAGTGGTTCAAAGAGATGTTAATAACTACTGTATTCTGTAATGCACGATGAACAAGGGAACGATATATATATAAGAGTAGTGGCGGAGTCAGGAATCTGAATGAGGGGGCTAAAATTTTTTTACGTTCAGAGGTTTGAACATGTGAGCGAGGGGGGCTAAAGCCTTACCACCTACTCCATTATCCAAATTTGCTATGCAGTTTACATGTAAATTTACACAGTTTTGAGAGTTGAGGGAGGGGGGGCTATAGCCCCTCCTGCCAACAACGTGGCTCCGCCACTGTATAAGAGCACTGGAAAGGGTGGAAAAAAAATTGTGCGTACGTAACTCCATTGTACAGCAGGACGGTTCGTAGGAATGCCAACAGGATTAGAGTTTAGGACGGTTCGTAGGAATGCCAACAGGATTGATGTCAGTTCTAGAATTAGAGTCTATGACGGTTCGTAGGAATGCCAACAGGATTGACTATCTATGAAGTGAAGAGTATAACCATTTTTGGTCTTAGAAGTACAAGTTTAGTTAAAGAGTAGTGGAGGTTAATAGATATTAACGACACTCAATTACATAGTTAGTTAGAATGTTCTACATGTAGCCTAGTGCTTAGCGTTTACTTCTAAATTCTTACGCAAACAGTTGCATGCATGGAGACACTAGCTATTACCATATATAGGTTTTTTTATAGTACAAAAGGAAAGAGAAACTGGTCGCCGCCACGGAGATCAAAAGTTAAACGCTAACATCATCTCATGCAAATGGTTTCATAGGTGTTATTACATAGGACTTTGCTATGGTGACATGCATGTCACGGTGACATGCACTTTTCGGTCGACCTCATATAGGATCAGGTCGACCTAATTTGTTGTTTCAGTGAAAAACAGTTTCATGGTGCCTACTTTGGAGATTCATATCTTACAATTGGCTAGATGGAAATTGGTGATTAAAGGCTTGTTTTGAAGCTGAAGTGTCCATCTACACATTAAAGTACTTGGGAGCTCAATACAAAGTCCAGACGACCATTTTTGAACCTAACCAAAAGGCTATGCCAAAACTGGGAAACTGCCTGAAAATGGCTAAGTCTGGCAACGTGTTTGTCAAGCCTACTTTGGAGATCAATTTGAGAAGCATGGATGCGAGTCAAGTCCAGGGGCCTGTACCACGTTAAATTACGTATTTTTTTATACAAAGGAAATGCATTGGATGAAAGATTGAATATCTTTAAGGCTTCAAACAAAAGGCTCGAAGTTGCTACGAAGGCTGTTTTTCTGACAGCTTGCTTGTGCTCGAAGTCTGCCAGAAAAAAGCCTTCGTAGCAACTTCGACCTTTGTTTGAAGCCTTACAGATATCCAATCTTTCATCCAATGCCTTGCCTTTGTATAGAAAAATACGTAATTTAACGTGGTAGAGGCCCCTGGACTTGACTCGCATCCATGCTTCTCAAATTGAGCTCCAAAGTAGGCTTGACAAACACGTTGCCAGACTTAGTCATTTTCAAGCAGTTTCCCAGTTTTGGCATAGCCTTTTGGTTAGGTTCAAAAATGGTCGTCTGGACTTTGTATTGAGCTCCCAAGTACTTTAATGTGTAGAGGGACACTTCAGCTTCAAAACAAGCCTTTAATCACCAATTTCCATCTAGCCAATTGTAAGATATGAATCTCCAAAGTAGGCACCATAAAACTGTTTTTACACTGAAACAACAGATTAGGTCGACCTGATCCTATATGAGGTCGACCGAATCCTAAATGAGGTCGACCAGATCCTATATGAGGTCGACCGAATTCTAAATGAGGTCGACCTAATCCTAACTGAGGTCGACCGGAAAGTGCAAGTCACCGTGACATGCAAGTCACCGTGACATGCATGTCACCGTAGGCACACCCTATTACTTATTAGAGAGAACCATTTTTCTTACGCTACAAACCTTTGCTTGACTAGCTAGGTCATTTTTTATGAGGAAGAATAATAGGGTAAAAAACCTCAAATCTTCAAAACTTACAAATTTAAATTCTTATCACTTCTTATATGAATCATATATACATAGGCGGAGACAGGGCCTTTTGACCTTGTCCCGAGACAGAGGTAAATTTCGGAGGAACAAAAATAGTCATATATATTATATTTCGTCACTACAACACAACTCATTACTTGTTCAAAAATCGACATAAAATTAATTTATTATACTACAAACAAAATTTCAATTGTAACAAAGACCTAATCAAATATCTTTTCTCTTTATGCCTATTCGATCTTTTTCCCAAAAACCCTGAAATTATCTAGCGACAACGACAATCTAATAGCATAGACAACAAATATTTTTGCGTTTCTTTCACAATATTAAATCCCTTTATGGTTGTTGAAAACAATGATTATATAGTCGGTTATTTTTAATATATGAATGAATTAATTGAATATAAATAATTTTAATTATTTTTTATTAAATAAGTATATATTTAAATTATAAAAAGAGGACAGGGGCGGTTTGAAATGTTGCCTCCGCCACTGCATATATACCACTATGATACGATCATTATGAGCGAATTGTAAAATCCGTATCAGGGGTGGTCAGTGGCGAAGCCAGGGAATTGGTCAAGGGGGTGTCTTTTTTATATCATAAAAAATCAAACCATATAATATAAAAGTCAACTCTAAATGAAATAAAATTCAAGAACACAATACTCAAAATTCATTACAATTACAAAATAATAGCTTGACGTACACTGTTTACAACGAACCGCGACGAGATTTCATATTTTGAAAGCATTCTAGAACACATTCCTTGTTCAAATTGGCACACTAAATTTTGCTTAATATATGTCACCAATGCATTATTCATCTTCCAATCATCATTCATCCGGTTTCAAAGATCATCTTGATATATTTAATGGATGAAACTATCTTTCCACGCTTGATGTTGCAACCGAGAGAATAAGAAAGAAAATGCTAGGGTTCTACAAATTGTGAGAAGGAGGTTTTAGTACAGTCCTCTAGTATAAATAAAAGTCAAAGCAAACTATATTGTAAAACTCACGTAGCTGAGATTGTAAGGAAGTTTCTTTATATTAAAATGGGCATTGGTTAAAAGTTCAAACTCATCTACTAGCTATATCCATACTAGTGGAATTTTTTTCCAACCTTAAGGGTGTAGACGTGGATTTTGTAGCCCCTGAATTTTATACTATAATCCAAAACTTTTCTTATAATTTTTTTCAGGATTTCTTAAGATTTTGAAGCTTATAACAAGTAACTCGATTTTACCATACCGCACCGGTTACGTTCTGTGAATATGCTAATTTTGGACAATAATAATACTGGATTTTAATACGTGTTTAATGATTAAAAGTCGAAACATAAAAATAGATATTATGCATTCTACAGAGTTTGAGCCTTAATGAGTAAGTTTTCAAAACGTGTCAAATATTGTTAATGACCACTTGACCCCACTAGTTAATTAGGATTAGTGGCAGAGGTCTAGATTGGATCCTTAATACTTCATTAACATCCTAATTATAATGACAGTTTGGCCGAGTGGTCTAAGGCGCCAGATTTAGGCTCTGGTCCGAAAGGGCGTGGGTTCAAATCCCACAGCTGTCATTAATTTTTTTTTTCTATGCTTTTATTCTGCTATTGCTATACCATGCTGCATCAACCAATCATTAATTAAATTTTTACGTATTTAATAGAGTTCCAAAATTTGTTCTTTTCAATTGAAAGCTCTAGCATCGTTTTAAAAATGGATTCATCTTAATAACTCGAGTTGTTCGAATGCTTCTAAAATTTGATTATATACCTTTGGTTCATTCATATTGAAGCCTATATATACACATGTAATTAATTTTCGATCATAAGAATCTTTCAACCAGCTGTAGGAGATGGATCGACTGATCACTTTCACTAATATTATTGGACGTTAGTGATTGATCGCTTTGGCTCTGGTCGGTCATTTGTGATAGTGTTGTTAGGTACTTTTTGTACACATATATATTGTGTTATACGCTTAACTTTGCACATTATCCTTTCCGGCAAAGGAAAACTTTGGCCCTCAAGGGTATATTCTGGCACAATGCGCCGAATGTTTTTCCTTTCCTCAGTCTTTTTCACAAACCAAGTAGTAGTAGTGCGTTTTCAGCTAGTGAATACAGTGTAGTTATATCGATATTATATATATTATCATTTGTACGTAGTTTTCAACACTTTATGTAGCCTAGTTATCACTTTTATGTAGTTATATCGATATATTAAGTAAGTGGATGTTACGAGAGTGCATGAATATAAGGAAATATGCTTGAACAATTGGTAAAGATGCGTAAAAAATGTAGTTTTTATGTGTGAATAGTGGGACATCTTACCGGTCGACATATATATTTTATTTTTTTTATATACGTAAGGCAAAAGGTAGCATATGTCTGGTGTATAATAATATATGTATGGTACACCTATTTATTTCCATTAGATCTATAATGTACTTTGACTGATCATAACTGCTGATTATTTTGTTTTTATTAAATTGATTTATGGTTTGGACTTAGACAATCAAGACCTATGATTCGCCCATTATAAATTAGTGTATTGTATTATGTCACGAACAATAATTAATCCATGATTCAAATAGTGAAACTTGTTGGACATTTGATAAAATTAGAGTAAGCTAACTTGAACCATATATGTGACAAAAGCTTAGAGCCAGCTAATAAATAAAATTATTCTAGGTAGTTCCAACCCCATGAAAAGGCATCTCGTGAATTTTACGCCCCATAATTTGTTTTCTTTCCTTTCCCGTCCCCTCGAAAGTGAGCGACGACGCAAAGGAACTTTCGTTGTGTCTTCTATGAAACATGAGGAACTAATTGGTTCCTTGTTTGTCAAGAAACTCAGACCAGCTGCTTAGTTACAATATTATTCCCACATCCATGCAAGGTGATAGTCTCAAGAATATTTGGTCCACACTCGGGAGATGGTTACACATATCTATATAACTCGGTTTTCTACATCAAATTTAGGATATTATTGGTATACGTAACGTTTGTTTGTTTTCGGTAGCTGAAATTTTATAGTTTATGAGCGTACAAAAAATCTAATTTAAGACCTATGCATGCACTCGTAATCTGTCGAGTCAAATACTAAAATTTATCAAGAACTTAAAACCTCACATGTCGAAGTAAACACTAAGACTTGCCGAAAGTTAAAAAAAACTGACAAAATCAGATGGTATAATGGGTTCTAATATCATGCGTAGGATTACCCTAAAAAAAATATCATGCGTAGAATTGTAAACAATGACTGAAATCATTAGAGAATTCAATTAGAGAATGCTATTTAATCTTAGAACAAACGGGCCAAAAATAGCTAGGGATATATATATATTGAATAAACCAAAAAAAAATGTCTGTGGTGTTTTCTATTTTCCTTATAAGTATTCGTTTTATATTGATATTTATGAAGGAGAATAATATTGTATATTTCCCATGACCAATCAAAGCAACCAGCGCCAAGTTGGGGAATTCCAGAAATTCGAGTATATATACAAAAAAGATAATGCATGAATGAGTCACCATAAAAAACCAAAAAAAAAAAAACCATAAAGCAAATGGATATATGGACACCAAAAAAACAAAATAATAAATAAATAAACTATCATCTTTCGTTTTCCATAAATTTTTCATACTGCACTTGCCAAATATAAATTCCACCTGCCTCCCATCCCAATGAAAAAGATGGCAAAGAAAAGAAAAGACCCTATCGCTATTCTATGCGTGTCCAAACGTACATCGCAGGGGTACCAAACTACAAAATCCTCTCAATCCCAAGGGCTCTGCGGATCAGATGCCAAACCTCTATCCTATTAATTTAGATCCTCTCATCGGGAGGATGAGGAACGTGAAATCTTACCAAATATTATCCCCAATATCTCAGAGGTATATTAAAATTATGATTCAACTGTTTCGTATCGGTAAAAATTACTAATCAATTTGGAACTTAAAGAAGATTTCACTTATTTATGGTATGACTGACTGGCTAGTGGCTAGTATGGTATGGTTTCTAACGCATTGGTGTGGAGTTGCTTTCTTAAAAAAAAAAGGGTTTCAAGAGGTTTAGCTCGATGTTATGAAGAGACAATTTATGATTTTAATTTTTAATGCTGAAAATAAGAAGTGACTATTTATACTTGGATGTGTTACATGAATGTTTATACTTTAATATTCTAATTAAGGAGTGAATGTGTTGGGGGAATAGCTTGGGCCCCCAGAACTAAGGAATTGGGGGGCAAGGCCAAAGAAAGAGGGTCCACCAGAAGCCCTTGGGCCCAAATGAGGGGAAGGCCCAAAGAATATAACACTAAAAGCCAAGTGGTGGCCAGCTGTCCAGGGGACCACCGCCTGTGGGCGCCTGTCATGTGTCAGGTGCCTGTCGTGTGTCAGGAGCCTGACAGGGCGGTTGGGTGTCTCGCAGAAGGGACGCAGAGCATTAAATGAGGATGGTGATGGGGAGGAGATCAGCCTCGAGTTCGGTGAGTATAAATAGGGGCAGTTGGTAGCATTTACACAGGTTGGACTCTCTCTGTTGATAGCTTAATCTGAGAACTTTACTCTCCTACTGAGACTAACTTGGGCGTCGGAGGATTAACGGGCCAAGGCGCCCTCCTCTTGGTGTGTGTGTAGGTCGACGCCCATCGGAGGTAGACGCCCAGATAAGTGCAGGGAGTTTTGTGGCTCAAACAATAGGCGCTCCAGGAAGGGGAATATAACCTGAAGTCATGAGTGAGGAAATGGAGGTGAGCGACGGGATGGAAAGGGAAGAGATCACGGAGAACCAGTCAGAACGACTGGGGGGGCTGGCGCCCGAAATGGACGAGAGGGAGGAGAGTGGTAGCATGTTTCGAGGGTCGGAAGGCGCCTCAGTGACGAAGAGAGAGTTGTTCAGAATCATTGAGGACCAAGATGGAGCAATCGAGGCGCTCCGAAAGGAGGTCGATGCCCTGAAGAGAAGTGGAGGAATGACACCTAGTCCGACGAAGAAAAGAGAGAGGGTAGCGGAGACGGAAAGTGAATCGGGGTACCAGAGGCGCCCTAGTTTGTGGCGCCCGCGCGAGCACGAAGGGCCAGATACAGGAGGATGGGGTGGAGGAATTTTGGGGCGTCTGTCTCGTCACGGACCCGTGAAACAACCGTTAGCGCGAAACATACTTGCGGAACCCGCGGGGACCAACATCCCCCCACTCCCCACCTATGATGGGGTCACTGATCCAGAGGACCACCTCAATGGTTATTTCACAAAGATGCAGCTTTACAACAGCACAGACGCCACCCTGTGCAAGGTGTTCCCGTCGACCTTCTCTGGAGTGGTGCTTGATTGGTATTATCAAATCGAGGAAGGGCGCATTGAGTGCTTCGAGCAGTTCGCGGAGATGTTCCTCGCGAAATTCGCCAGCAGGAAACGGCGCACCCTAACCATAGGCGCCCTGTTCAAGGTCAAGCAAAGAGAGGGAGAGGCGCTGAGAGAGTTTTATGAGAGGTGGTTATCTGTGGCTCTGGCGGTGAAGGATGTACAGCCCTCAGTGTTAGGAGTGTGTTTGAACGAGTGCACCACCAGTGAGGAGTTGTGCAGATCGCTGGCGAAGAGAGACGTGGCATGCACGGAAGACTTAGATCACCGGGTGCAAAAGGTGATCATGCTCGAGGAAACGTTGGCGGCCAGAAGGGCCGACCGACGAAAGGCAAAAGGAGAAGAGATGGAGCCGACAAAGAGGCCGCACTTTGCAGGCAATACGGGGTACGCGCCAGCAAACCCCCCTCCTCCCAGGAGAGTGGAAGCCGGGCGTCCGGCGCCCAGGGGACCCTTTGCTGAATATACAGACACCCTGAAGAACATACTCCAACATGTCAAGGAGAAAGGATACCATATCAGGTGGCCGGGCCCCATGAGAGGACAGCCCAATGAGCGGAACCTGGATCGGTATTGTGACTTCCACCGAGAGGTGGGACACCATACTGCCGATTGCTACCAATTGAAGACCGAGTTGCAAGGATTGGCTGACAGGGGGATGCTCAACGACTTCGTCAAGAAGCCTGAAGAAAGAGTGCACCGGGCCTGCGTGGCGGGTGTGGAAAAAATGACAACGGAAAAGCTACCACCACCGCCATATGACCTCGACCAAGAAAATGCACCCGAACGAGTGCGCCTGACAATAGAGGCTATTTCGGGTACGGTGGACTTGAGAGAGAAGATAGAGGCCAATCGTCGCTTGAGGGCGGCGTCGGCGGAAGTCCAGGAGGCCATAGACATCAGTTTCAATAGGACACCCGAGGAAGCGTGCATGCTCCCATCCATGGACGCCCTGGAGATACAAGGTGTGGTGGCAGGGTGCCAGGTGAGGAGAATGCTCGTGGACACAGGGAGCTCGATGGATGTGCTATTTAAGGACACAGTGGTCCGCATGCAACTATCGCCGGATCTGATCAGGCCCTCAGAATCAGTGTTAGTTGGCTTTTCAGGGGCGCCCGCCAAGGTGATAGGGCGGGTGCGCCTGCCCGTAACCTTGGGGGATGGGGAGCAAAGGATGACGCGTGCCATCGATTTTGGAATAGTGGACTGTCCGTCACCATACAACGCGATCCTGGGGAGGCCCCTCCTGGCCTTGTTTAATGGCGTGGCCTCCACATGCCATCAGACGTTGAAGTTCATTGCGCCACAAGGTGTGGGTGTGGCGAGAGGAAGAGGCGCCCCGCGTTATGCAAAAGAGACTGGACGGAAAAGGAAGGGTAACGAAACAGTTAATATGGTGGAAGTCTCGGCGGAAGAGGCGCCCCGAGCAGAAGCTGCCGACAAAGAACTTCTGGTAGCGCTAGACGTGGAACGCCCGGACAGACAAGTAAGGATATCAGCGGAGGCGCCCGAAGAGGTGAAGGAGCGCATCATTGCTCTTCTGAGGGAGTTTGCTGAGCTTTTCGCCTGGAGCGCTTTGGAAATGCCAGGCGTCGCCCCTGAAACGGCCGTGCATCGACTGGCGGTAGAAGAAGGGAAGCGCCTTGTGCAGCAGAAGCGAAGAAATTTGTCGGTGGAAAAGGAGGCAGCACTCCGAATCGAGGTAGATAAGCTCATGGGCGCCAACCTGGTGGAAGAAACATCCTATGTTACTTGGCTGTCAAACGTGGTTTTTGTGCCGAAGCCGTCAGGGGATTGGAGAATGTGCGTGGATTACACGAACCTAAACAGAGCATGCCCGACTGACGCCTATCCAATGCCCCGCATAGATCTACTAGTAGACGCCACGGCATACCATGAGATGTTGAGTTTTGTGGACATGTTCTCAGGATACCATCAGATCCCGATGGCAGAAGAGGACCGTCCCAAGACAGCTTTCATGACACCTTTCGGAAACTTCTGCTATCGGGTCATGGCGTTTGGCCTCAAAAATGCGGGCGCCACTTATCAGAGGATGGTCAATAACGTCTTCCGCAAGCAAATCGGCAGAAATGTGGAAGCCTACGTAGATGACTTGATCGTCAAGAGCCGAAGACGCGAGGACCACCTGGAGGACTTGAGGGAAACGTTTCAAGCTATGCGGGCGCACAATCTCCGTCTCAATCCATTAAAGTGTGTATTTGGCGCTGAAGCGGGCAAGTTCCTGGGTTTCATGATTACCAAACGGGGCATCGAGGCCAATCCGAAGCAAGTGGATGCTGTTCTCCAATTGACACCACCAAAGGCGCCCAAGGAAGTTCAAGGTTTGGCAGGAAGATTAGCGGCCTTGGGGCGCTTCATTCCCCGGTCAGCAGACAAAGCGGCCCCGTTTTTTCGGACGCTAAAAAAGGGAACACGTTTCCAATGGACGACGGAATGTGATGCAGCGTTTGAAGAATTAAAGCGACTCCTGGCCGCCCCAACAGTCATGACGGCGCCCAAGGAGGGAGAGACATTGTACCTTTATATCGCTGTGTCAGAAGTGTCAGTAAGCGCAGTTCTCATCTCAAGAGAAGCCTGCTCAGGAGAGGAAAAACCGGTGTACTATGTCAGTCGGACCATGATGGCTCATGAAAGACGATACGCACCCATCGAGAAGGCGGCACTGGCAGTTGTGATGGCGGCGACCAAACTAAGGCCATACTTCCAGGCGCACACCATCGTGGTACTCACCAATCTTCCGTTGAAATCCACGCTGGGATCGATGGATGTGGCCGGGCGCCTCGTCAAGTGGGCGGTTCAGCTGAGTGAGTTTGACATTAAATACGCGCCCCGACCGGCGATAAAAGCACAAGTCCTGGATGACTTCATCGCGGAGGGAGTAGCGGAGTCGGAAAAGGGCACAAGTGAATGTTGGCAAGTGCAAGTGGATGGGGCCGCCAGTCGTACGGGCGCAGGAGCAGGGATCGTGATGATAAGTCCAGGCGATACAATGCACGAAGTCGCGTTGCGATTCGCAAAGCTGACAACGAACAACGCCGCCGAATATGAAGCAGTAATCGCTGGCATGAGCATGGTCAAGGAGTTAGGCGCCCGCAAAGTGCAGGTCAGGTCCGATTCGGCCCTGGTGGTTAATCAACTTAATGGTGTTTTTGAGGTTAAAGAGGAAGCACTAGAAGGGTACGTGCGAAGGGTGCGAGAGCTGGGGGCTTGGTTTGGGGAAATATCCTTCATACACGTCCCGCGTGAAGAAAATGCCCATGCCGATGCCTTGTCCAAGCTAGCTACGACAATAGATTTCGAGGAGGAGCGAAAGGTCATTGTCACCTCTGAGGCGCCCTGTGAACACCTGATCGCTGTCATATCCGGCGGGGGCGCCAACTCAGGATGGATGGCGCCCATCATCTTGTTCCTCACACAGGGTGTAGTACCTGACGACCAGAAGGAAGCCTGGCGCCTACGTCGCAAAGCCGCCAGATGCTCCATAATCGAAGGGCAACTGTACAAGCGATCCCACACAGGAACCT
Organism: Linum tenue; assembly: GCA_946122785.1. NCBI lineage: Eukaryota > Viridiplantae > Streptophyta > Magnoliopsida > Malpighiales > Linaceae > Linum > Linum tenue. The sequence continues at coordinate 50,028,621 of CAMGYJ010000009.1, forward strand.
ATTTGAGATGCCTCAACGAAGAAGAGAGCAGACAAGCAATCGAGGAGGTGCATGGCGGAACCTGTGGAATGCACGCAGGCGCACGAAGCTTGGAAAAAACATTGCTGCGACAGGGGTTGTACTGGCCAACGATGAGGCGTGACACAAAGGCACATGTGGGCGCCTGCCACCAATGCCAAATCCATGCAAACGACATCCACATCCCAGCAGCACCCATGCAAGGCAATGTAGGAGCCTGGCCATTCGCCCAATGGGGTATGGACCTTTTGGGCCCTTTCCCAAAGGCCCCTGGTCAAATGAAGTACTTAATAGTGGCAGTCGACTACTTCTCCAAGTGGATAGAGGCGGAACCTTTGGCGACAGTCACAGAGGCCCAAGTGCGCAAGTTCACCAGGAGGAACATTTTCACCCGATTCGGCTTGCCTGAATCCATTGTCACAGATCACGGGAAACAGTTTGATTGCAAGAAATTTGTTGAGTTTTGTGACGACAATGGAGTGGTGTTGCGTTTCTCTTCGGTAGCCTACCCACAAGCGAATGGTCAAGCGGAGGCGGCCAACAAGAGCATTCTCCATGGCTTACACACACGACTCGCAGGCGCCAAAGGGAGATGGGTGGAAGAGCTGCCAAGTGTGCTGTGGGCGCATCGCACCACCTACAAAACTGCCACAGGAGAAACACCCTTTGCCCTCACTTATGGAAGCGATGCAGTCATTCCGGTTGAACTCAACACACCGAGTTACCGCGTGGCCCAGTACGACCCAACTAGCAATGATGAGGCGCGCTCAAATGACTTGGACATGGTAGACGAAATGAGGGTGATAGCGGCGATCCGCCTGGAAAAGATGAAGAGGCAGGTGGCCCGGTACTACAACAAAAAGATGCGCGCCCATGGGATCACGGAGGGCGCCCTGGTTTTAAAACGGGACTTCCGACCTGACGCCCGTGAAGGAAAGTTGGCACCAAAATGGAAAGGCCCATATAGAGTCCGAGAGACGGTAGGACCCAGCACGTTCAAATTAGAACACATTGATGGTCGCGCGGTGAAAAGAACATGGAATGCCCAGAACCTGCGATCGTACTCGGCAGGCGCCACATCTGGAAACGACGCCTCGGTTTGAGTTGAAGTTCTGAAATTGTTTGTTTTATGTTAAGGCAAGTATGTACGTCTGATTGTATCGTGACCAAAGCGCCCGAAAAACAGCGCCGTATTGTGACTAAAGCGCCCATTTATAGCGCCCCAATAGTGATTTTGTGTTCGGTTTAATGGTTTGGCATAGCAAGTGCCCGGCAGTACTGAGTTAATTAAAGCGCCGCATTTCGCGCCCACATTATGTAAAGCGCCCTCACATTGCGCCCTCTTAAAAAACGTAAATGCGCCCAATTTTGCGCCCGAAACCTCACAGTTTAAGTCGAACGATAGCAAAAGGAAAGACAGAAGATGGCAAAAGAGGTGCAGAAGTCTTTATAAAAATAAAGTAACACAAAACACGGAGGTTCAAGGAAAGGGTACAAATAGTACAACTGTTAAAACTAGGCGCCTAAACCCTAATCCGCCCCGGAGGTGGCATCTTCAGCACCAGGCGCCTTCTGAGACGGGGAAGCTGGCACAGATGCCTCGGGCGCCCCACTCGCACCACGAGGGGTCTCCATGCCACCAATCACGTACTCGGCCATCTCGGTGAGATCCCAAGTGTGATCAGGGTGATCCCGCTGCAGCTTTACCTTCAGGATTTCCAGCCCGGTTAGGATGGCATTGGCGCACATACCCTTGCCAGTTTCGGACTCCTCAAAGTTGTCCAAGGAACGCCGCAACTCGGAAACCTCCGCCTGAGCTGCTTTCAGGGACTTTTTCGTCTCCTTGTGGGCGTCCTTCAGCATCTTCTTCTCCTCTTTGAGGATGTCGATCTCGCTGGCCTGGGCGCCTGCCTCCTTTGCCAGGGCCTCCTTCTCCATTTGCAAGTCAGCCACCTTCTTGCGCTCCTCATCCAGGACGCCTTGCAGCCGAGACACCTCCATGGCCGCATTCATCTGGGCCTCCTCACACTCCTTAGCAAGCTGCTCGCGACGTGCAGTCGCATTCTCCAGATCCAGTTGCAACTGGGAAGCGGAGGAAGAAGCCTCGAGCGCCTCTCGCTTGGTCTCATTGAGGCGTCGAGCACCCCTCTCGGCAAAGAGGAGAAGCTACAAAGTTCAAACATGAAGAGTCAGAAAATTGTACAAGTGATGAAAGCGTACAACACACAATTTTGAGAAAACACAAGAGAGGCAACATTTTACCTTGGCGCCCGTTTTGGCCAACTCGGCGAAGATGTGCTCACCATTCAATTCAGATGGCACCTGCCAGGACTTGGCGGCCGCGATCGCCAAACCCATGGCACACCCCCGGTCGACAGCAGCCAGGGGGGAGCAATTCAAGTTGACGCGCCCAACGTCAGTGCGCCGTGGCCGAAAAATGGGAGGACGCCCATCCGGGCCAACATAACGCCCTTCTTCATTAAGGTGCACAGGGGCGTCCTCCCCTCCCTCTTCTTCCACCTCCACCTCGTCATAGGCGTCCTCCTCGGCGCCTACTTTACCCTTGCCCCTGTCCGCCCTTTTACTGGCAGAGGCTATGGGCGAACCGGGCCTCTTCCCCCGCCGGAGCAAAGGCTCCTCCTCCGCTTCTTCCGCGGAGTTAACCTCCGGCTCCGCATAATTGACGTCGGGCGCCTCCTCGCCCCCCTCCGGTGCCGAAGACGCCACGCTGGCTGTCTTCGCACGAGCGGTTCCTCCCTTCACCGCCCTTTTCTTTTTCTTCCTTGGAGGAGCAGTAGGCGCCTCCTCTGGAACGGCGGCCTGGTCGGGCGCCTCTGGTTGAACTGGTGGCCGCCCACCCGCGGCCAACTCAGCAAGCCGACTCTTCATCAGCTTTGCTATGCTTGAGTAGTCCGCCCCTACACAATTGAAAAGACATGGTTAATTAGAATATAAGAGAGACACAACATCAAAAGCAAGTAAATCCTAGGCGCCCACGAACCATCATTGTAGTACGCCTGAATAATTGGCGGACGATTTTCCGCAGGACGAAGATCCACCCTCTCCCCCGCACAGATCAATCGGGCGCCCTCTTTCTCAGCCCTAGACAATGTCACGGGCGAGTTGAATCGATCAACAGTGCCCAACTCCCATTGCCTGAGAAAGGCGCCCCCACTCTCAAAAAACGAATCCTGATACGCCTTCACAAAAAAGAAGCCGTTGAACCATTTACGGTTGAGTTTGGGGCATCGGTGCACGAAGTGGACTGGGCGCTTCTTCCGCTTCTGAAGAGATAGGCAGTTGTCGAGGGGCGCCATTTTAAAGAAATACCTGAACAGGTTGAAGGTGGGCTCCACATTATTTTCCCGACACCTCAACCTGAAGAGGATCACAATCGTAATCACGGAGGGGGATAGGCGCCCCAACGAACAGCCACACCATGATAGAATCCCCTCCATTATGTGGTCGAGGGGAAAATGCAGCCCAAACCGGAAATACTCCTGGTACACCCCGATCCATTTGGGCCCACAGACGCCCACACGTGAGATAGGTGAAGGAGGCGCATACCACCAGTCCCTCGGCAGTTGCAGACTTGTAACAAGTTCGTGGACGCGCGCCAACGTAACTGATGATTGATGATTCGGCCCGGCCACAGCGAAGGGCAAGTGGGCCGTCTCCGTCGGCAGATGGTCTGGGGGAAAGCACTTCTCCCAGGTTGTAATTTTATACGATCCATCCGCTGGCATGAATCCGGGCGCCGATGAGGTGGATGGTCCGGCCGACGTCGATGCAGGCGCCCCCTCTAAACCAACAAACGATCCAGGCGCAACGGGGACGCGGGGTAAGTGGCGCCCTATCCTAAGTAACTAGAATTAACTAAGCAAAAGCAAAGAGAGGCCAAGGAATTCTTACCGCCTTGAGTCGGACGCCTGGGCCCGCCACTGATGCCAGAAGCGCCTGCTCCTGATGCGCCAGGCGCACCTGCATTATGGGCGCCTTGATCGGCCGCTTTGTCTTTTGAGGAAGACGACATGCTGAACAAAGTCAAAGGATGACGCAAACAAAAGCTGACAGGAGAGAGGGCAGAGCGAGGTGTAGAGAGATGTCAGAGCAAAATCTAGAGAGAGGTTGAATTGAAGAAAGTGACAAAAGGGGAAGGAGGAGGAGGTATTTATAGGGAACGCTAAGTCCAGGTCAAGGGTCGCGCCAACATGCCACGTGTCAGTGTCACGGGCCGACTTTTGCGCTTCCCCCACTTTCCCTTTCCAGGAACCTTCGAAATTCCCCATCTCGAATTTTTCCAATCTCCTCATTTGAAATTTCGAATTTTCCCGCCACGCGAAATGTGGGGTTCATTTCAAAACTCTTCCCGTGAGGGGGGCATAAGGGCAAGGGACGCCCGAACATAAACAAATCAGGAGGAGAGGGGAGGATGCCCAGATAATATATAAAAAAAATGTAGGGCCTACCCTTGCTTGTACCCTACAACCCATCCATCCGTCCATCACTCTCCTTAGTACCTGCTTCCTTTCTTTGGATAGGCGATCAAAAGGCGCCCACGAAACGCAAAGAGGAAATACGCATAAGTAAGGGGCATTATCGAAAGCGGGACTCCCGCCAATGGAAGGAGCGGGCAACAACGCCTCCGAGCCAGAAAGGAGGACCAAGATACAATACAGGCGCCCCTCGACATAAAAAACACCAGAACTGCGGCAAGGGAGTCAGCTAGGCGCTCAAAGGTGGAACCATGAGCACCTAACTGGGGGGGCAATTGTTGGGGGAATAGCTTGGGCCCCCAGAACTAAGGAATTGGGGGGCAAGGCCAAAGAAAGAGGGTCCACCAGAAGCCCTTGGGCCCAAATGAGGGGAAGGCCCAAAGAATATAACACTAAAAGCCAAGTGGTGGCCAGCTGTCCAGGGGACCACCGCCTGTGGGCGCCTGTCATGTGTCAGGTGCCTGTCGTGTGTCAGGAGCCTGACAGGGCGGTTGGGTGTCTCGCAGAAGGGACGCAGAGCATTAAATGAGGATGGTGATGGGGAGGAGATCAGCCTCGAGTTCGGTGAGTATAAATAGGGGCAGTTGGTAGCATTTACACAGGTTGGACTCTCTCTGTTGATAGCTTAATCTGAGAGCTTTACTCTCCTACTGAGACTAACTTGGGCGTCGGAGGATTAACGGGCCAAGGCGCCCTCCTCTTGGTGTGTGTGTAGGTCGACGTCCATCGGAGGTAGACGCCCAGATAAGTGCAGGGAGTTTTGTGGCTCAAACAGAATGTGTATACGATGAAAATATGAAGGATATTTATGATTTTTTTTTTGTTTTAATGAAGGATATTTATGATTATGACATTGTATATAAAATTAATAAGCCGGCTCCGATCGATGATTTCTCCTACTGGCTGCAGGCGCCTTCTTTTTGGCTACAGCATGTGCTCAAGGCTCAAGCCTCAAATAATCAGAGTGTTTAAAAGAAAGCAGCTAATCACAGGCCTCCATATGCACATAGAAGCGAGTTTAGTCATAAATTGAAAATGGATTTTTAAAAAAATAACATTTTTGGTTGGATAAAATAATTAAGAATTTTTTATAAGAAAATAATGACGTGGGTTGTGTTGAAAAAAATTAAGTAATTAACTACATGCAGGTGCTACTTTAATCAAGCCAGAAAGATTTATTTCTCACTCACCCTTATTGTGGTTAGAATTTTTGGTTGATTGAATAAAATGCAATATATTATCAAAATATTTATAAATTATTCGTAAAAAAAAATCTATTGATAAAAATTCATGAATAAATACACATAAATTTATGTAAAATAATTTAGAAAATTGCGCAGGACATAAATTTTATCAGTGAAAAACGGCAAAATTAAAATATTTTTCGTAGACAAAAAAAAAAAAAAAACCCCTGCTCCCTCTCAGTCAAATGGCTTGTTGCATTATATATCTTTTTTGGAACGTCACAAGACAAGGAAATAAATATCAAAGCTGTGATTGAGTTCTATCCAAAACTGTGGTGCGGTGGTGGTGCAGAATCTTATGAATGAGATCACAATGCAGCTGGCTGCCACCATATCTGATCATATGAGTGCAATTTAAAGGCAAGTTGGTGGGTGCGATCGTCGATCGATCCAATCCAATGGCTCCTCCATCCTTTCTTTACGTCCGCGGTCCGCCTATAGAATAGATTGGATAATCTTCTAAATAATAATAATAATAATAATAATGGTTGGGTTCCGGGAAAAGCGGCAAGCCACGACATGGGTTCGATTCATCGAGCCAGATAGCCAGCTAGGGTTCAGTCGTGGTCATGGTCAGGGTCTTAAAGAAGAAGCAACGTAAAAAAGGAATGGCGAAAACGCATTTGGGCCATGGCCCTTTTGCTATGTATCTATTGGACCACTTCTTACCCCACTCAATACTAAAACTAGGGGTGGCTATATGATCCGGTCCAGTTAAATTGGTCCGAATTGATTCGGTCTCAGTCTGGTCTTTTAGGGAATATAAGGATCAAAGATTGGATTGGATACAGTCCGGTCTTGACCCGGTCCGGTCCCAATTTGGTCTTGATTTTAGATTGAACTTGTGGGGATTTGAGTGGTCTGGGGCCTCAAAGGGTGAGGAGTTGGTTAAATTTTGCGTGTTGGGATTTCTTATCCGGTCTTTATCCGATTTTTTATCCGGTCGCAAACGATTTTTTACCTCAAATCTAAGCCCGAATATGAGATTGGATTGTTTGCTATCCGGTCCTGGTCCGGTCCCAGTCCGAGTTATACGGTCCAGTTTCAGGTAAAACCAAACAGTCCGAACCAAATAGCCGGCCCTAACTAAAACCCGTGGCTGTAAGCAGCTAAGCTAATAATGGGGTTTGATCGCCTTTGAATTGTATATTAGGGTTTCTTTGGGTGCGCAATTAGGCAATCAGAAGACAGAAGATTGTTGTCACCCTTATAGTTATAATTTGAGTTACATTAATATTAGTATTTAGTAATACTAATGCATAACGCCTAAGGCACTAGAAGTTAAGAGATAATAATGATACGAACTATAACTAGATAGCATGTTGGAGGTACGCCTCTCGTTGGCGCTGAAGATTCTGTGACATAACAATGTACAAGCGCACACATATATATAGCTAGGTAGAGCCTAACAGAGGTGTTGATGGTGTTATGGAGCACAATAAGCGAGAAGATTCATCCTAGCTAGCTATAACTAGAAGAATCATAATAAAAAAACGAGGGTTGGACAATCGGTTAGCGTTAATCGACTGGTTATAATCGAAACCGGTCGGTTATCCACTAACCGATAACTGAAACTCGATCGGTCTTTGGAGACTGGGTGATATGATTTTGGTCTTGGGGGTTGTTCGGTTAACCGAAAACTGAGATAACCGAAAGCTTAAGCCCTCTTTTCGGTCGGTGGTCGATAGGGTTGGGAGGTGGTTCGGCTGACCGATAACCGACCCTTTGTTATTGGTTAGAACCAAACCAACCGGCCCCCTCCACCCCTAAAAAAACTATCTTCAGTTGAGTTGATAATATGTAAATTTCCATATACTCGAGTATTTAATGGTTTCACCTTCCAAATCGAGTTAGTCATCCTTCTTCTTGGCCCACTAATTCAGGGGTTTTGTTTGTAGAATCCAAACGACCCCTAATTGCTAAGAGTACCCTTGAGAATACGGTCATTTTGGTTGATAAAGAGAAGCATTTTTTCTGGCATATTGTTATATGTACACGATCCGCCTGGAAGTCGAACATTAGGTATAGCACAAGTGGGTTTGCATGTTGGTAGCTAGATAACAGAAGATCGACGTGGCCATTTGCAAACTTCACCACGTGGCCGATCCTCATTCGCAATATATATATTACTACTCAATCGATTTTTTTTTTGTTTTGAGAAAAGGAAAAGGTCGTCAGGAATTAGCTAGCCATCAACAATCATGGGCATGGGCTTCATCCGTATAAATATTCTGCCCACGAAATGTCCTTTCTTTCTTTCTTTCTTTCTTTCTCTCTTTCTGTGCCACCACCAGACCATATGGATGGGGACGATCCAATCAACTGCAACAGTACGACCCAAAGATCTCTTCTAGCTTAGATAATAGATGTGTCGTAGGGTTGCAAATGAGCCGAGCCGAGTCGAGTTTTGCTCCAGTTTGAGCTCGTTTCGTATATTAATGAGCCTAGTCGAGGCAAGTCGTGCTCGAGCTAGCTTGCTTAATAAAATCTTGACTCGTATTTGATATATTCATTTTGTATGTCATACATGATATATGTGATTAATGTGAAGATGAAAATAATAATAATAGTTAAGTTTTCAATATTAACTAATCTTATGTTATACTTTGTGTTATCAAATTATTTAGTTAATAAATTAAATTTTAACTAGTTATTTCACAGTATTAAAGCAATCTATGATACATAATTGCTTTTTAAAATTAAATAAGACACATTTGGTCACGTGATCTACGTGCTAAGCTTCATATAGGGTGAGATATATAATTTAACAATCTTATGAATTATCAAAATCAAACTCATATAGATCGATTGCCTCATAACTCAGTAATCGAGTATTCGAGTTGGCTCTCTAGTCACAATGTTGAGAGTTGAGACATCTCATCATGAGCTCTAAACGAGCCAGCTCACGAGTTAAGCTCAACAAGCTACCGAGGCGAGATAGCTCGCGAGCTTCAGAAGGCTAATCTCAAGCTCCGCTCATTAGTAAACGAGCTGAGTTTCGAACGACGACCTTTTCTCGAGTCGAACGTCGAGCCGCTCGCGAGTAGCTCGGCTCATTTGCAGCCCCATATATGTGTATATTAAATTTTTGTATCGCTCGATCTCAATGTTGTTCGATCACTCGTACGTGTTTCGATATATTCAGAGAGTCATCGGCAACTTGTAATTTAATGTGACAAATTCGAGTCCATCAAGTGATATATACTTCAGCGACATCATCTAGGTAATAATCACCACAACAACAAAAAATGCAATTCTTTGCGGTGAAGGCCTTCTCACTCCTCTTACGACGCTCGATCATGTACAGTTAGGGATGGCAATGGGGAAGGTTTGGGGCGGGTTTGTCTAAACCATCCCCATCTTCATCTTCGAATATTCAAACACATACCCATCCCATACCCATGCGGTGAATGTTTTGCAAACCCATTCCCATACCCGTGGGTTTCGGGTACCCATGGGTAATACCCGTATCCAACTACCCGTACATCCAACATTACTATATCTAAAACTTACAAGAAAAGTTTTAATTATAACTCTAAACAAACCTATAATATCATGAAGTCAACAAAACACGGTCATTTTCTTAATACGGTTCAAAGTTATGATCCCAAATCATCCATTAATACATAATATAGAGTATAATATTTTTCAAATTATTATCTTCTGATTCTGATACATCTACTAAGTAATAATTAATTAACATAATCTTGTTGACGAGGGGGAAATTGAAAGAATGAAAGGAGAATTGAGGGAAATGAATTAGATTTTGATTAAAGTGGTCACTCAATTGCATTTCTACTATTTATTTCCTCGAGTTATCCTCATCACCATTGATAGATTACAATTTAATCCACATATTTTTTATATGTGAAGAAATTCTCTTGGTGGTGCAAGTATAGGTATGAGTATGGGGCGGGGGAGGCCAAAACCATACCCGCCCCGTACCCATCAAACTTTTTGTGAGTTTTACCCATACCCGGTCAAAGCGGGGATTCCCAACGTTGACTGGGTCGGGGGCGATCGGGTACCCGCGACCATGGGTTTGATTGTCATCCCTATGTACAGTCAATGATAATTGATCGTATTCGATTGTGATGGAAGAATTTAGTCACTAAATGGCAAAGCTTTACTCTCTACCAAACATCTACTGCAATGGTGGTTTGGCTCTTCATCAGTTATCAGTCCATAATATATATATATGATTCCCGCCATGGGCAGTAAGTAGTGAAACGTACAATCACGTCCCTAAGAACACAAAGAATTGTATGCTTTTTTCACCCTTCCGATCGAATCCATTTTATCTGCATTTTTCTTTCCCCAAAGAATAATTAATTAATCAAAGTTGAGAGGTCGCTTCACAGCTGACGTCTATTAAAAGCAAAAACACTCTAATAAGAGATCGGGGGGGGGATAATTCTTGGTTCCTTCTTTTTCAATTAATTTCCTTGGTGGAAATAATTCGATCGTCTGTTTCTTTTCCATTGCTAATAATAATAATAATATGAATAATAATTGGAGCCTTCCTTTGATCGTTAATTCGGGGGAATGAAATTTGATTGGACGTATGAGCTTTAAATTTTTTTTCCTTTTGGGTTTGGGTCTTTAATTTTTGATTGGCCACATATGCGGTCAATGTAATCCTATGCGTGCCCACTCAACACAGACAAAAAAAAAAAAAATAGAATTTTATTTTTGGGAAAGGCTCAAAAGGGTTACTTGTATATGAAGAAACGACGGTTTAAAATGGAAATGAAGTTGGAATATTTTTTAATGATTAGAAAGAATTTTTATAATACTTCGAAATGATGGTATCATCCACAAATAGTTCGCTTCTTCCATCTTTGTCGCATGTAATGCTTTGATTCTATTGGAATTAGTATGTACATATTACTTATGAGTTATGAGCTCCACTATTTTTTTTTTATTATGAAAATCAGGAATTTTATTTCATAAAAAAGCTCCACTATTATGCTAAGAAGTGTCGATGTTTTTCGTTTAAAAATAAACATGTATTATGGTAGAAACTGAATGTGTATTTTTAATTTCGTGGGATAGACTTAGTTTGTAGATATATTTTCTGTACACATTTCTTTATGACACATACTAAATTTTTATTTTAAACGTTGTGATACAACTTCGGTTTGTAAATATACCATTTCTTTTAAAAAAATATAGTATAAACTGAACTTATGTCTTACGAAACAAGTTCAATTTGTATCGGGAGTTTGAAAGCATCCGTGCTAATAAGCATTATAAAATTTAGGACTTTGCTACGGTGACATGCATGTCACGGTGACATGCATTTTTCGGTCGACCTCATATAGGATCAGGTCGACCTAATCAGTTGTTTCAGTGTAAAACAGTTTCATGGTGCCTACTTTGGAGATTCATATCTTACAATTGGCTAGATGGAAATTGAAGATTAAAGGCTTGTTTTGAAGTTGAAGTGTCCCTCTACACATTAAAGTACTTGGGAGCTCAATAGAAAGTCCAGAAGACCATTTTTGAACCTGACCAAAAGGCTATGCCAAAGCTGGGAAACTGCCTGAAAATGGCTAAGTCTGGCAACGTGTTTGTCAAGCCTACTTTGGAGCTCAATTTGAGAAGTATGGATGCGAGTCAAGTCCAGGGGCCTCTACCACGTTAAATTACGTATTTTTTTATACAAAGGCAAGGCATTGAATGAAAGATTGAATATCTTTAAGGCTTCAAACAAAAGGCTCGAAGTTGCTACGAAAGCTGTTTTTCTGGCAGCTTGCTTGTGCTCGAAGTCTGCCAGAAAAACAGCCTTTTGATGAGGTTCAAAAATGGTCTTTTGATGAGGTTCAAAAATGGTCTTTTGATGAGGTTCAAAAATGGTCTTCTGGACTTCCTATCGAGCTCTCAATCACTTCAATCTGTAGAGGGACACTCCAACTTCAAAACAAGTCATTAGTCTTCAATTTCCATCTAGCCAATTGTATGATATGAATATCTAAAGTAGGCACCATGAACTGTTTTTACACTGAAACAACATATTAGGTCGACCGGATCCTATATGAGGTCGACCGAATCCTAAATGAGGTCGACCGGATCCTATATGAGGTCGACCGAATTCTAAATGAGGTCGACCTAATCCTAACTGAGGTCGACCGGAAAGTGCAAGTCACCGTGACATGCATGTCACCGTAGGCACACCCTAAAATTTATCACAACTTATTGGAAATTAATTAGCCAAACCTATCGCCAAACCCTAGCTAGTGATTTCTAAGGACTATGTATATGTTCATCTGTGGTACATGGCCAACGAGCATACGAAAATAAAAATGACAAACCATACCATACGGTCATCAAAAATAAGAAATCATCTCGAAGAATCTCTTTTTTTTGGACCTAAGTTCATTCTTTAGACAAACCATATAAATCACGTCCATATAAATATATAATTGATGTCTATTCGTTTTCGCATTATTTTTTACAAATTTACGCTCGATACAAGAAGATCGATTGAACCTTGTTGTCTTGTTGAAGTTTGTTCTCCGACCATTCACAAGGTTCATTAAGGTGCATGGGCTGATCTTAGACATAAATAAATCACGGTTTTTTATTCCATCATTTAAGTGTTTCACTTTTGTCTAATTTTTTCTCCACTTTCCTTGGCTGCAGTGTGGACACTTTGATCATCTTATTTACAATTAGGACATGCGAGGTTTCTAATTTGGGAAAAGAGAATAAATATAGGAATATAGACACAAGGAAGTGGGCTCAAGATAGGGTGCATAGGGTTATGCACCCATAATTAACCAAATCTGGACCCTTCATTTAGAAAATCCAGATCTAAGGATGGAGAATTAAAGGCTATTTTTTTCACTAACTTTCTTAATTGACTCATATCTTTTTCGTTTTAACTTGGTTTTTTTTTTTTTTTTGCACAGATGGAACGAGTTTACCGTGCTCTACAAAATGAGATCAATTTTCAATATTTTTTTAGGAAAAAAAAATTCTGGCCTCTCGGTACCAACTGCATACCATATGGTATCTTCTTCGTTTTTAATTCGTTTTTTGAAAACGTTTGCACAGCAGGGATGAGTTCATCATGATCTACTGGATCTACAAATTTCTGGGTGAACAAATTACAGGACCAAAAAATACCACACAATACCATACAATACCACCCTGGTACAGGGTGGTATTGTATGGTATCTTCTTCGTTTTTAATTTGTTTTTGAAAACGTTTGCACAGAAGGGACGAGTTCATCATGATCTATTGGATCTACAAATTTCTGGGTGAACAAATTACAGGACCAAAAAATACCACACAATACCACCCTGGTACGGGGTGGTATTGTGTGGTATACAGTGTTAAAAGTCGTAAATTACAATTAATATACTTCTACTATCATGTATTCAACCATCCTACAGTATTGGTTTGTTCATACCACCATGGTACGTTTTTCAAAACATAGGTATTCTTTTATTTCAATACCAGTCAATACCATATGGTATAGGCTGGTAAAAAATGACTCAATTTTTTTTGTTCGAAAAATATATTAAAGTGGATATCATTATGAAGAGCACAATTAATCTGATCTAACTGTGCAAAAAAAATTAAATTTCGACTTAAAATGAGCGAGAAATCGTCCGTCAAAGATTAAAGAAGGAAAAATTAAAGGCTTTCCATGAGAGAGAGGATGCTGATGTCATGCTGATGTGGACGAGTTACTCATGTTTACTCACCATAAGGTTACTGACCTGATCCATTCCCAAGGAAGTGGTCTACTTTCGGTATAAAACCACAACTAAGGCGATCGAAGTCTTAATCGGGAAGAATTATTATTTTTTGTTGTTGTGAAAAAACGGAGGAAAAAATAATAATAAACGGTCAATATAAAATGTTGCATATGCCTAGCTAATTAAGTAAGTAGCTTTACCAAAGCAAATAATATATAACACGTGCCAACATTTACTTGGCCTTATTCATCATTAACTATTGACAACTTTCTATGTTCATGATGTTTTATGTGTGCAGATTGCAAAGTTGAGCTGACGATGTGTTCTGTCCCCTGGCTTTTTTCGCTAGCTTTTATAATTATTGATTAGTTATTCATTTGTGACAAACGCATTTGGTTCATTACTTTTCCTTAATTGTGTCTATCTGGCTACTTTGGTGAAAAATCCTCCCAAAGAGAGGACAATATGGCAGCCTGCTTTTTTTGGTGAAAAATCCTTCCAATTAAAGACGATCATTAATCATGTAACAAAATTGAAGGAAAAAGAACTCACAACACCATGATTAATCAGGATATGAGAGGTAAGTTTCAAGGAACAATTGGTTTTCAATTGATCTCGTTGTTAAAAAAAATGTTTCGTACTTGGTCTTGTATAATTTATTTGCACATCCTTCCGATGAAAGTTGATCATTGTGATTTCGATATATTACCTTCTCGGCTTAACAGATTGAAAATCAATTTCAACGGTCACTTTCCCTACGACGTCGTTCCTTCCTCATTACGGGACTTATCGATGCTCTGTCGTTTCTTTCCTTTTCTGTTGCGCTGTCGTTTGGAACCAAACCGAGATGCCTTTGTTGCGATGTCGTTTAGTGTGATGTGCTGCGTGATGTTCTTTCCCAGTTGATAGTTGTGTTTCCTTTCGTTCCAAGACTGTAGTTGTTTCCATTCCAAGCTACAAAACAGATGTATGAACTTTGTCATCTTCTTCCTTGTTCTGCCTATAAATTGGCAGTGAAAGTAATGAGAAAAGTAAGCTAGGTTTTATCACTCCAAATTTCCTTTGTTATGGTATCAGAGCCTCTGATAAAACCCTAGCCGCCACCTTCTACAATGGCTGAGAATGAAGCTTAGCCCCTTCCAGATCCACAGCCAAATATTGTGGATCCTTCTTCTGACCCTTTCTTTCTTCACGGATCAGAGCAACCTGGAGCTCTCCTTGTTGCTGAGAAACTCACAGCCACAAATTACAATGACTGGAGCAGGGCAATGTTCAATGCCCTTGCTGCAAAAAACAAACTCGGATTCATTAATGGGACACTCACAGAGCCAGCTGCTACTGATGCAAGGTATGGTGCCTGGACTCGCAACAACGTTATGATCCTCAGCTGGATCCAACAGTCTACTTCTTCAGAGATTCGAAAGACCATCCTAGCCTGCAAAACAGCTTCAGAAGCATGGAAGAGCTTACAAACTCGTTATAGATCTGGTGATCTCATTCGTATTGCCGAGCTTGAAGAAGCACTTTCCTCCCTACAACAAGGTAACCAAACTGTCACTGACTACTATGGAAAACTCATTACTCTAAAGGATGAGTTAGAGAACTATCAACCACTTCTTCCATGTACCTGTACACCCACTAGCCACATTGACTGTGTTGCCATGACAAGAGTTCTTCAATATCAAGAAACCAGTTATGTAATCAAGTTTCTTCGAGGTTTAAATGAAAACTTCTCTGGAGTCAGAGCACAAGTGCTGTTTGGTGATGAACTGCCCAACATCAATCGAGTTTTTCAAAGAATGTTGCAACATGAAAGACAGATCTATGGTTCTCAATCCAACAAAATGGTGGCATCTCTCCACACAGACCAGTCAGCATTTGCCATTCAAGGAGGAAACAGAAGATTCAACTCTTCTGCTAAACCACCATACTGCACATTCTGCAAAAGAGAAGAGCACACTGAGGATATTTGTTTTCAAAAACATGGTTGGCCACCAGGAATGACCAAGCCCTCCTTTACTTCAAGCAGTACTCCAGTCACTTGTTCCTATTGCAGAAGAAGAGGCCATACCGAGGACAAGTGCTTTCAAAAGAATGGATATCCACAGAACTTTGTGCCCAAATATCCAACTTCTAGTACTGGAAGAGGTAGACCTCCTGCTGCAAATGCTGTCACCAGCACTTCTTCATCAGATGAAGTCAAGCTCACAAGAGCAGATTATGACAAACTCATGAGTTTGATGAATGCTCAGAAGAACCAACCTTCATTCTTTGCTGCTGCCTTTGTTAGCAACAAAGGTATACTTCCAACTCCTTCTCTCTCAATTCCTGTCTTGAATGCTCTCACCAACATACAAAAACCATGGATTATTGATACTGGAGCTTCAGACCACATAGTCTGCTCCTTAGAGTACTTAACAAATCCACAGCCTTTGTCAAATATATTCATCACTCTCCCCACTGGAGCTCAAATCCAGGCAACTCACACTGGCACAGCAAAATGCCATGATGCCTTGACTCTCCAAAATGCCCTGTTTGTTCCCAACTTTACCTTTAACCTCCTGTCTGTGAGTAGACTGACCTCCACCACACCACTAAGCTTATCCTTTCAATCTACTACTTGTCTTATACAGGATTTGGAGCAGAAGAGAGTGATTGGTTCTGCTAGCCTTCACAATGGACTTTATTACCTTCAAGCATCACATCCTCCTAAATTGATTTCTGCTGCCTCTACATCCACCTTTGATTTTTGGCATTTTAGACTAGGACATGTATCTCACTCTAAAATACCACTTCTCAACCAATTTTGTACCTCCATTACTACTCGGAAGGATCAACCATTTGATGTTTGTCATTTTGCCAAGCAAAAACGACTTTCTTTTCCTATCAGCCAGTCTGTAACACAGTTACCTTTTGAACTCATACATGTTGACATTTGGGGTCCTAACCCTCTTCCTTCTTATGATGGATTCAAATATTTCTTAACTGTAGTTGATGACTACACTAGAATGACTTGGCTCATTCTCCTTCATTTAAAGTCAGAAGCAAGACCAAAACTCATTGCTTTCTGCAACCAAATGCAAAGACAGTTTCAGTCCACCATTAAAACCATTAGGAGTGATCAGGGTAAAGAATTCCAAATGGAAGAATTCTTTAACTCAACAGGCATTCTCCATGAAATGTCCTGTGTTGAAACACCTCAACAAAACAGCAAGGTGGAAAGAAAACATCAACACATCCTTGCTGTTGCTAGAGCCCTTCAATTCCAAGCAAACTTACCTCCTGCCTTCTGGGGTGACTGTGTCAAACATGCAGTACACCTGATAAATAGAGTCCCCACCCCTGTTCTTTCAAACAAATCTCCATTTCAAATCCTTTACAACAGACCACCAGACCTCACTGACTTGAGAGTCTTTGGTTGCTTGTGTTATGCCAGCACACTGGCTAACCACAGAACCAAATTCCAGCCAAGAGCCAGGAAATCAATTTTCATTGGTTACACTCCTGGTATAAAAGGGTACAAACTCTATGACTTATCTACTCATGAAACATTTACCTCTAGAGATGTCATCTTCTATGAATCTCATTTTCCTTTCCACTCAAACCATGACCAAGATCCTTTACCCTCTGATCCAGACATTCTATTCCCCATTCCTCCTCCAAATTCCCCTCTGCTCCATGAAACAACTTCACCTTCTCGACCAAACAATGTTGATCCTTCTACCTCCACTGATAGTACAAACCATCCCTCTCCCTCCAATTCAACCCCATCCTCTTCTCCTCCTTCCACCCCAACTCCATCACATGCTTCTTCTCCTTCTCCTGTCTCCTCTTCACCAACACCACAACCATCTCCCCCTCCTCAACCACAACCTCAAGTCAGACGTTCTGACAGAACATCAAAACCCCCCTCCCATCTTGTCCAGAACTACCATTGTTACCTATCTCAAGGTCCTAGCAGCATCAATCACTCCAATCTGCACCAGATCACAGACAACAGGTACTCACTTTCCTCACTTCTTTCCTACAACAATCTTTCTCTCCCATTCAGAAAATTCTTACTGAGCATTTCCAGTCACCAAGAACCACAAAATTACAAGGAAGCCTCTAAACATGATATCTGGAATCAAGCTATGCAACAAGAGATCAAGGCTTTGATCAAAAATCAAACTTGGGATGTGGTTTCACTACCACCAGGCAAGAAACCAATTGGAAACAAATGGATTTACAAAGACAAGTTCATGTCTGATGGTTCTCTTGAAAGACACAAAGCTAGATTGGTTGCCAAAGGCAACACACAACAAGAAGGGATTGATTTTCAAGACACATTTGCCCCAGTCATCAAAATGACTACTGTCAGGACATTCTTAGCTATTGCAGCCCTCAGAAACTGGCATATCCATCAATTGGATGTGGATAATGCATTTCTCAATGGAGAACTACAAGAAGAAGTCTACATGACCCTACCTCAGGGATTCACTCCTCCTACTGGCATTCTTAACCCAGTTTGTCGACTAAAAAAGTTACTTTATGGCCTGAAACAAGCTTCCAGGCAGTGGTTCTCCAAACTTACAGACAAGCTTCATCAGCTTGGATACATTCAAAGCAAAGCAGACCATTCCCTGTTCTACAAGGTTACATCTTCTTCCTACACATGCATTCTCATATATGTCGATGATCTGGTTATAGGAGGCAATGACTTAACAGAGATACAAGCATTGAAGGAACTGTTACACAGAGAATTCAACATCAAAGATCTTGGCAACTTGAGATATTTTCTTGGCATTGAAGTAGCAAGAAGCAATTCTGGCATTCATCTTTCACAAAGGAAATATACATTGGAAATACTTGAAGAAGCAAATGTTCTTGATTCAAAGCCTGTCACTACCCCAATGGACTACAAATTACATCTCAGCAATGATGAGAGCACTCCATATGAGGATCCAGAACACTACAGAACATTGGTGGGAAAGCTAATCTACTTGACTACTACTCGTCCAGACATCAGCTTTGTAACACAGCAGCTAAGCCAATTCATGACCTCCCCATCTACAACTCATTACAAGGCTGTTTTAAGGGTTTTGAGATACCTCAAGTCAGCACCAGCATCAGGTCTTTTCTTCCCCTCCAAGGGTTCCTTTCAATTGAAAGCTTTCACAGATTCAGACTGGGCTGCCTGTGTGGATACAAGGCGATCAACAACTGGTTTTTGCATATACCTGGGTGATTCTCTCATTTCATGGAAAAGCAAGAAGCAACATACCGTTTCCAGATCCTCCTGTGAGGCTGAATATCGCGCTCTTGCCTTCACTGCATCTGAAATTCAATGGCTTCAATATCTCCTCCAAGATTTCCAGGTCTCTACATCTCTCCCTGCCAACCTCTACTGCGACAACCAAAGTGCCATCTACATCGCCAAGAATCCCACTTTCCATGAAAGGACAAAGCACATCGAATTAGACTGTCACTTCGTCAGAGAGAAGCTCCAAACTGGTACTCTCAAACTTCTTCACATCTCCTCTTCTCATCAGCTCGCCGATCTCTTCACAAAACCACTTTCCCCAGATTGAAAATCAATTTCAACGGTCACTTTCCCTACGACGTCGTTCCTTCCTCATTCCGGGACTTATCGATGCGCTGCCGTTTCTTTCCTTTTCTGCTGCGCTGTCGTTTGGAACCAAACCGAGATGCCTTTGTTGCGATGTCGTTTAGTGTGATGTGCTGCGTATTGTTCTTTCCCAGTTGATAGTTGTGTTTCCTTTCGTTCCAAGACTGTAGTTGTTTCCATTCCAAGCTACAAAACAAATGTATGAACTATGTCATCTTCTTCCTTGTTCTGCCTATAAATTGGCAGTGAAAGTAATGAGAAAAGTAAGCTAGGTTTTATCACTCCAAATTTCCTTTGTTAAAAGTTTCTTACACCATGCTACCACTGGACGACAAGTTTACTATAACAGTCCAGAAATCTCTATGGCCAAACTAATATGTTCACTATCGGTCGCATGATAATTTGACAATTAAATATTTTATTTATTTAGTATGCATACGAATTAGTCAAATTGTAAGGATCAAAGAGATGACAATAAGTCGGGTTTGATCGGCTTTCTCATGGACATAAGCACAAATAATTCGACCAAATACTGGCACCCTTTTATTATCGATATTATTAGGACTATATTGTCACAGACACTAATAACACCCATAAATTATCCATATTAACATATAACTATATTTTCATAGAC
Organism: Linum tenue; assembly: GCA_946122785.1. Classification (NCBI taxonomy): domain Eukaryota; kingdom Viridiplantae; phylum Streptophyta; class Magnoliopsida; order Malpighiales; family Linaceae; genus Linum; species Linum tenue. The sequence continues at coordinate 50,048,331 of CAMGYJ010000009.1, forward strand.
TAATAACAATTAACATCTATAAATTCACCAAACTATTTACCATAAAGACTAATAACATCTATAAATTATCCAAGTTATTAGGGTAGAACATATTTGGGTGCAAATCGAATTTTGACAAAACTCATACCCGATCCAACCCAATCCATGAATTCCAAAAAGCAGTTCAAATCCGTACCCAGCTCAAAACCCATCAACATTAAATTTTATCCATTCTGATCGAATCATATCGGATTGGATACTCGCGGGTTCTTATTCAATTGCCATGGCTCGCCCAATGCATGCAGCCAACATGCACAACCAGACGTCGCCAAATCGACCCCATGGGGCATCATTATACATGTTGGCTCACATGGAAGAAAGGAACAAGAAAGGAAAGTTCCCTAGATGCTGAGGAAACATGCAATGAAATGGTTGCATTGTGCATTACAACTGGATTGATCAATCCAAGAAGGAAGCAAATACGTACAGGCCATCGACGAAACTTCACATTAGTTTCTGCCCCCCGCATATATATTACAGCATGATTGATGAACCTGGGCGGCGGTGGCCGGCCCATACCTGCACAAACCCAGCAGCGCAGGTGCTCAGAATAATTCAGACCAGAAACCCAATTGTAAGACATGCACAGGAATCTAATCTTCTTTCAATAATCCATGCAATTGAGTGTATATATACACATTATAACTCGCTGGAAGATTCATGTATTTTGATACAACCCGCAATACACACCTTGTCAATGATCACCTCCTCGGTAGCGGAGCTAGGAATCTGTATGAGAGGGGTGAATTTGAACCGTGATAATTAGGAACAAAAGGTAGAAACGAAAATCAAAAGAAAAATGGAATGATTTTATCTATCTATCTATAATATATTTAAAATAGATTTATGGGCTGGAATTGTCCCATATCAAATTTCGTGACGCGAGAGTGATTCTAGTAAGGTTATTTTTGTCACTTCACTCAATTCATCTTTATATATTAAAAATGTCATCATTGGGATTGAAACCCTGGTCACTTAAATGAAGACGTAGCATTATAACCAACTAGGCTACATTATATTTATTGTTATTTTTTTTATTAAACTCTAGAATATGTTTGGTGATGAGTGTACGTGGGCACCGGGCCGGTCCGCCCACAGGCTTGCACGACACGGTACGAGCACGGACATGAAATATATAGGTCATCCTGGCACGAGATGGGTCGTGTCAGGCCTAATATTTTCCAGATCTTATCGAGTATAAGAACGGACATGGCACGAATATAATATTTATTTAATATAAAATTAATATAGAAAGAATTAATAATCTACAAAAGATATAAAGCAAAACTTGGGTTGACTTTTCAGGGATTCAAATTTTCAGCCACCAGAGAGCTTTCCGGAAGGGCAAGCATGTCATTACACGTGGTTCATTTCATCATTTTTTAATTGTCAATATATTTGTAGGCCCAGGCAAGATAAACCTCATTGTACATTTTGATTTTTCATATAAATAAAATACTTTGAAGAATGAACAAACTCTATACTCACTATGTAGGTTGAATGAATTTTGGTTTTATCATTTAGAATAACTGTTACATTTCTAATATCGTGATGTTTGAAATCTTTTATATATTGTTTAGAAGTATACGCATTATTCGTCCCAAGTAGGTTGAAATATAAGATTTCATATGATATTCAAAGTTGAGTACTTAGTGCATTGATTGAGTGTCTTTTAACTTGATGGTAGGAATGAGGATATACTAATTCATGCAAATGTTTATAGCGAGAATATTTAAAAAAATTCATTTATGTTAAAATATCTACATATAGTATTAGACAATCATACCTATTGTCACTAATTGCAGCACCCATGATTCAAATGGTCATATATATTTTCAATACTCATGACTATTTTTCCTTGAAATCATGAATCTTTTTTTATAAAATTATATTTTCACAACAAGTAATTATATGTTAGTATTTGATAATTTATATCTTTTTAATTATTACATTTAGACTGATTTTTACGATATAGGTAGAACAAAGTAAGTGCTAAATTTTAGTTTTCCATATTACCAATTGGTCAATCCCTTGAAGTTTGTAATGGCTATTAAGCCCGATGGTTAGTTTGGTGTGATTGGCCATTTTCATCTAGAATTGTGGGATCCCTATGAGTTTGTGATTTTCATTATATCTCCAACTTTGGCGACAACCATTTTTAGTGAGAAAGAGTCGAGATTGGAGTGCTTGCAGGCCAATATGGAGGTTATTTGAAAGTTGTTTTTAGGGGTATACCTCAATATTGTTTACTCTCTACGGAATGAAAACTTCTGAATTATGCCTAAAAAATGTTCCCATAAACAAGAAATGCAGTAATGCTTGATAGGTTAATCAATTTATTGCTTGGTGGAATCATTGACTTGGTAGTGCTCCCGTTAATGCAACGACATGATAAAAAATTTCTTTGAAAGTACTAGTAAGATAAAAAGATGAGCTATCATTAGTGTGAGTATTTCATTTAGTTCAAGTACAATATTTTTATATGCCTGGTGTTTTATTCCTTAAATGTTTGAATTTTGTTTGAGGCTAGATTTGATGAATCCGTTTATGGTAATTGCTTAGTAATTGCCTGGTGTTTTATTCCTTAAATGTTGTGATACCAAGTAAACATGGTAGTGGTTGTCTTGTTCTTAGTTATCACAGGAGTTCATACAAATGAACTTAAAGGATAACTTCAGTATATGTGGCAATTGAATAGTTGAATGAGATAGAATTTTACATATAAATATAAGTGGGGAGCTAGAAATGGATTTAGAGGCTGTATTAGGTGAAATTTGAGTTTGTTTATTTATGTGATGAGAGTTAGCATTGACAAATTTTTCTTTGTACCAATGTTTCAGATAGTCATTAATTGAAGCTTTTCAAAGGCATTAACCATCCTATTTTTCCATCAAAGGGCAATAATTTTCTTTTATAGTGAAAATTGACTATGTATGTATCATGGGAAGCAACTCCCATGTTGTCATTTATGGACTTTTTTATATAGACAACACTTTGTTTGTAATCATATATGTTACGATTAGTTGTGTTTTCTTTGTTAGTCATTTGGTATTTATCATGTTTCATTGCGTTCAAAATATATACAGAGTAGTTTGAGTATTGTGTAGATAGTTTAGAGAAAAATACAAAATAAAACACACATTATCAATGTGAATGACACATACAATTTATATAACCATCAAACTCTCTCGGTCAACAAGCCGGGCAGTGTGCTTGCTAGATAGCTATAAAAGCAAAAACAATAAGATGAAGAGGGCAATGTGTGCATAGGCAGAGAAGAAAAAGGAAATTCGAAAGTTACAATACGTAGTGGGGGGTGGGAGTGGGGCAGAACCATATGCCCTGTCTTCACGCTCTTTCCAGTTTCCATAACGCCTGGTCTCCCTTTTTATGACATTTATTTATTTGGCAAAACAAGAAATTGCAACCAAATTATTAGTACGAGCCAAACTCACTATTGAGCCATTCTGGGAAAATCCTTTTGTCATTCAACAAAGTTGTTTTTGGGGTTACGTGGCCACAACCCATTTGCCCAATTTTGGTGCCAACCTCACTTTTGTTGCGAGGAAGCAAGCAATCATGGCCTCATTTCTGTTGTCATAATTTTTCGTACGATTCTCATACTTTTGTTGTATTATTTGTCATACACAGATTTTGTATTAAAAAATGAATTCAAATTAAAGAGCCATAATACAGACATGTATTCATCAACTTCTTATATAATTAGTATTTGTAAATTGTTTTACATCATCTCTACTTTATTAATAATAATGGGTAGCTGTTTTCTATAAGTTTATATATATACGGTAATGACTGGCATATTTCTATGTCATATTCCGAGTGATGTGATTATTGGATGTACTTTACTTTACTTCAACAAATCAGAATCATCAATTTTTTTATTAAATTAATTTTTTAGTTTGAGTTTAGAAAATATGAGTCCATGGTTTATCTATTAAAAGTTAGAATGTATTATCATATCTTAAAATTTGATTACTTTATTGTCTAGTCAAAGACATCTCACTAAGAATGATCAGAATTTCATATACGCCATTAGTATAGCAGTCTGCTGGCACATTTAAATTTGATTTTTATAAAATCGATTGTCTCAAAACATCGACAGTATTTCAGCACTCGAATTTGGGAGGTCGAAAGAATAAAAAATAGACAAAGAATATAAAATGTTGTGGGTGTTAGAAACTATTTCGGAAAGTGGTAGTTAATACAACACAAAGTTACAAATAAAAAAAACTCTGTCACCCACAATTTTCTAGCTCTAGAATTGGGTCCTTGAGCTTCTATCTCATCAAAGAATTAAAATACATGTGTATTACAAGATGGAAGCAATAATCGATAAAAATGATTGAGGATGTTAATATGGGAATGAAAATGTCCATCACAATACACTTGGTTTGTACCACGAATTAACGTAAAATCGTAACATATCAAGTCCTTGTTCCCCCACAATTATTATTTGCTGTGAAGAATTTTATTTTTAAAAAATAATTTAAAAACTCATAACTCTATAAAATTCTACATTCACCTTAGCCGTATTCAAATAAAATTAACTTAGTAATATAATTTTAAAATAAGCCATAAATGATAAAAGAATTGTCGGCATATAACATCTCCAGTTAATAATGCTTTACTTTGTACATTATACTCTATAGTTGATTTTTTTGGGGGCGGAAAGGAATTCAATTCAAAAGGGGGGACAAGAAAATGTGCTCGATGGAAGGGCAAAGTTAAATGGATATGATTCCAGCGGCTGTCCTAACTCCACCGCCTAAACAAGCCAATCACAAGTAATTAGTTTCTTAATTTAGGTCAAACAGTATCCACTTCTACTTTCTTTTTTTCAACGTGACAATGCCCTAAAATTAGTGTTGTTGATTTACAGCTAATTGGAAGCTCATTGTCCAGGTTAAGTTAATTATATTATTCATCCTCATCCCCTCCCTTTTTTTACTTTCCGGCCAGCCTTTATACCCTTACTAAGGTCACATTCTATGCCTAGGAACCTTCTTTTTAGGATGACGGAAATATCATGAGCATCATTATTATCTTTAAGTAAACACAAATTGAAACGATGCCCTAAACTTTACACTAATATGTTCCCTCGATTGATCTTTTGTATCCCCCTTTGAGCTGTAATTCACAATAAGGGGATAAAACGAGAAGGAAAACCGGTAAGTAAGCATAATTACTTTTGCGAAATGATGGTAGCTAGTCTCGATGCGGATAAGGTATAAACTGCCCCGGATTGATCCGGTCTCGGTCTGGTCTTTTTGGAAATATATGAATCAAAGATTGAATTGGATACAATCCGGTCTTGATCCGGTCCGGTCCCAATTCGGTCTTGATTTTAGATTGAACTTGTGGAAATTTGAGTGGCCCGAGACCTCAAAAGGTGAGGAGTTGGTTCAGTTTTGGGTGTTGGGCTTTCTTATCCGGTTTTCGATCCGGTCCCAAACGGTTTTTTTTACCTCAAATATAAGCCGAAAAATTAGATTGAATTATTTACTATCTGGTTCCGATTCTGATCCCAATCCGAATTATACGGTCTGATTCCGAGTAGACCCAAAAAGCCTTGACCAAATAGCCAGCCCTAATTAATATTAATCCAAATCTGAAGTGGCTTCCCAAAATTCCTTATTAACTGGACCACACAAACAACGTCAATGTCGTTCCCACCAGGCGTCGCTAAAAAGCACTGGCTACCGTTTGCAAACGCAAACACAATTGGCAACCGCAACATATAATAACAATAATAATTAGCAACATAGTAATTATTAAAGCAGCATCTCCTCCCGCTTTTTGGCTTCATTAGCCACACAAAATTCCCGATCCCGCACTAATTATGTTTTTAATTACTATTGTTTGGAATCTAATTATTTTACTAATTACCATAATTGGCGAGTTGGCATATAGTACTGAGTCAACTCGATCGATCGGTGCTCGCTTCATCCAATTGTCGCGCGCGGGAAAAATTCGTCTTTTTACATTTCATAACTAATATATTGTTGATTAATTATTATTTACTGGAAATATTCCCCGCGCATGCATGCAACAGAATTCTGGCGGTTTATAACTTATTGATTTCCCGCGGAAATGGATGTACGATTTTTGGTATATTTGGTTATTCTAATTTACACACAAATAAATAAATTGGCGTTAGAATTATTATTATGTTATGTAGTAGCTATAGGCCTATTAGCTAGCTAGCTACTGTTCTTACTTTGGCAAATGAACAACTTCCTAATCAGGATGGATCAGTTGACTTTTAGGCTAATGCGGTGGATTTATTAATACAAAGTCTCTCATAATGGGTTGAAATTTTTCGAATTAAGATCACTTGTACAATCGGAATCATTTACTAATGATGGTGCAGAATATGAAATAATACTGGTAAGATATATAAAGGAAATTTCAATGTATATCGTGATTTTTAAATAAACTTATAAATGAAATAACGAGTTAGCAGTTGTTTTAAGTCAGCTTGGATAATCTCATTAGATCCTAAATCTCTTTTCTTCACATGTGAAACATGGGTAATTAACTTCAACGTTATAGTTTAGTTTCGAGAAAGAGAGAATTTTTCCGGTCGGTCTTCATTTGTAGGAAGAATGTGTAACTATTAGGACATTAAATGCGTGAATTAAAAAAAAAGTTACTCAATATCAAGCAACCAAATTTGAAGTAAAAGATAAATCGAGACGTCTTTCTTTCCTTCCGTCAATTAACCTCAATATCAATCAGCTTACTATAGACATATTGTATTCAATTTAATTATTTTGAGAGTTCTTAATGATAGATTATATCAATGGTAACATGCATGTAACTTCTCCTAGTGAAATTGGCTTACTGGCCTAAATATATATGTGGAGGCAAGGCATTTCTCTGTCAATCTCAAAAGCTTTTCCGAGACAATGAAATATTTGTCGTTAATTAGAGATATTTTTGTCCCGGTGAATAATTAGAGATGTTGCATATAGTACATATATATAATACAAGAAAACTGACGTAGAAAAAACATTACGTAGCTTGAAAAATGTGGCCTAGGGTTGTCAGGCTTATTTCTTTTTCTTCACCTTTTTTTGGACATGGATAAGCTAGGAAACATGTGACTCGTCTCTTATATATATATTTACATGTAGAATACTTTTGTTGATCAATTTTGACGATCCTTGACACTAAGTAGGGTTTTCTTAGTCCAGTAACTAAGTCATTTAAGATTGCGATCATATAATCACGTCGAGATTAAAAAAATTTAATACATCTTCATTTATTTTGGAGAATAACATAAATAAAATAGTATCACATCCGTATTAAGATAGATATAGATAATTGAACATAAATAGGCTCTACTTTATGTACTCAGCTTTGGATACGGTTTCTTCATTTTTTTCCATTGTTGAATTGACATATGATTCTTCTGGCGCAAATTTTTGGGTTAAGCATTTCTCCGTACTAAACCCATGAGGAATTTTACAATGCTATATAGTATTGGTACTATAGGTTTTTTTATCTTTATGGTACAATTTGTGCAAATTCTTTTATGGTACAACTTGAACTTGTACATTTATGTGATGGTACAACTTCAAGTTGTAAAGTTATACCATAACATAATGATACAAATTCATTTATGGTACAACCTAAACTTATACATTTATTGTTATGGTACAACCTAAAGTTGTACATTAAAGCACCAATACTATATAGCACAGTAGAAGTGCTCCTAAACCCATAGTTGGTAATGTTTTCTTTTGTTTCCTCCTGCCTTGATTAATTAATATGGTATCAAATATCTAAGAGTCTCGTGTTTTAATTATGAAAACTCCTGATATCAATGACTACGTTAAACATATGATATGACAGACTTATACAAACTCTATGTTTATATTGATTTTCGTTGAAAGGAACATCTAGCAGTGACGATTATATTCACTATTAAAACTCTCACAAATTTAATTTAACGAGATAAACTGATTTCCTGGAGGACCCGCTAATGAATAAACATTATAAGAACAATGTACATGAATAAATTCTCAGCCTCTAAAGATTGAGCACTGCTCTTGAAAAGGAACGTAAAAATGAATATATGTTTTTAGAACTATAAAAGGAAACAAAAAAAAAGAATAGGGTAGCTAGAAAGTAATATAGATGAGAGCTTTGTACGTAGGCAATAAGGTTAGGGTAGGGAGGGAAAAATTGGGCGTATAATTGCTAAATATGGCTTTATAGGCAGACAAAAGGCATCCCTTTTCCATTTCCCTTTTAGTTTTCGCGATTATTTTCCTTTTTCTTTTCCCTTCCTCGGTTTGTGGCAAAGCTTCGAGGTTCGTTTTCGCAACTCTCTTTCAATTCCTTTATCTTTCTTTTTCTTTTCTTTTTTCCTCTCTTGCAATATAATTTTTGCATGCTTTGAATATATATTGGATGATCGATCGATGATGAGACACCGTTCCCTTTTGTGTGCTTGTTGCTGTTCACATATTGCCGTTTATGTGGGCACAAAGGCTCAACTAGTCAGCAAACTTAGGCGTTTGGAGGACATCGGTCATTATACTTTTAAAACGTGACAAATGAATCGTTACTTAGTCATAAATTGGCTAAACGTGACAAATGAATCATTACTTAGTCATAAATTGGCTAGTTAGACCAACTCCATCGTTTCTGTCACTAAATAAGTTCAGATAATCTATCAAACATGTTATTTAATGTCCTGCCCGATCTATCATCGGCTCCAACTGTTCCTAACCGGCACACAATCGTTCATTAATTTGTACCCATAAACCAAATCAGGTGCTACGCTAACCCACCAATATAGAAAGAGATATATGGGTGGACGAAAATATATGCGCTCACTAGCTTAAGTTCCATGTTAAGTATAAGAGCGTGCAACTGCTAAACAATCACGCGTAGATGACTGATCATTCACTCCTCTTTCATTTCCCTCTCGACGACGAATGAAGTTCACGAAGAACACACCGCCCGGCCAGAAATTGCTTACGATCAAGACCGAGATAAATCGATGTTGTTTACGTTGTGCATATATATATATTAACTCTACTATTCATTCAACAGAATATGCCACAACTATCATCAACCCACGAAGAGTTTATGCTAGAACGTAACTATCATCTTGGAAAAGCTGGGCCTAGTGAACAAAATTCCAAGCCTTCCAATAACATGATGAAACCCTAATAACATTCTATAATTAATTCGCTAGCCATATCAAGTGGAGTAGTTGTCGTCAACATCTACATATATACGTTATTTTTTCCCCCCTCAATTTGATTATCGCCATCATCAACATGCCTCTGCCCACTGAGACCTAGAAACAGCTAGGTTTGTACTGATTAATGGTGGATTCTTGGAACCGAATTTGCTGGTCGTCTCACTAAAAATCTACGATATAATAGTATTTAAAATCAGAGGATTAATTAAGCCTGTACCTTAATTATATCTCTCCTTTACGTACGTAGTCGTAGTAGTAAAACTCGATCGATCGTGATTCGTGAGTGAAGGATATATTTATTATTTAGTGATGATGACAGAACGTTGATGGATGTCGGGATTCTCTTTTAGCCATAAGGACGTAATTGTGTGAACAATATTAGTGTTTAGAGAGAGAGAGAGAGAGAGAGAGAGAGAGAGAGAGAGATCCAACCCAATCATGTTTTGTTCTTCGAAAGTGATTTTCTTTTTTCTGCTTTGCTTCCTCCTTAAGCCATTTTCATCATCTATCAATTTGGCCCCCCAAAATCTTTTCTTCCCTATCCGATCCTTACCAGTCACTGTCGTGTAGTGTCCAATAATTCCATACCTAATTGGTAATTCATGCCCTCCAGTATAATTAGCATCCTCTGTTTTTTCCCATTTAGGTAAAGTGTGGTGTAGCTATATGGCGGTGCTGCGCTTACATTTGATCATGTGGTTGTATATTAAGTTATGAACTAGTTTCAATAAGTCATTTATCTCAATTGTTCGAGTTGTTGGAAGAGATTTTAGTTATGGATATTATATCATTTACTAACACACTATTTCAAACGAAAGTAGATTCATATGGGGCTTAAAATTTGCATTGGCCTGAATATCATATATGGGCTTATCAAAGGGGGGTCGTCGGGATTCGAACATAGGCTCTGATACCATGAAAGAGTAAACGATTTACGAATTATTGCTCAATTCACAAGCGTCGCTTTTGTCAAGAACCAGTTAGTTTCAATAACTCGAGTTGTTGGGAGAAGATTATTATGGATCTTATACCCACTCTCTTACACGTCCCGTCAAACGAAAGTCAACTCACGGGTTTAGAGTTTGCACGGATCCACCATAACTTGTACTTAGCGGCGGATCTAGGGGGGCTGCCCCCGGGCCACAGCCCAGCCCTCCCTAGATCCAGAGCTAGTATACCACTTGTAAATTTTTTATTTTAGGTATACATTTCAGTGCTTATTGGGGTTACTGCCCAGCTCTCTCGGCCTCTTTTCAAATGTGGCGCAGTGCTCTTCCCTATTCTGGATCCGCTGTTGCTTGTACTTTAACCAATTGTTAATATTGGGGTTATGGAGATTCGAACGCACGACTAATTGACCAAACCAACTCTGATACCACGTCAAGAATCAATTAGTCCCAACAACTCGGATTGTTTGAAGATTATTATTGATCTTATACTACTCTTTCAACTCGGTAGAACCCAAATACAGTTTTCGACATTGGAATGCCTCATCTACTGCGTCGCTTTTCAAGCAGGATTGAGCTTAGGGTTCTAAGTTTTACAGCATGCCTTGGGTTTGTGGTTGAACCAGAGCACCCAATTTGGGATAGGATTATTCAATGAAAAGGGTACGTTCGTTGTCTGTGTAGCCCGAGAGGACTGGATTAGGATGGCGGGTGGCAGGGAGATATATAGCTACGATGTCAGTCAAAGTAATTAGGCAGTTAGGCTCAAGGTTGAGATGGATGTAGGGTTTGGATAGAGGTCCGAGGTTGGAGTTAGGTTTAGGGTCAAAGTCGAGGTCAAATTAATTAAGTTGGGAGTGTAGTTTGAGGTTTGTTGTCGCGAGGTCAAGGATCAAGTTTGAGGGTTACATCCACTGATCCACAGCCCACAGGGCCGGCCTAACCTTTGTTAGTGTCAAGTGTCAAACACAGATGCATATATACATCCCCTCATTGGCCTACAGAACAGGGATATCCTAACTATAAGGCTAACCGGCTAAGTGAGTCCAAAAATATATAACTAATCAAAAGTGGAACTTTTTGATGATGGGATTGGGTTTTTTGAATTGGTTAGGTTGATACTTGATAATTCTTGACTAAATTTTGAAATTAAATATATAATCCGAATCATTACGTATTTTCCTTCAATCTTTACTTGTAATATGTACTCATCTTTATAAAATATCAAATTCAATGAGTGCATAATCTAACCTAAGTTGCTTAATCCCTTTCTTCTTGCTTTCAAGCCCAAGCATGTCCCGTTCTGTAACTTCATGCCCCCCTTCTTTCGTCCGTCCACGAGACTGTAAAAAGATAGAAGCTTTCACTTTGACACGTCTTTGCTCCCGATCGCTTAGAGCGGGTAAGAGGGTTTCTCCATTAGAATGGTTGCTCCACGTCTAGTGAATCTGGCAGAGGCATAAAGTCGACTTGGAGGATCTCGTATAATAAGAGTAAAAATTAAACTATGTATGTTTTGAGTAAATTTTATGTTCATGAATATAAGTAGATAAAAAAATCAGTGCAAAGAAACATTTTGCTTCAACGATAAGCTCTTGGTGTGATTGGAAGAAAGGGAGGCTAAACAAGGCATATGTGCATCAAATGACATTTCGAGATAAGCAAGAACACTAGTGTCCCTCGTCTCGTCTCATCTCTATTCTTTCTCTAATTTCCGAAAACAAAACATTTATTTTTAAAGTTTTGGATATCTTTCAATGTCTAATTATTAAATAAAATAAAATTTGATGATACCAAGTGGATTTATTTCAAACACACAACAACAACAACAAAAAAATAATATCAAAGACATGATAAATGAGACATTCGAACAAACTTATTCCAGAAAGAAAAAAAAGTACATACTTGGATAAATATCAAATTTACGAATACCAAACATTGTGACATTTTGCATGTTGCGCGCTCGAAATTCGGAAGGTTATCTCCTACACTACACCATCTAGAATAATAATGGTGAGGTTGATGATAAGGGCGGAGGAGGAGGAGGAGAGTGAAGAAGTGGAAACCAATGAAAGGCTGGCCTTTTCATGGTGGCGTAGTAAATGGGCCCGCGGGCCCATTTCTCCATTCCCCCGGTTCCCATATCCCAATTCCATTTCCACCCTTTTCCCTCCTATAAATACCCGCCTTCCCCCTTCTCCTCTCCTTCCCATGTCCACTTGACCATCCACCTCTCCATTAAAAAAAACTCTCTCCCCTCCTCACAAACAAAAACAAACAAAGCCTAATCACTAATTACTTCCCCTTAATCACAATCTTCCCTTCACTAATCCTTCCCGCCGCACCGCAGCCAGCGGTCTCCCAGAGACCTCTGTCGCTTGCCGTGTGTCAGCTTTTGGCTCTCACAAGAGGTAATTAATTAAATCTATTAATCATCCACCTCCTCGCCTAATCACCATCATCAAATCATTATCATTTATCACTCTCTATCGCACACATACTAATCTCTCCTTAATCATGCAGGGTTTGAACACATTGACCGCCGCACCGATGTCATCTTCTCTAAGCAGAAGCTTTGGCGGCTTATCCGCCTCCCTCAACGAAGAGGTGATGGTGACCTCACAAAAGCAAGGGATCATCTCCCTCCTCCCAACGGGCTGCTCATCCCCGGCTACTCCTCCGCCGCCATTATCCCTCCGCCGGACTCTCTCCGCCGACATGTCCTCCAACACCTGGCTCAACCGCAACTCCTCCTCCGCCGCCACGCTCAAGAAAATCGCCTCCTCCAACGAGCTCCGCCTAGCGGCGGACGAGCCGGAGCCGCGAGATCCGGATCAGGCGGCGGCGGGGCTGTTTGATACCTGGAGCGCGATTATGTCGGCTCAGAAGGGGAAAGAAGACGACGGCGGCGACAATCCTCCTCCGCCGTACATCCACCCTCTCGTCAGGCAGTCGAAGAGCTGTCTGAGCGAGAAGAGCCTCGAGATCTGCACCGAGAGCCTCGGATCCGAGACCGGATGCGACGGGTTTTCGTCCTACCCGGGATCCGAGTCCGGAGAGAACGAAGAGGAAGTGGAAGCGGCGGCTGTGGAGGAAGCGGAGGAAGAGAACAGAGCGGATCCTCCGCCGGTGGTGGCGGCGGCGCAGAAATTCGACATAGAGGAGGAGGATATCCGAATCGCGAAGCTCAACGCCGGGAATCTACCGATCTGCGGCGTCATGAAGAAGTCCCCGCCTAGGTCGTTTCCTCCGCCGATCTCTTCCTTGTCCCGCGGCGCGGCGACGGGGAGCCTCCTCATGAGGCCGCATCGCGACAATGGGAGGCTGGTCCTCGAAGCCGTCTCGTTCGCTTCTCAGAACAATTTCCGCGCTCAGCGAGAGGACGGCCGCCTCGTCCTCACTTTCGTTCCCGATCTAGAAGAGAAATCCGCTGAAATTGCTTCCGACGAGCAGCAATTCGAGGTCGAATTGGACAACTCGACTGAAACCCTAGAAACAGAGGAAGAAGAAGAAGATGAAATTGAAATGGAAGAAGAAGAAGAAGAAGAAGAAGAAGAAGAGGAAGTGGAATTTGTGAAGGAGGAAGCGCCCAAGCTGACAAGTGGGCCGATGAGTGTACACAGGCTGGCAGTCATGATGAACAAGCCCATCTCCAGAAACCCGACTTGGCCCAAACAAGTGGCCCACCATGAAGAAGAAGAAGCAGAGGTGGTAACGAAGGCGATCAACCATCCACTGACGCAGTCGCTCCCGCCGCGGCCGCCCAGATCGGCGGCGAAATCAGCGGCTACAAAGACGGCCGGAGCAGCTACCAACAACCCTTACGAGTGCTACTGGAAGTCATCCTCCAAGCTGCTGATGCCAACATCAGCGGTGGCGGTGGCGGCCGCGGCGGCGGAGCTGGTCGGTCCGATTACCCAAAACTCGGCGCCAACCAAAAACGTCAACATCAACGACGCGACCAAAATCGCGCCACCGTCTTCCATGGAAAAGGGTCAGCTGCTGGAACAGCGACGGCAAGGGGAACTGGTGGTGAAGCGAGGAGGTGATCATTTCGTGCCATGGATTAAAGGCTGCAAGGAGCCTAGAAGGTCGCTGCTGTTCTGGGAGCCTCATTGCATTGCCACTACCTGAACAACCACCATAATTTTCCCACTTCCACCCCAAAAACAAGAACCAGTAGTCCGACTGAGCCATCGGGATGAACATAACTCAGCCAATTTGAGACGACGACCATTTTAACAAATCCATCAAAACCCATTATTATTATTATCACCATGATTATGATAATATTTAGTTATTTAATCCCCTGCCCTGCCTTGTTTTCCATACTTTTCCCCTGCCTTTTGGGGAGGGTGTGTTGTGTAATCAAATAAATGAAAAATAATATAATTAATAAGTATGGGAGGAAAAGGGGAAGGGAGGTGCTAGAGAGGGAATATATACTTCTTTGATTTTTTAGAAGATCAAAGGGAAGGAAAGGGGAAAAAAAATACTGGAGGGAGAAGAAACAGAGAGAGAGGAAGGTGATGAAACACCAGTACACCACTGTTTTTTTTTTTTTTTTTTCTCATTGAGTCTGTCAGGTTTTGCTATTCTAATGATAAAATTTTTATCAGCAAGCACTAGTGCTGTTGTTTACTAACACCAACTGAAGAAGAAAAATCTTTGTCTCTGTTCGTTAGTGTTAATTACTCTTTTGGGTGTGTTTAGTGTTTAATCTCATACTTGCTCTGTTCATAATATATAAATATGGAATTATTATGAATGTGGGAATATGTAAAGGTGGCTTTGCTTTAGATCTTTGTCCTTTTTATTTTTGCTTTTGAGAGGGGTTTGCCTTTTTCTGTGAAAAATTCTCTCCACCAATGGGGTGCTAGAGATTGGGTTGTATTGTCTTGTCTAGCCACTGGGTATGGGGGACATCATGATTCTGCTTTGATTTGGGATGTCCTTTGTTGGTGTGGGTTAGGTTAGGCCCTAGGGTTGGTCACTACTCACTGATTTTTGGTTCAAAAGTAATACTCACTTCATGAAAAATATATAATTAAATAACTTAAACGTTTAAAATAGTTCACGTTAGAATTGCAGTCCTACAACTAGCGGTGTGCAATGGTCCGGTCCAGGACTGCACCGGACAGAGTATAATGCGCTCCGGTCCTTGGTATTTGGACTGGACTTAACCAAACCAAATAGACAGAACGCAACGATGGTCCGGTCCTTGGTCCTAAGATGTCTTTCACTAATGGACCGCGATTCTAATGAGTTTGGTTCAGTTTGAACCGGACCGAACCGTTGCACAACCCTACCTACAATTCAAGGTTAATACGGTGTTAAGCCCCACTACAGGGAACAAGCTGACTCATCCAAAAGGATTTGATAAATTTGGGTTCGAACTTGACTCCTCATTATGTAAGTTGATCGCTAAGTTGTTTATTGTTGCGGATGTTAATTACTTAGTCCAAGTAATTAATTCTTTGTCCTCCAAATCACTTGTTTCTTTGTCCATGTAAAAGTCTAAAAGAAGGAACCTTGGTTGTCATTAAGGTTTTAACTCTACGTCTATCTCTATATAAGGTTTAGCTACGGTCCTGTCGTAAGCAAGTCGTCACAATGTAGTCCTATAATAAAATCTTCAGCAGTGAGCTCTTTGGATTAGTCTCATCCAATCAAGAACGAGAATACCACGTAAAATCCTTTGTGTTGTGTGTTCTTTTAATTCCGCGTCATCAAATTCTTCATGGTATCAAAGCAACTATATCATTGCTTAAGGAACTCTTTACTTCCCATCTCGGAAATAGGAAGGTTGGGAGAATGGTTGGTAAGAGCTCGTCCAGTCAAAGGAATTTTGTAGGGTTGAAAATCATATTGTTATACATTGTGTTAGTAGTGGAGAGTGCTTGCTTTGTTACACCTGCCCTGATTCTATTCTATCCAGATTATGTTTCCAGCATGATTTCCGTAACTCGGCTTCCATCTTGAAGCTAATACGATTGTCACCAGCCATGAGTAAGTTGCATCCCACTCGTTATATAGATATAGGCGTAGCTAATATGGTATTTGGTCAAGAAGTCTAGTCCTCATCGTGATCGGGTCATCCGTATCAAGGTCACGTAGAAAACAGGTCTTCACCAACATCAAAGTCATGGTGTTGAAGACAATTGTGACTGGTAGTGGTCCTCTCTTCAATAGCTAGTGTTGGGGGAGATAGAATAGCTTTTGTCAATAAAAATTGTCAAGTCATGGAGCGAGGTAGTCACAACACAAGAAGAGGTTGTCCACTCGACATTCTGAACTAGTCAATTTCATTCTTCACCATTCTAATTTTCAAACTAGGCATTCACGTCGTTCATGCTTTACCTTGAGGGGGATAATAGGGAATCAACGTACATAAGTCGACTTGTTCAGTCATCAAGTCGACCGTGTGTATCTATCAATCATGTTGCTTGGAGAAGCACAGTCAGCAGTGCGGTTAGAACTCTCCAAAGTCAGCAGCGCAGTAATCAGTCTCCAGACCCATTCAAGATGTCAAGGTAATTATGCCATGTGGAGTTCGCTATTGTTGAACTAGGTCAAGCATGGAGTCGGATCAATCTCATCCAAGACGTCAAGGAATTTCACCATGTTGAGTTTTTTTTTTTTTTTTTTTACGAATAGAACTGCTTTTATTCCTTAACCCATCAACGGAAACCAAGTACATTCTTACAGCAAAAGAGAAACAAGATCAGCAACAGTCAACCAATCCGCATGAAGAGATCCCAAACACTCATTCCTCGCCACCCAATCAGCAAGACCATTGAGACGCCTGAGGATAAACATCACCTTGATCCAAGGAGCCAATTGGAGGAGAGAAATGATACGTGCCAAGATTGGTCGACATTGCCAAGGCCATCGATTAGGAGTAAGCCTTAAGGCGAGGATCAGAATCTGACAATCAGACCTGATACACGTCTGGCAAACATCCTGAGATGCACACAAGACAACATTAAGAATTGCATAAGCTTCCGCTTGAATAGGATAGGAACAAAAGACTTTCTCAACCATGTTGACTTCACTGTCAAAAGAACTGGGTCAAGCATGTAGTAGTTTCATCATTTGTCTACCTCTCCCGCGAGTGAACAAAGTCACAGCCTGTTGGATCGTCATTGCCAGCAAGAGGTTGTCTGAGTGTTGTTCAGTTTCAAACTCAACATTCTTGTCATTCATGTCTTCGCTTGAGCGGGAGTGTTGTAGATAATAATTACTTAGTCCAAGTAATTAATTTCTTGTCCTGCAAGTCCCTTGTTTCCTTGTCCATTTAAAAGAAGAAAACTTGGTTGTCATTAGGGTTTTAATCCTATGTTTATCTCTATATAAGGTTTAGCTATGGTCCTGTCGTAAGCAAGCTGTCACAATGTAGTCTCATAATAAAATTGTCAGCCGTGAGCTATTTCGAGTTCACTGTAAATTAGTCTTATTTAATCAAGAACGAGTATACCACGTAACTAGTCATAGGCCCGGCCGGTTGGCCGAATTCACAACACCACTCGCGTAAATAACTGTAGCAATTTGTATGTGAGATTTTTGTTTCTTTGGTAGTATGTTAAAAATAAAGGTTTCAAAATATTTAACATTCTAATTTCTTGGTAACATAAAAGAATTCAAATTATTGAAATACTTCAATTATTCAATATATGACATCATAGTGTTTTCCGACATTCTAACCGAATTATCGAGTATAATTGTTTTACGAAGAATGAAAGAAAAACCCTATGCCATGGATCCGACTTCTAAAAGTTTTGTGAAAAAACCCTTCTACACTCCTCACTGTCAGAAATTTCTGCACGTTTTATTATATTCTGTTTGTAAAGGTCGAATAAGTTGTCGATGTCCAAGTCCAACACGTGGTAATACCATCTTACATTATTAAATTGTTATATTAAATTTGCATTGTGCACCGTTTAATGAGCTAAATGCCAACATAAGAGTTACATCTGTGTAAACTATAATAGCCCATCTTGTAAATTACATGGACTCGGTTAACAGAACGAATGGTGATTCTCCCTGTTAGTAATTTTACTCAAATCCATATAAATCTGATGATCATAGCTAACCAATATTTTGAAGAATGATCGGTTTACCCATTTTTAATAGGTTTAATTTAGGCATACCAAATTAATCGAATTTATAAAACCCAAAATTTTGGGTATCAAATGTAATCAATAAATTTGTAGGTGCCAAATTTATTTTGTGGCCATTTATTTTGGACTTTCACGCCAAAAAAATAATTTAAGTTGTTGACTCCTCAAATATATCTTTTTTTTTAGCAATAGACAATGGCATTACCAAATCAAAGATATCAATGTTTACAATCCAAAAAGAAACCACCGATCAAAGTCAAAACTCGCAACAACAGCAGGTAACAAAGAAAGGGACTCCTCAAATATATTAAGTTCAGGTAGAATAATATAATTTTATATGAGTATGGTTATAAAACCAAATCAAATAATAAAAATCTGGACCAAGCCAAATAATTGGGTATGAGTACAATAGTACTCTAGAAGATTTTGATTACTACGCCATCAAGTGTCTTTTCCACCTTTCACAAATTAATTGATTAAGTGAAAGATATTTAGATGAATTAATGATCACTTCTACAATCATTCGGTGCATAATATTTATTAGTCACGACATCATAAGAATAATACTAAAAAGGCACACACCCCCCAAAGTGTATTGTCAGTAGCGAAGTCTTCTTCTCC
Organism: Linum tenue; assembly: GCA_946122785.1. Lineage (NCBI taxonomy): Eukaryota > Viridiplantae > Streptophyta > Magnoliopsida > Malpighiales > Linaceae > Linum > Linum tenue. Next base: position 50,067,299 of record CAMGYJ010000009.1, read on the forward strand.
ATTAGTGACATGTTTTGGTCCAATATCAGGTGACTTCCACTTCTTCTAAAGAGCATCCTCATTTCTTGCATCGGATCTAGTACCTCCATCATTATCAATGCCATTATGGAGCTTAAGTTGGGGGGCCGGCCAACATATAAGGCTATTCAAATTACAATGAACAGAAAGATCATGGGGAGGGGCAACCCTCCTCCATTAGGATAATGATATTCAATTTTTGGCATTCAAAAAAAGAAAATATTTGTTATTTTCTTGAATTATAAGTGTATAATATTTGGTATTAAAGTGAAGATCTATACATGTTGATTATACAACCAAGTATGCAACTGAATGCACGTGAATATGAAATAAAAGGAAAGTTGCACTATTTTAAGTTATACAATTAAATGCATTGCAAAATCCACGTATGAGTATTTGACATGGCATGGTAATTTCATAATAATTAGAGTGTTCATGTTGTGAAGAAACTCTAAATCGTGTTGGTAATAATGCAGCCTTGTAAATAATAGTGATTATACCTCAATTTTACATTGATAATTATCACATTACCTTGATATTTGGGTGCCAACCATCTTCGTCATGCGGGGATAATATGAGGTATTGAAAAACCATTAAACTTGGGTGATATATACTTATTTGTTCCAGTTCATGACTTTGATATTGAACAACAATATTAAAAGAAAATGTTTGCTGCCCAGTAAATATAAGGAGAAAATGTTTGCTCCCTAGTATCATCAACAATTAAAGCAACAATCACATTTGCTTATGGCAAATCATATTCTCTACCATCTTTTTCTCTTTTCGCAAGCAACTTTATTTTGACTTGTTGAACAGTGTTGTCATTCAATCTATCCCTTTCAAATCGAAATATCTTCACTAAGTTATTACTTGAATCTAACATCTCTTGTGATAATTGAATCGCGCAAAGGATTTGAATATGGATATGTGGAGAAAAAATCTAACCTATTTTGGAGTTCATTGCTAGTGTCATAGATGTATAGTTGAACAAATTTTGGTTTGTTCCTTTCAGTAGATATCAGGCTACCGATTCGATGATATACTTGACCTCCAATAAAATAAAAATATATTATGCATCCATCATTGATAGATCGATCCAGTTTACCTCCAATAGACGTCAAAGCAAAGACCCCATTATATCCTCGGATATGTTCAAAAAAGTGATGTCTCATTGAAGTGCTTGCTTACATAGCATATTCAATACCTTTGGAGGCTGTCTTCGAGGATGAAGGTTCACTTTAACTTGTCTGCAACACAGTGAAAACTTTGGTCGATGGAAATTTCTTGTGGGTTTGGTAGTTTCGCCCTTCCACATCATCGCTCCACAATATGCACATTTGTATGTTGGTTTTCCAATATCAAACACTTCAACGACTGCAATAAAACTAAAACTCCAGCATAAGAAATAAATTTGGTGATAGACTCTAGCATTATAATAAATGAAGGAAATTGAAATAACCAAAATATCAATAAACCTGAAAAGTCACCGGAACGCATCAGTCAAAGACGATTATGACAAATTTCGGCAAGTTTGAGGAACCTCAACAATCTATTTCTCTTATATTGTAAGTTATTCATCTCATTTTCTAGTCATATAGGAATTAGTAAAATAAGCAATTCTAGCGACTAACACATAATTTGATATCTTATGAATCGAAAACAAACATGAAACAAATAGATTACCGGTAGGAATATTCACAATTTTTCCATATATATGCTTCTGCCATATATAAATAACATGTTTCCTTCTTGCTAATCTAGTCAACGGTTGATTAATTCTCTTCAACTCTGACTTATGTGCATCGATTTCTGAAATATGTAAATTGGAGAGTAATAATTTTGTAAGTTCAAATAGCGTGAAATAGCTAGAGAAATTATAATCAACTAATAATTCATCGATATTTCATAAATGGAAACATATTTCATCGATATTTATACCATCGGAATATATTTTTTTGCACTTCAGATATAGATTGATTAGAATCCACTACAACTTCTTATGGTACAAAAACAACTATCTATTTTACTGAAATAGACCGATATTAAATTGTCAAATCCATATAATTATGCTAATAACAGTATTTGTACTTTCATTAAATTTTTCATGGTCGAAATGAATCATTAGTTAGTAATTAATACTCTGTTTAATACACGTATATATGAATGTATGTATTGTATCCGTTTAACATTTTAGTATCCGTATTATTGTAAAATCGTTTTACTTTTTTCCATTCATTTGATGGATCTCATACTAAACTGGTACAAAACTTGTATAACACGTTTAATATATGTATTAATGAATTAATATAAACTTGAATATTATTTATATATATATTTATAAAATAATTATTTTATTTTATTTTATTACTATTAACGTACTATTAAACATATCATTAATTTACTAATAATATAAAATACACATGTTTATTTTATACGTAATTAACCTATATCATAATTTACTAAGGATGGTATATAAATTAGAAGATAAGAAACGAAAAAAATATTCAAATTATAAATAGACTGACATTGGCCATTGGGCCTGGCCCATTTATGTGATTAAAACCACCTGCCGTACAGAAAAATCAGTGCTGAAAAATTACCTATGGATCCCTCCGTGTATTGCGCAGGAGGCTGCAAAATTGGAGCTTATGGGGTTCTGGAGGAGAACCTCCATATAATACTTTTAGGATTAGGAAATCCTTTGTCTCATGTGTTCTTTTAATTCCTTGTCATCAAATTCTTCATTTATAAATGATTTGATCAATAATGTTAGTGATAATAAGCGGAAAAAATATGTATGATATTGGACTACATTTTTTCTTTGCATCGCATTTACTAAATGGTTTAGGATGATAATTTTTATTGTAGAAGTGAGTATATGAATTAATAATAGAAAATTATTGTTTGAGAAGAAGGGACACTTATAACATGGTGGACACAGAAAAATATGATTTTTTTTTATGAACGGAAAGTCACTAATCAATTATAAAAAATATTATAATTTATTTGTAAAACTATATAGCTAATGGTACGAAGTTAACGTGTTATTAAAAAAATACTCGACGATGCTTCAAATAAAATTGTGATAAATTATAAGGGTTTTGTTTGCTATAGGATTGGCCAGTTTAGGTGTGTGCAACGGTTACTCATGAGAACCGCGTTCCAGTAGTGAAAGACATTCTAGGACCAAAGATTGGATCATCATTGTGTTGGTTCATTTGGTTTTGTTCGATCCGATCCAAATATCAGTTCAATCCATCATTTATTCAATAATTGTAAAATTTCATGTGGACCAAGACCGGACCGCATTATACCCCTAGTCATTATCTGTTTATTTATGCACATTACTCGAATTAGTTACACTTTACAATGGAATTCTATTTGCTTGCATCAAATCAATATCACAGAATTTGTCCTGCTGTCACTAAGACCAGTTTTTCCACTCGAGTCTTTGTGGGCTGTAGACAACACATTCGGCCCAAGTTGCCGAATCAATGCAGCTAACTGGGCCGAGGAGGAATTATATACGGTACCAAGCCCAGCCCAGCTGGAAAAAAATCGATGTTCGCGGGTTATTTCCCCTCTTTTCTCCATCAGATCATCAAATAAGGAAACGCAGCGCACCAATACCTCAGCCAAAATCAAATAGCTCGATGGGAGAAGCCTCTCGCACCACCGCCTCGACGGCCGCCGTCGACGAGCATCTTCTGAAGAGCTTCTTCGCCGAAGTTAGCGAAGTCGAAAGGGATAACGAAGTCCTCAGGTCTCCCCTCAGCTCTTTCCTCCTCCTCCTCTTCTTTGTCCCCTGATATTCCCTATTTCTAGCCGAACTATTCATTTCCAATTCAGTTGAAATTGATCACGCGGCTAGGGTTTCTGAGCTGCGTTCATGTCGATATGGTCAATAGCTCGTCAAAAGTTTCAATTCGGATTGGCAGTTGTATGCCGTATTCATATTTGTTTCTAGTTCGGGCCGTATCTGTGATGAAGTTTGGGGATTTTGAGTAGAGGATTTCTCAGCCATAGAGACGAGTTCTGCAGGCGGTCCCTGATGGCTGATGCTTTTTCGTGGTCATATTTCGTCAGTTTCATTGATTATAAATTTGGGTTCTTTCTTTGTGCAAATTGAGGTGTGTTCCTTTGCCCAAAGACGAGAAGACAATCTACTCTATGAACCAAGTTACTGAATTTGATAACCTAAGGAGATCGATCACTTCCATAGTTTTCTAGAACTAATGATTTTTAGTCTACTGGCTTGCCTATTGCCTTCTCGCTAATTTGTTGTGTTTGGGAAATTTTGACTCTGCAGGATCCTTTCTTGCTTCAAGTTAAATCCATTTGAGCATCTAAACTTATCGTTTGATTCATCTCCGGATGACGTGAAAAAGCAGTATCGTAAGGTAACGTTCTTTCCACCCACGGAAAGGTGGTCATCTTTGGCTTCATTTATTTGCTATGATTTAACTTGTTGCATGTTGTGAACCGTGCAGCTATCTTTACTGGTTCATCCTGACAAATGCAAGCATCCGAAGGCCCAAGAAGCTTTTGGTGGTATGTCTGCTACACTTCCTTTTTGTATTGATATCAGGATGACCTAAAGATAATTAAGTAACTTGGTTAGTTTTTTTTTTATCCTCCTAGTCTTGGTATCGCTAAGGTTTTCACGTCTGCTCTTTAAATTCAACATAGAAAAATAGTTGAGGGTCTTGATCCCCAGTATTAGTTGATCGATTGTCTGTAGAGAGCTTATAAGCTTTGATTGGTACTTGCAGTCATTATTTTCTTCCTGAATGTTTGGACACTCCCTATGAGGTACTAATTTCTCTAAACCCTGTTCCAGTTAAGCCAATGCCTCCGTGACACTGGCTTATACCAAGGTTTCACCTTGTAGATACGGACTCAGGAAATCAGAAACTTTTCCAATATATTGTTATTTTTATACATGAAGTCAGCATTTGGAAACAAATTAAAAAGTTGACATGTGAGTCTCTTGGTTGAGGACTCAAAGACGAACTGCATCACTCATTTTTGCAGTACGTATCTAGTTTTCTGTTTCAAAATCTTTTTCTATGCTTGTCCACCGTAAGGGATAAGTAATGCAGCCAGTAAAGGACGAATGCCGACCCTTTCCTACTTGACCTGGTATTCTGTGGAGAAAATAGCAGACAATATAATTGGCTCTCTAATCTAATAAACTGCTATAAAATAAAGCACAATAGTAGTTGATCTTAGAACTATTCTGGTATCGTAACTTCTTGCTTCCGTTCATTTGACATCTAGAGTACTAATTGCTGCTGAATTGGATTTTTGGCTTGCAAACAGCATTGGCCAAAGCCCAAGAGCTATTACTTGATCAGCAGGAAAGAGACTATGTTCTCACCCAGGTACAAGCAGCCAAAGGTCAGTATTACTGTCTGATTTTTTGGATAAGCTTTGCCCGGGCGGGTTGCATGTTTTGTGGTTCATTTTCATCATTAATATTTAATCGGGAGCTTGGTGTGTACTGCAGACGAACTTCGAGCGAAGAGGAGAAAGCAGATGAAGAAAGATGCTGCCAGCAAAGCAAAGTCGTTAGTCGATGAGGTGTGTAGTCTTTCTTAGGTTTGCATTCCTTTCTAATAGACCAGTTTCTTATTAAACCGTTCTAGGATCTAGTGTTCTTCATCAGACTGCGACACACGCTGTTATTTGGTTTCTTTAGACTCTGCTTTCCTTGGTACTGTCAACTATATAATTCTGTTATTTGTGCAGGGGAAATACGAACAAGAATTTGAGAGGTCAGATGAGTTCCAGCAGCAGCTAAAACTGAAAGTTCGGGAAATATTGACGGACCAGGAGTGGAGGCGGCGAAAAATGCAGATGAGGGTGCGCTGAACTGTTTTTCACCAACCAGTTAGTAATATTACATTGTTAAAAAAAATTCCTCATCGGATGATCCCTTTGCATCTTTTGTTGTCATTCAGATATCAGAAGAAGAAGGGAGAGTGAAGAAAGACGAGGAAGAGCAAAGAGAGATGTGGAAGAGGAAACGAGAGCATGAGGAGCAATGGGAAGGAACTAGAGAAAAAAGGGTTTGTCTTGTTTCCCTTTATTTACCTTGCAATGCTTACCATCTTCGTAGACTCTATGTTCATATTTTATATCCACTGTTGACGAAAAGGTGTCGAGCTGGAGAGATTTCATGAAGACGGGGAAAAAGGTGAGTACAAATATCTTTGTTGATCTCTCTTGTCCATGTGTGGGTAATGGGAAAGGATAAAGAGGGTATTGCTGTGTTTGTGCAGGGTAAGAAGGGAGAGATTCGCCCACCAAAGCTGAAGACAGAGGATCCCAACAAATCGTATGTTCAGAGACCGGTGAAGAAAGGCTGAGGCGTGCTGAACCTGCCGAGTGAGGAATTGACGATGGCTGTCCTCTGCTGCTCGGACGGTGAAGAAATATGTACTTGTGTGTCACTTAAGCTATAGGAAGGCCATCCATTCCTTAACGATTTGAGCAGGCACTTTCATCTTTTCTTTTCCTTGCCCTTCCGCTATGCTCAACAGAGGTCAATTCAAAAGGATACCAAGGTGTAGTAATGTAATGCACTAATTGTCAGACGTATGAAAAGGTTGTTTGTGAAGTTTATAGCCAGACCTCAATATCAGAACCTCTTGAGCTATGTAAGTAGGCTGTGAAAACTGACCCAAAGAGTGACATGTATACCTTGAACCCTCAATGAGAGAACTAATGGAAGTCTTTGCGCTTTTTGTTTTTTTCTGGTGCGTTACTGCAAAGTTATGATTTGAAGTCAGAACATTAGCTTCGCCTGGATCAGACTCTAGGGTACCTTCGAAGGGTAGTTGTTTGATTGGGGCTCGAGGCGACATTGGCTGTCATTCGAGATCTTGTGCTCGAGACTGTAGAAAGCTAGATGATACTAAAGACTCCTCAGTGCCTAATGCTGTAGATCTCAAGGCTAGGGCTAGTCTTGGGGATCACGTAAGACAATGTCAACTTTGAGCCAAACACAACGAAACAACGAAACCATAGATGGCCGCATATTCAAACAGCCAACTACAGGTTCTTGTATAGATAATCACTAAGCTTAGGCACAGAGGCTGTATGGTAGATGCAGGTCTTTCAGCGATTAGAAGCTATCATATCACCTGGTCGATATAATGCAGTATAACTAAGTCGCTAATAGCTTCCAATGCAATACGCAAACAATACTTCAGTTAAGAGATTAGAAGAGATGCAATGCAACAAAATACACGGGAGATGCCCAAAATTGATCATAGCCACCTGCAATTCCATGCTATAAGCTTCACCACGCATAATCCTACAATACAGTCACCAAAATTTACCAGACAAGCATAGAAACTTACACAAATCACCTCTATGATACAAAGGGGAAACCATCAAAGGTGTTGAAAAGGGTTAACTATATATCTCGCCATCACATATGATATGAAGGACCTTTATCATTGCCCTCCTTTAGAAGGAAAAAATAATTGGCAAGAAAAATCTAGGCCTAATACAAGACAGCTCGGGAACTTCGAGAAAAATTATATGACAGCTATTGAGAAGAATTCCCAACACCACTACTAACTCTCAAATTGGGAAAAGGAAAAAACCAACTCTTGCAGACATTCTACCTGCTGTCTCTGGCTCGATATACAAATGGCGAGGGGCTACCCCTTGAACTTGCATCTTCTACAACATATCAAGCAAACAACTGCCAGCGCCACCCACAGCTCTGTTCCTCTCCCTTGGAACTCGCATCGACCATTGCTAATCATCTTAGTCATCTCATGGCCTTGCACAGTTTGACCAGTGAAACTGAAAACTTCACACAAGGCCTTCACAGACTTCTTTCAGCAACGATGGCCAACAAGTTCGAGATGTCTTCGAGTCAAGCTCTATACAGAGGCCAACCATAAACCCCATGGTGGTGGCACAAGCAACTGGAACACTTGGCAGGTGGTGTTTATATCCAATACAGTACTGTAAGCATCTAACTTATATCCAAGCGAGAGAGCCCCTGTCATTCGCTGCTTGAGGACGACCCCTAGTTGGTGTAGGGGGGCGGTTAGCATTCAACTCCTGCTTCCAAGAATAATTTGGGAACATGATAAGCATCGTCTAGAATATCTTAGAAGGAGAGCTAAAACTAGAAAGATCAGTAAGAAGATGCATTGTCACCTGCATCCACGTATCTTCAATTTGACGTTCAGGCGAAGCGTCTGGCGAAGATATGGCTGGCGGTAAAGGATGGATGAGTTTTGGAACCACCACGAGATCTCTTCCCAAAACAAGGATTGCCCCGGCATTATTTGCAGTGCCTGCATCAAAATGAAAATTCGATATCTCGTGAACATGTCGTGTTGAGTCATCCATGGAGATTGAAATATTGAACAAGTTCAAGAAACACACCACAATAATTTGTGGCAGAGAAAAGTGTGATGAGATGCCCTTGTGCAAAACGTTCAAAGCCGTCCATAACGCACTCATGCGCACGTACAATCAACTGAAGATCATTGTTACTGCAGAACTCCATGACTCGATCAGGCTGCAGTTACCACTCAGTAGTCAGAATAACATCTACAAATTTCACCGAACAATTTCAATCTGCAGGGACATATACGGAGAAAGCAGGGTACAGATAAAGAAATAGCGGAAGACTGGGCGATGCATCTAGTTTCAAAATGTTGGAAAAAGGTTCGCTTATCAACAAACTTGTGCATTATTGTTTAATCCTGGAAAGAGAACTAAGAAAATGTATGGTGACTAATATCTACCATATGGCAAAGCGATAAAAACAGGCTCTTTTCTGGAAAAGACAAGAGGCTAAGCCAAATAAGATTGTAATGTAAAGTAAATTAAGGGCGAGTTCACTTCAGCACTTTGAAATATAATCTATTCTTAAAGACATCTTTAAGCATCTTCATTTCACTTCTACAGCGACTTATCTTTAAGCAAAACTAAAACAAGCACACACCCTATTTGTCTGCAATGCATCATAGTACTCACCCCAAAGGTAACCAACCCTGGGCCTCTGGCATTCGGTCTCAATCCCTCCACGCTGTCATTTTCAGTTGGGTCAGACCTAATGCAGAGAATTGAACCCATTAGTCAACTGATCAGAAGACAAGATAATAAAATCCAACATCATAAACAAGGAAACAGAACAACTAAGATACAAGCACAAACCATAATAAATCCATGAGCACTATCGAGCCCGCTTCCATGGTAATAGGACGCTGAATGTTTTCGATCTGTTCGACGTGATTTATTGAGCGACCTATACCTCCATGCATACAAATGATTTTCTTCTCGATCAGTGCAGCCAAAGGAAGCCAATTGAATAAACGATTGATCCGATGCCAAACCCATATTCCGTCTCTCTCACCCTGGTTCAGTAATCCATTTAATTAAAAGCTAATAACCAATGGATAAAGAGGAGGGAGGTAATGTCTTCGGCACAATACCATTCGTTCAATGCACTCAATCCTGAAGCCAAAAAGGGCATTGATATCTGCAGCTTCATGGTTCCCACGAATTAAATGCACGTTGTTTGGATATTCAACCTACAAAAGGATCTTGTCAGACAAAATAACAGAAGGAACAAGAAAAGGAAGCCAAGGGGCCACTAAACGCCATCATACCTTCAAAGCAAGCAACAGACTAATTGTCTCCAGGCTGTGCTGACCACGATCAACATAATCTCCTAAAAAGAGATAATCGATGTATCTGACAAACACGAAATATATAAATAACATAAGATATCACATGCTCACAAAACGAATAGGATTAGCATTAGTTGTTCAAGAAATATTCCTACTTATACATCAATATCCTGCTGCAAATACAGAGGATATGTACATCCAGAGATGCTAGGTCAACTAGCTCCTACACTCCAGACATTCCAACTTCCAACACAGACAAATTTGTGGTTTGACCCTGATGGGATACAACCAACATGCTGTTCACATAAGCTACTTCAAGCTTATCTGTTTTTCTACAAACATGATGGAATCAACAATATCAACTTGTACGACAACATCATGTCCAAATGCTCATCTGGAGCTCACACAAACTGTACAAGTACCCTCTCTTTCTTCCCTCTTTTAATCCCTTTGATTTGTATTATATCATGATTGAACAAGCATCCTCGCTACCATTGCTGACTACAACACAGCAGTACTCCCAACAGAATAGGTAGTCCAATTCACTACATAAAAGTCCCGTAGATGAGTTCACATAAAATCATTCCATCAGTCTAGAAGTGTCGTTTTAGAAGATCATGGTACCTCATAGAACTGAATCAGCTAATCTTTCAGCTTCCTTTCCTTGTTTACTAACTTATCCAATATCTTAAAGAGTTTACCGTGGAGTAATTCAAAACAGTAAAAATTTGGACACAGGCTCTCCATGGTTCTTATCCGTTTGGGTACATACATAATACATGAGTCTGTTAAAAATGACAATTCTCCTTGATAAAATCCACAGAAAAATGACAAACTATTCTTGAATGGGAAAGAAAGAAGTAACAAATAAAAGCACTTACGCAATGTCACCGGCAGTTGAAGGGGCGCCAAATTCGTCAAATAGACGCATAAGATCACCAAATTGTCCATGCAAATCACCAAATATCTTGATCGGAGCTCTAAGTTGCAAAACACTTGGCTCGCTAGAAAATATTCTTTCAGCACTGTCACATAAATCTGCTATCTCATTGCAATCTAAGAAGAACTGCCGACGAACTGGGGGCTTCCAGCCACGAGGCTTTAGAAGATGTGCAATGACCTGAGACCAATAAAATGGTACATATATTGCATTATTAAAATTGGGCATTCTTCTACTGAAAGCAAGGGCATTCTACAAGTCCCATAAACACAACACACTGCCACCAGAACAAAAGCCCATAGGCAACCCCAATGGAACATTGCAGGAATTGAAAAGAAATCAACATGTGCAAACAAACCCAAGGAACTACAAAAAATAATAATAATCCTTGTATGTTAAGTCATAAGTGGATACAAACTATAGTGATGAATTAACTTTGACTGGATCTTTATTTGCAATGCAAAGTGAGAAAAATATGTTTTATAAAATTCTTTTAGTTCAAGCAAATGATAATGATATCAAACCAGATTTCCAACATTGTTTACTTCTTCTAAATAAGGAGAAGGCACCGTTTTGATTGGAACAAGAAGCCGCAAAATAAGTGAAGCCAAACCCACCTAGTAGTCAGGTGTTTCCAACTCTCACAAGGATGTTCCAGTTTCCATAAAGTCAAACAGAAGTTTGTATAATTCATCAAAAGTAAAACCTAGCACAGAGCCCGTAGTATGTTATAACAATCACTTAAGATATTTCCGGTTACCATTTCCCAACACATTTATTTCAGATGAAAACAACTAGCAGAGCATTATAGAGCTATCTACAAATTTATCAAATTAAAATTTCATGAAACAATATCTCTATACCTTTTTGGGCACACTGTTGATAGACATCTGTCTGTCCAACAATTTCCTCGATGCAGTTGCACTCTCAGGAGTCCCGTAGCTTACCCTCCTGCCTTCATTTTCAAATTGATCAATGGAAAGTTGTCTAACCATGCCACCTAAAGCCCCACCAGTCTCAGCAGCTATAACTACCTGGTAGCACATTATATATGAAAATCAAATGAAATAAAATCCAATCTCCTAACAGTTATATTATGCAAAAATTAGCATGAGCTCAAACTCAATGCACTAATGTAGAATATACACTGACCGCTCTGTGATGTAACCGAACTCCAGGAGGAATGCTATTTGATCCAGTGGAATCAGGTTTAATCATCGATAACTGTTTGCCACTAGGGGTAGCCTCTGCAGTACGCTCCCTATCTGGCAATTCGACTTCTCCGTTCGATTGTCGAGCCTTAGCAGCGGCCAAAGTTGCAGTGATAGCCTCAGCTTCTGCTGCTGATGCTTCAACTAAATATTCCACACCTTTGGACGTTCTCCTGTACACCAATGCACATCCAGTAGGCCGTTCAATATCAAGGGGCACAGTCATACACTTGTGATGCCAAGACCACAATAAATAGCTAGCTGCCTTACCGTGTTCCTTGAAGAATGGCATTCTCTGTGCTTATATCAGTGTACATATCACCATTTACAGGGGGGGCGACAGGGTTCCCTAGGACAACAGAACCATCTGCTGATGCTTCAGACATTGTTTGCCTCCTACTTTCGTCAATAAACCCGTACCTTCCAGCCATCCTCACTCCTGGTACATTAGATGCAGCAGCTGCAGCTGCGGCTTGGGAAGCTGCACTAGTTGTCTCAGCAGCAGCAAGATCTTCAGCAACCAGTAGATCATCAAGCAAAACCCCTAAAACCATTACAGAAAATTTGATCACATGATCAGCATTCAGCAGAGAGGATGAGCTCCAGAAAAACCCCTAAAACCATTAAAGAAAATTTAATCACATGATCGTACATAGCTTCCATAAAAAAACTTATTTACCCCTCCCCAAGTAGCGAAATAATCACGTTTAGCACAAAACAAACCACTCGGGCAAGTCCTTCCGAATTCTTCACTATTTAATACACACTAATGACAAAAGTTCTTCATCCGTTCATAGTAACAAGGGTATGATACTCATGGTAATTAAAAAAACCTTCATCTCCTTGACATGGAATTTCAGACAAAAAACGGTCCTGTCAATCCATGTTCACTTTATTCCCCTTCCGTTACAATTCATTCCTGTGTGGTTGAAGACCAAAAGCTTCACCATAAATCTCAATGGCGAACCAAAATTGAAAAGGTAATTACCAAGTTACTTCTCACTGGAAAGAAACAGAGAAAAAACAGCCAGTATTGCCTAATAAGTTCCGCCCCTTACCACCACGTAAACCACCATAAATGAAGATCAAGTCACCAACTGCAGCAGCAGCATGTCTGCAGCGTCTTGTTAACTCAACTGCCGCATCTCCGCCAGCAGCATCAGCACTATATCTGCCAGTCCTTGGACTAGTAATCACAGATTTCGTATCACACCAAACTCCTGCCGCAGTATCCAGCACTACAAGCAAAAGTACATAAGATGCTTGAGAACAAATGTAGTATTATTAAGAAAGCTCACCAAGTGTTCCTCAGCAGTCAAAAGCTATCTACATAGAGTGCCAATGTAGTGAAGACGGACCATCTCAAGAAGCACGTGGCTAGTTTCCCAGGCACACCTCATCTTATAGATTAACAAAAACAACGATCAAATTGCATACCAGCAATACTTGATGAATCCTCTACCATGCGACCTCCACCAAGAGCCCCTCCAGACACGTGAAGTCTTGCGTTGACAAAAACCTTGTATAAGAGATTCCTAGGTTAGTTTTTCATCTTTTAAACCAGATAGTCAAATGAAATGACATTAGAGTAACCCACAGCTGCATGTTGGTATCTAGAAGATGGAGAAACACCAGGAGCAATCGCCCATTCCCAGCGGCCATCCCTATGTTTGGCAAGTCCATATGCACTTGCTAATGGCTGCAAGTTACACAAAAGACAGTAATTTGAATAAAGATTAACCAAACCTCAAAGTGCAAGCAAAACATCGCCTCCGGTCCACATATGTGCATCGTAACACACAAAAAATGAAAGAAGATAAAGGAAATTACAATAAGTAGCTGAATCAGTAATCTGCTTTTACGAAAATACAACTCCAATCATGACACACCTATAAATACTACCAAGCAGATAAACAGATCCAGGAAGAAAAAAATTAATGAAGAAAAAATTGCCATCAATAGTTTCACAATAGTCCAATCCTGCCCAACAAAAAAAAATCAGAGGAAATGAAAGCGAGAAGTAAAGACTTTCAAACAATTAGTGGAAATAAAAAGGCATAATAGTTCCTTCAACATCGAGACAGGAGTTAACAACCTGGCCTGGCATCTTCTCAAATTCAGGAATACGAAGAAAAGCTTTCTAAAGTATAGTGATCAATTACAAATATAAGATAATGAAGGTGAGATCCGCTCAAATTCCCAGATCAATATACAGGGAACGCATTTCAAGCACCAAATCACTACTTATTGGAAAGAAACAACAAAAACTGGAAGAAGAGGCAAAACTGGCCATTTAAGGTATATTTTCATTTAAGATGCAAGATGCATGTATGAACTATCAAATCTGTAACCTTGCATATGTGATGTACAACTAATTAAGCTTCCAAAAACCAGCCACCACTTTGCATAATTAGGTATTAACCGAGTCCCGGCTATCTAATTCAATGTGGGCCCACCACGGGGAAAAAGGTCATAATATCTCGAAATAATTGCACGAAATGCATTAAATGACTCTGCCACTCATACATGGCAACCAAACACCACACTCGTATTGTAAACAAAGAAATCAAAGATAAGGCTGAACTATACTAACCACACTGTTTGCATCTCTCCCTCCACAGAGCAGCAGAAGACCGTCTGAACGAGCACTTGCAGTAGCATACCTAGTCAGACAAACACAAGAATAGCGTGCCATGATAAGCTAAATCAAGAGAATACTAGGAAAAGCTAAAAGTAAAGATAGTAAACTTTAAAGGACCACAAAATTGTTAGATTTGTTTCTGTGGCTTGTATAGTGAATAATACCATAATACAGAAATATTTTGTCAAAATAAAGTTAAAAATACTTCTGCCGCTTCTATTAATGTGAAAACCTTGCAGAATATGGTCCTATAGGTAATTCTTTTTATTTTCATCGTGATTTTATTTGCGTTCTAGATGTCATTGCACTCATTTCAGTTTCCCATTGTGTTCAAATGAACAAAAATGTATCTCGCTCCATAGCCAACAAATATTAGACTATTAGACCTTAAAGACTCAACCCCTTTCTACTAATTAACTAATGAATGTGAGTTGACTCATACATGAGGATCTTATTAGGCTAGTACAATGCACATAATCTCAAATCAAATGAATGAGAGGTTACCAGATTCCAAATAAATAAATAAAAAAAAGGAATTGACCGATAGCTCAAACTATCCTAGATATCTGTTAAATCACATTTTAATTTGAAAAAATAATGGAATTTCGGCATCCAAAGAAGTTCTCATAATTACTTAAGAACACTCCTAACAGTTTTCCTACAAAAGAAAATCTCTCCTAACTAAGACCTTTTTGCTACACATGAACAATTATCTGCAATCGGGCAAGTTCGAATTGTTGGAGGAAGAACTCCACCATTGCCAACAAAGAAGCAAAAAACCCTGCAAGTTCTAAATTCTACAACAAGCTGCCAACCGTGCTAAATACAGACAATAAGTCATATTGCACAAGAAAATTGGATATATGTAGCCCTTGTCATATGCACAGGTGATTAAACAGTGGAAGACTTTTACATGCATGGTGGTGGACCTTCCCCTTCCGGCTCCAGCTTCCGCCACTCATAAGGCTTGGCTGCTGTGTCAAGGGCCCATACATCCGACAAAGGCCTTTTGCCTGAAAAGGGAGAAGAATGTTAAGCAAATTGAACCCCTGCCATGAAGGAAATGTTTTAGGTGCCATAAACTTAGTAAATACACTCACCGTCATTCCCTCCAATTGCCATGAGATACCGTTGACCCACCAATGCCATCACATGGCCATATCGTGGCCCAGGACCAGGGCCTTGAACAACAACTCTACAATAGATGAGTAACAATTTCAATGGCAAATTCACATAGTAGAGAAAACTAATGAGCAACCACCCAGTAGAAAGTCCAACCTATGCCATCGTGGACGCTGTTGTGTGAGGTCAAGAACGTGAAGATCTTCAGCAGATAAACCAGCCGGACCAATTCCACCCTGAGTAGTATACAAGACTTTAGTTATGCATGACATACAAGGCTATCAAAATTATACTACGTCCTCATGTTTTGCAGCAGGATAATATTTAATATACTGACCTGAATGACAACCATAGTTCCCACAGCAGTTGCCACATGAGCAGCCCTGGGTGTAGGTGGTTCTCCGATAGGTGCAATCCTGAGAATAAGCTTATATTAAGCATAAGAATGTGGCAGTAGGCAAAAGGATCCTTCTGAGCATAATAAAACAATCACGGCAACGACAATGATTACCTCGACCATTTATTTGACAGAACATCATAACAATGAATATCAGCAGTGGCCCCCGACAATCCTGAAATCAAGGAAAACAAACCAGTGAAAACTTTGTCACTCAAAGACCTCAGAGGCCATAATCAACAATAGCCAGGGGGGAAAACAAGCTTGTTGGCACATTCTGAAGCAGGGATAACACTAAAATGTGATATGCATAAAACTAACAACTTAGCTAAACAACCCTATAACTATTCAGTAGCTCAACATCAATGGATTCAAACCACGCTAAGTCTTAGTTAGATAAACGTGAGCTGAGCTCAAAGTATGGACAATGAATAGACAGTTAAAAACAAGTTCCCTATCGCGGTCAAGTGAGGAAGCATGTGAATGAAAATAAAATACTTCTTAAAAAACTGCTATGAAAAGAGTCCTGAAAGCCAGACCCAGTAATGAAGGAATCAAAAAAGAAAACATCACCAAAATCAATGGCCAGGCAAATCCACTTTCTAGCTTGCAAAATATGGCTAAGTTGATCGGAATGTTTTTGTCACAACTATACACGTAACCTCCTCTGCAGATGCTAGAATCACTATGGTAACTACACATGCAACCTTCCTATAGTATTAGACAATAATAAACCCATCCTCCAATTATCGCCTCCCAACCAAATCAAAACTTTTGCGTTGACAACTTAATTTCCTATGCAAAGGCAGAGACAGATGAATTAACCGTAGGCCAGTGCACAATATTCCGTTCCCTAACACTACTCTACCTAATTCTGAATTTTCACAGCCTAAACCAGGGTTCTGCCTCATGTTTCTAAGAAGCCATGAAGAAGTCAACTGCAGAGATTGCCACCGGGGTGGACGGAACATGCAATGAAAACCGAAATGGAAAAACTCAACACAATCTCAATACATACGGATGCCAGCACCCCCAGCAGAGGAAGGAGTTCCCGTGGTTGCTGAATTTCCCTCTAGCCCCGTCGCACCACCAAACAAAATCAACCGCGGACCAACGTAGCCAGGCGTCCCCTCTTCCCCAACGGCGGCGACGGCGGTCAAGGTGTGACCACACCTAGGCCCCGGGCCGTCTTCCTTCTTCTCTATAATAGCATTCACCACCGAGTATGTCGGTGCCGGCCTCGGGCCCACCACCGGGCTCTGCTGCTGCTGCTGCACCTGAACCTGCGCCGGTGCCAGCACCGCCGGCGATGGAGAAGACGACGTCGCCGCTGCGGTCGGAGATCCCACGGCCTGCGGGCTCTCCCTATCTATCACCGGTGGAGGAAGAGAAGCGCTTTGCAGCGCCGGCGGATCCTGATCGGGCTCCGACGACATCGACGAATCCACATCCATCGCGTTTCAAATCCCTAATTCGATCCCTAACTTCAAGATCGGAGCTGGAATTACGCCGAATCAGTATCATTAATCAACATTTCTTCCACGGGGAGGAAACGATTATCCGCCCAAACGCACCACCCCGCCCAGGAACGAAACGAGAAACCCTAGTTTGGATCAGTGAACTGTGGAGAATCCCGGAACATGGAAACAAAGCCGAAGCTCGTTCGCTTTTTTTCCCCGGGAAAGGAAAAGCCGAATTTTTTTCGAAAAGGGAGACGAAATACGAGAGAGAATTGAGATTAGGTTTTAGTGTTCGATCGAAGAAGAAGGGAGGAGGGAAGAAGACAACGACGGGAAAACGGGACGGACTCAAATCTCCAAATGGAAAATAATAATACTTAGTAAAAAGGAAATTACGAAAATCCAGAAGAAGAAAAAAAGCCTTTAACTTCCTCTCTCTGCCAATCATCTGGACTTTCTCTCTCTATAAACTTTACTATGTGCCATTTTGGTCCTCCTCTCTCTTTCTCTCTCTACCATGCCTTTTTTCGTCAGTAAATTAAATTTCAATTTATTTTAATGAAAATGTTGATGATGCGCTGGCTTTCTTTTTTTTTTTTTCCTTTGTCCACCGGTATCGAAATGCGTACGTCGGCGGAACGCCCTCCGGCCGTGGACAATAAAATGAGCGTCACAAATGGTCACCGGAATCTCCGCGAAGGGGTTTTAATGTTTTATATGTTTTATAGTTTTCTTCCTTTGGGTAAACTGCCACTTAGGTCATTCAGTTATGGTATGGTGTTGATTTCAGTCCCAAATTTAACTGTTTTTTTTTCTTCCCTCTTTGATACCACCAACTTAAGCATATTAGGAACACTTCAAGTTCTGATCTTGTTCTTGAGAGTGAATGGCTCCTCTGTTAAAATTCATCAAGGTTAAAACGTGTGAGACTAAATTCATCTTTTTTCAATCGTTTAAACTAGTTTTGCTTCCTTCAATTTAAACTTCCTTTCATTCTGCTAAACATCGATGTTAATTGTGTGATTCATTTTTTTGCATTTCAACGTAATAATCTCTCTTTCTACAAAATATTTTGATATGGTGCATCAATAACAATCATATGAATCTTTTACTTAAGTACCTATTTTCAGTTATTTAAAGGGATATGACATTTCATTTTTATTGCATGTATATTTTATTTTATGATAAGTAATGAATAAGTATTTGCACTTGCTTTGAATGAATTGGATTGACATTTTGAGTTCATCTAGGCAATAATGTGTAATATAATCTAACCAAATGTGCTTCTACCGTAGTCGCTATCTTCATGTCTTCCATCTTTTAGGATACTTCTCTAGGTTGCTCGTGTTTTGTTTCCACTCTGGCTTAACAAAAGTTATACTTCCTTGCATTTCATAAATCAAATATATATATATATATTTTTTGAAATGGGAAAAAACCATACGACCTCATAAATTATAATATTAGTACATTGAGGGGGTTGAAACTCAAATCATGTCACACATAATGAACATCCATATTTGATCTTAAGTGGAATGAATTGGAACATAAAAATCTATATGAGGCCAAGCAATCCATCAAGAAACTACTTTTTTCTACTTAGATGCGAGATGTGAACGGTCCAATAACACGAGGCGAGACTATGAAACTTCAAAATAAGGGTGACATGTTGATGAGTATGTTTGATGTTAACTATAATAGAAGTGATATCACAATTGTCGAATCGAACCACCATCCCAACTGAAGACCCTCAACAACCTTCCTAAATCTCCACACGAAAAACAGAACAAACAACTCAGCACATTGATGTTGTAGGCTCCAAACAAGTGACCTTGTCAATATCTAACCATGTCTCCAATATCTCCCTACCCGGTCAATGCTACAAATCGATGTCAGTCTCCACCCATATCCTTCAAGCTATTGAAGCACCAAGTTGAGCACTTTCCTTCCTTTTCTTTTGGAATTTGTTCTGCCTTTTCTCTTCCTCCAGTATCCCTTTTATGATTCCGGGGGGCTGCCACCGGTCACCTAAACCTGTTTTTTCTTTCTTTTCATGCTTTTTATCTCTCTTGCCTGTGTTCTGGGCAGTTTTCAATCGGAGTTCCAGTCGTTGTGGCCTTCGGTTTTATCCTTTCCAGTCGAGCTATGACTCTTCTTTCAAATCTTGGTTCTCTATTCTCGGGCTTGCTCGTTGTAAGAGTCGGAGTATGCAATTTGGGCGATTTTTCCATATCTATATGGTGGGGTTGTTCCACATTGGTGGCCTCATCTTCAAGGTGAAGCCATTCTCTGCTTTCCCCCTCTGACCTCCCTAGGTCTTTGTGTGGCTTGGTGAGCCATCGGATTGTGGTGGGTAGGGTCTTCCACGGTGGTTGCGGTTGGGAATCGGTATTTTTCATGGAGATTTATGGTTACCTTGGGAGTTTCTGCCATGCTTCGAACCTGTTCTCTCTACCTCATCAGCTTGGAGCAATCCGGTTTATATCCTTCTCCACCGCCATGCAATCTAGTTTCTGGATTCACTATGATGGATGCCTTTGAGTTATCCCCAGGAGGCGGGCACATGGCTTGATGATGATCACTTGCCATGGATTTCGATACGATTGGACACGCTGATCTTGATTGTGTTGCACTATGATTGGTTGTTTGCAAGAGAGATTCCTGATGATCTGATTTCGGTCAAGGGTTTTGCTCTTTTTGGATGGTTTCTTGCAGACTGTGTTTTGTTCTTTGGTGCTGCATTTGGTTTGACATGGTTTGATTGTAACCGAATGCCCTAAAACTTCCTCTTGTTGGAATCAGATTGGTGGTTCTTTGTCCCTCTTTGTAACTGACCAGTTAAAGTACAATAAATCTTCCCTTGGTAGAAGAAAAAAAAAAGTTGAGCACCTTCCTTTGTGAGAGAAGAGATGGTGTGTAATCTCCAAGACAAAGACACATGGGAGCAAGTGATATTCCAGCTAGCTAAACGACTTTGCGGCTCCCTTTCCCTCCTAAATGTATTCTCCCCCCAGTCACATTATCATGTTTCCATCCTCTACCTTTTCCCTATCCAAAAGAGGCCCAAATTCATACCTTTCAATAGAATAATCTCCTTGAAAAATGTCATTTTCTTCTCAGCAAAAAAATCGTTCGTCTTTTCAAGGTAAGACCCATTCTCCGTTAGCTCTCATCGCCGTTACCCAGGCTGCAGGGAATCATCAGTAAATCAGACGGCAACACAAACTAAAAACAAACAGAAACCGTTGAGATGTCAACTGGAGAATGTTTTGGGTGCTTGTCCTATATTGTTTTGTAGGTTGATATGTTCCCCGTCCTGAATACAAACACGGACAAGGCCGGCAATACATACATCACAAAACTAATATTACGCCGTCTTCGCCGGACCTGTATTGAGAGGCTTCTGGTAGACTCTCACCACCGGCATCCCATCCACGTCGTCGGTCTTCGTCCGCCACGACCGATCCTTCTTCCTCTGAGGCTTCTTGTGCTGCTTGAACGATTCCTTCAACTTCTTCTTCTCCGCGCCTTTCCTCGACGCGATCCCATTCTCTACGTCGAAGGAGTTCAAATCATCTAGGGCGTGCTCCATTGCAGGTGGCGGATGCTTCCCTACTCCTTCCTCGACGTCCGATGAGTCCGACTCAGCCAACTCAGACCCACTGTCATCATCATCAGCATCTGAATCGCCATCCTCGTCAGCAGACATTCCAGGCGGCATCTCAAAATGGGGCAGCTTCCCGTCTATATAATCCTTCAGAATCTGACGTGCAGCCTTGGTCTCATCAGGCAGTCCACTGGAAGCAACGTACCCTCTGGATGCACAGTAAGCTCGGAGAAGTTCGGATGCCAATGGGGGTCGAGACTGAGACTCGTACGACTTTGGTTTCGGCAGGGTTATCCGGTAGACATCCTCGATGACATGTCGTGGGACACGGTTCGCAACCACCTGGACGGCCTCCCTGTGCTCGGTCATCCGGTCGATTGGCAGCACTCCTGAGGAGATCATTTCGTATTTGGAGCTTGAGAAGGAAGGGAACACTAGACCAGGGCAGTCGCACAGGGTGAGCTCCTCCGACATTATCAGCGTCTGGAAATGTTTAGTTTTCCCAGGGGTCGATGTTACGCCGGTTCGCTTCTGTCCGACTAGGGCATTGATCGTTGAACTCTTGCCGACATTGGGGTACCCAACGAATCCCACAGTAACAGTTTTAGCGGGGGAGTTGTTTCTATTCCTCCTCAAAACTATGGCTTCTGCCTCGGACTGCAGACGAGATAGAAGCTCTTCCCTGCCATATATTTTGGTATCGGCATCATCAGGCTGTTCTCGACCAGTGGGTCCGGTCAGCTTTTTACCCTCGAGAAGTGCAGTTGCGGCCTTGGCTGACCAGAATAGGAAAAGGATATCGTGTTGCCGGAAGTACTCAGCCCATTTCTTTCTGCAGTGGGGAACGAGAGTCGAAGTTGGTGAGAGGTGGGAGATGGAAAAATGTAATTAAGAGAAAACATGTTTTGAAAGTAGCTGACCTGACAGAGAATGGCAAAAGATCGGCTTTGTTTACAAGGAGCAGTGTGCTCTTATGCTCATCGATTTCTCGTGCATATTCCTGTATGAACATGAGAATCTTTTAGTTTCCTTCATATACCATCTAACAACTTTAGCCTCTTCGACTATCTGGGAGAATCCTACTTCACTTCTTAGACAACAGAATTTGATAAGAAAGACAATCCATACCTCGAGATCAGGACAACGATAGAACAAAGGGTCTCGTGCATCAACAACCATCACAAGCTGCAAAGAATATAATTATTATGCAATCAAAACTTCAGTTGAAACTTTCATATCGTCATCAAAAGACTGAATCAGGAGCAGTCCAAAACATAGCAGTTCACAAGGCTTTGCAATTTCGAAGATATCGCTCAGAAGCAAACTGGAAAGAACCGAAGAGCACGGCGAACCACCAAAAGAATCCACGGAAACAGAAATTTCAGGATACAAATTACTGTAATACAGATGTCTAAGACACAGGAATTTGTTTGAAACTCTGTTTACCATGATAGCCCCATTTGTTATTTTTAATGTCTTGGACCTGATGCATAACTTCAGATTAGTCTGATCATTTGACTAACTTCATGAGAATGGCTCATAGGATTCGCAGCAACAGGGGTTTGTGTTTCACCTTCAGAGCGATAGGAGTTCATCTATTATCTGATTCTAGTTTCATGGTATAGCTGTGAACCTCTGTGCTCCTCGGCTAGTTGAAACCAATTTATCTTTCACGGATATAGGAGAATTGAAACAGAAAGACACAGATAACATATAATACAACTAGCCGGCAAGAAAAAAACTATATGAACCAAAACAGATAGCTACTATCTGATTCTAGTTTCATGATTTAGCTGTGAATCTCTGTGCTCCTCAGCTAGTTGAAACCACTTTATCTTTCACAGATATAGGAGAATTGAAACAGAAAGACACAAATAACATATAAGAGAGACAGCCCAACAAAATAAATGAAATTTGCTATTCATTTCATCTTCAAAAGTGGATATGAACCAAAACAGATAGCTTACAAGATCACTGCGCTCAAGCACCCGCCAAAGTTGTCTCCAGATATCCAGATTCTTTTCAAATGGCGTGAGAACAAGGTTCTCATTCTCCTCTAGGCTGAAACCATCCCATGCAAACTGTAAGAACTTAATGGAACTCCCCTATCTAAAATCTTACAAACGCCCAAAATTCAGGCACAGAAACTTTTTCAGACATTCAGACTATTAATATTTCAGATGCATTCTATTTACAGTTCAACAATCGATGATAAACCCTGGTATTGGATATCACAGACAAGACAGCCTGAGTTTAGCAGTCCTAAGAGAATACACCAGCACCATAAAACTGACGACATCCAAAAGTTCTCCCATAAATTTATCAGGAGACTGTGACATCCATGTCAAAACTTATCACATATGTTTATAGGCAGGGTGGACAAATAGTCATTTGTATAGTTGCCAAACTCGAAACTCAATACCAGGTCACCTCCAAACCTTAGACCATCATACTACATGACTAAGGACGCCGAAATCCTTAGCAAAGCAGCCCACACTGATGTTCAAGCTATACATGCATCATATTAAGCAACAAGATTCAGATTGAAGTTCAATTACATATGAACAGGAAACAGCTGCAAGCATTTGACTAACAGGAAATCCTAGCTCGGGACATCCACAAACTTGCTTCCCCGTTTCTTATTCAAGTTCACATATACTGGTTAGCAAACTGAAACAATCACTTCACCGCAATTGCCAAATTCCAAAATGAAGATTTAATGGAGAATTGAACAAACCTTGCAAGGCTTCGTCGCCAGATTAGGAAAGCTTGTCTTTCATTAGTATCAAGTAC
Organism: Linum tenue; assembly: GCA_946122785.1. Taxonomy (NCBI): domain Eukaryota; kingdom Viridiplantae; phylum Streptophyta; class Magnoliopsida; order Malpighiales; family Linaceae; genus Linum; species Linum tenue. The sequence continues at coordinate 50,091,156 of CAMGYJ010000009.1, forward strand.
CTCCACCGACATCTCAGGGTTCCAAGCTGGCCTATTGGAGTTAGCAGCACACCATAATCAAACCACAAGCAAACCAATATTATCATAACAAACCCAAACAAGGAGGGTTGGCTCCAGTTGTTCATACCTGCGAGGAACTCGTAAGCTATTAGCATGCAAAGACTCCGCTTCCTTCTGCTGCGCCCTTCTCTCCTCCGGCGTCATAGCACTCGAACTCGACGGCCCATCCCTATCCAAAACATACCAGAAACCCTGATTGATTATTCCTCGCACGAAAAGCAAAACTTAAAAAAGGAGCTGCGGGAAGCTAGAGTTTCGGTTTGAGAGAACTCACAGACTGATGGGGCGATTGGGGGCGGGACGTTCGCCGGCGAGGAGAAGACGCTCTTCCTCTTCCGCCTGCCCGATGACGGCGTCGACGTCGTTCACGTCGGTGATGGATTCGAGAACCTTGTTCTGCTGCCTGTAGAATCGACCTTTCTCCTTGGATTGAATGATCATCTGGTTGTGGTGCTTCACCAGCGCTCTCCCCAACCCGGTCTTGCCGTCGTTCTTCCCCATTTTCTCCGGTAGGGATTTGCACAGGCGAGCGAGAGCGTATCTCTTCTGTGTAAATAGGCGGTGTTTCGTGTACAAGTTTGAAACGGCGGTTGAGCGTAGGAAAAGGGTTTTGGACTAGTCGGAAGAAAATTATGCGTCGGCCACCCGTTTTGGGTGGAGCACCACCAGCGGCCACGCCAGAAAGTATCTAGTCTCTGTAGTTTTTGAATTTTCGGATAAGTCCCTAGATCTTTTTTTTAGTGAAAGTAGGTCCATAGATCTCGACAAAAGCAGTAGATTGGAATGTGAAGCCCAATTAAACTGGGCCGAGCCCATGTAGAACCCAAACCAGAAGCCCAATAAAACGAAAAATTATAAAATGAAACAAACCCGAAATTCGGATAACAAACTTGGGAACCAGGCGAAAACCAGGGCTTTTGCAAGTTCTGCTATCCGCCATTGTTATTGCCTGCCTTCTTCCTTCACCCACACATTGCGTATAGTTTCTGTTTTCCTCTTGTAGTCTCCCAATCGAACATTCCTTCCTTCGCTCGATTTGAAAAGCCGAGAGAATATAACGTCAATGTGCTCCTCGCTCATCGCCAGCTGATGTTCCGTCTTCCGTGAAACCCTTCTGCGATTTCTGGCAGTATGGGAGCTCAGAAGAGCATCCATGCAGGGAAAGGTCAGTATTCACATCTCCTCTCACGTAAACTTACCACTGCTGTCCACGAATTCACATTAAGCAATGAAATCTTGATGCCCTTGTCCTGAAAATGGATGTTCGATTGCGAATTGTTTTCTTATGGGGTTACAGCTAATTGCTAAGTATGTGGATTTCTTTTGTTGTGTCCGATGGCAGCCAAGATTGATGTGAATGTTGATTTAACTCACAAGCTATGTACCTCTTTGATGCTCCTCCCTCCTATTCCTATCAGGTCCTTTTACCGTCTTCGTTTCCTTTCCCACACCCTTTAGACAAGAGTTTGAACTTAAAGACCGAACTCTCTGCTTCTTATCTGTTTTGTAGGGACGGTGGGAGTCCTCTGTCACTGGTTATTGGAAGGTGGGTGTGTCTCAAATTCTCTTTTTCACAATCTCATTTCTGGTGTTGCCAGTTGAATTGTCAATTGAAGGAGATGGCTTTTGTACCTACTAAGTGCCGTATAGTTTTGCTTGGTTAAGCCAAAAAAAGACAATGACAGATTATACAAACCATGGATTATTGATTGACCATAATTGGGTTTTGTTTTGCAGTCTTTGCATCAAGCACCCTAATTTATTTGGGGGAAGTGAGAAGCTGGATGTGTCATGGGACAAAGGACTTTATGATTCAACCGTTTTAGTGGCTTATAGGAGGCCAAGACCAGAATGGCTTCCTCAACAATGTTTTGTCCTTCAGGTAAGTGGATAGGTTTGGAAATCTAGTAGCTGAAGTTGTGTATGGTTATTCAATCTGCCTATCCGAACTAGATTAAGTCTAATTGTCAGCTTGAAGTGCTAACTGCAGAGTTTATAACTTTTCCTAAATTCAAATCATCTTAGCTCTCTTATTTTTCCTATAACCTCCTGTCAGCATTCTGTTTCGCCTGAAATCGGGGTACATGGTACACCAGTTGACAATTTTTCTCGATCTGGGAGTGGAGGTGTGAATCTGTCCCGATTATCACTCGGTGTTGATCTTAATGAGCCGGCGAGTTCTAACTGGACTAGCACAACTAGTATTAAATTTGAGGTCAGTTATGAGATAACTGCAGTGCGTTGATATTCCATTGTTGGAGCTTGTGTATCCTACTCACGCACTTTTTATTGTCTGATTGGGGGGGAAATTTTATTCTCATGAGAATCGCAGCATGTCAACATACTAAGTGATGATGGCCGCTCTATTACTAGGGATATGGAGGGGTTTCCAGTGACTTGTAGGTAGGTAGCTGAATCTTCTATTTATCTGCATTTCACCTGGAATATCTGATGCTAACCAATGAGTTTCTACTGAATACATTTGTTGCAGTGGCAGTACACATGACAGCATGGTAGTTCTTAAGCAAGAGTCTCGATATGCAAAGGCAACTAATGACAGTTTTTCTCGTGTAAAGAACTATACTGCTTGCTATTGGTCTACCACTTCTTTCTCTCTTAGAATTCTTCATTTGTGTTTATTGTAATAATTGTTCATTCTATGCAGTTCAGTATGCAAATAGAACAAGGGATTCCTGTTCTGTCCAAGTGGCTAATTTTCAATAAGTTCAAGTTTGTTGCAACAAAAGGTCTCAAACTTGGACCGGCATTTCTCGTTGCAAGGTGAGGCATAATTTAGTTTGTTTTCATTTCCATTTGTTGCTACCTGGCGAAACAACCATACGTATTGATAACTAGACGTTCTTGATTCCGAGTCTCGTGAAGCGGAAATACACACACAAAAAAACTGAAATTTAGTGTTACTGCTTATATTGATATTTCCTTTGATGGCAAACACTATGTGGCACTTCAAAGAATTCAGGCTCAATCACAATGAAAAGGTTAAATGCATAGGAAATTCAATATGGACCCTCTTTTATGTTCTTGAATTTCTACCAAGTGATTGATGCTAGCATAGCCAAGCTAAGGAAATGACGTTGGATTCAGATCTGCAGTTGTTCCTTATTGTGTCTTGAACAGTAGATTTAAAATGTTTTTCTTTTACTCTCATTTTGTTCTTGTACTATTCTAACCGTTTTCATCTGACAGCCTGACAGGTGGTTCCATCGTAGGGGACATGGCTCCTTATCAAGCATTTGCAGTAGGCGGCCTTGGTAGTGTGCGAGGGTATGGTGAGGGTGCTGTTGGATCAGGAAGATCATGTCTGGTTGCTAATAGTGAATTGACATTGCCCTTGGTATGTCGCCTATATAACTTTCCACTTCCTCAGATTGACTGTTTAGAAGGTTTCTAGACTCTACGTCGAAAGGGATTTTATATTCGGAATGTTACATATTTCTGATTCCTGGATTCAGCTTACTTTCTCAGGATAGGAAACTGAGAAGGCTTCGTTTTAGATTGCTTAAGTGTCATGATCTGCTCATGTCGGAACAGCTGTGGGCTTGCAATATACTTAATCAATTGCTTTGATCTTTCCTCCCTGAAATTTATGCTACTTCAACAGGAAGAAATAAAGCAGCAGTTTAATTTTTGCTGTTTGTGGCATGGTATTAAGAATTCAGGGAGACTGTCTTTCGTATGTCCATAATTAATTGAAAAAAGAAAATTGCAGCGTTGGTAGGCTCTATCAGTTCATTATTTTAAAACACCCAAAATAGTGGAACGTACAAGAAAATCAAGGACATAGAAATGTATACCTGTTTTTCCTTCTTTATGGTTAGGACAATGAACAAATATACGCTTGGAACGCATAGCAGTCCTTTTGTTAGTTTGTAGATCATAATGTTATAGCACTGATGAAAGTATGTGTCTTTTATGTGCCATCTTGAAGATTCAGCCTTTTCAAGCCTCTGTAGACGAGAAATGAACCCTGGAGTTAATCATATATCAGTTATTGCATAGTTAGATGTTGACATAACCTTCCCTGTTCTATCATGATGTTTCTCGTCTCGATAAGTTCCCACTCTGTTTCTGATGATCTGTTTTCTACCTGAGCATTATTGATATCTTGTTGAAGACCACTGAAAAATGTAGAACGAACATTCTGTGTTTGCATATGATCATCCTTGTTTCTTGTTCATTTGACGTAAACTGTAAAAGTACAATTCGTTCTGCAAATTACAAGCTTAATTTTTTTTTAACTTCAAACTATCCATGTTGCTGCTAACGCTGCATTTTTTACTGGGCTTCAGACCGAGACTTTGAATGGTGCTCTATTCTTGGACTGTGGATCCGATTTGGGATCTGGCCGCCTTGTACCTGGTGAGTTCCAACTCCAAACCATTTTCTTTGCTTGCCAAATGTCTCAACATGAAACCTTTTGACCTATCTGCTGTTTCTCACTGTTACATGCTGTTTTTTCTTTTTATCTGGGCATATTCAGGAAACCCAGCACTGAGGCAAGGGAAACCCGGGTCTGGGACGGGGTTCGGTTATGGTCTTCGGTACAAGTCTCCTATCGGGCACTTGCAGATTGACTATGCTATGAACTCATTTAAGCAGAAAACTGTCTTCTTTGGCATCAGCAACCTTGGTTTATGAATGTTCTTTGTTTCGCCAAGAAAAGGTTTGCTGCTTCACCTCTTTTCAACCATAAGAACAACTGCAGGTTGCAGTAGCAACGTCGTAAGAAGAGCAGAGTCCAGTCTTCGTTTGACACCAGCATTGTCTTTAATTATTGTTTCATTTTTAGGGGCTTGCTGGTTTCGAGTATATACAATTGAGTTAGGCATTCACTAGTGAACTCTCATTTACTTGTAGTTGTTTCCCAGGCACTATTTTGACAAGACATTTAGATCCTTATTGGGAAAGAACTGTTATTATCATTACAAACCACTTTTATCAGTTCCAATAAGGACTGATGCCAAATTTAGCCCTCGAAACTTCAATACAGCTGTGCGGGAGCCAGGAGCCCCTAAACTTTGTGTTTTTACGCAGGACGAGCCCTTGAACCTAGGCCCTAGCAACTTCTCCAAGCTTTACCATTCATGTCAAAGTCGATAGAATTGGTCTTTACGGTCAAACTCTATATAGATGGGAACATATTGTAAAGCTTAGGAATAAGAGGTACAAGTTTGTCGCATTAGTAAAGTTGGTGGCCTTAAGGTCAAACTCTATATAGATGGGATAGTGGGGAAAAAAGGTTGCTGCCGTTTTGGTTTGCAGGCGAAAAGGATTCCATTTTCTTCTTCTTGTTCTATATACCTTTCTGGCCATGGCGACGTGAGCAGTGAGGGGAGAGGGAAACTCTCTTGTCGGGTGTGTGAAACCCAAGAGAAGCTTCCTCACTCCAACTTAAACCTCTAATTTGATGCTAAACCTCTTGGCAAAGCAACATCGCCAATTATTTAAAAAGGATATTGAGATGGTATAAAATATTCGAGAAGTATTGATCTCTTTATTTATTATAAAACGACAAATTCTTAGTAAATATTCACGAAATCAAATTGTCGGATCGGATGGTTTGGATATGAAATTCACCATCAACAATAAAACGATCAATTAAATGTGCTTTGATCGAATCGTCGTATGAAACTAACTTATGACAGTTACATCATCCGTCACATTGACTATGTTCAATAGAATTGGAGAGGGTTCATCATCATTGTCAAATGGGAGCGTCCTTAGGAAGGAGAGATCAAGTTATAGTACTGAAACTAGTGACTTGGTTTAGTGAGTTAAGCTCATGAAGCTATAGCATCAGCAATGGTGAATTGAATTTTGGTTCCTTCTTCCTCTCTTGATGGCGATATTGTTGTAACCGATTATGTGTTCTCCTGCTTGACAAGTTCTACCTACAATTTTCGAATCATACACATAAAGCGTACAAATTCATTAATGTCAGTAATACCACGTAAGAGATACCATTCATTTCTTATTATCTTATTTAAGAGTTGTTAATTACAGTCACAGGACAAAAACAAGCGATTGGCATCGCTCCTACTTAATCAACAAGAGCAGAAGAGAGATGGGAGGGAATAGTTAGTTGGAGTCAAAGATTCTGATTGATGATTAACGCTAAACGTGTGGTTATGATTATGAACACCACCCTCAACCAAAAGCAAAGACGACGAAGAACAAGAACCATTATTAATACCATCGTGTTTAGTTAGTAATTCTGATCAGAGATCCAATCTAGAGTGACCAACTCAAACCACACAGCAGGAAATTATAAACATGTTAATCGTCATTCTACAAGAAAACAAATTGTTGTTTGTTGGTGACGTGGTTGGTCTTTGCAAGCTGCCCTCCAATTATCACATAATTATCAATCACATGTACGGAGACATGCAATCGTAATAATGTGGGAGACATGAACCACAACATCTAGCTACGTGTGCAACAGACAAACACATGCAGATGGCAGCATGATCCATGCCTAGGGATGACAATTTTGACCTGACCCGAGTTATCCGAACTGTTTGATCTGTTTTGAGGCGGGACGGGGTGGGATTGGGTACCTCTCATCGACCCGACCTGCCCTGACCCGCCTCATTCTCGACCCGTTCTGGCCTAAGTTACATGTAATCTTAGTCAGATTACTTAGGATTTTCCTCTTATTACATCATATTTTATGTATAATAAAGTTGTAAATAAGTGAAAAACTCAATTTCTCCAATAATTTAACTACATTTTATCAAATTATGGTTTCTTTCTTGGTCTTCTAATTAAAATAACGAATAATTCTAATGTTTTTCGCATAAATTATATACCCAATGGGTCGACCTGCTCCGACCCGCGCCCCATAATAAATTACCCAACCTGTACCCGACCTACCACAGGGCGGGAATGAGTATCGAGATACCCGCCCCGGACATGGCTCATTGCCATTCCTATTCCTGCCTGCTGGACCCTTCCTCGGTACATTCGACACGACCTATATAAACACATCATAAGCCGCACCGGAAAAATCATCGTTAAATCGAGGGCCGGATTCAGGAATGCTTATTACTTCATTATTAGTTTAGTACCTCACCCACCTTGTACCTCATAAGAAAGGTTAATCTTGATCTTTAGCAGTTAGAAGAATGAACTCAACCACACATTTCACATCCCAAAACTAGCATCAAAACGATGCATCTAGCAGGAACACGTCCCAATCCAATCCAATATGAGGTAGTTGGCTTGGCTTCATTGTTTGCTTGTATAAGCATTATTAGTGGTTTAGGCCTTAGGGGTTAAGATCTAACCTACTACTCATTAATTAAGCATTCAATATATTATCAAAAGTCATTGACTAATGACTACGACACATCCCACAAAAGATAATCACAAAATATTATGTTTTTAACACAATAGCCTGCGCCCCAATCATGCTTGACTTTGTTGGATCATTCACAGCCACAGGATCGACGCAGACCAAATACATACAGCTGCTGCCTCACATTTGTTCCCTTTCTCTTTCAATCTCTTATCTTTCTGAGCTCAAACACAGTCAGCTGCTTCGCAGTGGCCAAAAATCAGAGTCCTTTCTCAGAAATAGCATCCTCCAACAAACAAAAAGGAAGACAGAACAAGGGCAGGGATGGATGATAAAGATGCCACTAGTGTGCAGTGTTACTATTACAACCGGCTTTTCAATTACTACAATTGGCTTTACAGTTGATTGCTTTCCCACAAACTTGAGACCTAATACATCCAACAAATTGTCTTCATTTTGAATGGAGACAGACAGACAGACAGACAGACAGACAAGATTCAGATTACATATGTACAGAAGATTACAACAAAAACCAGAATGACTTCAAAAACTCCCCCTCTTCTTCTAGCCCTCCCACCAGCCACCATTGTTGACATAAACATTCTTGCCACCTTCAAACCCAATCTTTCTACCCTAACTAACAAGGCAACAGCATCCACTAAGGACTACTGTGTTTTCCCCTCTACTCAAATACGCTCTTCCCTTCCTACAAACCCAACCCTTGGTTTGCTTTCTCTACCACCAAATCTCAAAAAGTTCGAAACTTCGAACTAGTTGCACTTTAGTGGGGGGTCAATGAGTTTTGTGGGCACTTCACACTTGCTTGACGCCTCTTCAAAATCCCATTAACCACCCCCACGTAAGGATACACAACCATCTCCTCCCCCCACAAACAACAAACAAAAACCAATTCTCTTTATGCTTTCCGATATGTACCTTCCTTTACTATCTCTTGAGATGGACCCTTTGCTATCCTTTTCCACTCCTTTGCCTTTGCAAAGATACACTCTCCAGTCTTCATCTGCAGAACAGAAGGAATAACGAGAACAAATGAACATCTTATGGGTGAAGAGCAAGACAACATGACAAGCATAAGGTCTGGTTGCAACTTGCAAGTAAATCTGCCTAAGATTATATTATCCTACACGAGCAAAAAAATGGTTATGGTAATAGCCATTTAACAATTCAGATGACAATAGCCCCGGAAAGCTGAAGGTTTCTCTTCCCCATCCTGTCACCAGCTCACAGGGAGCAGCATTGACTCGGCCCTTACAGGCTTACAGCTTCGAACTTGAAAGCTAATTTTCTCACTTCCAATAAAAAGATGCCGCCACATAAAAGCTTGGATAATGACCTATACGACTAAGTTGGAGGCAAAGGCGAAGTCTTTGTTTCCTGGGAAAACTCTACCCCACAAGGCCACAACCCACTAATGAGGAATCTACCAGAATAATCGAGCATTCAATGGAGTGACTAGCTTATGGTCCCAAAGGAAGAGCTTTCCTTTCCAAAGTACACCCTCCCAGTATCTCCAAATCGATGACTTTTGGGAAGATATAGAGCTAGATCATATGAACTCACACTGCTACCTCAATTAGACACCAAACTGGCAAAGATTCAGTTCTATAAGTCATATGATGAGAAGGCTGCAATAAGAACTTACCAGTGGATACAAACTCTTAAATCTTTCTTCTGTTTTAATCCCGGAAAATGACTTTGTCAGCAATCTTCAACAATGGCGCCAAGCAATCCGGGGCGAATTTCCTAGCAAACAAGTACGAGCTCGAGTACTTTGATTCCCTCAAACCCTGAATCAACTCCGGGGAGATTTCGCTCTTCTTGTAAGTATAAGGATGGCCATTGACCGTCCCCGTCCAATTAACCTTCGTCAGAGTGTACTGAGTACACCCCTTGGGATCCTGCATTGACAACAAGGTCGGAAAGTAATGCTCCTCAGGGTAACACTCATCCTCTCTATAACACGGCATCCTGAATTTCTTCCACAGCCGGCGATCTTTAATCACCATCAGCGCGTGGCGTCGGGTCAACACGAAGAACTGAGATCCAACCCTAAAATCCTCAAAGGGAACCTCCGGCATCATCGCGTACCTCCCGCGAGCAACATACCTCTTCCAGAGCCGAGGCTCGTCGGAGATCACCTCGATGAAGCTCTTGTACTGGAGCCGAATCCCGTACTGAGTGGAAGCATCGGGATCCCCGGAGGAGAAATCGAAGGATCTGGACTTGAGCAGGGAGTGGTAGACGAACTTGAACGAGTGCAGCGGGATGCAATGCTGCGAAATCACGGCGAAGAAGGCGTTGGCGGGGTCGTCGAGGATGGCGGTGGCGAGCAGCCGGCGCGTGGCAGAGATCAGCGTCGGCGACGCGCGGTAGGTCCGCTTGGCGTGTTCGATGAACTTGCCTTCAAAGACTCCGCCGGGGCTGGTGACGTTGACGGTCGGATCGGCGTGGACGTAGATGTTGTAGAGCGATTTGGCCGAGGGAGGGCGGAAGAACTTCTCCCAGAGCGGCGCGAATTGCAGATCGGAGTTGGTCAGGAAGAGGAACGCGATCTTGAGCTTGGGCTTGGAAGCGGCGAGGTGGGAGAAGGAGGAAGGCAGGCGGGTGGTGGGAGTGGCGGACGCGCGGCGGAAGAGCGAGAGGTCTTCGAGCTCGTCGGAGGGGGAGATTGGCACGGAGGAGAGCCGCGGGGGGAGGATTCGCGGGGCGAGGAGGAAGAGGATCGGGAGGGAGAGGAGGAGGGAGAAGGTGAGGACGAATGGAGTTGAGAACATCGATGAGGAAGAGGACGGGACTCTGAAGGAGGAGGAATGGAGGATGCCGGCTGCCGCGGCGGCGGTTGCGGAGGACGGCGAGGAAATCGACGGGAATGCCGCCGACGAGGATTGACTGCCGTTGCTCGGCATCTCTGTGGGATGATTCAGATTGAAGAGAGGAGGAGGCGGTAAGGAATTGGGGAGTTTTAGGGTTTCGGAAATATAGGGATTGGGCAATTTGGTTAGGGTTTTCTGGTGGGAAGAGAGGAACAGAGAAAAGGAGGGAGGGAGGGAGAGATGGAGTAATGGCGGGTTTTGGGGACAGTAGGAAGTTGGGAGGAAGAAGGAAGAATAGAAAAAGGCTGGCATTGGACTCGCGCGTTACTGTTTACCTTCACGGCGTTAAGATAACCGGCGTCGCTCCACGGTTGAACAACGTTGACTGTGTAAGCGGCGTTAAAGTCGGGGACAAGATGGGAACATTACCCGAATTCCCCGGGGAGATTTTTCCTTTTTTAAAAAAATAAATTTATTTTGGTTGCTCGATGGTTTCCATTTTGGTTCCGAATTCGTTGAAACGGCAGCAGAGCATTGTTTTGGTTGAAAGTTGAAACAAATTCACATTACCCGCCACGTCGTTGGTGCAAGATCGGATCTGGCCGGCCCGGCTCGCCGTTACTAAGTAACAAAATTCTGTCACCTCCAGCAACAACTTTTAAACCAAGTGATTGTTGCTGCACCGAACTCAGAACGCGAAAAAATCTTTAGTTTCAATGCTCGTAATAGAGGTGGCTATATGGTCCGGTTAAATTGGCTCGAGAATATAAGAATTAAAGATTGGATTTGATATATTCCAGTCTTGATCCAGTCCGGTCTTGAACCGGTCTGGTCCCAATTCGGTCTTGATTTTAGATTGAGCATGTGGGAATTTGAGTGGCCTAAGGCTTAAAAGGTTGAGGAGGTTAAATTTTGGGTGTTGGACTCTCTTATCCGGTCTTTATCCGGATCTTGGCCCCGGTACCAAACGGTTTTTTACCTCAAATCTAGGCCCAAAGATTGGATTAAATTGTTTATTATCCGGTCCAATTCGGTTTCGGTCCGGATTATACAGGGCGATTTCGGGTAAATCCAAAAAGCCAAAACCAAATAGACGTCACATAAGAGAAGCCGATTCGGCTGAAGATGCCCTTTGGTTTGGTGGTGTTGTTTTCTGGGTTATAGATGAATATACCTCGATTTCATTTCATCCTATGCTCCGCCAAAAGGTTACGATGAATCAATTAAGAGCAATTCCAAATTTTAATCGCATATCCGTAGTCGCTCAAAAAATGATTGGATTTCTTTCTTGGCATCCGGGTGTGCTTTTCGAGTAGTAAATTGCAAGTTTGGTCACTGGAATTACTATAAAATTTTACGTTTGCCACTAAAATTAATTTATTCCATCCGTAGTCACTCAAGTTAGTTACACAGTTCAAGTTTGGTTACTTGCCGTTAGTCTCCGTTAATTTTTGCTGAGGTGGCAGTCAACTCTCATAGTTGACCGTTAAATAGATGATGTGGCAATTAAAAAAATAAATAAAAAATAAAGTTTAATCTATTAAAAATTTCACTACATTATCTTAATATTTAATTGATCTTTCTTTCAAACATTACTGTACTTGCAATGGCATAATTTAGAGACGGAGGAAGAACAGTGGCGATTCTTACTATTCTCAATCGTGGAGCGGAGCATGGAACCCTAATCCCTTTTCTTTTGATACGGTGAAGAATCAGAAGATAAGAGACAAAACCACTACACCGCGTAGCTTTCATTCATTCGTGTCAAGCTATTGCAAAACACGGTGCCGTAAGCTGACGGTTAGTACTTTTTCCTTTACCTATCAAAATTGAAAAACCTCATAAAACCCTTTCTTCCATATTTGGGTGAAAATTTCCGATTCTCAGAAAGCTTCAAAATGGCTGCTGCTTCCTCCTCGAGCTACTGCCTTTCTCGATTTCCGTTGCCGCTTCTCCTGCGGAGGGAATCGGCGATGGCTGCTCTGTGTTTCTTCCCGAAGCTTCCACTAGCGAAGTCAACGAACTACTTCCCGGCGTTGTTTCGCATTTCCCAAAGGCACGCAGTGGACGAACATAGCAATAACATAGCAATACTTCTTTAATTCACGCTTGGATTTACAAAATGCATCAATAACATGTTTCTTTTACCCTTATCTCTTTCCTTTCCCGTCTGCCGTCTCCCATCAATTTAGATTATTATGATACATATCTCCCTCCAAGCCAAGCCATTGCAAGAACAGTAATGTTTGAAAGAAGATCAATTAAAAATTATGATAATGAGGTGGAATTTTTAATATATTAATTTTTTTTATTTTTTTAATTGCCACGTCACCTATTTAACGGTCAACTATGACAGTTGACTGCCACCTCAGCAAAAGTTAACGGAGACTAACGGCAAGTGACCAAACTTGAACTGTGTAACTAATTTGAGCGACTACGGATGAAATAAATTAATCTTAGTGGCAAACGTAAAATTTTATAGTAATTCCAGTGACCAAACTTACAATTTATCCTAAAATATAGAGTTGTTATTATCGCGTAAAGAGAACATAGGGAGGTTGTGCTGTCTGCTGCGTTTGTTGACCCATTTTCAGAGATTGATTGAAACCTTGTCGTTTTGCAGATTTGAATTCCAAGAAGCATGGTCCATGAAACCATATCATATCGGGCGGTTCAACAACATACCAATATTAGAGACAAAACCGATAGGCGGTGTTTAACGGTACTACGATTAAAACACGATTTTATCGTAAAATACCGTACCACTAAATTTTCCGAATACGATTTCATGGACCATGCCAAGAAAGACATTTGGTTGTTGGAGTCGCTCTCTCGCTCACTGGCTCAGTGACAACGCACCTGGCTCCAGCCAGGACAGCTGTGTACTGCCAGACTGCGACTCTGCAACTTCCGCCATCATGGTCCAGACCAGAGATCTATCGCGTTCATTCATCTACCTCATCTCTATTATCTTTACTGCATCGACGCGCTCGGCTGAAGATTCCCTTCCCCAGCCTGCAACACTCACTCAAACCAAAGTTGCCAATAATGGAGTTCCAGGACGGGGTCATAATAAAAACTAAAAAGAAGGAACGCGTTGATCTAACTAAACTAAACTAAACACCTGAAATAATCACATTCGGCACAGAAACAAAAGCATTACATATATAGATAGATAATGATAATTAACAACAAACGATGATGGATAATTACCGAAAAAGAAAACAATGATGGAGGGAGGGAGGGAGGGGAAAGGAGAGGAAATAAATGAGGAATACGAAAAACATGTTATCACCAACCCAAAAGAAGAAAGAAGAAAGAAAATAAAAATCTCAAACCTGCCGAAGAATTTCGTCATCATTTTTTCATTATTATTCTCCATCTCGCCACGCCAATAAAACCTGAAACTCGCCCTGAGTGGGAATGACTCTGACGGCATCTTCTCCAAGACGCCCTATATCAATTACATTATATATTATGTACAGAACTTATGCGTGACACAACTGACTTGAAAGTTGGAACACCACCATCCAAGCTAACTTCAGCCTTCTAAACTTCAACCGCTGATGGTGCAACAGCAACGGTTGCCTTGGTGGTGTTTGAGTCCGCTTTCGCGCTCATCTTCATTGGCTTCCTAGACGTTGCAGGCGATGAGCCTTTCGCCAGCCTGCCTTGCCTGGCTGCCTCGGCATTTCCAGATTCTCCACCTGTATACAAATGTAGCAGCCAGGATGAGGAACGGAGAACTCATAGGGGAGAGGGAGGAAGGGAGGGAGAGGGGGAGCGAACCTTTATTAGGAAGAGACAGCCTCTTCTTCATGGGTTTATCAGGTTGAGCGGCTCTCTCTTTCGGGTTGCTGTGAGATCTCTGGGCGATGTCACCGGGTCGAGAGCTGGCTTCTTCGGTTATTAGCCCGGCAACTTGCTTTGGCTTTGGCTTCGGCTTAGTGAAATGTGAGTTGGATGGAGCCTCGAGTAAGCCTGCTGGTTTGCTTGTAGGTGGAGAGCTGCTGCCATTGGAATGAGAAGGACCAGTTTTCTGAGTTGAAATGTTTGCCTGTGCAGCTGGCTTCTTGCCTGTAGGTTTCTGCTGAGGTTTGGATCCATTTTTCTCATCCTCTTCGTTCTCGTGGATCATCACTCCGTCCTTGAGATTAATGTCGAGAAACCTGTTCTCCCACGGACGGACGGCCATCCATCTCTCCAGCCAGTTCCAACCCCAACTGCTCTTGTCTGGAACAAACCCGGAGGGGATAGCCTGCTGTCTGGAACCCGCCTGCCACTGTGAAAATACAGATTCAGCTCAAGAGATCAGCCAAATGTAGTACCCAGCTTCTAATAGACATGGCAGCTTAAATATATGTTCTGAATGTTTGAATCGGGAACTACAAGTCAGAGTGGTAATAGATTAAGTTTAAAGAGCAATTTGTGTTGAGAAAAGCTCCAACGTGGTACTACAATTTTTAAATCTGGTGGTTGTTACTGAATCAGTTTGAAGAGTTGAAACTTCGAACTGATTCGAACAAATCACCCTTTTCTTCTATCTTGTTCATTCAATGTTGACTAGAAAGTAATTGGGTGTTCGCAACTGTGCTCTCAATATGATACTCTGAGAGGGTTCAGTCTATTAGAGCAATCCGAGAATTATGAGCTACCCTTGCTTCAAGTATTTATGTTCAATCGTGAGCAACATTTCTCTAGGACAAACTAGCTTATAAGTTATACCCTAAAGAATAACCTGAACCTTTCTAAATACGAGTAAAACCAGAAAGAAATAGTAAAAAAATATTGCCGTACTCTGGATAATCATATCCTTATTCAATCTGTCTTTTTGAGATTTCTGGGAGAAAAGACAAATTACCCTGTTGTCTTAACCAGGCAGACCGGAAAACATGTCGACAATGATATGTGTTGAAATGAAATGGGTCAACTTGCAAATCAAAACTAGGCCGCAGACCACTCTTCTTCTACAGAGAGCATCCAATCCTTAACAGATGACTAGGCAGATTCCCCATTTATCTCTCTCTTACAATTCAATTCAAAGGAAAGCATAAAATATATCATTGGAAAATGCAAAATTCAATGATGTCCAGACGAGTATTAGTTTCATGGCATAAATAGAAATCAACATAATACTAATGTTCTCTACCTGGTGAGAAATAGCATATGCAATAGCTCTCTCACGCTTAGCTGCAGCCTCTTGTCTCTTCAGTAGCTTTGCTTGAATTTGTTCAACAGAACCTATACTGTCACACCACCCATCCTGTGTAAAACCAAAATCATATGAAGTACTTACAAGAAAGAGAAATCTAGAGTCATCGGCGTGATGTCTACCAAGAATGAGCAACAATACGTAAGTAGAAGTTATCAGCACTTCATGAACTGATATGAACTACAAAAAACAAATAAAAGATCATATGATGTTGCCATTGATATTCGAAGCTACACATCAAGCCTTCCCAGCATCCTGAGCAATATGATAGTCATTGTCAGCATCTCAACTAACAGTTAGAACAAACAAATTATTGGCATGGGAGAGAGACAGAGAGAGAGACTGGAAGCAGCGAAGTACAACACGACCTCTCTCTATTCATAATCATGTTTCTCCATAACTTATTTATGTCACTGTTTGATGGCACCTTCCAAGTTCTCAGGTTCCCATTGATATTATCCACTTGCGAAGAGAAAGGATGGAAATGAAATAGGATATACAATCAAATACAACATGTAAATTATAACAAGGACAGCTTACTGCATGAGTGCATGAAATAGTAGTTATAACCAAGCAAACTGCAGATAGACAGTCACAAGTTTAATTAAAGACATAGCTTACTTCTATTTCTCGAACTCGTGCCTCATCTGCTATTTGTTGCTGAAGTTTTTGTTGAGATGTTTGATTCTCTAATGCCAAACGAACACGCCTTGCCCTTACACGAGCCTGAACCCTTACCAAAGCTTGCATGCAGCGAAGAGTTATGGCAGCTTGCTTTCTTACAGCATGGCCTCTAACAAGGGCTTGTAGTCTCACTAGCCCTTTTAAAGCACGCAGTGCTCTTCTAGCCTGCATGTATGACAATACCATAAGTAAAAACTCATCCATTTAACGTCAGAGAGAAAAGTAGATCCGAATAGTAGGTACAGGGTCCCTTATCATGAGACCAAGCATGAAGCATCGACTCCATTCACAGTGCTATAGTCTCTAGTCTGCAACTTATGATTGCCACGACCCATTCTTATCACCAATTAAAAACAATCACAAACAAGATGAGCTTCAAAATGAGACTCCCAATGTCTGACCTTAAGTTCCAATATCCAAAGCCTAAAGTGTCATAAACTCGAAATTCATACAACAGTAGTGGCGTGTGGTCAAACTCGAAATTCAACTCCATTCACAGTGCGATAGTCGCATGTCTGCAACTTATGATTGTCACGACCCCTTCTTATCACCGATTAAAAACAATCACTAACAAGATGAGCTTCAAAATGAGACTCCAATGTCTGGCCTTAAGTTCTAATATCCAAAGCCTAAAGTGTCACAAACTCGAAATTCATACAACAGTAGTGACGTGTGGTAAAAATTTAAGAGAGACCATCTTAAAGCTTCACTAAACCTATTCATGGAGTATCCATGTTGATGTTACACTAGTTATTACAAACATCTCCTGCTCGTCACCGCATGCCAATTCTGTTTTTGACAAAATGGTCTTACTGAAGTGCAATGAAAAGGAAATGTTTCATGTAGTCATGTTAACAGTTCCTATGATTACTCAAGTATAACAACATTTATCCTGGGTGACTGAGCAAAACCGTATTAAAGATTCAAATACTCCAGCCAGATAGAGAGAATATATGTCCACAGGACAAAAACACCAGCCTTTGTGCTCTTTCTTCCATAAAATGCTACATACTCCAACTTTGTCAATGTTTTCTTTTTCTTTTTGGATTTCCTCTTGATAATAATTGCATTCTATTGTTGATCAGCCTTCAAAGTTTAAGATCTTAAAGAGCCATTAAGAATGGTAGGTTGAAAATTTACTAACCAGTATGAGCTTAAAATACCATTCAATTGTTGCACAAGACAACTTCGTTGAGATGTTCTTGAACAATGTGATGAAACAAAACTAGCGGAACGAGCAGATTGTTCATAAATTTGTCTTATAAATACGCAAGTAAATACCAGAAATCCTCGGAAAGCTGTTTGAATGCGAGTGGCAGCCCATTCGTCATGTAATCTCTGTTGATTATGGTTCACATCCTGTAGCTGACTTGAGGTAGCAGGAGATCCTGAAGCTTCTGGAACAGAGTCACCAATCACTGCTGCAACATTGTGATTTAGCTCCTGTTGAAATAGGTCCGCACCAATCTCCACTGAATTCTTTCTTCTATGGCGAGACTTGCTAGAAAGTGTTCTCTGATAGAACAAACAATAATAGATGGATTTACAAGCTTGACGAGATACTATTCGAAAAGAAGTCTGCCTTCAGTTTGTGGATCTAAAGTGGAACACGTAGCCTAATCTCCAAAAGATACCCAAAGAAAATGTGCAGATGGAATCTGACCTAATTTCATGGTAAAAGCCAAACAGTTTGTCAAGTAAATTAAATGTAGAAGCAAATTAATTCTTTGGAAATTGCTTGAAAATTTCTACGTTGGGCAAAACTAGTTCTGAAGTGAAAAGATGTGAATACATCCCCACAAAAAGAAACAAATCCAAGCTACAAATCCAAACAATGACAAGCAAGAGAATAAGAACCCTAGTTGTCACTTGCCAGAGTCCATTTAACAATACTCTAGAAACATCTCTTCTGCCGTTCCGGTTTATCCAAACAATGACAAGCAAGAGAATAAGAACACTAGTTGTCACTTGCCAGAGGCCACTTAACAATACTCTAGAAACAACTCTTCTTTCGTTCCGGTTTATTCACTTCCCTGAAACTTGGGTCTGTGTAAATCACTCTAAAGACACATGCAAGCAACAATAAATTCATTGCTCGTAACTTTACTTAAAAATGTCTTATTTTAAGTAAAACTTACATTTTCCACTTTCTCTGAGGACTGTGGCTTATCTGACTTCTTCATTCCAACCAATGCTTTAAGCCATTTTCCAGAGACCCCCATGGTGCCACTGAGCTGAACAGCACTAACCTGCCACAGAAAGGCAATTAACATATCAGAATGCAAGCTGTAACTCAAAGCCTTTTCGGTTCATGATAGGACCAACTATTACGCTGACAAACGTACACAGAAGGATAAGAATTCATAAGAAACCATCTCTACATTCACGATCAGGTGCATATCTAAGTCAACACCCTTACCATACAAATAGAATCATCCAGGTGACCCACTAAGACGTCCATAGAAGAAGGATAAATGAAACACAACAATTCCGGGTCTGATCTAAGAAATTGTTGCAGAATTCTAATCAACATATGGCAAACCAAGCTCCCGGATAATAAAAATTAAATATCAGAAGAATAAGTATGAAGTCTCCATCGGTAATCAAGTAATAACTTACCAAAAATCCACAGTTTCCACAAACTCGAACTTCTTATAAATAAACCAATTAGAAAACCGACTGAAGCAAAGGTTAGATTGGGTAGCTTACCAGTTAAAAAAACAACGTGAGCAAGCAACCTTTTGCCGAGTACGACTGTACTGACTCCGACGCGGCCAAAGCGATGGAGTCGATGATTATCCTAGGAATCGAAGCAGAAATGGCGAAACAAACAAGCAATGATAAGCATTTAATACCGAAGCAGGAGGAAGATGTTAAAAGCCAACGCAAACCCTAGAGAGAGCATAATGATTATACCATAACTAGGTTCCCATGGAGATAGATACCAGCGAGAAAAGTCCAAATTTCAGCAATTAAAAAAATGAACCCAAAAAAAAAAACACTAACTACTAACTAGCAGTCAAACAGGCAATTCACCAAATGTTACCAAATGGGGACGTGAAAACGAAGCAATCAAACAGCCAATGCATCAATTTACCGCTAAAATCCCAGAGCCAATTCACAGATCCACCTCGAACTGGGACCGAGAGACAAACACCGCTCCCGCGCCGAGCGAGTAAAAAGCCAGAAGAAGAATAACGATTGCCTCCGGTGAAACAACTCTAAGACTTCACTCGCTCAACTCGAACTGAAGCTCCGGCAATCGGAAACAGCAGACAAAATCAACAGCGAGCAATCGGAATTCGGAAGTTGAAACGACGGAGCAGTCAGCACAGCAGCCAACCCTCCCTCTCTGTATCTGTATCTCTATCTATCCCTACTTCGCCTGCTCGTCCTCCATCTTTCTCTTTCTCTCCCCTGGAATTTGTTTTCTGTTGTTTTATGTGTAAAAGAGCCGGCAGCACTGGCCGCGAGAAGTTGAGAAAGAGAGGTTACAAAAAGGAGAGACTGTGAAGTGGAGGGACCGGTGTCGGCTAAAGTACGCCGTGGGGAGGAAGGGGAAAAGGATTGTCTCGAAACGACGTCGTGCGGGGCGTTTCACACGGGGCCGTTGTCGCGGCGTGGGAGGGAGATAATCACGGAGGTGGTGGGGTTTTTTTTTTTTAAAGACGTGAAGAGACCTTTTCGGGGCCGTATGATTAACTCTGTCAGTCTGTCCCTTTAACATGTGTAACGGAATCGGAGGGGGCAGTGGCACGTCGCTGTTATGTGCGTACGTTAGCGGGTGTGGCGTCGGTTAAAGACGAAATAAAGTTGGAGGGAAAATAAAACAATTGACCTTTACCTTTTTTTTCTTCTTTTCCTTCCTTTTTTTGGTTTCTTTAGTTTAATTTTCGCTTTCTCTTGTTTTGTTTTTTTGGGAGGAAATGTGATAATGGTGATTAATTCAAAAGTAAAACCAAATAAAGGGAAACGTTAAAAGATGTGGATGATTATTCAGAGCCGAATATGGAAAAACGGTACTTGTTGTGATTGTTAGGTGGAAATTGAGGGTTGTACATGAGCCAATTATTTGGTGGGAGTTGAGAGATCTTGTCACGTAATTAGATCAATGTCAGTTATTGGATTGATTTAATATAATTTGAGCAATCAATTCATTTTTTTATTGAATTAGTAGATTTATAGATATTTTAAATTTACACATATTCTTTAGACTGCAAACCCTGTGCTATGGGGTAAGTCATGAACGATTTGCATTGTTTTCCCAAGTCAAAAATCTGTATCATGTAATGAGTTGTCCTATTGTTTAAAAAAATTTATAATGAGTTGTAAGTGTACGATAAGCAAAACTACCACTACTTCAAGGAATAGGAAACTTCTCCAAAGAAGTTTAAACCAAGCAATCGTGACATAATTCTAGATTTTATTAATAGTATAAGTGTCGTTTTGAGTCCATCTCCTAACAAATTAATCCCATGTATTGCTAATATGATACACAAGGTATCCATCTCATTAGGAAATTAATCCCATATATTGTTAATACGATACACAAGAGTTATATATACCTTGTGCATTCCTCTCCAGATGTATGGTCTCTATACATGTTTTCAAGTTCTCTTGGATGTCTTCCGTTTTGTTATCTTGACAGATTTTGTTAGTTGTTGCCAACTTTATACTTAATATGATGTCTTAGTGTGTCTCAAGTCATCGGAAACTAACTAGATGATATTTGGACGAGAAATGCACTCAGTATTGAAAATTTGGAATTAGTGATATTTAACAATGCAAACACTTTTGGAATCAAAATGTCGAGCTCAACATGACATAATACATGATTGTGTTGGAGGTCGTGCTTGAATCAAAATATTGGTTATGTTCAACTCAAGGTGACTATTCATTGCTTACGAGGCATTAAAATATATTTACTCGTTGTTTTTGTATGTTTATGATGTTATACTTACTGAGAACTTTCCTTCTGAAATTACTTTTGGTAAGGAACCCTTGGATGAGACTTTTATAAGCAAATACATTAGTAATTCAGTTATTTCTATTTGTAAATCCATATGTGTTGTACCGCTGTTAAATGATGTTGGTTTACTTGGTGCAAAACCATAGATCACTTCATGTAATCATGGGGTTCATTTATATACGAATGATGGTGTTCCTTCGTATGATATTGTTGTTCATACTTTATAGAGGATTGGTAGGAAGATTATTATGTTAGTGCCATACAATATCTAATATTGTCTTTGTGGTTCATCAACTAACCAGTTAATGAGTAATATTTTTTACATTCCTTTGTAAGTTGTGAACCCATTCTACTGTGTTTTAATCAGAGGGTGAGGCTTGGTTTATTTTTGCTCTGGTCTTCCTCATTAGTAACTCAATCATTTTACGGATAGTGACTGGGCATACTTTTTTCATATCAACGTCAGTCTACTATCGGCTATTGTGTTCTTAGCCTCTTGTTAGATTCACATATATCCCCTGACAGTCACAATCATATTGTTGATTTGTTTACCAAATCTTTGCTATCTCTAGTTAGTCTTTGCATTTAGATTATTGGAAGCAGAAATCCCGTACTAATTGGTTAAAAGTAGGGGATATGAACACAACCTACTTTCATTTGGTTGCCTCTTCCCGCCATGAAAATAACATAATCTGGGGACTTGAGGATGAAAGAGGAAACTGGTATACTTCAGAAGTAGAAAAATGTGGCATTGCCAAAAAGTTATACCAAGAGCTCTTCTAAAGTCAAAACATGGGTGGAATTAGTCTCTCAAACCTCGTATTTACAAACACCCTTACAGAAGAACAAAACCTTGGGCGAATAGCGTCGATCACCGCAGAGAAAATTAAAAAAGCGGTCTTTAGTCTGGGTAAGACCCAAGCTCCAGGTCCGAATGGATTCACCGTCGGCTTCTTCCAACACTATTGGTCCTTGGTTGGTCAAGATGTTACCCAGGCAGTTCTAACATTCTTTCATTCTGAATATTGTTGAGAAGTTTTAATCGGACTTGGATTTTCATAGTTCCAAAAGTATCGGAGGTTCGTACTATGAAGAATCTCATACCTATTAGTCTTTGCCAGGTTGTTTATAAGATTATCTCCAAGATCCTGGCCAATAGACTTAGTAAAGTTTTACCCTCAGTCATTTCTCCAACTCAAAATGGTTTCATCAAGGATCGCCAGATCACAGATAATATCATGATCAGTCATGAGATCACTCATCATATCAAAACTCTATACTCAGAATCGAAATCTTTGATGGCCTTAAAACATGATATGGAGAAAGCTTATGATTGTATAGAGTGACCTTTTCTATTCGAAATGATGAAGGAATTATGATTAGCCAATTCATGACATGGATCAAAGAATGTGTCACTACTGTTTCCTATTCCATTCTCATTAATGGTCCCCCTTCAGAATATTTTAAACCTTCTAGAGGTTTATGACAAGGGGATCCACTCTCATCTCTGCTGTTTGCTATATGCACGGAAGGATTTTCATATATGATAAATCAGGCAGTCACCATGGTTTCTTGGAAGGTGTTCGGACACGTCAGAACTGTCCTGTGATTTCTCATTTTTTCTTTGTTGACGACTCCTACTTTTTTCTGCAAGCGTCTCAGGCCTCTTGTACGACCCTCTTGTCCTTACTTCAGGTTTATGAAGGACTAAGTGGCCAGAAAGTCAATCTCTCCAAATCGACAGTTCTATTTAGTAAAAATACTAAGAGTGAAGACGCAAACTTCATGGGAGCCCAGTTGGGAGTGGGGCTATAGGAGATAAAGATTCTTATCTAGGCCTACCCTCCTTAATACCAAGAACCAAAAATGATACTTTTCTTTATATTGAGGAAAAGATGTGCAAGAAATTGCAAGGTTGGAAACAACGTACCCTTTCCAAGGCGGCTAAAGACACTCTAATCAGGACTTCAACAACTAATATACCGGTCCATGGTATGACTTGTTTTAAGTTCCCAGTTGATGCTTTTCGATGATTAAATGGGCTTATTGCAAGGTTTTGGTGGGGATCCGCTCATAATTTTGATTATCCAATTCATTGGATATCACGGAAAGGTCTCTCCCAAAGTAAGTTTCACGGAGGCCTTGGTTTCAGGGATTTCAGGGCTTTCAATCAAGCTCTGTTAGCTAAGCTTTGCTGGCGCATATGGTCAAATCCTGACTCACTCCTTAGTCGAGTGTATAACGGAAGGTATTTCAACCAAAGTACGATATTGAAAGCCTCCATTGGCTCTAAACCATCTTGGGGGTGGAGAAGTATCATTTTTGGATGGGATCTCCTCATTCGAGGATTGCGTTGGCAGGTGGGCGATGGAAAGGATATAGATGCTTTCAAAGATAATTGGTTATTAGCTGATAAACCCTGTCCACCTAAACTAAGGTTGCAAGAGGGCAATAACAGTATGAGGGTATCTTTCTTCATTAGAGAATGACTAAGGGAATGTAATGTCATGAGATTAAGATATTGGTTTCAGAAAGATTCAGTTGATTTCATTTGTAAAATGGTTGTTCCTATTCTACCACAGCAAGATAAGCTAATTTGGCACTTCACAAAAAATGGTGCTTATTCTGTAAAAACAGGATACTATCTTGCCTTGGAAAATATCTTGGCTCTTACTCGAAAATTAGTGGAACCTAAACCATCCTATTTGGAAAAAAACTTGGGCACTTGATGTCCCACCAAAACTTAAATTCTTTATATGGCAATGTTTGAAAGTAATTTTGCCAACTATGGTGGCTCTTAGATCCTAGAGAATTAACTGCCCTATTCGCTGCCCAGTATGTTGGGATAGCCAAGAGAGTATCAAACATCTCTTTTTCCATTGTCCTCTTGCTCTTCATCTCTGGACTATGGTGGGATTAAGTAGTTTACTTCTCTCCGCCCCAACTGAAAATTTTGGTATCTGGTGGCGATATGTTATGATTTCAGAAAACTTTCAAATCCACTATCTCCCCTGCATTTTTCTTCTCTGGATAATTTGGAAATCTAGAAATAAAGTGGTCTTCGAATTTACTCAACCACTAGCCAGTTCCCTTGCCCGTCAATTCTTTTTCCAAGTACATGAATATTCCTCAGTCTCCTTCCAGACCCAGATCCCTTCGCCTTGCCTCCAGCCATCCCGTCTTACCGTATGGGTTGGACCTCCTGAATGATTTCTCAAAATCAACTTTGACGCTGTTGTTCGTGACTTAGGATGCTCGTCTGACCTTGTTGTTCGAGGGACGGATGGGCAATTCTTTTTCGCCATGGGGTTCCTTAATTCAGGAGTTTCGAATCCCTATCTTGCAGAGCTGCTAGCTGCCAGGGATGCCATTTCTTTAGTGCACTCCTGCAATCTCCCCCATGTCATTATCGAAGGTGATGATGCAGTGGTCATTCGACAACTTGACGGTAGTTGCTATGAAGACTCGGTGGGCGGGCCATTGCTTCGTGATTGTCTTCACTTGATGAGTTCTTGTTCGGTCCCGAGGACTGTCAACTAGGCTGCCCATAGAGTGCCAAAGCAAGCCCTGCTGCTGTCCCCTGTAGAGATAGCATCCTTTGATTTTGTAGGGTGGCTTCACTAGTTGTTGCTTGGGGGTAGGGGTGGGCATCCAATTCGGTAAACCCGAACCGAACCGAATTGAAATTAAACCGAACCGAACCGAAAATATTGTATTTCGGTTTGGAATTCGGAAGGAAAAACCCACTATTTTGGAACCCAGGTTCTGCACTCCGAACCCGAATTCCGCCCGAAGCGACCGAACCAATCAACCGAATTAAATTAAATAAGCCACAAACTAAACTAGCCCACCCTCTTCCCCAAGCTCAACTAACCTCCCACCCTCTCCCCAAACTCATTCTCTACCAGTCAGTAGCCCACCCTTTATCAACACCAATCCAACCCACCCACTATCAATCCCCATTAGAGGTGGCAATTGGATCGGATTCGTGGATTCATGGATTGGATTGGTGGATCCATGGATCAAATGAATTGGATCCAATGGATTGGTGGATTCATGGATTGGATCAAATGGATTGGTGGATTGATCCATGAATCCAAATGACATCCAAAGCTTGGACCAAAATGTAAAATTTGAAAAGTCTTGGTACTAAAATGTCATAATGAAAAATTTTAGGTACCAAAATGTAAGTTTCCAATGATATTTTTCGTATAAAAATATAAATTTTAGGTATCAAAATGTAAAATATAAAAAATATAGGTACCAAATCATAATTTGCCATTTGAATCCACCAATCCAATTGGATTTGGATTTAAATGGATTGGATTAGGTGGATAATTTGGTGGATGGATTGGATTGGATCCTAATTGCCACCTCCAATCCCCATTCACCAGCCCACACCAATTCTCCTAACCCTAATCTCACCCCTAGTTGCCTCACCACTCTCCCCATACCACAACGGCCAGCAGAGCAGCCAGCTCCCTTCAAATCATGCGTCGTCGCTGATGCCATTCCGTTTTCCCTTCTCTCTGTTCTCTTCTCCTCGCACGCATGCCATTCAACCCAAAAAATCAATCAGAACAAAATCTCAGATTACTAAGTCTAAAAAAAATCCGAATGAAAAAAGTGGGATTCACATCTACTACTACCTTGCACGACCGCGACTACATCGGCGGTGGCTGCTGCTGGCGGCGCTTGTGAGTTGTGACTTTCCCCTTCCGTTGTCAATCACCATCATCCCTGCCCCCTTTGTTCTCGGTTGAGCTCCTCGAGACGAGAAACTCAATTCCAAACATAAAGAACCCACATGCATCCAAATCCAAACAGAAGAAGAACGAAGAACGAAGAAAAAGAACGAAGCAACAACAACAAGAGGAAGACGAAGAAGAAGAAGGCGAGAAGGTGGGACGGATTTGCCGCCTGCTGGGAGACCCTTGTTGTGATTTCTTCACCGTGGTGCTGCTTTCTCTCGATCTCTACCTCTGAGACATATGCAGAGAAAAAGTAAGGAGCAGATGAAAGAGAGAATTTGGGACGGGATAGCAAATGACCAAGGTTGGGTTTTGTGGAAAATGGGAAGTTAGAAAGAATGAGAAGCTTCGGTTTTGTCGGGTACACCGGACCGAACCGATGTATATCTCGGTTCGACCAAACCAAACCAATATATATTTTGGTTTGGAATTATTTGTCCAGCTGGTGTAATAGGTGTATCAGTATGCTCCTGTTCTGTTCAATTTGAACCGAACCGAACCCATGCCCACCCCTACTTGGGGATTTTGGGTAGAGGATTTAACTATTGTATCTTCAGATTACTTGGGAAAAAAAGTTAGGGCTAAATTGCAAGCTTGATCACTTGAATTACTAGTAAATTTCACGTTAGCCACTAGAATTATTTTATTCCATCCGTAGTCACTTAAATTAGGTTAACAGTTCAAGTTTGGTCACTGACCGTTAGTCTCCGTTAACTTTTGCTGATATGGCGGTCAACTCTTATAGTTGACCGTTAAATGAGTGACGTGACAATTAAAAAAATAAAATAAAAAATAAAAAAATTATTTATTTTCCAGCTAATTATTATAAATTAAAAAAATCCTAATTTCTTTAATTATTATTTTTCACCGTCCGCCGCTAACTTCGCCTTCTCCGGCGCAACCAGCTGCTGACTCGGCGGCGATTGATTTGGCTGCCCTGTTTCGCGGTTCGGATGCCTCGACGAATTCTTGAGCTGGGTGGAACAGATTGTCATCCAAATCGAGGAGAACGAGGATGGGTGGGGATCAATTTTCATTGAGTCATTGGGGATCAATTTTCTCCAGGGAATTTCGAGTACGGGTGGATAGAACCCAACACGGACGATTTCCCAGGGATGGCCGGATACAGGGTAGTATCATTCACGAACCCTTGCTCTGCCTCTGGCTCTGGCTGCAGTAGTCGTTGCCTCCTCCTCGGCGATCTGTTCTCGAGGTCGCCGTGGCGGGCCTACCTGCTCCAACACTTGACGCTGCAGAACTGCGACATGGAAACCGTAAAGAACCACCTAATCAGGTTTCTGCATAACGGTTGCTCACTAGAACGCCATGACTTGAACTGAGACTTTAAGAGTAGTACGGTTGCTCGGTAGAACGCCATGACTTGAACGAGTCATCCCTCTGCATTAATTGATCACCTTCCCAACCTCTTGGATGGATAAGCCGGCCGCCATGGCGGCCATCGGCAGATTATATATAGACTCGGTTTCGTCAACAAATACATACCAACCCATCGAAAAACCAGAGCTCCGATGGATTCCGCACAACAATCAGTTTCCAAGCAGAGGTAAGCTAAGTTAGTGTTCACCCCTTCTAATTGAATTTATGGCAATCGTTCACAGCACCGATCAAATTGTAATCAGGTTGGAAGGGAAGGTCGCGTTGATCACCAGCGGAGCAAGTGACATCGGAGCCAGCACCGCCGCTCTGTTCGCCCAAAACGGCGCCAAAGTCGTAATCGCTGACGTCCAGTCCGAAATGGGACATTCCGTCGCCAGAGAAATCAGCTCGTCACTCTCTTCCTCACCAGACGACGTCACCTTCGTCTACTGCGACGTCACCAAGGAAACCCAGGTCGCGAGCGCGGTGGAAGAACCTCAAGGTGCTCGACTTCATAGCCTTCAGAGGAGTCGCCGCCGCCGAGCTGAAGGTGTTCTCCGGCCGCCGCTATGGTGGGACCCACCCGTTCAAGGTTCCGATGGCACCCGACGTCGTTCAAACTACTTTCTACTACGACCCGTATAAACGCAGGTTCTTATGCCATGTCGCGAAACAGACACCATATTTTGAGGCTCCGAAAGACGGCGGGCTGCCGAATCAATCCTCGTCGAGTCAGGAGCCGGCTGCGCCGGAGAAGGCGGAGTTAGCGGCGGACGGTGGAAAATAATAATTAAAGGAATTATGATTTTTTTAATTTGTAATAATTATCTGGAAAATAAAAATTTATTATTTTTTTAATTTATTATTTTTTTAATTACCACGTCACTCATTTAACGGTCAACTATAAGAGTTGACCGCCACATCAGCAAAAGTTAACGAAGACTAACGGTCAGTGACCAAACTTGAATTGTTAACCTAATTTAAGTGATTACGGATAAAATAAAATAATTTTAGTGGCTAACGTGAAAATTATTAGTAATTCAAATGACCAAACTTGTAATTTAGCCAAAAAGTTAGTCTTTGCATTTCTTACTTCCAAGTTCCAAGATGGGCAGTCCGAATAAGAAGCGATGTCCATGGGTTTTGGTGCCATTTATACGGGCTAGTGAGTGGGCCTCTGGCCTCTGCCATTTCGTAGTCTTTATTTTCCCTTCTCCTTCGCGGAAAAAGAAATGAAATTCTCTCCCGACCCGAGCCTACAAGGCTGACACAAAACGAACCAATTCCACGGAACAATCTAGAACCACTCTACGTCATCAACGCCTGAATCCTACGGCCCACATGAAGCCACATAGGAACGGAGCTAGCTTCGGAGTTCGCAAGGAGTTAGATTCTAGAGCCTTCTTAAAACAAAGACCTAAAAGGAAAAAAACCAAACCACAAGAAATCTCCTCCGTCCATCAGGATTACCGCGACCTATAATCTCATCTCTTATAAATACTTCCTTCCCCACATCTGCCTCCCGGCATCGCAGGTTAGAGGAAACAAGCTTTGAACCCAGACTCCAGACCCCAGTCGGCGGAATCCGACGGAGGAATAAATTCCCGATCTTCGTTCGAGGTGTTGCGATTCGCCGGTTGGCGAGTCAGTGAGAGAGAGAGAAGAGAAGATGTTCGGGAGAGCGCCGAAGAAGAGCGATAACACGAGGTACTATGAGGTACTGGGAGTTCCGAAGACGGCCTCGCCGGAGGATCTGAAGAAAGCTTACAGGAAAGCTGCGATCAAGAATCATCCCGACAAGGGTGGCGATCCCGAGAAGGTAAATGACTTTTTTCCCCTCCTTGTTTGTGTCTTTCTCTGAATTAGGTCGAATTTGAGATCTCTTTTTGGATTGGAGATTTAGGGTTAGAATTGGACTGATTGGGTGGATTGTTGATTGCGATCGTGTAGTTCAAGGAGCTCGCCCAGGCGTACGAGGTGTTGAGCGATCCCGAGAAGCGCGAGATTTATGATCAGTACGGCGAGGATGCGCTCAAGGAAGGAATGGGTGGTGGTGGTGGCGGCGGCCATAACCCCTTTGACATCTTTGAGTCTTTCTTTGGAGGTGGTGGTTTTGGAGGTACGATAGCTCGTAATGGGTGTTGGGTGATGAATTTACTATGAAGTTATAGGTGGGTTTTGATGGTAATGATCTGCTCTCTGTGTTTGTGTTCTGTAGGTGGCAGCAGTAGGGGAAGGAGGCAGAGGAAGGGAGAGGATGTTGTTCATCCATTGAAAGTTACCTTGGAGGATCTCTACCTTGGGAGATCCAAGAAGCTTTCCTTGTCCAGGAATGTGATATGCTCCAAGTGCAGTGGGTGAGTTATATGTTCCTGTTTGCATGTTGATTTGCACAGCATTACTTGCCATGGATTTGAGTTCTAAAAGGTATGTCTTTATATGTATGATGCAGCAAGGGGTCAAAGTCTGGAGCTTCAATGAAATGCTCTGGTTGCCAAGGAAGCGGTATGAAGGTATCAATTAGGCAACTAGGTCCAGGAATGATCCAGCAGATGCAGCATGCTTGCAATGAATGCAGAGGAACTGGTGAATCTATTAGTGACAAGGACCGCTGCCCTCAGTGCAAGGGTGAGAAAGTTGTCCCTGAGAAGAAGGTGCTGGAAGTGGTAGTGGAGAAGGGGATGCAGAATAATCAGAAGATCACATTCCCTGGCGAAGCTGATGAAGCCGTATGTCTTAGACTTGCAGTTCCTCCGTTTCTGCATTCAATAGTGTCTCTATGTGCTTTTCCAGACGACTAAACTTAGTGTGTTTGTGTTTGTGTTTGCAGCCTGATACTGTCACTGGTGATATAGTCTTTGTCCTTCAGCAAAAGGAACACCCTAGGTTCAAGCGAAAAGGGGATGACTTGTTTGTGGAACACACACTATCCCTCACCGAAGCCCTGTGTGGATTCCAATTTGTTATTACACACTTGGATGGCAGGCAGCTCCTGATAAAATCACTTCCTGGGGAAGTCGTTAAGCCTGGTGAGTGTCAAGAACATATGTAATATCATGTTCCTCTTTGTGAGACAGTTGTGTTAAGCTTCTTAACATTGAATTTCTGTACATTTTCAGATTCTTTCAAGGCTGTCAACGATGAGGGAATGCCAATGTACCGGAAGCCATTCTTGAAGGGCAAGCTTTACATCCACTTCACCGTTGATTTCCCTGATTCCTTAACTCCAGATCAAGTGAAGTCACTTGAGGCTGTTCTGCCCCCAAAGAATCCGAGTGGCTTGACTGAGATGGAGCTTGATGAGTGTGAAGAAACCACTTTGCATGATGTCAACATCGAAGAAGAGATGAGGAGGAAGCAGCAGGCTCAGAATGAGGCATATGATGAAGATGATGAGATGCCAGGTGGTGCTCAGAGGGTGCAGTGTGCTCAGCAGTAGACCCTGAAGCTTTCGCTGGCTATTTGAATTGAATTTCAGTCTTGATTGTGTCTTCTTTATGGTGTAGTCTTTCTATATAGCGTCTGTGAGGAAGTTTTTGGGACTTGATATGCTGCTAATCAATTGTACCTTCTGTTAAGTTAAATGACATGACGCTATCATTTCTCTTAACGTTTGTTTTCATTCTATGATAATGGCTAGCAAGTAGTAGAAGAAGAGATTTTATTCATATGTCAATTCATATGGGTTTTCAACCTTCTTCTGAAGGTACCTGAATATCTGCTGAATAGAAAATTTAGGTTCGTATCGAGATCTAATGCATACTCTAGCTACAGCCAGAAGCTTTCTCAGCTCACTGGAGTCGTAACGGTCTCCTAGATCGGGATCTATCATCCTGTGAAATGAGCTGCTGGAACTGCACTCTTGAATCCACTGAACCAAATCCGTGCACCCTTTTACTGATGACTGTCCGGTGACCAGCTCCAGGATCAGCAACCCTAGCTGAAAGATTATGTTTTCATGCTGCAACTCGTCAGAACCTTCGGAGTCGGAACTCTGGAGGATTAAAGCCGAGCTATTTGTTGAAGAAGTATGGACGGAGATGTCAGCAACCTGTCAGATCAGCAAAGGGAAACTAAGATCAATTCTAGCATCTATTTAGGAATCTGCAGTTGATGCAGAGAAGGCCTCGTGTTGTAAGTACCTTAACGTTGAAGTTCTGGTCGAGCATGATGTTGCTGGAGCTGATAGATACACTGTACATTGGTGGATCACTGAAATGCAGCAGATACTCCTACGAGACAAAAATACACAATCAAACAAGTACATTTTGAGTGACTCATGTCAGCTTGTCCGTCATGCAATCAGGAAACATGCTTTACCAATGCTGCTGCAACGCCAATGGCTATTTGCAACCTTGTCCTCCAATCCAAGGGAGTCCTGAGAGGATCTAGCATAACCAAGTTAAGAGGAATAACATCAGCAGTGTTAACCACCATGTCAGAAAGTCTGCAACTGCACATTGAAATGCTATGGTAGGTTACCATCAAGATGCTCCTTCAAGCTTCCATTCTCTATATTATCAAACACCAGGTACCTGCAGCAAATGACAGAAGAACAGCCACAAATTTCAGCTGTCGGTAAATGCGCGATTATACAGCAACCAGACTCTGCAGTCTTGTTCCTCACAAGTTCAATCAACCATTTCAGCTGAAAAGCTACATAGCAAAGCAAAAACTAAGCAAATGGCACCTCTTGCGCCCCGCGGAGAAGCCTCTAACAGCAAGAAGATGGCGGTGATGGAGGCGAGCCAGGAGCTGAACTTGTCTGTAAAATTCACCATCGCTACTATTCTCCTCATGATCAAGAAACTTCACTTCTTTCACCAGCACGACCTCCCCATCCTCAAGCTTGGCCTTGTAAGCTGAAACGCCATCTGGGTTGCTGTACATCACCCTCCGAAACTCATCCGTCGCCTTCTTCACTTCCTTGTACGAGAATCGCCTCACAAACAGGGCAATCCGACCTGCATAAATCAAGATTCCCCCCCACTCAAATTCCAGAAACAGACCCAATTCCCACAATTTCTCGCAAACCCAGTTGCAAATCTTGACATGGGTAACGAGCAAAACAGCAAGAGATACGAAATCAAGGGGGAATTCTTGTACCAGAGCCGGATCTGTGGAGCCATGAGAGGAGACGAGGCCTGAGCTTCCGTATCACATCCTTCATTTCGCTGTCGCTTTGCTCAACTGAAAGACACTCTAATTTGGTAAAGAATTACTGAATTCCACCATTGTTAACTGTTTTCCTTTCCCCCCAGAGTAGCAAGGCATCACTACGCCGACAAGTCATCTTTCCGAATCCCGAAGCACCGCATTGATGCTTCTTCCTTTCTTTAACAAGCTGCTAGTGGTGGTGGTGCTCCACCGACTGCTTCCTTCCCCTCCTTCACATTTTGATCTATTAACTAACCAACTAATTAATTACTTAAGCTGGTTAAGTTAAACCCATGTTGGAGTAGAATTATTTATGGGTACTTAATTAATCCTCTGGTTATTTGTAGAAGGAATGATGACTCGTATTGGTTTCCTCCTGTGAGGGAAGGAATTTTACAGTTAGTTATATAACGGTTGATGATGTAACATTGGCAGCTTTTGGAGGCAAGAAAAACAAAAAAATTAGTGGAAGAAAAAAGAGAAGGTAAAAAATACGAGGACGAGTTGAGTCAGTTAAATTAATTATTGTTTGACAGCTCATAGCCCCCCACGCGCCACGTGCTGTGGGGCCTCGCAGAATAAGTGACTGCTTTGCTTCTTATTGAAGTTGTTGAAGTTTGGGGTCATTATGCAAATGGTCACTTAACTTTTGCAATTTACTAAATGATCACTTAACACTGGTATTCGTACAAAATGGCGACTTTACCTTGGCTTTTGTACCAAACTAGCATTGGGCCGGGCCCGTTGGCCGGTTATGTGTAAAACCCATGTGTGTACTCTGTCGTACTATATTGGCAGGTGGAGTATACGGATGCTACTCAAGAAATTTGAATTCCTAATTTGACCACTTCATAGGTGGGCATTGATGATAAAATCCATCTTTATAATGTATTAGTTTGATAGGTAAATTTTGTGAGAATTTTATCTCATAAGAGCAAACAATATGAAGTCTGATGTTACTTATTATGACCGACAAACCTGTTTTGTACCTACTTTGTTGTTGTTGATGCTTGATGTGTATTATTTCTCTTGTTTTTGGTTGGTGCATGTCTCTTGAACCATGCCTTGTCCTATGTACCAAGTATTTATATGGTGCTCTTTACTACCAATATAATCATATTGCAATTACATAAAAAGATTACATTCTACAGCAAACTTTGAAGTGCGTGTTTAAGGGGGTTGCTATTCCATCCTCGCGTGGTGGATGTTTCCTCCAGCTAGATTTTTTATTTTGCAGCAGTATGACTTGTATCATGGAAATCTTTTATTTTCTTTGTTCGCCTTTGCTGGTGGTTTCACAGCTTGTGACCTCCACGACTCCTCGTCAATTTCCTTAGTACGGTTTTTGTCCCCATTAAGCTCGCAAGTTTACCCTTCCAGCAAAAGAATATACCCCCTGTCAAAAAGGGACACACATTAATAACTTGTTGTATCCGTGGAGGAATGAGTTCTTTCTTCCTCTAATTTGCTTGGAATAAAATATCAGGCATTGCTCGGTAGAAATGTAGACCTTCACGCTAAAAAATGGCAAACTTAGCTTCACCTGTATCATCTTGCAAATGCAGTTGCACTCTATACCTACGGTCAACATGGAAGAACTTGGAAATAGAGCACATGACTCTTGCTTTCAAATAATAATTGAAGAATAATTGAAGAATTTAAAGTGTTGTAAGGGAAGAGAGTGGAGGAAGTTCAGGTGTTATGCAGAAGATAATTATTACTTCTCCACTCCTTGAATAGAAATTCGATCACACCTGATAACAACAACCCCATCCCTAAAGAGAATCAAAGTCCAGGATCCCAGGAAGGAAAAGCCAACTTAAAAAGGTAAAATGAAGTATCCATTCCTATGAAGCTGAAAAGGGGTTTCAAATTTGTAGGAACCAAATAAATCTAAGAACTCCATCAACCAATTAGCAGGCAGAAAGGGATCATGATAGCTGAAGCATCTTTCAGTAAGCAATTCTCAGAACATCACTAAGAACAAAAGAAGCAATGTAATCAAAACAGAATCACAAACTGTTTTGGCTGATCACAAACTGCTTTTGATTCATTACGTTTATCATGCTTAGAAGTTACAACTAATTCAATATAAGTAATATGCTATTTCAAGAATTTTATTCTGGCTCATTACAAAAAAAAAAAAAGATTGCATACAATCAATTAGCAGGCACAAACAAAATCATGATAGCTAGAGCATTTCCTTGGAAGAGAGTGAAAGCAGGAAAATGCAAAGATTAACGGCATGCATTCTGAAAAGGCAGACGAAGAAATCACTAACAGCTGCAGCGTGGGCCTTTGATTTACTTTGATGAGGAAATGGCTAAAGACACGGCTTGGGAAATCATCTATTGCATTGCATTAGCAAACTGTCTATTATAGGCCAAGGCCTTACAATCTTATTACTTGCTTTACCATTGAAAACTAAACTTAGAAACTCAATATAGTGCATAATGATTATATATGGGATCAATATATTCTCGGGAAAACAGGGTCATATAGTTCTCAACCTCTCTTCAAGTGCAGCTTTGTTAAATAGTTGAGCAGAGAAATAATACTCTCATAAATCAAAAATAGCTACAGAAGTAACATCAACTGTAATATGAATTATTGTCGAAATTGAGTTGATGCTTAGAATCGCAAGAGGTTCAATTATCTCATAGCCAGCAACCACAAAACAGTGGACCAAAATATATGTTAATGAATTAGAAAAAGTATCATATGAAGTGTTAGGGTCCCAAGTTGTTTGATGCAAAACAACTAATGCCACAGAATCAATTCAATAAACAAATGGTCAACTGGGTTGAATAAGAAGAAGAGAAAAACTTACTATGATTTTTAGTCAGTAACAACTCACTCACCCTGGGCAATGACTCGATGAATTGGTTACTGGAAAAATTCTTTGAGTATATTAACATTTCAGAGTTAGTAAAAAAGAAAACCCAATCACTCTCTATTAAAACCACGATTCATATCTCATAAAGGAAAAACAACAAACTCCCATCCCCTTATAATGCTTTCAATTCCTACAACAGGTTGCAATTTATGTTTTGTTGGGTATCATATATCCATTGGTAGGATTCTTCCACTAAGATAAGATCGATCTTGTGTTGTTGAACTCGGAAATTTTTTGAAAATAATTCACTCACTTAGATTAGGTAGAACCAATTATTCACTGGTAATCAAATTGTGCTATCCCTTTTAGTCGATTCAAATCACTATATACAACACAACCCACACTGTACACAAACTTAGTTAAGGGTAAGAACCAATAAAATATTGTGTTCTTGAAAAAATATGCTCATTTCGATGGCATTACAATGATGATACATGCATAGCTTCTATTGGAACTGGGATTTCAAACTCTAGAAAACCAAATTGGTTACGCGATACAAAAATATTCTGGATTCGGAGGCTAAGAGTCGCAAAACCAGAAAATGCAACCAAAAGAACAAAAATGCAATCATCATTTCAATTACCTCGGATGATGAAGCGAGCAAACTGCATTCATTGATTCTGATATTTTTCTGTGTATAAACAGGTCTAGGAGCATCTTCTCAAGAGGGTAGTGCCAGGAAAAGGCGGCTCCCTTCCTTCCCGGCGTTTCATGTTCCCTCACATGCAGCCTTTCCTTCTGGCTCAGAGGAGGGGAGGAGAGGTGAAATCATAATCAGTTGTTGATCATCGCCGCACATCTCCCTTTGTTCAATTGTTGTAGCAATCGCCATTGTCCGCTATCATTGTTTCTATTATCTCCTTCCAGCAGACTTAATCGAGTTCAGAGTAGGGTAAATCGAACCCTCATAAGCGCCAGTGATTACTTTCATGGATTGATTTCTCTAATTCTTCCATTGATCGAAAACAAAACATCGATGACCCAAAGCAGGAAATACAGAGATTGCGACGCTAGGAGAATGGGTGATCTTCGATTGAGTGGGAGGTCTTTGGTACTGCGTTGGGACAGCAAGTAAGAGAATTTGTTTTCCAGTAGGGCTGCGAGAGAGAGGCGTTTGCTTGCCGGTGGGAGATTGGAAAATAGAATGAGTGAAAGAGAAGGGTTAGGGAAATGACGGGAAAGACCCTCCGCTCTATGCGGCGCTTTCAGTAGAGGCTGACGTGGCGAAGTCTTTATTTTGACATTGCCTTATAGTATTTTGTAGATACCAAATATAAGATCGGTCGAAGTCAAGATTCAAGAACAAAAATGACCATATACTTGAAAACAAAAAAAGGTTTGGTTTCGCCATTATATAAGCAACTTTGTTTCCTCGTCCAGCAATAAAAATTCAATTCATTTGCAATTTATATCTAAAACATTTAACATTGAGAAAGGCGTAAACATTTTCAAATAGTGAATTCATAATAATGTAACTTTCATAATTATTGTAATCAACGCTATATCATATTTGACGGAAACTCATGCAAAAATTGAGTTTTGTATCGTGCATAGGTTTGCCTAGGGGTGATAAAACGGTTGGCGGTTTTCGGCTAACCGTATAACCGAACCAAAAAAAGCGGTTAGTCGGCTAACCGATAACCGCTATTTGTGCTCGGTTGACGGTTTCGGTTGCAGAAAATCTCCATATTCGGAAACCGAGCGGTTATCGGCTATAACCGAAACCGGCCTGGCGGTGCACCGCCTAACCGTGCCGCTGTGAAAATATGAATCGTCTCCTTTGACCTTTCCACCCTAGCAATCCCTTGTACCCATCTCTCTCCCCTGCGTCCACTCCTTTCCTTCCCCTCCACTATTCCACTCTCTCTCCCTGCAAATCAATTGTTCCCCCTTCCTCTCTCCCTCTCAAATGGCAGATCTAGAGCTCCGCTTTCTTCCTTTTTCTTCAAATCAATCCTTCCTCTCATTACCAGATTGATCCCATCACCATATTTTCCTATGATTGGGCAGCAAAAATAGAGCTAGAGGGGAGGACGGGTGCTGGGCAGCATGCAGCTTTCCCCAATTGCCCAATCGGCCTACTCCCTCTTCGTCAGTCGTCGCCCCGTCGTCCTCAACCTCTTTCCTTTGCTGTCGTTTGCCGCCGTCCTCGATCTCCGATCTTCCTCCTTGTGCCTCCGGCGAGAATTCAGATCCAGAGCTTCCTCTCACACTCTCTCCCCTTCCTCCCTCATCTACCTCGATTCGTGGTGGACTCAGCTCCGAATTCACGGCGAACTCAGATCTGATTTTCGGTGACATGCATATCCACGGTGGTGGTCGGAGTTGTTGTGTGTCGGTCTCAGAGCAACCGCCACTTGAAACCGAAACCGACGGTTGCGGTTATCGGCTAACCGATAGTGTCGTCAGTCTCGGTTGCAGTTGGCGTTTGTGGGATCAATTCAGTGGCGGTTAACCAAGAGTGCGGTTCGGTTAAACCGAAACCGCACCGATTATCAGCCCTAGGTTTGCCAGTTGAGCTGCCTATATATAGTAAAGCAAGAAAATTGCTTCTATACCTAGTTTAGAGTTGATCCCGTTTGATTTTGTGGCTTGGTTGGTCAGATTTTTAAATCAGTCGTTGTTTTCTTGTATTGTATAGTCATATCTCAAATATAAAAAAACAAACAAACTAAATTGCATCATCTTTGAACTTAGTTTCGGTTTGTTTGCTTCTATGTATTCTAATTGTTATTATGGGTGGGTGTTGGTCTAGAATTGGATTGATCGAGATAAGATCGGTTAAAATCAAATGAAAATTAAGGACCATAACCTAATCAAAAGTATGTTTGATTCATTTGGTTAGACTTAATCTGATTCAAATTCAATTTTGTTCCTTTTTTTTCTCCATACTTAAGATAATTTGTAGGACCGAATCAAATCAAAACATATTCGTTCTGATTCAATTCGATACAATTCGATCGGGTGTAGATTGGATCATTGCCCACACGAGAGAGATATCAATCCAGTTCAATGATACTGGGCCGATCCTGCTTCAGCTTGCATACATTGGTGGGTCCCTAACGTGTCATTCCATAGTTGGGCCCACGAGAAGCCCATGCAATAAGAAAACAAATAAGCCCCGAGTGGTAGGTTTTGTCCCTCTACAAAGATGGGCCGTTTCTTTTTCTTCGACGGTTCCTCGCCGGATGTTTTTTTTTTTTAAAAGCGTGCAAGCAACCTCAATTACGAAATCGAACGAACGGTAAAACCGCCCATAGAGTCATACAACAACTAGTGACTAATGTAAGGATCCTGAGGATCTACATGGTGGGTTCCTGGACTAAGAGAATGACCTAGATGGTCCAAATGGTCTGCAAGGAAGTTCGCTTCCCTATAAACGTGGATAACTCTGAGTTCCCAATCCTGCTTCCGGAGTTCATGGAAAGAAAGCACAAGGATGGAGTGCTGGTTGTCCGTCGAGGCAGTCTCAGAGAGAAGTTGAACAGCCATAGTGGAATCCAGCTACAGTTCCACTCTTCTGTAGCCGAGGTCCCAAGCAAGTTGAAGGCCTCGTATGGCGGGATTTTTCCAGAAATAACACCTTAAAAAAAATTACAAAAATAGCACCCAGTCGAAAAAATTTACACTAATAGCACCCTTTTTTATTGACCGCACCTTAGAGGTGTGTTTTACATATAAAACGCACCTTTATGGCGCGGTTTAAAATCCTGGACTAAAGCCGCATCTCGGCCAAGAGGTTTTAGGTCTGACCTACAAAAACCGCTTGGCCAAGGAGCGGTTTAGGCCTGGCCTATCTAAACCGCACCATGAAGCTGCGGTTTGCTTCTCCCACACAAAATCGCATCTGCATGGTGCGGTTTTACCCCTCAAACTGCATCCCCAAGGTGCGGTTTTGGTCAATTAATTTCCGACATCCCATGCAGAACAACAGACGTGGGTCTGCATGGCAGACGAAAACCGCACCTCTAAGGTGCGGTTTTCATATGTGATTTTGCCTATAAAAGGCTTCCCGGAGAACCATTTCTCTTCACACCTCTCCTTCTCCCTTTTCAATTTTCTGTTGTAGCTCTATATTTCTTTAGTAGTTTTGCGATTAACGTTAACTCGTAAGTTTATTTTGTATTACTTTTTATTGTTATTTTTTATTTTTGATTTTTATGATATTAACTGAACTACGGTTTTTTCGCAGATGGCATTCCAACCGTTCACGCTTGGCTTACGGTAGAATGGTTACACGGAAGAGACCGGAAAGGGGGTCACCTACGTCGGTGGCAATTTTCAGAAGATAAAGGTCGCTACCAGACCGCTGCTTGAAGACCTCCATCAAATGTGCACTAACGTTACTTGCATGGATGGCACGAGAAGAGTTGATCGTATGGTGTACCGATATCCAAACAGAGAAAGTGGGTCATTGTGGCATGAGGAATATCTCATAACCACTCAGGATGAGGTAGATGCTATGCTTGAATTCTTGAGGTCCAACAAACTTTACAAAGCCGAGATGTTCGTTTACACCGAGGCGGTCGTAGGCGTTGGAGGTCAATCTGGACACGGTCAAACATCTGGTATACATGGTGGAGGTGAATTATATGGCGATCATCCCTACCAAAGTTACCATGATTCACATTCCTATTTTCAGTACCAAGAGCAAGGTGAAGGTCATCATCAATCTTTCCCGTCATATGAAGAAGAAGTTCAATCAGACCTCCCCAACCAACCTCAGTACAACTTCCATTCAGGCAGCGGTAGTTTTCACAACTACCATTATGGAGCTGATGAAGGTGTCTTTCATGAGCTGGATCAGATGGAGGATGTCCTGCCAGCACCAGTCAGTGACCCCTCCGATGAAGAAAGAGAGAACAACGTCAGTGCAGACAGCTCCGACCCTCTTGAAGGTGGTGATGATTCAGGCCCAGAGTCAGACTCAGCTAATGATGATGAGGTGGCTCGTGACCGTGTATCAGTCCCCTACTACAATCACATTCCAGACGACAATTGGATGGTCGACAGCGACATGAAGCCGCCAGAGGTCCCA
Organism: Linum tenue; assembly: GCA_946122785.1. NCBI lineage: Eukaryota > Viridiplantae > Streptophyta > Magnoliopsida > Malpighiales > Linaceae > Linum > Linum tenue. The sequence continues at coordinate 50,131,452 of CAMGYJ010000009.1, forward strand.
ATATGGGGTCCACTCACTGGGTTTATGAAGGGCCAACAATTTGGCTCGAAGAAGGAGGTGCGGCACGCCATTGAGACGGAAGCAATGACTCGGCATTTTGAATGGCACACAACTCATTCCAACACTAAAAGGCTCATAGTCAGATGCCGTAATCATCACGAGGGGTGCAATGTTAGGATTCGGGCCATCAACAGCAAGAGACACGGCCACTGGGTCATATCCCGTGCGGTGAACACGTACACATGTGTGTCATCCATAACTTCCCAAGGCCATCGACAGTTGAAATCCAGGGTGGTTGCTGCGGCTATCAAGCATCTAATTGAGCAAGAACCGGACCTGAAGGTGAAAGTCATAATCGATGACATTGCAAGTCGTTATGGTTATACAATTAACTATAAGAAGGCGTGGCATAGAAAGTAGAAAGTTCTAGCCGCCGTCTTTGGTGATTGGGAAGAATCGTATGCATTCCTTCCCATGTTAATTTAATCGAATACAAAGCAACACTCGTTAGACTCTTAGAAGCGGTATACATCTTCTTAGAAATGCAGTCTTTTTGACAGAAAAAGGGGGGATCCGAGGATCTCTTAATACCCGATTTTCCCATGTAATGGGAGGATATGATAATCGCTTAAAACCCCATTTCCTTAGACGTGCATCTCTTTATAAAGAGTCGAAGTAAGTGGCGCTATGTATTCGATTAAATTATTGAAAACAACCAACACGATTAAAAAATCAACATAAATTTATTTTATATTACACTAAATACATTAACAAAATAAAAGAAGGACAAATGGTGAAGAATTGTATGTACCGGGTGATCGTTCCAAACATCCCTTGACCGATGGTTGGGTTGGTCGTACAAGTCGGTTGGATCCAACGGTCCTTGCTCGAGATAATACCGTTGGTTGTATATATCCACGTCCTCCCCAACCTACGAGAAAATAACAACGAGGTTAGTACATAGATTAATTAAATACTTTATAACAACAACAAAAATTAAAGCAGAATAATGAGTACGTACCGCTTGAAATTCATCGACATAAACTCCCTCTCCTTGCCACCAATCGGCCATTTTTTTGGGAAATTCGGACAGAGGTTCGGCTCGGCGGGTTTTGAGGACAAAACCTAAGAAATATTTTTTGATGGCAGATCAGACTTAGCCGCAACCAACAGATTTCTATTTCCTAGGCTTTTGGGAGGGGAGGGTTTAGAGAGATAAAATCTAGAGAGAGAAGGAAGAATGGGTTGTGGTGTGAAGAAATGAGAGGGGAAGGGGGTATTTATACCCAACAGACCGCACCCTCCAGGGGCGGTCTGGTAATTTTGCCAGCAGAGAAAACGCGCCCTTCCGATGCGGTCTCCGCTACCCGAGGCGCTGACCGCTCTGAAAAGATGCGCTCCATTTTGAAGGCGCAAAACCGCTCCTCCCCGTTGCGTTCTGCGATCCACGGTGCAGATTGCTGACGTGGGATTGCTCCTGCCCGCTAGATCGCTCTACAATCCTGCGGTCTGTAAGGCCGCTGCGCACCAAACGTAGAACGCACCTTGGAGGTGCGTTTCCCATTCTGACGTGGCATAAACCGCACCTTAGAGGTGCGTTCCATAAAAAAAGGTGCTAGTAGTGTAAATTTTTTCGGATGTGTGCTATTTTTGTAATTTTTTTTAAAGGTGCTATTATTGGAAAAATCCCTCGTATGGCGCCCCAAAGCTCCGCGCGAGTGATTGAACATCTCCCCAGATTCATCGAGTAAGCCCCCAATAAGCGACCCTGTCTGTCTCTAAGCGCACCTCCTGCAGCAGTAGACCCCGATTCCCGCAGGAGCGAGCCATCGGAGTTCACTGTGAGCCATCCTGCCGGGGCTGGTCTCCACCCAACAGCCACGTCTCGACGCAGCCCCGACCTCCCCAGCGATATAGCTTGTTCTGCTGCTCTGCTTTGTTGCGCGATGACCTCCCAGGCTAGGATTCTTTGGGATAACTTATTGGGTGCCTCCTCGATGCTGCGAAGATGTAATCATTCCGCGAACGCCATAGGAACCATATAGTAAAGCCAAACCGAACCTGAGACTCTGTGTTTGAGAGAAAGTGCATGAACCAGTCGTTGAACTCCCTTGAATCCGCGCTCGCTGCTGCCTCCGGAAGGGTTGAGCCCCAAACTTGCCTCGCGAAATTGCAGGTGCGGAACACATGCTTTGGGACTCCGAGTCCTGCTTGCAGCGCTGGCAGGTCGTGCTAGTAGCAAGGTGGCGTCGTCGTCGCTCCTCGTTGGTCAGGAGCACGCCATGAGTCGCCAGCCAAAGGAAGTGTCGAATCCGGCTCGGGCCAGGCCATTTCCACACCGCTTTCCACCATCGTGTGCCTCGTCACCCTCGATAGCCGCTACGAGCTGGTAAGCTGACTTTAAGGTGAATTTGCCATTATCCTCTAGTCCCCATACCAGCTCGTCCTTCCCGAGCTCCAGCTGGGCGGTGGCATCCCAATCACCTGCAAAAACACCTCATTAGGAAGGATAGAAGATAGAAGAGCGGAGTTCCACTCATCGATCGAGGTGGTCATGCTTTCGACCGAGGCTTGCAGGTCGACTCCCCTTGCCGACGGCAGCAAGTGATCTGCCAACACCATATCGCCATCCACCCACTTGTCCTGCCAAAACAGTGTCTCCTCTCCGTCCCGAATGCTCCACCGCGCGCCCTCCATCATCATACCCCACACACGCCGCACTCCACGCCAAAGTTGAGAGCAGCGGGTCTTTCGCCGGAGCTCTACTCCATCTGGGCCCTCACTGAGATATTTCTCCTTCAACACCCGAATCCACAGCTCCCCCAGTTGCTTGAGAATTCCCCAAGCGAGCTTCAAGAAGTACGCGATATTCAGATCTTCCAGAGTCCTTCAAGAAGTACGCGATGCTCTCTTTCACGAGCTTCCCAGAGTCCTTCTGCTCTCTTTCTTCCTCCCCGTTCTCTGCTCTTTTCTCCAATCAACATCCGGCGAGAAAGAGAGCAGAGAACGGGAAGGAAGAAAAAGAGCAGAAGCTTCCACCAGACCAGGGGAAGACAGAACAGACAGATGCATAATTAATAACCACGTGCTTAAAAAGATTTTGAGGCTAGCTAGCTAGATCCAGTAATTAATGGCAGCTACATTACCCATGTTGCTTAGAAGTCGGAACTAAGCATCCGAATCCGTAACGAATTTAATTGACTCATTATTTCCAGGATCTTAAACAGATAAATAAATAAATAAATACGCAACTTGTCTGTACATTTCCCAATTTTGAGGTTTGGTCCCAATTTAAGTGGATGGTTACTTAAATTAAATCTCAGCCGCAGGACCTCACCTGTCCAGTTAATACAGTTCTCATCGACCAAATCAGCAGACCGATTTTTCCATAATCTCGTCCGCCCGTCCTCCACCGCAAGATCGATCGATAATGGCAACGGCCGCCGTCTCGTCCTCCTCCTTCTCCCTCCTCCTCCTGCTCGCCGCCGCCGTCAATCTCCTCCTCCTACCTTCAGTTCACGCCTGCACACTTGAATTCACTAAATGCACTGGTCAGTCTCTGATCCTATCAGTCAGCGGCGGATCCAAGGGGAGCCGCCCCGGGTCGCCGGCCAGCCCTCCTTTGGATTTCGAGCCAATATAGCACTTGTAATTTCCGATTTTTGGTATTCGTTTAAGTGCTTTTCAAGTTACGGCCCAACTCTCTCCGCTTTTTTTTAATGATGGCCCAGTGCTCTACCCTGTCCTCGATCTGCGGCTGCTATCAGTACTCCTATACTGTTTTTTTTTTAAACCAATCTAGTTATGTAACTGAGATTCGATTGATTCAGCGAACTCAAATGGATGAGTATACGTGTAATTTATTAATTATGGATGCATATATGTATTTATTCATTTATGGGTAATTAATTAATGGATGATTATACGTGTGTATAATATACATTAATTGCAGAGTACACAACCACCGACACTGTGGTGATTCGCAAAGTCGAAGTAAATCCTTTTCCTGTACTTGCCGGCGAGCCAGTAACTTTCAATATCTCAGCTAATGCTGGTACGTATCCATTCTACAAAATTCATTCTTGACAATTCCGTTATTGTACAATTTTTTTTTTTTTTGTAATCTATTAATTTTCTTAATCGAGTTGTATTTCCTTCGTTTGAACTCGAAATTAAAAAAATAATTTCTTAGCCGAGTTGTTATCGTGTACGTACAGCGGTGGCTATCCCGGCCGACGCGACCGTGCATTTTGCGCTCAGCCAGCGACTACCAAAGGGATCATCTTACAGCGACGACCACGTCGGAGATGTAGGAGGTTATGCATTACAAGGCTCCACCACCGTCGTTGGTGATTTCACCATCTCACAGACTTTTAACCTTCCGTCTAATAATGATCAGGCCCAGCAGGTAATTAACTAACTACACAAATTATCCCTTTGGTTTATCACTCATTAACCTGTTCAACAATGTCTGATTCATTTTTGCTCCGCTCCTCCCTTGCATTATCTTGTAGATTTGACGATAATACTCTGTTTTTATGAAAGTTCAGAGTCATCCAAATCAATTAGTTGTTGACATGATTTCAACTGAATGAATCCCAAATGTTAACTGTTAATTTGAATAAGTTGGCTCTTCAAACATCGATAATATCTTCATTTTTGCTGCATGTTGCGGTACAACAATTTCTGGCTTATCCTACTCCTCCCCAAATGTTAGTTTAGAGATTTTTTTGGTAGAAATAGTTTAGATTTTAACGATTGCGTTGTTTCACAAAAGTTCCTAGTTATCTAAATCAATTGGTTGTTGACTTAGTTTCAATACCTCTAATCGAATGAACCCCAAATTTAGTTTATAGAAACAACACAGTCAACCTATCGATTTAGCTATAAACGAATTGCCAGTCCTGGCTGCATTTTCCAAAATGCTTTATAATAAATTGATTGGATTGCTTTTTTTCTTATTCTCATGTATCCACAGGTTTACACATGCCAGATGGACATCATGCAATGGAATCAGCTCCCTTCGACAATGCCAACTTGCATCAACTTCGACTTCATTGTCTTTCCTCACTAGCTTTCACATCTACTAGGATGGCAACAAAACCCGAACTCACGAGTATCCTATCCGACCCAATCCGATCAACGCGGGTAAAACTCATGTTGACGGGGTTCGGGCCGAATTTGGGTTTAAATCCGTTACACTTTTGCTGGGTTGGGTTGGATTTGGGTTTAGGGATCCCAACCCGTGGATACCTGCTCATACTTATTCCGTCGTCTACTCTCTCCAAACCCTACCCTAATTCTAATTTTCCTAAATCTAATTTACAATTTGTATGAATAATTTGTGATTTATTTGAATTTTCTAGGCTGTTGTTTTATATATTGATAATTTGTATTGAGAAATTGATGTTTGACTTTTATTTTTTAGGAACTTGTTATTGTAAATTTTTTACCACAAAAACCCATGGGTACCCATGAACCTGCGGATACCCGGCGGGTTGAGTTGAGTTTGAGTTTTCCACCCATTGGATTTTACCCTGGGGTTTTTTTTTATGAATAAACCCATGGGTTTGAGTCTTCCCCTTCGCCAAGGTTGTCAAACCAGTTTATACCGTTGTGTCGGTTTGGCAAGTGGAATGGTACGACCGGTGGTATAACTAGTTTGTGCCGGTTCATGCCGGTTTAAAAAAATGTGAAAACAATTAATATTTAATATATTTAATCATATATATAAAACATATTTAATCATATCATCAACTTTTAACTATTACATTCATAAAATGAATAATAAATTAAATTTTTTATTCATTAAATTCATTAAAATGATGTCATTTTACTTAGAATGCGTAAGTCGATCATACCGGTCATACCGGTGGTATCATGCCGGTTTCATGACTGGCACAGGTTGAACCAGGTTCAACCGGATGGCCTGCCACCGGCATGACAACCATGCCCTTCGCCATTTTCAATCAAACTAATTTGAGAGCAGAGAGAGGGGAGAGATGGAGCCATTAACGCTACCCCATTGACCCCTTTGTCCCAGCGACCTCCTTCGAAGTCGCGTTGAAGTCGCATTGTTCATCTTCTTCGAAATCACGTGTTTCCCCATCGCAGTCAGTTTCCCCCACCGCAACAGACACCGAGACCTTCAGATTCTCCTTCGATTCACGCTCTACTTCTTCTTCGTGCGCCAGCGTCAGCTTCCTCAATTGCAACAGTGGGCGAAACCCAAATCGATTCCTCCGTCGCGTCAGTTGCTACTCTCTTATCCCCGACTGTAAATGTAAGTTGTTTCTTTGTTCTTTTCTGGTTATAAGGTAGTCTGAAGAGTCTGGAAAAGAGGAAGGGGCAGATGAAAGTGAAGAAGTGGTTGCATGTTTGGTTTTGGGACTCTCTGTTGGGGTTGTTTTATACTGAAAATTGGACTTTCCTATTTGTTTCCCAACTCATCATTCCACGCGAGAACTATGGTGGGGCATGTGCGGGCACCAGATGCTATTCAGCTCCATGCTCTCGGCTTTCAGATTAATTTGGTCGAAAATGGGGAAGGGGAAGAGCTCTCGAGAAAGGAGAAGGGTTTTCGGGTCTACAAATGAAAACTGATCAGTTTTTTTTAAGTGGGCTCTGGTCTGGTTTCTGGGTCGGGTTGGGTTAATGGATTGGGTTGGGTTTATTACGTGGCGGGTTTAGTGACGTGGCGGGTCGGGTTTGATCATTTCCGGCCGAAAACGGCGCTGACTAGGCGCTCATGGTAGCCACGTCAGGACATAACGGACTCTTTTAACGGAGTTGGACGTCAACTAACGACGAGTGACTAAATGTGTCCTGTTTTAGTAATTATAGTGACTATATTTGATATTAACTTTTTTAGTGACTAAACATGTCCCGATTTAGTAATTTCAGTGACCAAATGTATCTTTAACCCATTTTGTTTCTGAATCGCTATTCGTCGCCCTAAAATTTAAATTTTATCGCCCTAAAATGCACCAAATTGACACTATTACCCCTATTCCTAATTTCAACCCAAACCTTAAATTAAAAATCTCTTTTCCCTTGCCCAGCGGTCGCCGAGCTCCTCCATCCTCTGACTGCTAATGTCGTTGTCGGATTCTTAACTCCGGCTCGTCTTTCTTTTGTTCAACCCAAATCACCCCCGCTTCCAACACCACAGCCAGGTCCTACGTTGTCCTTACGAACGAGTGGATCAGCTCGGAGTACCCAGCAAGAATCGGAGAAAAGTAGTTACCTACATCCAATTTCTGATTACTACTACTTTCAAACCGAATGAAAGTGAAAACTACAGAAGGTGGCGGTATTATCTCTATCCAACGTGTAGTTACATTCTCAAAACTTTAAACTAGAACTTTTGGGAGTGGGCGCGCGTAGCGGTGCAACTTCGGAACATGTCCAGTTGGCGGCGGCCAATTTTGATGGCATCAACTCTGCAATTAGCCCAGCCTCCGGAATCTCCACAACAAAGCCGCCGCTACCGCCGTCCTCAGCCCTCGTCGCCGGGCTCGAAATCTCTGGCGGCGGAGGAACGGGGAAATTAGGGATGAGTTTGTTTTTAAGTTTTGAAAAATAAATAAATGAATTAAGGGTATTAGAGTAAATTAAATTTAATTAGGGCGACGAATAATAAATTTTAGGGCGACGAATAGCAATGCCCTTTTGTTTTGTTTTCGTGGAATTTCTTTTCATGTTTCTCCCGGTGTTGACGGGTTAATTAAGAAAAATGTGAAATATGAATTCGGATATTTCTTCTAAGTTTTACCCTTTTAACAAATATTTGTCTTGATACTACAAACATGCACCAGCTCGTTGCATGTGATAAAAAGAGCCATGTGTTTGAATTTCGATGCACGTCAAATGATATTAACCAATATTTTTCAGAATTGGTTTGAACTATGAACGGATATAAAATACGATGTCATAATTAGCACTTCACAACAATTAGTATATATAAAGTCCTGAATTATTATTTAATATAATTAATAAGATAAATTCTATTTAATGACATAAAAACAAAACAAATAGGTTATATCTTTATTGATGGTATTAACTATTAGGGTGCGCCTACGATGACATGCATGTCATGGTGACTTGCACTTTTCGGTCGACCTCAGTTAGGGTTAGGTCGACCTCATTTAGGATCAGGTCGACCTCATATAGGATTAGGTCGACCTAATCAGTTGTTTCAATGTAAAAACAGTTTCATGGTGCCTACTTTGGAGATTCATATCTTACAATTGGCTCGATGGAAATTGGAGATTAATGGCTTGTTTTGAAGCTGGAATGTCCCTCTACATATTGAAGTGCTTGGGAGCTCGATAGGAAGTCCAGAAGACCATTTTTGAACTTGATAAAAAGGTTATGCCAAAACTGGGAAAATGGCTGAAAATTGTCTGGGAACGTGTTTGTAAAGTCTACTTTGGAGCTCAATTCAAGAAGCATGGATGCGAGTCGAGTCCAGGGGCCTCTACCACGTTAAATTAGGTATATTTTTATACAAAGTCAAGGCATTGGATCAAATATTGGATATCTGTAAGGCTTCAAACAAAAGGGTCGAAGTTGCTGCGAAAACTGTTTTTCTGGCAGACTTTGAGCACAAGCAAGCTGCCAGAAAAACAGCCTTCGTAGCAACTTCGACCCTTTTGTTTGAAGTCTTACAGATATCCAATCTTTCATCCAATGCCATGACCTTGTATAAAAACATACCTAATTTAACGTGGTATAGGCTCCTGGACTTTATTCGCATCCATGCTTCTCGAATTGAGTTCCAAAGTAGGCTTCACAAACACGTTCCCAGACTTGGCCATTGTCAGGCAGTTTCCCAGTTTTGGCATAGCCTTTTGACCAGGTTTAAAAATGGTGTTCTGGACTTCTTATTGAGCTCCCAAGTACTTTAATGTGTAAAGGGACACTTCAGCTTCAAAACAAGCCATTGATCTCCAATTTCCATCTAGCCAATTTCAAGATATGAATCTCCAAAGTAGGCACCATAAAATTGTTTTTTCACTGAAACAACAAATTAGGTCGACCTAACCTTATATGAGGTCGACCGAAAAGTGCATGTCACCGTGACATACATGTCACCGTAACAAAGACCTAACTATTAATCGCAACAAAATCAATACTACCATCGTCTTTCCAATTTATCGATAAAACTAGCCTTGTTCAAAATTTAAATTATTCTACAACGAAAAAATTAACTTAATAAATTCTACAAAAACGGGGAAAACCTCAACAAATGAAAAATAACTTAATTATGATGTCAAATGTTAACAAAGATAAAAACGATCCGCCCAGGCCCAAGCCCAAGCCCAAGCCCAACGACGGGGAAGAGAAGAAGTTTAGTTAACTTAGGATGGTAGTCTAGGGGGTCGTTTGGATGGAGTATTTGTATGAGTTATTTGGGTTCAAATAACTCACAATGAGTCATTTGGACGCAAATAACTCGTTTGGCAGCGTTTTAGTTAGGGCTGATAATCGGTGGGCGGTTACTCGGTCAAACCGTAAACCGAACCGAAATATGCGGTTACACGGTCAACCGAAAACCGATAATTATGCTTCGGTGGCGGTGGCGGTTTGCTGAATTTGGGATTTATGGTAACCGGCAACCGACGGTTGCAAACCGAGACGAACTCGGTGGACCGCATAAAACCGACGAATTGCTCCCCTGCTCCAAACCTCTCCCTCTCACCGCCCTTCCCCTTTCGCATCGCCGCTGTCCTTGCTCCAAACCTCTCCCTCTCACCACAGTTCCCTTTCTGCATCGCCAATCTGCTCCCTCTCCCTCTCGCTGGCCGCTGCTATTCTCCTTCCGCATCGCCACTCTCCTCCCTCTCTCTGCTATTCCCCTCTCGCTGCTATTCCCAGTTCGAGACTCCCCTCCTCTCTGTTGCTAGGTTCAAGATCAGCTATTGCATGCCCTTTCTTCCTAATTTTCTTCTTCCGTCGACATTTTCCTCCCCTTCCTTGTTGATAGAGACTGCCGCAGAGGGAGAGCATCAAGGGATTCGGCGGAATAATATCAATCTCCACCGTCCATGGCGAATTTGGCGGTGGGTATCCGAGGCGCAGTCCTCCCATCTACCAATCCCATCGATCTGCCTGACTCCTCCGACTCCAGGCGGCTCTTTCTTCCTACTCTGCCGCCGGGTTTGTCGCCTGAACTGAGATTCGATGGGAGTGCTCTCTCTTCTTCCTCTGCCGCTGGTTCAAAATTGGAAATTTCCGGTGACATGCAAAGCGATGGCGGTGGTCGGAGGTGGTGTGTGTCGGTTTCGGAGAACCGCAGCCAAAAACCGAAACCGCCGGTTGCGGTTGGCGGTTAACCGAAGACCCCTTCGGTGTCGGCTTCGGTTGGCCGTGCTAGATGATTCTCGGTCTCGGCTAACCGCGGTTGCGGTTCGGTTAAAACCGAAACCGCACCGCTAACAGGCCTAGTTTTAGTGAAATGAGTTATTTGGACAGTGAGTTATTTACAAATAACTCAAAACGAGTTATTTGAAATAACTTATACTCATGTGCTATTTCGAAATAACTCGTTTTATCACTCTGCTTTTACCAAATACCACATGTCAAATACCACATTTGCATGGTTCAACCAAACGAGATACTTTATTTCAATTACCACTAAAATAACACTGAAATACCACATGAGCAATAAATGAGTTATTTGACTCTACAAATACCACATGGACAATAAACCCATCCAAACGACCCCATCAGACCGCTATAATAGGGGAAAGAAGACTTCTACAATCTACACCGAGTCGCTGCATTTGTTTTCTCTGGATTTTCCACAGAACTCTCTCACCGACCAAACAGATTCTCGTCTTCCTCCGCAAAAATCAATGGCGACCTCGTTGTTCTCCTCCCTGGCCGCTAAGCGAACCCTCTTCCTCCTCGCCGCCATCTGTCTCCTGCTAGCACCTACCGCTCGCGCCACTGATGTCAAGTACTGCGGTTAGTCGTCAGTCAGTCTCTCTTGATTTCATCATCTCTCGTTCTTCGGTCCTTTCCCCCGCTATTTCCCCTGAAAATTCAGCTATTGGATTCTACTAAGCATGCTACTTATTGCTTTCTTTTCAATCGTTCATGTAATCGATGGGTTTGATTGATGTGGGACGAATTGGTTCTGGGTGATGATCAATTTGCAGATGCCAAAGCCAACTATGCTGTGAAGGTTGAAGGAATCAAAATCACTCCTGATCCTGTGATTGCTGGCAAGCAGGCTACTTTCGCGATCTCAGCTTCCACTGGTACTCACTAAATCCTTTCCCTTAACTGATTCCCAGTAGTTTGTCTGCCGAAGTTCACCAGAAGTCTGGTTTAGGGGTTTTGACTACTTACTGGCCGTTGATTGCTTGATTTTGATGGTTTTCAACTTCAATTTGAGAATGGAAAGGAGCAAGAAATCTTCTTGATTGATATCCCATTCCATGTTAATCGCTGTGATTAGGTCTCTTTTATGTAATTGATTGGGAGCTCAGTTTTAGTAATTTGCTGCAGTGAAGAGGTTAGCTAATTTTCTATTTTGTTTTGATCTGACTTGAGCATCCTCTGTTTCTGCAACAGCTGAGGCTATCTCTGGTGGGGAAGTGTTGCTTGAGGTTTACCTGTTTGGCTTCTCAGTCCATTCCGAGACTAGAGACCTCTGCGAGGATATCGCGTGCCCTATTCCTGCTGGCGACTTCCTGCTCTCCCACTCCCAAAGTTTGCCCGGATTTACTCCACCAGTAAGTAACATTCCCTATTGGACTTTGCTTTTGGTTCTTCGAAACCTCTCAGTATTGTTCAACATTGTGGTGTCAATAGATGTACGCATCCAAGTCCGCGAGGTCAATCAAAGTATCAATAGTGATGTGCTCCCACATTGTTACCTTACCAACCCACTAGATGACTAGAAAGAAGCTCGGCATTAGTCTTGGGTCCATGAGGTCTCTTAGATCAGTTTATTTCCTGCAATCCAAGTTTGACTAGGATGGCTCTTGCATTGCATGATAATCAGTTTCATCATAAGTAGTGTTTTCCCCCCGGAAAATTTACTCATGGGAGAACAGTGAATGTTAGAAGTTGAAACGATAGCATGTTCATGACAAAAGGATTGATGGAGAACCTTTATGCAAAACTTATGCATAGCATATCCAAGAAATAAAGCATCAAAATCTGTAACCCTCGTTATCGAAACGGGTTCATCTGATTGACCGTTTGCTTGTTGTCCTTGCAGGGCTCCTACAATCTGAAGATGACGATAAAGAACAGTAAGCAGCAACAGCTGACTTGTGTCAGCTTCGATTTCAGCGTCAGCTGGTGGGCTTTGGTCGCCGACTACTGAGTTCCAGTTCGACGGCCAACCTTGAATTTGATGCATAGATGGCGCTCCATGTCTCGATCTGGACTTGACTTTTTATGAGCCAAATGTGATCTCTTTCAGGAGAGGCTTTCATGTGTTTGTTTATAAGACGAGATAGTTAACGATGCAACTGTTTTATGTTAAAGCACCTGTGAATGTTCGTGTTCGTTCTGTGTTTGTACCTTAGACGAAGAATTAGTGTTCCACTAGTAGCTCTATATGCGTTCGAATTATGTGTATCCAGACCTTCCCTGCAAATCTACAACCATACATGGGTGACTGGTCCAATGGATGTGTGTTTTCTTAAGTAGATTGTTGATGTCGGTATCTATGGATTTGAAATCGAATCGATGATCGATTTCACAAATCCGCAAGAGAAGTATTTGGTTTAACTCAAATCCGTGAGACTCATGAATTTTAAGTTGATGAAATCGAGAATATAATGAATGTGGCCAATTCTTGTTCATAAGAAAGATTGTAACCCATTCTTGATTCACAATCAAAATTCACTAGACATGCACTTTATCTTTTATGACAGAGATTCTTGAGCCTAAACTATGATTCAAACTTTTATGCATGATGAGATCTTTTATTTTGTTAAGTAAATGAGAAAAGTAATTCTCAACTCTAGTTACGAGTAATCTTATGGAATATAATGGAAAGCATATATCGAATAATCCAAACTAATAAGGAACGAGCATTGTGAGATCGATGAAATAGCGAATTAAGTATTTAGACATTTTATCGATGAGACTGATATAAAAGGGAAATAAAATTCTTTTGATCATCAAGTAAGAAGTAAAAATATTAAGAGGAAACCAGGGTTATAATAATTTACCTTTTCAGGAATTTAAGCATACCAAAAATAGTCAGTCTTGGAGATCAATACAATACTGATCCAGCCGGGAATCAATTTTTCTGGCAAGCGGGATGGGATTGGGAGCAGGAGGCCCAACCCACTGAAACACAAAGGCGGCCTTGGAAAACCAGCGTGTTCGCTGTCTCGTCATCGCCGATTCTCCTAGCAGTCGCTCGCTTCTGGCGACTCGAGAGGTTCTCGCACTTTGTCTGTCCTCCATTCAACTCTCTGGAGTAGGGAGCGGACTGAATTCTCAGAAAAAAGGGATCGGGTAAGAACAAAATTTCTTGCGAAAGCTCCTTATGTAGTGCTGAGTACAGATTCACCCGGTGAGAATCTTGCATCAATGTCTTCCTAAGTTTACCTTCTTCATCAATTTGTTGCCCTCCTCGCTCTAGGGTTTTTTGTCTCTAGGGTTTCCGGAAGAATGTTGCTTTCTGGACTCCGTTGTTAGGGCATTGATTTTTGAAGGGGTAATTGTCATGCTTATGTTATTACTTTGTGGTGTGAGAGAATGGAACTTGCTATCCAGACTTTCTGCTCCTGAATCCGCTGTACCATGAAGTGCGAATGGTCTTTGCTGAGTAGATAAATTTTGGATTCTGAATGTCACATAGGTGTTGCGATCAACCTGCAAATCGGGGTTTTTTTTGAGCGATGAGACGGCAGGGCCAGTATGCTGATTCTGGTGGCACTGGTTATGGTGGTGGTCAGATGCAGCAGCATACTTCTAGTCAGAGGGTTGAACAAGGGTCTGATCATTTCCAAGGACAACTGGAGGCCTTCACTCCTGAGAGAGAGACATCTTATACTTCCTCGAAACCTGATGGACAGTGGCGATGGGTGAGGGATGAATCAAAGCCGGTAGCATCTCAGATGTTCAATGAAGGTACTTTGGTTACTGATTTTCACAGGTGTAGTGGAAAAAACAATAAAGGAGATGATTGAACTGGAAGTTACATCTGCTGCAGTAGCATATAATTTGAGCAAGACCTTTCAGTACAATCCGTTTCCTTGTTGCTGATTCTTTCTACTTATGGTCCTTGTGTCGTGTGTTGATACAGGTCAAGTGGTTGATGCATCAAGGACTTATATTCAGGGGAAAAGGCCCGAGTCCCATGTGGGTCTAGAGCAACAAGGGAACCTTGATCCTAGATCTCGATCACGTGAGGAAGATATGCAGAACTCTTATGAGGACAAACCACGTTTGCAAACTTTTGAAGGCCTTGAGCAGAAATTCATTGATGACATCATGAAATTAGCCAAGGAACAGAGTGATGCTGAGGACGCAGAGATTTCCAGACACAGAGAGGTTAGTTTCTATCTACCGTACAATTACTGGATCATGTGTGTTGATATTTAAACATGGTCATGGACATGAACATCTGTATATGAATATATAGACTAGGTGAATGAAAAGCAGCATGAATCCTTAAAACTAGAACGACATTGTATGCCAACCTAAGATTTTTACCTGATGTATTATCCACGTTGATCAGGAGCCCGTGAAACATGAAACGACATTTTTTAACATGGAAAAGAAAATGTTACTACTTTCTTATTCTCTTAATCTTAGAACACACTCGTCTTCTAGTGGGGTTGGGATCTGTGTTTGAGGTGTTGTGCATCTAGAAATTACATCTATCTTAGGGTTTGCCAAAGTTGATATGTTTATGAGTATAACGAGATTATTAACTCAAACACACTTTTCCCTTTTGTTCCATGTTTCAGAAAATAAAGTCCATAAACGACCGGCATCAGGAACAACTATCAGCACTTCGAGCTAGGCACGCAAGTCGAAGAGAAGAACTGCTTCGGAAGGAGTCACAAGTACGACAACACAGATATCAGCAAGCTATGATGGATCATTACCCAAACAACAACAACAGCATGGCTCCTGGAGAATCCCTTGGCTATAGCGCTTCACGTGCAGGCTCAGCATCTATCAATGAAGCTCAGCAAGCTAATTACAGCGGAAGCCCTTTCGATTCTTACCAGGAGAAGGCTCGTTTCCTCGGTAATAACGCAAGGGATCAAGGATACGGGACCAGAGGCCAATACCCTGCAGGGGGACGTGTGTATGATTCAGGCACACGCTACTATTGATCGGTTCACTTCCTCATCTCATCCGTGGTGCCAGGTTAAAATATAGCCTTCAGTTTGTAGGCTCTGCTTATATGCTAACATATCTATGTTACTCTTGCTAGCTACTTTCCCCCCTTGCTTCTGTCCTTGTGGCATTGTTGCCCTCTTGCCGTTTCATTGTGTTATTATACATGACCTTAAACTCCACTTATGAAAAACCCAGTTTAGTGAAAAAAAAAAAACAATATAAATTAGTTTGTTAATTGCGTCTTCTTCTGTTGATGCATCGATCGAGGCCTTCTCAGTACAATGAAACGCTCTCACATTCTTATTCTCCTTCTCCTTCCTAACCTTAGTAAACGTACATTTTAACTTTGAATCACGAAACAGGCTTCTGCAGGTTTCGATTTACCACTGATAATCTCCACCCAGCAACGACTTCTCTTCTTCCTCGATCCGTCCGAGCCCGATCCCAATATTGACCACCTGACGTTTCCTCGCAAACCTGCCGGCCGAATACTTGATCTTGTTGTCGGCCAAATCCTGACGGCCAGGCACCTTGTCCGCCGCGGCGACGACGAGCCCCCTCTGCTCTTCCCAGTAGCTGTTGCTGCTGTGTTTCGCCGGTCGGCCGAAGCTGTAGACACGAGGGAAAGAGCCCAAGCTTGGAGGGCAGCCGCCGATGGGCGGGATTGCTTGGGTCTGGACCTTGTCGCTCAATTCAGACATCCTGGTCACGTAGTAGTTCCTGCTCGCCGTCAGCAGCCTCGACAGCGCTCTCCGGAGCTTCCCTGCTCTGCTTTCCGCGGTTCCTCTGTCCGCCATTGCTGTCATTGTTGAGGAGAAACAGGGGAAGGGATTAGGGGTGATTGATTTCGGTGAGTTGGATTTCTGCAAGGCAACGGAATGGTGTCGACAGGTTTTAAGGGGAAGTGCAAAGATCAAATCTTTGCCGAACACACCTGAATTATAAAAAAAAAAAAAGTGAGATGGATACGAGGAGCGCACGACGATTCGGATAAAGAGCGATACCAGGCGGGGAAGTGCAAGATCGAATCTTTTCTTCTTTAGCGCGTGTGACAATTTGAATATAAGCAGAGAAAAACGAAAGAAACAAAACAGTTGACCTGTAAAATCAATATATCATTAACGCAAGGAATCACTTCCTGCAGGAGGTTCAAAAGTTTAACGAACTCTTTTCTAACCATTCTTTTCCAACCATTCGAGTTATTGGGACCAAGTGGTTAGTTTGCAAATATGTTATTAGAGTCTAGAACTGAAAGGTCATGATTCATAACGACCTTCATTTTATACCATTCCTTTAGCACAAGAGACGGTATGTCCAACCCGTGCAAACTAAAGCCTCGTGATTTAGCAGTATAACTGCATAAGGGTTCAAACTGTACAAATCCGTACAATTCGGCATCGGCTTTCGTTTGAGGGGGCGTGTAACAGATCAAACATATATGGTAATTCGAGTTATTGGGACCAAGTAGTTAGTTCGCTAACACTTCCTCGTCTCCTACCTTACTCTTGCTAGCTTCTTAGCTCATGTAAAACCAGTTTTTTAAGTGTTGTAGTTTTTGTTTCCAAATGTCTTTTATATTATAAATTGAATTTATACATTTAATGTTATGGTACAATACAAATTCAACTTGTAGTCTTACATTTTCGTACAAAACCTTTATGCTATAAATTGAACTTGTACATGCTACGACATAAATTGAATTTGTACATATACTCTTTCTTTGGTGTTTTGAGTTTTGACTAACTCCAGCCGTATTTTGACAAAGTGTTGACAAATTTGGCGATTTTCTGGCAAAATCTTACACAAATTGTAGGTTTCAGGCGGACGAAACCTAAAAGGACTACCTGATTTTTTCAACTTATAACTATATCAATTTATACAAAAACATTTTATCATACAAAATGAACCGATATTTTTACCATTACGATACAAACTAGAAGTACCATTCCTTCCAAGCACAGCAATTGAGCCGTAACATAAATTATATACTGCCTGGACGTTACACATGGATTGGATGGAGCAATATTATCCGTTCTTAAAATGTTACCGGCCGCCTTCATCTTCTAGCCTTTGTCTTGCCAAATCTAGTTGTCCTCCAACTCTACCAACCATCGTGGCTTCCTGATATATAGTCGATATACAATACAGATGTTATTATTATTATTATTATTATTATAGAGATTAATTATTGTTATTACCTAATTAATAACTTGCTAATTAGAAGATGGCCGAGTTATAGTAGAACAACAATTATACTAAAAAACTAATAACCATATTAAACCGACAACAATTAATGCGCAAGACTCTCTATAAATAATAACCCCTATAATCGGGTTAGGGTTAGCAGCCGTTGCATATTCTCTTTTGTTTTTTCTCTTCCAAAGTTCAGCAGCAGCAAGCAGAATAGGAGAAAACGAACGGAAGGAGAAGAAGAAAGAAACCATGAAGTACGTCGTCGTGACCGGCGGCGGGATGAGCGGGCTCGGCAAAGGCGTCACCTCCAGCAGCGTCGGCGTCCTCCTCCAGGCCTGCGGGCTCCGCGTCACCTGCATCAAGATCGACCCTTACCTCAACATCGACGCCGGCACCATGTCCCCCTTCGAGCACGGCGAGGTCTTCGTCCTCCAAGACGGCGGCGAGGCCGACCTCGACCTCGGCAACTACGAGCGCTTCCTCGACGTCACGCTCACAAGCGACAACAACATCACCACCGGCAAGATCAACCGGACCGTCATGGAAAAAGAACGCAGGGGAGCCTATCTAGGAAAGACCGTACAGGTATTCAAAATCTACGTTTTAAATTTCAAAAGCTTACGTTTACGTTTTTATTCTTGAGTCACGAAAACGGTGGTACTTCTACGTAGGATCGCTCTTTTCACTTATTATCGTAGTCAAAATCTACGCTTTAAAGTTTAAAACCTTATGTTTCTACGTATAATCACAATTTCGTAGAATCGCTCTCTTCACTTACAATTTTAGTCAAAATCTGCGCTTTAAAATATAAAACCTACCTTATGTTTCGACGTATAATCACAATTTTTGACTGCATTGGCAGGTGGTCCCCCACGTGACGGATGAAATCCAGGATTGGATCCAGCGCGTGGCCCACGCGCCCGTCGACGGGAAGGAAGGTCCTCCCGACGTCTGCGTGATCGAGCTGGGCGGGACCGTCGGCGACATAGAGTCCTGCCCGTTCGTCGAGGCGCTGGCCGAGCTCTCGTATCGAGTCGGGGACTTCTGCCTGATCCACGTCAGCCACGTCCCCGTCCTGAGCGCCGTCGGCGAGCAGAAAACGAAACCGACTCAGCACAGCGTCCGGACGCTGAGGAGCCTAGGGTTGGCTCCGAACATCCTGGCGTGCCGGAGTAACTCCCCGCTCGAGGGCTACGCGCGGGAGAAGCTGGCGCGGTCGTGCCACGTGTCGTCCGGGAGCGTGCTGAGCTTGCACGATGTCGGGAAGAACGTGTGGCGCGTCCCGATTCTGCTGAGGGATCAGAAGGCTCACGAGGCCGTGCTGAGGGTTTTGAATTTGGATGTGAAGGAGCCTGATTTGAAGGAGTGGACGGCTAGGGCTGAGCTTTTTGACGCGTTGGTCGAACCGGTTCGAATCGCTTTGGTTGGGAAGTATATGGGTCTAACCCGTATTAATAAGGATGCCTATTTTTCCGTTGAGAAGGCGCTCCTGCATGCATCGGTTGCTCTCCGGAAGAAGCTCGCCGTCGATTGGGTTCCCGCTGAGGATCTCGAAGATGGAACCGCACAAGAGGTGATCGTTAGAAAGTTATGTGTTTTCATAATTAATCAGATCGCTCGGACTAAACAGGAAAAGTTAGTGATTCATAGTTTGAAGTTTAAACGGTCTAAAAAAAGTACAACTTATTTATTAAATTAAGTCTGTAACAGGGTGATAAGTGACAATGAATCATATATACATTTTACATCACTGACAAGGCTTTTCCTTCCAACTTTTTTTCGCAGAACCCTAATGCTTACAAAGCTGCATGGAACAAGCTCAAGGGAGCGGACGGGATTCTGGTTCCCGGAGGATTCGGCGACAGAGGCGTGGAGGGCAAAATCCTCGCCGCAAAACACGCCCGGGAGAACCGGATCCCTTACCTCGGCATCTGCCTGGGGATGCAGGTCGCCGTCATCGAGTTCGCGAGATCGGTCCTCCTCGACATGCAAGACGCCAACAGCACGGAGTTCGACGCCGAGACGAAGAACCCGTGCGTGGTGTTCATGCCGGAAGGATCGAGGACCCACGTGGGCGGCACCATGCGGCTAGGCTCAAGAAGGACCTACTTCCACCACAACGACCACCACGACGTGGGCTGCATGGCCGCGAGGTTGTATGGGAACGTGAGTTACGTGGACGAGAGGCACAGGCACAGGTATGAGGTGAATCCGGAGATGGTAGCGCGGTTTGAGGAGGCGGGGCTTTGGTTTAGTGGAAGGGACGAGAGCGGGGAGCGGATGGAGATTGTGGAGCTGGGGGAGCATCCGTTCTACGTTGGCGTGCAGTTTCATCCGGAGTTTAAGTCGAGGCCGGGGAAGCCTTCTCCGGTGTTCACGGGTAAAACTCAGATCTTAATTAATTAACCGCCCAAATGGATCGTTTGAGTTTGTGTTTGATAAAAACAAACGAATTATGGCATCTCTTGATTGATTGTGTAGGTCTGGTAGCAGCAGCGTGTGGACAGCTGGAGAGTGTGTTGCAACAAAGCCACGGGGAAAGCAATGGGTTCGAGAAAACCGATGGAGTTGGAAAGGTCGTCGAAAAGTAAGTGTTGGCGCCAAGGAAAATTAGGAGTTTTGGTAAATTTTTGGATTTTAAGATTGGAGGATTATGTTGGATTTTGTTATTTCAGGGTTTGTGTTGGATTTCGGAAGTTAGTAGTTTAACAAGCAAACACGTTGTCGCTATTATTAACATATCCATCCAACATTTCAGGAATAATATATGAGGTATAAATATAAAAAAATGGTACTTGAAATAAATGAATTACCCACGCTAATAATAACACATTTATTTACCTTATTTCTAATTTCAAAGATAAGTTTTATCATGTTGTTGCATTAATAGTAGCGCTCTGCCAATTCAAATGGGTCCAATAAGCGATGAATTGGTCGATCTGTCAAGCCTCACAATATTTCTTATTTATGAAAACGTACTCTTAGTTCATAATTCAAATATTTTCATTCCATTATGGGGGAAGAGAGTAAAACATTATTGGTGTTGGACCCCTCAAAGCATCCTCTAGATTGGCCTACGACCACCCTAATCTGGACTGGTTCTCACTAAATAGTAATACGACCGTCTATCAAATTCAGAGATTTAATGTAACCACAAACTCACAAGGGACAACACAATTCTTGATGGAAAAGAGCTAACCACTCTAGACTAATCATTAGGCTTAGTAGTCATTAGAAAATTCAATGGATTGGCCAACTGGCAAAATGAAAGGATAAAATTCACCACATAATGAATTTGAACTTTATGGTCAACAAGCATCAAAATGCAATAATTAAAAATGTATAAATTATTTTCAAATAAAATTGATTTGATCATCGAAACATCTAATACCACATGAACAACCAATTGATTATAGAATAATTCAACTTGTTAACATTAATTCAAATATGCATTTTATACAGTTCACTAAACACATAGGAGATCAAGATCGATTACCAATCTCATCATCATCACCACATTTGAAGTTATGAACGAGAATCTTCAAAATATTGTATAGGACCTCATTCAAACGAATTTTAATCCCACAGACTGTTCTAACATTCTAAAGATCCCAATACTTAGACAACCTGCTGAGGATAAGAGGATCTGGGGAAAGGAAAGAACGGGGGAGTATTCAGTGAAGTTTGCCTATAGATTGCGGGAAGAGAGGAACATGGAGCTGGAGGTTGAGCCCTACTCGCCACTAAATTGGAAGAAGGTCTGGAACCTACAGATTCCACCGAAAGTGAAGGTTTTCGCTTGGCGATGGCTGCATAACATCATCCCTACGAAGTTTTGAATCCTAAAACGTACTCATCAGGGAAGTGATGACTGCCCCTTTTGCAGGCTAGTGGAAACCCAAGACCACATCTTTCGGGAATGCGCTTGGGTTCGAAGGTTTTGGCGATATAGCACAATGGACGCATTCATAGACAGAGGAGAAAACCTTACCTCAGAGGAATGGTTTTGTGAGTTGCAGGAGACAGAATCGGAGGACCAAATCGGATCCTTTCTGGTGGGCCTCTGGTACATCTGAGATCAGCGGAACTGTCACATGTGGAACAAGAAGAAATTAGAGGAATGGGAAATACTACCTCGAGCTAGTGACTGGCTACAGGATTACCTAGCGAAGCAGACGAAGCCCGAACCAATGTTGCGAACGGCGGAGCAGAAATGGAAACCTCCGATGACTGGGTCCGTGAAGATCAATGTCGATGCTGCGGTTTTCGATGGCCAAGGAACGGAATGGGGAATGGTGGCTAGGGATGGGATTGGTAATTTTCTCTTCGGAGCGGTGAAACGATCGCGGAGAAAGTGGAACCCGGAGGAGGCAGAGGTGATGGCGGTAGATTTCGGCCTGGAAATGGCGAGACAAAGGGGAATTGGGGAAATGGAGGTGGAATCCGACTGCCTGGGTGTTGTTCAACAGCTGAGAAAGGAGGAGAGAAGGGAAACAGAAATTGGGCTGATGTGTGAAGAGATTCGGATTAAAGCCCAGATGTTTGATGAAGTTCGCTGGAGCTTCGTGGGCCGCAATGGCAACAGACCGGCCCATCTGGAGTGTAGTTGGAATAGTGAAGAGGTTTGGGTCACTAACCCACCTCA
Organism: Linum tenue; assembly: GCA_946122785.1. Lineage (NCBI taxonomy): Eukaryota > Viridiplantae > Streptophyta > Magnoliopsida > Malpighiales > Linaceae > Linum > Linum tenue. Next base: position 50,153,623 of record CAMGYJ010000009.1, read on the forward strand.
AGAACTTGTACCTCTCCTTAGAGAGGATGCTTTTGAAAACTCTGATTATCTTGCTTAATTAATAAATACAGTTTTCCCTATAAAAAAGATATTGTATAGGTCGACAGACATGCATGTACGTAACTTCAAGAAAATGAAGCACACTTTCACACGAACCTGTTTCATTTATAGATTTTACGTTCCAAACTCATTAATCATCCATGCCAGGGGCGGAGACACAGTGTTAGAAGGGTGTGCCATGGCACACCCTTGGGTCGGGGCAAGAACATTAAAAAATAGGGGTATAAGTTTATGTTATAGCTAGGATTTGAACATGGAACCCCCTTACTATTAGCTTTGACATCTTCCACTAAACAACAATTACTTACATGATACAATAATACGTTTTATTGCATATATATAATTTACGGTTTACAAATAATAAGTAAATTAAATTAAAAAACCTCATAATTACATGCTTATTCAAGAAGTAAACGAATGTATTTTACAGACTTTTCAAAATATGAAAACCCGTCGTGGGTCACTATAAAAAATTGATAGTCATTTTAATTTTTTTAAATTGGCACCCCCTTACTCAAAATCCTGGCTACGCCACTGATCCATGCAAGTATTACAATATGCCCATCATTCGTAACCACATGGCTAAAGCACGAAACGCGCAAATAACTCGTATCCATATATATAAAAAAAAAAAACACAAACAAATTTCCTACGTACGTTATTCCTTTACGTTTAAGAGCCATCCATTAACACTAAACAGAAAAGAACGATACCCAATTTCCCTTTCCTTCCCATCTCCACCATAACAAAGAAAGAAAACCAAAATCCTCACCATATGGTCATCACTCTTTCCCTGATCCCCATTTCCCCTTCATCACCACCAAGAAAGAAAAAATGGCTTCTTCCCTTCCCACCACCAAACCCACCAACGATCAGAACTTCCACATCGTGATGTTCCCGTGGCTCGCCGCCGGCCACATAACCCCGTTCCTCCACCTCTCCAACGACCTCGCCGGCCGGGGCTTCACGATCACGTTCATCACCCCACAAAAAGCCATCGACCGGCTCGGCCACCTCAACCGCCACCCGAACCTCATCACCTTCCACCCGCTCACCCTCCCTCCCGTCGACGGCCTCCCCGCCGGCGTCGAGACCGCCTCCGAGGTCCCCATCGAGCTCACCCACTTCCTCTGCGTCGCCATGGACCGCACGCGCGACCAGGTCGAGGCCGTCGTGCGCGGCACGCGCGCCAAGCTGGTGGTGTTCGACATGGCGCACTGGGTGCCCGACATCACGCGCCCGCTCGGGATCAGGAGCGTGAACTACACGGTCCTGGGCGCGTCGGCCATCGCCATCGTGCTGGTCCCCGCGCGTGGGCTGGAGAAGGGGAAGGTGCTGACGGAGGATGAGCTGGCGGTTCCTCCTCCCGGCTACCCTTCCTCCACCGTGGTGCTCCGCCGCGGGTACGAGGCCGGGTTGCTAGGGTTTCTGTTCATGCCGTACGGTGAAGCGACGACGTTTTGGGAGAGGATAAGTTTGGGGATGAAGGGATGCGACGCGTTGGCGATGAGGACGTGTGAAGAGATTGAAGGGAAGTTGTGTGGGTACTTGGGCGAGCAGTACGACAAACCGGTTTTTCTCACTGGTCCGGTCCTGCCCGAACCGAGCGAGGACCGGTTGGAAGTCGACCGGTGGGCGAAATGGTTGGGGAGGTTCGAACCGGGTTCGGTCGTTTTCTGCGCGTTCGGGAGTCAGGTGTTTCTGGAGAGGGATCAGTTTCAGGAGCTCGTCCTCGGGTTCGAGCTGTCGGGGCACCCGTTTCTGGTGGCGCTGAAGCCGCCATTTGGGGCGTCGACGACCGAGGAAGCGCTTCCGGAAGGGTTCGAGGAGAGGGTGAAGGGGAGAGGGATCGTGACCGGGGAATGGGTTGAGCAGGTGGCGATACTGAACCACCCGTCGGTTGGGTGTTTCGTGAACCACTGTGGGTTCGGTTCGATGTGGGAGTCGTTGACGAGTCGGTGCCAGATAGTGATGGTCCCCCATTTGGCGGACCAGGTTTTGAACACGAGGTTGATGGCTGGGGAGCTGAGAGTTGGGTTGGAGGTTGAGAGAGGTGAGAAGGGTTGGGTTTCCAAGGAGAAGGTGAGTGAAGCAATTCAATGTGTAATGAATAGTGGCAATGAGTTGGGTTGTTCACTAAGGGAGAATCATGAGAAATGGAGAGGTGTGTTTTCTGATCCGGGTTTCATGTCGAGGTACATAGATAAGTTTGTTCAAAATGTGAATGAACTTGTCAAGTCGTGAGGTTCCTCTATGATTTTCTCTTGTTATCCTCTCCCATTGTGTTGTTTCCTTTTAATGTATGTTGTAATTCTATGTACTCAAACAAAATATGTATATATGTTGTATTTCTATACATTTTGATTTGAAAGGAATTGTAGAGTAATTGTAAAGTTGAATTAAAGTTAATTCGGTTGTTCAAGATAATTATCTTTATTATTTGATAACGTGTCGTTAGCAATTATCCTTTATTTGTTATTTCACTATACGATACATTGGATTTATCGATGAGACACTTCATATTATTCTTATTCTCGGAGATAAGACAACATTATGAAATTGTCTTTTTTCACGAGAGAGAATAAAGAGATCGTGAGAAACCTTCATTTAAAAACACACATGAAAATACATGTTTATTGTGTAATACACATAAAAATACGTATAGTATTCTCGTGTTGATTAGCTTATTTTGAGAGAAAAAAAAATCTTCATTTTCAACTCAGAGATATCCTCAGGCTCTATGAAAAGGAATCAGGCCAAAAGGTCAATCTATAGAAATCAGACCTCACATTCAGCCCGAATGTGGAAACTAGTCAACGAGCAAGACTGGCAGGGGTACTAGGGATGAAGGAAGTGGAAGAACACACGAAATACCTTGGTATGCCTACCATTATTGGAAGAGAAAAGAAATCGACATTTGGGGTTTTAGTGGACAAGGTCAGGAAGAAGATAAAGCATGGAAGAGCCAGACCCTATCGAATGCAGCAAAAGAAGTACTAATTAAGGTAGTTGCTTAGGCACAAGCAACTTACACAATGTCTGTTTTCCTTGTGCCTGATGTGGTGCTTGATGAGCTGAAGAGTGCTATCCTCAATTTTTGGTGGGGACAGAAGGAGGAGAAGAGGATTCCTTGGAAAGCCTGGGATAAGCTGTGCGAGCCAAAAGAAGCAGGGGGTTGGGATTCAGGGATCTTAAGGTTTTTAACCTCGCCTTACTAGGGAAGCAAATCTGGAACCTTATGCAAAATCCGGATTCCCTAGTAGCCCAAGTGCTACAAGCTAAGTATTACCCTAGTAGTGACATCCTACATGCTAGAGTTGGGTACAATCCAAGCTATGTATGGAGAAGTCTGATGGCAGCCCAGGAACTGGTGAGAGATGAGATTCGGTGGAGGATAGGAAATGGCACTCAAGTGGAGGTATGGGGGGATAAATGGATCCCAGATGCGGCTGAGGATAATTACTTAATTACTTCGCCAGTATCGCGTTTAGGCCTCCTGGCAAAGGTTTCCACACTGATTGATCACTCAAATAAGCAATGGCGAATGAATGAACTACATCAGAATTTTAATCGAACAGACCGAGCTAGAATCATGGCAATCCCACTGCCAAGGACCCCTCAACAAGATAAGCAGGTGTGGTGTTATGAGAAGAATGGCATCTATACAGCCAGACCGGGATACTGGCCTGGAGACAGAAACAGAAAGAGGAGGATATGGACTCGGACCAGGAGGAATGCTACGACCCTGTGGATTGGAAGAAGATCTGGAAGTTGCCGATACCACCAAAGGCCAGAATGTTCCTATGGCGCTTTCTACAGAACATCCTACCTACGAGGAAAGCAGTAGTGGAGTGCCCCTTCTGTAACCTAGTGGAAATGCAAAAACACATATTTAGGAAATGCTCATTGGTGAGGAGGGTTTGGGCTCCCACATATTTCAGGCCCCTGTTCGAGAAAGGGGAAGAATTATCATGCACAACGTGGTTTTGTGAATTATCAGAGATCATTGAGGAGGAAAGGCTTGCAAAACTGGCTATGATTCCTTGGAATATTTGGAATGAGAGGAATAATCACTTGTTCAATAAGAAGAAGGCGGAGGAGTGGGAGATTGTAGGTCGGGCTTTATCCTATCTAGAGGAATACCAAGCAGTCAAACAGAAGGAGGATGGGAGGGGAGAAATTGTACCTGAGCAATGGAAGAAACCTCCGACGGGCTGGGTAAAAATCAATGTCGACGCAGCAATTATTGCAGGAGAGGGCATAGGGGCGGGCTTGGTGGTGTGCGACTGAAATGGCATGTGTCTGCTAACAGGGGTTCACCGGGATCGCCGCCAGTGGAGACCGGAAATCGCAGAGCTTCAGGCAATCAGCTTCGCGTTGGATGTGGTGGAAATGAAGGGCTATGAGGCGGTGGAGATTGAATCGGACTGTTTGGAAGCGGTCTCGAAGATTAGGAGAGAGACCTCGGCGTTGACAGAGGAGGGAGGCCTATGTGAGGAGATAAGGGCTAAAGCCCAGAGTTTGGGCCAGATCAGGTGGTGTTTTGCAAAAAGAGGCTGTAACATTGCAGCCCATCAGGTAGCCCATATAGATTGTAATTGGGACTCCCAAGAGCTGTGGGAAGACATGCCTCCCAATTTTATCTTACCGCAATTGAATGCGGATTGTAACGCTTCGATGCCATCATAATTAATAAAATCAGGTGTTTGATAAAAAAAAAAAAAAAAACTAGAACACATTAGTTGTGTGTGTGAATCATCGGAGCGTGGTGAGCTAAATTGACGCTAGAGAGTATAGTCTCACATTTATTTCAAGAACACATCGATCTGATTGAATGTGTTATTGTCGAGTCCATTCGAACCTAATTAGTCCATCACCTTAATTTCCTCTATTTTATAATCTAAGAAAATGTAACCATGATTCTATCTATCACATTTTAAAGTTGGACAAGATCTCAAGGGTTGAATTGTTCCTCAATTCAAAGGTTGGGTTGGACAATAAAAACCGGCCCATTAACCAAGTTCGAGGAGAAGAAGACATCAATCAAACAAGTACATGACGCAGAAACAACGTTATTCTCCGCATATACGGTCTAATTTTAATTAATGATTTGCTAAAATTCACAATTTCCCTCTTCCAATCCGCTTCACAATCACATAAATGAAGAAGCCTTTTTGAATAAACACAAAAAAGACCACCCTCCATCTTGTTGTGTGTGGCTTCATTCGTTCTCTCTCTGCAAATCCGCCATTGTCGTCTCCTTGTCTCCCTCTTCCGGGAGACTGATCTCCATCTCTCTCTCTCTCTCTGCATTATTCCGCCCTAAATCTAATTTCCCACCATTCTTTTTTCTCCTTTTTTCGCAAAATTTTTCCTTCCCCTTTTTTATTTTTCATTTCTGTTCTCTTTCCCGTTTGATTTGGGGGTCGCCGATAATTAAAATGGAGAACGGCGTGTCCGAAGATCTCTCAGATTCAATTCAGCGACCAGAATCCTCCGACAATGACCAGCGTGTTTACTTCGTCCCTCTCAGGTCTTCTTCCATCCCCTCTCTCTCTTTGCTAGATTGCATTTCTAATCTGTGGGAATCTTCGACTCGTTCGTCGCCTTCTTGTTCCCGCCTTCCCACCTACAAGGGTTAATGCCTGGTTAATCAAATCTCGGAAATTTGTCTGTGATGGAGGGAGCTGAATGTGTAGATGCTGGGATTGCTCTTGCTCTTGCTCTTGCTCTTGCTCTTCATTGTCGTGTTAGGATGAATTGTAATATGGGGATATTATGATTTGGCCTGGCTGATTTGGGTTTGAATTGGGATGTTCTTAGGTGGTGGAAGGAGACGAATGATTCTGTTGCCGAGGAGGAATCGGATGGGAAGAAAGGGGTTTTGTACACAGCGGCTCAGGCGTCGTCTTCATATGCGAGTCCTATGAAGCTGATAAACACCATGTTCAGCTCGGATCTTTTGCTCAATCTGCGGGGAGAAGAGGATGGTTCATCGCCCAATGGCTGCGAGAATAATGAAGTGGGTGTATCCGGGAGGGACTTCGCCTTGGTGTCCGGGGAAATGTGGGTGAAGGCACTTAAATGGTAAGGGATTTGGATAGATAATCATTTGTTGATCTCTCGTTCGTGTTCAGCGCATTGTGTTTGAGAACAATTGTTACTTTAACCTTTGCTTGCCCTGTTCTTTTCATGAATTCATGCTTGTTTCGAATTGGTTAAACTGCTCCATTGGATTATGTTGTCAAATAGAATGATATTGACGTGCTTATGCACTTGCCCCTCTTTTGTAAGATCTTTGTGATCTAGTATCTCGGTCGTAGAAGTTCTCTTTTTGTTCTTTATGTGGAACTTTATTCATGAATAAATTAGAGCTCCGTAAGCAGTTATCAAGCATTAACTATTGAGAAGTATTTGATTGCTTGACATGTATAGTTAGGTTTTTGTGTGAAGAGGCACTCATGACCTTTCAGTGAGAGATATTATGAGATGTTCTGTTCCTTGCATGCCAATTTGATGTAGATTTGCATGGCAAATTCTTGCATTTAATGAGTTTATTTGTTTGTGATAGTGTAATCATGCTAAATTGATTTCTTGACATAATCCATAAGTGAGTTGATTTACCGCGTTAGGATTTTGTATACTTGTCGTTCCCAGAGATGATTTGACTATCTGCTGAACAAAGCACTAAACTCTACTTGTTTAATGTTATCTTTGACCCTTTTTTGGTCTTATACACACTTGAAGATGTGTCATTCTAAGTTAAGTTCCTCCAGTTATTGATGATATGCTTGCCTCTTTGGTAGTTGCTATGGTACAGACTTCCATAGATATTATTATAAGCTAAAGATGGATGGATCATAAACTTAATGACCGACTGGATGTGCAATTGTGGATATTGACTTATATCTCCTCATTAAGTTAGTTTTGTGAGATGTATCCTCATTTGCTGATCCTGCAAGATTACCTTATTAGACAAAATATCCTATTCCATAATGCGGAGTTTGAAGATGTGAAGAGAGCTTTATTTCCCCCCCAGTAGTTTCACATATTATGTTGTTGCTTCTTTCTTTTTCCTAGGAGGCAGTTCTTGATTATTTTGCAATAGACATGCTATCCTCTTAGAGTCCTCGTGGCCTGAAACCAGCTGTCTGATTCTAATTTCATAATTTTCCATCCAGGCATAGTGATGCTAAGTTATCGACAAAGAAAACAAAGACATTTCTAGCTGCAGAAGATGACATGTCCGATGTGTATCCTTTGCTACTCAGACTCTCGGTACAACCAGAAAGCAGTTCTTTGGGAGTGAAAATTACCAAAAAGGTGAGGAATATGGGCCATCTTTTTGGTTTTCAATTTCAAGGACAAAGCAATGATATGGATGCTGCATTTTGATCAGCAAAAATGACCCATTAGTACTAATAAGCAGTGATTTGCACATAATTACTGATACCACACATGCGACGTAGCAGTTGTTTGCTGTTATTCGGATAAATTCGGAATTAGAACCCCTGTGGTATAAAAGTGTATAAGGGCTTTGGCTTACTAGCTAACAAAACTCAGCCAGCTTATTTATTTAATTAGTATTGAAATACTGAAGGTTGCCCTACCCCTCTCAAACTCACTACTAAAGTATGCACATATATTGACAATCACGATAATTTCAATCGACTGAAGTTGGCAGTTTATTTAATTACAACTTTGCTGGGGTTTATTTTTCCTATGTTAATATATTTCCTAATAATATTTTCAGGACAATGGGCCTGAATTTTTCAGAAGAGCAAATAAGATCTTCACTGCAGATTCTGAGATGGTTAGTAAGAATTTCAACCAGAATTCACCATTCATAAAAAAGTAAGAATTTCAACTTGTTGATGCATTTGATGAGATGCTTCAATGACTAGACTCCTACCATTATGCAGTTGCGGATTTGGGACTTTTCTGAACAGACAGCTCTACTTTCCATGCTTGGCCAATGTAGATCTCCAAAAGATAGTCCGCGACAGTCAGATGAGGAGGTATGTGACTTATTATTTTTGGTGGATCCTTGTTATTGCCAAGATATATACATGATCGTTTGATGAATCCAGTAAATTTAGTAACTCTATGCTGTTCAACTGGGCATGCAATGGCCCCCATCAAAGCTTGGCCAGTACTACCCCGGAGTAGGGTCTGGGATCTGGGTTTTAGGGTTGTATTTTATCATTTCCAGATTGCATTTATATCATCTTTTAATTAAAAGAAGCTCTTTTTTCCCTTCTATTCAAGCCAATACAAGCTGCAACATGTGTTATCCTTGTGTGTAGGTTATCCTGGAACTACAAGTATATGGGTTATCTGATAACACAAAGTCTAGAGAAGGGAAAAATGGGGCTGCACAATATTCGAATGGGACATATTCTTCTGCTCCACTCATGAATGGTATGAATGGTAGCGTGTCCACTGGCATGTTTCGTAGTAGCTCTGCCATCTTTGGAAGATCCAGTGAAGTTGGTTCATTGGGTTTGACGGGATTGCAGAATCTTGGAAATACTTGCTTCATGAATAGTGCCATCCAGTGCTTGGCACACACGCCAAAGCTTGTAGACTATTTCCTTGGAGATTATTGTAGAGAAATAAATCACCACAATCCTCTGGGAATGGATGTAAGCTACCTATTCATTTGTCATCATTCTGGTTTGAGTTATCATAGCTGTTTGGGTGGTGATACCCCACCTACAATCTCTATGCTTGAAAGATTGCTGTACGTGCATTATGGTATAGGACAGTGTAACAATAGGAAAACTGTTTTCACCAGGGTGAGATAGCCTTAGCTTTTGGAGAGTTGATACGAAAACTATGGGCACCTGGAGCAGGGTCGGTGAATCCAAAAACATTCAAGTCAAAGCTGGGTCGATTTGCTCCTCAATTCAGTGGCTTCAATCAACATGATTCTCAGGTTTCTTAGTCTCTCTAATATTTTCTGCATTCCATGTGTCTATGTTTTATGTTTGACAAGATCTTTTGTTGCAGGAGCTTCTTGCTTTTTTATTGGATGGCCTTCATGAAGATCTTAATCGTGTGAAATCCAAGCCGTATGTTGAAGCCAAGGATGGAGATGGACGACCAGATTCAGAAGTAGCTGATGAGTATTGGCGCAATCATCTGGCTCGCAATGATTCCATTATTGTTGATATTTGTCAAGTAACGTCTCCCATTCCTCCTTATTTTAGTAAATATATTCTCCCCTTAATTTGCATATGATACTGAAATAGTAATGTTTCCTCGTTTCAATTCTTTGCTCTATATTGGTTGAATTTATGGAATATGAACAAATTGGCTGGTCTGATAGTCTTGTAGTGTATATAGCCCTTGGACTTCTTTAAATTGTAATTATAATGGACACGGAATTAACTTGCGGTCAAAATTGTAGGACTAATATATGGTAATTAAATTTCGTGTTATGGCATGGATATCGTAGCAAGAGACGTGACATGAGTAGCTAGTAGCTACTGAAACTAGACTATTTCGGCAGAGGCGCAATTTGAACTGGAAAATTTCCTTTATTCTTAGAACTTTTTATCTCAAATCTGTAGTTAATTATTAATTTGATGAGTGACCTGCTTAATTTTGTTTGCAGGGACAATATAAATCAACATTAGTTTGCCCTATATGCAAAAAGGTTTCTATTATGTTTGATCCCTTCATGTACCTATCTCTACCGCTGCCCTCTACAAGCATTAGGACAATGACTCTGACGATTATAAGTACAGATGGAAGTATTCCGCCTGCCCCATGTACAATTTCTGTCCCAAAGTTTGGAAAGTTTGAAGATCTTATCCAGGCTCTAACTGCTTCGTGCTCTTTAGGAGATGACGAGACTCTATTGGTAGCGGAGGTGATTTACGTTGCTTTTTGTATTCTATGAATCTATTACGTTACTGTTGCATTTTATGGGTTCAGATGGCGAAAATATAGTGTTCCTGATGCTCTACTCTTCTCTGTCTAGGTATATAACAACCGCATCTTAAGATATCTGGAGGATCCAAGTGATTCTTTAACTTTAATCAGGGATGGTGACCGACTTGTTGCTTATCGGTTAAAGAAGGATTTCAGCAGCAATGGCCCTCTGGTTATATTTATGCACCAGCATGTGGAGGAGTAAGTTATCTTTGCTTTATACATCCCCCATTAATGTTGTAGTACATTGAATCTACTATTCCATATCTGGGTAATGGTTTTCTGGTTGATGGGAGTCTACTGCTATATTGTTGATCTTGATGATAGGTTTTAATAAGATTCTTTCAGCTTTGGACGTGGAAAATAACTAATATTTATCACTTGTTTGTTAGGATATGAGATTTGGAAATTTAGAAATAATATAGTGATTGGTAACACTTGTAAAAAGTAGATTTGATAGGATGCGATAATTTTGGCAGATAAAAAATAGCAGTTGAGATGCGAGATATTCTGTAGCTGTCCAAAGTTTAGGAAAATTATGGTATTAATGATTTTTTTGTCTAATGACTATAATTAGCAGAATGGATTCTCTTTGTAACAGGTGAAATGGGAAACAAAATTTCAGGAATGGGGCTACTTTATAGGTTAACAGTTTGTATACCCACCTTGAATGAGAGTTAGGACCAAAGTCTTAGTCTTTTAGATATCGGTTAAGAAATATTTTTGTTTGAGCTATATCTACAACTTAAGTTTTAACATCTGAAGATGAATTAGACATAGACAGCGAATCAAGGTTCTTTACCTGACCAAAGATAAAAGTGATGGCATGTTTGTCTTCTTCGTGTTCCATAAGCCAATATAACTACTAACAGATTTGCTAATGTCAGGCAGTTCATCCATGGGAAACAGACTTCAACGATGAAGCCATTTGGAATTCCTCTTGTTGGGGAGGGCTCTGTCTCTTTCAATGGATCTGACATCCATAAATTGTACTTGAAGTTGCTCGCTCCGTTTCAAAGGCCTACTGATGGAATTCCGGATCAAATTGCCGACTCTAAAAGTATTACTCTTAGTGAGGAATCGACTGAGCATTATCAAAAAGACAATGACGAAGCGACTGAGAGGCAGGACAATAGTGCTTGCTCTAGTGGAACTGCTCCAGATGACTCCCCTTTGGATGCTGAACTCGACTTTTATTTGACGGACGAGAAGGGTTTTCTTAAGGACTCCAAGATAGTTACGGATGAGCAAGTGCCAATTACTGGGGCTCCTAGGCGGTTCTTTGTGATTGCTTGCTGGGCTGGGAAACAAATGGAAAAACAGTATGACACATCGCGTCTCAGCACATTACCAGAGGTTTTCAAATCTGGATCTTTTGCAAAGAGACCACAGGAATCCGTTTCACTTTATAGCTGCCTTGAAGCATTTTTGAAGGAGGAACCTCTTGGCCCAGAAGACATGTGGTTAGTGATTATGATTACTCAGAAAACATAGCGTTGAAGTTCCCTTTCTAGTGTCACTTACTATTATATGTGACCCTTTAGGTACTGTCCTGGTTGCAAGGAGCATCGTCAAGCCAGCAAAAAACTGGATCTCTGGAGGCTACCAGAGATCCTGGTAATTCATCTAAAAAGATTTTCATACACCCGGTACTTGAAGAACAAGCTAGAGACGTTTGTGGACTTTCCTACTGATGATCTTGATTTGGCAACGTACATTTCTTACAAGAACGGGCAAACATCTCACCGCTATGTTCTCTATGCCATCAGTAATCACTTTGGAAGCATGGGAGGTGGTCATTACACCGCATTTGTCCATGTAAGTGATGCCTCCTCTAGTTAATAACTTAGTTTTATCTATTTTGTTTCTCGCACAACAGCACAAATGAAAATATGACAAATTATTGGAAGTTCCAATGAACTTGAAAGTTCTCTTATAAATATTTGCTCTCTAATGTGCATTTTGTTTGAACTTCCCTTGAAGAAGGTTTGGACATTATTTATAAACTTAGAATGATAGTTTAGGATTGAGATATGTGCATAGTATCCAAAGTTGGTGACTGTGGAAAATATATCTTCATAATTTCTTTGCAGCATGGGGGTGACCAGTGGTACGACTTCGACGATAGCCACGTTCATCCGGTGAGCCAGGACAAAATCAAGACTTCAGCTGCTTATGTTCTTTTCTACAGAAGAGTTGAAGTGTGATGGAGATTAAACTAAGGCCGAGAGCAACATAGAGGCTAGTCTCATCATTAACAGTTTTTTTTCTCCTTCTCCTTCTTAGGACTACAGATGGAAACCCAATTCTTTGTTCTTACCATTAATTTTGACAGTCTTATTGAACGGGGGAGGATATGTAACCTGAACTAGGTGCGCAGGAGATGACTGTATCATAGGATCAAGCAAAAGAGTATACATGAAAAGGGTTCGCTTTTCAGACTTCACATACCTGTAGCCAACATTAGTGGAAGAAAAAAGTTTTCTTAAGAAGTTGATTTTAGATCCTCTTTTAACTGTGGTTTAGTTGCCAATTCTTTCTCTAGTGTTCATGAGTTTCTATACCTGTAAAACTCGTGATCGATCTCGAGTGCTAGATAATTCTGGACATTGGTGGCTAGTCAGCTATGTACCATTTCAGAGATTGCACTGGAACTTTAATGTTATACAGAACCAGATCAGGGGGACAGAAGGATTATATTATTTGCCCAAAGTTCATGGCCTTGTTTTCAGGTCATTCAGCTGAAGTAGCCAAAGATGAATGATTCTTTGGTCGTCTACTTCAGACCTTAAAAATGGGTCATGAAGCCTACCTTTTAAATCACATATTGATGATCATGCTTGTATAAGTATTGTCTCGAGTTTGTTACGAACCTTGCTAGATTGATCTCTGATACGATTTTACATACCTAATTTAGAAGTTTCTGATAGAGCGGAAAATGAAGAAAGTTGGGCCCAACTAGGATATAGAATTGAGTTGTAGTGTTCTAGAGGAGCACTATAATGTTGTAAGTGGCAAACAGAGGGGTTTCATATGCACTGAATGTGGAGGAAAATCTTGGAGAATGAAGGAAAGGAAGAAAACAGAGATGGAACAAATAAAGTGCAAGTAGATGAGTAATTAAGAAGTGCTGAAAAGCATGGTGGTGGTGGTGTGAAAGCTTGAAATGAAGGGTTAGGACCACACTAGTTGTCTTTCCTGGTTTTGTGCAAAAAACTGATGTGACCTAACCAACCCTTTTCTCTTCTGCACTTTTGATTGCTCCTTCCATAGTACCATGGTACTTCTAGGTTGGCATTTGTCAAGCCCCATCAATGACCATCTCTAATTTGCTTGGTCCCTGCTAGTTATCGGTTCGGCTACGTTGCTGAGGGTCCTCTCTTGCCGTTGCTGAGGGTCCTCTCTTGCCGCGCCCGCAGGCATCTATTAGGTGTACAAGATATTATTGAACTGTTGGATAAGGTGCATATACATATTTACAATTATCAAGGATGATAGATGATAAAATTCATATGCGTCCAACGGTCCTAACAGCGAGGTTGCATGCACCTCAATGTAGTCATGCTCGTCTGATCATTATTATTCTCTCTCTTACTTAGCACTTGATATGATCGTAGCCATGATCTCTTCTTTGTTACAATAGACTTTCTTACCCTAGCTAAATGGGTAACTTTAAGCATAGTTCAATGGCTCTATAATTGACCATTGATATATGAGTCTATAAGCATCTTCTATATCTTGTAGAGAATAACTTCTTTACCAACACAAGGAAAGAAGAACAAAAAGGGATGTATACTAATTTAGGAAAGAGTGAGGAGGACCATCCAATTCGAGACATGCATAGGCTTTTGATTTGAGTCAATAGTGGTGGCTATTAGTATTAGTTGGTTGTTGATTGGTTGGGGGAATTGGCACATGTGAGGTGCCATATTGGATTTGCTAGAAATGAGCTTTCTAAAGATTAGGGGGAAAACTGGAAAGAGTAATGTGCCTCTCCAACAAAACTTCCTAGAGTGAACAAACCCATGTGTTTGTATGAATATATGTTGTTTGAATCTCTTAAATATAATGGAAATTCCAAAAAAAGTTGGGTAAAGTTACAACTTATGTTTTGTATAGTTATTAATTAAACCATGACTAATCACAATACAAGATCATTAAATAACTCTACGTTTATTTTTAAAGAAAATCGATGAAAATTGAATAGAAAACTTAATTGATTGACACAATTTGAACAATATAAGATACTTGTAACCCTTTTCTAAAACAAGTATAACCATCTTAAACATATTTCTGAATGTCTTCCCAATGAAAGGACCAATCAATATACAAGAAATCTCCCCTTGGGTTTCCTAGATAAGGCTTTTCTTTCCTCAATAGGAAAAAGGGGTTTCCAACACAAAACAAACATGCCATATAGATAGCTTAAGCTTCTCCTAAATTTTGGAAAACTCTAACCATGTAGATATTTACAGTCACAAATCAGTGCTAATCCAACAATTCTCCCAACTAAAATTCATCACTCACTGTACTTATAGTTTCTTATTTCTCGCCCGAGCGCATATTATATGATCATCATTCATTTATCAGCTGAAATCAGATTGTTCTCCACTATCAAAATCTACAACGTAACTCTAACTTTCGTGTGTACATTAGATAATTTATCGTCACACTATATGCAGTCTAATCACAATTTCATGGACTACACAAGAATTTATGTTTATGTTTAATCTGAATACAATCTTTGAATATCAACCCGCCAAGCGCCAACTATCTCTAACTCCGACCGTCTTAACGAATCACAACTTCGGAATCTCACTCAATAGTAACACCATAAATCTGGAAATTACACATATCATGTGAGTTGGGATAAAGTAATATGGAGAAAGGGAGGCAAATGTTGGTGGGGAAATCTAAGAAAGGAGGAGTGGTGGTGGGCAAAATTTTCATAAAGACCTAGCTTACCTTATTTCTTCCCCTTGCCAAAAAGAAAAAGAGGGGCAAAAAAGCTAAGGTGTGGGCTTCTGCTGCGCCATGGTTGGCTGTGGGGACAGATTGATTGATAGATAGATAGACAGCCAAACGAGAAAATGTAATGTCAAGAAAACACTGACTCACTGACCCTTTACCTCTGTCTCTCTGTGCCTTCTTTCTCTTGCTTTTCTGCTGCTGCACACCCTCTGAAAACCCTAGCCAGAGCAATATAATTAAGCATGGCTGGCTGGTTGGATTTATACGTATGTACTCATTCATTCATCATTACGATTTACACCCCCATTCCATTCATTCATCCATTCATTCAAACATTTAATGTCGATTGCGTCCATCCAACGATCGTGAAAACGCGGGATACCCTACAGTGTCGTCCCAGCGTGCAAGGGAGGTCGATCCAACGGTCGCGAAACGCCCAATCAATACATGTGAAACTGTTGTGAATATTGTTGTAATAATGGTTACTTATACTTGCAACTGCATGATTTGACATATCAGATTCTGTGCTGTCAGCCCTGCAGCCCCCATCTATTCCAACAAGACCTGCTTGCTCCAACAGTAACCATCACCAAGCATTGTCTTCCCCACCCACCCCACAATTCATTACTCCCCAAATATGGTCCTACTTACCAATCTGGTCTTGTGAATTGATTCATAAAAAATATTGAAAAATAAAATTAAACATGGAATCAAAATTACTTAGTCTGAAACGAATGTGAAAACGGGAAGAAAAAAAAAATCTCAGAATTACGAAATTCGAACCAACCACTTTAAAGTTGTATTGATGACCTAGTTGTATGAATGTGCAAATGATATGGTTTTGGACATGAGAACGATCCTAATCGACAATCCGATATACTACATATATATGATCGATAATGCATGCAACAAATTTTTTTTTTTTTTGAACGATTCGTTTGGTAATTATCTCTTAGCGTAGCAGTATGTAGCATTTGTCACGCAATGAAATATTGTTTTCTCACGTTTTCAAACAAATTTTTTTCTCAAATCCAAACCCAACCATTTTCTTTCAGTTTGTTCATCATGAATCTAACTTTTCAATTGAAACTTTTCCAACTAATTGAATAGCCATGAATGGTGGGTTCTTAGGACAATATATATCTCTAATGTCGTTCACGTAAGCATGACCTATTTGGTGATCAGAAAAAGCCCTATGTGAATTATGTGACATTGTATGGAATGGAACGTGAGCCTAATTAATTAACAGTATTAATGTAGCTTAACAGTATCGCCATGAATGATCACGACATGGCGGCTAAATAGTTTTTTTATCTTATACCCTTAGGGCAACGACCATTCATCTACATAACACATGCACATTATAATGCACAACGATTTCCAACTATTCCGGATTAATTAGGTATGAAAGGTAATAAGTAGCACTTTGAGGTTGGTAAGAATAGAGTCTCACATGCACTAACAAATTAAGTCGTGACTATATTAATATATGGAGTCAAAACAACATAAATATGTGTCGATACTGAAACGAATTAAGATATAACGATCAAGAATGCATCACAATAAAATGCATCCTGCCAATCAGGACGGAATTTATCGAAATTTTAGAGGTTGGAATTCATAATTTACTAGTGGGATTGCACTTAACAAAAGATTCTGTTTTTTTACATGCTAAGGAAGCGGATTTACATAGAAAAGGAAAAAAAAAACAATTACGGCTATCAGTTTGGTTTTGATTTTTCGATTTTAACGGAAACTACTCTGATAAGAAGTTTAATGATTTTTATTTTTTTTAATCCGTTGAGCATTTTAATGATTTTGGTTTTCGGTTAAAATCAATAACATTCTAACTAATCCAATACCCGTCAACAATACGCGATCTCACCAACTTATGTATAATAGACTTCTTTCCTATTTTCATATTTCTTGTTGTCTTTTCTTACTCCACTTTTGAACTTGTCAAACTATTAGTTTGCTTTTTGGTTTATCCAAACCAAACCAAAACCATTAAGAAACTTATTGCTTTTTCGGTTAAACAATAATTAACAAGGCTCTTAACTAGTGATGGCAATGGGGCAGGACAGGGTGGGTACCTCAATACCCATGTCCCGCCCCACGCTAATTCGGGTCGGGACGGACAAAACTTGCGTGGGTACGGCCGGGGCGGGTTGACCTACTCTTATATGTTATTTGAAAAAAAATACACGCAAATTTAATTTTTACGATAAAACGAACGAGAAAATATTTTATAAATGAAAAATAGTGATAATAGAATGAGTAATTGAGTCTAACAAGTTGAAATATTGACTCTAACCAGTTGAAAGAAAAGTCAAAATATGAGAAAGAAATATGTATAGATACCGTAAAACATTGAGATAAAATGGGCTAAGAACGGGACGTCTGAGCAGGGAAGGGCAGGTCGGAAGCAGATATCCATGCCTCGCCCCCCACGCTAGTGCAGGTCGGGTAATACCCGCGCGCCGGGAAGGTTATGTGGAAAAAGGAAGAAGAGAAATATTACTGCGGATTGCACAAAGAACACAAGTGTGCTGCAGTATCCTACTTTACCCACCGTGTAATAGACAGAAACGATCGCAACAGCACAACAGAACAAAACTGATACATGGCATGGCAGAGATCCGATCCAAAAAAAAAGAAACAATTCATTGACATGATAGATCAGACACAGTAGCACTACTCCCTCATCATTCTCAGTTCTATTATTTTCCTTTCCTCCCTTTAAGCAGTAAGCAGTAGCTATATAACCTCTCATTTTTATTCTCAATCTCCAACCATAATAGACATTCTTAGTTATTATTGCCCTAATTACATTGAATTTTGAAAGCTGATGAGTCTGGGAGCTGCATGCATGCTATTAACTCTATTATTATTGTTATCTGTTCATGACAAATCTCTCTGAAAGAAGAGAAGTACAGATCACAGGGAGCCATTGAGCTCATGATAAAACCCATTGTCATTGCTGCTGTTGTTATTGGGAGTTTTCTTGTGATGGTTGAGTACTAGTGTGCCAATGTTATGATCATTGATTATATTATCATCATTTGCAGATGATCCTCCATATGCTTGCTGATTTTGATGATGGTGAAAATGGTGGTGGTGGTGGTGATCTCCTAGTTTTGCATGCTTGTTCTTGTTTCCTTCCAGCTTCAGCCCAAAGTGGATGTGAGGGAAATGTGCCCACTGCATCACAAACAAGTGTGGTTTGATTATATATATGGTCCCGGATTTCGTATCGGTTATCGGTGATCCAAATTGAAATCGATGTTATGATTAAATAGCCCTCTCGCTTGTTCCAACAATTGGATGTTTTCCTCACGTAATTAATCGATCTCCCAACATCAACATAAAGCGCAATTGTTATTTCCTGATCTTATAGCTAAACGAATCAAACGATTAATTGGGCGTCGCAAAAACCCTAAAATCGCCCTATCAAACTGAGCCCCAGAACCAGGAGATCAACGGCTATAGCTATTATGCATTTTTGTAGGGCTTGTATGCAAGCCCTAACTGGACCACAAATTTAGTTGTGATACCATGAAGGTGTGGCCAAAAGGAATAGGGACAAAAAAACAAAACAGAATATTTGTACTCTGTAAGTTCATTTTGGTGGGGAAATAAATAAGCTTTTTTGAAGTATAATGAAACTTTTTCTAATTTTTGCAGAAGCAACATGATGTGAAGATTATAATTAATGCAAAGTAACTCCCACTGATTTGTGATTACAACCCTAATAATCATGATCACTTAATAATTGACGATCATCAACGTAATGATTAAATAGGAGAGACTTACATTTTTAGCTGCGGTGCTGAAAGCTTCTCTGTGGCTGATTTCAGGATTACTTGCTTTAATCCTTTGGATCTCCTCCCTAATTAATCATGATAATTAGTAATTAAATCATCATGATTATCTCTAGTTAAGTTAACTTATACTTCGATTGCAAGAAAAGCGAGCAAAGGCGGGAGGAAAGCGAATGTTTAACTCACTTGATGAACCTGTTATATGCAGAAGGAACCCGTTGTCGCTTCTCTGGAGCTGAATTCATTAATTTTTGCACATTATCAATTTCTCAACATGCATACAAACAGAAAAAAAATTAAAAAAACTGATTAAAAATAAAAAAATATAACTATGCAAATGAGAAGAAAATCGAGAGCGCCTCATGCGAATTTGCTTTTTCTATAGCTCGGTTATTATATTGAGAAGGGTTTCCGCGAAAGTATAGTGATATTAATAACTAATTAAATTGCACGTAGGATGTGATACTAAATTCGCAACAAATTATTGCATCCGAGCGAGGGAGGAATATTATTCATAAAATTATCATTCTACCAACTCCTTTTGAAATTCTATCATGTACATAATTGAAATGCGTACGGTTGGGCCCTAATTAGCATATATACTGATATTAATTCGCATACTAGGTCGAAGTAAACTTGTAATTCTTTCTCATGCATGATATATATTTTTTTTTTTGCAGTAACAAAATTTCAAAATCGACCGATTATTAAGAATGTTGTATGCAACCGGACTCGCCCGCGATGAATGGAATATGTTTTGTCACGACGTGGACAGCTCTGCTAAATCTCCAAAACACACACAGAATAAAAACACGAAACAAAGAAAATGCCTGCATGATTTGGTGGACTAGTACTCACGGCGGATGGGAGGGAGCCTAGGAGGTTCGTGGAGGTGATGATTATCCACCCAACTGTACTCCAACGACGGCGACGGCGGAGACACCGCCACCACCACCTGCTGCTGCTTGCCGCTGTTGTTGCTGCTGCTGCCGCTGCTGCTGTACTTGGACGAAGAAGATGATCCGGACGTCGAGCCGCCACAGTCTTTCGATGATGAGTTGTTATTAACGTTGGTGTTGCTGAGCCCTTCCTCAAACCCTAATGGCTCCTTCTCAGCCTACACAGATAAAAATGGTACACTTGCAACTCATTTAACACATTACAACATGTGCATAAGGACGACAATAGTGATCCAAATTAACCAACCTGGTGAGGGAGAGATGCTGCTGTTGCAGCGTTTGGTTGAGGATTGGGGAGGAAGGAGGAGTTGTTATTATTATTATTAGTAGGGTAAAGAGAAGGAGTTGGCGATGGTGGTGGGGCTCCCATGAAACTTGCCATGTTGACTGACAGCAAATTGGCGCAATGCCCGCATCTCACTGTTACCATTGTGTACATGCTGCTGCTTGGCACACTCACCTGCACCAAAAACCCCCACTTCCAAAATGAACATCATTTGCAAGCTATGTAACAAAAACACAAACCAGACGAACAAAGGGTTTGGTCTAGTGATATTATTACTGGAACTGTTTTCGACCCATCGGTGATGTAACATACATACAATACAGCAAATATCACCTACCTAACTGGAGTACAATGTGAACTTCTGTTTTGGACCTTCTGCAGAAAGCAGTCACACATTTAAAGTTACTGGGTTGATGTGAAAATTTTGTATATGGAAGTTTTGGAGAGTAAAGTACACATTCTGAACTTTTCGGTGGGCTTTCATTCAAGCTCTCTCCCACCCTGACTTTTTTTTTTTTTTTTTTGGGGTGGTGGTGATGATGAGTGAACAAGATGTAAGCAGGCAGGCTAAGAAATGTAAATGAACAGTGATGGAAAAAAGGACAAAAATGCAAAAGAAGGGTGAGGGTGAGGGAGAAGAGAGAGAGAGAGAGAGGGAGGGAGGAAAGGGACGTGACGGTAACAGAAATGCAGAAGCCACAATGCGCAATTCAATTTATGATATGTAACAAATTATGAGAGTACAGCTTCTGAGTTGAGGCCTGAGGCCCCCAGCTTAGCAGCAGAAAGAGCTAGCAATTGATGAATAAAGAGAAAAAGTGGTCTGGTTCTGGTTTGTGTTTGTCATGGTCCAGTCGTTGTAGACTTGTAGTGTGTGTATATACATATGTAATATCAAACAAATATATATATATATATATATATATATATATATAATATGCATTATAAGCATATATGAAAGGAGATAGCTAGCTAGCTGATGATGATCAGGGAATCAGAAACAGGCCCAAGCATGGCAAAAACTACTACATACAATATTACAAATGCCCTTTTCATTTCTTTTTGGGGTGGTAAGGAAATGGGCAAAAAGAGAGAGAAGAAATTATGGGTCTTGATAAATTTGCTGCTTTTCATATTATGATGATAAAAGAGGGAGGGAGGGAGGGAAAAAGGGGATGGCTGTAATTTTTTTTTCTGCAGAAAGCATGCATTGGAACACAAGCTGGGTAATATGGGTTGTTATTGCTTGCTATAAAATTAAGGTCCCCAGATTCAAAGAAAGAGATCTTAATTAGGATCCAAAGAAGCAAGATTATGGTAATGAATTGTAGGCAATTAGAATGAAATTAAGATGATGGATTAGGAAAACCATAGTGATTAGCTAGTTAGACCTAGATAAGGATCATTTCCATAATATAACTTGCAATTATTAAGCTTAAATGAAAAAACCCATTTCAACCCAGATTCCAATTTTTTTTTTTTTTTGTGTGATGATAAGAAATGAGTGAAGGCAGTAGTGGATCCATCCATCCATGTATCAGAATTCCTTCCTCCTCGCATCCCAATACAATTCTTTTTTCTAGGGCCCTTACCTCTATCTATCTAGCTACCCTCTCTCTCTCTTTTTGTTTTGTATAGTAGTACTGCTGCTACCTGCTGCTGCTGGGGATTATCAATTGGGCAAAAGCATGCTCCAATAAACTCCCTCCAAAAACACTTCTTTCTTTTAAAGCATCTGGTTTCCAAGGCTGTTTCTATTCTATACCAAACCCTCCCAAAGACAGAGAAAAAACAAACCAAAACCAAAAGGAAGACTAGTAAAGAGAAAAAGAGATGAGCCGTAGACATGCAGCAGCAGCAGCAGCAGCTAAACTTGCTATAGCTAGATTCTGCACTACTAGGCAGCTGTTTTGTGGTGATGGACTTAAGACAGAGACTGATCATATGAAACCCAAAGGAAAGGAAAGGGGGAAAAAAAGATATAAAGAATGAAAGCAAATAATTGAAGAGTAGTATACCGCTAGAACTGTGTTGCAGAAGTTGCAGTGAACATAACACACTCTCTCGTTAGTACTCGCCGTCCCTACATCACCGGCGGCGGCGGCCACCTGATCCTCCATCCCTTCTTCTTCTTCCTGCTGCTGCTGCTGCTGCTGTTCTTGGTGTGACAGCATACCCAGTTCAGATATTTAATTGGGTTCTCTTCCTTTTTCCCTCTCTCTATGTGTACACAATAAAGATGGAATCTTTCACACTCAGTAGCAGTACTCTGTAGCCCTATTGATGTCCATCGGTTTTCTGCTTGTATGGCGCCATATCCTTTTGTTTTAAGGGGAGAAGAGCTTATAGCTAGGGGTTGTAGGGTGAGTGAGATTTTGGTGTGTGGAGATAACAATTATAACACCAAGAAAGTGAATGAATGAAGGAAGGAAGGAAGGAAGGAAGGAAGGAAGGAAGGAAGCAGAACGGGTACGAAATATAAGATGGAGAGAGAGAGAGAGAATGGTATGGTGGTGATGAGAGGATGGGACTAGACTGGTCGGGAAAGAGTAGAGTAGAGTAGTAAGTAACTCAAACTCACTCACTCACTCGCCCCAAGTTGGAGAGAACTCCCACCGCCATATTTACCTTTCCCCTCCCTAGTCTCTCTCTCTCTCTCTTTCTTTTGGTTCATCTTCCTTTTAGGATTAGGGTTCAATGGGATGTGCAATGGTTCAGTTCGGTTCGGTGTAGATTCAGATCCAGATTGTATGATGATAGAATCTGTCGGAAGGTAAATACAATTTTAGGATATGAAATATTGAACCGGAAGTTTGTTGATTCGTGTTTAAATATCACTCGGCTCTTTTTCTTTAATATTTTAGAAAGTTTGTGGAATCGAGAACCAGATCGTATTTTTATTGGTCTGGTTCGGTTCGATCCGGATGTCGGTTTGACCCGATGTGTAGATCGAATCGATGCATCCAAACAGTTATTAGGGCTCATTGCGAAGTGTGACTTCTAGTGGCTATGATGTCGTTTTGATTGACTTTAGTAATTTAATTTATAACAAACTATATACGACATCTCTTATCTATAAGAACATCCATTACACATGCTAAGCAGCTTCCGTCTTGTACCAATGATGCATGGCAACATATTCAAATCGCATCTCCTCCCATTCTAATTGTATTGAAGACCATGTTACACGACTAACTCAAATGTACATATTACGAAAGATTTTACGAAAACTTGCAGTATCAATCCATTATAGAGATTGTAAGCAACTTTTTTTTTCATTTGTTTACTTTTTAAGCTACGTCTAGGGTTTTCATTTGTACCCAAACTCTCCAGCTTTTATTGAAGAGGACGTCACCCATCAACCCTATGATTATTGACTTTAACTCCTTTCCATACAATATTGATGGCAACATCCTAACCCACACCACCACCCCCTACATTAGTACATAGTTAAAATTAACCTCTTCTAGATTACTATCTTCTTTCAAGTTTGCATGATTTAGTTAGGCATGAAAGTTAAAAGAGTAACAATCAAGTTAGCCAAAATAGTGTGGGAGGTTTTACTTACAGAAGCTTGATAAGTCCCTTTTTGGTACCTGCATTTGGTGAAAAGAACGTAGCTACTAGTTAGGGAGGTTGGACTTGCGACGCTGGTAGATTGATAACAGTTTCGAATCACAAAATATCACGTAGCTGGTTGAAAATAAATAACCGTATGTTCATCATCTGATTACGTAAAATACCCCGTCATTCAACTAGGTATTAGTAAGATTATGAATTCCAGCTTGTGTTCACCACGATTATATAAAAACACTATATAGATTCCAGGTTGTGTATATAGTAAGATTATGAATTCCAAAAGACAAACTATGCACATTCGTTCTTCTTTCCTTGTGTTGTAAAAACAAGGGACAAGAAGCGATTAGCTTTGGGCCTCACATCATAATGAAACAAAGATACGTTCCATAATATGAAGTTCAATGGGCCATTCCACATTCCAAATTATTGGGCTCAAGTTACCAAATGGAGTTGCTTTCAGCCCACCTCATTTTAGCTTGGACTAGCCAGCCCAATATAAGGGCTCGCCGGTTTTATAGCCCATATATGGCCTCATCTCACAAAGTCACAACTTACAACACTCCCTTGTTCATTTTGGTTTCTTCGGCAAAAGTACGTCACAAAATTAGATTAAAAAATGGAAATCTTAAAATATATTAAAGGGGTTTTGGAAAACCACCCCTTCCACGTAAGCCTTCCTGGCTTCTCCGCAGTTTTCGCCTACTCAGACATATTTTTTTTAATATTTCCCCCTTTTCCGTTTTTCTTTCCCATGAATACCTCCTTCGGTTACCTTCTCATCTTTTGTCATTTTTTTGTGAGAATTAATTCCCAATATTCTCTCTATAAAGGTAAAATCCTCCTTCACAATATTGGATTCTTAATTTTCATTTTTTTCTTTGATACAAATAATATACACGTCCAAAATAATAATAGCTTATGAATTATTTATTATGAATATATGTTTCATAGCCATGCATATATTAAATTAATATACTTTTATATTTGAGTCCATGTCGCATCAAGCCATCAACCCTTGCGGATTTTTTTTTTTTGGGTACACATCCTTGCAGATTTTGTATCTATATATATGAGAATTTTCTCTTATGTAAATTAGAACATTATTGTAACATCTCAATTTTGTAGACATTGCCTACAAACGAATTTGATAATTTTATCACAAGTTCACAAACAGATTAATACTATCATAATGTTTGAAACTTTAATCTATAATTCATGATGTTTTCACTTAACGAGGTAAACCGATATTGAGTAAAGATTTAATAGAATTTTGAACGAATCTCATACTAGCATCACAAAATTTATAATTTAGTCCATCAACTTAAATGGACTAAAATATATTAATAAAATTATATTAATTAATTATTAATAACAATAAAATATATTTTAAACCCTATTTTCCCGTTTAGATCAATTAAAAATGAGATTTACATTCTCTTTCCTTTAATGTATTTTTTTCCAATAGGAGTTCAGATTAACAAAATCCTTTTCTTTTGGATAAAGGGTTTAGGTATATTAATAGAAAAATATCTAAAACTTAGCTTATCTATTTAAAATGCATAAAAATCATACTATTTCTGAAAATTTTCAATATGAAAATTCATTAGGACGAAAATTGTTGGCGTAAAAAAAATTGCCGAGAACAACTGGCTAAGCTCCAAAGTCGACGTGGCATATGCGCTAATCTAAAAATGCTTTATTATTTTTTAAGGTTGGATTTTTTAATATTTATGACTGTAACATAGAAATAATTAATTAAAAAATTGTCATGTAACCTGTTTAACGGTCAACTATATTAGTTGACTGCCACATGAAACATATTTAATAAAAATTGACGGAAAGTGTTCAATGATGAAATAAGAGTTTAAAGTTATTGACCACCAAGAAATTTAATTTTTTTTTGTGTGTCAAACATGAAACAAAATAATAAAATCAATGTCAAATTCGCAATTTTCCAGTATATTATATAAGATATAAAATTCCACTATTTTAATTAGTATTAATCCAATATAGAAAAGTATATTATTATACATCGTATATGTTTATAATCAAATTAACCACTATTTAATGTGTAATGATTAAGAGTTTGAGTTTTTTACTTAAGAAAATGTATTGATTATATTCAATACAGAGAATTATTCACTAAACATTGAGTGATTAATTGAGAAGTTAGATCATATATTAAACCGATATGTAGGTCACACCAAATATATCAAAACTCTCAGAGATTTTAAATATTCAAAATAATTTAAGCACGAGAATCAAATGGATTAATTTAAAAATTAAATGAAACACATCCCGGCCAATCGGCCGGGCATAAATCTAGTAAAAATTATAGTGAAGTTTTATATGCACATATTTTCAGAGTCAATATTGTTAGTAACGATCTACAATCTAATAGGATATTCCACCGGTGTCATTACCGTATCAGTGTTGAAACAAGATTCTATCACCCAAAAAATTTCAATTCCTCGATACTCTATTGTTACAAAGAAACTAATGGACGACCAAGACAAGAAAATGATCGACCGGTTCTTCATTACCTTATCAATATTAGAACAATATTTCATTTGTTACCATTTAACCCGAGTTAATATCAACATAAACATCTACAAATAACCATCTATGAATTAATTTATCACTGTATACCATGTGACCCAAACCACCAAGAAAGACAAGAGAGAGGGGGAAAAATCACTAGCATTATTAACACATCTTAACTATCAAAAAGAAAGCAAAAGGATGACTCGTTCATCTGCAAGCAAAACAAGGAAAAGCATATCCAAACCGATTTGTCGTGCTGAGTGTAGATAATTTGTTTTGTCTATAGTTATTAGTTCGTATAATTCATATTTCTTAAATATGAGTCGTCCTTTGAATGACTCCTTTAATTATATGATACAAATTGTTATCTTAAGAAGCTTAATCCATGAGATACCTGTAGTTGATAAATGGAAGAAAAAACATCATCCAAAGACGAGTATAGTTCTCCTAAGAAAAGTGAATTTCCTTCCTAAAATTCAATGAAAAGTAATGTTTTAACTCCCAATCATACTCTCGAAATGTTTTGACAAATTGTTATTTCTTACCAGGCAGTTCTTCCTTGTTTTGTTTGTTTTCTTGTTTTTGTCAATATCGCGCCTTGTACCCACTACTACCGAACCCTCTTCTTTTAACAAATTACACACTTTAACGTTTCTAGGTAGATGAGAAGGTCTTTCTGGTTGGTCAGCACAATAAATTTGCTCGTTTCCATGGCCGACGTCCCTTCTCTCCAATCTACAAGACCCATCATTCTGGTTTAGGCACGTTGCAAACCTTATAGCAGTTCATTTCTTCCACCATCCAATTCTCCTCCCAACTACCCATTCCACCGGCAGCGGGGAAAAAAGTCTCCAGAATCCTCCCGCTTGCATGGCGCCGACCAGGATTTTCGCCGGGCTGTTCCTTCTCCTCGCCATCTACTGCGCCCTCGACCCATTCGAGCACAGCGCAATCTCCGAGTTCCCTGATTTCGTGTCCCACCCTGTTGAGATGCCGCCGTGGTCGCTGGTTCCCACCGAGAAAGACGAGCTGAACTCGCTGCAGAAGTCGGAAATCAAGTTCCTGGGTCAGATTCAAGGCCCCGAGAGCTTGACCTTCGACCCTCTTGGCCGCGGGCCTTATACTGGCATCGCTGATGGCAGAGTCGTGTTCTGGAATGGCGAGAAATTCGTTGATTTTGCTTACACTTCCAGCAATAGGTCAGTCAGACTATGAATTCAAATTGGGGGTTTCCTAAATTCTTGAGTCCTGGTCTTGTGGAAGGGAAAAAGTTTGTGCCTTTTTCTGGGTTTTTCGATCCTTTGGACGGCCCTTTTGAAGGGTCTTTAAAGGGTTTCTGTTAGCTGAACTCCGATCAATTTGTTTCCAATTTGAATGTTTAGCTGGGCTCAACTGTGTTTTATGGATCATGAACTTTTGACTTTGGTTGACTTAGTAATAATGTATTGGCTATGTTCTGATCTGGGTTTCAGGTCAGCAATATGTGACCCTAAGCCTTCCCCTCTGGGCTACTTGAAGAATGAGCACATCTGTGGCAGGCCATTGGGGATCCGATTCAATAAGAAGACGGGTGATTTGTACATTGCAGATGCGTATTTCGGGCTGATGAAGGTTGGCCCTGAAGGTGGAGTAGCAACATCAATTGCTACTGAGGCAGAAGGAGTTCCATTCAGGTTTACTAATGATCTAGATATTGACCAAGATGGCAACATTTACTTCACTGATAGCAGTACTAAGTACCAGAGAAGGTAAACAATATGTCTTCACTTTTAAAGTTCGTCACTTTCTTTTACCAATAGAATGGCAAATTCTCTATAGATCACACCTTACTGTCCCCATTGGAATGATGTAACAATATGTCTTCATTTGCAAAGCAAGTGACGTGCTAGTTTGCTATTGGATCACACCGTACTGATCCCCATGGAATGATGTTTTTGGAAGTTCTGAATCTCTGCTTCAATCTGTGTTTTTATGTGTTTCAGGAACTTCATGCAGCTGGTTTTCTCAGCAGAAAACACTGGGAGGGTTCTAAAGTACGATCCCATCACGAAGAAGGCCTCTGTACTTATGAAAAACCTTCAATTCCCAAATGGGGTTTCTCTAAGCAAAGATGGATCCTTCTTTGTCTTCTGCGAAGGATCACTCGGCGTGTGAGTATTTCTTCAATACTGGCCCCCATCGGGCTTATATGTAGAGTTACCTGATTTCCACTAAGTCTAAGCTAATTTATTAATCGATAATATATGGAAGATAATATATACATCTCTTACGAACACAATGCTAAATCTTTTGCCCTTGCTATCTGCAGATTGCACAGGTACTGGCTAAAAGGCGAGAGAGGCGGCACTTCAGAGATATTAGCAGTTTTGCCTGGATTTCCGGACAACGTCAGGACTAATAAAGATGGCGACTTTTGGGTAGCCATCCACTGCCGAAGATCCTACTACACTTACCTATGTGCCAAGTTCCCAACTTTGAGAACATTCCTGCTGAAGCTCCCGATTTCAGCCAAGATTCAGTTCCTGCTTCACATTGGGGGCAGACCACATGCCTTGGTCGCCAAGTATAGCCCGGAAGGTAAGCTGCTGCAGATATTGGAGGACCGTCAGGGGAAAGTGCTGAAAGCGGTCAGCGAAGTGGAGGAACGAGACGGGAAGCTGTGGATCGGAAGCGTGTTGATGCCCTTCGTCGGTGTTTATAGCTTGGAGTAAGTAGTAAGATGGAGCGAGGGAGAGTTAAAGGGTATACCTTTGTTGTATACAGGGGTAATAAGGTGGTTGTTTGTTCATCCCCACATAGGAAGAAATAATGTGTGTTTGGAACTGAGTTTCTTTTGTTGCCCACATACTTGGAAGGGAGAAACGAAATGTTTTTTTTGCTAGGTTATCCCCCTCTGTTGTTGTGCTTGTGTACTGCTGACTGAGTTCTTCTCCTTTTGACAGGCAACTTAGCTATTGAAAAGCAACATTGCACTTGTGTTTCTCCCTGAATCAAGTGTGATGGTTGGTTAATGGAGCTGAGTTTATTATGGTTGTGAACTTGCCGTGAAGCATCCCATACGTCAAAACGAGTCAAAACGAGTCGTTGTGACAAAATATTATGTTTGGAAAGTAAAAGATGAATTTGTTGTGAAACATTCTGACCATCAAAACGAGTTTTTGTAACGAAATGTCATATTTGAAAAGTAAAACAATGAGATGTGGCAATTAAACACATCACATTGTCGTAGTTGAGGTCTACATTTTTGAAAATGTCTTGCTTTTTCAAACGTAAATATTTTAATTTAACAAACACATCTTCTATACTACGATTTTTAGCAAATAGATCACTATACTTTATCATTTACTTATTTTGATTCTCTTGGTACAAAAATGAAACACATCTTCTGTACTACGATTTTTAGCAAACGGGTCACTATACTTTATCATTTACTTTATTTTGATTATCTTGGTACAAAAGAATTCATTTGAAGAATCCAAATGACCAATGACTTATCGTATGGAAATGACAACTACTATATTTAAAAGTCAAATTGAAAAGCGAATATTTTTAACATACCAACAAGATATTGTGTACATCTACGACGTGATGGTCGATTCTAACGATAACTAGTTCAAATTTATATAAGTAAAATAAAGATGAATAACATAATGTAAAAGGCATGAATTTATATATACAAGCCACAAGGACTTGTTTGTCAAAACAGGAGAATACATGAACTATAAAATTACCAGGACCATATTTTTTCCCCATTATAATTGCGTGAAGACGATGCAATAATTAACAAAGGAAGCCGAATCCGTGTAGGATATTAATTCTAATTCGCCCTTATCCTTGTACAATGTGGACTTTATTCCCACTAATTTCGCCTTTAAGTAACTCCACAGGCCGAGCTTAATAAATGACTGATCGGAACACGAACAGAGCGAAAATCCCAAAGCGGAAAAATTTCCCAAACACCGCCACCGCCACAGCCGTCTCCAATCATGGATCCAGAAGATTACTATGGCAGCGACGATGATGATTACATGATCGACGTCGACGATGAACCCAGTGATTTCGTGGAGGAAGAGGACCGAAAGACCAACACCGCTGCTTTCTCAACCCTCAGCAAAGAGGACATCGACCGGCGCCAGGAGGATCTGATCGCCGACGTTTCCACCTTCCTCTCCGTCCCGAGATCCGTCGCAATCGCGCTCCTCTACAAGTTCAAGTGGGACTCCGACTTGGCCCAGGAAAACTGGTTCTCCGACGAGGAGGAGATGCGCCGCCGCTACGGCCTGACTGCCGCTCCGGCTCCGGCTCCGGCGGCGGTGAACAGAAACAGCCACGAATGCAAGATTTGTTTCGAGACGTTCGGGATCGAAAACCTCGCCTCGCTCTCCTGCGGCCATTACTTCTGCAGGACCTGCTGGTCGAGGTACATCGAGCTGAGCATCGACGACGGCGCTGGGTGCCTGACCCTCCGCTGCCCGGAGCCCAATTGCCCCGTCCTGGTCTGCCAATCGACGGTCGGAACCCTAATTAGCGACCGCCGGTACGCGGAGAAGTACGCCAGGCTCCTCCGCCGGTCCTACATCGAGGGGAAATCGGGCCACAAGTGGTGCCCTGCCCCCGACTGCGAGACCGCGGTCAAATTCGAGGTCGGGGAGAAGTCCAATTACGACGTCGTCTGCGACTGCTCGCACGAGTTCTGCTGGAACTGCTCGGAGGACGCGCACCGGCCGCTCGACTGCGCGACGGTGCTGCGGTGGATCCGGAAGAACAAGTCCGATTCGGAGAACGTGAATTGGGTTTTGGCGAACACCAAGGCCTGCCCCAAATGCCGGCACCCGATCGAGAAGAACCAGGGCTGCAACCACATGGTCTGCAAGTGCCGGCACCAGTTCTGCTGGATGTGCCTCGGCGACTGGAAGAAGCACGGCGAAGGATCGGGAGGGTACTACAAATGCAATTCGTACGAGGCGAAGAAGGCCGAGGGGAAATTGAGCGAGGAGGAGGAGAAAAGGCAGCACGCGAAGCGGCTGGTGGATCGGTACGCGCACTACTTCGAGCGGTGGGCGGGGAATCGGACGGCGAGGAAGCGGGCGGCGGCGGATCTGGAGAAATTGAGGGCGGAGCATTTCCCGCAGCTGGTGTACGACTACCGGCTGACGTACACCGAATTGGACTGCGTGGTGAGGGCGTGGATGCAGATCAAGGAGTGCCGGCGGGTGCTGGAGTGGACTTATGCGTACGGTTATTACCTGGGGGCGGAGGAGGAGGAGGAGGAGGAGGAGGGCGGCGGCGGAGGAGGAGGGGGGAGGAAGAAGGCGAAGAAGGATTTGTTTGAGTTTTTGCAGGCGGAGGCGGAGACGATTTTGGAGAAGCTGCATAATTGCGCGGAGAAGGACATTTCGCCGTTTATTAATGCCGCCGCCGGCGGCGGTGGAGGGGAAGAACGAGTGGTGGAGGAATCGGAGCGGAAGGAGTTTTTCGAGTACAGGTTGAAACTGCAGGGGCTGACGAATACGACGGGGAATTCGTTCGAGCGGCTGGTGAGTGGATTGGAGAACGGGTTGGAGGATTGAACACAGGTGAATAGTGATTTTTTTAGGTAACAACGTTGTTCTCATTGTTAATTTTGAGAATTTGCTATGGTTATTTTGTGTATGTAATCGATATTAATTTAGATCGTGGATAAATAAAACAATTTATTTAAGGTTAAATTCAAGAAATTGGTGGGTTAATTATTTTCAACTTACAAGGTCAATCGTTTGATGTTTTGGGTTGGTCTTTATCGATCATATAAATATAAATTTATCACTTGTCTTCAATTCAAACCAATCGATACGAGTGTGGATGAAGCTGATTATATATATGGCACACAAAGAGTAGAGCAGTTGATCGAATTTGTTTGCTTAATCCAAATCAAAATGCATACACTTCACAGAATGAAAATGAGCGTAGTATTGTTATTTGAAATGTATAGCTTTTTTAGTAGACTTTAAAACAAAATCATGTATTAACTTTTCAATTTGATTTTCTCAATTATCATGAGGCAATTTGGATCGTTTGGATGGGTCATTCCCAAAATTAGGCAATTTGGATCAAAAGATCCATTTTAAAAAATGAGTCAATCTGGTGAGGAAATCTGCCAAGAATGTGTCGTTTGGAATAGACTGTGAGATGGAGAAATTTTGGTGAGTCAATTTGGTGAAATACCAATTTACCCTTATCTTCTGCAAGTTTCTCGTCTTGTTTACTGCAATTTTTCGTCCCTGCTTCTGGGTTTCTTTCTGTCGAGTTCTTCATTTTCAAAATTCTACTTAAATCCTCTCGGATTCACCATATCCCTCGCATGCAATCAGTTTCTACTGTCGTACCCACAAAACACAATGGAAAATTTTAAAAGAGAATAATAATCCAACTAATAAACAAAATAGAACATAAAAGCAAATCATAATCGCCGCTATTTTTGAAGTTTTCACAGAGAGTCAGAGATCAAGACGGAAAGGAGAAAGAAGGCAAGGTAAGAAGAAGCATTTTCCCTCATAGATCCCCCTAAGAAACAGAGCAACGGAAAACAACCCCAAACCCAGAGAGAAGGCTACCAATCAAGCAATCGATTTCCCCCTGAATAAAATGAAACCCCCTAATAGCAGAGCATCCAAAATTTGAACCTAAGCTTGATTGAATTGATGAAAAACCTACCGAGAAATAAAAAGAATCTAGATCGACCCACAACTCAATTACATGCAGAACTCCCAATTGATTTCTGAATATTCAAAATCGCAAGCCCAATCGAGCAACAAACCCAGGTCCTCTCTTCCCTCTTCGTCGGCAAACTTTACCCTTTATCAGATGGGTTCTCGTAAAGAGAACGAAACAATCAAGCTTCCCTTTCGTCGTCGTTATATCGTCCGCAAGAGAGAAAATGAGGAAATAGAGGAGAAGGGAGAAGATTTGTTTTGCAGATCGTTTGTGAAGAGAGAAAAAGGAAAGAGAAGAAGAGAGGAGGAAGGGTTTAATTGTTGCAGAGAAAGGAAAGGGATGGGTTGTCTCTGGATAGAGAGAGAGGGGGGAAAGAAAAAGGGTCAGAATTGGAAGGTGGGAATGAAAACGCGTCAATTGATAATATCTGCCCCCACCCCAGGTATTCTCAATTGCCCCATAACGGTGCAATGTTAATTCCCCCACTCCAAATTGTTCCGTTTTCATTTTATCTAGCCAAATGGGTTAATTTGCTCCAATGGTCTCATTTTGAGCCAATTGGATCACATTGCCTCATAAAAAAAACTCATCCAAACGACTCCATAATTTGTTTTAGATTTTTGGACTTTGCTACGGTGACATGCATGTCACGATGACATGCACTTTTCGGTCGACCTCATATAGGATCAGGTCGACCTAATCTGTTGTTTCAATGTAAAAAAAGTTTCATGGTGCCTACTTTGGAGATTCATATCTTACAATTGGCTAGATGGAAATTGGAGATTAAAGGCTTGTTTCGAAGCTAAAGTGTCCATCTACACATTAAAGTACTTGGGAGCTCAATAGAAAGTCCAGAAGACCATTTTTGAACCTGACCAAAAGGCTATGCCAAAACTTGGAAACTGCCTGAAAATGGCTAAGTCTGGCAACGTGTTTGTCAAGCCTACTTTGGAGCTCAATTTGAGAAGCATGGATGCGAGTCAAGTTCAGGGGCCTCTACCACGTTAAATTACGTATTTTTTTATACAAAGACAAGGCATTGGATGAAAGATTGAATATCTTTAAGGCTTCAAACAAAAGGCTCGAAGTTGCTACGAAGGCTGTTTTTCTGGCCGCTTGCTTGTGCTCCAAGTCTGCCAGAAAAATAGCCTTCGTAGCAACTTCGACCCTTTTGTTTGAAGCCTTACAGGTATCCAATCTTTTATCCAATGCCTTGAATTTGTATAAAAACATACCTAATTTAACGTGGTAGAGGCTCCTGGACTCGACTCGCATTCATGCTTCTCGAATTGAGCTCCAAAATAGGCTTCACAAAGACGTTTCCAGACTTAGCCATTTCCAGGCAGTCTCCCAGTTTTGGCATAGCCTTTTGATAAGGTTCAAAAATGGTCTTCTAGACTTCCTATCGAGCTCTCAATCACTTCAATATGTAGAAGGACACTCCAGCTTCAAAACAAGTCATTAGTCTTCAATTTCCATCTAGCCAATTGTATGATATGAATATCCAAAGTAGGCACCATGAACTGTTTTTACACTGAAACAACAGAGTAGGTCGACTTGATCCTATACGAGGTCGACCGAATCCTAAATGAGGTCGACCAGATCCTATATGAGGTCGACCGAATTCTAAATGAGGTCGACCTAATCCTAACTGAGATCGACCGGAAAGTGCAAGTCACCATGACATGCATGTCACCGTAGACACACCCTAGATTTTTTGGTGTCATTTTGAAACACAAATAGCACTTTTAGAACAAAAAAATATAATTTTAATTATCAAAATACATCCCTCGTGTATATACATGAAATTAAATGTTGAACGATGGCTAACCCTAATATTAAATAACGAACTTAAGTCCATCTTTATACACACATTCCATAAACAATACTACACAAATTTATTTATATAATATATTTTTTTTTTTCAACAGATCATTTCTATTGCACAAGGTAACCCAATGATACAATGATAATGTTCGAACGCTATGGAAATCAACGTAATACTTGGCCAAAGCTATTAACCAACCACAAATCAAAACCAACATAACCCAAAGGGAACAATTAAAGGGTCTTCCTGGCTAGGGCTGAAAATTGTTTTGACCCGCCCCTGAAGGACCAAGATATAGAACTGACCGCCTCGTCCTGTTTCCTTCTTGACCTTGTCTGATCGGAGCAGGTTGGTGGTTTGGCCCTAATAAACATACTGATTTTAAAAACTTACATTTGGTACCAAATTATTTTCTTATTATTTAGTACCTAAAATTTATTTTTTTACAAATAGGTCCATAAAAATTGATGGTAAAATTACATTTTGGTATCCATTTTTTTTTACAAATTAGTACATAAACTTTTCAAACTTTACAAACAGATCCAATGTGTTGGTATGAGAAATTTCATAAGACTAGTTGTTGCTAAGGCTCATAGGATCAAAAGCTGATCCGCCCTTAAGTTGACTCGACCCTTACAAGATCAAAAGATAACCCGACCATAAACTGACTCTATAGACAAATTGATCCAACCCGACCCTAAGAGTCAGGACATATCAGTTGGTTTTAAGGATCAAAATTACACCCCTATTACTGGCCACTCGATGTGCAATTAGGGATGACAACAAAACCCGAACCCACGGGTACCCACCCGACCCAACCCGGTCAACACGGGTAAAATTCGTGTTGACGGGTTTTGGGCCAGGTTCGGGTTTAAACCCGCTACACTATTCACCTGGTTGGGTTTGGGTTTGGGTTTAGGTAAACCCGCCCCATGGGTACCGCCCACACACATATAATTACTTTCCCGGTACATTTAATATTCTAAGTAATATATCTTCCTTAAACAACTAATATTCTTTATGTTTGTGGAGACATGTATAATTTGTTCTTTCTAATTGTTTAGAATGAAGTTGATATTATGGAGTGGAGAGTGAAGAAACTTAGTTGACAAGGAAGAAACTTTCAATTAATCTTGTGGTTTATAGATGTTTATCTTTAATTTTGAACAATTTATATTGATCATTTGCGGTTTACTTGTATGCTCTAGATTAGTGTTTTTTGTATGAATAATTTGTATGAGAAAATTGATGTTAAACTTTTATTTTGAAAGAAACTTGTTATTGTGAATTTTTTACCACAAAAACCCACGGGTACCCATGAACCCGCGGATACCCAACGGGTTGGGTTGGGTTTGAGTTTTTCAAACCCAGCGAGTTTTACCCCGAGTTTTTTTGGCGAATAAACCCATAAATTTAGATTTGGGTTTGACAAAATCCGTCCCAACCCGACCCATTACCATCCTATGTGCAATCCATTTGCAGTACGACCAACAAATTTCACTCGATAACCTGCGCGCCCAAGCTGTCAATATCTTAACCTCCATCACCACACACACCCACCACTTAAAAAACCTCGCTCGCATATACCTTATCATGCATGTAATACATTACTGGGTTAATAACATACATGTGGTGAAGGTCTCTAAGAACCTCCTACGAGCTCTTCAACTATGCTCCAAAGTATTGGTGTTCAAGATACAAATTGAATTTGTAATATAAGATTAAGAGGTCGTTTGGAAGTTGGGAGTCTATGAATATGTATATTCTCACAATGTATGTATTTTAAGTGCATGTTCAGTTTGTATCATAAAAAGATTTGTACAAAAATGTATTGGTACAAACTTAATTTATACTATAATGTCAAAAAATACAAGTTTGGTTTGTACCATAAAAGAACTAGTGCAAACTAAATTTATACCATGAGTCCATGACTGCAAGTTCATTCTCTAACCACAAACATTTATTTTCTTAAATCAAACAACCGATACTATAAAATAATGTATAATTCTTCACCATAATAACAAACCATACTCTCAGTGGCGGACCCACAGCCAACCAAGAGAGGTCGGCTGCACTCTCTTGGATTGGCAATCCCACACAAAAAAATACACGTTGGTAAGCATGTAATCTACCCACAGATTTCAAGATTACATGATATCTGCGATTTCACTGTTTTTCTTGTTTCATTTTTGGACAGATATCATGATATTGGTGCACCATGTAATTCTAGAATTCATGTGACCATGATATCTCAAATGCTTTGGGTTTACCCAAAGTATTTGAGATTTCATGCCAAATTATGTGGGTTCTACCATGAGAACTCATGCAAGCCAAACAATGCATTGTAATATTACACAAGTTCTCACAACTCAACCTACAATATACATGAATTCTTCAAATACACGAATTCTACATTACGTGCTTACCAAATGACCGCGTTATAATTAACCATGCAAGAAGAGGGATTGAACAGTTGACTTGGCTTGCATTAGAGTACAATTCCACAATTACAAAATAAACTAGCGGTTAAGTTTAGTTATACATTAAGAATATTTATTTAAAAGAAGTGACATCCTTGATTGTTTGGATGACGAATATGTTTTAGATATTTTTGGATTATGAAAACACGTCGAGTAATGTGGATCATTGTAAAAAAAAATTAGGCATGTTTTTTTTTTGGCAAAATACACCTAAATAGCCACAACTTTATAAATAAAATAATTCAATCAACCTTTTACTTCTCTTCTAAATCGTCGTTCCCAATCTAGACTCTAGAGAAGTTCCCCGATCACACGCCTCCGCCGGCGACCACCACCCACAGTCTCAATTCTAAGCTTTACGTATAACTAAAAAAACTAAAAAACCGTACCGTACCTAGAAAAACCTCCTACCGAAAGCAAAATCGGTAGATGGCAGTTTGTCGTATCAAACAGTTGAACCACGATTAAAAAATGATTTCAGCATAAAATACTCTATCACTGATTTTTTCGGTACAATCTCTGATACGATTTTTCGATCCTTGATTTTGACCCACCTTGTCAATATTCCTGGCTACGCCACTGCATACTCTCATCTTAGTTGTTTTTTTTATCCAAGATAAGCCCCCAGGGCCTTGGCCGAACAAATATATAAAACTTATAATAATAAAAAACATTAGCCCGTATGCAATCAGACTCCCGATAAAAGAGGCTTTTTTGCCACGAGGTGGGCAGCTTCATGAAAGATCCGAGGAGCAAAGACGCGACACTGACA
Organism: Linum tenue; assembly: GCA_946122785.1. NCBI lineage: Eukaryota > Viridiplantae > Streptophyta > Magnoliopsida > Malpighiales > Linaceae > Linum > Linum tenue. The sequence goes on from CAMGYJ010000009.1 coordinate 50,191,555, forward strand.
CAGAGAGCCGAGAAGAGAGAAAGAACTTCCCTTAAAATATTTGACTTTAGAATGGGAAGACTTCCTTGATGTAACTACTCGAAGGGAAAGCCAATTAATTATTTCTCTTTTAATCAGCGATAATTAAGAAAATAAATAAGTTAGTAAATAAGATTCCATATCTTACCTCGTAAGTCAACAAGTGAGACATCACCGGAGGAAAGAATTTAAATTAAAAAGGAAATTTGCGTACATGGCGTCGCATGTCTCGCCTCGGAGCTAAATTCGAAGACAAGATGAACTTTGATGGCGGCGACCGGAGAAGAGCCTGGAACCCCAGGACTCCGATCGCCACCACATCTGAACGTAACCTTGGCTTCACCGGAAAAAACAAGAGAGTAACCGGAAAAATGAACAAACTTATATTCAAATATATATCTTACCTTAACCCAAATCCTATCGGAGGGAGGGAGCCGGAGATGGAGTTGCCGGAGAGATCCAACGTAACGCTGTACAGCAGCATAAACGTATCTCGCTCGTAGGATCAAACAAAGTTTCTTACTATGTGTTCAGTATAATGAGACTAAAAATCATATATGTGAACATCTTTTTTGTCATTTTCTGCTTATCATTCGAACGAGAAATTAAAACCTAATCGTTTGGGTTACAAAATTCACGAAAAAATGATCTAATCTAATCTTCAAATGAGCCAAAAAGTTGGCCAATTCGTTATAGATAGCTTGTTGATGATTGATTCGAGAGGCAATCAGTTTTTTTATAGGAAAACCTATATTATTTCTTCAAGTGGTAAAAATATTACAGGAATAAGCTAAAAGCTGAGAGACCAGAAAAATTGGTGGTCTTGTAACCCACACTTCTATTTCTTCCCAACCACAGGCGGTATGGGCCATTAAATGAGCAGCCTTGTTGCTGTTTTGGCCCGAGAAGCCCACTTGAATCGGACCCATATTACTCAGGTGGTCACGTAAGTCTTCGCAGAGAACTCCTTCTTCAATCATCACCTTCTCCTCTCTTCTCAATATCCGGGCAACACTCAGAAAATCTGTCTCAATTTCATACTGGCCAAAATCATGCTCCACTGCTAAATCAATACTCCATCTAATTGCCAAACACTCTGCCGTTTCCGGTGTCCATTGGACTCGGCTCCTCTTCACTGCCGCCAGGCAGAACTTCCCTTCTCGATATCTTATCACCATCCCAAAACCAGAACCCTCCCCCTCGAAACATGCAACATCAATGTTAACCTTGAAATCCACATAAACGGGGGAATCCAACGATATTCCTTCTTCTCCTGGCCTCCTTTTGTACGCTGCTGATACTCTTGGTATTCCTCCAGCCATCGCTCCGCCTTTATCATTATTTCACATTCTTCAAGTTTTTTTCTTATTCCATAACTGACTGTTTCTCTCTTCCCAGATAAACCAGAGAGCTACGTGGAATTTGTTAAGGAGCTCCTCTGAAGTTGTCGCCTGCAGTTCTGCCATCAATTCCTCACTAGTAAGATCTTTCCCCTTCTCGAACAAAGAACAGAGAGAACTAGGTCTCCAAACTCAACGAACTCACCCACATTCTTGGAAAAAAAAATGTTGTTGGGTTTCTCTTAATCCACAGAAAGAACATTCGTCACAACCCTTATCAATTCGATCAACAATTTGGCTCTTGTTGGGAGAATGGATTTGATCCATTTCCAAGCAAAAACCTTAACTTTTGGTGGGATGTTTAGTTCCCTAATATGTTCCCAGTTGATGGGAGTATAAAGTTCTCCCAATTCTTCCTCCTGCCTAGTTGTCCAAAGCTTGTATGTTGATTTTACGGTATAGAGTCCTGACTTCTCCGCCCCCCAAATCCTCTGATCCTCTGCCGGTTCTCTAGGAATAGGGATTCTTAAGATCCTCTGTCTATCCACTAGACTAAAGTGTGCTTGTAGTAGAGGAAAGTTCCAGGATCTACTTTCCAAATCCATTAACTCTCCTACTGAAGTGGTAGGGGGAGATATAGAGGGTTCCACCTTCTAGTTCGAAGCCGAGGGTACCCATTTATCATGTCATATATCAATTTTGTGGCAGTTTCCAATCCTCCACCTCAAACCTTGTCTGACCACTCTTTTAGCCGCTAGAATACTCCTCCAGATTTAACTGAGATTATAGCCTTCTTCCGCTTTCATAATGTCTATGTTTGGGTGGTATTTAACTTTTAGAACCCTTGCCACACGCGAGGAGGGGTTTTAAATGATATTCCAAATCTGTTTTCCTAAGAGAGCTAGGTTGAAATCATGTAGATTCCTGAAACCTAACGGCTAGACCTCCAAGAGGCCGTCAGTTTCAATGAACAAAAGTCGAGAGATTGCTTATTGAATACCAATCCGGAGAGATCTGGTTCAACCCTAATTTACTCGGATCAACCAAACTGGTTCTTCTCTTGTGGGCCAACCACGGATCGAAGTATATTCCGCCCCTCAACGCACCGTATCCATCTTCACCGCTTCCTTCCTTCCTTCCGACTCTTCGTCAGCCGGTGGGTGAGAAGGGCTCAGGGCAAAAAAAGCGCACCAACATCAACGGAACGGAACGCAGAAAGTAAAGCTTCTTCTTGTTCGGCCACAAATTTCTTTGGCTTTCACTGGACTGTTCCCAAGAATCCCCGACCTTCCTTCCGGTGCCGGAAGCAGAATCGGGCATTTGCCGCCGTCTAAAAAGGTCCATTCTTTTGCCTTCCTTTACCCTTTTTTTTTTCTGCGTGGCATATAGTTCTCCTAGAGTATTAGACTGCTGGGTAGTCCAATTTTTGCATTGGGTTTAGTCCAACGAACCTGAAACAGCCTGCTGAGTCCGACTCACGAGTCGAACGAATTCCTGTTTTGGCTCAGCAGTGGATGTTCCCTCTCTATTGATCACATTGTCTGCGTGCGAGCTCGCCGACTGTGCCAAAACCCAAGTCAGTTAAATCATGGTGAGTCGTTAGGTTTTCTGAATTTCCCCTCTCCTTACCCTGTCCTGCTCCCTACTTAGATAATATAATGTTTGGTTTCTTTTCCTTTCAAGAATCTGATTGTTTTCTTTGAACTGCATTTGGGCATTGATCAAGCAACGAGACATTAGGAAGTGGCTGATGAAGCCACATGATAAAGGCAACGGCAAAGATGCACAGTCAGCCTCAGCTGATGCAGAGAATAAATCTTCTCCATTGGAGTCCGATCCTGAACCTCCTGTGAGTATTTCCTCTCTCTCTCTCTCTCTCTCTGCGATTTGTCTAAACTTTTCAACGTTGGCGAAAGATTGAAATGCAATTTGGGTGGTATTAGATTAGGTCATGCAATGGGTTTTTGATTCGTAATGTCACTTTAGATATGTTTGCAATTTTCCGTCCAGCCAGTGTCAAAGCTACCAAAATTACCTCTTTTTATGATGAAGCAAGTGTTTGTCTACTGATGGTTTTATTGGCTACCCATTTAGGTGAAGGTTGATCAGCAAAGTGCAGGTAGAAGGAAAACCAGCAAATACTTTGCGGATAAACAGAAGCCGAAAGAGGAAAAAGAGGTGGTGACAACCCCAGCAAAGAGAAAGGCTCCGGGTGATGGTAGTCCAGCTGTGAAAACAACACCTCCTAGGAAGATGCAGAAAGTTAATGATGACGATGAAGATGATGATGACTTTGTGGTGCCACGTAAAAAGGTCACAGCTGAGGCCACCCCTAATAAGAAACTGAAGAGTGGGTCTGGCAGGGGGGTCAGTCAGAAGGCTATAGAAATTGATGCGAGTGACGAAGATGATGGTGAGGATTCTAAACAGCCTCCTAAGGCTGGCGGAAGAGGTCGTGGTGGTAGAGCGGCAGCTGGGCGTTCAGCTGGTGGACGAGGAAGAGGGGCTAGCCAGAAGGCTTTAGAAAATGATGCGAGTGATGAGGATGAAGCTGAGGACACTGAACAACCTCCTAAGGCTGTTGGAAGAGGTCGTGGTGGTAGAGGTCCAGCTGGGGCTTCAGCTGGTGGAAGAGGCAGAGGTGGTGGCCGTGGTGGATTTATGAACTTTGGTGAAAGGAAAGATCCTCCACATAAAGGAGAAAAGGTGCAAAGCATTGAAAGGATAGTCTTTTGTGCTGTTAATTATGAAGTTTGATCCACTTACACAATTGTTTTTTTTATTTTTTATTATTGTCTTAGGAAGTCCCAGAGGGTGCTCCCGACTGCTTAGCTGGTTTAACTTTCGTAATAAGTGGCACTCTTGATAGGTACTCACTCTTATTTTCTGTAGGTCACAGTCTGTTTTCTGAATCAGACTTAGCTCCTTATGCTTGTTTTATTTGTTAAACTAGCACTCTTGATAGGTACTCACTCTTATTTTCTGTCACTCACAGTCTGTTTTCTGAATTCAGAGTTAGCTCCTTATGTTTCTATCATTCATTAAAGCGTCCATAGTTTCAAGATTTTATGTCTGGTGTTACGGTTTGTATTCTTTCTGCTTCTCATGATTGGTTTGTCTGTCATCAAATTTGCATTGTTTACAGTTTGGAAAGAGAAGAAGCAGAAGATTTGATTAAACGCCATGGAGGTCGCATTACTGGATCTGTCAGCAAGAAAACGGTCTTCCCCTTTTCCATTTTGACAGTGTTTCACTGTGTAGTCATATCGCCATGTTATTGATGATCCTCATTTGCAGAGTTTCCTTCTGTGTGACGAGGATATTGAGGGGCGAAAATCTGCCAAAGCTAAAGAGCTTGGGTATACTAATTTCAAAACTGAATATCGTACTTTTGTTTACCAAGTTTCTGACCCTTTCCAAGTTTGCCTGATTTGAGGGCTACATGTGCAGCACTCCATTCCTTACGGAGGATGGTCTTTTTGATAAGATCCGCTCATCGAAACCTGCAAAGGTGCCAGCAAAAGAAGTGCCAAAGAGTTCTGTGGAGAAAGCTTCACCCCTCCCCAGGAAAAGTCCTCAAAAAGCAGAAGTGAAGGGTATGATCAGATATTGGAATTCTTTTCCTCGGTCCTTATACATTTGATTTTTTCAACATGTCTGTTTCTTAGCACTGGACGCATTGATGTTTTCTGTCATTCACCTGTATATATAATATTTGTACCACAAAAATTGTTCTGCCTCTAGATAGGCAGAATGAGGAACTAACTTATGTCTTGAGGATGGTGCTTGTTATGATGGTTCTTAATGTCTAGAATTTTTGACAGTTTGGTACCAGTAACTGCCTTAATGTTTTCTTGCAGTGATGTACTGCACATGTTGCTTATTATATCTGATTTAGATTGGTCCACTTGCCCATTGTGTTTGTCGTATTAAGAGGGTTAAAGCGGAGTTAAGGTGAATGAAGAAGATGTTAAACCCTATATTTTATTTCTGGAATCAAACTAGAAACCCTGGTGTTATCAGCGTGTCTCTCCTATTCATGCTTGCGTAAAGCTACATGTTCTGCAGTTGAGTGGTTTATGTGGTCTCAAGATGATGTTGCTTATAATTAGTTTACTGTCATTTGTGCTCAACTTGATGAATGAAAGAGGGGATTCTTTTCTCCCCTGTTCTCTCTCTAATCTTTTTGGGTGGCGATCGGGGAATTTTTCCTATTTCGATTTGCTTATGGTCAAATTTCTTGTACAAAGCAGTATTTAATTCTTTTTTCCTTTTCTTGTTTATAGGTAAATCTGTAGCACATTGTTCTGCTGATAAGGCTTCAGCCAAAGCTGTTTCTCCTGCAAAGAAAAGGCAAACCATTGAGCACTCCTCACTGCCATGGACCGAGAAATATAGGCCTAAAGTTCCGAGTGACCTAGTTGGAAATCAATCTTTGGTACAGCTTTTTTATATAAGATGTGTGCATTCGACATGTCTCTCTATATGATTGGTATGATGATTATCATTCTTCTAAACATACATAGGTTAACCAGCTTCATACTTGGTTAAAGAGCTGGAATGATCAGTTCCTTGGAAATGGAAAAAAAGTAAAGGGTAAAAACCAAAATGATTCTAGTGCCAAGAAAGCCGTGTTACTAAGTGGAACGCCGGGAATAGGGAAAACAACGTCTGCAAAGCTGGTCTGTAAGATGCTTGGTTTTCAAGCAATTGAGGTGACTTATCTTTCCCTATCGTATTCCTATTGAACTATCAACCTTTTCTGTTTATTCCTTTTAAAGCCAGCTTAATTTTCGCATCTTATTCAGTTTCTTTATCTGATGCTTAGGTCAATGCAAGTGACAGTCGCGGGAAGGCAGATTCAAAAATAGTCAAAGGAATTGGTGGAAGCAATGCAAACTCCATAAAGGAACTTGTCAACAATGAATCTCTGGGATCTAGAATGGACAGGTTTATCCTATTCTTTACAATCACAGTGTGGAAGATGTATTGTTGTGCCCTCCAACCTGAGATTTATTATTTTCAAATTGTAGGCTACAACATGAAAAGACAGTTCTCATCATGGATGAGGTAGATGGGATGTCTGCAGGAGATAGAGGTGGTGTGGCTGATCTTATTGCTAGCATAAAGATCTCCAAAGTGCCTATTATCTGTATCTGTAACGATCGATACAGTCAGAAGCTAAAAAGTCTTGTAAATTACTGCCTGCCTTTGAACTTCCGCAAACCTACAAAACAACAGGTTATGCATTTTTTTTTACTCTCCATATTCTGGTTTAGCTACTGTTTCTTAAATTTTGTTATCTTATTCTTGGATTATCTAGACTTTTTGAAACTAGATGGATGTAATATTTGGAGGATCCATTCTGTCCTTAAGCATGTTGGGTCTCCATTGGAAATCTCCTGTTTCTTACTTAACCTTTTGCCCGTCATGCTTGGCCTTTCTGTTGGACTCACGTTTTTTGGTACATTGATAGATGGCAAAGAGGTTAATGCAGATTGCAAATGCCGAAGGACTTAAAGCTGATGAGGTAAGTGCATCCTATGTTGCTCTTTGAATTTATTCTAGTGTTGCTATCCAGCGATATGTCAATGTCCATTTTCAGGGAGATTAGATATGGCTTCTGCAAGTCTATTTTTGACTAGGCATTTGGATACTTGGTCAAACTCCATTTTTTCTATATCAATTTTGTTACCCCGCTGCTATTTGTCGATAATGTGGTCACAAGTCTCATTTGTTATTGACATGTGTTCCTAAGAATCAATAAGCAGTTCTTAAATTTTCATCTATCAATTCTTGTTGATTTCACTTAATGTTGCATTTAACTACTGCATGGCTTTTCTCTCTTTGTGGCTCTACCTGCTTTTCTTTACCAGATCGCCCTTGAGGAACTCGCAGAAAGAGTGAACGGAGACTTGCGGATGGCAGTAAATCAATTGCAGTACATGAGTCTTTCCATGTCGACTATTCAGTACAGCGACGTGAAGCAACGCCTTCTAAGCAGTGCAAAGGATGAAGATATCTCACCATTTACAGCCGTCGATAAGTATGTGTTTCATGCTCCTACTTCACCTAAACGGTCTGATGCTTCACCTAGACGGTCTGATACCTTTGGTTGAAATCCTCTCTTTTAGCTTAAGCATGTGAAAAGGATGGCACCAATTTTCCAAGCCTTTTCTTTTATTACATCTTTTGTTAACTAACCTTCAGACCTAGTCTACCAAGAGGTTTTGCAATTCACCATGGAGTGTGCAGTCTTGGTAGAATTGAGTGCATGGTCGGGCCTCTTTCTTGAGCTTGTCCGTTAATAGCAATTTGTTCTCCATTACCGTATTTATTTTGTTAGGAACCTAGCACTAACTCGCTGATGTTGGATTTAGGCTGTTTGGCTTTAACGGAGGGAAGCTGCGAATGGATGAGCGGATTGACCTCAGCATGAGTGATCTAGATTTGGTCCCTCTTTTAATTCAGGTATTTGTATCTTTAACTATACTTGGTGAGAATATATATGATGTCTCATGACCATACATAAGATAATGTATGTATCAGGACCATGCCAAATCAAAGGTAGGTAATGGTGTGAGACATTCTTAGCTGCTTCTGGAAATGTTCCAGTTGAGATGTTCTTGTGAATTTAACTTCCCGTTTCGTATCTGAGTCCTTTTAAGGAGTCTTCTTTAATTTTAAAACATTTCCAGATGAACTCGTATTTCTAGCTTTGTTTTTCGCATTGAAATTTAAATCGCAAGGAATTGAAACTTTGGTTGAAGTTGGTCAATGAGATAAATTAATTACATTCAAATTGACCACTTTATATGTAGTCAAATACTTGCAGCTCATAAATCCTGTTTGTTATTGACAGGAAAACTATATTAACTACAGGCCTAGTGTTGCTGGGAAGGATGAAAATGGGATAAAACGGTTGAACTTGATTGCTCGTGCTGCAGACTCGATTGCGGATGGCGATTTAGTAAATGTACAGATCCGAAGACATAGACAGTGGCAGCTCTCCCAGGCCAGCTCCCTAGCATCTTGCATCATCCCGTATGTCACTTAAATATGGCTCTAACAGTTGTTTCTTGACTTTGTTTGGTCTTCTCTTGGAAAGTTTTACATTATTTGTTGATTTTCCCTACCAGTGCTGCATTATTACATGGGCAGAGGGAGACCCTTGAACCGGTAAGTCTGTGTCTTGCCACAGTAGTACGGCAGCCTAATTATTATCGTATTTGCTTGTAACTGGATCTATTTGCTTTTTCAGGGGGAAAGGAATTTTAATAGGTTTGGAGGCTGGCTAGGAAAGAACTCAACTATGGGAAAGAATGTGAGACTATTGGAGGATCTACATGTTCACCTTCTTGCATCTGGGCAATCAAATATGCGGAGGTAAAAAACTTGAAGCAGTTTGCAGCTACTATGATCTCTTTAGTTTGTTTTAACCATGTTAGACATTGTAGAGTGCCTAGTCGTTCTGAGGGGTACTATTGATATTTAAATGTAGTTTCTGCTATTCACGTTGATAATTGTTTATAATTTTTTTAAGCAACATAATCTAAATTATTAAATGACTGATGCTACCAGGGGTGCTCTTCGGCTTGATTATATTACGCTTCTCCTGAAACAATTGACTGATCCTCTGCGAATGCTGCCCAAGGTGTGTGCTCTCTCTCTCTACCTTTGTTTTTTTTTTTTTGTTGCTATTCTACTGTGAAGGAGTGAAACATGTATCTAATCCCGCAGTCTTTCTGAAACATGATCCAGGATGAAGCAGTAGATAAGGTTGTGGAGTTCATGAATGAATACTCAATAAGTCAGGAAGACGTGGAGGCAATTATCGAGCTGGCTAAATTTAAGGTAGGCACCAACTACTTTGTTGACGTGCTCGAGCTTGATTATGCTTATTGAACTTATAAGATTGTCTTACATATTATTGGCATCTTGGATCAGGGGCACCCAAATCCATTGGATGGTGTTCCATCGGCCGTTAAAGCAGCTTTGACGAGAGCATACAAAAACAGATCAGGATTGGTACGCGCTGCAGATATGGTCCCAGTCCCCGGGATTAAAAAGGGCCCTAAGAAGCGCATTGCAGCAATGTTGGAACCATCTGATGAAGGTTTAGGGGAGGAAAATCTTGATGCAGTTGATGCGACCGATGAAGAGAACTCTTCTGACACGGAGGATCAAGGTAATTTATTATATCGTCTTTTTCGTGTTTGTTGTCGCTATCAGTAGCCCATTGCTAGCTTCATATATTTGTTGATCGAGAAGTTATACATGGCTGCCAATCCTGAACTGACTCGAGTGTTCTTCATGGTCCATTTGCCAGAAAGCACTCTTGATGGGGCGAAACTGCAGAGTAGCCTGCAAAGTTTAAACTCCAAAGGTGAGTGAACCAGTTGGACAATGGTCGTTTTTCAACTAGTCCATTTTCAAAGTATTTTCACCTAGATCAACTGAGCCAGATTTCTTAAGATTTTTACATCTGTGATGAACATTGATGGAATTGCTCTGTTATTTTCTGCCTCGCGTGGATATATATAACACAGGAATAAAAGTTGAGATGGAACTGAAGGGTGCCCCTAATTCAAATGGGAAGAAGAAAGCGGGAGGTCGAGGTAAAGGGGCATCGACTGCTGGTTCAGCAGAAAAGAAACCTGCAGGTAGGGGAAGAGGTGGTGGGTCGGGTTCTTCTGGGACTAAGAGAAAGAGATAGTTAAGAGCTACACCGAAGATTACCCGTTGAACACACTACCGAGTCCATGCACTTCTCTACAAGTTGGATGTATAATTGCCTATTTGGTAACTTGCTGGTGAACTGTAGATGCATCTGGCATTGCATTGTTCGCCAGACCGAGTTTTCACACCTTAGCCCTTGCTCTTACCCTAGACTGAAAACCAAAAGAGCTGGTGTGTAGCTGCAAATCAAAATTTTCCGCTGCCTAGTACGGAAGAAAGGGTAAATAGTTTGCCAGTTGGATAGACTTTCTGGTTTTGGTAAGCTCTTGAGGTGCAAGCATTGGTTGTTCGCTTAGCTTCTGTCCTTTGTGAAGTGCGTTGGGATGGAGCTGATCTAGGATTGAACACTTTGCTTGAAACCTACATGTTTCTACGAGTCTCAACACAGACACTTTGATTTGATGGCTGTTCATAGATGTCATTGGTTACTGGTTAGAACTAAAACCACGACCATATCGGTTAATCTAGTAGTAACCACAGATACTAACTATAGTGAAAAAGAGGCTCTCGTAAGTTTCGTCCTATAAGATCCAATAAACGCGCCAAAACGTACCTGATAGACTGATGTAACAATGTTATCCACCATACGAGTTCCTAAACTTATACCACAAGAAATAATCACAAGGTTAGGCAAATGACCACCATGCCTTAACAGCAACGAGCGTAGGACTGAAATGTTGAGAATCATATAGTTTGGGGGTTCAATCGTTAAGAGGTGAAAAAAGGGATGGCTGATTTGTACTTTATCCTTGAGGCAAATAAGTCTGCAAGTGGAAAAGGCCATCTGGAGAGTGGAGACCTGCAATTCTGCACAGCGGCGTGGTGGTTAGCTCTGTGATTGAAGACGAAGAGAAAATCCGAAGGAGATAAGAGGAAAGCAGACGCCGCAGTAGAAGAAAAGCCATGGGGGATTCTGAGAAATCGTTTCTGATCAGGCAGTGGGATGAGTACAAAGGGTTCTGGGCAGAGAGGTTCTCGTTTCTAGACAATTACTCGAGGTTCGTCAAGCGCGACAAGCCCCTCCCGTCTTGGTCCTCCGATGACGTCCAAGAGTTCATCGCTTCTGATCCCCATCACGGCCCCACTGTAAGTTCTTATCTCTCTGATCTCTCTTTCCCCCCCTATTCTTTTCCGATTGTTGGCGTCGTCGAATCTCATTTTGCACAGTTCCTCAGCTGTCATCGCGCTTGTTCCGTGATCTAATTTAGGGAAAGTCTTTAGTGGGAAACTCATTGATTGAATAGGAGATTATGCGGGATTCCTGTTTCGTGTTCCTTAATCTGATTTGGAGCTACTGATAATGGTAGAGTATTACAAATAGCTTTTGATGATGGAAATGTAACGAGGAGTTAGGAGATGTATTGCTTGTCTCTTACAAAAATTCGTTTGATGCGTTTGTTATTGCTCCTGCTGTTCGATGAACTCTCAAATTTGGAGGGTACTAGTTAAGAGTAGAGATATTGCTTCCCTCATTTGCTGTATGCAGTCATTGTCAAGGAATCTTGAAATCGTACGCATCTGACAAGGACGTTGTCGTCGTTCAGATTGACGATTTCATAACGTATTACTTTATTAGAACAATTTTTGGCCGAGCTTGATCTGTTTTATGATGCAGAAGAAGACTCTGTTCTGTATCTTTTGAGTAATGGCTATACACCTTTATATGAAAAGCATATATTCTTTCGGGGATCATGTGCTTTGGTTTGCTAAATCTCCTTACGTTTACCTGTCAAAGGGAAAAATTAAGCAGCTGACCATTTTGATGCAGTTGTTTTACTACCTGGTCTTTTATGTTTGCTTCAACCATCAAAAATTCAAAAGCACTAGTTTTAACTCTCCTCTGGTGTTCCTATTTCGTATCCGTAAAAATGCATCAAGTCTGCTTAACAGAACCCATGAGCCGTCTGTTTCTTTTACTCTTCTGCTTGATTTTTTCCTTCAAATCATTGGTTTCTACACTGTTCCTGTAAACTTACGTTATGAAAATGCATGGTAAATGAAGAGTTGTTGATCTTTTCAGCTGAAGACTGCTAGAGAAGCAGCATCCTTTGGTCTGACTGGAAGTCTTCTTGGAGCAGTATCAACTGCTGCTTTCGCCTGGAAATACTCAAAGAGCCCACATGGTAAGCATGTGCACATTTTATGATAGTGAATTACCAAAGCTGTTCATCTCCTGGTGATAGTTAGTCTTGGTATAGGGTTGCACTACATCTGCTGCTCTCTTGGGGCTGCGAATGGAAGGTTGAAATAACAATGATGTAGTGAAAGCGGATTAGGCTTCCCCCCTGAGTTCATACATGGATGCTCTAGGTTACTCAGCCTCTTGTACTAACCTCCTTTTCCGCAGGTGCTGGGCTGTCCTTCATTGCCGGCGGTGCATTTGGTTGGACATTTGGTCACGAAGTCGCTAACCACTGGTACCAGCTTTACAGGATGGACACTATGGCCGCACAGGTCAAGTTCTTGGAATGGTGGGAGAAGAAATCCGAAGGGCACTCGTAAGATTTCAGAAGATCCCGATCCCCAACATCCATCGCTTTCCCCTTCCCCCCGTGTTTTGATTTTGAAAGATCCTGTAACTGTTGATTGCTCTCTCTTACTGAAGATGTTATGGGAACCGGGGAGGCTGTCGCCTTCTCTTTTTCTGGAGTCCTTTCTGTAGGATTGTTGAATGATAACATTGCAGGCTGTTGCGGGTTGGATTTCAATCCGTCGTAACAGTAATAATAGTAATAGTTACAGGTTGGTTTTTTTTTCTCTCGCTGGTGATGAGATGGCAATTTCCTGGGTGTTGTTGAGGGTTTTCATCATGCTGTTCTTATTTAATTGTGGGATCGGAAATCCCAAGTTTGAGGCCCAATCGATCTCCATTGCCCAACCTCTATCCATTCCAAACAAGGCAATAAGAACTTAAGTTTTGCTGGTTGCAAACAACCTATAGGCCATAAGGAAAAGTCCATAAATGAATATCCAACCTTCAAGGGTCTAAATAATCTTTAATCATCTCATAACTCAGAATTTTTTAGAAAGTACACATTGTTAATTGAAGCCAACTTAGATTATGCCGAATTTGGCTATGAAAAAACTAGAACCAACTCGGATATGGTGCTCAGGCGGCTTGAGAGAGCATGCTCACAAGGCACCCAGTCGTCCGAGCTTTCAACACGTGATTCAACAACCATGTGTCTTTGTGAGCACGTTCTCGTAAATGTGTTGCGAGCATAAAAGCAAAATTGAACTAGAGCGATGGAATAAATAGAGAAAGAGGTGAGGGAAAGGGGGACAGGAAACGTGCCTCAGCCTCAAAGTTCCACTGCACCATCAAAGAAGCATATCTATGACAGCATCAAAGTGACAATTTAAGGTACATACTATTATTATATATAATCCTCGCAGTGAGTCTAATATACAATGATAATAAGAATCTATCTTTATATATATATTATGTGTAATAGGTCTGTCTTTCCCAGTCCAAATCCAGAATAGCCTTTTCTTTATTCTGAATCATGGAGCTCTCTCTCTATTGATCAACCAACAATTGCACTCAAACCGATCCATCCATCCGATGAGATTAGTCCACAGATATGCCTTATCTGCAAAGGAGAATTACACAAGGTGACGATCATAGACCACATTTTTCCAGGGATCAATCACTTTTTCCCATTGCTTCATGGCAGGATGCTTTGGATGATCCAGTAAGCCATCGATTTTATTAATCCATACGGGAGCATTATAACGATGAAATCATATAGTTGTAGCATGCTCAGGCTAGAGTCAAAGAGAGTGGAGACCATACATACCTGATCTAACTGAAATCCTTCGAGTTGAAGCAATTGCTGAACCTTTATCAATTTGTACCAGAAGCAGCAGCAGGTGGAGCATGCATATTGGTGCCGGTGCCAGTACCAGCAAGAATGCCTTCATCGCCGCCAGCTTCTGATATATGTTCATGGTTGTTTTCTTGGGCTGCATTATTATCCACCTCTCCGTTTGATGCCGAAGAAGTGCTTGTTATTTCTTCTTTCTCTCTAGAATCCAGACGCTCCATCATGCGAGAAACCGTTGCAATTCCGGCATTAACCTCTCTTCTAACATCAGAACTGAGGTCTGCCATTGCAGTGTTGCGAGAAAAGAATCTCTCCTTCCAACCCCTTGTGCTCTTCGAAATTGATTCCTTATATCTGAAACGAAGAAAAAAATAGTTGAATTTACCAATCACAATTACCACCCTTATGAAAATGCAAGAAACGAGGCTTAGTGAACGTACCTCATTGAAACTGCATTAAGCTTAGATTTGATCGAATCTGAGATGGACTGGAGTTCAGATGGCCCGGCTCTGTCTTGACTATCTGGCGAAGACTGACTAGGAGATCTAGAGAGAAGACACAAGTTCAGTTTAAAGGCTGCAAACAGAAGGACAATGGTAACTTCATTGGAGCCTTGACAGAGAAGAAAGCACAACAAAGCAGTACCCAGTGTTTGGGGAAGTTCTATGTTGGCTGATAACAACACCAGAGCCAGAAGCGGGTGAGCTAGTATGGCCACTTCTTGATAATGGTGTAGCCACTTGGGGAGATGCTTCTCTACTATTTGGAAGTGGAGAAGAGTCACCAACACCTCTGACCGGAGAAGATGGTGCCGCTAGTGTAGCCATTGAACCCGGTTCAACCTCTCCTCTCTGAGTTGGGGAAGCGCCAGTTGGACCAGTGGCTGGCCCATTATGATGACTAGAAAACACTACATATTGTGGACGGCTTTGAGATGATGACCTATGTCGGGAACCTTCTCTTCGAGAAACATGACGTCGTCCCATTGCAGCAGCAGCAGCCAGGTGCTGAATTATACGCTCTTCAAGTTCAGCTTCATTTATACCAACTGGCAGCTGAATTGGCAAAAGAACTTAACTTTAGAAAATTACACATTGGATAAGTTTAATAGCATGAAGAATTTTACTCAAGCCGGAACTGAAGTAGAAGGAGATGAAAGTTTATGCAGGTGAGATACACACATGTTGCAATTCGAAGTCCCCCAGAGTTGGATGATGAAATATGGCAGAATTCCTAGGTGGATTCAATCTTATATTTCTCTCACGTTCTACAGCTTCGAGCAGTTCCTGACTGTTATAGAAAAATCAAAATCAGCAATTGCTTCCCCATTGTCAGTAATTCAAGGATGATATAAACAGGAGTTTAGGAGATGAACCTGGTTGGATCCTTCAGGGAAATAGATTGCCAACACATTGGGCACTGGGAGCTTCTTTGGCACCTGATTTGGATATAAGGTTGCAACTTAATACTTTTACCAACTAAAAGAAAAACAGAGTGCATTTGATCTTTAGCACTTCCAATAGAAATACCAGATACCCACACCAAAAATATGAAAACCAAAAAATCACATAGTTTAGTAGAAGGGCTTTCTACTTGAATGTCACCCAGGACATCAAAAGAGGTTGATGATCACATTAATTAGGGAAAGGCTTTCCCACTTGATCATCACATGGAAAAAATTGCAAGTCTTTACACATACATACAATGACTGCCAAATATTATGTATAAAATCTGAGGTCAAAGAAGAGGATAGGCTAACAATAATAGTAATATGGTCAACGGTCATTCGGAACTTTGAATGATCTCTACTGACATTTTATGAGAATACATGCATTTCATACAATACAATGTTCTTCAGAATAAAACATCCCGTCAATTCATGTCTTTGGAGTAGATTCTACAACCAATCACATTTCTCTCTCACAATATCATTCAACAGATTTATAGAGCACATAGCTCTAGGATCCCAAACCGCTGCTAGAATAAATTCACACAGGAGGGCAGTTTCATAGCAACTGAACACTACCATTGCCATCATCACGAGTATAACTTTTCACCTGAAGCATCAAATATGGGTCGCATACCATAACACTAACTTCTTTCCTCAAATCAACATTGTAGTTTAAGTTTTGGAGTGATAAAGTCTAGTTATCAGGAATCGAACTCCCATGCCATCATGTAAGAGACATTCAGTGAGATGTCGGTGGGAGCTCATGATAAACGCAGGCTTTAGACCCGTCCACTTCCAAATAGCGTTTCACATATGGACTAATAGAATATATCTGAGACCTATCACTAATATAAATGCCTCCCGCAAGACTGTAAATGTAGCAAATAATCTGACCACGGAAATCAAAATTCGAGGGTTTAAATCGACGCACCATTCAAGGACGCATTGAAGATGGAACTCATGCTTGCAAGTGGTCAGCTGCAAAAGAGAATTAAGGCCCCAATGAGAGGATGAGAGAAATAAAAAACAAGAAAAGCTCGCTTCAAGTAACAGTAACAGCAACAGCAAGTAGAAAGGTGTATAAAAGCAGAAACCCCCTAGTAGTGCCTACAGACATACAGTTGATGGATCACTGTCACAAAAGTCTTCAAGACATATGCTGCAAGCATCATCACAAGCATCCTGAATGCCTCCTTCCACGAAAGCCGCAGCAGACGTTAAATGCGCTTCCGGCTTCTTGCTCTCTTCCATTCCCTACAAAACCCAACTCAGAAAGTTTCAACCTTGAATCCGATAACAATGTCCAGGGTATGCAAATTACATTATCCGATCACTTGGATGTCACAAAAATCATCGAACGATCCAAATCTGTATAACTAAACCCTCACTAGACTGAAACTCCAACGAGTTCCCATCTCAATATCCCTCCTTAAATCATGATTACACCACCAATATCAGTCAAAAATTGCCCCTTCCTAACATCTAAGCAGTCCCCATAGAAGGCCAATTTCTCCAGCGAATTCCAGAACTGTTTTCATTCATTCATTCATCCAGAACTAGAAGTAGAGTTCAAAAACGAACTAACAAACAAATGAGCTTCAAATCAATCAGGACCAGTAACATAGATGGCGGAGGAAGAAATTCTTGGTCTCATTCAAACAAGCCGGCTGGAAACACAATTCAAACCACTCTCTCACCCTATCCACAACCAGAGAAGCCGCAAAAGAGACCCAATACAAAGCTCGGAAACAGAAAGAAAATATAAAGTGAGCGGAGATGACAACAAGTAGTGAGAAAAAGGGGGGTTTAAGCTATGGTCTCGTTACCTCCATGGATGATGGTAGTGGAATCCGATCAAACTATGTACAGATCGAGCTTCGGGTTTGCAGTCTGAATATAAATATGTACGCAGAAATAAGAGGACAGAAGAAAAACCCTATAAATCTGATGAGATGAGGAGGAGAAGAGGGGAGCAATTGCTTGTGGAGCTGTGGGTGGGGATAAAATGAAGAAGAAGAAGAAGTCTTTGTTCTTGTATGTGTTGATGGGTCTTTCCGAGTTTCTGTGAATTTTTTTGGTTTTTGTTTTGGGGTTTGGATTAGCGTTTTTTCTCCTTTCGTCTGCCCTTTCGGTGGTCTGTATGTGTCGTTAACTCGCTATGCGGGTGCGCGTGTGAGTCACCGCACTCTCATTTATTTCGCTTAACTTCTAATCAATTCTAATTGCGGGAATTTATTTAAATCAGACTTTTCAGGTCGGCATTGGGTAGTGGTCGGCATATGCCCGGTTCGGTCAGAACGGTCCAGAATTTCTTGTATTGTATCTTTTCATTTTGAGGCAGTGGTCAACATGTGCCCGGTTCGGTCACAAACTTACTATTGAATTGAGATGTCATAGAATGTGTTCTAATTTCTCACTACATTAAGGTATTTCATGTCATACTAATCTTTTCAGAACGAACATATATAAAATTTATCAATATATAGTTAAGTTGTTCTCTTATGACAATGAGAGAATTTAGGCCTTAAGAAAATTAGTTCAAGTTACATGCTGGTGTCATTTTATCGCATCAAATTAACGTTTGTGTCCATTCCCGAATTGTTCGTAAATCGACGGTTATGTCTGGATCGAATGATAGTGAATCGGTCCTGCAACAATCGATACAGTAGTTATATCATCTTAAATAGCTACAAGAAAGTAGTAGGAAAGTAAAAAAAATTCTGATGATAAGTATATAATGAATTCAACCCAAAGGAATCTTTACCTTTGATTAGGAGTCCTTTTGGATGAGAAACTGAGACACTGTAATGATCAATTTGACCCAATTGTATCAATTTGAGACAATTGGACCAAATTTAGAGGTGGCAATTAGGATCCAAATCCATGAATCCAATCCAATCCATCCACCAAATTATCCACCTAATCCAATCCATTTGATCCAAATCCAATTGGATTGGTGGATTCATGGATCAATCCATGGATCCAAATGGCAAATTACGATTTGGTACCTATATTTTTTATATTTTACATTTTGGTACCTAAAATTTATATTTTTATACGAAAAATATCATTGGAAAATTACGTTTTGGTACCTAAAAATTTTCATTATGACATTTTAGTACCTAAACTTTTCAAAATTTACATTTTGGTCCAAGCCTTGGATGTTATTTGGATTCATGAATCAATCCACCAATCCATTGGATCCAATCCATGAATCCACCAATCCATTGGATCGAATCCATTTGATCCATGGAGCCACGAATCCAATCCGCGAATCCACGAATCCGATCCAATTGCCACCTCTAACCAAATTGATCCGTTTACCACCATGAATTTTGGATGGATAAATTTGAAATGACGAACTTTGTATTGATTCGATCGTATTCAATTCCAATTGTCTCGGATGAGACCGATAATTCGAATCAACTCATTATAAAAGAAAACAATCGACTCTGTTTCGCTATGATAGAGCTAATATTGAATGTGTAGGAATAGGGGTAATTAGCATAAACGGTCACTAACCTTTTCACTTTGTACAAAACGGTCACAAAACTTCAATTTGTAACCTATCGGTAACTAACGTTTGGCCGTATTTCAAAACAGTGATTCCGTCCTTCTCCGTCGAAAACTCTGTTATATTTGTACAGTCAGCATGCCACATCACCAAATATATTAATTAAAAATGAAGTTAGAAAGACCCAACCCACCTGACTCCTATTCTGAACCCAACCCACCCACCCGACCATTATTGTATAGCTGCTCCCCTCTTTAAGAACCAGTAAACCCTTATTCCCTCTCAACCTCTTTGGTCTCTCTCATTTCTTATTTCCCCCTCTCTCAAACCTAGTCAGAGAACAAGAAAATCTCAATCCAAAATCTGTCTGGAGTAAAGAAGATCCAAATCATCATGGGTTCCCTCCCTACTTGCAAGTGTCAAGAAAGAGTTGTTCTTCTAACATCATGGACGGAAGAGAATCCTGGGAGAAGGTTCCTCCGCTGTAAGAGAAAGTACATGGTAAGGATGGTCGATTATGTTGTGATTTCAGTGTTCATAAGATGATTATTTGGTAACATTATCTTTCTTTTTCTTTTTATGAAGAAATTCCCCAATCATTGTGATTACTTTGAATGGGTCGATCCTCGAGTTGAAGATAGGGCAAGGGTTGTCATAAATGGTCTTTTAAGAAAGATTAACAACATGGAGAGAAGATCAAAGGAAGAGAGTCAGCTAGAGTGTAGCTCACATCTGAATGCCGCTGCATCTTTTACATCTACTGCAAGAAACACGGATCAATCTAAAATAGGCAACCGAAGTGAAGATCTATTTGCACGGATGATGAATCTGATTTATGTTGTTATTTGTGTAACTGTAGGAATAATTGTTGGTAGATATGTGTAATTGAACAAAAGCATTTATCATTGTTAAATGTGTGGTTGTGAACCTCTGTCCGATCTATAATTCTTAATGTTAGTCATTGTTGCTGGGTTTGTTGACTAGGTGTGGCTCATGTAACACAAAGGTCACACCCCGTGCTAACAAACAAAAAAAAGGTCAGACACGAAATCACTTGGTGACAGGTCGGTCATAATGGTTTAAAGGTTACAACCAAATGGTCATGATGGTTTTGGGGTTGTAACAAAATGGTCATTCGATAGTCTTGTACATGGAAGCAGGAATCTGTAAGATCAACTGCATAACACAAACCTGTGGAAGAATTAACACAAACCTGCAATTACATTTATCCTTAGAACATGTTCAAACATAAGGATTACAGTAGTTCGTCAAGACAATTACATCCTACTTAACATGGATAGGCTCATCAAAAAGGATGCATCGAGCCATCAACATGTTCAAAATTAGAGTTTCCTGAAGTTGCCACAGTGACAATCAGACCTCAACAAAAAATGAGGATGTACACTACCCTAGTGATGCTCGATCTTAGTTTTGAAGCCTGCCCGTACTACCCTTTCGAACTGTCACCTTGGTCCTCATTCTTAGACCTGCTAAGTTGCCTTCATAGTTCGGAGAAGAGGAAGGAATTATTGGTGTTGGCATGAATGTTAAACCTTCGAACCCCGCATGCTGAGGAGACAAAGCTGGTGGAGATGTGGCTGCTGGAGATGATCCTCCATGTCTAGGAGGGGATGCAGCTGCTGAAGATGATCCTCCATGATCCTGTTAGTAAATTCATAGAAAAATGCAACTTGTAAATGAATCATCAAGTGGAAATGTTTGAAGGAATTTATAGAAAGATACTGACCTTGCTGTGAAATCGACTGTTGTGACCTTTCTCATGGCATATGGTGCACGTCATCTCAATTCCAGCCTGTGACATAGCTTTATACTGTGTTCCATGCTTGTTTTTCTTGCTCTTCAACAACTCCCATGCTTCTTTGCGTCTCTTCTTTTGTCTAGGACCTCTCTTTTTCTCAACAAAGGTAGGCGACTCCAGTTCAATGCATCCTTCGTGAATCCATTGGGTGGAATCATTGAGAGGGCGGACAGCAATCGAATATGAACTCTTGCATCTATCCACCCGATAGCAATCAGCAACATAATTTTCAAGAGGTTCACTGTTCATTTGCATGCATGCTATTGCGTGTTGACAAGGAATGCCGCTTAGCTGCCATCGACCACATGCACAAGTCCGATTCATCATATCAACCACATACCTACCTCTATGAGATTGCACTTGGTACTCCCTATTCCCGTTGAAAGTCGGGAAACAAAATGCAGCCCAATCTTTGTATTTGTGCAACCTCTTAATTGGCTTTGGGCAAATAAGAATCCCTTTCTCCTCTAGACGCTTCATTTGTCTCTTTCTCGCAGCAACCCGTTTCATAACCTTCCCAAATATATCCTCCAAGCATGATAAGATTGGCATGTCTCTTGACTCGAGGATGTACTTGTTGAAGCTCTCACAATGATTGTTGACTCCCATATCAGATTTGCATACTGTTCTATAGAATGCCTTGCACCACTGACTGCTATCTCTTTCCATCATCCACTGATGTGGTGTTTGATCACCTATCTTGTACCCTTCTCCAACAGTATTCAACTCCTCCATTGCTGCCCTATATTCAGCCAAGTAAGTTGCACTTGCAGCTGCATAAAAAATGTCCTTCAGCTTCTTCGATCGAGTAAACTTGCCACTGAAGTTTACGTACATATGCCTAACACAATAACGATGTTCGGCATTTGGGAACATTGCATGCATCACATTCATCAATCCCTATAAATAGAAACAAGTATTGAATCAATAATTGGACATGTGCGATAATCCATAAAAAATCATGAGCATAAAAAGAAACTGACCTTTTGCCTATCCGACATAAAGGTCCATTCTGTTGATTGGTCTATGTCCAAGTCCTCGGCTAGGTGTGCAATGAACCACTCCCATGACTCCTGGCATTCTTTTTCCACGATTGCCCATGCAATAGGATACATGCAGGCATAGCCTTGAGAAAACAACCATCAACCCCAATCACCTTCCGACATCCAGCCTTGAATCCTTCTTTTATAGGACCCAAACATATGTATATCTTCTCAAAGACTCTTAAGCTATGTTCAATAACCACTGTTGTTCCCGGGTTTCTCACTTCCAACTCCTTCTTGTAAGCATAAAGCTTTGCAAACTGAAGACTGTCCTCCCCATGAACAATCTGCAACGCAAGCTGTTTGGTTCTATAAGCCTTCATTCGATTGATCTTGATGCTCAAATCTGTCATCACAGTCTGCTGAAGGTTTGGAATTGACCACGACGGGTCCACCCGCCATCGAGATAAATATTTCTTCACTATAAATGATGGTGCAGCAGCTCTTAGGTCCTCATCAACCCCACAAGTATGTTGAAGCATCGCTGTCCTAATCTGCACGGTGTCACAATCTTTCACCTTCGTAGCATATAACTTGAAACCACACTTATGTTGACACACACAGATGACACGCTTCTTATCATTGGTTGGAAACCTGACATCTCTTCTTTGAGTCACTGCATGTGCTTTACATGCTTCTTTGAACTCATCAAAAGATCCAAAGAGTTGACCAACCTTTAACTCAGGGAAAACCATATCTCTTTCAGCCCTAAACTCCGGAAAAATAGTGTCCACATTGAACACATCATCGTCTTCTTCACTTCCCCAGCCTGTCTTCTCCATTAACTCACTTTCACTTGCATATTCATCCTCCCTCTCAAGTTCACCATCATGTACTTCGGCTTCATACGTAGATGGTTGACCCTTGTGAGATGAACCCATTTGCTTGCTTATTTTTCTCTTTTCATTTGCACCCATAGGGACTCTAACCTCTTCCCCATCCCTGTCAACATAATGGCTGCCACTAGTCTCCATATGCTTCAAATAGAGGTTGATGACCCTCTCTTCAGGAATATAGCCACACATCTCTAATACATCTTTATCAGTTTCTAAAAGCTTCAACCCATCCTTCATATCTCGACCTGGCATCAACCAAAAATAGTGCAAAACTTGTTCCACCCCAGCTGTTCTCGCCATATCCTTGATCTCTAGCATTGACAACTTGTCACCATCCACAGAGTCGAAAAAATCAACCTTGCCATTACAGTAACCCCCGTCAAGTAGCTGTCCCATGCTGTGCATTTTAATGGTGAAGAGGCCAGAGGTTCCTACAAAATGGTAAATGATCAATTTAGCAACAAAGTCTTTGCAGCAATAGAATTTGAAGCAACATCAAGCTTCTATCACTTTTCATTCTAGAAAAAACAATACGACAATTTTTTAATGGGGACCATTTGCTTTTCTCTACATTATTGCTCACTATATGACAACAAAATTGCATTTGTTTATGTCCACTGCACCCACATGCACTCAAAGTGGTCCACCACTTTTGAAACCCTAAAACTCCAAATTCCCAAAACTATAAATAGATGCGATGGATTTACATACCATAATCAGCAGTAGGATCCTTATCTCTGGCAGCACGCCACTCCCACTCCTCCATTACAGGCAGTCGGCGTCCAGAGCAGAGATAGAAGCCGGCGACCAGAGAAACGACGAAGCCGACGATGGAGCAAGCAAGGGGCAACGACGGCTTGCTGGGTTTTATGGGAAGGATAAGAACATACGAGAAAGGCGGCGAGAGATTGGTTTTCGGAGAGGATTGTGGGAATTAGGGATTGGGTGGGTTTTCGGGGACGGGATGACGCGAAGGGGAAGGGGGGAGGTGGAAAGTTTCTTTCGATCAAAAGAGGGCAGCAGCTATAGAATAGTGGTCAGGTGGGGTGGGGTGGGTTGGGTTCAGAAAATGAGTCGGGTGGGTTGGGAATTTCTAACTCCATTTTTAATTAATATATTTGGTGATGTGGCATGCTGACTGTACAAATATAACAGAGTTTTCGACGGAGAAGGACGGAATCACTGTTTTGAAATACGGCCAAACGTTAGTTACCGATAGGTTACAAATTGAAGTTTTGTGACCGTTTTGTACAAAGTGAAAAGGTTAGTGACCGTTTATGCTAATTACCCGTAGGAATAGCATAAAGGATTAGATAGCTGGATCATTATGTACTTAATTAGACGATCATTGACTGGTAAGGATGAAGTAAAAGGTGGGTTTCCTTAAGCCTGGATTGAGTATCCAAGAATTTCTGGGTCGATTTCGGTCTGTTTGGATTTCTCAACCCGGCCAGAGACGGACGAAACCAACCCTAAACCGAATAATTGATGAGAAAGGAAATAATGGTTTTGGAGAGAAGTGTTGTGTGAAAGTGAAGACTGAAGAAGAAGAAGCACCGAGAGAGGCAGGAACGAACGAGTCCTCCACTCACTGTGGAATCTCCACGTGGCGCCTCCTCTGACGTGTGTTGCTGCTTTTGACGAGTCACTGCCTCTCTTTCTGTCTCCGTCTTTCTCTCTCTTCTGTATTAATTTTTTTTCTCTCCGTTTTCCTTTTTTCTTTCTGCAACCGGCACCCATACGGCGTCGTCTCGTCTGCCCTTTGCCCCGTTCAAAACGGCCAATCGCGTCGTCTTCAAAACTTCCGGTGAAGTCTGGACTTAGACCAGATTAATTAAATCAACATTTTATTTTCCGGCCGCCACCTTCTCTCCGACGGCTAGACCTAGAACGTTCGTTGAATGAAAAACTGAATGAATGAACAAATACGACGTAGATGAAGGGCGAGGTGGCAATATAATTTGAGACAGTGAAATGAACGCTTTTTTAATTCCGACGGTGGCGGTGATGATCAATTGAATCAATGTATTTTAGACTTTTAGTTGATGAATCAGATGTTTTGAATTTGACCAATTTTATGATTTTTTTATTTATTTATTTCTCGTAGTCATTAAGAAAAGAATAGTAAATATACGATCACTCCTTGTTGAAAAGAAGATAAATTATTGAATACTCCACGAGTACAACGTAAACATGCCAAATTGATATTTCCAATCAATAAAAATTGGTCACGTATCATGTCTGCATCATCAATTAATTTATTGGTAAGAAATCTTTTATTGGGATTTTTAATTTCACAATGTCTCCATTCACAATTATAACTACTCATTTAGGAAAAGCATCGTGCATCCGACCACAAATTATTATATTTTACATCAATGTGACAATATATCTATAACTATATAAGGTTATCCAATGAAATCATGTTTTTATACCGCAGCCGGAGCATCCAAACGACGATCAGCAGCCGGCGAAGAGACCACCGGGGCGACCTTCATTTTCCCGGCGCCGGGAAACTCCCACCGACGACGCCGGCGGACCAGCTTGCGGCAGAACTGGCACGCGAAGAAAACGCAGTAACTGCAGAGCATGGAAACGACGAAGAGCTCGATGTAGAACATGCTCTGGTCCCTGCCGCCGTCGTGTTTGGCGTCGCTCACCGCCAGCCACACCAGGATCCCGGCCGAGGCACCGAACGACACCGTTAGCAGTATCACACCCGTCGCCGACGGCGCCGGCTCTTCCCCCGCCGCCGCCATCGCCGCCAGGGTCCCGTCGTCCATGTTGAATGTATTATATATGCTTTTCAAAATTATTCGTATTATAGTATGTAGGAAGATAATATAATGTGTAGGTTATTGTGAACATCGATGGAGAGGAATTAGGCGGGCATTATCCATTTATGATTTTAGGGTACCCTTAGGAAGTTACGGTTTGTGGCAGTCTGTCCATGTTTTAAGCATAATTTTAATCGATGACAAAATTCGAAAGTTTGCTCTCGTTTAGGCCTACAAAATATGTTTTTTTTTTAACTAGTTTCTGGTATATGTGGGCTACTCATGAGATGCTTGGTATTCTTTAATAGACCTTTTGTTATGAATCGTTTAGATGCTATTTAAATGGTTCGAGAATCTCCAGATTCAAGACAAATAGTATTGCCACTATAAAAACCCTTGTTCACAAATGTTATTATTGAGATTTGAATCCAACGATTAAATTGTTGATCTAATTGTCATAAGTGACTCTTCGTCATATTTTACAGTTGTATGTAGCTGAACATCCAATTCAGTGACAACACCAACATGCATACAGAGCTAATGTGTCAGACGATTATTAATTGGAGGTTTATTTGTTATTTAGACGTTTTATGTTATGTTGGCTATTTTGGGATTATGTGGGGGTTAAATCGATTAGGTTAAGTTTTTGGGTAGTTATAGGGAATTATTCGGATTATATATATTTTGTGTTAGGCCTAAACTAGGGTTAAGCAATAACAACATAATTATTCCCTAAAGCACTCTCTCTCTCTCATTGCCGAACCCCCCCCCCCCTCCCTCTCTCCTCTCCAACTGTTGGCCACCCCACCACCCCGGTGACCGGATTCCTCTCCTCTCAACCCTAATTCCCAAATTCTACCTCACCCAAATCCCTAATTCTCATACCAATCGCGGACCTCAATCGCACACCTAGATCTGTGCTCTTTCAGTGGTATCAGAGCCTGGCTGGTGTGCCGATTCTCTGAAGAAACACTGTAGTTTGAAGATGTCGAACCCTGCGAACAAGCAACAACCGCCGCACCATCTCAAGGAGGTGGTGACAATCAAGGATGTGACGACCAACAAGTAAGACGCGTTGGCAGAGTCGTTGGAGAGCTTGACGGAGGTTACTGTGAGGGCAGCGGAGGCCTCGAAGGGCTCGATCAGAGCCATCGAAGCCATGGGCGACCAGATCAAGGCTTCCATCGAAGAGATGGGCAATAGTGTGGCTGAAAACATCTGCGGAGCCTTGGCAGCGACGATGCAGGAGGTGCTAACCCAGGTCCTGAAGAACCGGGAGCTGCTGGCGATTTCGGCTAAGGGGGCGGCGCCGACAGCAGCAACCGCGGCGGGCTCGGGGGCGCTGGGCGGACCGGGAGGAAGAGGCGGCTGAGGAGAAGCCACCGGTCGGCAGAGACGAGGCGGGGGTGACGCGGCCCCAGCTGCGTAGCCGAGTCGGGGAGCCGGGAAACTTGGGCGCGAGGAGCGAACCCGCGCCTGCATTCAGTGGGCTTGGCCTGTTGCCAACACCGACGGACCCGAGCCATGACAAGGCCCGTGGGAAGCAGAAGATGGCAGGGTACGAAGGAGAGCCGTGGCCGACGGGGCCCAACGGAGAAGAACCCTGGCCGATTGGGCCCGGGGAGGAGGAGTAATGGAGTTTCGGCGACCCGGAGGGCTGGGTGAACCCGAGCCCAGAAGAGGCAATGGTGGACCCGCAGTGGGGCCGAACCGGGCGGGTTAGTGGGCGGTAACCGGTCTGACTGGTCTTGGTTGGGTCAACCACCGGCGGGCAGCAGCTGGAACGGGCCGGGCAGGGGTCTTGGCAGGGGCCAGGAGTACGGGTACCCCCCGTGGAGTACACCGCGAGCGGCAGGAGGTCGAGGCCGAGGCTGTCGGGATATTGGGCAGGGGCCGGGGACCAAGCCCGAGTATGGCGGGAACCATCAAGAGGCGACGGGCGACTGGACCTATACTCCCTATCAGCGAGCCGCGAGCAGCCACTACCATCAAGGACCGACGAACCGATCGCCTCCACCTAACACCGGCAGGTATGAATACAGTAACCCTCTGTATGAGACTGAAGAGGAATTAGTGTTCAGAGCTAAACCTCCAGTGATAGAGTTTCCCAAGTTCGATGGCTCGTGAGATGTGGGTTTGTGGTTGTATGCAGCTGAGAGGTGGTTTAAAAACCACCCGATCCGAGAAGAGCGGAAGGTGCATCTGGCGTCCTTCTATCTTGAGGGAGATGTTCTCCAGTGGTGTGAATGGACCGAGAGAGCCTATGCAGCGGCAGGTGAGATCATCTCGTGGCCCAGGTTTCAGGATGAGCTACGCTATCAGTTTGGCAAGGCAGAGGGGTGGGCCCCGGAACAGCTGGACAGGGTCGGTGGCCGAGTATCGGGCGGAGTTCCTTAAGCTGGGAAACCAGTGCAAGGAAATGACGGAGGAGACTCTGGTGGGATTGTGTATGGCGGGACTCCGCCCTGAGCTGGCAACCGCCGTTAAGGTTTTCGAACCTGACTCTCTTCGAGTTGCTTTCAGGATTGCAGGGCGCAAGGAAGAGGAGCTGGCTAGTTGGAGGACGTCGGCTGGGTGTATCCAGAAAGCCAGTGGAGGAGTGGGAGCAGGAGCTGATACCTCACCGCCGTCGGAAAATGCAAGCCCGGCGGCCACCGGAGCAGCGTCGGCGAGCAGATTCCAGTCGAGGCTGCCACCAAAGGGGTTTGTCTGGCTGACTCAGGCGGAAATGAACCAGAAGCGCAGAGATGATCGTTGCTTCAACTGCAACGAAAGGTACACAGTGGGACACCAATGCGCCAAGGGTCATCTCATGCTGCTGGTGGGAAACTAGGAAGATGAAGGAGAGGAAATGGAGGCACAAGACGCGGAAGAGAAGAAGGAAGAGAAGAAAGAAGGTCCACCTTGAGGGCAAGGTGGGTTTCAAAGGGATTGGAATGTCAGACGATTATTAATTGGGGGGTTTATTTGTTATTTAGACGTTTTATGTTATGTTGGCTATTTTGGGATTATGTGGGGGTTAAATCGGTTAGGTTAAGTCTTTGGGTAGTTATAGGGAATTAGTCGGATTATATATATTCTGTGTTAGGTCTAACCTAGGGTTAAGCAATAACAACAGAATTATTCCCTAAAGCACTCTCTCTCTCTCTCTCTCTCTCTCATTGCCGAACCCCCCTCTCCCCTCTCCAACCGTCGGCCACCACCCCGGTGACCGAATTCCTCTCCTCTCAACCCTAATTCCCAAATTCTACCTCACCCAAATCCCTAATTCTCATACCAATCGCGGTCCTCAATCGCACACCTAGATCCGTGCTCTTTCATAATGCTGACATTAAACGGTTGAGATAACACTCATAGTTGTGTCAAGTCTAGCTAGCTACTTGTAAGTGTTGATAATTGATTGATTATGTTGAGTTATAAGATCCTTTTGATTCTCGGTGTTGGCCACCCAACACAACCTCGACGTTCATAGTTAACATAGATAACCGAGATTCAGTTGTCCACAATTAATAACACCATGCATTGGAAGTATGGTTATCATACCGAAGAAATTCAAGTCCAACATTAAAAAGACAAAACACATTGACATCGCATACATGACAACTTTAGTTCGATAACATTTATGAGACAAGATTAACAAAATACCAACAATTGCTCTCATGTCTTCTTCCAGTTAAATAAAAACACCACGATACGCTTACATAAACGCAATATCACACAAGAATTATGTACCATAAATTCTCTATAGGGTAGTGATGGTTAGAGCAACGAAGTTTTTCAAAGAGAAAATTCTTAATGTAGAGAGTTTAGGCATCCAACATATCCAAATTACAAAGAAGAGAAAACTCTCACACAAACAAGTTACATGTTCTCGCAGAAAATTCAGTTCACCTCTGCATTTAGCTGTTTGCCAGTCATTAGCTTTCTCGCAGAAAATGTAGAACCGGTGCTGGACTTCCATGTCGATTCCTCTCGGGCTATGTATCATCTTCTCGGACTCCATTAACACTGGTTACTTTTGGAAGTTTCTTTAGCTTTTGCTCTTTTGCGCAATTTCTGAACCTCTTCCTATCAGTCTTTTGACAGCTCCAGGCCGAATGGAAAGACAAGATTCAGGAGGGAAATTAAAATTACTCATTATGAGCAACATTCTACTAATCTAAACAGCAGCAGCAGCAAAAGCCGGGCGGCGGCAACAACAAGATCCTCGACACCAAATCCAAAACCCTCCGCCTCTACGTCTTCGTCAGCGCCCTCCTCGGGATCTTCTTCCCCGTCGCCTACATCTGCGAGGGGTTACTCAACGGCGACAACAAGGACGGGATCAATGCCGCCGCGGCGTTCCACGTTTTCTTGCTCGCCAGCCAATTCGTTTTCATGGAAGAGCAAATCAGTGGTGGAGAGTCCGAAAACCTTTTTACTTCAGTTAGTTTCTGTTTTTCTTCTCTGTTCTTTGCTTTTCTATTTTGGCATTAACCTCCAAATATGCGAAAAATAGTATAACAAGCATCATTATCGGAGGGAAGAATCCGGATCGGGATCCGTCCATACTCGGAGCTCTCTTCTCCGGTTATCTAGATCTGCATCAGAGCTACGCTGCTGCCGTGAAGAAGAGGAAGGCCTTCGCGGCGGAGAAGATTGGTTCCGGAGGCGGCGGTGGCGATAAAGCTGGAAACACGGGCCTCCGGCGACTTTGTTGGTCCGGCGGTCCCTGCAATCAATTTTCCTCAGGCGAGAAATAAAGAACCAATTAATGGCCCCATTGGTCAGTTTCGCCCTATTTGGTTTTAATACATCATTTATGTTATTTGATGTTATTGGGTCTTTAATGATCCGTTACAAGTGATTAATGAGTCACTAAAGCGATCCTTTTATGGCGCTCTACGACCTTTATGGTTGGTTTATATCTCAAATTATGGGATAGAAAGAATTAATTTATGACTTTCAGAATTAATTTATGGCTTTCAAAGTATCACTGGCGCAAACTTTTTCCTCATTGGAAAAGCTTCATCCATTGGAATTTTATGAGCATTTACTCATCGGATTGAAAGACGCCCATTATTTCGGGCTGTGGTTAAAAACGTCATTAAATAATAATTAATTCCGATTCCTTTTGTGTTTACAATTAACTTAATGAGCCATTAGCTCAATTTATTAGAATTAATGACATTTCCTTCAATTCATTCTAATTTGAGGCCCATTGGCAGTAGAATGTGAATTCTAAAATTCAATTTTTGGTTTCTTGCCAAATGTTATGACCAATTTTTTTGTTAGAAAATTAATTAGGGTTAATAAATCACGACAAAGTTGAAGAGTGTGTGATTAGCGGATATGGCTTTCCACTAAGAATGGTTTGTATTATTTTAAATTGTATTTGTATTATGTTAAACGACATTGCAAACTATGGTGGCTCTTCAATTTCATGAAGTAAATTGCTTTCTCAAATATCTAGATTGTTGGGAATATCAAGAGATTATTGAACATTTGTTCTTTCATTGCCCTCTTGTCATCATGCTATGGACTTTTAGTGGGATTAAGTGATTTGCTTGCTTCCGCCCAAATTTTGAACTTTAGTATATGGTGGCGACAATGTTATGTTTTCAGTAAACTTCCAAACCCACATTCTCCCATACGTTTGCCTTTTTTGGAGAATCTGGAAATCTCTTAACAAAGTGGTTTTTGAATATACCTCAGCCACACGCCCGTTCTCTTGCCCGTCAATTCCATTTCCAAGTCATTGAATTTTCCTTAGCCTTTCAGCCCCCAGGACCTCTCTCTCAGTCTTGTGCCCACTCCTCCTTCCGTTCTGCATCGCCCGCCTCCAAACTTTGTGAAGATCTTCTTTGATGCTGCTGTTTGTCGTTCCGGTTGCTCGTCTGGCTTCGTCATACATGGGACAGACGGGCAAGTTCTACTGGCCTGGGATCTCAGCACCAAGGAGTTTTCGATCCCTATCTAGCAAAGCACCTTGCTGCTAGGTGATCCTGAAGTGGTGATTCGGCATCTGGACCGTAGAACAGTGGAAGATTCGATAGGCGGCTCACTACTCCAAGAGTGTCATCGGCTCCTAGTTTCATGCTCTCTTTGTATAGTTTTTAGGGTGGTTCTGCGGACTGCCAACTGAGCTGCCCATAGAGTGGCACCTAAAGCTCTGTTGCTGTCCTCTTTAGAGGTAGCGTCCTTTGATTTTGTAGGGTGGCTTCACTATGTGTTGCTTTGGGTGGGGTTTTGGGTAGAGATTTCTAACTATTTTTTCTCTTGTCAAAAAAAAACAAGTTACATGTCATTTTCTTGGAGAGGAGTGAGTTTAACGTCTCCAATAAACCAATCAGCCTAACGTTTCCTACACTTAAAACCACCAAAAATGAAACCTTTAGCTAAACCTCTTAACGAACTAACAAATGTTGATACACGACAGCTAACAACCACTGTGTTATAATTGCAACTTGTTCAACTGTTGATTACTTTCAAACGGGAGGGACGTCGGCCGGGTTCCCGCCGGGGGCGATCTGGCCGATCACCGGAGTGGAAACAGGGGCGATCTGCTTCTGCTGCTTCCCCGCCGGCCGCAGCCTCTTGCACACCTTCCCCACCGCGTTGGAGACGAATATCAACACGTTGCTCATCGCCACCACTCCCACGGCGCCTTCCAGGCACAGCAAATCCGTGCTCATGTCGTTGTCCTTCCGGTACCCTGTCACCGCGAGGCTCATGAACACCGCGGCCACCGTCGAGAAAAACCCGGCCAAGATCAAATCAATCCCGATCGACTTGCAGAACTCCTTGTCCATTTTGGTTTAAAAAACAGATGGGAGCGAGAGTAAAGAGAAACGAAGAGGAGGCATATGACAGAATCTGGACATTCGTTTTTAATACGGCTCTGGGTTTGGAATCTAAAGACAGGGGATGGATAGAAATGGCGCCGCCGAGGAAATTTTTTGGAGCTAGAGGGAGTAATTGGCTTTGGGTTTGTCGATGGGAATGGAATAATGAGGCGGAAAACGAACTTATTAGTTGAGAGCTGGCATTTGCTCAAATCAGAACTCATCGGTATCTTCAAACTTCTAACAAGAAAAAAAAAACAGGGGAGAAAG
This sequence comes from Linum tenue, assembly GCA_946122785.1. NCBI lineage: Eukaryota > Viridiplantae > Streptophyta > Magnoliopsida > Malpighiales > Linaceae > Linum > Linum tenue. The sequence goes on from CAMGYJ010000009.1 coordinate 50,224,012, forward strand.
GAGATGGAAAACAGAGCGGGATTGGTTTCAGAAGTCCACTTGTTCGGAGGAATTCAATATACCTCAAACAACTTGTCAATGCCATCCTTGTAAAAGGAGGGGAATCTGATTCAACGCCACACTCAAACTTAAGTCACTTGTATGGGTGTGAAGCTCAGCACAGTCTGGGAATGGAATCGTCGGGAATCAAACAGAAAATCTCTCAGTCACATAAAACTTTAATGTCATGTCAAGAATCATAAGGCTTGAAGTTTTGTTGAGAGAAGTTCAATTATGAATAAATATATCACCCGCTAACACACCTCATCAAATGATTGAAAGTCTACTCATACGGGGTTGAAGTTTGCACATGTCCAAATGTCATGTGCTTAACAAGTAGGGGTTATTAGAATTCGAATAGAAGACCTTGCTATGGTACATATTAAGAACCAATTCGTCCTAGTAATTCTAGTTGTTGGAAGATGTTTAACTATGGATCTTATATCACACACTAACATGCTCCCTCAAACTCAAGCCACTCATATCCGATGGAAGTTTGCACAATCCGAGAATAGTTGTCGAAAATGGAACAGATAGAAGACTACGATATCAAGTAGGAGATATATGACATTGACAATCATGAATTGCTATGATAGGAGGGAGATTTATTTCCATGTCTGGTCATAATTGAATCTGAAATTTCATTGCTTTGCATTTACTTCATGTGAAAATGGAGGACCCAACTTGCGGGAAAATGTGTGGTGGTGGTGGTCGGCAAGAACTGACCAATTTCTGGAACTGAAAAACCATCCTAAAGCAAATTCTCCACATTATTATGTTAGTTAAGAATTAAGATGTGGGATTGTTGGTACGTGGGGTTTAGCATAGCATAGCATAGCCACACTCTCATTGTTAGTCCATAAAGTGGAAGTTCTTAGGAATAAAATGAACCAAAGGATTAGTGGGTTCTAAAGTTGTGAAGACCACAACCAGCCAGGCCAGTTGGTAGCATAGGAGGAATCATTCCTCAGTTGCCCCCACATAACTTTGTCAATGCATTTGCTTCCACTTATTCCGTTTGTGATACTAATAATGATAAGCTTAATAATTGAAACCAATATCATATTAGTATGGTCTCCAATATGCTGGAGATCGAGTCGAGTTTGCGAAATGTCGGATGTTTCATGTTTATCAATCCACCAGGATCGATATCCTCGAGTCGAGCTTTCAATGATCGCTAACGCCTCAAACACCCACTTCGAAAGCCCAAATTCCAAGTCCTTCCTTCCCATCTCGCAAAGCCAACCCCCGAGACTTAGACTGTATACAACACACAATCACTTGCCAGTTACCGCTTCCCACATTGTCTCTTACCTACCATCCATGCTTTTACTTGTGTACCAACTTGAAACATTCAGTTTCAAATTACATGACATTTTCTTCTATATTTCGCATCACAAGACCCAATCCATACCGAGTAAAAACGGTAACAGAGCCATACTCGAAACTCAATTATGTATCACAATTATCCAATCATAAACCCACAAACAATGTACCACCAATTTACCAAACATTTCTGTGTGGCCCTTTTTTTTGCTTCATGTATAGACAAACAATACAGTAACATGTACAACTTTGGAAGAACTCCACACAACTCTCAAAACCCACCCAAACCATTCATCATCATCACCAAACAACAACAATCACTCATCTGGCCCACTACACAAAAACCCACATGGACCCACACCACAGTATTGGGCCCCCCACTCGGCCCATTTAACCAAATTTGAACCCACCAAAGTACACATCAGGAGTCAGGACAGTCTCCCTACTCCCTAGATTCATTCATCCATCATTCAGCCCATATGACCCTTGCAAAAATATAAATAAATTCCCCCAAAACAAAATAATATTTCATCTATACACTTGGCAAACAAACACGCCACATCAAATCAATCTCCGGCTTCATCCCAACCGTCCGTTCCCATATCCAATCACCACCGTCCGATCGACGCGCGAGGTGTCCGGTCCAGATCAAATCTCTCTCTGCGACGGGCTCCTCCAGAACCCCGTCCCGTAGAAACGGTCCCACATCTCCTTCTCCAAATCCTCCGCCTCCGCCGTCGTCTCCGCGCCGCCGACGTCCTCGGCGGCGGCGGCGGCGCGTTCCACCAACTCCCGGATCTCCCTCTCCAACTCCTCCCTGGACCGGCCGCCGCTGCTGCTCGTCGTCGGGGCCAGCAGCCCGTGCTGGCTCTGCTGCAGCTTCATCCGCCGCAGCCGCTGCTGCCGCTTCCGCGCCTTCCGGCACAGCCCCGCGGGGACCTTGTACACCGCCAGGACCACGATGTTCATCAGCGTGCAGGGGCAGCAGCAGCACACCGCCACGCACTCCGCCGCCGCGCCTCCGGCAACCTCCCCTGCCCTCCTCGTGTGTACCGCGTTTGTCCTATCCAGCCTCCTCCCCCTAATTCCGTCCACTCCCTTCATCTCCGCCTCGGTCGCCGCCGCGGGTTTCGGGTGCGGTTTATCCGCCAGTAACGGTTGCTTCTTCCGGTTGCGTAGCGCCGCCGCCTGCCGCGCCATTCGATTGAAAAGGGGGAAACACAAAAAAAAAAAAAAAACTAAAAAGAAAAGAAGGTTCGAATCGAATTGAAGACGAACCAATCGAATTCTCTCCTCCCTCTGAATTTCAATTTCTCCCCCTCGGAGGCGGTATTTAGTAATTTTTTTTTTTTTTGCCTCCGCCGCGAGACTCAGAGAGAGTTGTATTCCGCGGAAATCAAAGGATCGTCCATGGAGGACGTCCTTTTCGTCGCCGGAGGGAATACAGAGGTTTTCGGGAGCGGGGGAAATTGGAAATCAGAGGGAAGGGGGAAAAGAGAGGGGAAACTGGAGATTATGATGATGACGACGATGATGGGGATTGTCTCGAAAGAGACGGATTTCTTTATTGAGATTTACACGGGAAAAACTGAATCCGCGAAAGAGGCGGGTACTGAAATTCTTGCTTCTCCTTGTTATTATATTTTATTTTTTTGGGTTAGGTTAATCATTTTCTTTGTTTTGGTCTGTTTTTTTCCCCTGAATTTGTTTGTTACGGTTAAATTTGGAGTTCTGGTGTTGTGCAGACATCTGTTCAATTTTGGGAGAGGGGGGAAAAGTTTCATGTTGGTACCCAGGCAGGCAGGCGGCAGCTTGTGAAATTTTTCTTTCGATGCATGATTTTTACATGTCGTTACAAATGTGTCTGGAAGTTTGGTTTTGGTTTCTTAGAGCATCCACATTGGTATTGCATTCTCAATTGCAAAATGACATGGCATAGGTGTTTGCAATTGCAAAACCAATTGCATTGATATGGCTACCAATTGCATATTTGCAAGCTTGCAACAAATGCAATTCCATATGCAAGTCAAAAAAGCCTAAAAAAATGGGGATTTTGTATTTTATATTATTTTCTTTCCTCTTTTACTTAATTTTCTGTAATTTAAACATAATATTTAATTATATATGCAATTGTAAGTTAATTGCATTGATGTAGGTGAATGAAATGAATGTGATGTGGATTGCAAGAAATTTGGGTTGACAATAAAAAACATAAATGCAATTTCTTTTACAATTGCATTGATGGAGATGCTCTTAGAGGACATTTGGAAAGGGGCATCCACATTGGTATTGCATTCTCAATTGCAAAATGACATGGCATAGGTGTTTGCAATTGCAAAACCAATTGCATTGATATGGCTACCAATTGCATATTTGCAAACTTGCAACAAATGCAATTCCATATGCAAGTCAAAAAAGCCAAAAAAAATGGGGATTTTGTATTTTATATTATTTTCTTTTCTCTTTTACTTAATTTTCTGTAATTTAAACATAATATTTAATTATATATGCAATTGCAAGTTAATTGCATTGATGTAGGTGAATGAAATGAATGTGATGTGGATTGCAAGAAATTTGGGTTGACAATAAAAAACATAAATGCAATTTCTTTTACAATTGCATTGATGGAGATGCTCTAGGGTTTCGGATTTTGGAAGATAGGAGTTGGATAACTGTTTACGGATGTTTTTTCTTTGGAGACACGCAAACTCCTTGAAGGTTAAATGGTACAAAAAAAATTAACGAATGTTATCTCTTTGTTATGCCAATTCAAAGTAGTTCTTTTGGTGAAGATACAAAATAAAATTATACTTATGATATTGTGGGTTAACTAAAATAACATGTGATTCGCTATTTTAGGCATTGATGCGGGAGTTTCTTATCAAGTGTTTCATGTGGATAGATTTTATGTATATCTGATTCCGTCAATTCTGGTGGAGGATGTCAATTTTTTTTGAATGAACTAAAATGTTACCAAAAGCCTTATTAATTAGTGAGCTTCAAATAGAAGAATAAGGGGGGAAAACATGCAGTAAACGAAATTAAGCTATGTTGCTCTTAGACAATTGTGCGAAATGAAAGTTCTAAAATCGTGTTTGGCTTCTTTCGGAAGAGACATCAAGCTCATTGGGGGGAAAATTCATTGGTTGTTGCTCCAAAAGTTGAGTTCAGGGTGTGGTGAATGTTCTTATCCCCACACCCATTGAAATGAGCTCATAGGAACTTCAACACATTTACCATGGTTTTTCTCCCTAAGTCAACTATTGAAGCAAAGCAACAAACACTATTATGACTCTTGTATTTAGACAACTCATAGAACATACTGATTACAGACCAATCAAAAGCAAAAGAAAAATTATGTGAAAATTTGTTTGGGGGGGGGGGGGGGGGGCAAAATTAGGTGTTGTCAAAATGAAAGAAGTGTATACAAAACCATTATGACCATAAGGTGATAAACAATTAATGTGAACGAGGTGAAAATTTTATACAAAAACTTTTAGAAATACCAAAATTGGTGAACTATTATCATTATAATAAGCTGATAGACATTTGATTGCTATGATTCAAGGCCTAACATTGAACCTGATCTACTTTGTCTCCTTACCAATGAAGGGATTGTGTTTCCTTGAAAGAAAGAAATATAGATGATTGGTAACTCATAAGTCATATCTCTTCCTTTTCCTTTCGGTGTTTTCCCCTTCTCGTTTCCGTTGAAAGAGACAACAAACTCCATGCACGTACGGGAATGATTGGGTATTTTAGAATTGTTGTTGCTATATCTCTATCACTAAAAAGTAAAACCTACGGGACTCGTGTGTCACACATTTGATTGTCATAAGCCAAATACTCTTAAGAAGTCGAGTTGTTGGGAGATAATAGCTAGGTATGGAAATTTCGACCTGACCCGTTTTACCCGACCTGTTTGACCTGTTTTGGGGCGGGTCCGACCCGCCCCGTAGGCGGGGCGGGGCGGGCATGGGTAGTCTCATCGACCCGACCTGCCTTGACCCGCCCCATTCTCGACCCGTTCTTGTCTAAATTACATGTAATCTTAGTCAAATTACTTAGAATTTTCCTTTTATTACATCATATTTTAGCTATAATGAAGTTGTACATTAGTAAAAACCTCAATTTCTCCAATAATTTAACTACAATTGTCATAATATTGTTTGTTTTCTTAGTCTTATAATAAAAATAACGAATATTTCTAATGTTTTCATATAAATTGCATACCCATTGGGTCGACCTGCCCCGACCCGCGACCCGTGATCAATTACCCGACCTGGACCCGACCTGCCACGGGGCGGGTCTGGGTACCAAAAAACCCGCCCCGGACCTGCCCCATTGTCATTCCTAATAGCATGCCTTCTCAAATAAAAGTCAACTTATATGTACTTGAAGTTTACACATGTTCGAATACATGCGTTTAACAAATGGGAATCGACGGGATTCAAATACAATATCTCTCAATCACCAAAGACCCTAATACTATGTCATAAACCATCTGATCTCAATAACTCGAATTGATGGAATGTATTCCCATCAAAATCGTAGTTGAGGTTTTGAAACGACAGATTAAACCGCAAACCGTGAATCACACACAAGAAAACTTTGACTACTTGAGGTTTTAACGGTGAATCATGCATATCCTAGAAAACTATGACTACTTGAGGTTTCAGAACTGCAAACAATTAATCATACACAATAAAAACTTTGAATCGAGCTTATTGTCTTCCCCTAGACATGTGATAAACTCGACAGCTTTATCTGAAAGTTACAAAATCCCCATTTGACAACCGAGTAGAAGTTCAGGTACTAAACCGTGAATAATAGAAAATATGAGGACTTTCATCTGTAGTCTTCCCCAACAACCTATCTGCTATTTTCTGCCAGGATGGGGACTTGTCCTCCATAAGCTTTTTGACCAGCCGAAGAAAACAAGAGTAACTAGTGTGTGTAGGCCATTAATGTAGGAATTAATTGACGCTCAAGAAATCAAACAATTAATAAATAATTAGCAACTGTGGAAGTACTTAAATCAGGATTGGAGGAGCACTCAAGCCCAAGCGGCGACTAAATACGTCCCTTTCTGCTCACACTAATAAATTCAGGATTACGATTCCAGATATAAAGACAAAGCGTAAACACTTCCTATTAAAAACGGTTAAGAAAGTTGGCCTCAGGTTAGCACCTTATCTCATTCTTTATTCGAGCTAGTTTATGAGATTTTTTAGTGAGCATACATTTTTGTTTATCTTACTAAATTTGGGCTTGTCCGTTGGTAGCATACATTTTTGTTAATGATATAAATAATAGTAATTGTGCGAAGTAATATACATTTTATTAGTACCATATAAAATCCACATTTTAGATTACTGAAATATAAGAAAGGAACTGTTGGGGGAATAGCTTGGGCCCCCAGAATTAAGGAATTGGGGGGCAAGGCCAAAGAAAGAGGGTCCACCAGAAGCCCTTGGGCCCAAATGAGGGGAAGGCCCAAAGAATATAACACTAAAAGCCAAGTGGTGGCCAGCTGTCCAGGGGATCACCGCCTGTGGGCGCCTGTCATGTGTCAGGTGCCTGTGGTGTGTCAAGAGCCTGACAAGGCGGTTGGGTGTCTCGCAGAAGGGACGCAGAGCATTAAATGAGGATAGTGACGGGGACGAGATCAGCCTCGAGTTCGGTGAGTATAAATAGGGGCAGTTGGTAGCATTTACACAGGTTGGACTCTCTCTGATCATAGCTCTACCTGAGAACTTTACTCTCCCACTGAGACTAACTTGGGCGTCGGAGGATTAACGGGCCAAGGCGCCCTCCTCTTGGTGTGTGTGTAGGTCGACGCCCGTCGGAGGTAGACGCCCGGATAAGCGAAGGGAGTTTCGTGGCTCAAACAATTGGCGCGCCAGATAGGGGAATATAACCTGAGGTCATGAGTGAGGAAATGGAGGTGAGTGACGGGATGGAAAGGGAAGAGATCACGGAGGACCAGTCAGAACGACTGGGGGGGCTGGCGCCCGAACTGGATGAGAGGGAGGAGAGTGGTAGCATGTTTCGAGGGTCGGAAGGCGCCTCAGTGACGAAGAGAGAGTTGTTCAGAATCATTGAGGACCAAGATGGAGCAATCGAGGCGCTCCGAAAAGAGGTCGATGCCCTGAAGAGAAGTGGAGGAATGACACCTAGTCCGACGAAGAAAAGAGAGAGGGTAGCGGAGACGGAAAGTGAATCGGGGTACCAGAGGCGCCCCAGTTTGTGGCGCCCGCGCGAGCACGAAGGGCCAGATACAGGAGGATGGGGTGGAGGAATTTTGGGGCGTCTGTCTCGCCACGGACCCGTGAAACAACCGTTAGCGCGAAACATACTTGCGGAACCAGCGGGGACCAACATCCCCCCACTCCCCACCTATGATGGGGTCACTGATCCAGAAGACCACCTCAACGGTTATTTCACAAAGATGCAGCTTTACAACAGCACAGACGCCACCCTGTGCAAGGTGTTCCCGTCGACCTTCTCTGGAGTGGTGCTTGATTGGTATTATCAAATCGAAGAAGGGCGCATTGAGTGCTTCGAGCAATTCGCGGAGATGTTCCTCGCGAAATTCGCCAGCAGGAAACGGCGCACCCTAACCATAGGCGCCCTGTTCAAGATCAAGCAAAGAGAGGGAGAGGCGTTGAGGGAGTTTTATGAGAGGTGGTTATCTGTGGCTCTGGCGGTGAAGGATGTGCAGCCCTCAGTGTTAGGAGTGTGTTTGAACGAGTGCACCACCAGTGAGGAGTTGTGCAGATCGCTGGCGAAGAGAGACGTGGCATGCACTGAAGACTTAGATCACCGGGTGCAAAAGGTGATCATGCTCGAGGAAACGTTGGCAGCCAGAAGGGCCGACCGACGAAAGGAAAAAGGAGAAGAGGTGGAGCCGACAAGGAGGCCGCACTTTGCAGGCAATACGGGGTATGCACCCGCAAACCCCCCTCCTCCCAGGAGAGTGGACGCCGGGCGTCCGGCGCCCAGGGGACCCTTTGCTGAATATACAGACACGCTGAAGAACATACTCCAACATGTCAAGGAGAAAGGATACCATATCAGGTGGCCGGGCCCCATGAGAGGACAGCCCAATGAGCGGAACCTGGATCGATATTGTGACTTCCACCGAGAGGTGGGACACCACACGGCCGATTGCTACCAATTGAAGACCGAGTTGCAAGGATTGGCTGACAGGGGGATGCTCAATGACTTCGTCAAGAAGCCTGAAGAAAGAGTGCACCGGGCCTGCGTGGCCGGTGTGGAAAAAACGACAACGGAAAAGCTACCACCACCGCCATATGACCTCGACCAAGAAAATGCACCCGAACGGGTGCGCCTGACAATAGAGGCTATTTCGGGTACGATGGACTTGAGGGAGAAGATAGAGGCCAATCGTCGCTTGAGGGCGGCGTCGGCGGAAGTCCAAGAGGCAATAGACATCAGTTTCAATAGGGCACCCGAGGAAGCATGCATGCTCCCATCCATGGACGCCCTGGAGATACAAGGTGTGGTGGTAGAGTGCCAGGTGAGGAGAATGCTCGTGGACACAGGGAGCTCGATGGATGTGCTATTTAAGGACACAGTGGTCCGCATGCAACTATCGCCGGATCTAATCAGGCCCTCAGAATCAGTGTTAGTTGGCTTTTCAGGGGCGCCCGCCAAGGTGATAGGGCGGGTGCGCCTGCCAGTAACCTTGGGGGATGGGGAGCAAAGGATGACGCGTGCCATCGATTTTGGAATAGTGGACTGCCCGTCACCATACAACGCGATCCTGGGGAGGCCCCTCCTGGCCTTATTTAATGGCGTGGCCTCCACATGCCATCAGACGTTGAAGTTCGTTGCGCCACAAGGTGTGGGTGTGGCGAGAGGAAGAGGCGCCCCGCGTTATGCAAAAGAGACTGGACGGAAAAGGAAGGGTAACGAAACAGTCAATATGGTGGAAGTCTCGGCGGAAGAGGCGCCCCGGGCAGAAGCTGCCGACAAAGAACTTCTGGTAGCGCTAGACGTGGAACGCCCGGACAGACAAGTAAGGATATCAGCGGAGGCGCCCGAAGAGGTGAAAGAGCGCATCATTGCTCTTCTGAGGGAGTTCGCTGAGCTTTTCGCCTGGAGTGCTTTGGAAATGCCAGGCGTCGCCCCCGAAACGGCCGTGCATCGGCTGGCGGTAGAAGAAAGGAAGCGCCCTGTGCAGCAGAAGCGAAGAAATTTGTCGGTGGAAAAGGAGGCGGCACTCCGAATCGTGGTAGATAAGCTCATGGGCGCCAACTTGGTGGAAGAAACATCCTATGTCACTTGGCTGTCAAACGTGGTTTTTTACCGAAGCCGTCAGGGGATTGGAGAATGTGTGTGGATTACACAAACCTGAACAGAGCATGCCCAACGGACGCCTATCCAATGCCTCGCATAGATCTACTAGTAGACGCCACGGCATACCATGAGATGTTGAGTTTTGTGGACATGTTCTCAGGATACCATCAGATCCCGATGGCAGAAGAAGACCGTCCCAAGACAGCTTTCATGACACCTTTCGGAAACTTTTGCTATCGGGTCATGGCGTTTGGCCTCAAAAATGCGGGCGCCACTTATCAGAGGATGGTCAACAACGTCTTCCGCAAGCAAATCGGCCGAAATGTGGAAGCCTACGTAGATGACTTGATTATTAAGAGCCGAAGACGCGAGGACCACCTGGAGGACTTGAGGGAAACGTTTCAAGCTATGCGGGCGCACAATCTCCGCCTCAATCCATTAAAGTGCGTATTTGGCGCTGAAGCGGGCAAGTTCCTGGGTTTCATGATTACCAAACGGGGCATCGAGGTCAATCCGAAGCAAGTGGATGCTGTTCTCCAATTGGCACCGCCAAAGGCGCCCAAGGAAGTTCAAGGTTTGGCAGGAAGATTAGCGGCCTTGGGGCGCTTCATTCCCCGGTCAGCAGACAAGGCGGCCCCGTTTTTTCGGACGCTAAAAAAGGGAACACGTTTCCAATGGACGGCGGAATGCGATGCAGCGTTTGAAGAATTAAAGCGACTCCTGTCCGCCCCAACAGTCATGACGGCGCCCAAGGAGGGAGAGACATTGTACCTTTATATCGCTGTGTCAGAAGTATCAGTAAGCGCAGTACTCGTCTCAAGAGAAGCCCGCTCAGGAGAGGAAAAACCGGTGTACTATGTCAGTCGGACCATGGTGGCTCATGAAAGACGATACGCACCCATCGAGAAGGCGGCACTGGCAGTTGTGATGGCGGCGACCAAACTAAGGCCATACTTCCAGGCGCACACCATCGTGATACTCACCAATCTTCCGTTGAAATCCACGCTGGGATCGATGGATGTGGCCGGGCGCCTTGTCAAGTGGGCGGTTCAGCTGAGTGAGTTTGACATCAAATACGCGCCCCGACCGGCGATAAAAGCACAAGTCCTGGCCGACTTCATCGCGGAAGGAGTAGCGGAGTCGGAAAAGGGCACGAGTGAATGTTGGCAAGTGCAAGTGGATGGAGCCGCCAGTCGTACGGGCGCAGGAGCAGGGATCGTGATGATAAGTCCAGGCGGTACAATGCACGAAGTCGCGTTGCGATTCGCAAAGCTGAAAACGAACAACGCCGCCGAATATGAAGCAGTAATCGCTGGCATGAGCATGGTCAAGGAGTTAGGCGCCCGCAAAGTGCAGGTCAGGTCCGATTCGGCCCTGGTGATTAATCAACTTAATGGTGTTTTTGAGGTTAATGAGGAAGCACTAGAAGGGTACGTGCGAAGGGTGCGAGAGCTGGGGGCTTGGTTTGGGGAAATATCCTTCATACACGTCCCGCGTGAAGAAAATGCCCATGCCGACGCCTTGTCCAAGCTAGCTACGGCAATAGATTTCGAGGAGGAGCGAAAGGTCATTGTCACCTCTGAGGCGCCCTGTGAACACCTGATCGCTGTCATATCCGGCGGGGGCGCCAATTCAGGATGGATGGCGCCCATCATCTTGTTCCTCACACAGGGTGTGGTACCTGACAACCAGAAGGAAGCCTGACGCCTACGCCGCAAAGCCGCCAGATGCTCCATAATCGAGGGGCAACTGTACAAGCGATCCCACACAGGAACTTATTTGAGATGCCTCAACGAAGAAGAGAGCAGACAAGCAATCGAGGAGGTGCATGGCGGAACCTGTGGAATGCACGCAGGCGCCCGAAGCTTGGAAAAAACATTGCTGCGACAGGGGTTGTACTGGCCAACGATGAGGCGCGACACAAAGGCACACGTGGGCGCCTGCCACCAATGCCAGATCCATGCAAACGACATCCACATCCCAGCAGCACCCATGCAAGGCAATGTAGGAGCCTGGCCATTCGCCCAATGGGGTATGGACCTTTTGGGCCCTTTCCCAAAGGCCCCTGGTCAAATGAAGTACTTAATAGTGGCAGTCAACTACTTCTCCAAATGGATAGAGGCGGAACCTTTGGCGACAGTCACAGAGGCCCAAGTGCGCAAGTTCACCAGGAGGAACATTTTCACCCGATTTGGCTTGCCTGAATCCATTGTCACAGATCACGGGAAACAGTTCGATTGCAAAAAATTCGTTGAGTTTTGTGACGACAATGAAGTGGTGTTGCGTTTCTCTTCGGTAGCCTACCCACAAGCGAATGGTCAAGCAGAGGCGGCCAACAAGAGCATTCTCCATGGTTTACACACACGACTCGCAGGCGCCAAAGGGAGATGGGTGGAAGAGCTGCCAAGTGTGCTGTGGGCGCATCGCACCACCTACAAAACTGCCACAGGAGAAACACCCTTTGCCCTCACTTATGGAAGCGATGCAGTCATTCCGGTTGAACTCAACACACCGAGTTACCGCGTGGCCCAGTACGATCCAAATAGGAATGATGAGGCGCGCTCAAATGACTTGGACATGGTGGACGAAGTGAGGGAGATAGCGGCGATCCGCCTGGAAAAAGTGAAGAGGCAGGTGGCCCGGTACTACAACAAAAAGATGCGCGCCCATGGGATCACGGAAGGCGCCCTGGTTTTAAAACGGGATTTCCGACCTGACGCCCGTGAAGGAAAGCTGGCACCAAAATGGAAAGGCCCATATAGAGTCCGAGAGACGGTAGGACCCAGCACGTTCAAATTAGAACATATTGATGGCCGTGCAGTGAAAAGAACATGGAATGCCCAAAACCTGCGATCGTACTCGGCAGGCGCCACATCTGGAAACGACGCCTCGGTTTGAGATGAAGTTCTGAAATTGTTTGTTTTATGTTAAGACAAGTATGTACGTCTGATTGTATCGTGACCAAAGCGCCCGAAAAACAGCGCCGTATTGTGACTAAAGCGCCCAGTTATAGCGCCCCAATAGTGATTTTGTGTTCGGTTTAATGGTTTGGCATAGCAAGTGGCATAGCAAGTGCCCGGCAGTACTGAGTTAATTAAAGCGCCGCATTTCGCGCCCACACTGTGTAAAGCGCCCTCACATTGCGCCCTCCTAAAAAACGTAAATGCGCCCAATTTTGCGCCCGAAACCACACAGTGGTCTCAAGTCATACGCCCAAAAAGCAGTTAAGTCGAACGATAGCAAAATGAAAGACAAAAGATGGCAAAAGAGGTGCAGAAGTCTTTATAAAAATAAAGTAACACAAAACGCGGAGGTTCAAGGGAAGGGTACAAATAATACAACTGTTAAAGCAAGGCGCCTAAACCCTAATCCGCCCCGGAAGTGGCATCTTCAGCACCAGGCGCCTTCTGAGAGGGGGAGGCTGGCGCAGATGTCTCGGGCGCCCCACTCGCACCACGAGGGGTCTCCATGCCACCAATCACGTACTCGGCCATCTCGGTGAGATCCCAAGTGTGATCAGGGTGATCCCGCTGCAGCTTTACCTTCAGGATTTCCAGCCCAGTTAGGATGGCATTGGCGCACATGCCCTTGCCAGTTTCGGACTCCTCAAACTTGTCCAAGGAACGCCGCAACTCGGAAACCTCCGCCTGAGCTGCTTTCAAGGATTTTTTCGTCTCCTTGTGGGCGTCCTTCAGCATCTTCTTCTCCTCTTTGAGGATGTCGATCTCGCTGGCCTGGGCGCCTGCCTCCTTTTCCAGGGCCTCTTTCTCCGCTTGCAAGTCAGCCACCTTCTTGCGCTCCTCGTCCAGGGCGCCTTGCAGCCGAGACACCTCCATGGCCGCATTCATCTGGGCCTCCTCACACTCCTTAGCAAACTGCTCGCGGCGTGCAGTCGCATTCTCCAGATCCAGTTGCAACTGGGAAGCGGAGGAAGAAGCCTCGAGCGCCTCTCGCTTGGTCTCATTGAGGCGTCGAGCACCCCTCTCAGCAAAGAGGAGAAGCTACAAAGTTCAAACATGAAGAGTCAGAAAATTGTACAAGTGATGAAAGCGTACAACACACAATCTTGAGAAAACACAAGAGGGGCGACATTTTACCTTGGCGCCCACTTGGGCCAACTCGGCGAAGAGGTGATCACCATTCAACTCAGATGGCACCTGCCAGGACTTGGCGGCCGCGATCGCCAAACCGATGGCACACCCCCGGTCGACAGCAACCAGGGGGGAGCAATTCAAGTTGACGCGCCCAACTTCAGTGCGTCGTGGCCGAAAAATGGGAGGACGCCCATCCGGGCCAACATAACGCCCTTCTTCATTAAGGTGCACGGGGGCGTCCTCCCCTCCCTCTTCTTCCACCTCCACCTCGTCATAGGCGTCCTCCTCGGCGCCCACTTTACCCTTGCCCCTGTCCGCCCTCTTACTGGCAGAGGCTATGGGCGAACCGGGCCTCTTCCCCCGCCGGAGCAGAGGCTCCTCCTCCGCTTCTTCCGCGGAGTTAACTTCCGGCTCCGCATGATCGACGTTGGGCGCCTCCTCGCCCTCCTCCGGTGCAGAAGACGCCACGCTGGCTGTCTTCGCACGAGCGGTGCCTCCCTTCACCGCCCTTTTCTTTTTCTTCTTTGGAGGAGCAGTAGGCGCCTCTGCTTGAACGGCGGCCTGATCGGGCGCCTCTGGTTGAACTGGTGGCCGCCCACCCGCGGCCAACGCAGCAAGCCGACTCTTCATCAGCTTTGCTATGCTTGAGTAGTCCGCCCCTACACAATTGAAAGAACATGGTTAATTAGAATATAAGGGAGACACAACATCAAAAGCAAGTAAATCCTAGGCGCCCACAAACCATCATTGTAGTACGCCTGAATAATTTGCGGACGATTTTCCGCAGGACGAAGATCCACCCTCTCCCCCGCACAGATCAGTCGGGCGCCGTCTTTCTCAGCCCTAGACAATGTCACGGGCGAGTTGAATCGATCAACAGTGCCCAACTCCCATTGCCTGAGAAAGGCGCCCCCACTCTCAAAAAACGAATCTTGATACGCCTTCACAAAAAAGAAGCCGTTGAACCATTTACGGTTGAGTTTGGGGCATCGGTGCACGAAGTTGATTGGGCGCTTCTTCCGCTTCTGAAGAGATAAGCAGTTGTCGAGGGGCGCCATTCTGAAGAAATACCTGAACAGGTTGAAGGTGGGCTCCACATTATTTTCCCGACACCTCAACCTGAAGAGGATCACAATCGTAATCACGGAGGGAGATAGGCGCCCCAACGAACAGCCACACCATGATAGAATCCCCTCCATTATGTGGTCGAGGGGAAAATGCAGCCCAAACCGGAAGTACTCCTGGTACACCCCGATCCATTTGGGCCCACAGACGCCCACGCGTGAGATAGGTGAAGGAGGCGCATACCACCAGTCCCTCGGCAGCTGCAGACTTGTAACAAGTTCGTGGACGCGCGCCAATGTAACTGATGATTGATGATTCGGCCCGGCCACAGCGAAGGGCAAGTGGGCCGTCTCCGTCGGCAGATGGTCTGGGGGGAAGCACTTCTCCCAGGTTGTAATTTTATACGATCCATCCGCTGGCATAAATCCGGGCGCCGATGAGGTGGATGGTCCGGCCGACGTCGATGCAGGCGCCCCCTCTAAACCAACAAACGATCCAGGCGCAACGGGGACACGGGGTAAGTGGCGCCCTATCCTAAGTAACTAGAATTAACTAAGCAAAAGCAAAGAGAGGCCAAGGATTTCTTACCGCCTTGAGTCGGACGCCTGGGCCCGCCATTGATGCCAGAAGCGCCTGCTCCTGCTGCACCAGACGCACCTGCATTCTGGGCGCCTTGATCGGCCGCTTTGTCTTTTGAGGAAGACGACATGATGAACAACTACGAGAGTCAAAGGATGACGCAAACAAAAGCTGACAGGAGAGAGGACAGAGCGAGGTGTAGAGAGATGTCAGAGCAAAATCTAGAGAGAAGTCGAATTGAAGAAAGTGACAAAAGGGGAAGGAGGAGGAGGTATTTATAGGGAACGCTAAGCCCAGGTCAAGGGTCGCGCCAACATGCCACGTGTCAGTGTCACGGGCCGACTTTTGCGCTTCCCCCACTTTCCCTTTCCTGGAACTTTCGAAATTTCCCATTTCGGATTTTTCCAATCTCCACATTTGAAATTTCGAATCTTCCCGCCACGCGAAATGTGGGGTTCATTTCAAAACTCTCCCCGTGAGGGGGGCATAAGGGCAAGGGACGCCTGAACAAAGAAGGCGATCAAAAGGCGCCCACGAAACGCGAAGAAGAAATACGCATAGCAAGGGGCATTATTGAAAGCGGGACGCCCGACTGAGGAAGGAACGGGCAACAGCGCCTCCGAGCCGGAAAGGAGGACCAAGATACAACACGGGCGCCCCTCGACATAAAAAACACCAAAACTGCGGCAAGGGAGTCAGCTAGGCGCTCAAAGGTGGAACCATGAGCACCTAACTGGGGGGGCAATTGTTGGGGGAATAGCTTGGGCCCCCAGAATTAAGGAATTGGGGGGCAAGGCCAAAGAAAGAGGGCCAAATGAGGGGAAGGCCCAAAGAATATAACACTAAAAGCCAAGTGGTGGCCAGCTGTCCAGGGGACCACCGCCTGTGGGTGCCTGTCATGTGTCAGGTGCCTGTCGTGTGTCAGGAGCCTGACAAGGCGGTTGGGTGTCTCGCAGAAGGGACGCAGAGCATTAAATGAGGATAGTGACGGGGACGAGATCAGCCTCGAGTTCGGTGAGTATAAATAGGGGCAGTTGATAGCATTTACACAGGTTGGACTCTCTCTGATCATAGCTCTACCTGAGAACTTTACTCTCCCACTGAGACTAACTTGGGCGTCGGAGGATTAACGGGCCAAGGCGCCCTCCTCTTGGTGTGTGTGTAGGTCGACGCCCGTCGGAGGTAGACGCCCGGATAAGCGAAGGGAGTTTCGTGGCTCAAACAGGAACACATATCTATAACAAATTCAACATTCTAACTAAGTCATCCATGAAAATCCGAAAATCAAAACTGCATGCATGCAATTATGCAAAGAAGCCAACTCCTACAAATTTTATCTTGCTACACTTTATTTTACAAATCATTGAGAATATTCTTTTAGACTCTCTATCATTTTGTCAGGCCTCGTTGATCCATTGAAATTTGATAATGATAATTATTAAAATTTATTTTTTTATTATGATTTTTAAATGATTATTAATATTTCTCCCAAAGTTACATTCTTTTCATGTTCACGTGAGTAGTATAAATAAATAAAAATATCAGCAAAGTAAGATTTTTTTCTTATCTATGACTAATTACTGAAAAATTAGCATAACATAGAGTTCTCAAACAATCAAATCGAGTTATCTATGTAAGTCCTTATTGAAATTAAAAACCAGGACTCTAGTAAGGAAACTGACTTCTAAAAACACCTAATCACATTTCATTTCGTTATGCGTTGTCACACATTTGAGTAAATTTAATTTTGACTAATTTCTCTCGCTGCTCTGATCGATTCAAAGAAACTCTCTATTTCCCGTTAACGTATGGAATACTTTAGTTCGCTGACGTCATTGCCACCGCAGCTTCTCCCGCTCCTGTCATCTCTTTTTATGACGGTAAATATGAAAGTTATGCTCAATTTGAATTTCAATTCACTCAAATCAATCTTGTCCAAGTAGTGGTTTTAACCTAGAGCTAGTTCAAGGACTGTTGCTGTCAATGCTTTCTAGTAATTTCTTTCATCTAGACGCTTGTTGCATTGCATGAAAACGTGATTGAGAAAATGTGGTTGTATATGATTTTTTTAACAATAATGATTAATTAAAACGAATATATATCCACTTGAGGTTGATACAGTAAACACATGACTTTTTCCTATTTTCAGCATGAATTGACCACTTCAGAGTCAACTGTTGTTTGACCCGATAGAAAGTTAAAGATTTGGCCATATATTATTTTTTGGAAGATTTTATTACTATTTTGTTTAAAATCAAGCATTTGCCTATTATATTGCTGTATTCCATCAAAATACTCAGCACACAATCAATATTTTCTTAATAATTAATGGAAGAAATATATTGTTGAGTTAATACGTTTAATCAATTATTATAAATTTTTGTTATGTGTATTATAGGTTTATGTTGAAAAATTTCAACATATATCATATACCCATTAATGAGTGTTCAATTATCTAGACTCACCCTCACGGACTCACGGTGTAGGTTATACACTCTAGACGTAATACGTTATGACACAATTCTCAATCATAATATTTGAATTTATTATCTTATAAAATATTTGTTAATCGATGATTCTCACAATTTGGAGTAACTACATTATGACACGATTTCTCAATCATAATATTGGAATGTATAATCTTATACAATATATATTAACTAGTGATTTTAAAAATTTGGTTCGGAGTAACTACGTTATGACACGATTTCTCAATCATAATACTAGAATGTATTTTCTTATACAATATATATTAACCTGTAATTCTAAAAATTCGGAGTAATTCTGAATCAATGCTTATTGATCATTGACTTAATACATTGTAATATTTTGTACAAACCTAAGCTGAAATATAATTATGCATGCCTCGCTATTGCTAATGATTAAAATGATAAAAGTTTCCTTCCTGGAATACCTAAACCATAAGTTATTAGAAAATAGCTGATTAGTAGAATCATATATATTAGTGTTTGAATAAAACACAAAATCTTTGTCCCCGGGAAAATGGTGGTTAGTGATTTAGAAATCTATATGTTCTGATAGAAAATGGTGGTTAGATTCTCGTCGCTCGGCAAGATAAACCTACAGTAGATACTGCTGATCAAGGGCACAAGCATAAAGCACACTTATGCTTTACATCTCCTCGGCAGTACTTCATATTCTGATTTAGTTTAGTGACTGACTACTATTGTATGATGCTTTGGAGAGGCTGGAGACCAAGGTTGTCAACACGCCGGTTTGGTCTGCTTCGATCCCGACTTAAAAGAACAACGAAAATAGTAGACTACTAGATGGATGGTAAGATCCATACAGGAATTGTAGAAATCAACGAAGGTCTTGCGTGAACCGAGCTAATCGAGTAAAGTGGCCGAATCGTCCGAGTGGCGAGGTTATAAACGCCCATGTCCGAACCTCCATACTTGTGCCTAACATGGTCGTCATACATATCATCCGTGTAGTAAACAGAATTCGGAATCAATCCCAATTCAGGATGATCCGTGGTGGAGACGCAGGCAGCAGTGTTGATACCCAGAAAGATGGCGAAATCATCGATACTCTCCACCTCGACCCAGGCCATCGTATCCTCGTTCAGCTTGTAAACTCTGAATTCACCGGTCAGCGACTGACATTCGGCACGATTTACATCTGCACGTACCGCTGCAGCAGTGTCCCCGCCATCACCATCATCATCGTCGTCGCGATCCATAATGTATGCATCGGCTCCATCCAGGGACACGGCCTTACTTACGTGGCCATGATTGCGAGCTCGATTGCGCAGGAATTCATCATCGTCGTCGTCGTCATCTTCTAGCTCAATTACATTCCTCGCCACCCTCATCAACGCACCTCCATCTGGACTCTTAACCAAGTAGGACTTGCAACCAATTTCCGGACAGGGATGGACTACAAACTTGGACAGCTTCGGCGGGGCAGCAGCAGAAATGCTGCAGACAGAAATCCTCCCAACTTCGTCCATCACATAAAACTGTCCCCTCCAGAACACCACATCCGTGAAATAACCAAAACCATCACCATCGCGAGGAATCTCGGTCCACACTGCCGATGCTTCATCATCATCGCGGCACCTCACCATTGGCCTGCAAAACGCCAGGGTGGGATACTCTGGAGAATGTATGACCATCACAACACAGTCCTCCG
Organism: Linum tenue; assembly: GCA_946122785.1. Lineage (NCBI taxonomy): Eukaryota > Viridiplantae > Streptophyta > Magnoliopsida > Malpighiales > Linaceae > Linum > Linum tenue. Next base: position 50,243,598 of record CAMGYJ010000009.1, read on the forward strand.
ATGTCGTCGGCTCGGATGAAAGGGCAACCTTCATTATGTACCTTCGCTCCATAGCCATCTTGCCACAAGCAATCTTCTCCCCGCGCATCACGAATCTGTACTCGTACCCGACCTTCTCGGGCCGAAAACCTTCCACGTGGGGGAAACTCGTGATCGGAGGCAGCCAGATCCGATCCCCTGTGAGAGGGTTCAGCAGCAGCAACGATGGGCCCCTCTGCAACATGAACAGCCAGCCGAAGCTCGAACCGCGGCAGCAAGTGGGCGTTCTCCTGCTGTTTACGAAACCTTCCGGCATCTCGACCTCGATGTGGTGGAACCGCTGCTCCGTCACATCGAGGAAGCACCTGCAGCTATCGGTACCTTTGCATCCCGCCATGGCCTCCGAGCTGCGGATCATGTTGCTGCTGCGGCAATAGGGAAGCATCAGCCATGGGACCGATTGGGTAAAATTGCGCGGCTTCTGCTTATCCTCCGCCGCTAGGGATTGTCTCCAAGGCTTGCAAACAGCTTGGAATCGGATGAAATCCTTCAATTTGATTAGAAATCGATGGGCGATGATACCCAGAATCTCGATCGGCAAAGCCGACCAATCGGGTTCGGGGATGTCGCTCATGTTCGAAGATAGGGATGGAGCAAGCGTGTCACTCATGTATCCTATTTATGGTTACAACCGCTTCCTAGTCCGTTCATCGGCAGGAATTCCGAATCCAAAATGAAATAGGACGGCCGGAGGCGGCTGCCGGGGAAAAGAAAAGAGAGAAGGACTTACAGATGATGAGATGACAGAGGATGAGAGACTCATCGGTTGGTTGATGCATGCGGAGGCTTAAAAGGTTCCGTTTTTGTTAACGGACTCTGTTTTTGTCTTTCGGGATTCAAAGAGCAGAGTTGCAGATTAGATCTAAGAAGGCAAAATACACTTCCATAGTCATAATTTTCATGTTTGTGACAAATATAGTCATAACTATAGAAAAACACAAAATAGCCAATTTCGTCCATCTCTTTGACGGTGTTAGTTAACAATCTGATTGTACTGACGAAAATGCTGACATTGCGACTTTTCGTCAGACACGTGGATTAACAAAATATATATAAATCATAAGTGCAATTTTTTATTTAATAAAATAAAAAATATAATAGAAATAAAATAGAAAACGCTTCATCTTCCTCCCGTACTCCTCTACCCCTATTCCCCACCATTACCCAGTAACCCTAAATTGTCGTCGCTGCCATCAACATCATCTTCCTCCCAGCAACCTGCAACCCACAACCTTATTCCCCACCAATTACCACCAACCCACAACCCTAAATCGTCGCCGCCACCCTAACCTATGGGAAAATCAAGAAGCAGTTGTGACCCTCACCACCACCCACAGCGCTGAACTCTCCCATTGTCGGTGGTGGGCACGGCTGTGCCGGCTGCGTCGAAGACTGCGCCACTGCGGAGGACCTCCTTGGAAGGGAACATGAAATTGGGAGGAATTTCATCGATAGAGGAGCCGAGAAGCCTAGCCACGTCGTTGGAGTCGGCGGGAGGATATGGATCCGAGTCCAGGGATGGCTTTCGGGCGGCGAGGATGGGGTTTGTGTCGAGCTTCCGTCGTAGGAGACGAATGGTGGTGCTAGCTGCTAGAATCAATCCATCATTCCTCTTTCGCTAAACCATCCAGATCTCTGCTTCCTTTTTTGGGTTCAAGGTTTCTTCTCTCGCTCTGTTCTCCTGGATCGCTTTCAACTGCTGTGAGACTCGTCGTCGGGGGTTTCTTCTGGTTTGTTCGGCGGGTGGAATGTGAATTAGGGTTATTGTTACTCTGCTCTCTCTCCGGTAGTGGTAGGGATTTTGATGCGGGAAGCTCTCCGATTGGTCTTTGAAAGTAAGTACTGGTTAGGTTTTGTTTTGGGTTTGTTTCGATGATGGATAAGCAGACCCATCAGATCCCAACTGCGAGAGAGCTGCCCAGAAGGTGTAAGTCTCGAGAACTTCCGCCGGGCAACGGCGAACCGTCAACCCATCAGATCCCAACTACGCTTCTCTTCTTCCCAGGAAGCGGCGTGGTCTCCAGCGGCGGCGGCGTGGTCTCCAGCGACGTCGTCGTCTCCAGCAAGTGCTAACACTAATTCGTGAGAATTTGATTTTCGGGGACAGGGAAGAAGGAGGAAGGGAAGGGAAGAAGAAGGAAGGGAAGGGAAGTCAACAAATTTTTTTTTAATTCTTTACGTGGCATTCCACGTGTACAGTTTGCTGATGTGTCAATGATGTGGAGGTCGGATTCCATCCTTATCAGCGTTCCGTCAAATGATTTAACGGAGTCGCAGACGGTGTTAAAATTTCTAACGGTTTTGGCTAGATTTGTCACACTACCCTTCGTTTTTGGGCTATTTGTTGTTTTCGGATAGATATGACTATATTTGTCAAAAGTGTGAAAGTTATGGCTATACAGATGTATTTTGCCATCTAATAAAGACGAAGATTGAGTGTAAGGTTAGATTTCAGATGACGCACGGCTCATTCGGTCGGTTCAGTGCGGGTCCCACCGGCTGTGACGGGTAATCAGTAATTCAGCTAACTGATCCTTTCGGCTTTTACCGCCCATAATAATATTGGTTTACGCACAACTATCTTTGGGCCAATGCTGGAATCCAAAAGCCACGCGGCCCAAAATAATTCGGCCCACCGAGTCTTGGTGTTAATAGGTAACTAAATTGGCCAGTACTACGGTGCCGCAGTAAAAAGTGCGACACCGATGCCGCTCTTTCTAATTGATCCATGTGGATCTGATGTGGCACCGAATAGTTTAGTTATACCCATATCCAAATACAGTGGCCCGTATAACTGGCCCAAACCTCCACCTACTCAAACAAACGGAGAAAAGCTCTCCGTCTTCAACTAATTTTCTATTTTCTTCATTGTTCAATTAAAATTGATGTGATTTTCACTGCATTTGATTTTCTGCAGGAACAAGAGAACAAAAAAAAAAAAAAAAAACGCAAACGCAGAGTCCAACGTTGTCTTCCGCGCTCTCCTCGCCGGTGAACTTCTCCGCCGCCGATGCAATCCCCCATGCAACCTCTCCGATTCACCTCCAATAAATTCCACTGCTCCAAAACTCTTCTTCCCCTTATTTGCCCCATTCGACGTCCTCACTCCTCAGTCTGAATTTTCGATTCTGTGATTGTCTGTTCGTTTTTCTCTGTAGGCTTGATGGGGTCTTATTGCTCAGACCAAGGTTCTATCTCCTACTTTGTTATCACGTTGGGGTTAGGCGAACTCCGCATCCCTATTATTGATCATTTAGTAATGGGGTTCCATTCATGTTTTGGGTTAGATTACAGTGGAGCAAAAATTTACTCATGAGAATGAAATGGTTCTGTGATTGTGATGCAGGTAGGCTTTTGCTTATTTCCCCAATTGGCTTTACATAGTAACACGTGGAGGATCATGGGGCTCAGCTTGGGGCTCTGTTTCTCAGATTGGAATTTTATTGTTAGTTGCTGTGTTCTTTAATTCCACTCACAAGAATGTACCTGTTAATATGCTCTGTTGGGATTGTTTTACCAGTTTACTCTACATACCAATCGCTTGAAGCGGATGATGAAACCCAACAAAGAAGTTGCTCTGTTGGGATTGTTTTGCCAGTTTTCTCAACTCCCATAACCTTAAGAGAAGAAGATTAATTCAACCCCACTCTGCTCTATTCTTTCTTTCCTCTGTTCAGCCGCCCACCAGGAATTTAAAAATTTCCCAGGAACCGAACAGATAAATAAAGAGAAAATCTCATAAACGGGACGTGGCCACCTGATGCACCACCGTCGGAAGGAACTGATCAAATTGAGAAGTGAATTACATACGACGCCAATCATTCAATTCAGGGCATGGTTGCCGTCCGTCACCACCACTGTCGCCGTCGAGTACCTTCATTTAACCCATTTCCCAATTTAGCAACGAACATGTTCCCCCTCCTCTTACTTGTATGCAGTGCACACAACATAGTCCTTTACTATAGCAGCGAAGTGAGGAAGACAATGAGGGAGTTCAGTAGAACCCGATGGAAGAGACTGGATATTGGATTGGCGACGGAGAAATCGTCGGAGTGAGAGACAGAGGAAGGCAACGCTTGGTTGGGGTTTTGTTTTTTGTTTTTTCAGGTTAATGGATAAAGGAATTGAAGAGAAAATTCAAATGAGATTCGAAAGGAATTAATGAAAAAATAACAAAGCATAACGGAGGAGAGAAGACGGAATAACGGGTTTATTGTCTGTGGGTGAATGATATGGGTTTGAGGCTTTGGGCCAGCAGGTTTGGATCGGATTAGTGCCACTTCAATTCCAGGTGGACCAATAGAAATCTGCATTATCGGTGCCGCACTTTTTAGAGCGGCACCGTAGTATTGGCCAATTGTTATGGTCAGGCAGAAAAAAAACTAAATTTGATTCAACGAAAAAACAAAAAAAAAAGTAAATTATGGGATTCCTACATTCTACAATCCGAGTATACAGCATGTGGACAAAACTTCCACAAGAAAGGAAAAAAAAGAACCATATAGAAAGAAGAGTTTCATCCGTTCAAACACTTCATCACCTAAGACGTTACCAAATTCTGGTTATGCGATCCTGATCAGTGATCACCATTATCTTCTCCGAATCAGTATAACAAGCCTACCCTTAAACTCTGCCTCCCTATTTCTCATTTTCCCCTTACTTTCCTTCTCTGTGTGAATCGGAAAGTTTTACCTTCCGATGAAGCCAAGCCAGTGAAGGAGAATTGCCAATAGCAACATGAATATAGCCAGGATCAGGCCCGGTTTGCCAAGTAACAAGTTCTTCGCCTTCTTTGCACCTGCAGCTCCTCTTTGGAGCCTATCCATCCATCTCATCTGTTGTAACAATTTCCATCAGGAACCCCATTTTCATTGGGTACCAGAAACTAAACCGAGAAAATTTGTTGAACGGAGCATAAGTAAGAGAAAAACACACCATTTTGTCCAAGTCTTCAGGGGATAGAGATGACATGGCTTGCTGAGCTTTTGCTGCATCTTCTGGAGAAAGTTGGACTCCAAACTGCTTACTCATGTTAGCAATCATATCCGGACTCATGTTTTGCATCATTGAAGTGAACATCTGGTAGTTTAGCAAATGGAACACTTTAGGATTCAATAAACTGAGAAAAGAAAAGTCCAGGACTTTGTACATAACTAGAAACGTGGAGTTCTTTTGGTCAACAAATATGCGGTTTGCTCACAGCAGTTTCCTAGGGAAGCTGGAGATTTCCTTTACCTACAAACCCAATTCTTTCTTTCCTCTAGGAGTGTAGTAGTTCATCATCGTGCTGGAAATCACAAGAGCCCACCAAAAGAAACCGAAAGGGGATCAGAAAAGCATACCTGCCGTGTCGCTGGATCATTCATTTGATTTCTCAACTGCTCTTGCAGGTCACCAGCCGAGCTTGAAAAACTTGGTTGATCACTCATTGACCTCGAAAAGAGACTGCCAGAGGAACTAGGGTCACCACTACTTTTGTCATTCAAAGAATTACTTTCCCGAGCTTCTGTAAAGTTTGAAACTTTGCTTGAACTAGATGCATGTTGACCCGAGGTTCCTCCTTTTGCAGCGGAGTCCTTTCCTCTAAGAGAGGATGCCATTTCAACCATCTTTTGAAGCTCTTCTGGTGGCATGTTGCTCATCATTTCAGAAGCGGTTTTAATCATGTCCGGGCTCATATTTGGAGGAACAGCACCAGGTCTGATACTATCAACACCATTACTGTATGGATTCCCTCCCTGGAACGAAGATGTCATCTGAAGCATTTTTTGCAGCTCATCGGGAGACATCTTTCCAATCATATTTGCAGCAGTCTTGAACATATCTGGAGAGATATCAGCAGCTTTCCCACCACTTATTGTAGCTAAAGTTTCAGGATCGGCATTGGAAATGAAATTCTGGAAAGACCTGCAAAAGGGGAGAAAATGCAATTAATTATTTGGCCAATATACAAGAGTGCCTAGTCCAAGAGAGGGTTAGACAGAAATGGATCATCACCACATCATGCAATAAGCAATATCTCAAGAGTTGATGTTCCATCAAATTTAGATTGATCTGTAGACAATCAAAGTCTTCCATGCCCCCAACTACAGAACAGGGTTTTGTTCTCAAGTTATTTCACATTCACTTCCATCCCTCAATTCAAACAGCTCATTTCTCTCAGCTGTTTAACAAAGGCAAGGAAATATTCCGTGCTTCTCAGGAAAACAGAAAAAAGTAAAACTAATAGATATCTTTTGAAAGAGAAAACAAAAGTTAACCTGTGCACAGGAAATGTATAATAGGGAAATAACATTGCACGTACAGTAGTTCCTAAGGGCCGTAGAACAAACCTTACGGCTTCTGGGTTATCTTTTAAGGCATGCAAAGACTCTGAACTGGTCATTGAACCCCCAATATTAGTCTGGCTTCCATTGCTTTCAACATTCCTCCTATACTGTTGAGGAATTTCAGGATTTCCAGAAGATGAATCTTCAGTTATCTCTTCAATTACAAGTCCTGATCCAACACAAAGATTACTGTCACTTAAAACCTTTGAAATCAAGCACAGAAAGAGAGAAAGGAACACAGGCTGGATAGAAACACAGGCAAGGAGACAAAGAATAACGTACCCTTTGGCGCCTGGTAACTACCCTGTTCTCTGAAACTTTCCTCAGCATTACTGTACAGAAATTTGCAGGAATTAGCCAAAGACAGGGCACAATGAACCTGGATGTTCAATAAAATTTGAACAGCCAAGGAGGAAAAACCAGATTGTTAAGACAAAGCCTATCTTCAGTAACGACAGGTTTGGATGCCAAACAAGTATATGCAATGATTAGGTCCAGGTCAACAGTACACTCGTGAATTACATATTAGCTTAAGAGAGCCCCAAGGCACAATACCTTAAGACAGCCGCGATAGTCTCATCATCAGGTGAAAGTTCATGTGCTTTAGCCAAATCAGAGACAGCATCCTAAAGTCACGTATAAGTTCGCCACGCTAGATTAGAATACGCTAAACAAACTTAATCTTCAGAGAAACTCAATAATAAGCTGGAATTTTTTCTTACTACAGACTTACTCGCAATTGTCCAAGTTCTTTGTAGGCTTGACCCCTACGATAAAGAGCCTTGACATTCTCACCATCATATGCCAACACCTAAAATAGACATACAAAAGATAGTTCTAATAAAAAAGAATTGCAAATGAGAAAATCATGGCGATATGGTATAGAGTAAAGAAAAAAGTTCAGTTCTTCCAGGCTATCAGGAAAACAAAAGAAGAAATTTGTTCTCAAAAAAACCAGTAAGGAATGAACCAAAGAAGACCGTCTTCTAATATTCTCTTCCCTCCTCTCATAGATCAACTGCTCACTACCCGAACCTGTCCATACCTCTGTTCCTTCTTTAATGCACTCATCGTATTGTTTTGTCTTTAGGTAACAGGACATCAGATTGAGAGAGCATGCCAATAAAAGTGCATTGCCTTTGGAGGCTGTGTTTCCTTTAAGATTCTTCTTTGCCTAAGATACCAACAAAGGAAGTAGAGGCCCATCAACCTCTTGGGGAAACAATTCATAATCTCTAACAAAATCTATTCTTGCAGCAACAGGAACAGTGACAGAGAAAACAGAAAAGGATGGGGGACACTAACAAGCAAATATTTTTCTGATGCCTCGCTGAATTTTCCCTGGCTGTGAAGTTGATTACCCTGCCAAAATTCCAGTGACAATTATAAAACTATTAAGTAGATGCACTCCGTAGTTAGTACCTATCTAAGTATGTGTTGGCTTTCTGAAAAAGACACTCAGACAAATAATTGGAGTAAATAGATATACAAGAACGGAACGAAGGGAAATGATCCATCTTTAAGGGGCCTCTCACCTGTTTCTTCAACATTTCAGCCGCATTCATTTCGTATGTAGCCTGAGAATCAAGCCGAGCACGCATAGCTGCTATCTCTTCTGGCGATGCAGTAGCCATCTTCTCACCAATCTCAGCCATCTCATCAGGACGTGTATACTTTAATTGCTCTGCCGCTTGCCTCAAGTCTTCAGGTCTCATGTTCTTCATGCTTTCAGATGCCATTTTCATCAAATCTGGATTAGAAAACATCTGCAAAACAAAAAGCAAGTGAACCCCAAGGCATACTGATAAAAGCAGCACACAAACTTGTAACCAATAAGCTCGATTACACTATAGCAAGTACACATGCAAGTCATGAACCATTAATCCCATCGATATTGAATACCCAATATCACAGGTAATAGCCCCAATAGCAACACAATTCACCTCATGCTTGGGTTGATAGAGTAACAGTTATATCAATCAAAATGTTGCCCAAATCAGAAAAGCAGTAAAAGTTGGGGACCAGCAAGAACGTTCATTCATTATCCTAAACATTCTGCGAAATCGAAATTCACCCATTCACCATCACAGAGAAAGGAACAGAATTGAAAATCCAGCTCGGTGATCAGACGCCAAAATCTACCAATTCGCTGCTATAGTAAAGAGGGGAAGACAGCGAACCTGCTGCTGGATCTTGGCTAACTCGCCAGGCGACATCCGACTCATCTGCTCCTGAGCAAGCTTGATGAGCTCAGGATCCATCATTCCGTTGAACATTCTCCTCTTTCCCCCGCCAAGACGATGCCAATTCAACCTCAGGAAACTCGATTCAAACCGAAGATCGCCGCAAAATAAATAAAAGACGATCCCAACTCCCAAGTAGAAAGAGAGCGAGTTACGAATTCAGACAAGATTGGGAGAAGGGAAGCACCGCTCGCACACTAAGAAAAACAATTTCGAATTCCGTGGACTCTTTCCTTTTCCTCTCCCTCCCAGAAAACGAAGTCCGAGCGAGAAACAGAAAAATGTCGAATAGGAAAGAGATGTGAGAAGGGATTCTGGTCAGATTCTTATCCAATCGATTTTCCGACGCCGGCGTCTCTATGTCGCCAAAAATACCTGAGATTGACAATTCAATCGGGACAGCGATTGATTGCCCGGCGGTGGGTGGTGGAGAAGAGCTTTGTTAGGAAAGGAGAAGGAGCGAGCCGGGAACTTGGAAGGTCGAACAACCGTAGCTTCTGGAATTTGAATTTTACTCTTTTCACCCTGTTTGAACTTCCAGTTAGTGGAGAGCTGACGTGGCATGCACAAGGTGATTTTACTTTACTGGGAATGAAACTGACTTGTCGTTTTGTTGTCAAAGCTAGACCAACAGTTGGTTAGGTTGAACCGATGGTCAGTTCGAATAGTTGATAGAGCAGAGCCAACCCGACGGTTAATTAGATCTTCACAAATCTTGAAATGTCATATTACGACCTAGACGGAACTCGGAAGGAAGACTCCGTCGCCTCGAACCTCCACACCTCTTTGCTTTTCTCCCCCGCAGCAAAAATGGCGTCGAGGGTCGCAATTCTGAGAAGCATCGTCGGCAACACCGGGTGCAGCACTTCAGGATCTAAGCGTTGGGTACACAATGTCGCCGCCGCCATCATGACTCCGTCGTTGAGCAATTGCCTCCACCATCCGTCTCTTCCTCCGCCTCTGCTGTTTCCGTGGTCTTTTCCGAACCCGGGGAGGGATGGCGAGTGGAGAAACGACGTGGGAATTGGTGGCGATTTGGGAGGATTAGGGTTCCCGGGTTTCCCTGGCGGCGAAGCCATGGAGCTAGCTGTTCCTAAGAGAAAGGTGAGAACTTTCTCTCCGTTTTTTGCTTCTTTTCTCACTGTTGATCCTTACCCTTCATTCGGCAGAGAATCGAACTTTGCACTGCGTATATGTGAACAGAAAGATTTGATTTTTTTAATGTGTGAGATTGAAGATTTGGGATGGTGGAGTTATCTGTTGTCTTGTGGATCTGATTAGGGTTTAGGGTTTGGGGTCTATGTCAAATTCTTGCTCAGTTTTAGGGTTTAGAACTTTGCAAATGTCTAGTTAGGATGACAGCATTTCTGTCCTGCATTACTATCTGATTATGTTATTGATCATCATGTTCTCTGTACCAATCAATGCAGGTTACTCCACATAAGAGAGGGATAAGAAATGGGCCAAAGGCTTTGAAGCCAACACCTGTGATTATTCGCTGTCGGTAAGGGATTACACATCTCTCTCATGCTTAATGATAGTGGGATTACTACTCCATAGTCTTACCTTATAATGATTGCTGGAAGTTCCAAGTTTTCATCAGCTAGTTTGAGTTACGCATTTGGAGTTGAAGCTGGGCACGATGTGTGGAGAAAGTCAGATTATTGATCACCATTGTGAAAATTTTGAATCTTTATGAAATGTTTGAGCTTCTTATTTATTGAACTTCAATTTCCTGAGTGCGGAACATAGATATGCACTTTGAGTTGTTCTGTTGGCTGCTGTAATTGAAATTCGGTGTAGAATGTCATGAAAAACTTCTGCTTCGTGTTTCCCTCTATTGTACTGAGAGTTGCCATGAAATTGAATGCCACGATCTTTGAAAATAGAGTTCAAACCAAAATGACATTCTTTTCTTCTTCGAAAAACTGTTTTGCTGTTTGAAATGAGTGTCTTGGCCCTCATGAGGGTAAAATATTTCCTCTTCAACATAAAACAATGCTTAAACTTTTCCCTTGTCTGATAACATATGCATTTGTGTCCTGTTCGTGCAGGGTTTGTGGCCGTGTTAAGCTGCCACACTTCTACTGTTGCAGTGGACGCAAGGAGACCGTGAACGAGAAAAATGGCTAAAGGCGTAATACAATGAACCAAGTTCTCTATGTGAAGCAGCTTAAGGGATTGAAGATCTCAGAGCTAAAGCGAAATTCTTGTAGGCCTTTCCCCCCTTGTTATCATTAGAGCTTCTGCAGAGATATCTTTACTTGCTGGTGGTTGTGCTTCATTTGTTTTGTTCTGTTTCCTAGAAATGCCCAAACTTCCTATCAATAAGTTTCATCACCCCCCTTTTCATGTTCAGAAGATCATTATCTGTTGTGGCGACACCAGCTTGCTTAGACTTGTAGCAACTGAAGTGGTTTAAAAGATTTTAGTGTTGGGCTGAGATTTGATGCCTCGTTTACACAACTGAATTCTGTGTCAAAATCCAATGGCTTTATGTAGCTTAAAGTTACTTCAGTTCTGTTTAGAGGCTCTCTCACTCAATGTAGATGACATTAAGGCAAGCCTTTCAGTTATAGTTACAGTTTAAAGTCTCGCTCAATGTGGATGCCATTACTGGTCTCAGATAGCTGTGCGAGGAAATAAGGAAAGCTCCATATGCTGACCTTTGACCATTTAAAGGAAAATGATCCAGCCTTTTCGAAATGATCCCGAATTTGCATCCAATGTTAACAGAGGGATGAAGCATGAACACAATCTGAATGATGGTGATTTTCGTCACTATAGAAGATTTTGAATTTGGACCATATGTCCAATTGATCAAAGGAGCATGTAAGGTATTTAGCCTTAAGCCAGAGTCGGAAGAATGAACACCCTAACTATGAAGTCTTTTCCATAATTAGATTGAGATACATGATGACAGATTGATCCAAGTTTAAACAGAGCAACAATGTCAAGATTTGACTAACGAAAGGAAACAAGTTTATTTGGGAAAACGAAGCTGCCAAACAACAAACACCGAAGGCAAACTCCACAATTCAACTGGAATTCTCAGCAATGAACCTCTTGATCACTCCCATCAGCTTCTTAGCAGGTTCGGCTTCAGGGTCAATGGTGAAGAACCCATGTTGCTGGCCTTCGAACTCGACGTATTCGATCTTCTTCCCCATCTCAGTAAGCTTCTCTGCATAAACTTTTGCACGATCTTTCAGAAGATCACTTCCCCCAACCACTACCAGGACCGGATCAAGAGCCACCGGTTCCAGATCCTTGCTGCTCGGCCCAAATGGGTTTATCAATGGGTGATCAGTTGTGTCTCCAACAGGAACTGACAGTCTCCAGAACCTTATTAACACAACACAATTCGCAGTCAATTTAACATACCAAGAAAACAGAGTACTTGAACTTTCAGAAAGAAAACAGAGTCTCTCGCTTTCAGTTACCAAACCTGTCAATGAGCTCCAAATTCAGAAACGCATCCACAGGCCCATTAGCTTCCGACTCGAACAAAACCGTCCCGCCGAAAAACGGCGCCAGAAGCACATAACCCTTCACCACGACCGGACCCAATTCAACCGACCCGGCTCCGACCCTAACCGCCAAATTGTGAGCAATGTTCCCGCCGGCAGAGTCACCGGAAATGAACACGTTCCCAAAATCCGCCACATCAGTCAGCCACGTGTCCGGCTCTTCCGCCAGAGCCTGTCCCTGAAGCCACTTCAGAGCCGTGTACCCGTCCTCAATCGCCGCCGGGAGACGGTCCTCCGGCGCCAGCCGGTAGTCGGGGGCGATCACCACCGCCTGGAGCTCGGTGGCGAGCTTGAAGCAGTAGTTCTGGCAGTTGGGCCAGGTCCGGGAGCCGATGCAGAAGCCGCCGCCGTGGATGTAGTAGAAGATTGGGAGCTTTGTGGTGGCGGCGGTGGTGGGGAGTGAAGTGGGTTTGTAGAGGCGGAGTTGGAGGTTGTTTGTAGGGTCAAAGACTGAATCTTTCCACTCGACGGCGGCGTTTGGGGTGATTGGGACGTTGAAACTGGGCTGGGAAGAGCGCCAGATTGTGCCGTCTTTGTATACTCGGAGGACTCCCCTGCAATCTTCGAAATCGGTGGGAGTGGTTTCTGACATTTTTGGGTTTTGTGTGAGAGAGGATGGTTGGAATTATAGGAGGAAGTTGGCAGGGGATTTTGATGTGTAAAAGAGGAAGTTTAGATACTTCTTTTATGGCAAGGGAGTTAGTCTACGGATTTGGGTCCGATATTCAGTATTTTTATACGATCAATCAGTGTGACTGTGTTTTTTAAATAATGGTTTATTATCGTAATTTTATGTTCATTTACACGAAATTGGTGTTATTGCAATTGTGATGGTTATTACTTAAAAGGTAATGGTTATTCATGCAATCTAATATTTATTCACACATGTTATTTAAGTTTGAAAAAATATCAAAATGAATGTTATTGTGTATATCAGTGTTCAAGAAGACGCTAGGCGAGGAGGCACCGCCCAGCGCCCAGGCCGATTAGTCGTTGCATAGGCGAGATTAAACGTTGAAAAAAAAAATGATAAATAAGCCACATTTCACAAAAACCCAAGTCGCGTTATCATTATTCATCCATTCATATAAAATTACAACCCTTTTCCACAATCCCAAACATCCCAAGTCCCCAACCATGGGGAGGGATCTCGCTGCTCGAATGATGAGGGGGAGCGGCTGGTCGAATGGAAATTGGAATGGGAAATAGAATAGGGTTTGGGATTTCCACAAAAAGGCTACACTTTCCCCCTTTATTAGTTGTTTTGGGCGTCACCCACTAGACTGAAAACGCGCCTCCGAGCGCCTAGGCACCGATAAGGTGTTTTCCATGGAGATTAATTGTTTATCACGCCTAGATCAATCGCCCAGGGCTAGACGAGGTGATTTCCTCCTGCCTAGCTATTAATCGCGCCTAGGCGAGAGATTAATCGCGTCTTCTTAAACACTGGTGTATATTATGATCAATGCAACTCATTTCTTAAACAAAAATTGAAAATCAAAATTTAACTCTATAAAATATAACCAATAAAAATTATTGGAGGGAAAAAAATTATAATTCCATTTACGTGAATAACCACCATTCTTACATGAATAATCAGTAAAGAATCTCTACCATGTGTGAATTAAATGTTAGAACTCCTATAAAGACAAGGAACCTTTTTCTACTTATCGAATCAAGACAGAGGAATGCCAAAGTAGTTGGGTTTTCGTTAGAAAGTTCAGAAAATATGGAGAACTACCCAACAAAGGAATGCATGATGGTTTGGTTTCTTTCACCTTCATTTGGTTAATTGCTTCAGGTAATGATGAAGACAAAACAAAAGAGCTGGTGGCAAAGGTTCTTGTCTTGTCTGCGTGACAAACTTATAATGATAGTGGATTAGGTCCCTCCCTGTTATTAATCCCACTTAGCCGGCCTCTAATGCTTACAAAATGGTGATGACTTCTTTTTGTAGTGTTGTAGGGGTCGTTTGTTGCACAATAGAATCACGGGCTTAAAAGTTGAAGGAACTTAAACAGATTTCAAAACCCATAATATTGTTTGTTTGTCAAGGATGACAAGTGGCCTTTCTATTTAAAAATTGGAAAGTGAATGTGTAAAATTCGAATAATACGGAATATAATTAGAAACGCGAACATAATGCGCGAGATTTACATGATTAACCTTATAATTAGGGATTACTTCATGAGATACATATTACTCTTCGTTCGCTGTTATTCAAGCTTTACCGGTGCTCTCGCTCTTGCTTGTGTTTTGCGTTTGTTTTGTATCTTATAGCCGACGAACACTTACAACCAGTATTCTAGGGTTCTCGGATAATTACAAGCTAATTGTGAATGATTACATAGACGCCCTACCAACTCTTACGAATGTACCAATGAAAGACACTAATGTAACTAAGTAAATAACATGATGGGTTGCTACGAAGTTGGATCATCAATGTTTGATATTTGTTAATATTCGTTTTGATCACCAAATTTGAACCAGAAACTCGCGCATTTCTTGTCGAGTTATCTTTAAGCCTGATGATTTGTAAAGACTACAACCACGATTTATTTTAACCCGAGATCATATAGTTGGTAGTTTATAAAGTCAACTATCAGTTGGAGACGAGTATATACCCTTACCCTTTTAGCAATTAATGTATTAGGTTTTGCCTAGCATTAGTGGCCGGACGGTTCATATGTAATTAACTATGTATTAGTTCCAAAATGGATATCAAACACAATTAGCAAATGTGATCAAAGGATCAAAATACAAACACAATTGCAAAATGCACAACCTGATCAAGAGAACAAAACAACAAGAAAAAAAATAACATGCACGTAGGATTAATGCGAACATCACCACTGGAAAACAGATAACAAACTCAATTTAGGTTGAATTCTCGCCGACGAATTTGCTAATCAAATTCATCACCGACTCTGCTGCTTCCGAGTCTGGATTAATGCTGAAGAACACATGTGGCTGTCCTTCAAATTCAGCATATTCAACCGACTTTACCAAATTCTTCAACTTCTCGACGTAGTCTCTGATACGATCGACGAGAATATCACTCCCGCCGGAGACCACAAGAATCGGATCCATCTCCGCCGCTTCCACGGCTTTGCTCCTCGCTCCAAATGGGTTCACCAGAGGATGGTCGCACGTGTCTCCCTCCGGAATCGAGCATTTCCATAACCTATATAATACATCCATGGAATCGTACCATATCAAAAATAGTTATAGTAAAAATATGAAACTAGATTATACCGGAAATGTTGTTGGTAGGGTATTATGAATTAAAATCGTGATTTAATCATGGTTCGACCGTTTCTTGCCGTCAAAATCGTCTATGATTTGGATTCGGTATCGGATATATCCAGTCCAACGGACTGGTATGGTTAAGGCATGTTTACTTTCATTTCTGTTTCCTGTTTTTTAGAGAAAACAGAATGAAAAGTAAACAAATTTTTCTCGTTTCGGTTGCCAAATTTAGGACATGAAAACAGATAACATGAAACGGAAAATGGAAGTGAACAAGACCCTAGGGTTTCTTAAACATTGTGAATATATATGACGTTTTAACTGCTTAACCTAACGCGATCCATGCATACGGTAAGAAAGTGGCTACATATCATACACGGACCTCCCAACAAATCGAGTTATTGAAACTAGCTAGTAATTGGTTTATGATGAACATGGTATCGGAACTGGTTTGTTTTTTAGGTCACGTGTGCAAGACCTCACGACACCAATATTAACCTGTTGTCTTTAAAGCATATGATATGGCGGATCTAAGCAAATTCTAAATCCATTAGTTGACTTTCGTTCGAGAATGTGTATAAGAAAGTGATTAAGTACTATATATGAACCTCTTACAACAATTCGAATTATTGACACAAGCAAATTTTAAATCCATTAGTTGGCTTTCATTTGAGAATGTGTTTAAAAAAATGGTTAATTATTATTATATAGAAACCTCTTTCAGCAATTCGAATTATCGACACCCGCGGCTACGAGAACTTAAAAAAGAAAAAAAACTTACCAGTCAACGAGTTCAAGGTTGAGCATAACATCTTTGGGAGCCTCGGCTTCCGATCTGGTCCTCACCGTCCCTCCAAAAAACGGCGCCAGCAGCACATACCCCTTCACCTCAACCGGCGCCAGCTCCGGCGACCCGGCTCCAAGCCTCACCGCCAAATTATGAGCAATGTTCCCTCCCGCCGACTCCCCACAGACAAACACATTCCCAAAATCCGCCACGTCACCCAACCATCCATCTCCCTCATCTCCACGTCCCTCGGCTTGATCCTGGAGCCACTTCAGAGCCGCGTAGCCGTCCTCGACCGCGGCGGGGAGCCGGCTCTCGGGAGCCAGCCGGTAGTCGGGCGAGACCACCACGGCTTGGAGCCGGGACGCGAGCCGGTAGCTGCAGTTGTGGCTGATCGGGTCGGCTCGGGAGCCGATGCAGAAGCCGCCGCCGTGGAAGTTGTAGATGACGGGGAGCTTGTTTGAATTGTTGTTATTAGGCAAAGTGGGTTTGTAGAGGCGGAGGGAAAGGTTGTTTTGAGGGTCAAAGGTGTAGTCTTTCCACTGGACGGAGGAGCCGCCGCCGTCGTCGTCGATGACCGGGACGTCGAAAAGGCTGCCCGGAGAGGCGCGCCGGACCGAGCCGTCTTCGTAAACTGTGAAGAGTCCGAGGCTGTCTTCGAATGCAACGGCGGCTTCATCAGACATTTTGCCGGAGAGGAAAGGATTAGGAGAATTAGGACAATAATGGGAGAAATTAATGCCACTCGATCGTGATTTGTGATCCATAATCAATCGCCGGTCTTATTATATACACACACACATCGACTTAGGTCTATAGGTAGTTTCCGGCACGGCCGGCGTTTGAAGTTGTTGACCGGTCTTTTTTGCCGGCGAGCTATATATATTTATTTGCTTGCTTGAAAATTGGAACAACTAATTTGATTATTTGAGGCCGCCCTCCTTTATATGCCATGAATTTAATTTACTACGACGCTTAAACACGGAAAACTCTTACGTCTTACCTCCAGATTGGACTCAGAAGTTCCAACTATGATTCACGTATCAGTTTGTTATTGGTGAATTCACCTTTTTTCCCCTTAATATTTAATGTTTTTAATTATCGTAACTAAATCAATAATTAAAATATAAAAAAGAAAGATGAATTCACCAATAAGAAACTGACATGTGGCTGGTTGGAACTCCTGCATTCAACTAAGATTGAAGCTAATAATTTTTCACTAAACACTTATCATTTAAATATTTTATATTAACCGGCATTTACTCAAATTGTCGTAGTATATATCGTAATAGAATATATATATATATCCGGCTTTCATATTTGACCTGCACATAGAAATATGCAACTAACAATTTAGATGTGATTTTTAAAGAAAATAATAAGACCGAATAAAGCACATCATGCAATAGCCGTGTTTTGGTTGTTAAAGCAATATAAAAACTAGAAGTAACAGAAATGATGTTTTAGCTTCATCGTTACTATTGAATTCAATCAATCAATTTTATACCAAAGTAAGATAGTCTAACGGTAAATCTGCCGCGTCAGTGAAGAATTGGGAGTGGAAATCTCAGGTTCGAATCCAAGCGAGGCATGTTGGTGTTCCTGGAGGTACAAGGCTGTTGGGGGGTGTTCCCGGAGGTGAAAGTCTGCTGGGGGCGAAGCCCCGTTGGTAATCGAAATTGATTGCAGGTGGCCCCCAGGTTTAGTAGGACCCGCTGTCACAAAGACGCACGTGGGGCTAAGGTTCCTGGGTAAACATTCCTAATTTTCACTACTCTTCTGCTCTTATTTAATCCAATAAACCACTTATCCATCGTGACATCATAATTGGAGAAATTGTTATCCGACAAACCCACACAATTGCAACAGAATTAATCTGTTATGATCATGTAGTTTACTCGGATTTTAGTAGCTACTCAAGTTCGATTTGATCAGTATCCTTAGTTGGTACAAGGATATGCTTGCTATATATGACTGACACCGGCAACAATCGTTGGATTGCAGGAAAAAAAAACAATCCAAGAAAGTAAACACATCCTTGCACTTAACTCCACGAATACTTTAGCCAAATTCACTCATACTAGCATAACAAGAAACATGATAAAACTAACAAAAATATGATTTTCTCAAAGACACACCAAACACCAAACTTTGAACCATCAAATGTGTACAAGTCAACGAGGTCCAGGATCCGATCTTTGGGAGCCTCAGTTCCCGATTTGGTCCTCACCGTCCCTCCAAAAAGGGGCCCAATAACATATATCACTTAACCATAGCCGAGCCCAATTCAGACGACCCGGCCCGAAGCCTGACAAGCAAGTTATGACTTATGAGCAATGGTACCTAGGGTTGGAAAACGATGCGGTTTGGTTCAGACCAAACCATATATGCGGTCTATGATACATATCGAGAGACAGGAGTATAAATCAGAGATCATACCATGAACTATATGGTCCAGATCAAACCACGCATGTGCGGTATGGTCTGGTACGGTTTGGTCCAGATAGACCATAATGAACGAAAAATTAACATTTGTTTAGTCAATCACATAAAAAATTGAATCAATAATAGAGATTTTTTTTTTGCGTTAAAACATAAACTTCAACATGCATGAAGAATTTTGACGCCTTAAATCTCTATAAACAACAAAAATACAAAGTCAAAGCATACCAACTTGCACCATAACGTCATAAACACTAACATAATGTCACATGAATACATGATCGTCTCTACTATGTTGAAAGTGGTTGTGAAAGAAAGGGGGCAGGTTTCTCAAAATTAGGGTTGAGACTTGGGTATTGTTGGGAGGAATCGGGAGAGTGGCCGAGCGGGCTACTAACAAGTATTGGGAAGTCAATTGGGTCCACGGTTTGGTTCGGTAAACCACAAAACATCATATAATACAAATCATGGACCAGACCAGACCATTCTTAATGATCTACGTTCCGAACCAAACTGTACGATCCGATTTGGTCCATGGTTTTTCAAACGATCTGATCTATTTTCCCAGCCCTAATGCTACCTCCCCCCGATCTCCTGAAACGAACACCTCACCAAAACCCACCACCTCACTCAACCACGTTCCCTCTCCAGCCAAGGCTTGATCTCGAAGCCATTCCAGAGCCGTTTGACCGTAGACTAGTCTTGTCTTGGTCATTCGGAAGAAGGAAATCGTGTAAATTTCGTCTCGATTTTAATTCAGTTTTTATTTTGACTATCTTTATGTATCGATTACTTGGTGTATATGATCTTTTTGTGATTGATCTTCTGTTTGAAGTATGATGATCTTATATGTTCTCTTAAACATATGGTTATTGAATCTATGTAAACTCCGAGTCCATATAGTGCTTGTCATTTGACGGGGTGCGTTAGACTGATAGTAGTAAGTGTATTATGGTTCATATTAAACCTTTTTCAATAAGTCAAATTATTGGAGCAAAAAACACTACAAAACAAAATACAAACAGCAGGGGTTTTTTCAGTTTTAGCGACGGAAAAAACCGTTGCTAACTACCCCGTCAGCGGTTTTAGTAACCGCAGCATAACCGCCGCAACATTAACCGCCGCTAGTTTATGGCAAGGGTTAGCCCAACCGCTGGTGAATGTTTTTGCAGCGGTTTTTGCGACGATTTTTACCATCGCTATTGGTATTTTTCCCCCTCTCAAATTTGAAATTTTGAAGCGGTTGCTGATGCTTTTGCGACGGTACTGAAACCTCTGCTATAGGCCACTTTAGTCATACTTTTTAGAGCACCACCTACAAGCCTCTAGTGACGACTTTTAGCAACCATTTTTAGCAACCATTTTTAGCGACCAATTTTAGCATTGTCACTAAAATATCCATTACTATAACCTGCTGATAAATGTCAATAACCCTGCAATCTGCCGCAACAATTCAAATTTTCAAGACATATCTATATGTACTTCAACGTGTACATTACTCATATCCCATGCCACAAAATGCTAATTTCCATAGTGCATATTACTTCCAGAGTACAACTAGTAGCTCAATCAAAGGAATAATATTGAACTATGATAAAGTTCCAGCAAAGATAAATTTCCAGAGTGCAATTTGCATCCAATATGCTAGAGCTGTTGTCTCCTTCCACAGATCAATCTCAAAGCTAGCCTGACAAACCCTGTTATAAATGGAAGGAAATAAAGTAGAATTTTAAAAACAGAGTTAAAACAATTAAGTTGATGATGTTCCCTAGATATCAGTATTTATGAGGGTGGCAGAGTGTGAGAAGAGACCTTGATGAGGCAAAAAATCAACATGACTTGAACCAATCGAACTTACAGAGATGTAGTTACGTATATTTACTTACTTTGGTCAGCCCCGTGTAGCACTCTGGCTTGATGAAGATGGTGCACGGAATGAACCTTCAATTGGCCCCTTCTCCCTACAAAGATGTTGCAAGATAAATGCCTTCAATGTGTCTACTTCCATTTGCAGCTGTTCCATCCCACTTCCCAACCGACCCACTTCAGTTTTCAGTTCTACCACCTCACTTTTCAGTTCCACCACTTCACTTCTCAGTTCAACCACTTCAATACCTAGAGCGACTACCTCATTAGAGCACAATGTCGTGGTAGAACTTGTTCAAGCTGAGGAAGAAGAAGGCCCAAAATAGGTTGATGGGGTTGGTCCCAAGCCAGCACAACGAACCCTCCCAGGATGCTCTGGACCTAGTAGCTTCTGAAAGATTTGTTCATTATCAGCAGACCCTTCCTGTTGAAGAGTATGCGCCTTTTCCTACACAAAATTCAGCAAAGTTATATCACTTGAACCAAATAAATAATTAGTATAGAAAAGAAGAAGAGGAAGACAGATGAAAAGTTGAAGTTCCAAAATAATGCAGTAGCATTTAGAACCAGCAGAACCCTATAACCGAGTGCGAAAATAGATGAGCTAAACCTACTACATCTCTGGTTAGAGGAGTGACATCTTTTCCACTCTAGAAACGTGATTTCAAATGAGCTAAATATTAAATTTCTCTCTAGAAAAACCAGCTGGCAGTTTCTTTATCAATCAAACAAGCATAAACCATAAGCACAGTACTAGAACAATCTGTCCTACCCGAAAAACAAAAAACAAATGTTATATCTTCACAAGCCAAATATAGTTCATAATGAAACTAAAATAGCGCCTGAAAGTAAAATAGAGATCAGTAGCAGTAAGGCAGGAAGATTCTGAAAACGAAGTATGTTCAAGTAAAATTTAAAGGAGGAGGATCAAGTAAAAAAGTAAGAAACTCTTACAATTAGGGTTGTGAAGTAGAAAAGTTAGGTATACTAGCTCTAGATGTCTCTCCGTGAAAAATCCAATACGAATATCCTCGTAAAAATCCATCACAAATGAGGTGAACTCGAGCATTCTCACACGTTTGAAAATTAACGTTTGCACAACGAATGCATGGACACAAGATTTTCCCTTCTGAAGATGCATTTTGGAATGCAAAATCAAGGAAGTATTCTACCCCTTCCTTGTATTCACGACTAACCCTAGACTTGTTCATCCAACTCTTGTCCATTATGCTGAACATAAACTGAAATCCAGCATATACCTAAAGTGGGAAAAAAAATTCACGGGAATGAATTTATCTTGAGAATAATGTTTATATTTTGTGACCTTGTTAATTAATTCAAAGGAACACTGTTAATATATAATAGATTCTTATTATTAGTTGGAAGATGGGAGGGAGATTTTCTGGGATTGGAGTTTTTTCTACTGTTTTCATCTTGTACTCTCAAACCGAGAGAGTGAATGGAAGTCTTTTAGTAGGGAAATCAGTTGGAGTGAAGGCAATGGGATAATTTCTAGTGTATGAACAATGAGTAGGGCAATGCTCATGTTACTTACTATACACTCTGTAGCAACAAACAACAAATTCAAAGGAAAACCTGAAATTAGAAGAAGCGTACCTTATAGGAGCTGATTATCGTGAGGAAGAACGAGACAAATACTGAGTGCAAAATCCCTCTCTTAGCCTAAAATATTCAGAAAGAAACCAAACAAGAATTCGTCAATGTTGGGCAGCTGAACATATGATAGGATATTCAGAAAGAAACCAAACAAGAATTCATTTTATCTATATCTACCACAAGGAAAACTTTAATTTCCAGAACACTATATAATTGCTTTATGAAAGGTCAGAATTCAGATCTTATCACTTATACTACCTACCAGCAGTTTAGCTACTTAAAATGGGTTACAAGAATCAAAGAGCAAAGCAGAAAAGAAGCAGAAATTGACAGTGTTTCTTTTTTGTACAACACAGCTAGTAACTCAAGCTTGCATATAATTCAAGCTTAACTCTCACACATCCACACCACAGCTAGTAAGTAAGTTGGTTTTAATCTTTTGAGCAAGTTTTGGTACTAGTGAAGTAGACTTCCAAGCATGCCGAAACCAATATCAAAATTAACAGGTTTCATGGTTAACACTTTCCCTTAAAACCACCTACACTACAGGTTTCACACTTAGTTAGCTGGTTATACTCAAAACATGATCAATTTAGAAGTTAACCAAAGAATTCAAGAGACACTTCATAACCTAAGAATTATGGAATCATAACCATGAGATCAGTTCGGTCATAAATCATTCATATACCTTAACTATGGTGATAGAGTTCTATTATTAGCGAGAGCATAGAATCAATAGAAGAGGAAGAGCGATGGACTCACACAAGTCGACAAAATTCTCAATCAAATCTCGCCGATGTTGTTGATGTTGGTGAACGAAATTCAAATGTCGCCGTTATCCACTTCTCTCTAATTTGGACTCTACATTTTCAGCAATCCACGCGCACAATCAAATCTCCAAATCCAAAACTGAATAAGGCTCAAAATTAGGTTAGAGAGAGTACCAGAAGATCGAAAACTGTGTTCTCCGTTCTTGGTCGGCGGAGAAGATGAATGACGGCGGAATCTCTGGCAAGATGAGGAACACTAAAATCCCACACTGACGACGCGCCGGAGTTGAATTTCGCGGAGAAAACCACTGAAGGGGGAATCCCTGGCAAGAGGAGCAGCACCAAAAGCTAACACTGACGACGCGCCGGAGTTTAAGGTCGACGGAGAAGATGACTAAAGGCGGAAGCTCGGGCAAGAGGAGTAGCACCAAAAGCGCACGTTGACTACAGATCGGAGTTCAAGGTAGACGGAGAAGACGAATGAAGGGGAAGCTCGGGCAAGAGGAGAGCTCTTGCTCGATAGAAGTCATTTTCCAATTGATAAAATTTCCCAATAATGTTTCTTTTAGAAAAAAAAAAATATTTTCCATTATTTTAAAATTGTGTTGTTTGAAAAAGAATAAAAAAAATGTGTTGGGCTCTCAACAGGGGTATAAAAACCGCTGGACCAGACTGCTGCCAAAAGTGTACAATACAAAGCCCAGAAGCGGTTGTAGAAACCGCTGAAAGGGAATCCCTGCCCTTGGCTCATTCTCTTGTAGTGAAAGAAAAGAGTTTCATGACAGAATCACCAAAGCCCACAGTTACATTTTCTTTAATGGCGGATGAATAACAAAATGAGTAATGCATAGAATTGATACAGAAAGGCGACCAAAATTAAACACAATGATCGCCAGAAGTGAAAGGAACCCGTTACGATGAACTCAATTTTGCATGAAACCCAAACGACACTAATTTCTTTGGCCAAAAAAAAAAAACAATTAGATCATTATTCAGTCCGAATTCTCGGTGACGAATTTCCTAATCAGATCCATCACCGACCTCGACGCTTTCGACTCTGGATCGTAGGTGAAAAATCCATGCACCTCTCCTTCAAACTCTGCATACTCAACTCTCTTTCCCAGCTCTTTCAGCTTCTCGGCGTAGTCTCTGATGCGATCGACCAGAATGTCGCTTCCACCCGAAACCACGAGGATTGGGTCTAGCTCCATCGGTTCAACCAGTTCGGTCCCGGCTCCAAATGGGTTCGCCAACGGATGATCGCACGTGTCTCCAACTGGGATCGAGTATTTCCAAAACCTTCAAAAAATGGGTAACCACGACATATGTGATATATGCATGCATGCGGATCCAAAAAGGAAATGAATCAGAAACTTCAACCGGTTATAAGCAAATGCCACTAGTTTAGCCAGAACCAACCGGTTAAAATTTCAAACGGTTCGACAAAATGATTCGATCGTTATAGACTCGCGCGGCTTCGATGGGTTAGACAGGTTTGGATAGGAATAGGCGAACTGATTTCAAGATGTCAGGATGTCACTAGGGAGATGACAATGGATTGGTTTGGGTCGCGTTTCTCTGAACCCAGACTCAACCAGTAGGTCAACCGGATTTTTTAGACGAGCAGACCCAACCCATATCGCAATATTATTAAAAAAAAATCAACAAATATATCTCCATAATAACATCCCTAAATTATCCATGTTATAAGAAGACATAATTAAAGACAAAACAAAAAACATTCATAAATTATCCATATTGTCCATGTTAAATACAAAATGACGTCGTTTTAAATGCGGGTTGAGTGGAAAGATAGCACATGTTGGATTTTTTGAAAAATCCAAACCCAGCTCAACTCGCTGCCTGTTTCAAAAGCAGGTGTGAAATTCACAACCGATCCAAAACCCGTCATCAATACTGGATTTTTACTCACTTTGACCAGTTGAATCGGGTTGATACCCGTGAGTTTGGGTTCAATTAATATGGAAGATGTTATATATACGTACCAGTCAACCATGTCAAGGGTCAGCATCTGAACTTTGGGAGTCCGAACTTCCGATTGGGTCCTCACCGTGCCTCCAAAAGACGGCGACAACACCACGTATCCCCTAATCTTAACCGGACCCAACTCCGGCGACCCGGATCCGACCCTCACCGCCAAGTTATGAGCGACGTTGCCTCCCGCCGATTCCCCGCAAACAAACACCTTCCCGAAGTCCGCCACGTCACTCAGCCACGTGTCGTCCCCAGCCGCGGCTCGATGCTGGAGCCACTCCAGAGCCGAGTGGCAGTCCTCGATCGCGGCGGGGAGCCGGCTCTCCGGCGCGAGGCGGTAGTCCGGCGAAACCACCACCGCCCGGAGCTGGGCGGCGAGACGGAGGCAGCAGCCGTGGTGGTACGGCTCGGTCCTGGAGCCGATGCAGAAGCCGCCGCCGTGGATGTTGTAGACGACGGGGAGTTTGGCGGCAGCGGCGGCGGCGGCGGAGGGCTTGTAGAGGCGGAGGGAGAGGTTGTTCTTAGGGTTAAAAACGTAATCTTTCCACTGAACGGATCCGTCTTCGTCGTCGTCGTCGGTGGCGGTCGGGAGGTTGTCTAGATTGGCGCGCCAGACGGAGCCGTCTTTGTAGACTCTGATGAGTCCCACGCAGTCGTCGAAGTCAACGGCGGGAGGTTTGGGCATTGTTGAGGTTGTTTTGACTTCTGGTGTTGGGGGGGAGGAGGTTGACTTTGAGAGAGGGAGAATTGTGCGACGAATGGGGGAGTAATCGATCATCTATTTATAGCAACGTAGATTTTTGGCTGGCCTTGTTGGCTGCCGGCGGCGAGCATTTGGTTGACCTTATTGTGTTCCGATATAGATGAGATATTGTATATGCAGACTGAAATTTTGGAGGAATGATTCGTTTGTGGCTATTAGTATAAGTGGTATATATAATAAATTTATAATTAATATCTCTCGTTGAGTTATTGGAAATCAACTGGTTCTGGATATGGTATAAGAGTCTTTTGTGATCAAGAGGTATTGTGTTCGAATCTTCGGTATAGCCTTGTTTGTTAAACCACAGGGTGTTCGATCTTGTGCAAACTTCAAGCCCTTTATGAGTGGCTTTCGTTGTTTTTTGACATGATATCAGAGCTTTCTGTAGTCGGGAGGCTTGTGTTCGAATCACGGTAACCTCATTTGTGAAACACATGGTACTCTCATATTGAGGGGGTGTGTTAGTGAGTGGTTTATAAGACTCATTATTGGATCTCTCTCAACAACTCGAGTTATTGGGATCATGGTATCCCGATTTGTGCAAAATTCAAACCCATATGAGTTGGCTTTCGTTTGAGGGGGTGTGTTAGTAAATAGTATATGATTCATAATTGAACTTGTCTCAACAACTCGAGTTATTGAGACCAGTTGATTTATGACATAGTATCAGAGTTGGTTTGTCCTTGAGGTCATGTGTTCAAGTCCTCATGACCCTCAATAGTAACTGTTGTCTTAAAATCACATGGTATGGCAGGCCTGTGCAAATTTTAAGCCCAGGAATTGGCTTTCGTTTGACAGAGAGTGTATGGAAGTGGTTAAGAATGAAGATACATATACGAACCTCTCCCAACAACTCGAGTTATTGGGACCAACTAGTTTATTACATGATATCAGAGCCTTTTGTGGTTGGGAGATCTTGTGTTCGAATCTCCGGTAAACCCCCATTTGTTAAAAATAGGGTATTCAGCTCTGTGCAAACTTCAACCTCTTGTAAGTAACTTTTGTTTGAGAAGCCGTGTTAATTAGTTAGTGATATAAGATTCATTATTGAATCTCTCATAACAACTTGAGTTAGTGGTATCAACTGATTCTTGACGAAATTAGAAGAGAATACATTTATTAATTATTTATATTTATTCCTTTGAAAGTGGACACTCGAACTATCATGAAGCATTGGAATTGGTAGGATAGGGACACTCGAACTATCATGAAGTATTGGATTTGGTTGGATGAGATTGTGTGGGAACGTTTTTCTGTATAATATGTATAAAGTATGGTTTTAAAATCACAACTATTCGGTAATCATAAATATGTGGATGTAATACGGCATATCAGAATCAATTTGTATTGGGTTTGAAGAAAACCTTCCTGTATCATTCTCGAACAATCATATATAAAGTTCTTTATATAATGTAAATTTCTCTTAAAATTTTAATGTTATTTGAAGTTATTTGCTATATTGTTTATAAAATTAATAGAAAACTAGCAAGATTTTCGGATAATATTTTAGGGATACGGAAGACCGGAGTGTTAATTGAGTGAGTCTAGACCATAGTTATAACAAATATTTAGATTGGTTCGGTACGGATAGGTAAACTACCAAAATCGCACCAAACTCATTACCCTCCTTGCATGGTTCTAGAAAAACCTACCCAAAGATAATACCGGTTGCATTTTCCCCAACAAAATCAATTCGAATTCGGTTGGGTACCAACAATGAAAGGTTTTTTTGTCATCCCTGAGTATTGGTTATGATCATGGTAGCACAATATATGTGAGTTTCATGACATTTGTGTCCTGAAAAATTAACGGTTAGAAATAACGTTTGGCTGGTAAAAAGATAGTCTTCGCCTAGATATCATCTTACTGACAAATCGTATTATTTTCAATTAAACGTTAGTTGTCGTCGTCGATGGTCCGGAGGTTTTCTAGAGTGGAGCGCCAGACCGAGCCGTCTTTGTAAACTCTGATGAGTCCAACTCAATCGTTGAAGTCAACGGCCGCTTTACACTATGTTTGGAAAGAGGTGCAAAGGGGAAGGGTAAACACAGTTTTCAAGGTATTTGCACCTGTATGGTTAATTTGTAACAGTAGGGGGTGCAAATCTACTATTTCGGCTTACCCCCAAATTGGGGTGCAAGGGAAGAAAGGAAAGAAGGGGAAAAGGAAAGGGGAGAGGGGGGATATAAATTTATTATTTTATTATAATAATTATAATTAATTTTTTATTATAATTATAATTAATGCAGATGATGTTCGGGGTTAACCGTTTGACTTTGCGAGCAAGTTTGTCAATATTCGTCTAGTCAAATCGATACTTCTTGGTTGACTCGAATTTGCATTGAAACTAGAGAGGAACGGTTTGATTGACTCGGTTTACTTCACTAAATAGTTAAAACTTACAGATTCGAACGTGTTTGACTAAGTTTGACCATATTGAATGTAAAGTTTGGCACGAGAACCTCCTTAGGATGACCACTTACGAGTTGGGTTCCGAACTTCGAGGTCGGTCGACAAATGATTATTATTTTTTTTATAATTAATTATTATTTGAGCATTAGTATATAATAATTATTTTTATTAAAATATTTTTATTATTATTATAGATTGATTTATATTTGTATTATTTTTTAATAATATTTTATAAATTTGACAACACTATTTTATAATAATATAATTACTTATTTTTCACTCTATTTGCACTCCTTTACTTTTTCATCCAAACAACAATTTATCTCTTAACTTGCACCTGTCGAACTTGCGCCCTTTGTTGTCAAACATAATGTTAGAGTTTAGACATGTTTGGTTTTGACTTTTGATGTTGGGGAGAAGGTTGACTTTGAGAGCGAGAATTGTGCGACGAATGGCCAGTAATCGATCATACAATTATTCAATTTGTATCAACGTAGATTTTGGCCGGCCTTGTTGGCTGCCGGCCGGCCGGTCGATTAGCCCGGCGTTTTTTTATTGTTATTGGGTGGTTATGCTGCTGATTGTCACCTTTTCGTCATTTAATTCCTTAATTATCCTCTGTCTATATTCACTTTGGCCAGCATTTGGTTGACCTGATTGTGTTCTAGTGTAGATTAGATATTGTATTTGTATATGCAGACAAAGTTTGGGAGGAATGATTCTTTGGTGCCAAATTAGAAGAGCATACATTTGTGTATTATCTTATCTATCTTCCTTCCTTCTAAGGATTCTATAATTGTCAAGGAAAGCTCAGGCTAATACCACCGGGACACACAAGGGCAGGTACTTCCCAAATTCTTCCCTTCTGGAAGTAAAAGTGGGTTCTTTACTATCACGGGGTTGGCGTGGCATCTTACATGGTCGAAAATTATTGGATAAAAGACTATAGGGTCTGGTACGACGGTAGATGGTGTTACGAAAAATTATTGATTCATTGCAACCAGGGGAAATGGTGTGTTGATTGTTTGCGACAATTCTTTGAAGAGTATATCGTCTGTGTCGTCATGGCCATACCTCTATCGATTCCTCTCATTCCTGATACGATGGTTTGGATGGGAGATCCCTCTGGAATGTACTCGGTTAAGTCAAGGTACCATCTAGTTGAGGAGCTGCGAAAGAAAAAGGAACTAGTGGTGAAATTAGGAGTCCTAGGGTGGGATATAGGGGGTTTGTGATGAGAATTTGGAGTGCCTCAATCCTTCCTAAATTGTGATATTTCTTATGACAGCTTGTTTACCACGTCTTACAAACTAGTGAGGTAATGATAATTAGAGGGTTGGAGCCTCGGGGGGCTTCTCGATGTCTGGTATTTGACTTCACTCATTATACTATCCACGTACGCGCGTTGTTATCACCATTCTGATTGCGTCTATCAGAGAGAGATTTGTAGTCTATGGTGTTTGCTCGTGATGCTAAGTTGGTTGTGGATAGACTTCTCGATGACGATGAACAATGATCTTTAGGCAAAATGACAATAATAATATCACTGGGACACTCGAAATATCACGAAGTATTGGATATGGCGACAATCCTAGCACAGGGTTTATGAGTTTCATTACATTTGTGTTCTGAATTTTGTAAATTTATCGTTAGATATAACGGTTGATCGAATGATGCTAAGTCATTGTTGACTTTCTATAGAGTGGCAAAAACGTTACTTATATTATGAATGTATATACATGTGGATTTCCTTTCTCCACCCATTCTACAGACCACCACCTTCTAGGGATGGCAACAAAACTCGAACCCACGGGTACCCACCCGACTCAATCCGGTCAACGCGGGTAAAACCCGTGTTGACGGGTTTTGGGCCGGGTTCGGGTTTAAACCCGCTACACTATTCACCGGGTCGGGTTTGGGTTTAGGTAAACCCGCCCCATGGGTACCCGCCCACACACATATAATTACTTTTCCGGTATATTTAATATTCTAAATAATATATCTTCCTTAAACAATTAATATTCTTTATGTTTGTAGAGACATATATAATTTGTTGTTTTTAATTGTTTAGAATGAAGTTGATATTATGAAGTGGAGAGTGAAGAAACTTAGTTGACGAGTAAGAAGCTTTCAATTAATCTTATTGTTTATAGATGTTTATCTTTAATTTTGAACAATTTGTATTGATCATTTGGGTTTGCTTGTATGCTCTAGATTGGTGTTTTTTGTATGAATAATTTGTATGAGAAAATTAATGTTAAACTTTTATTTTGAAAGAAACTTGTTATTGTAAATTTTTTACCACAAAAACCCACGGGTACCCACGAACCCGCGGATACCCAGCGGGTTGGGTTGGGTTTGAGTTTTTCAAACCCAACGGGTTTTACCCCGAGTTTTTTTGGCTGATAAACCCATGAGTTTGGGTTTGAGTTTGACAAAACCCGCCCCAATCCGACCCATTGCCATCCCTACCACCTTCCTAACCTCCCACCTATTCTATTTATTATGAGGAAGGACTTGGGGAGCATCTATTGCCTGTAAAAGACAAGCCTATGTTGTATCGGTGTACTATGCTTCGTTGTCTTTTACTTTGTGTTTATGGTGTCGTTTATTTCCATCTTCGGGATAACTATTTATAACAACTTAAATGCCACATAGGAGGGGCAATTCATCTAGTATATATAACTGAAAGTCTGAAACAAAAAAAAAAAAAATTCAAAACTAATCAAACCCTACATTTTAGAATCTCCCCTTCCCTGGTTCACCATCCAAAAAAACAAGCCAAATTACAACAACATTTTTGGAGCAAATCACCTTTTCAATAAATTCTAGGTAACAATTTACCACCAAATCCATCAACAAAAGCCAAAGACTAAAAAGCAGTGCTGTCAAAGCCGGACCGAGCCGGCCGGCCGGACCGCCAAAACCGCCACCCGACCGTAAAACCGGCTCGAATCAGCTATTTAACCGCCACGGTTTTATACAGCGGCCGGCGAGCGGCCGAAGCGGTTAACCGCTCAAGCCGCTCAAGCCGGTCGCGCGGTTCGGCCGATTGGTTTACCCTAAAAAAAAAGGCCAATCGTGGAATGGGGCAGCCAAACAAAACCCTAACTTTCATTTTATTTCTTCATCTTCGACCTAGAAGTAGAACAGACGACAGAGGGAGAGCGGCGCCACCCTGCCGCCGTCAACCATCGCCCCAGCGCTTCCGTCCCGTCGCCGCAAGCAGCGCGCCATCTGACAGCGGGGTAATTCATCTCCCTTCTTCTTCTTCACTCTTTCCGTTGATTCTGGGGATTTCTATGTTGGCATTTCTCCAGTGTGGGTATTATTGGGCTGTCGGTGGCGATTGGTTTACTGGGTATTTGATTAGTGGTGGATCTTGTAGTCGTTTGTCTGATCTTGACGTGATTAGCGTAGATTTTGAGATTTGCTGATAGCTAGGGGCAGCTAGTTTGCTTACGAAATGAACTACCGGTTCTCAAACGATTTTTAAACGGTCTAATGTCGGCTGGACCACTAATGACCGAGCCGTTCACGTTACCGGGTCATACTCCGGCTCGACTTTGACAGCATTGCTAAAAAGGAAAAAATTTGCTCTTCCTACTTCCAAGAAGTTCCACGATGAGAATGTTTTAACATTACAGTAATAAAAAATAAAAAAAAACAACACACTCATTTGGAGCTCGAAATTAGCCGTTAACAAGTTTCTTCATCATTTCCATCACCGACTTCACAGCTTCCGAGTCCAGGTTATTGACGAAGAACCCATGCCCCTCTCCTTCAAACTCTGCATACTCAACCCTCTTCCCCAATTTCTCTAACCTCTCGACATAGTCTCTAATTCGATCAACCAATATATCATCTCCACCGCAACACACAACCATCGGATCAAGCTCCAAAGCTTCGAGACTTTCGCTCCTGGGTCCAAATGGGTTCACTAGCGGATGATCCGATGTGTCACCAATTGGAACAGAGTGTCTGAAGAACCTGCAAAAATTGTTGGAAATGTGATGACTCAAAAAATTTCGATAGCTACTCACAATGATCCAATTCGAACCAATCTAGTCAAACACATACCAGTCAACGAGATCCAGATTCAGAATCTGATCTTTTCTAGCCTCAGCTTCAGATTTGGTCCTCACCGTGCCTCCGAAAAACGGTGCCAACAAAACATAGCCCTTAACCCGAACCGGTTCCAATTCCGGCGACCCGGATCCGAGCCTGACCGACAAATTATGAGCAATGTTGCCTCCCGCCGATTCACCACAAACAAGCACCTTCCCGAAATCCGCCACGTCGCTCAGCCACGTGTCGTCCCCGGCCACGGCTCGATCTCGGAGCCATTTCAGAGCCGCGTGGCCGTCGTCGACGGCGGCGGGGAGGCGGTGCTCCGGCGCGAGACGGTAGTCCGGCGAGACCACCACGGCTTGGAGAATTGACGACAGCCTGAGGCAGCAGTTGTGGCAGTTGGGAGAGGTTCGGGAGCCGAGGCAGAAGCCGCCGCCGTGGATGTTGTAGACGACGGGGAGCTTGGCGGCGGCGGCGGCGGAGGAGGAGGAAGAGGGTTTGTAGAGGCGGAGGTGGAGGTCGTTTTGGGGGTCAAAGATTGTGTCTTTCCATACCACGGAGCCGTCGTCGTTGACCGGGGTGGAGAAAAGGGATGCGTCGGAGGATCGCCGGACGGTGCCGTCTTTGTAGACTCTGAGGACGCCGAGGCAGTCTTCGAAGTCAACGGCGCCGGGAGTTTCAGATTCAGACATGTTTTGAGTGATAAGGAAGGAATGGTGTCTGAAGGAACTGGAGGAGTGAGAGTGAGAGAGAGAGAGAAGAGTGCGAATTGGGGGAGGACAAGATTTTAAATGAGAACGATGGAAGGCTGGTAGATTATTTTTTGAGCATTAATGGGAAATTAACACAAACTAATTGAATTCTAGGTAATGGTGTTGTTAGTACTTAGTAGTTAATGGATCCAATCTCTAGGTTATAGATAGAATCAAACCGATATTTGGACGGTGTTAAAGTAAATCGATGTATAGTTCGTTTTGGTTTAAATTCTTATCTTTATTGTTTCAATTTTATTGTACACCATGTGAATAAAGAAATCGACATGCAAAATCAAAACATAAGATAGTCGGAGAAAATTCTGGTGCAATTCTAATCCTTTCATTTCCAATCATTCAAGCCAACCTTAGATTGATTTTGATCTTCTTCTAAGTTATGTTAAATTAGACTGAATAATAACGTTATAATAACGTTAAACCCATCTACCGATTTCATTCAAATAATAATATGATATAAGAACTCTCTAGAATATGCTCACCATGAACAATACTCTTACTGATCCGATAACAACAAGTAGATCCACGCTATGAGAAATTGATATAAGGAGCTGTAGATACACTTCTTAATAATGAAATTTATGAACGGTTTAATACCGTTAAACCCATCTACCGATTTCATTCAAATGATATGATTTCATAATTGTCTAGAATATGCTCACCATGAAGCATTGTAGCCCTAGTGAGTGCAAATACGACTTTCAAAAACCATGTTACAGATCCTAAACCAGGATACTAATAAGTAATAACGAACTCTTGACAGTTTCTGCAAACATATTAGCATAAGAGACTATACAAACAACATGGTTGATAAAATGAAAGCAAAGCATACCTAAACTTCTGCCGTCAGCAATGTTTCTTCAGTCTTCTCCGATCTTCTGAGAGACAAGCCCTGATTCAAAGCATTTCATCTCTCCCAAAAGCTTGCTCACTTCTGCAGCAACAGCCGATTTCCGAGCTCTCAAATCCTCCATTCTTCCCACCTCCACCAACACTTCCTCCTCCAGAATCCTCATCTCCGCCTCCTTCAAATCTACGGCGAACACTCCCTGATGATACTCAACCACCATCCGCTCCACCTCCGACTTCCCCATTTCGATCATCTCCGTCACTCCTTCCTTTTCCTCCACCACCTTGTCGAGTGCAACCTTCATTTCCTCTGCCGTCTTCCTGCTCTTCTCTACTTCCAGTTGAAGACCCTGCAACTCGGTATCAATCTTCCTGAACTTCCTGTTCGAATCCTCGGTCTCCTTTCTCATGGAGTTAAGCCTGTCGATGGACTGCTGCAGCTCGGCGTGCACCTTCGCTTTCTCTTCTTCCGACTTCAGTAGCTCCGTGGCCTTGCCGAACCCTCCTCCGTCGGCTCTCTCGATGTTGTCGATGGCCAACAGGACCTTCTCGCTCTCCCGCCGACGGAGGCTCTCTTCGTCGAGCTTCGATCTCAGAGCGGAAATCTTCGTCTTCAGTTCGAGCTGGGATTCTTTGGCCTTGTGACCTGTTGCAGCCTCGAGTTCTGTCTTCTCGGCCTGAAGACGGGCGAGTTCGTCTTCCTTTTGGGATAGGTCAGATGATGAAGCGTTGAATCTTGCCCTTGCTCGAGCTTCTCGCTGGTCGAAGTAGGCCAGGGAGGAAGAGAAGTTGGAGAGGGAACATCTGAGCGCTGAAAACTTGTTCTCCACGACGGATTTTGTATGCTGCAGTTCCTTGGATTGAAGTTCCAAGGAACTCAGCTCCTGTTGCTTGGCTTCCACTCCATGGCAGACTCTGTCAAACTCGGTAAGAGCCTCCTCTACCGTTGTCAGAATTCGGGTAGAATCGGAGAGCTTTTTCTCCAGAGCTGTTTCTAGCTTCAATTTTGCTTCTTCTGATGTATGCAACTCCTTTCGGAGTTCATCCTTCTCGCGCATTGCAGTTTCGTAGAGTCCAAGCAACCTGTCGTTCTCTTCATGCATCTCTGAAAGCTGCTGCTCTAAGTTCTCCAGGGCTGCTTTCATCGACTCGGAGTCGTTTGGTGTGTTGTCTGGGCTGTCTACATCCATGTTGTTGTCATCTGAAGCTTTGTATTTGCTTTCAGACGCTGCACGTTCGTACATCTCAATGAGACTATTCTTCTCTTCGATCAAGGCCTTCAGCTTCGACTGGAGTTCTTCGTTGTCGTGGATCCGAGCTTCGAGCTTTGATCTCACTTCGGCATTCTCATTGGATAGTTCTGCTTCTCGTTGAGTTGCAGCAGCAATTGCATCAACCATGGTTTTGAGCTCCATTTGATCGTTCATACCAACTGAGGGCTCCTCATTTATGTGTTTTCTGGCTTCTTCAAGTTGTTCTGCCAACTCATTGGCATGGCTACAGGGAAATAAAAGCGATACAATATTGTCATTTCCACGATTTCCAGGCAAATGAAGCACAAAAGAGTTCATAGAATCAACTTTTTACCTTTCAAGTTTGTCTCTTTCTTCTAGGCAGAAGCTCAACTGCTTATGGAGAGTGTCTATTTCTGCCTGGTTTTGAATAGCCTAAAGAGATGCACCAATTGTTGAGTAGGTCAAATAAATAAGCATCAACTTCAAAGATGATTATAGAGAATGTTTTTTGAAAGAAAAACAACAACTCTACCTGCATACAAAGGAACTCATTCTCTTCCTTCAAACGCCAAGGGGATCCAGATTCCTGAATTGCAGAAGAACAGAATGTAGGTCCACAGAAACTCCATTAAAGTGTGAATCAAGAATCACTGTGGAATAACGATATCCTCAAAAAAGCTTTTACCAATATAGTTTCCAGATTACCTTGCTTAACTTGAAGAGATCAATATCATCATCTTTCTCCTTGACTGAATCTTCCTTCTGGAGTGCAAGCATAAAAAAAAATAGTTCACATATGAAACTCAGGTATCACGCATGAGTAAAAAGGTTGAAAGGGAGTGAGCTTATCAAGAACCTGAGAAAAGAAGGTTTCTGATTCATGCATAAGTTTCCAATCAAGCGCCTCAAGCAACTACCAAAAAGGAAAGGGGAGAAATATGTGAGTGAAAAAGAGAGTTTGGAGCTCAAAATATAATGTAAAAGATCTCCTGATATGCTTTTCAAACCTTATTCTGCAACACTGTGATCTGCTCATTCATAATCTCCCTTTCACCCTCCTCACAACATGATTTCAGCCTGTGAGGAACACAAAGTGCCAACAGATATTATGTTCAAAGTTCTACCATAAATACTGAACAGTAGCTAATGAAAGGGAATAATGACAGAGTAGATCACGAAGAATGAACAAGACATGCCTTCTAATTTCTTCCTTGAGCTTCAAATTTTCCATCGCGAATCTTGTAACTTCTTGATTCCTGTCTACTTGGGTTCGTAGAAGTTGAATCTCCTTCAATTGTTCCTCCTTTTCTTGCAATAAGTGTGTCTCTGCTGAAATTTTACCAGCAGCAACTGACTCTAACCGTTTGACTCCTGCTTCGCGAAATCGTAGCCTCATTTTGAGGCCTTGAATCTCATCTTCTCTTTGCTTAGCCTATTTGTCACACAAATTGCACTAACTTATTTCTAAATTTCAGATAGCGACAGGAATGATAATAGATGAAAGGTTATCTAAATAAGAAAGAAAGAAAGAAAGAAAGAAAGAAAGAAAGAAAGTGTGGTACTAGAATCTTCTAATTTCATTAATTTGCAATCTTACAAGCTTCCAGATTACAGCAAACCAAATTTATTCACGAAAATTAAGTATACATATGCTTAAAATAGGAAATAATCAACCGAAAGGAAGAAGTTTGTCTAGCACATACCAGTAGCAAGACTGCCTGATTCTCAGCCTTCAGTGCCTTCATTTCCATGTCCTTATCTTTCTCCCTCCTAATAGCTCCGATAAGGGCGATCTCATAGTCTGGTTTCTGACGAAGTATAATGATAAATGAATTACCAGCATTTAGCTACTAAGTCTTATCGGGATGTTGTATAATGCTCAATAGGTTTAGTAAATACCTGAGACACCCTTTTATCAGAAACAAAAGGACTGAAGGATCCTTGAAGCCCCTCCCATTTAAAAGCAGTAGGTGATCCAGCAATGCTTACTGCTGAAGCCTCAATTCCAGCAAAACTGCCTGCTCCATCATTCACTAAACTGCGTAGGTGGGAAACCTCTTTCTGGAAACAAAGATATATCCAATTTTTAAATTTATCAAGTGGAACACCTAAAAGTAAGTATGATACAAATCCCATTATTATTGCCAAAGCACACTTGAGAACACCAGAGAATAGAGATGTTGAATTTAGCCAAGTTACCTTCAACTGCTGAATTTGCATCCGCATGCCAATCACATCTCCGGATGTATCTTCATTGACAATTGCCTAAAGGAAGGTTAGACACTAACCTTAGATTATCACCCATAAAAGAAGGCCATAATTACAAGAACCATAAACATTAGGGACATTGAAGTTTCAATATCAACAGAAGCCCACGACTTTAGTGCTATCATTACACAAAAAGAAGGATAAATGTTCACGACTTCAGTGCTATCATTACACAAAAAAGAAGGATAAGTGTTGATTACTTACATTGTTCTTAATGAACTTTGCACGTTGTGCAAACTTCAATGTGCCTAATGTTTCCAACGAATTGCTGCAGCAAGACCAAAACATTCGATTATTAGAAGTGGATGATAAAATATTTCATCCCACTGAAAATAGAGACTGGGAGAGAAAAGCATGTCGGGAGAAAATATTTGATCATATGGATCAAAGAGAAGCGATCGCCATATCTAATCTTCAATAAATTACGAGAACAGTAGACTTTCAAAAGGCATTAACAAAAGTAGAAAATGATAATTGCAGAAACTAAACCCATTCTGCTAAATTGTTGACCGTGAACAAACTTTGGGTATTAAGTCCATACTGCAAACAAGATTTTACTTTTCTAGTCTTATGCCATGAGAAATCCAGATGTCGAGAGTTCTGTATGAGAAATACAGAAAGAAGAAAGATAAATGAGGAAGCTATCCTACATATGCATTTTGTAAACAGCCATATACCATATCTGTCCATGCGCATTATTGGAAAAACAACACCGGCAGAGAGTTAAGAAACTAGCCAAACCAGGGGATACACATAGTATTTTTTTCCCCTTAAACAAGATACGTTGGTGACTCACCAGAGAGCTGGACTAATATTTGCAACTATGATAGTTTTTGAATTGCCTCCGAGTGAGTCCTGAAAAAAAGGAATCAATTAGAACACAAAATCCTAGAATGTAGATCACCTTCTGCAATGAAAGTTCCACTTGATACTGTTCACCAATTCAAACTTCAGCATCTCAACTTAAAGTGAGTGAAGTTTTCAAACCTCAGTGACCCAATGAACATCTTACAATAATTACCATCTTTGAATAAGGTCGATAGTCCTATGAACCAGCAAATTTTAGAAGTTCAAAACTAAGAATCACCTTAATAAGACACACATTGAAGTATCTAAAATTACAACTTTGACTAACCTAGACATCTAAGGACCAGCTATAATGGAAGCAAATACTCTGATTGGCTGTAAGAAAGATGTGAGCTATGCATAGTTCTCCTGATGGAAGACATAATGGAAATAATATATAAAACTATCTTTCTAGTCTCGCGTAATTATGTGCTATTTATCTGTTTAAAAGCAAAGATTTTCTCATGCTATTCAAAATACCGCATTCTTTTCTCAACCATTCATAACGGCAATTAATGTTCACATCAGATGCTAATTAGAAAGACCAACATGTCTTTAGAGCAACAACAAACTTATCTATCATTGCCACTCCAGAAGTAAATTAACTGCAAGAGTGTCTACCTGAAGCAAAAATGTCAACTTCGAATCTCTGTATGGAACATGCAGTGATTTTCCATTGGATATGCTAACAAGATTCATAATCACAAGGCTGCAAGCAATAAGTGAGATCAGTGAATAATAGTCTTGTGATTTGTGAATAACTGATACTTTGACTAGAGCAGAGGGCCAATCTGCAACCATTCATGACAAATGTGGGTGGTAAAAGGGAGACTATACCCCAAGGTGGAAAGGGACTTGTTAATGTTTGTAGCTTCCTTCAGACGTTCTCCTTCAGCACCAGAACTCTTCTGCCTAGGGGTATATAGAACACAACCATATGAAGCATTAATAATTACTTCCTGAGCTAAAAATGTATGTGATACTACCAATATTAAAAACATATACCTTTCAGATCCAGCTAAATCAACTAGGTTAAGTCGAGCAAACCGGTGGTGAGTTACACCTTGTGATTCCCACTGATAAGAACTCAAATATTAGCATTGATCAAACTCATGCAAAATATATAAGATACTTGGATAATAAGGTCTCACTGTTAACAAAGGGCGATCTACTAACCTTGCTTTCAATAATGCATGTAAATACACTGTGGGAACGACTACTTGCATGGTTCATATTAGTTGCAGCCACTTTCCTATTTGCTGCACCCTGAGAAACAATGTACAAAGGAGCATTAACATTGCTGAACTCCATCCCAAGTTTTGAAGAAACAGTGCTGATCTCCATCTCAAGTTTTTAAGGATCATAACATACAGCTGTAAGGCTGACATTTAGGGATCGGTTAGCATGCTAACCCTTGTATGGGTTGGCAAAATGACAACCCCTATTAATTATAGGTTTTTAAGGTAATTAATTTGTGTTGCATTTAATAATCTGTATGAATTAAAAACACATATTAATTACTTTTCTTTTTCAGTGCACTGGTAGTTGTATCAGTGCACTGGTATACTGAACTCATATTAATTACGTTCCTTTTTTGGAACTACCATTGCAGTGATACATCTACCATTGCACCTGTACACAACTACCAGTGCACTGATACAACTACCAGTGCACTGAAAAAAGGGAAGTAATTAATATGTGTTTTTAATTCATACAGATTATTAAATGCAACACAAATTAATTACTTTAAAAACCTATAATTGTTAGGGGTTGTCATTTTGCCAACCCTTTTATGGATAGGCATGCTATCTCATCCCTGACATTTACTATGTTTAGATGAATAATTGTCAGCTACAAAATACAAATGATTAAATTTTGAGAGCATTGTTCACCCATATTTACATAGCATTGCAGAAGCGACGGAGACAGTAAGAACTTGAAATCAAGAAGGATATGGATTATCTGGACATAGGTTTTTGTAAATGATCAACCGTTGACAATGATTGAAACAAAGTATTAACTTCATAACCACTGCTTTTAGGCTATGAACGCTTTAGTGTCAATCACTAAGCATGAAGACTATAGCTGCTAATGGAAAAGAACTTCATGGATCATACAGTACCTCAATAAGCTGTTGGATTACATCTCGAGAACTGGTGACTTCTACCTCTTTTAAATTCTCGACATATACTCCTTTCTTCACATCTTCTCTTATCTATAATATGCAATGAACAATATTAGTTTGTGAAAGCAAATCAAGGAAGTGCAAACGTTTGTCTAAACACTGTAACTTGTAAGACTAGAAAACTTGAACAACATTAGAAAGTTCTGATTACTGCAGCAGCAACATACTGAACAGAGCTCTTGAATTCATAAAAAAGAAAATCAAGTTTCTCAATATCAAGACTCTGAATATGAAGCTATAACAATGTACGCTTAACGTGCCTGTAAATTGTTCGATGATGGGTCCAACAGATCAAGAATCTGTTCATTGTAAATCTCCAAGAAGGAGCATTTGCAAACAAACTTCAGTTTTCCATCTTTTCGGACATCTTTTTCCTATACAACAAAAAGGAATCACTTAGTCATATTCTGGAATGTTGCAGATGTCAACACTTGTAGTGCCTGTGCATGACGAAAATCTGTGTAAACACCAAGCAAAAGACAAACCTTCACTGATGAAACAAACTAGAAAATAAAATGGTGATAGGTTAAGATTTATGGGATGAAGCAAACCTTTTGTATTCTAGAGAACAAGTATTCAAAGACTCTAGGTGTCATCCCACAATGGACACTGTGCCTTCTTGTACCTCCTTCTATGTCTCCGAGCATGGTGTAAGTCTTCCCACTTCCTGTCTGCATCAATAAGACAGTACCCAGAAATTGGAACCAGTGAAGTACAACTCATAATTAACGATAAGCTAGTCAAATAAAATAGTATGTGCAGTGGAAGATGTTTGCTGAAACAAGTAGTAGTTAAAATCGTTTGGACTAATTCCTCTGGTTACTGCAGCTTTAGTCAAGGAGCGAGCTGAAATGTAAACTAGGACTAAGGTAACAATCATAAGCATACCTGACCATATGCAAACATACAGCTATTGTACCCTCCCATGCAATTGTCAACCATTGGCAACCCAGCCACCTTGAACATTTGTTCCTGCAATCAAAGACAAAATTTGAGCCACCATATAAAAGTAAAGTGAATTGCGGGTGCACTGAAAAAGTAGAGCCACTAAGAAGATGAAAG
The DNA here is from genome assembly GCA_946122785.1 of Linum tenue. Classification (NCBI taxonomy): domain Eukaryota; kingdom Viridiplantae; phylum Streptophyta; class Magnoliopsida; order Malpighiales; family Linaceae; genus Linum; species Linum tenue. Next base: position 50,284,926 of record CAMGYJ010000009.1, read on the forward strand.
ACACGCAACCTGGCTAACAGTCTCGTCCGCAACAAGATCAAATGTATAGCGAGACTCTGGAGGCCCAGTCCATGATATCACCTGAGGATTCTCTCGCCTGACACAAGTTTTATGACCTTGCTGGGAAATTTCAGAGCCACTTAGTGGGCGCATTCTTATGATAACCTGCCAAAATTGAAGTGGTCAATCGTTTATTTCCTTCATTTTATCTATAGTTCACTCCAAATCACATTAAGGCTAACAAATACGAGAACAAATATGCTTTGCATAAACACAGGACACAAACTTCCAGGTCAATTCCCGCTTGAATGAGTAACCTACATTACACAATTCGCTAGGCTCCATATGCAAATCCCAATTCTGAAGAATTGATTTCTCTAAGCCAACCGAACACATTTTTACCAGCAATTCAGTCATGAACTAGCTCAATCGGATTTATCGCTTCGGATTCAATACCCCTAATACATTCCCAACGCCACTGAAATTACAGAATCGCAAGTTTCTCCAGTCTCACCTGAACGTTGTTGTCCTTCCAGAACGATGAATCGTCACTGAGCTCCGAGCTCTGAGTCGCCAGCCCGCTTGTTTCGCCAGCGGCATCGTCCTCCCACTCTACGATCCTCCGAGCTGCGGAAGCGGCAAACAGAGGCTTGCCGGATGTAAACTCGCCCCGAGCAGCCGAATTCAGCAGCAACGGAGTACTCGGCACGGACTCCGAGGTGGAGCGGTCATTGAATCCGAACCGGTTCTTGATGGCACTTGCGGCGGCCTCGTAGTTGAACGGCATTTTCGCCCGGGGCAGTCGGATTTGCTAGTTTTCTCCGGCGCTCTTTCCTGCTTCCGTCTCGAGCTGAGAGAAAGGGGAAGATTATGAAGTAGGGGCGATGAGGAGTTGGGAGGGTGGAGGGGGATTGGTCGCCTGAAGGTGTGTTTGGGCGCTGGGAAAATCTGAAGTGGAAGAGTGGGAATCTGGCGGAGAAAGAAAGTAGAGAGAAGTAGAGAAGAAAGATTTGAACTGGGGGGAGTGTTCAAGAAGACGGGGGGAAACAAGGAGAGGGAGATGTGAATCAACGAATTGTGAACTGGTGATCCGACGGTAAAGAAGTGAAGATAGGGTCTGAGATGGAGGGCTGTGATGTTCTGGATTTTGAATTAGCGAACCGTTTGAGGATCTGGGTTATTATGAAACAAAGAAGATATGGAATAATTGTGAAAAGTGTCACTTAACTTTCACTCAATTACAAAATAGTACACTTAATGCTTGTTATATAACAAACAGGTAGTAATTGTTCCAATCAAGATGAACCTTGGGTGAGCAGGTGGTGGTGGGTCCTAATTCTAGTTCTGTATATGTTGCTTAATTTTTTTTGGACAATCCGGTTATAGTGCTCATAATATTAGGTATCATCGGATCAAGTCACGTTTATCCTACGATATCCAACTCCAATGAGTATTTTTCTCAAAGTTTGAATTATGAGTATCATAACCAAATGGTCTTTGGGACTAGGAGGAAAATTTTATGGAAAGGCAAGGTGGGCTGATTGGATGATGGATTTATTAAATGAGACAATTTGATCCCATTGTCTCAAAAAAGTCAGAAAAGTATCATTTCAAAATTATTGACACTTTCTGCCAAATCAAAATGATGTAGAACGAGCGAATTCAAATTGACTCAATCAAATTGTTACATCCTTATTATATTATATGTTACCAAACGAAACAATTTGACTTGATTGTTTCGTTTTAATGCAACTGGGGCAAATTTGCTTCATCGAATTCCATCATCCAAACCACCCCAGAAAATTCCTATTTCGTAAGAAAGAGTTCGGAGAGATAATTTATACATAGCACTAGAAGAATAAAGAAGGGTCCTCCCCTTCAAAGGCTTGAGAGTCTTTATATAAGCTATGATTTGTCTCTTTTGGCTCTTAACTTGAGCTGTCACTGATAATACGAGTTAATACACCTTATTGCTTACAGCCTGCCCAACATGATAAGTCGTCCCGGGAAACTATTATATGGGAAATCTTAAGCTGGAGAAAGGAGAGACACCAATGAGGCCATGATACCCCAACCAAAAAAACACATCAGCTGGAAGAATAGGCCAAAACTTGGATGAATCATTATAAGTAGTAGGGCTGTTTTAAGACAGCAATATTTACATTTCTGTACTCAACATTACTCAAGAAGTTGCACAACAGAGGAGAAAAATAGCAAAGCATTTACACATCATATAAGATGGATGGAGAAAGAAGAAAATGAACCCAAAAATAGGCAGATAGAAGGTATATGTAACTAAATGCCCAGACAAAAACAAGATCATAGCCGTCTAGAATACCCAGAACCTCTGCACTTCTTGCACAGTATCAACCCTGCACATAGTACCCATATCTGATTACAATACGAATATGTGAAGAACGAACATTCAGGTTTAAAGAGCTCAAGCACTGAGTTGATGAGGGTGCTAGATAAGCAGAGATCAATGTTCACTGCTGCAATGGAATTCATGTCGATTTCGTGGTTACACAGTGGATACACTAGGCTTGTCACATTTTGCAGTGAATTTTTCCCCTCTAAAGAATGTGGGAGGCAAGATTGATAGAAGAGGCAGTGGGAACCCCCACAAGGTACAGATGGCACATTCAGAAATGATCTAGAGTAACTATTAGACACAATCTTAGTTAAACATAATAGTTCCTTAATGAGGAATTAACAGCAAAAGTTATCACATAGGATGATGATGATGATGATACCTGCACCCTTGCATACTCTGCAGTCCATCAAGCCGGTTTCTTGCTTCATCTTGCCGTTCTCGCAGAACACACATTTCGTGCCCCCTTGTTGAAGAACAAAAGGAAGCAACAATAATCAACAGTCAGGACTCAGGGCAACACAATTAACTGAACTCGAAGTGCCAAACAATGAAATAACAACGTGAAGCCGCAAACCATGCCAAATTTTCACATTTTGTTGTGAATCCAGCTTAATAGCTCTAAAGGGTATGTATAAACTTAACTAAAGCTGCAAAGCATCTTGCATATTACCATCAAGACAAAATGTACTATCTAACTAAAGGATATCCATATTAACCCCTAACTTCATCTCCAAGTTACTGATTGGTTTACAGTATTCACCAATTCCAACTATACTACTTGTATACACTTCAGAATGCATTTCCTTCTCATGCTTCACGATTTCAAAAACTGCTCTATTGGAATGCAAGCTAATTTCAGTGCTTCACACATAGATAGAACTGCACAACTCTGCACCACACATTCATTTATCCAAATTCCCAAGACCAAAAAACCAGAAACCCAGAAAAAGAGGCAGCTTACCATTTCCAGCACACTTGCTGCACGGAACTGGATCTCCCTGCCAAATACCAAAAAAAAAAAAAGAACCCATTTCATGGGAGCAATTTCAGTTAACTACTATCAGCAAAATTGAGAGATGTAGAAGGAAAATGGGGCGGAAATTACTTTGAGGCCGAGGAAGAGGGAGAGAGCAATGGCGGCCACTACGCTAGCAGTGATTAAAACTGTCTGGGTATTGGGAGGTGATGATCCGGGGAAGAGGAAAAGCGGCGGGACGACGATGAGATTGGCCGTTGAGTTGGGAAGGAGGTTTCGCTTGCTGGGAGAACAGCAGGGAGGTGGAGAAGGGAGTTTCGGTTTCGAGAATGGCAACCGTGCTCGAAGGAGAAGATTGCTGCATGTACAAGTAGACGTTGTTGGCGGAGAAGGAGAAGAAGGGAGGGGAGAGGAGCAAGAGGAAGCGAGGAGGGAAGCCATGGAGGATAAAAAAAAGAAAGGGAAGAATTTGTGGCGCTGAGTGGGGGCCAAGATCAGGTGACTAAGAGGGGGGGCCTTAGTCACATAACTAAGTGAATCTCAGCCCTTCCATATCATTAAAATCTAATGGCTCAGATTAATCCACTTTAATGAAGGACAATGTAGTAATTTCATCTAAAATTTAATTTGTTTATTAAAATTAAAAAATAAAATCTGCTCGGCTGCTTCTCTCTACCTTCCGCGCGACGAGACTCTCCGCCGGTCCAACAATTGCATGGGAATTTACCTCCGGCGATGGCGTGGGGATTTTCCCGATGGGGATTTTTCTTCGATGGTACCCGCGCCGCCGTTCCCAGGGGAGGAGTACCCGCCGTTCCCAGGGGAGGCTTGTGGGATTAATTGGGGAAACAAGAGAGAGAGAGCTGTTGGGATTTAATTTCCCCAAACAAGCAGCTACAGAGAGAGAGAGAGGGAGGGAGGGAGGGAGGGAGGGAGGAGGAGAGAGAGAGAGAGAGAGAGAGTTCTTGTCAACTTTTCCGGCGACGGCGGAGCAGTTTTCCGGTGACCAGAGACGGTGGTGGATGATTTTCCGGCAACAGTATTGAGTTCGTGATGTTTGTAATGTTTATATTACTATTTTGTATACATTGTAATGTTTGTAATGTTTGTAATGTTTGTTTGTCTAGTTTGTATACTTTATGTTATGATTTATACACTTTCTATTCATTGATTTGTATTTGTAACTTTTGTTATTCAAGTTTGTATACTTTTATGTTATGATTTGTATACTTTGTATTCATTTGTTTGTAATACAAGTTTACCAATCTGTATTGTAAGTAGTGATATTTTGTACGTGTAGTATGCTTTGTACTGTTTGTAATGTTTGTTTGTAATGTTTGTAATGTTTGTTTGCAATGTTTGTAATGTTTGTTATTTTGTTATGTTTGTAATGTTTGTTGGTTTCTTTTGTATTGTTTGTAATGTTTGTTATTTTTGTCCACATGTTTGTCATTTTTGTCAACCATATTTGTAATGTTTTTTGCATCACAAATCAATACATATAAAGTATACAAATATTTAGTACTTACAATACAAAGCGAAACATACTAAGAATACAAGCAAAACATACTAAGAATACAAACTGTCAAAGAAAAACATACTAAGAGTACAAACTGTCAAAGAAAAACATACTAAGAGTACAAACTGTCAAAGAAAAACATACAAACCATACTGACATTTTGTACAAAAATACTAACAATACAAACTAATGTTACAAAACATACAAACCACTGTTCTTCCTTCAGATGACGATACGATGTCTCTCCACGCCGCCGCCGCTGCCGCCGCCGACGTCGCCGTCGACTCTCTCTACAGCCGTCGTTACCTCTCTCTCTCCATCACCGCGCCGCTTCTATCTCCTCCATCGTCGTCGAAGCTCTCTCCACCGCCTCTCTCTCCTCACCATCGTCTCTCTCTCCTCTGTTTTCCGACGAGTAGATCTACTTTCTCTCTCCAAGGCTGCCGCCTCTCTCTCCTCCAGCGTAGCGGCGTTCGCTAGAGAATCGCCTCGCAGATCGCCGAGAGACAATCGCTTGGCCTTCGTCGGGAAGAAATCGGCTCGCCGTTGCTGGAGAATCGCCTCGCCGTTCGCCGGAGAAGCCTCGCCGTTCGCCGTTGCTGGAGAAGCCTCGTCTCTCTCTCTGGACAATACAACGGGAAAGGAAGAGAGAATTGGAGAGGGGAAAAAGGAAAAAATAAATAAAATGGAAAACAGGATTTAATTATTTTTTTTAAATGCCAAAACTACCCCTCTGATTAATTATTAACCCTTCCTTCATCTGGACCATTAGATCTACCCATTCTAATCTAAGGGCTGAGGGGAGCTTAGCCATGTGACTAAGCACCCCCCCTTAGTCACCAGATCCGGACTCGCTGAGTGGAGTGGTGGATTCGTTTGTTTTTCTTTTTCACCGTGGTCATCGAAATAACCGCTTTGTTTCACCCGGTCCTGGTTAAAAAGATTTAAACGCAATATTTGATTGATCAGCAAAGTGATCATTAGACTTTATTGCTTATAACAAAATGATCCCCATATTTTAAGAATCTAACAAGTCATTCGTTGAACTTCCTCAATTTGTAAAAAAATAGACGCGTCGAGTCTAGCTCCTATGACTGATATCGTTAATAATGATAAGTTAGGCAACCAAAAAGCAATAACAACCCGAGAGTATCATTTTTCATCAGAGAAGGACAAAAGGAATGGCATGTCCCCAGATTAAGACACTGGTTCAATGACAAATCAGTTGATATTATTAGAAAAATGGTGGTTCCCATTTTACCACAACAGGATAAGTTAATCTGACACTTTACAAAAGATGGATTTTATTCGGTGAAGACAGGATACCATCTCGCATTGGGAAATATCTTAGCGCCCAGCCAAAAATCGATGGCTTCCATAATTGATCTTCCAGTCTGGTAAAGGACGTGGGCTCTTGACGTCCCACCAAAGCTCAAATTTTTCATATGGCAATGTTTGAAAGTAATTTTGCCAACTATGGTGGCTCTTAGATCCCGGGGAATTAACTGCCAAGCTCGTTGCCCAATTTGTTGGGATGGTCAGGAGAGTATTGAGCACCTTATGTTCCACTGTCCTCTTGCCCTTCACCTCTGGAATATGGTGGGTCTAAGTGGCCTACTTTCTTCCGCCCCAACTGACAACTTCGGTATCTGGTGGTGATATGTTATGAATTCAAAAAACTTTCAAATCCACTATCTCCCCTGCGTTTGTCTTCTTTGGAGAATTTGAAAATCTAGAAATAAAATGGTTTTTGAATTTACTCAACCACTAGTCAGTTCTCTTGCCCGTCAGTTCTTTTTCCAAGTCCAAGAATTTTTTTTTTTTGTCATAGAAACCCTTGCGGATTAACTAGATAAGCACGAGATAGCCACAAAACAACGGCTTCTTCGTGAGTAGACAGTCAAATGAGGAAAGAACAGTTAAAACAAACACTACTAGTGCCAGAGTAGCATAAGGCATTACGTGCCACAACATGGGCAGCCCTATTCGCTTCTCTAGGAGTAAAAACAACAGAAACCAGCGGCATTTCTTGTAACATTAATATGACTTCTCGTAAGATAGCCCCCGCAAGAACATCGTTGGCATCAGAATCCGCCAAATGGTGAACAACAGCAAGAGCATCACTTGTGATCACGACCGGTCGATCCTGCCACTGCCATTGTCAAAGTAATAAAAGCGCTTCTCGAATTGCCAATACCTCCATAATTTTGGGATGAAAAAGACCAGGGAAGAAACCACCCCTTGCAAAAACTGGCACAAGATGATCAAAGCCAACCATACCGACGGCGCCATGAGTCGGAGCCCTGGTTGCCCCATCAACAGCAATTCGGAAACTAGAATGAAGCAACGAACGAGAATGGGGCCGGGGTCTGGTTGGTAACGGAGGCGATTGACAGGGAAGGACGGCAATTTGATGAGAGGTTATGTTGGATCTTATATAGGTCATGTATGGTACTTAACCACTTCCTTACAACATTCCCCTCTCCTTCCTTTGCTGCAACTTGCAATAAGGGATGATAACTTTACTCTCCCTCTCGAGGCATCCCTCCCTACTGCAATCAAGCAAGGTTTTATTGCATTGACTAGACTACGAGAAATACTCATAAAAAGATCGACGAAAGTGAGTTTAAGTACTCCCACCCAGTCTTCGTATTCATAAACCATATATACAAACATCTAATTATGAATCATTCATTTCCTCTTCCCCCATCCGCTGAAGTTTGCAAAGCACCACAACCCTAAGCTTCCCTAGTCCACTCGTCAAATTCCATCGACACATATATGACACATTGTAATCTAAATTCTGTAATACTTGATTTTGTCATGGTTTGTAGTTGGATTACGTTAAATGATGTTCGTCTAGTGTTGTGTTTACTTATATAAACTTCTTATTTTTCTGGTAACTGCGTTATCATTTTATAGTTCTATCTTAATCGACTTGGTCAATATACTGAAAAAACACACCACTTTCCAAAAGCAGTTTATGCCATGTTGCATCGACCACAAACAGTTGAGCATCACTCATAAAGAAAAATAGGAAGTCGATTATGCCTTACGAGAGGAACAATCAAATATAATATCTCTAATATAAACTTAGTTCAAGCTCAATATACTAGAAGCAAACTCTAGAGTGTCTAGGCTCCAATGTTCCTCCGAACTTCTACCACTCGAGCCAAACATCATGTTGCATATTTCTTGCGCATGCTAGAGTTATAAACCAACGCCACAAACCCTCTATAGTGGTTACTATCCACCATCCCTTGGTTCACAAGGCTACATATTATGTGTTACCATGCCAAATCAATGCCCTGGCCAAGTCACAAGGGGAACAACTTTGAACTAATTTTCGACTGGATGTACGTGCCAAAGATTATCCGTTATAAGTTATATGCTAATGACGAGGATGCAAAACTTCTATCACGGTGATAAAAATGAAATAGATTTTTAGATTCAAAATGGGGATGGTAAAAGATTTAAGATAACCCACCTCACTGTCATATTTACTTCACGACTCTCCCTTCTCTTACATCGTGTCTCTTCTCCCTAACTTTCCCATTTACCAAAATATATTATTTTTAGAAGATAAGAAATATACCTATTTTTGTATTGTGAAAAGTGTGGTATTTGTCACATTTTAGAAAATGGACTATTCTCAAAGGAAGCAATACCAATTTTCTTTCTATAAGAGTGATTTGCATTCACTTTTTATGAGACTAGTGATATTACCACTAGATCAAACCCTTTTTCGTAAGAAGCCACATCATTCTTCATATCACACAAGTTAGTTACTTAATCGTCAAATAAGATATTGACATTTGTCATTTAATTACCGAACTGTCAAATATCATACTGAACTTTACCAAAGACAAATTTTAAGGGTTTGAATGGGAAACAATAGTTTTAACTCTTGCGGGAATTTTTTTTTTCTAGGTGCAACATGTAAAAAAAGAATAGTTTATGGTGTCTTAATAGTATTTTACCATGCGCTGGATTAGTGAGTAGTAAAGAATATTCCAAAACGTGCATTGTGATCGGGCTGACGGTCCGCAGTCCACACTTCACAGTTCACACTTGTGAAAGTGGGCCGGGCCCAGATCCCACGCCCTCTCTGAAACGGAAGGAGAAAAGGAAACGGCGAACAAATTAAAATCGGAGCCAATTAATTAGGGAAATCGAGTTCGGCGCTGCACACGACACGACGGCAGAAACCCTAGCTGCCGTGAAGTAGAAACTGAAAACTTCAATCCTCCTCTGTTCAAACCCTAACCGCTGGTAAGCCTGCCAGGGAATGGGGAGAGGAGAGAAGAGAAAGGCTAAAGTCGTCGATGAAGAAGCTGAGGAGACGCAGAACGAGCCAAAGCTTGTGGTGGACTTGAGCGTCACCGACGACGAAGATGACAAGGAGGCCAACGAGGATCTGAGCCTGAAGATCGTTGAGAAAGCTCTTTCCAAGCGCGGGACCAAGGTGGACGCCGAAGAGATTGGCGCCGTTGATTTGAGCAACGGTCGCAGCTCGGATGGCGATGCCGGTGCTGCTGTCGGTGGCAGTAACGGCGGCGATGGCACAGCGGAGCTATCGTCGTCTTCGTCACTGGAAACCTATGCGATTGTTACTGGTCCTGATGGGGTTGTGAAGAAGAAGCTAAAGAAGAAGAAGAAGGTTAGAAGAAAGGAAGGTGGAGAGCAGCCTGTAAGTTCTATTTTTCCTGTCACTTTGGCTGAGTGCTGTACAATTCATTTGGGAGGTGGTTTGAACTTTGAGGACTTGTTCTCAACTTCCATTGTATGACTTTGAATTACTTGAATGTCGTCTGCATTAGGTTATCATCATAGATGAAGAAGAGAAGAAGGAATCAGTTACGGAAGGGGATGAGATTGGGAAGACGGAGGCAGTTGAGGATGCAGGAGTAGTTGTAACTGTGGATCCAGATTCTGTGGAGATATCAGATAACATCGTCCTGAGAAAGCTTCTTGTGAGTTGACATTACATGTTTGGAATAGTTTGAAACCATAAATGGTGGGATAGGAAATAAAGCAATACAATTCTGTTCTATTTCTTCTGTCAGCGTGGACCGAGGTACTTTGATCCTCCAGATACTGTCAGCTGGCCAAGTTGCTATAACTGTGGGGAGGAAGGTCACATGGCAGTGAACTGTTCAGCACCTAGGAAGCGGAAGCCGTGCACTATGTGCGGGAGTTTGGATCATGTTGCGAAGCAATGTAACAAGGTTTGCAACTAGTCTGATACGTGAATGATTGTGTTTGTCGTCCATTTTTTCTTAAATTTAGAGACCGGGAAGCTTATTGGGTTCTTTATGAATATGCTTCAGTATCTAATTTGTTGTGTTTGCTTTCCACCTAAATGGTACTTGTTTATGTTTTCATAGGGTGGGGAATGCTATATTTGCAAAACTCGTGGACATCGCGCAAGGAATTGTCCTGAGAAACACAAGGGTAGCTTTCAGAGTTCCAGAATTTGTCTCAAATGTGGAGAATCCGGACATGAAATGTTCACGTGCCGGAAAAGTTATGACAAAGAGGATCTTCAGGTTGCATTTTTGGTCCTCAGATGTCTTTTAATGACTGATCTATGCACTTGATTGTTGTCATTCTTTTAATCTCTCTTGGTGGTTACTCAAGATCGATCCTCCTTTGGCTGTGGATTAAAATAAATTGTTCCCCTTCTGCTTATAACTTCAGGATATACAATGCTACGTTTGCAAGAGCTTTGGCCATTTATGTTGCGTTAATTATGTTCACGAGGGAGAAAATGAAGTTTCCTGCTACAGATGCGGTGCAGTCGGTCATAATGGCATTGTAAGTTCTCAATGCTTGCCTTTTTTCTCTTTTATGTAAGAATGTTTTCCTTCTCTTTTTCACTCTTTCGGGTTTGTCCCTGTACCAACCTTTCATTATTTTGATTGGTTTATAAGAATGTGTACCACCTCCTTCAAACACACAACCATCTGTTCCGGACACAGCACATGGTTTATCGTGAATTATATTGTAGTGAACGCTGTAACGAATATAATTTCCTGATACTCTGGTGATTTTTCTGCGCTTTCCCTTCAACTCCTTTAGGGTTACTTGTGCTCTGTTGATCCTCTGATGCTTTCATTTTCAGTATACTTGAATTGTCTACGGTTCGTTACTTTATATACCATAAGATGCATGACCGGTTTTATCTCACAGGACTGTGCAAGGGTAACTGAAGAAGCAACTAGTATCGGTGCTGCTACTACGGCAGCATCACCCAGTACATGCTACAGATGTGGCGAAGGGGGACATTTTGCCCGTGAGTGCCCTACTCCTGGCAAGGTATGCTTGAATCTTCATTGAAACCCCTGCTCTAGTCACTTGGAATTGGTTAACGGCGTCTTGAGTGTTGCTTTTTGCCTTTTTTGTTTGTGTATGTGGGTTTTTTTCAGACTGGCAAGCGGATTCTTGATTTTTCAGCTCCTCTCAAGGAGAAGAAGATCTCGGGGCAGAAATCTGCTCCTCCCAACCTCGGTGGTAAATCTCGGAAGAAGAGTAAAACAAAATCTATCGAAACACACTCTTCGACGCCAAAAAAGTCAAAACGCCAACCCCCAAAATCTCTTGAAGCAAACCTTCCTCCAACACCAAAAAAGTCGAAAAATAAAGCCCCAAAATCTCTGGAAACACACCCTTCAACACCGAAGAAGCCGAAACAGAGAGGTGGGTGGGCTACGGAGCACCTGCAGAATCACTCCAACTCACATCCCCAAAGGCATCATCAGCATCTTCAGAACCCACCTCCTGTTTCAATGCAGAGAGGTGGATGGGCTGCTGAGCATCCGGGGGATTACCCTCATCACTGGAACCCTCAGAGGCATCATCACCACCATCATCATTATCCGGAGCCACTTCCCTCGACGCCGCCTCCATATAGGAACCATATGTTGCACACGGCGTCATCGAGTCACTATTCGTCAGCTCCACCAGCCCAGAGGATGATGTATCAGCAGCGTCCTGGGCCTTCGAGATTTCAGGGTGGTCCCCCGCCATATCATCATCATCAGCCACAGCCGCAGCACAGGTATCTGGATGATAGGCTTGGGAACCCCGGCGGTGAATATGGGCACAGCCCGGGTAGTTACGATCAGAGATGGCGGCATGACAATGGACATGAATGGCGGCATGACAATGGGCATGATTGGCGGCATGACTATGGACGTGATTGGCGGCGGTGACAGAGAAAAGAGAGAACAAAGCTGCGAGGAACACAATGGTATTGTTTTCTTCTCCCATGGCCATCCTGGCCTTTATGTAACCTTTGTAATCAGTTAAGCTCGCTTTTCTTGTTTTGGCAAGGTCTATTTATGAATGTGATATCGCGTGGATTTCATCTACAAGTGTCTTCTTTCAATTTTGGTTCTTTCGTTCGTTTTCCAGTTAACAGTTGAGCATCTTTCTTGGATTATCTCTTGTCCTATACTAGCTATTGTATTATGAAATTTTGGAATAATTGATTTTAATTATAGCGATGGAAGTGTATGAGGAATGTTGCATCCAGCATGCTGGTATTTCCTTTTGTACAGAGGATCAGAAGGTTTGTAATGCATTCTAGGAATCTGAGAAGACGTCTCAAATACCTGTTATATCCGTTACCCTGCTCTAACCAATCGGGTTTTATCTATGCCCGTATTCTCGTATTCATATAAATTGAGGTATACTATTAAAATCACGGTTGTACTCGATCGAGTTTCGAATATTCCTTTGTAATCATGAATACTAATTTTCATTTATGTCAACTGATTTCTTATGAGTTATGACTTATGAGCATATTAACATCAAATAAGCGAAAAAGTACAAATGATGAATCATTGATTCTAAACTTCATAAAATGTATGTTGAATATGTCAAGAGAAGAAAAGAAAAACATATTCATAAGAGAAAAATGAATGTGCATATATAAGCATACACGTTCGAGTTGGATAAAAAGAAAATCATATTCACTCATTACCTGTAATACCTTAATTCGAGTTTTATCTATCCGAATAATTTATTTAATTTGAATTTAACCTAACCCAATTAGACCACATTCAAGCATTTTGCCATCCCCACATCCTTCTGTGAATTGGTTAACCACACGACCCCATCCATCCTTATGCTACTTTGTTGAGTCTCATTCGTAGGAAGTTTAGTTTTGATTGGTTGGTCAGTCTGTCTCATACATACCGAGAAGGGAATAGTCGCGGACTGGCTCTCGAAGCAAAGTCTCGTCTATCCCTACGGGATGCATAAGTTGGCTGATCCACCTCCGAGTGTTGTACCGCTTATTCGAGACGACATGATGGGGGTTACTTTTGAGCGTCAGATCTTCTCCCTCTGTAACTGATTTCTTCTTCTTGGCCTCGGCCTCCTTGTTATACAAAAAAAAAAACTTCAAAAAAAAAATGGTGGCAAACCGGCAATAATTTCGCGGCGTAGCAACCTGGCCGGTTCGGTTCGGGTAACCGAGCATGGAAGATAACCAGACATGGACCCTAAAACCGAACCATTTAGCATAACGGTTGGCAGCTTCTTACCTGTTTGTTGCTTGTGCGTCCCGGCGCGCAAACAAGTGAAAGAGAGTCAGTCAGTCGCAAAGGCTGAAGAAGAAGACGATGGCATGTTCAGGAAATCAGCAAGTAAGTTCCTCACTGAATACCCGGCTCACTCGTCTTTGCTTCGTTTTCATTTGCGATTTTGTCCTTCTCCTTGGAACTATATTGTTGTTGGTAAGTGAAAGGAGCTCGAGTCCCTTCTGGGACAATGCGATGAAGAAGCTGAAGATTTTTTTTGTAACATTTGGGTGAAATTTTTTTTTGTGGGCATGGCTCATTAGTAAACACATTCTCCCCCATTTGCTTCATTTAGGTGTGATCCTAGCTCGAATCTGACTGTCCTCCTTTCATTTGTGGAGAATATGACTTAGTTAGGGCTCGCTATCGGCTCAACTTCGTGTCTTGAATCGCTTCCTGACATGACTAAACCTTAGCCGTGATGCTGGTTTGGGTCTATTTGAACTGGATGATCAAGTGTAACAACCCAATGACGTTGATTCTTCTCTTGTTTATTTGTCTTGGCATGCTTTGCTTGCTTGCTTATCACAAGCAAGTTACTGATAGCCTTCTTTTTTTGGCAGAAGAGGTTGAAAACCGAAGAGGTAACGAGTGACGCGATGGAGGAACAACAGTACATGATAATTAAGGTTTATCATTTAGCAATCTCTCTATTGTTGCTCTCATTGCTCGGTGTAACTAGCTATCTGACATTTTAGTACCATATGATTGGGTTTCATTGTTTCAATGATTAGGTTGTAAGAGATGAAGATATCCGGAATGACATTGGGAAAACCAGGTACTTTGATCTCGCAGATCATGACAAAGTCACGAGCTTTCGTGTTCCAAACCTGTTAGTGTTTCAAACTCTTCAAGGTATGCATATGATGCTCAGCTTTAGGTTATTGGATATGCTGGCTCTGACTCTTTGTGTATAGTTTTAGGCAGTTTGCCATGAGATCAAGTTATGTAGTTTTATTCTTTATCCTGGAAACTGTTGCTCGAGAATTAAAAATACCAGTTCTGTTTCAACGCTTCTGGTGGTGGAAACTGTCGTCCAGCAACGCCAGTGACTTCTTCAGAGGAAAATCGACTGGTAAGAAAGAAGGCACTCGCTAGTTGCTTCTCTGAATGTGTAAATGGTTGTATGCAGTTGATTTCTCTCTACCTTCTTATGCCCATCAATATGGCCAATGATCATCATCAAAATAAGTTGCACTATTTTCTACCAAAAAAATTTAAAGCTGCATTATTGAATGATATTGTAGGCAGACCCATTGATTTCTGTCAAATGTATATATATGCTTTTGCATTGTGTGAAATACTTCTTTCATCGAGACACACTGATTCATTAATGGTTTAAAATGTTTGCCTATCTCTTGAATCCTTGATTGCAAGGCATCAAATGTCAAGTTTCAAATCATGTTTGATGTGAAGTTGTGGTGTATATATATTATACATACTTAGTGTTGTGCTGCAGGTGATAGAGCTTCAACAATGGGTGGCAAAAAGTCTCCGGATCTATAATGCAAAGCTGTACTTACTCTTGGAAGTTGAAAGAGATGGGACGGTAAGCTTTTTCCCCCTCCGTGCTGAACAATCACAATCGCATCTCATTCAAGATTCAAATCTTTTGAATGTTTGGTTCATCAGAATCTACAACCCGTTCCCCCACCTGAGAAGCTGCAAGGAGATATACTCCTCTTTTTTAAGGTTTATGAGCCAGAAAATGACGAGCTACGGTACTTACAGACTACAGTGTTCTAGTTATAGTAGTTGTAGTCACGGATGATAAAGCCATGAAATTGTGGTGACTTTTCTTCCATCTTGCCCTTTTTAGTTATGTTGGAAGACTATTTGTAAAAGGAGGCGGTAAGCCAGCCGACATTTTGACGAAATTGAATGAGATGACTGGCTATCCTCCAGATCAAGAGATTGATCTGTATGAGGTTTGTTCTTCCCATGTACATTATGCTTCAACCCCATGTACATTATGCTTCAACTTCTGCATACTTCACTGCAGCACGTAGCTTTTCGTGGTGATGGTTGGAATGAATTGCAAAATTTGGTATTTCTACAGGAACTTCATTCTGAATCCGAATTGATGATCGAACCCGTGGACAAGGAAGTACCTTTTTGGACATGTTGGGGGTAACACGTGCATCATTCTCATAGACCATCCCTCATCCAATCCATGGCTTGAGATCAGTACTATATATAAACCCGTGAATAGCATTCTCACATCACCTACATGTTCGATTTCAATGTTGTTCTTGCAGCAGCAGGATGGAGACACCTTCTGCTTTCAGAGATCCGTGTCTCCTCAAAGTGTTGTGGATTGCCGATATCCCACCATTCCTTTGTTCTGCGCATACTTGCACTGTTGGCAACTGGCATTTCAACGTGCCACCAAGCATGAAGTGTGTTTCCAATCATCTCGGTCTTAAAACTTCTCTATCGAATTTACTTAAGTCATTCAACTTACGAAGTAAACAAATTCATTTTGTGGGTGACCTTTGTTTTGGAGGAAAGGCCGCAGCTGTACATGCAAGTGTTGCCTCCCTGAAGAAGGAGCTTTGCGAGTCTCGTTCAGAGGCTAAACGCTTAAGAGATCATACTCAGAAGTTGGAAAAGGTAAAGTCTTTCTGGGATCATCATTCCCTAACTTTCTGGATAGCTCCTGATCTGGAGGTACTCCCGAATTCTTCTGCAGCAATTGAAGGAGCTCGCAGGGTAAAGGCTAATGATGGTGTCTTTGAACTTTGAAGGAAGATCAGCTTTTGAGGCAATGGAGAGACTTAGGGATGCGAGGGTGGGAAGAAGCTAATGCAAGTCAGTCTGCTTTCTCAATGTGATCATGGCTTCATTTTTTGAAGTTGCAACCTTCCTCTCTCCTTTTGGCCATCTTGTTTTTGGCCTTTTTGTAGCCTTGTACATTCCTTATGTTCTGTTTTTCCTTATGGCAGCGCGATTAATGAGTGGTATTGGTTCTCATTTTTACAGGAACAGAGGTCTTATTGAACTCCCTCATGCTTTATTGAATGCATTGCTTCGTTACCTTATACTGTTTAGTGTTTACACTTCAGGAGAGGTTCACTGTATTTTCTGTCAAGGGTTCTGTTCCAATATTTATTACAAATTCTAGATAACCCAAAAGAGCGTACCCCAATCTTTACTCGTCGAGCTCGCCGGGCGGGACATTGAAATCTTGAATGCCCTGTTTCTGGTCGATCGGGTCTCTGCCGAATCCGAACGGTTCTTTCTTGGGCTTCTCAGAAACCTTTCATTTCAGTGCTTTTGAGTCTCGATCAGTCTCCAGTCAGTCTTCCTTTCTCCGCTATATATCGCACTGGTGTGTTCTCTGCTTGTCACAATGTCCTGCAAATAGCTCTGTTCTGATAGAGAAGCAAAACAGAGTGTATTTCGTAAAAGCTAAAGATAGGAAACATGGCGTCTACACAGACCACAAACAGAAAGAGTAAGTCTTCTTCTTCTTCTTCCTCTTCTTTCCCTTGTCATTACTTCCTTGTGCTCTGACCCTCACCGAGTTTCCATTCTTTTCTACTTGTGGGCAGAGGCCAACAGGAAGGCGCGGATGGAGGCCAGGGACTTAACCGAGCAGCTGAAGATGGCGCAGGAGCGATCCTCCGGCCTCGAGGCGCAGGTTCGAGATGCGGTGGGGCGACTCGTGAGCTGTGCTACGGAGCGGGACCAGTTGAAGGCAGCTCTGGAGGAAGAGAGGATCGGGCGGAAGGAGGATCAAGCTGCATTGGAGCGGGAGAGAGCAGAACTGGAGCGTGTGAAATTGGTTGCTGAGAGGACAGAGCTTCGTCAGCGGTTGATGAGGGAAAGCCATGGCCGTCTGGGCAAGGCATTGGATGAGTTCTATGGCCTTGCTAAGGAATTAAGCAGAGATTTTGAAGATGAAGAGGAAGGGAACCTGTGAGGGAGATGGGGGAAGGAGAAAGATGAAGAAGAAGCAAACCAAAGGGAAAAAAGAAATAACTAGAATTTCTATTTTTTATTTTTCTGTCAGGGACCTGTTTTACAGTTTTAGTGAAAATGATTATGGGCTTTTTGTCTGAGCGTGTTTATTGCGGTTGAACCAAACTCCGACCTTGTTATTCTGGTTGGGCCGGGCTGATTAATGCACTTTTTATGAGCTTTGCTACTTCATTTCTTTCTTCAGCCCCCCCCCCCCCCCCCCTAATCTGAAATTCTGAATCAAAGGGTTTAGGTTTTGGTTTCGAATGAAGGTGGACGGGTATTGTGGTGAATTGCAAGTTTGGTTATTGAGATTATTAATTTTAGGGATGATAAAAATATTCGTAACCGTGGATATCCGCCTGAATCCGATCTAATCGGATAGGGTAAATTCCGAACCCGACTTTTAGTGGGTACGGGTAAAACCCGAACCCGAATATTGCGGGTAATGGGTGGGCATGGTTTTCTCACTATCCAACCCGAACCCACCCGATTATACACATGCATATATATTTTGTCTAGAAATAATCAATATTTTTCTCTAACATACTATATTTAGCATATAAATATCATTTTGTTTATGAAATTATGTTGTTTTAGTTAATTTTCTTCATTCTAGTGAATTATTTTCGTACTTTTCGTCTTACGTAACGTGAGAATACGTGTAAATATTAACATATTGGTTGGAGTTATAAAGAAAAATTATTATCCATGGATAACCGTGGATACCCGAAACCCGAACGGGTATGGGCATGGTTTAGATTTTCTACACGTTTCTTATGTGAGTATGGACATGGGTAAAACCCGAACTACTTTTACGGATATGCACTATCCGTCTCCACCCGACCCATTGTCATCCCTAACTAATTTGTTTCATGTGTGTTATTCGAAAATTTGATCCAATTATCAAAAGAATAGACCCAATGCCAAATGCCTACTTATTGTTTGTGTGGGCT
This sequence comes from Linum tenue, assembly GCA_946122785.1. Lineage (NCBI taxonomy): Eukaryota > Viridiplantae > Streptophyta > Magnoliopsida > Malpighiales > Linaceae > Linum > Linum tenue. The sequence goes on from CAMGYJ010000009.1 coordinate 50,303,302, forward strand.
TGACTGACGCCAAAAATATGGGCCTTAATCTCTGGGCTTTTCACAAACTTGTGTTGCACGGTATCACAACTGAGGCGCGAACTTCCCCTGTTTTCTCCTACAAATTACCGCGCTTTCCTCCCGTCGAGCTACCCGGCCAGCAAACAAACAAGACAGTCTCGCAAGGTTGAAAACGAAGACAGAGGCAGAAGATGGCAATACCCACCGAAAATCAACGAAAAAATTGGAAGTTCCCCATTCGACTCCGTCTTCCTTTTTTCAGATGTAAATACGTTCCCCACGTTAAGGGATGACCCCCCTGACTGCAATCTCACCGTCGTCACTAAACCCCAGCCATGGCGGCGAGGATGTGGCTTCAACAGTTATTATCGCGAGGGGAAAAAATTCAACTTCTAATTTAATTGAAAACCTGAGCAGAATAGAATCCGTGAAGAATAGAACTGGAATCGGAAGGGAATCCAGTTTTGACCTCGATGATCTCCAAGTTTACCGACCCAGTTGACATTTTTGTGTTCTTTTTGGTATTGTTGCAGAAGAGGCTGAACACCGGACAGGAAAGCAATGCTGACAGGGAGGAACTGCAGTGCGTGATTATTAAGGTTGATCGCCAATTTCTTCGTGCTAGCTCTCGGGCATTCTAGTACACCGTATGCCTTGTTTTCTGACTTAAGTTTGGGTTTGACAATTAGGTTGCAAGAGATGAAGATATCAGAAATCAGGTTGGCAAGAGCAGACACTTCGATCTCGTGGATCATGCCAAAGTCGAGAGCTTTTGTGTGGAGAAACATGTGCGCTTCAATGTCTTCAAGGTAATCTTGCGAGGGAGGGAAGCCAGAGTAGGAATGTTAATTGTCCTGGGTTAAATAGTTTTCTTCAACTGCGTGTGTATGTGTGTGTGTGTGTTTGGCAGGAAAAGGTTGCTGCAGAACTTGGAATTCCTGTTCAGTTTCAGCGTTTCTGGCGATGGGCATTTCGTCATAACGGTACTTACCGTCCATACCAGCCATTGACATGGGCTTGAGGAGAATGATGAAACAGTAAGATAGACTCCCCACTTGCCCAACTGCTCTTCCCTGAGTATTGCCTGTTTTCTTTTCCCTTTCTTTTCTGCAGCAGTAGAACTTCCCTAACCTGTGTCCACATGATCAAAGATTGTCTATTAACGGTTTTTTCGATTTGTGTAGGTGGGAGAGATACTTGGAGAGGGCAATGGTGCAAGACTGAACTTGTTTTTGGAAGTAGGAAGTCATCGTTTCTCGGTAAAACCTGCCTTTTTTGTCCATTGGTGGTTGAATGTAAAATCCCAGCCTACACATCCATGATTTCTAATACTAGTATCTTGTTCTTGTTGTTTCTGCAGAATCGATCATTTGTTCCACACACGATGACTGGAGAGATACTCCTCTTCATCAAGCTTTACAAGCCTTGAGAGCGATGAGCTCAGGTATTTATAACCACACTGGCTAAGAGAGGTAGTTACTGGTTTGTGTTTAACTGAGCTGTCATTATGGATTCATGGACTCTCTACTCTGCAGTTATGTTGGGAGTGTAATGGTGAAGTCAAGTAGTAAGCCTGCAGATGTTGTGGCCAGATTAAATGAGATGGCTGGCTATCCATTGGATGAAAATATTGATCTGTACGAAGTAAGTTACTTCCTGCAACGATGGAACATAAACCTGCGTCCTAGGCTCCTAGCCAAATACCATGGTGATGGTCGGGGTTAACTGACTCCTCGGATTTTTTTCTCAGGAAGTTATGTATGAACCAAATTTGATGATTGAACTCATTGACAAGGAACTGTCTTTCAGTTCTGGCCAGGTACCCTTACCAAATAACATATTATATCTTCGTTTTTAGCATATGATATGAATGGATATATTATGATAATGTCATTGTTTATTTCGACAGTTCGTTGATGGAGATATTATCTGCTTCCAAAAATCTTCGTCTCCGAAAACTTTCTTACAACGTCGACATCCCACTGTTCCTTCTTTCTGCACATGCATACGAAATCATGGACGAGAATTTAAACGTACCTTCGAGGACGAGGTGAATTTCTCTGCCAGTCTCATTCCCCACATCAGTTCTTCTTTGTTGTTCAACAAGTAGATACTATTCTTTAGTATGCCTAACCAGTGTTTGACTTGGAAAAGGTCTTGGCTGCAAAACTCGTCGAGCTGAAGACGGAGCTTGATGGGTCTCGCTCCGAGGCCATAGACTTGCGGAATCAGAATCAGAAGCTGGAAGAGGTACAAAAATCTTATACACATTGCCCTTTTGCCCATCATCATTTCCTGCAACTTACTGTCAACTGAAACTCCTTTTTTTGGGCATACTGTGACTTGAAATTCTTCGATCTTGCAGGAAGTAAAGGAGCTTAGAACAAAGGTTAATACGTAGATACTTGGGGATTTTAGGGTGGGTGCTGTGAGATAGTGTTCGATCGGTTTGCTTAAGGTGTTTTGAGCCAGTTGATTTGTTTGGCAGTGAAGGGCTAGTAATGGCCTGATGGCTTGTTTTCATATTACTCGATCGTGTCGAGTATACATTGCATAAGTACTGAAATTACTACACTTGATCGTGGCTTCAATGTTCTAAATTTAAACGCCATGAATGTTAGAGATAGCCTGATGTGCTACTCTTGTATATGCCTCCAGAAATATGCCTCCAGAAATCCTTGTTATAAGGACAAAAGATACAAACCAACTGGAGATATGGATTCCGAAATTGAGGGCAATACGAGAAGAAGAAAATGTGCTTCTAATCTCTTTACTACTGAACATTGCCTTTTTCAATTTGACCAAATCCAGACAGACTGTAAATTGAGCTCCACCTGGTGCCCTCGAAGGAGCCTGGGTCTAGGTCGAAACAGTTCGAACAGACAGCTTCCAAAGTACGAACCAATGCTGGACCCAGTAGGTAAAAGCTGGCGAAAAAACGACTACATTCGTCCAGCCACTACGACCTAGCAACTAGCAAGTGGTTCTACCCAGTACTACAAGCCAGCTTCCACAGTACAAACCAATGCTTAACAAAGCTGCTAAGAGAGAGCCAAAAAGTTTCAACAATGCCCCAGCGACTACGGACTAGCAACTAGCAAGAAGTTCCACCTGTAGTGTAAGATTGGATATTGAAAATGCTATTAACACTGTCCATATCAACTTAACTGAGTTGGCAACAATCTAAAGTCTAAACTCATTCGATTCCTCAATCCATGCAAGGCATCAACTCCAATCACTAACAACCGACTAGTAGGAAAAAGAAACAAGACATATAATTTCACAAATAAAGGGAAAAGCCTTTCTTTTTGTACCAATGCACCAAGAGACATAAACGCACATCCAGCCGATCACAAAGATAGAGGAAGCAATCATCAACAAAATATCAAAAGTACATCACGCTGGTAAATTACTCGGAAGTATCAACCAATCAACTGTAATAGCAACCATCGATCAGTACCAGTATTCACTAACAACCCACAAAGGACCCCTTCAGCAAAGAAGACAAGTACCAAAATTCTCCATGCATTTTCCAGAAACACAAGCTAAACCTAAAGACAACAGACGTTTGACATAGACAAAGCTTCTCTTAACGGTTGGCTTTTGCAACTCTTTCAATCTCGTCCTTCTTCTTGATAGCATAGCTGGAAAGCAAACAGAAGGGCACAATCAGAAAATAAGAGCATTCAAGAACAAGACAAACCAATCAAAAAAATAAATCCAGAAGCAAACAAACCTGTTAGAGGATCCCTTAGCAGCATTGATGAGTTCATCAGCCAAGCATTCGGCAATGGTCTTGATGTTACGGAAAGCAGACTCCCTTGCTCCAGTGGTCAGGAGGTACAAGGCCTGGTTGACCCGCCTGAGTGGAGAAATATCCACAGCCTGACGCCTCACAACACCAGCTGAACCGATTCTGGTTGCATCTTCACGAGGACCACTGCAAATCAAAATACTATGAAGAAACAAACTCATCCACAAACCAATTGACTTCACTCTCAATCATAAGCTCGTGCTGACCTGTTGACGACAGCATCAACGATGATCTGGATTGGGTTTGCATCAGTTAGGAGGTGGATGATCTCCATGGCATGCTTCACAATCCTCACAGCCATCAGCTTCTTACCATTGTTTCTCCCGTGCATCATAAGAGAGTTGGTAAGCCTCTCAATGATCGGGCACTGGGCCTTCCTGAAACGCTTGGCCGAGTACCTCCCAGCTGTGTGAGGGACAAAAGTTGCATGCTTTGCCGATTGGACGCCGATGTAGTCCGACAAGGAAATGTCGTTGATCTACAACCATCCAAATCACAAAACAAATATACAAAACCCTAATAAGCCTGCGAGCAGAATCAAGACTCTCCAAGCATAATCAAGAGCTCAGTCGCATTAATATAACTAAGCAGCGAAAATCGTACACATGAGCATCGACGGTTTGATTCTAAGACTCGAGGAAAGACGATAACGAAGCTAAAAATGAATCGAATGAGGAGAACGAACCGCAATATCATCGAACACCCAGCGATTGAACAACTTGACGTCCATGGGACCAGTAACCGACGCCGGAGCTGGAGCAGGAACTGGAACTTGGGCCTCTACTTCCATGGTGGCACTTGCAGGAGAAGAGAGGAAGCGGCGCAGTGATGAAACTTGAAAGTATGCGCTTAGGAAACTTCGGAACTGGAATTGTTGCGCAGAGGAGGATGAAAGGGCGTAACCCTAAACCTAATCCCAGATTTATACGGCCACGAAGCAGATAATGGATGGGCCGACATTTTGAAACGGACCGGTTTATTTCTTTAAGGCTAGAGTCATGATGTTGGGCCATATCTGGCCCATGAGCCATCATTCTTTCAATCCTCATTTTGAGTTTTAACTAGGTGAAGCGGATATTTCAATACTCACATACTTAAAATAAAGACGTGAATGTGAATTGATTAATCAATTCACTCAAATTTCGTTCATAATTTGATTGTTGATCACTCAATGACCTATCATAAATACAATAAGTTGACATCGAATCTGAATTCCTATAAATTACAAAATGGAAAGCAACCATTGTACTCTAGTTCAGAAGCCACTTTGGCTGGACAGCAGAGGCTTCCCTGCCATCCTCCTCCCTTCTGGCTCTTGTAGGTATTTCTCGTATTGAATGTACGATTCGATCTCCATGATTACGGGCTTCAGGTCAGGATCGTCGCGAGCTTTCAGCGCCTCGAGGAAGTGACTCGAAACAATGTGCAGCAACTTCGCGAACTGGGACTTGTACTTTCGATACAGGGCGAACCCAGCAGTTTGCAGGAATGCATCGAGTGCCACAGCGGTGAATGCATTTGCTGGGAGAGTGTTTAAGAATCTGGCGAGCCATGACCATCCTGCTGCTGGGCCGTGAGGGTTCTCAATACCACCACCTACTGTTTCTGTCTGAACCAGAGCTCCATACAATCTCATGGATGCTTCCGTGCGTTTCAAGTAATCTTTGACACTCTCAAGTTGTCCGCCATGTTCCCTAAACCCAAGCTGTGCTTTGTAATAGGCCTCTTTGGAGCCGAATGCAGCTTTTGAGTATGATATATGCTTCGGGACCGTGTAGATACAAGCTTTGTGGAACTTGGCCAAGATCAGATCCATTGCATATGGGACCTGTGAAGTGATGAGGACTATTACTTGAGCAGATGCAAAAGCCGAATTGTCAGGGTTTTCGCAGTGTTCAACAACCTTCTTGGCAAATGCTGCGATGGTGATGGGCTCGGGGCAATCAGGATTGTTCTTGAAGATGTTCAGAAGTTCACTTGCTTTTGTTCTTACATTTTCTTCTGTCCCTCTTATCTGTCTTATCAGTCTACCAATCTGCCGTGTGTGCTTGTCGAGGTTCACATTGGACATTGACATGAGAGACTGGTTTTGGTCTTGTAGCTCTTTAAGCTTCTGCAGCCTTCCTTGTTCCAGAGGAAGAGCAGAAGCAGAAGCTCTCACAATAGCTTTTTCCTTTCTCTTTGCCTCCTCTGCATCAATCCTTATTCTTCTTTCTTCCATTTGGCACTTGATTTCATGATCCTGCTGGATAGCAGTCAAGTGATCATCTACTGCTTCTGCAATGTAACGCCGGTACAAGATGTCAACTTTCCGGTCTGATTTCCTTCTCGCTTCGCTGTACTTGTCGATTCGAGCAATTGCTGAAGCACCCTTTTGATTTTTGCTCATCACCTCCATCTCCAATGCCAATAGTTGGCTTCTAATCCCCTCCTTCAGTTCAAGTTGATGTTCATGAATCTGCTCAAACATAGAAGCTTCCACCAATCCAACTTCGTCCATTAAGTAAGGTTGAACATCAAGAGCACCAGCAAACTCCTCCTGACTAGAATCCTCATTCTCTCTTGCATTAGCATCATCATCACAATTGAACACGACTAAACCTCGACTATCATCCTCCTCGCCGTCAGAAACTTCCAGCTCCTCGTCTGATACTCTCATGGAGAATGCCGCGGTTTTCCCATTTGGGTATCCCCGAGATCGATTTTTAGTAAAGGGAACGGCGGAATTGGCCGGCAAACTAAGCTTCTCCTCTAGCGAATCGAGCTCCGACAACAGAGACTCGAAGCTCCACTTGGGCTCGGGTTCGACCGCAAGCCCTAGAACTCTCTGCGGACAACAGCGAAGCTCCAATTTCACAGCTCCCATTATTCCGGCTAAACTGCAAACGGATTGCTAGAAAGAATTGAAGGGGGGAACGAATGAAGCTAGCTTCGAGTCTTAAAATAGACAAAAAAGCACTCGGCAAATTTTGACTGCTTCCAATTCTTTCTCCCCTGTTTCCACTCTTTCTCCTGCGCTTTCCAATTCCTGTACGGATTCGGACAGCGCAAAATATTTCCCTGTCCTGGAAGGATTTGGACTGCTTGAAGCTATAAAACTCCCCCTCCGCAATCAGAAAATCGTACCATCTCCAAGATCTTACTTCAAGAAAACAGAGTTGCGGAATATCTACGATCAAGAACAGAGTCCCGCCGACGAGTCTCTTTTTCGTTTCCGATGAAGACGGTGGCGTTTCGGCGGGGAGACCGCGTGGAAGTGGCGAGCGAGGAAGAAGGGTTTCACGGCTCCTACTTTGAGGGCACGGTGGTGGAAGTTCTGGGTTCGAGCCAGTACAAGGTGGAGTACGTCAATCTGACGACGGAGGAGGACGAGTCGGAGCTCCTGATCGAGACGGTCGCCGGCGAGTTCATCCGGCCGGTCCCGCCGCGCATCCGCTTCGGGAGCGGCGGGTTCGGCGTGATGGACGCGGTGGACGCGTGGGACAACGACGCGTGGTGGGTCGGGAGAGTGACGGGGAAGAAAGGGCCGATGTACTACGTCTACTTTGACTACACCGGCGACGAGATCGCTTACCCTGTTTCGATGCTGCGAGTTCATCTGGATTGGGTCAACGGGCAGTGGGTTTCGCCGGATAAAGGCAAGAAACGGGGCCGCGATTCGACGCAATCCGAACCGGCCAAGAGCGTGGAGAAGGAGGAGGAGAAGAAGAAGCAGAAGATGAGAAGGATTTCTGATATGGTGTATGCAATTAAGGTTTAACTGGTTCAGAATTGTGTAAACTGAATACTAGTCCTTTGTTTTGTGTAAATTTTGATGTGATTAGTTGATTCTATTTCGATTTTTTTCACTACAATTCATGCTTCAAATCTCGATTTTGACAGAATTCCTCATCCAAACGATTCCGTAGTCAATACTTGTATGAGAAATCTAGACAGATTGGTTGAAAAGAAAGACATGGTGAACTATAAAGAAGAAGAAGAAAGAGTGGACTCGGTCAATCATCAAGCTCCAATGGCTTGAAATACTTGCCATCAATTAGGTAGGTGCCAATAGCGAGACGAACAGCCCACAAATCCTTGGGTTTTCTGGACACAATTCTGCAAACACAAAACAGATTGGCCAGGAAATAACTACAAAAGGACAAAAATTTCGGGATTGAATTGGCCGGAGTTTTGGGTATGAAAGGGCGACTGACCTGCCGACGTCGCCGGGGTTGACGAGGCCGGAATTGACCCTGAGGCACGGCATGTTCGCGGCGGTCTTGATCATCCTGGGGGCCTCAACCACGACGACGGGAGAACCGATTTGGAGCTTCTTCGGTTTCTTAGCTTCCGGCGAGCTGACTGTGTTCTCCGGCGAAGCTGAGCTGGCTTCCTCTCCGGCTTCGCATCTGGTGACGGCGAAATTGGAACGGATTCTGTTCTGGTGATGCCACAGTGGTGGTGCCTGGTTTTGACTGGAAGTTCTCGATGGGATTGTGGCAGCAGGGGAAGAGAAAGATAAGGCTGCCATTTTTTGGGGAGATTTTGGACAGGTTTCCTGGTTTTGTAATGGCGATAGCAAAATGTTTATGTGGCTCTTGTAATAACACCGAACGGGCAATTGTCATATAGGAAAACAAAACTCATCTACTTCAAAAAAAAACACCTTTAGCTTGCACATAAGATCGAGATTCAAGAGAGCTGAAAAAAGGCTTCTATTCAAGTTCAACCAGTTTTCTGAACGAGAGAAGTTACTCAACACTCTTAACTAGTAATAAGTTTCCTTCAAATAATACAAAGCTGCGGCGGTAGTCACTCTAGCTAGCCAAGCTCAAGTTCAGCAATTTAAGGGAGGAATAAAGCAATGAGCTTTAGCTTTCGCCCATTTCATCAATTGACAATTCAACCTCTGATGTTGGGGGGCCTTTACATACAGACTACTAGAAACCGAAAGAACTGGAGAGACCAAAGCACCATTGTAATTTGTAAGGAGGTGAGGAATTAAGAGAGACCCGATTGGCTTTGAAAGAAAGTCAGTAAGAACAAGCTACAAAAACTCTACACAAACTATACAAATTCCTTCTCACGGATATGTTGCAGCAGACTGCCGTTTGTGGTCGAGCCTCGCAACGTTCGAAGTCCTAACCTCCTCTGTATGCGGTGCTGTTGTTTTTTCGCCCCCATTCTTTTGTACAAAATGAAACTACTTCTTTAAGTATGTGAGATATGGGTCCTGAGCAGCGGACAGAACGTCTGGTCTGTCTGTCTGGTCGTATGTTAGACACCGCCGGATGAACTCCTGCAATCCCACGAGACCAGAATTTGACAAACAACTAGCCGTGAATTCGTAGACCAAGATGGATTGATTCGGAAACGTTGGGGATGAGTAAACTCACCTTCACCTCGTTGGAGACGGTGGGTTTGTTAGGAAACTCAACCCTCCGAGCTTTGATGATTGTATCCTCACGTAATATCCGTTCCTGGGACTGGTCATGTCCAAACGGCCTTCTGCCAAAGAGCATTTGATATAATAGAACCCCAGCTGACCATACATCAACCTACATAAGGATGCAATGCACCACATAGTTCCTTTTCAGTATGTCTCATTATTTATATTCTAACAGAATAAATCACCTGAAATATGAGTTGTTTAATTGGATAGATGAAAGTTTTAACTAACCTTTGAGGATATTAGAGGTGTCTTGTTGAGCTCGAAGCATTCTGGTGGCAAGTACCTAGGATTGCAGAAAACAGAAAATCAACAAGCCACGTCAAGGTCTTGTGTTTAATCCAGAATAATGACTGTGACACGCCTCCAAGAAACACTATCTTTTTCCTTCTCCTTCTATAAGGTGACTACGCTCGCTAAGGCTATCACCAACTCAATGGAATTTGAAGAGATGATACAATTCCACTTACCAGTATGTCCCAGCTCCCTGTGATGTAAGTTCCATTCCTTGAGATCCAACGTTATCTTCTACAATCTTGCTGAGACCAAAATCAGTAACCTTTGCAGCACCAAATTCATCAAAGAGCACATTCCCAGGCTTCAAATCGTAATGAATGATCTTCTGTGCCCTTTTATTCAGGTAGAGAAGACCTTGAAATATTTGGACAATAATAATCCGTGCTTCCTTCTCAGGCAACGTGGGTGTTGCTTTAAGAACAGCATCAAGATCTTTACCTGAGACACATATTCATTTTCTTAGTACACTGTTCAAACTTCCTCTTAAGCAAGTGACCGAGCACAGATTCAAAGGCATCAAATAATATACCACTGCAGTATTCCAAAACAGTGCAGAATGTATTCTGATCAATCTCAAAGATATCCCAAAGCCGAACTATGTGATTATGCACCAGGGTCTTGTGAATGTTATATTCCCGTATTGCATGCCTGACATAACTTTGCTTCTTATCCTCGCTCCACTGAGCATTCAGACCATGGAGTTTACATGCAACATATCTGTGCTCCACCAAATCAAAAGCCTGCCGGAAATTTCTCACTTCAAATCACTGCAAAAGCATATAATCTTACAGTGGCCAATATTGGCAAGAAAATGATCGTATAGAGTTCAGCTTCAGTTCTGACCTTGTAAACCTCACTAAATCCTCCTTTTCCAAGAAGGTTCAGTAGCGCATAACGGTTATTTAAAATCTGAAAATTATTGAAGCGAGACCCATCCTCATCTCGTATACGTTTCATTTCACGAATTAGTCGAGCCTTTTCAAGCTCATACCGGTCTCTCTCACGTAACATAGCTTCTTCCTCCTGGAAAGAAGAAGGAAAAGAATGCATTTGAATTTGGAATAGACATAACCCATCATGGTAAAGATAATGGGAACCCTCAAACAATGAGACTAACTTACACGCTTGATGCTTGCCAGACGAGATTTGAGAATTTCATCCTGAATGAGAAGATCCTCTTCATGTGTTCCAGATTCTGCATCTGCTGCTTCACCCTTGTCTGCAATAAGGATGAAACCAGGTGACATACCAAATTAAAATTCCTCAACAGTTGTGCACAAAGGCAAGGCAACACAGAATTTTCCTAAAACGTTCTAATGAGGCTATATTTGTTTGGGTCTATATGAGGAGCCATCATGGTGGAGGACTTTTCAGTATTTCACCACCCTTGCACGTGGTCAAATGGTATGAAGAGAAATATAACTGCTGTTTTACAAAATAGTTGTCCCACTCAAGAACTTCAGAATAGCAACCCCAATTAGCAAGAGCAGCACTACAATAACAGAAAAATGAGTAGAAGAAGCCTTTCATGCATAAGTGAATGGCATCTGGATTAAACAAGGCCTTTCCAGCATGTTAAATACAAATGAATATACGAAGTTATATTTGCAAGCCTTATTAACTGAAAGGCACCAAAAAGGCAAGGAGATGCTTTGAAAAAATCTGGAACTGATTCATACATTTCCCTAATAAGCTCAAAAAGGGTAGTAGGAGTATCCACTATTTAAATTCCTACTAATAAAGAATGAACTCCTGTTTTACCAGATTGTCGTTTCTTTAATGATTTGCGTTGACGATCAACGGCCTCCTTCGTTTCTAATAATTGCTTCTGGAGACAAAACACACACAAAATATTACGACACAGACTTCATCGTCAACAAGTGGCCACCACATAAAACCAATAAATATCCTCAGAAATTTGCATTTATGAAAGAAATATGGTATAGCCAACTATTCTAAGTAGAACCATGAGGCGGCGCTCAATACCCTATTGAAAGTGGAAAGACCGCCAAAAGATGATGAACCCAAAAATCCAAAACCAAAAAACTGATATGCATGCCCATAAATACGTCAATTATGAAGCAAGGAGATATGGCATATACATTAACTATATACATTTACTGAAGTGAGAGCAAACACTTACGTTTAGATCACGTTCATGATCAGTCAAACTAGACAAAAGTACAGGGGAAAGAAATAAAGTGGAAAACAGTTCAAAGCAAATACACTCTGATGTTCATGTTATTCGTGAGTAGCCTAATAATGCTTTACTTACAATCACGTGTATGACATTTATTTATAAAGGGAAAGATGAGGTCAAGTCAAAATAAGCTGTCAACTTAACCATAGTTGAGAGAGAGGAGAAAAGGACAGCAGGAAGTAAGGAGCCATAACAATTCCAAAAAACACTTTTAAAAAGTGATCCTCTCTAAGACCATAGGATCCAGATAGCATCTTAAAGCAAATAGTTCAACGCAAATCACCATAGTCCACATGACATCATATTTATAACTCCTGCCTTGCTATCTCATATTAAAATGACATGAGAAATGTCTAATAGTTTTATTTCTGTCTGGAAGAGGCTGAAATAGAAATGCCATATGATAACTTACCATATGAGCATTTAGATCTTTCAGCATTTGTCCATCCTCCCAAGTCTCTGATATGATTGTTCCAGTTCTGAAACACATAAGAAAAGAGGGGAAACAAACTTCAAATAAGTTACTCAGAAACTAATAAGAACAAACAGAAAACAGTTTAAGAACATTTCAGGAGATCATTCCTTCAGTTTCTTAGCAACCTTTGTGATATTGCATTTTCTATCTTTCACCTTATGTCACCCAGACACATGGAAAAAGAACCAAAGATTTATAAGACAAGTAGCTCCAATCACGAAGAAGAAAAATTTACCTAATTACACCAACATTGCCAAGTCTTAAAGAATCTTGCCGGACTTTCATCCTGGCTTCTTGCCTCTCTGCTTTCGAAACTGATATCAGCAGATCAGATATAATCTTTAATCTCTGCAAATGGATGCCACGAACATTAGAATGAACATTATCAGGTATGCTGACACTGCAGGTTAATGATCAAAGAAAAACAGCCACATCCATTCAACAGGAAAATAGGAATTCCATGAAAAAAATAACTGCTATCAGGTAGATCAGAAAAACTAGTTTTCACTATTGAAAAAGAATTATACTATGATAAAATTGTTAGTCTCGATCCTCAATATAAATATGCTGCAGTCAAGGAAACAATTACATTTAAAGGAAATGTCGACATCGGATTCAGTGTATTGTGTACACAATAACAACTTGTATGCTAGGATATAGATACCATCAATCATGTACCTAAGTGATTGTACTGATCTTAGCGTTTGCATTATTTGTTTCTTCTGAGCCACAAGAATAAAACGAAGTACCGCATGAAGTGTTACTTCGGAATTGTTTTAGCAAAGTGGAAACAAACCTTTGGCTTCATTTGCTGTTCGCTGTCTTTTAGTTCCTTTAGTTCCTGACAACAGATATCAAGATTAGAAGGGGTTCAAAGAAAATTAAAAGCTCTAACATTAGGCCAAATACCTACCTTTTCCAGCTGATGGCAAAGATTTTGACTATCATTGGCATGCTGACGAGATTTATGAAGCTCCTCCTCTAGAGCTGCAACTGTGGCACGTAATGATGTGATCTCCTCCTGATTCAAATTAGCAAAAATAAGAATACAACTGCATAGAAGCAAAATATGGTACAGCTTCTGACTTAGGATATGAAACCCTTTCCTCGAATCAAAACAGCTTGCTCAGTGAAGTGAATGCTCTACCACATTATATAAGCACATGAGTAGTCAACTATAGGCAAGGGAAACGTAATTCTCAAACAAGTTTGATATAAAAGAAAGTTAATACCTGTAACAAAGAATGATCATTGTTCAGGAAGTGCTCTTTGGGCCTCTGATCCTGGAAAATGAACACACGGAACATTATACATGTACACCAATGATTGTTGCAATGACCTATGCATTCAGTGCTTATTCAAATGGCCTATACTAACATCAATCGGAGTTGACAGCAAAAAGAACTAGAAAAATGTGTCATCTAACTATCTAAGGATACACAAAAATCAAGAAAAATGTATATGAAGTAAATAGTTTGGTGTTCCTAATTGTTATTTACTAAGTGAAAGAATGAGAAACGCCCACTATGTCAACCTTAATCCTATTGATGCTGCATTTCACCTCATAGAATTATATAAAATTTTAAAACAGCAGTTCTACAATCAGACACGGGTTACCCTTGAAAGCAATCTCAATAACTATAAACTGGTCATGATAGCATTGAAGACCCTAAGGAAAGTAGATTTCCAAGTTTGTGGAAAACATACCTTTTGACAATTTTCAAGCTGGCCATTTATAACCGAAGGGATAACTGTTGAAGCGGGAACTTGTGATTTTGTTTGATCAGCAACTCTGGAACCACGAGCTCTACTTGACACCGAATTGCCCCTACTGCGACCTTGCTTTCTCTTCTGTACTTCAACAGTAGCTTTCATCTCCAAATTTTCGCCAACTTTTTGCCTTCCGTCAGTTGTTTGATTCTTCATATGGATAAAATGATTTGCAAAAGAAAACTCAGAAGGACCAGAAAAATATTTAACCAAACATCAGCAATAGTAATTGGCTATAACTTAATAATTTGATGGAGTTAACAAAAAGGAATCATGCTATTAACTCCTGAAGTAAACCTAAAATCCTTCATGGGGAAACATGACTTAAAAATGGCACCAGATATTAAATAACTATGCAAACAAAGTGATGTGGTTCATTATTTACGCGGCCCAAACTTTTAAAGTTATTTCCTTTTTCACCAAAATGAAAAATTATGCCAATCCACACTTCCAAATAAATTCAGTAGTTTACCGCAAGATGTGCCGAAACAGATGAATCACCATCTTCTTGCAGTCTTTGCCTTTTCTGTGTGTTTGCTTGTATCAGAAACTCACCTTGATTCTGCACATATGAGAAAGGTCAAGCCCAAAACTATGCCCTATACTATAAATATAAAGATCGAAATGAAACCTTAACATAAATCAGATGTGTAATATGAAAGATGCATGTATAAAATTATTACCAAAAGTGAAAAAGAAAACAAATTTTGAACCATCAATCCTCACGAGAAACTTCCTGGTATATAGTACGTAAACGCATCCATAATTCCGTACGTGCTTGAGTTCATGACTACACATTCAACAGCCATCATGCAGATTAACTGCTCCTACCACTAATCCGCCAATATAAGCCACCGCCAATTTGTTTGAACAGTCTCTATTTCAGAAGAATGTTTTGTATCAACACATTACTGGGCACCATAATCATGGAAAAGATTATGAAGATTCCACATTTCCACTTGATTCGTCAAAGAAAAACAGGCGAGTTAATAGCAGTCATGTTTATCCTGAGTGAATTCTATAAACCCACCTTCAGTCTAATGTGCCTAGCAACTGTTCATTGACCAACAAACAGCAACAACTTTCACTCATGGCCATATTCAGTACCGTAAGACCACCAGCTGTTAATCAAAGCATTTACCATTCCACCAATACAAGCGAGCATCAAACATTAATAAAAATGGATGAAGCTAACATGAAGAATGGTGGATTTTTAATGGGTATCTAAAGGCTAGTGCCAATGTCAAGATACCCCAATCAATCTACCAAACCTTTTACGCACATTTCATGACCTAGATGCAGGAAATCTCAACTGAAGACATAATTCATACGCCAGCTCATTCAAATAGACCAAGCCAAGCACCCACAATGTAATGAAAGACTTGACACAGTCCTATTGGTTCTGATCACGATAATTCCAGCTAACAATGACTTTCACACAAAATTTCAAAGGTAAACTACGAAATTCGGGTTTGAATTTTCAATTCCAACACCGGACAGACTGCTCCGCAACAATCAGACCAAATAACCACAGTCATTTAAGTTCGATCGATAAACCAATTGATATACCAGAATGCAAAAGCTTACATCTTCATCGGAATCACTGGAACCTGCCAATTCCTCCGCGGGCCCAAATTTTGCCCCGAGAGGTAACGATTGCCAAGTGGGCTGCTGCTGTTGAGGTTGCTGCGACGCAGCTGGGGCAGCAGAAGGAGCCTTGCCGACCAAGCGAGCTTCCAGCTTGGCCATTTTCGTCGGCAGGGACTGGTCCGATTGATTCGAAGAGTTCGAAGAGAAATGTATCAACATATCATCCGACATTGCGCCGCGGCCCCGCACCCCCAACTGTTGCTGAAGAAAGAAGCGGTCTAGATCATTGAGGGATGATAGAGGCTCAGAGTTGACAGATACGAACTTGGGTCCAGCTTCAAATGACGGGGGGAAACCTAGAAAGCTAGTATCTTGAGCAGGGAGAGCAAGCTTTTCCGCAGGGATTAGCCAAACCCATGATCAGGATTCAGGAGGAAAAAAGGTAAGACCGTGGGCGGTTACGGCGTGTACCCAGTTCCCAAATAAAATAAAGGCTTCCAAGACAAGGGAACGAATGAGCAGATGTGCAGAGGAGATATAATTCGAACTAGGGAAGAATTGACGGATTTTTATTTTTAGGGTTTTTTCAACTATGGGCAATTGAAGCAAGGGGACGTCTTCAAAAGAGAAGAAATGGGGTTTTGTGCTTTGTTTATGGTCCGGTGATTCTGCTGCTGCTGCTTGCTGTGAGCTCTCCTCTCTGTGGTGAATTTGCCTAAAACAAACATTGTAGCAAGAACTAATACCGTTGGATTGTGGGGTTGTGATCTCTATCGTCGGATCGGTGGTAAGTTTGTAAATAATACAATTTGCATTTATTTAATGGTTGAGATTAGTTTGGCTCTACCGTAGTTTTTCAGAATCGGTTTCTAGTTGAAGGTTTTAGATAAGTACTTTTCAAAAAAATCAGTTGAGTGTTTGGCCGTAAAACTATTAAAAGTGTTTTTTAATATAAGAGATTGTGTAAAATGACTATAAAGTACTTATAATATAAAATATAAATAAAAAATTTTAACAATAAAAAATAGTCAAAATAGATTTTGTTAGATTTCTTTTATATTAAATAATATGATTTTATAATTTATTTTATCTTTAAAATAATATAAATGAATAAATTTTATATTTTGTGAAATAAAATTAAAATATGGTAAGGATTATCTTGTATTTTCAAAACAGCTTTTCGCAGAATCTCCAAATTGCTTTTATGTTATACAAAAGTGTTTTTCAACTTTTCAAAAGCCGAGCTTTTAGAGGTGTTTGGCTTTGGCCCTGCTTCAACTTTTGAAACCAAAAAACACTTCTAAAAGTCGGGCCAAACATAGGTAATATCAAACTAAATCAAAAAGTTTTAAATTTTGGGGTAAGATTTGACGTTGTAGTCGTGCCAAAATGAATTTTGCTTCAATAAGAAGTGCTAGAATATCAAAGTGTAAAAATTCACTTTGGTTCATAATCTAGTTTAGTATAAATTTCATCATTTTAATTTGATATTTGTTCATTATTTTTATATAGGTAGTAATAATTAATTAAAAAGAGATTTTTATGTATTTTTAAATTTGGACACAAAAAAATTGTCGTGGAATATGATGTCATCAATGACGAAGATACAATAATTGATTTAGATTGTCAAAGATTTATCACATGCTTGTCAAAAAATAAGTTGTGCCACATTTTGACGTTAATTTTTTTTACTTTTGACATTAAAAATTGACCTTTATCTCTTTTTATCTGTGATAGGTGGTTGAAACCCTTTGGGATACGTTGACTCTTTAATCGCTGACGGTTGGTCTGAAAATGCTTAAATTTGTGATACTCCTTCATAGCATGTTTTGCACTTTGCTTCTTCATCTAATGGTGTCCTACCTGTTGTGGCGTGTTTGGAAGGCCCGTAGTTCGGGGTGGTCTAGATTTCTCGTTGTGTTGGGGTGGACTTAGGTCTAGGGTAGGGGTTGATCAGTTCTTTTGATGGGCCATTTGTGGGGAGTCCCATGCAGTTGTGGAGGTGGTTTTGCAGTCTGGTGAGGGTGATCACAATCCCCGCTGGTGGAGTTGGTGGCACTGAGGGAAGGAATCCATCGGTGTATTGGCAAGGGCCTCACTTTGGCGCGCATGGTTGGTGATGCCAGGGAGTCGTGGACAAGGTGAACATGGCATGTTTGACCGATTTGATGTGTGATGCCATATACCACAAAGTCAATACTTTGGTCCACGCTCACCCTGAATTTTCGATACATTTTGTTGGTAGACAGAACAATATAGTAGCTCATAAAATGACTATGAAGGCTCTCACTCTGTCTTCCTTAGATGTACACAGTTTTAATTTTTGCCCTTGGCTCCAATTGGAGTTGTGAATGTTATGCATATATTTCCTTGGTAGTACAAGCTATCTCTATTAAACAAAAAGTTAAAACTTACCTTAAACACTTTAACCAAATTTAAATTTTTCTTACTTTGGTATGGTCTTTCTTTGCTCTAAAATAACTCTCTGTCATCTAATTCATTCAATACTTTTTTTTAATGGAAACTGTATTAATTAATTACAAAGCAAAATTGGAGTTTCCTCCCATGTCCTCCCTAAGAAGGGTACAAGAAATTGAGGTGGGTTATCCACCCATATCTCCTCACTCTCCCAATCACATTCAACATGGGCCATCAGATGGGCTGGTCCATTAAACTTTCGGCCCACAAAATTCCACTGAACATGGTTCAGGGTTTGGGCTTCGGCCCGTAGTTCAGCACAGATCAAGCCGCTCTCAGTCTCCCTGTCTTCTTCCCTTCGGAGTTGTTGAATTATGCCTTGGCAATCCGATTCCATTTCCACCTCCAGTATCTCAAACCTTCTCACCAAATCCAGACCAAATCCGATCGCCATGGCCTCTGCTTCCTTAGGGTTCCATTGGGTTCTGGATCGTCGAACTCCAGCGAACAAAAACCTCCCTTCTCCGTCTCTGATTACTGCCCCCACCCCGTTCCTCGATCCGATATACAAGCTGCGTCAACATTTATCTTCACCGGAGCCGACTGTGGTGGCTTCCCTCCTTGTACCTCATTCCTTGCCGTCGATCGAGGGCTTGACTGTTTCCCCAGGTAATCCTTCAGCCAATTGCTCGCCCTGGGCAAAATTTCCCACTCTTCTAACTTCTTTTTGTTCCACAAATGGCAGTTGCGTTGGTCCCAGATGTACCAAAGCGCCACAAGGAATTCGCCCAGCATTTCGTCAGATTCCGACTCTTGGAGCTCACAGTACCATTCTTCCGAGGTAAGATCTTCCCCCTTGCTATGTATGGATCCATAGGGCTAGTTCTCCAAACCCTTCGAACTCAGTCACATTCTCGAAAGATATGGTTTTGCGTTTCTCTGAGGCCACAGAAGGGGCATTGTTCACTTCCTTTTTGCATGCGATCATATATCCTAGCACCCGTGGGGATTATATTCCTTAGCCATCTCCAAGCAAAGATCCAAACTTTAGGAGGGATCCCTAGGCTCCAGAACCTTTTCCAATTTACTGGCAAGTAGACTTCCCCCAATTCTTCTTCATTTCTGCTTTCCCACAGTCTGTATGTTGATTTCACTGTGTATTTCCCTGTCTTTTCCACTCCCCAAATTAACTTATCTTCAGTAGGTTGCCTGGGGATGGGAATCTTCTGTATGTTTATGCGATCCCTAGGATTGAAATGCCTCTGGAGCACATCTGTGCGCCAGCTCCTCCCTTCCAAATCAATTAATTCAGCTACTGAGGTCGAAACATCCCAGTTTGCGACTGGGGATGTTACTTTCTGAGTTGTGCTCGATGGCACCCATTTATCCAACCAGATATCAATTTTGGTGCCATTACCAACTCTCCATCTCATTCCCCGTTTCACCAACTCCTTCGCTGCCAATAAACCCCTCCAGATCCAGCTCGGGTTTCTTCCAATTTCTGCTTCCAGAGGATTTCGATCCTCATAATACTTTGCTTTTAGGACCCTTGCTACTAGGGTATCAGGGTTCTAAATGACACGCCAAAGCTGCTTACCAAGCAGGGCTAGATTGAAACTTTGAAGGTTTTTAAAACTCATTCCTCCCATTTTCTTCAGTTTGCGAAGTTCCTTCCAACTTATCCAGTGTGTCCTTCCTTCCTCCTCCTGCTGTCCCCACCAAAATTGTGCCACTGCTCGTTTTACCTCTTTGAGGATACTAGGTGGAATCTGGAACACTGACATAGCATATGTCATTTGTGCCTGTGCCACAGCCTTGATCAAAACCTCTTTCCCTGCTACTGATAGTAGCTTGCCTTTCCATGTTTTAACCTTTGCTCTAACTCGGTTAACCAAGTAACCAAAAGCCTGTTTCTTTGACCGACCTAGCAATGTAGGGAGGCCTAGGTATTTTTGGTGGTATGCCACTGCTTTCATGTTGAGCACCTCTGCTAGTTCTCTCCTCTTCTCCTGTCTCACATTAGGGCTGAACGATAGTTCAGATTTATGAAGATTTACCTGCTGCCCCGATTCAGCTTCATACAAGTTCAAGATAGCTTTAACCTTTTCACATTAGTGTGTGATTCAGTTCCTGAGGGAAACTACTTGCTTCCAAATAACTCTGCAGCTCTACAGTAATAGTTTCACCCAGAATGTCCCAGTTCTTTTGGAAGAAAAGAGCAGGCATTCCATCTGCTCCAGGGGCTTTAAGAGGCCCTGTCACCTTTAATGCCTCCCATATTTCCTCCCTAGTAAAAGGTTTCAACAATTCATCATTCATGGCTGCTGTAACCTTCTGTGGAACAGCTTCAATCACTTCACCTGATCCTGTTCTTGAGTCAGAGGTGTATAACTTCTTGTAGAAATTAACAATACACCGCGTAATATCCTCTTGGTCTGTACAGACCCTTCCATTTTCATCCCTGAGCTTTTTGATCATATTCTTGGCTCTTCGGTCTGAAGCCCTTAAATTTGGTATTTTTATCCCCATGTTTGAGCCAATCATTTCTGGACCTTTGTTTCTAGATCAATTCTTCCTGGAGCAGTATATCTTCTAACTCATTCTCAAGCACTCGACGTTGTGCTAATATTGCCTCATTCTTGCACATTCTGTCTATCTTTTCCAAGGCCTTCTCTGCTTTGTTTCGTCGAGCTTTCAAGCTCCCAAACGTCTGTTTACTCCAACTGCGCAATCTTTCCTCACATCTTCAGATCCTCCCCATAATCGAGCTCTGCCCTGCTTCTTCCCATCCCTCTTTAATTACCTGCTTACAGCCCTCATGATCTTGCCAGTAGGCCTCGAATTTAAAGTAATGACCCCATTTTATGTCCTCCACCAAAACATTCGTTTTCAACAGAATAGGGTTATGATCTGATCCACACCTTCTGAGGTGTAGGGATGGCAATTTCGACCTGACCCGTTTTACCCGACCTGTTTGACCTGTTTTGGGGCGGGCATGGGTAGTCTCATCGACCCGACCCGCCCCATTCTCGACCCGTTCTTGTCTAAATTACATGCAATCTTAGTCAAATTAGTTTGAATTTTACTTTTATCGCATCATATTTTAGCTATAATAAAGTTGTAAATTAGTGAAAACCTCAATTTCTCCAATAATTTTACTACAATTGTCATAATATTGTTTATTTTCTTAGTTTTATAATAAAAATAACGAATATTTCTAATATTTTTCAAATAAATTGCATACTCATTGGGTCGACCTGCCCCGACCCGCGACCCGTGATCAATTACCCGACCTGGACCCGCCCTGCCACGGGGCGGGTCTGGGTACCAAGAAACCCGCCCCGGACCTGCCCCATTGCCATTCCTACTGAGGTGGTAGACCCCAGCATCAGGATATAGACGCTTCCACGATTCAGTTGCTACCATTCTATCCAACCTCTCCTCCAGGAAAGTCTCGTCTTTGTGGTTGTTATCCCACGTGTATGGTTTGCCATAGTAGCCTAAATCCTCAAGTTGACAATCCTCAAGGGCTTTATTGAAGCCATCCATCTCATACCCACTTGCTTTTTGTTTTCCTCTCTTCTCTGCATAATGTTGGATGAGATTGAAATCTCCTCCACACAGCCAAGGCAAATATGTTAGAGTACTTAGATACCTTAGTAGCTCCCACTTTTTATGCTTCTTTCCCTGTTCAGACCAACCATAGACACCAGTAAAGCGCCAAACCTTCCCATCTTCCTCAACTTTCATGTCAATGTAGTTTGTGTCCCTTTCTTTAACTTCCACTTTGATATCCTCATGCCATAGAACTAGCAGGCCACCTGCTCTTCCTCTAGATCCCACACCAGTACCCTTGTATCCTTGGAACTTATCTACCACTTCCTGCCATTCATTCTCTTTCTTTTTGGTTTCCATTAAGAACACTACTTTGGGGTTTTCTCTTTGGATCAGTCGATCCAGCCTCTTAATTGCCAGGGGACTCCCCAAACCCCGACAATTATAGCTCAAATAACTCATTGAGCTGGGCGAGCCTGTTCCTGGGCAGGCTCCGCCACATCGCCATCAATTGTTTTGTTATTGTTTTTCTCAGCATCTAATCCCTCCAAATTAGAGAAATTCAGGGTTCTCGCTTTCTTAGTAGTCTCAGTTGTATTTCCTTCAATACTTGACAATACTTGATTCAAGTGCCCTTAAATTCCCCCCCCTCCAAAACATTAAACATCCACTATATGATAAGTGTTGAATATCATATTATTTCGGGATGAGACATAGTTAACCTTTTTTTATGTCATTTTCACAACCTTTTTAGTACCATTAGATCAATCTTGTTTCCTTTTTTTTATTGATAGATGGGATTAGGGTAAAGGCATTTTTGAACGATAAAATGCCACCTCCTGAGATAATTGCCCATATTAATTACATATTCCCCCCTTCTATCCTTCCCATACTTAGAATCTCGTGGTGATTTCTTTTATAATTAAATACTTGCATGGGTCGTTTGTATGTGGCATTTGTCAAATTTTTTACTTGAGATCAACTAACATACAAGTATCACATATAACAAAACTTGTTATTTGCTATGTGGTATTTGTATGAAATATCACATTTCCATGAAATATAAGTAGTAACTTGTTTCTACCTTATGGTAGAGTGCGGTATTTGTAGGTCTAGTGACACAACACTCTAGTGGGTTACTAACCTGAATCGAAAAGTAAGTTGAGTGCACGAGCTTGCCCAATAAACCATGGTGTGTACCAGATTTGACCAATAGAACAAAACATTTCATAATACATACCATGGAATGAACCAAACTATTTGAATGATATGGTACAGACCAAACCATCACGCCCGATTGATAACAAAATTTCAAATGGTGTGGTATATTTTCCCAACCTTAAGTGGAACTACAAAAAATAAAAAGGTTTAAATATACTATGTGGATGACATGTTGAAACACACTCCGCCAAATTGATATGATTTTTTTATCACGTACACATAATTCAATTAATGTTAATAATTTAACAATAAAATACAGGGTCACTGGTACACAATTGTTCTCGACCTAGTCAACGTGATGAATCTCCGCATTGACTATGTATAGAACATATATGGTTGTATAGGTAAAACTCGCAAAACTTTTGATGGGTATGTGGTGGGTATGAGTTTAGCATCCTCGTCCTATACCCATACCCATATCCACCCCACGAGGAGTCAAATTACAACATATATTCTTTCACTTTTCTCCTTTAGTTATTAATTAATAGAATCATCAAAGAAGAGAATAATGATTTGAAAATATTGTACTCTATCTTGTGAATTAATGGATGTTTTAAGACCAAATGCTAACCGAATTAAGAATGACTGTATCTTTTTTGACTTCCTGATATAGTTGGTCCGTTTAGTGTTATAATTGAAAATTTACGTGTAAAAATTTAGATATAATAATGTTTGATGTACGAGGCGGCTATTACACACAGACACGGGTGCCCGAAAACCACAAATATAAATACGGGTTGCGGAACCATATGATGAAAATGATTTAGGTGTTGTTTCCTAAGGGCGTGTTTGGATAGAATGGTTTGTATTTGGTATTTGTGGTTTGGATTTCTAAATGTCAAATCATGTGTTTGGATATTAATTACATTTGGTATTTGGATTTGTGCCAAATTCATGGAGTGATTTCCAAATACATGTATAGTGTATTACTTGTCAACTTCAAATACATTTCAACAACTAGTGATTTGAAATACCGCCTAACAAAAGATTGGACCTATATGTAAAATATTAAAAGTTTAGGTACTATAGTGTGAGGCAAAACATATAAAGGCACCCAAATATAATTTTACCAACACAATTTATGAACCTTTTTGTAAAATTTAAAAAGTTTAGGCACTAAATTCCAAGAAAAAATAAATTTGGGTATCAAATTGTAATTTACTAAAATTTATAATAAGTGACCACAATAGTCAAATTAAAAGAAAAGATCATGAAATTTAAAATACAAAGAAATTACAAATGAGTATCTAATGCTAGTATTTCAAATGCATGCATTTTAAAAATAATGTGTTTCAAATACTTTACATAGAAATACAACTATCCAAACGCTTCCTAATACGATTTGGATGTTGAAATTGGTTCCCAAATACCAATCATTGTGTTTTTTTGACAATAACATTGTTTGTAAAGATATGCAAATCCATTGGGCCCAAAAATTTGGACAAATTTTTTAGCTCAAAAGTCAAAACCCATGGTACCCACGTATTTGCAACTACCACATTTCATTTGATATTTTGTTATGAAAGACAATTTTTTTAGACCAAATACCAAATCAACTAAATCCATGATAAAAAAATCAACTAAATATACAATGTTATATTTCAAATATAAAATACAACAAATCAATCATAAATTAAAAATTTTTCAAACTCCCATCCATAACCATCAGAAATCGGTACCTCGTCTTGCTTAGCACGCTTTAGGAGCGCATTTTAGTGAGACTCTCCCTCCCACTTTAAACAAACATGAAAAATCCATTTTCGGTCTTTACCGCCCATAATTTCAGTTTGCCTCCAAAATGCCTGTTTCCCGTGGCGCTAACGTCCACATAGCGAAGCCCAACGCTTAACCTGCGCACCACAGGAGATCCATTCACCCAAAATAGAAAAGCAAAGAACAGAGAAGAAAAACAGAAACGAGCTGAAGTAAAAAGGTTTTCGGACGAGTCAGACTCAGTCCTTCCCATTTCTACACTCAAGTCAGAATCCTCTTCCAGAAACTCTCCTCCGGCCGGAGCGCAGCGCACCTGAAGCAGAGACGAAACCGGTGGGCACTCATCTCCGGCGACTTCTTTTTTTCTCCTCTTTCCGCCCGAAGTCGTCGCTTGAGCCCTCGTATCAGTTCAATTATCTTGTAGATTTCCTTTTCGTTTGCTGTTCTCGGTTCTGCTTGTGTTTTCCCGGTGGTCCATTCGGTACGAGGAGTCTCCCCGGTAGCTAGGTTTCATTTCCTCTTCTCCTGCACCATAAGAAGAGCCGTTTTGTTTATTAGGGTAACGAATCCCTTGGGCTTGGTCGCTTGGCATGAATTCGTTAGCAGAGTTTGTTGGTTGTTGATTTCGCTTTGATGGAAGGTCTGCGTAGTGGATAGAGGTATTATAGCCCCGTTGGGATGCCTGCTCCTCTTGCGAATAAGCGTC
The DNA here is from genome assembly GCA_946122785.1 of Linum tenue. NCBI lineage: Eukaryota > Viridiplantae > Streptophyta > Magnoliopsida > Malpighiales > Linaceae > Linum > Linum tenue. The sequence goes on from CAMGYJ010000009.1 coordinate 50,328,492, forward strand.
GTAGAGTTCTTACGTGCGCAACAGGAAATTCACGAATCACCTTGAGAGCGTCGTTAGCTTCTGAGTTCTTGCTTAACTATGAAGTTCTTCTGATGTGTAAATTGCAAGGAATAACAGGGTGTAGTTGCTAGGGTCTTATTTGTTCTGGATTCCATGACATGGAGAATTCAAATCTTATCTGTTGGCTTTGTGATACTGCTGATGTTGCTCCTAATACCTAACCCTTCTGTATCTTTTTACAGAGCTGGATGAGATTCTAGTCTCAACATGTATATAAAACAGGTATTTCAGGCTTGGTTTTCCTTTTTGCTTATATTTTGTCTTCAGCAGTTCTTAAAGTCAAATCCATTCATGGGAATCCAAATGCAGGTAATCATTGAAGGGTTTAAGAGTTACCGGGAGCAAGTAGCCACCGAGACTTTCAGTCCAAAAGTCAACTGTGTTGGTAAATTTGATTTCCCTCAGAATCTATATGACCATCTCCAATTTTTTTTCCAGTTCTGGGTATTCTGACTAGTATAAGATACTCTGTCAAATGTTGGATGAAACTGAATAGGGTACAACTTTCTGCCTGTTGGAATTTATCTTCTCTGTACTTGAAAGATTATTATAACTTCTTCAAGTTTAAGTTTGAATGTTTATTCATTAAAAAAAGTTCGAATGTTTGTTTATTTGATCTTCAATTAGCAGTTGTGATATCTTCACTTTGTTATAGATTTTGCAGTCTGACTATGTAGATTCGCCATGTGAAGTTCTGGAAATGCTATGCACTCATAAAACCTTCCCCCAGTTCTCATGCAAAAAATGCCTTCCCCTACTTTTAAAAGTAGTTTAGGATCATTTCTGAAGGATAAGCTCAGAAACTTCATCATGTTTGTATGCTCAACTATTAAATATTTTAATGAGATTCTCTCGATTCATTATCTGGGTTATCTTGTGACTTACTCTTTATATCTGCGGTTCATGCACAAATTGGAATGTCAAGATTTTATAGTGATTTCTATTAACTGTTGCAACTTTCCCTGCAGTGGGCGCTAATGGATCTGGAAAATCGAACTTTTTCCATGGTTAGCTAATACTTACATTGATATAATTGCTTGTTAATTGTATCATTGGTTTGAAAAGTATTTATGCATTAATATTATTCGCTTATCGGTTCCTCCCCTTTAAATCTTATTTTCCTTTTGTAGCGATTCGTTTTGTGCTAAGTGACCTCTTTCAAAACCTGCGAAGTGAAGATAGGCACACTCTACTGCATGTATGTTTCTTAATATATTGTTTGCATTCCAATCTATCAATACAACTTCTTTCTTAAGCAGCTTCGTTTAAGCTTAATTTTCTTTTTATAACAGGAAGGTGCTGGACACCAAGTGTTATCTGCCTTTGTGGAGATTGTTTTCGATAATTCAGATAATCGCATCCCGGTAATGCTTTTTAGTCTACAAGACTTGTTGCTTGGTTTTCAGTTTCTTATTAGGTTGGTGTGTTGTGGCGTGATGATCTCGGTGATGTAAATCTTATCAAATAAGCCCTTCTATTTGTTTGTCTTGCCTTGGGAGTTTTTGTCATTGCTTCTACTTTCTGCTCTATGTTGAGAAAGCTGTTTCACCATGAGGCAAGGTTTGTGTGGTGGAAGGTAGACTATAACATCTATGAGAAATGTGGGCTTTGTTTCTTTGGCTTGTAAGGAGTTGAATAAAAATCTTTACTGAATTAGGGATAAATTAGGTTAGTTCTTTGAAATAGTGGCTTTTGCATACTGTCCGTGCTTAAAGGAGATTAAGGATAAGAATCTCAAATAAATGTCCTTGTATTTTCCAGCTGCAAAGAACTGTGTTAGTGGGCTGTTTACACTGTATGCATCCTAGTTGAATTTAGAAAACTCGTGCAATCATATTGAAACCATCTTATTCAGTTTCATTGATCGTAACCTGGAGGTCAAAACAAGCAAGGTCTGATTAACAGCTTCTGGTTTTTGAGTGTTAGTCTTCACGGGAAAGTTGGTATTTCAGTTTTCCCTGTAAGAATATGTCTTGAAATATGGTCTTAGAATATTTTTTCCTCCTTCATGATTTAGAGTCCCACATAAGGGGTAGTCAGGAGCATAAATTTCTAGAGTTCTGGGCCGTGTTTTCATCCCATATATTCTAAGTGTTGGTTTGTAGGTATATACATCTTCAAGCTGTAATATGTAGTGCTGCCAATAGTTGCTACTTGAACAATTTCCAGCTATGTGCATCCATGGTGATATTATCATAATTCAATATTTATTCCCACCACCGTAACTGAATCTGATGTTACTATGTAGAAAGATTTAATTTTCATAACTATCATGTGTTGTCAAGCATCTTGATGAATAAGAATTGGCTGTTTCCGCTGAAGGGCACTGTTCGATAGCTATGATCCTTATACTTTTTCACTTTTGTAATGATAAGTATGTTTATCCTTAAACAGGTGGATAAGGAGGAAGTGCGTCTGCGTAGAACAATTAGTTCAAAAAAAGATGAGTATTTCCTGGATGGAAAACATATTACGTGAGTGTATATTATTACTTTGTTTATATTGGAAGTTCTATTCATCTGTGGCAATGTCGTCTAACGTTTGTAGATGCATATTGCTAGGAAAACTGAAGTTATGAATTTGTTGGAAAGTGCTGGTTTCTCTCGCTCAAACCCGTATTATGTAGTGCAGCAAGGAAAGGTTTGTGTGATATTTGTAGAATTGTCTTAACCTTCATTTTGAATTTCCTATTTATCTAGCTTTCCTTCCCTCTAATGTTACATCTCTTTCTTCTGGTGGAATTTTACAGATTGCATCGTTAACATTAATGAAAGATTCTGAGCGTCTGGATTTATTGAAAGAAATCGGTGGAACACGAGTATACGAAGAGAGACGTCGTGAAAGTTTGAAATTAATGCAAGAAACAGGCAAGTGCGAGTTTAGTTAGTTGTTTCTTGTGCCTTTTCAAAGATTTCTTATGTTGAGGTTCAATATTCAGGAAATAAAAGGAAGCAGATAGTGCAAGTTGTTCAATACTTGGACGAGAGACTGAAGGAACTGGATGCAGAGAAAGATGAGCTGAGGAAGTATCAACAGCTTGATAAGCAGCGTAAATCTCTTGAGTACACAATTTATGATAAAGAACTCCAGGATGCTCGGCAGAAATTGAAAGAGGTCAGTACCATTTTTCCATGCACGAAGGTGTGGTTTGTATATGGCTCACAAGGTTATGTGGTTAAACGGATAGCTGTAAATTGCAATATCTGCTTCTGCAAATTTCTTCAAGTGCTCATATCGTCCCCCCAACCTATGCATTGCCATAATTTTTTGTTGGTATACAAGACCAATAACCTTGCACCTCTGTTAACCATCACAAAAGAAAAAAACAACTGTCACCTGTTAATTTTTGCATAGGATCTGAAAGGGATGGTAGACCATTTATGCAGTGGAGATCTTTTTGTTTTCACAGATTTTAGATCATTTGGCCATGGAAACACTTGATATAATTTATTGAAACATGAAGCATTTTTTGTTTGTTTGGTGGTGTTTTAACAGTGGGAATTTGGTTTTGCTGTCGTACTTCTCACTTTTTCTACAGTGCAAAAGGTTACTTGTCGTGGAGTTAACCTGCATCCTTTAACTTACGACTTATACTTTAAGGTGCTTATAAAGTAACCGTTGTTCGAGTTACATGCTGCCCACAGAAGTTTCCCTAAATTGGGATTTCATAAGTGTCATTTTAAAATTTAACTTACTGAAGGGCAGTTCATGTCATGTTGATGTTACTGAACTGGAAACTATTATGATTCCACTTTCTGGAAAGGTTACTGCCACCTGCTGGATTTTTCATTGCCCTTTTCATTTCAGCTACATTTGTTTTGCATGCTGGAAAATCAGTGTTGAGTGTTGACCACCTAAAACAGCATCCTAAAATATATTTCTCATGTTATCAGCTTTCTGCGTCAGTTCATTTTCTTTTTTGGGGGTTCAGGTTGAGGACGCTCGAAACAGGGTATCAGAAACTTCAGCCAAGATGCATTACAATGTGTTGGATGCCCATGAAAAGTCTAAGGACTTGGACACACAAATGAAGGATCTCACGAAAGAACTTCAAGGATTGAATAAAGAGAGAGAGGCTGTGGAGAAGCAACACAGTCAAGCAATAAAGAAACTGACAGAGCTTCAGCTTGATGTGAAAGATATGCAAGAGAGGATGTCAGGAGCTAACCAAGCCAAAGTACCATTTTGATGTTTTCTTTTCCCTAATTGGATGGAGGATAAACCACATTTTTTCATCAAGGCACTATATGCTTTTTGCAGGACGATGCGGGGCGCCAGCTGAAAAGTGTTGAAAAAGAAATTCAAGATTCGGTGAAGGAGCTTGAAAAAATTAGCCCATCATACGAGGAACAAGTTCAAAAAGAAAAGGAGATTACAAAAGGGTATGGTTTAGCATACATTTTCTTGTTGTTTGTTGCTTGGCTGCAATTATGGTCTTTCTTACTTAGCTGTTCAACTATCCAGACTTTCGCTAATAGCAAAGTGGTTGTGTATACTTCTTTCTTTCCGATTTTCTTTTTGATACTGTCCTCTAATACTACAACTATCCAAGCTTCATGCAATTTTTCACAATGGGTCACTAATTGCTATCGTTGGTTGGTTTAGAATAATGGATCGTGAGAAGCAGCTTAGCATACTTTATCAGAAGCAAGGTCGAGCTACACAATTTGCCTCCAAAGCTGATCGTGACAAATGGCTTCAGAAGGAAATTGAGGACCTGCAACGGGTCCTTTCTTCAAATTTGGCTCAGGCATGTTATTTTTTTCTTATGCACTTTTCTTGTGGTGTTCTACTGGGTGTGCCCATTGCTCTTGGTTCCATTTGCGACCTCACTGTAAATTTCGATGAACTGAAACTTAGTTTGTTTTTGGGTCTTTTGGGAGTCGTGTGTGCCAGTGCTACTTTAGGAAAGACTTCCAGTTGGATTTTATGGCTTCAGATGCTAGATTTGGTTAGTATGTTCTGGTTGTATTTGAGAAAGAACTCCAAATTAGTTTGTGATTCAATTTTTCTTTCTGAAGAGATCTGTTCGTAATAGCGATACAAATAGTAAGACCTGCAAGAGCCATATGCTTGTGTACTTTGGTTTTGTGCAACTGCCAGTGGAACTGATGTTCACTTTTATTGGTTGGGGATCATCTTAAACGATTACATCTTATGCTGCCATCATCTTAATCCCTCCGCATGGAAATTCTCATCCATCTTTTCTATGCTCGTGTCATTTACACTTGCAGGAGAAAAAGCTTCAGCAGGAAATTAATAAACTCAATGTGGACTTAGCAACTCAAGATGCATACATTACGGATCGCAAGGCTGACATTGAAAAAATTCAGTCTCATATTTCTCAGTCACGAAAAGGATTCAGTAACCATAAAGATCAGAGAGATAAGCTGCATGATGAGCGAAAGTATGCTTTTTCTTCCATTTTTTGCTGTTCTTGTCAGGCTTCTTGAAATTGTTTGAAGGCTTGTGACATGTTTGAACTTTCCAGGGCATTGTGGGGAAAGGAAAATGCCCTTGATGCTGAAATTGATAAGCTGAAGACAGAACTTGAGAAAGCAAAGAAGAGTCTTGATCATGCGACTCCTGGTGTGAGTATTCATTTTGAGGTTTTCAGAATATCTCAGTCCTTTTACTGTGAACAAACGGAGATCCTAATCCTGTGTGTACCAGTTTATAGGTCTTCTCCTGAAAACGAACTCAGTTACTGTTAATAATTTCAGTTTTCTGTTGAAGAAGGATCTGAAGTCCGTTCTGTACTATTTGATCAGGGCTTCAAATTGTCATGACAGTTTCTATTAAGTTAGAGAACTGTTTCTCGTCTAATACTGGAACCTATTTCTCCTGTCCTCGATGTTGTGTGAGAGCCTTTCTCTGGTTTATGTTAGACAGTTTACGAACCATGCTCGCTTTCTCTTTGCAGGCCAATAGTTGATCACACTTGTTGATTTGAAATCCATTCTGTCTGAGTTAATTATACACTCTGTGGCTTGTGCACTCTTGAAACAGCTTTGCTGCAACTAAAAAAGACTTATTTTTCTATCTGAAGCCCGGCAAAGAATTTTCAGACGTTTGAGTGAGACCTAAACCTTCATTTTGCTAGATAAAAATGCCTGCCATACTGCTAGGTTTGGCATCTGCCAGTGATATCTGTCGCAGTAGTTTTTCTTTCTTGTATGTAATTGATACAAAACCTGTTGAATAATTTATCGCAAAAGACAATTTAGTTGGTATCTGACATGTCATTTTTTGTGATGCCTCTTTTCTGCTGTGATCTCAGGATGTTAGGCGAGGACTTAATTCTATGCGGCGTATCTGTAGAGAACATAATATCACAGGGGTTTTTGGGCCAATTATCGAGTTGCTTGATTGTGATGAAAAGTTCTTTACAGCTGTGGAAGTTACTGCTGGAAATAGGTATAGCAAGTCTGCACTTTCAATTACCTCTCCACCTCCACCCCACGGTCCTCTTCATTTCTTTTTCTCTTCCCAGCTTCGAGTTATAGTGCGCTTTGGTCTGTGGTTTACTTAAAAGATACTTGTCGGTCTTCTGATCTATGTAGTTCTATTGTTCTATCAATGATGCTCTTGAATTTGTGTTGTTTATTGAGCAGCCTTTTTCATGTGGTCGTTAAGGATGATGGAGTGTCAACCCAAATAATCAGACAGCTTAATGCTCAGAAGGGTGGACGAGTTACGTTTATACCTCTGAATAGGATTAAGGCTCCAAGGGTGAACTACCCAACAAATTCTGATGATGTGGTAGCCCTAAAAAAGAAGTTGAAGTTCAAGGAAAGTTTCGACCCTGCATTTCAACAGGTTAGCGACAGCTGCACCTTATTGATCAAGGAATAATACTGTCACTTCAGTATTCAAAATAAGAGAAGTGTCACCTGATGTTTTTTGTGGCCGAAGTGCCATGCGATCTTTTTTCCTCTCTTTGCTTTTTTATGCACTTCTATATTGCTGCATGGAATGCCTGTAGCAAAAGGACATGTATGATGAGGAAAACTCTTTTTCACAACGTACCTATGGGTCATTTGGATTGGGCAAAGTGCAAATGTAGACATTTGGTTAAATGTCTCATTTGCAAAAAACAGACATTTCAAAATGTGTGCACCTCCCTTGGACATTACGAAATGACTCGAATGAATTAAATGCTTGTACCTCCCATAGACATTTGGAAATGACTCTAATGGCCATCCAAACGACCCACTATTGATCACTTCTGTATCCCTCTTAATATACTGTGAGATTTCATATGCAACTTAGTAGAAACTTTTGCCTACTTCCGTCCACCCCGTTGAAATATTCTTTTGCTTAAAGCAGTTCCAACAACTATATCAAAGTAAAGCCAATAAGAATATTTTCCTATTTCTCCATTGTGATTTAGAAGTTAAGATAAATGGGCTCTGCATGGCCTGCAATCTCATCATACCTTGAGCTGTGTAGCAATTATGAGTCATGTTTTACTGTTTATGTTGGACGAAGACGAATGGAATTTGCATATTCTAGCTCCAGTTTCTTTTTTTAGGAATTAAAATGCATATTCTAGCTCTGGGTTAACAGTATTATTTCCCCCCTATTTACGTTACTTCTGTCTAGTACAGGAGCTAATGAGGTGTAGCAAACTCGAACATATGCTTGTTTCCATGAGGTTGATTACTCATGGTTGAAAAAGGCTATGCTTGTGTCGTCTATGAATTTCTGGTTCCTGTCAGGTTGTTTTGTAAGCTTAGATTGCTATATCTTCTTGTAGGTATTTGGTAGAACAGTGATATGCCGAGATTTGGATGTTGCCACAAGGATTGCTAGGACTGATGGTCTGGACTGCATAACATTGGAAGGTCTGATTTTTTAAATTTTTGTTTCCATTCGTTCAGTATTATCTTGATGCATATATTTAACATGTTATTGTTTCTGATAGTTGAATGCTGGCCTCAAAGTTTGAACTAGTTGGATTGGGTCATCAATTGTCATTCAGTTTTAGCACTAGTCTGCCCCCACCCCCCATGCAGTTCCATTATGTTGCCTAAAAACCCGCAATTTCTCATCAGGTGATCAAGTAAGTAAGAAAGGTGGTATGACTGGTGGATTTTACGACCACCGCCGCTCAAAATTGAGGTTCATGAATGCTATCATCCAGAATCAGAATTCGATACAAGCGAAAGAGAAAGACCTGAAAGATGTCAAAGCTACGCTTGAAGATATCCTTTGTCTTGCTGTCTTAATTCCCTCTGGGATTTATGCGCTGACTATGCATTATATCTTGTGACCTAGCACCAAAAGTGTCTTCAGTAATGTGATTTAATGCAGGGCTTTGCGCTATCACAGTCTATCACTACCATTTTTCTCTGCACTGGAAAAACATTTCGGCTAGGATAGAAAATCTAGGGAGCCGTCTCCTTCCCTTAAGCCCTTGAGGGGGAAAAAAACAAGTGAAATCTAGGGAGATCTCTCCTATTCAAATCTTGATCTAGTCATTCCTGCATGGTTGAGAAGGTTGCCTCCTTTCACCCTCGTGTTCATTAATTGAGCAGCTTTCTTCTTGATATGAAGAGTTGGCTTGTATTTCTGCATGCATATACATGAAAGATGGACATTATTTAAGTGCAAAAACTCTTCTCAGATAGATTAAGCTGACCTCTAGACACAAATATGACTGATAAACTTTACGTTCTCCATCCTGCGTGATATGTCATGGTTTTACTTAATTAGTCTCACGTGTAGAGCGGAAAATCACAGAGCTGGTAACAGAGCAGCAGAAAATTGATGCTGAGCAGGGACATGATAAAACAAAATTGGAGCAGCTGAAGCAGGATATTGCTAACGCCAATAAGCAAAAGGAATTGTATTCTAAAGCTCTGGACAAGAAGGTACAGTTCTACATTTGGGTTATTCTTGTATTTTTTTATTGGAGTTGTTCGGGTCCTTTTTGGAAAAGCATTTTCTTTGTTGTGGCTTTTACCATTTTGACACTGCTGCATGTAGGAAAAATCGATTGCGGATGTAAGGAACCAAATAGAGCAGCTTAGAGCCAGTATGGCTGTGAAACAGGATGAAATGGGCACAGAACTCATTGACCACCTAACGCCAGAGGAAAAAAACCTTCTATCGCGTCTGAACCCCGAAATAAGTGATTTAAAGCAGGAGCTCATCAGGTGTCGAGCAGAACGTGTTGAGGTTTGAACATTCAAGCTTAGCGAGTCAATAATGTGGCAGTTTTATTTGTTTGCATTACATATTTGTATATTCAACTTGTAGACTGAAACGAGAAAGGCAGAGTTGGAGACTAATCTTACCACTAACCTCAAAAGGAGAAAACAAGAACTGGAAGCCATTTTATCCTCTCCAGAAGATGATGCGTTGAATACCGATGCTGCATTGAAGGCACAGGAATTAGAGGAAGCTGAATCACTGGTGGATGCTGCGAAAGAGGAGCTCAAAAGTGAGTGTTCCTTCTTTTCTGCATTTTCACTTATCAATTTAGGTATTAGCAGAAGGTTTTAATTAATTCCTAATGGCGTTTTCAGGAGTTTCTGCCACCATAAATGACATAAAGAAGCAGCTGAAGAAGATAAAAGATGAAAAGATAAAATTGCAGGTAAGCTACTTGTAGTGTTTTTGACTGTTAGGCTGGTGGTGTCACTCTAGCTAAAATTTCTCAATTTCAGACATCAGAAGAAACCTATGAGAGGACACTCCAGGAAGAAGCTAAGGAACTGGAGCAGCTACTGAGTAAAAGAAATGTACTTCTTGCTAAGCAAGAGGAGTACTCCAACAAAATTAGGGAATTGGGTCCACTTTCATCTGATGCTTTTGACACGTATTACTTCACTCTCGAACTTTTTTCTTTGTTCATGTGATACAGCATTATTGGGCGTGTGTATGTTTTATTTGATTTCACCTTTTCAGTTTCTTGGCTCGTGAAAAAATTCTGTTTAGATTCTTCAAATTCATTTTGGAGCAGAGTATTAGGCTGTTGCAATTGTCATAATTGTTTACGTGTTGAAAATATCTGGGATGCTACCTTCAAAGTGTTTTTTCTTCCTCCAATACTTTATTTCTTCTACTGCTTCAAATGGCTAAGCAGCTGCTCTTGCTGATTGTAGAAGTTGGAAATCCTAAATTGCTCATTCTCTGATGCGCCTCTGCTGTGAGCATTGTTTTTAGGACTTGTTCCATTAGATTGACCTGCTCCTTTTCATGGTATGTACTTTAGGCATAAGCGAAAGAATATCAAAGAGTTGCAGAGAATCCTCCATAGATGCAATGAGGAACTACAAAAGTTTAGTCATGTAAACAAGAAGGCACTAGATCAATATGTCAATTTCTGGGAGCAACGAGAAGAACTTCAGAAAAGGCAAGCTGAACTAGATGCAGGTGATGAGGTAATACTTCACAAACTTCATCAGTAACATATGTGGTGATTCATTTGCTGTTTGTATAAGAATGGTTATGATTTGATGGACTTCATGTACTGATGCAGAAAATCAAAGAGCTGATAACAGTTCTGGATCAGCGGAAGGATGAATCTATAGAGCGTACTTTCAAAGGTGTTGCTAGGCATTTTCGAGAAGTGTTTTCTGAACTTGTCCAAGGGGGTCATGGCCATCTGGTTATGATGAAGAAGAAGGTTTGTGTAGACAATTTTCAGTTCATCAAAATTTGGATTCTTCGAATTGCTGAAGTGCTGGATATGATTTGGTTACACCCCACCCCCCTCAAAGGCTAGGTGACTGAATGAAGTTTACTAATGCCTTGCTCTAATTTTGCCTCTTTGTACTGATGTTTGGCTCTATAACTTTTTCTCAATTAGTGTTTTCTGATTTGCTAATCCCAAATGCATTCTGCTTGCAATGGTTGAAGTCTATGCTTGGATTTATAGCGACTATAACTTGCTTTTGAATTTCTTATATCAACTACTTACATAGGACGGTGATCAAGAGGATGACGACGACGAAGATGATGGGCCTCGTGCAGCTGATTTGGAAGGCAGAGTAGAGAAATACATTGGTGTGAAAGTAAAGGTATGTATTGCCAATCTTTATTTACTATGCAAATATCGTTTCACCTTTTGTGCAGTTCTGGAACGAAGAGTTGGTAGCAGCTAGTTTATAGGCTATATTCTATGCATGATTATTGCTACTAGCAACGAGCACGGCTTTTGTAAATTTGTAATGAACTGATTGGGGTTTTGCTGTATAGGTTTCTTTCACAGGGCAAGGAGAGACACAGTCGATGAAGCAGTTGTCCGGGGGCCAGAAAACGGTCGTTGCTATGACATTGATCTTCGCTATACAGCGTTGTGACCCTGCTCCTTTCTATCTTTTCGATGAGATCGATGCGGCACTTGATCCCCAGTACCGAACAGCGGTTGGAAGTATCCTTTTCCTTTGGTCTTCACTCATTGATTCCGCGTGCACAGTACTTAATGAAATGCTCCATTTTTTCATTACTTCCATCAAATTTGCTGTTAGGCCGTTTCTTTTTCATTATGAAGTGGCGATCCTTGATTAATCCGTCAGATATGATACGCCGGCTGGCTGACATGGCAAGCACCCAATTCATAACGACGACATTCAGGCCGGAGCTGGTGAAAGTTGCTGACAAGATATATGGGGTGACACATAAGAACAGAGTGAGCCGGGTGAACGTCGTGTCCAAGGACGATGCCATAGATTTCGTGGAGCGCGACCAGTCCCACAATGCCGAGTAGAGGGTACGAGGCTCTGCAGTTTTCCTCTGGGAAATAGCTAACCATGTAAATGGTAGAAGTACAAAAGTAGGATGGAAGGAGGGAAGCGTGTTTATATTGCAGTTGACCAAGGAACCTCTTTATGTTCCCTGGGATTACTATCTACTGTTTCTTCTGTGCTTAAAGCTAAAATTGGTATTAGTCAAAGTTGATGTAGTAGACCTGGATTTCAAGGCATCCACATAGACATAGTTCAACTACAATCTCGGCTAAATCTACTCTTGCAGACTGGATTTATATCTAATTCATATTTCATACAGCAGATCATGCCGGTGCCGCACATTCTCCAGATCCCGTCGTCTCCTATCCCGCAGTACTGGCCGGAAGACAGTCCAGCATTCAACACATGTACAACCACCACTACTATTAGGGGTGGCTATACGTTCCGGTTAATTTGGCCCAAATTTTCCGGTCCTGTCCGGTCTTTTTGAAAATATAAGGACCAAAGATTGGATTGGATACAGTCCGGTCTTGACCCGATCCGGTCCCAATTTGGTCTTGATTTTATATTGAGCTTGTGGGGATTTGAGTGGCCTAAGGCCTGAAAGGGTGAGGAGTTGGTTAAGTTTTGTACTAAGTGCAAAGGTGACCGTTTATGCAAATTACCCTTAAGTTTTGAGTGTTGAGCTCTCTTATCCGGTCTTTATCCAGTTTTCGATCCGGTCACGAACGGTTTTTTTACCTCAAATCTAAGCCCAAAGATTAGATTGGATTGTTTAATATCCAGTTCCGGTCCGGATTATATGGCCAAATTTCGAGTAAAACCAAAAAATCCAGACCAAATAGCCAGCCCTAACTACTTTTAATATTGCTACTTTCGTAGTTAACCTCTCCATCATCAACTTGTTTTCTTCTCTCTTTTCCTTTGTGAATTGTAGGAAAGTAGATAATGGGAAAGGATGGGTTGATGTGGCCACAACAAACATGGATGTATATGTACGTATTTATACTCGTACGTAGATGCGGAGGTTGACGATGGAGTTTGGAATAGGGATGGCAATGGGTCGGGTTGGGTCGGGTTTTGCCAAACCCAAACCCAAACCCATGGGTTTATCTTTGAAAAAAACCCGGGGTAAAACCCACCGGGTTTGAAAAACTCAAACCCAACCCAACCCGTTGGGTATCCGCGGATTCATGGGTACCCACGGGTTTTGTCGTAAAAAAATTTACAATTACAAGTTCTTATCAAAATTAAAGTCAAATATCAATCTCTCAATATAAATTATCCATATATAAAACACCATTCTAGGAAAATTCAAACAAATCACAAATTAACTATGCAAATTGTTCAACACCAATCTAGAAAGCTCATGAAAATTGAAGCAAATCACAAATTATCCATAAATAACATGTTTAATTGAAAGCTTCTTTTTTTCAATTAAGTTTCTTTAGTCTCCACTCCATAACATCAACTTCATTCTACACAATTAAAAAGAAAAAATTAGACATGTCTCCACAAACATAAATAAGAATAGTTGTTTAGAATATTAAATATACCGAATAAATTAATTATATGAGTGGGCGGGTACCCACGGGCCGGGTTTACCTAAACCCAAACCCAACCCAACCCGGTGAATAGTGAACGGGTTTAAACCCAAACCCGGCCCAAAACCCGTCAACACGGATTTTACCCGCGTTGACCGGATTGGGTCGGGTGGGTACCCGTGGGTTCGGGTTTTGTTGCCATCCCTAGTTTGGAATGTGCACGTTTCTGTGAGTGTATTCTATTCGGAGTTCAGGGTATCTGGTATGCATTCCATTTGGTGGCAACGGTTTCGATTGACAAAATGTAATCTATGTTTGGGGGCTTCTTTGTCGTCGCATGCCAATATGCGGATTGGAAGGTGGACACTGATGTGGGATATTAATTATTTGTCCAATCGAGTGACGGTATTTACACCCTTCTAATCGAATATCTCTCAACAATTCGAGTTAGTGGAATCAGATGGTTTATGATATCATTGATATGGTATCCAATCTAAGGTACACCACTAAAATTTGAAAAAAAAAATGATTATTCAATTCCGATAGTAGTTCACGTGTTCGTAAAAAAATAAAATATATAAATGGGTGATTTGAACGTAGGACACTATTATTATTGGTAAACATGTTTTTTCTTTTCATTAGGCAACAACCCATTTATTGTTGTATTTTAAACACAAGTCTAACAATAAAAATGTTATTCCTTTCCCCAATTATTTTCAAAATCTAATAATTAAACCCAATTACGAAACTTTTTCAACGAGTGTATTTTAAAACTTTTTCGGAGAACATGTAGTGGACTATTGTAGTAATTTGTATTAGTTAGATATTTTGTTATTTACGAATTATTTAATTGTTAATTTGGATTTTGAAAGAGGACACCTCTATATATATATAAAATTTTTGGCCTCGCCAGGTGATCTTGATGTCTTGTGTTCGAATTTTGAAAACCCTTATTATTTGTTAAACACATGGTGTTCATGTGCAACTTTCAAGCTCGTATGAGCTAACTTATATAAGATCCATAATTGAGCATTTCCCAACAATTCGAATTATTGAAACCATAGCGTACAAAATATCAAGTTTATTGTAATGTATATATTGCCAATGTTATATACCATCATAATTAAGTCATAGCTTCGACAAATAGATCATTTTATTGAAACCTGCAAAATCAAGCTTTAGTGACGATTTCATACTAAGTGATGAGTTGTCTAAACGTTTATGACAATTACTCGGGATTGTCACAAGTGATAAGTGGTCCCAATAACTCGAGTTGTTGAGAGAAGGTTATGCTGGATCTTATACCACACTCTAACACGCCCCCTCAAACGAAAGTCAACTCACGAGCTTGAAGTTTGCACAGGCCCACCATACCTAGTGCTTTAATCAACGGTTAATATTGGGGGTCATGGGGATTCGAACACACGATCACTAGGTCAATCCAGCTCTGATACCATCATAATTAAGTCATAGCTTCGACAAATAGTTCATTTTATTGGAACCTGCAAAATCAAACTTTAGTGACGATTTCGTACTAAGTGATGAGTTGTCTAAACGTTTATGACAATTACCTGGGATTGTCACAAGTGATAAGTGGTCCCAATAACTCGAATTGTTGGGAGAAGGTTATGCTGGATCTTATACCACACTCTAACACGCTCGTTGAGATTCAAACACACACCATACCTTGTGGCCTTAATCAACTGTTAATATTGGGGGTCGTGGAGATTCGAACACATGACCACTTGATCAAACTAGCTTTGATACCATATCATATACCACTTGGTCCCTATAACTTTAGTTGTTGGGAAAATGTTATACTGGATTTTATACCGCACTCTAACAAGATGTTGAGAAGAACGTGCGGCAGACATGGATGTTGTGGTCAGATGTATTCTCCCCTGCAAATTCCTAGCCTTCCCAAACGGCAAGTCGTTTCAGTGAAGTGTAAACTCACAACACTTTTCTCCATTACCAATCAGTACTCACAGACATGGATATGTGCATGTATGTATTTATACTCGTGAGTAGATGTGGAAGGTGATCGACGATGGAGTTTGCAATATGTACGTTTCTGTGAGTGTATTCTATTCATGAGTTCAGGGTATCTAAAATGCATTCCATTGGGGGCAACGGCAGGGAAAAGTGTTTGATTGACTGACGACAATGTAATCCATATTTGGAGCTAGGGTTTCCTTAATTTGTCGTTGCATGCCGATCGGAAGATGGACACTTAATTATATGTGTGATTTTCGTCAAATTAATTAGGGTGATATATGTTGTGGTCTTTTTTTTTCCCTTTCTTTTTTGCTATAAGATAATTTAACATGCTTAAAAAATTTGAGTTATTGGAACTAACTATTTAGCTATATATGTAAATTTAGTTTAGTAAAAGCCTTTGTTGAGTCCTTCTATTAAACTCTTAAGTATTGATGTTTCTTATGATCATTATTATACAAAAAGAGGGAATAATAGCATTTTGTATCACTCTATTATTGCAAATTAACAAACCCGTTTCGTTGGTTTCCAATAACGCGGTTTCAGCCAATCCCCCACACCATGGAGAGTTTAGGCAAACGATTTCATTGTGCTGTGTTGAACTATTGAGATTTTGTTAAATCCCCTTTTCTTTGTTGTCCAATTGGGTTAATGTTATTCGCCATTTTTTTCTCGGAAATCTAGTTCTTCGTTTCGGATTGGGGTTAGATGAACTTTAGATTAGGGGTGACTATTTGGCCCGGATTTTTTGGTTTTACTCGAAACCGGACTATATAATCCGGAGCGAGATCGACCGGGACCGGATAGCAAACAATCCAATCCAGTTTTCGGGCTTAATTAGATTTGAGGTAAAAAATCGTTCGAGACCGGATCGGAAATCGGAAAAAGACCGAAAGAGAGAGCCCAACACCCAAAACCTAACCAACTCCTCACCCTTTCGGGCCTCAGCCCACTCGAATCCCACCTAATTGGGTAGGATAAAACCCGAACCTGGAAGATTTTAAGTGGGTATGGGTGAAACCCGAATTCGAATATTGCAGGTAATGAGTGGGCATGATTTTCGTACTGTCCAACCCGAACCCGACCGATTATACAAAGCATATGTATTTTTGTCTAGAAATGATTATTATTTTTCTCAACATATTTGATATTGAGCATACAAATATAATATTTTCATGACAATGTGTTGTTTTTATTTTTTAAATTATTTTCTTCATTCTATTAATTATTATCGTACTTTTTCATTTATGTAAAGTGAGTATACGTTTGAATGTTAATATGTTGGTTGGAGTTATAAAGAGAAATTATTATCTATGGATAACCGTGGATACCTGAAACCCGAACGGGTATGGACATGATTTTGATTTTCTACCCGACTCTTATGTGGATATAGGTAAAACCCGAACTACTATGGGTAGGGTAACGAATATGCACTATCCGTCGCCAACCCGTAGCCATCCCTACGTAAAGTATTGTAAAATTTTCTAATGAGTTCGGCCTAAACAACAGAAGCATTGGTTTCGGGTCTTGACTTAATTACCTACCACCATAATTATGAGGTTTCTAATAAGCTTAAGGGAACTTGTGGCAGACTTTACGAGGTTTTTTGTTTATTTTAAGAACTTGTGGTCACTTAGTCTTCAGGTTATTTGTGGTATGTTTTATGAGGTTTCTGATATGTCTTAAAAAACTTGTGGTAAGCTTTATGATGTTATGATGTGCTTTGGGGAACTTAATTATAACATGCTTTTTAGGATACTCGAGAGCTTAATTTAATAAACTTGTGATTAGCTTTATGGGATTTCTGATGAGTTTCAAGGAACTTGTAGTATACTTTATGAGGTTTCTGGTTTGTTTTAAGAAATTTGTGTTCGATTTTGAGTTTTGTAGTATGCTTTATGAATTTTGTGGTGTGGTGAGGTAATTATGATCTGCTTGATAATCTTCCTGGTCTAATTTATGGTATTTGAGGTGTGGTTTGTTGTGTTTCTCGTCTGTTTCTTATGGTGTGTTTCATGGTACTTGTGGTTATTATGAGATGTGAAATAAATAAAGCGACACACACGTGTCCCCCCTATTATTTTTAAAAACGACAAGTGTGTCATCCCATTAAAAATCAACATCAATTGTGGTCAATATTTAAAAATAAGAAAAAACTATCAAACTGAAATATTTTTTATTAACCCGATAAAATTGAAACGATACAGAGAAGATTAGCATGTCCCCTGCGCAAGGATGACACGCATAAACCATGCTAACAAATTGGGTGTAATTAGCAGAATAACCTCTATCTATAAAAATAATGATTTATAATTACTCTTGGCGTTGATAAATATTAGTTGTATTGCAATTAATCGATTTTAGTTATTAATTGTAGAATTTGTAAATGAATTATGTAGTTTGTTTGTTAACAAGTTTGATACATGAAGGTATATTTTTGCTAGCTATGACGTAGGCTAGGGTTTAAGTTCATATGTTAAGATTAAATTTCATATGCAAAAATCGGATGTACGTAATCGTGTATCTCAAATTGTGAAAGAGATTAGCTCAATTGTTATCTATCCTGACGGCGCCGGAGATTGATCGGTCCGTAAAAAGGTATTAGCGACGGATTTAAACCTTTTGTGACTCTTCTTGCCATCTCTGAAAAACTGAAACCTTCTGCTTACTCACTTGACCAGTACCATAGTACTGCATTTATTAGAAATCAGAAACTAAAACCGTATACATACATCGGTACATATTAAGTATTCTCCCAAAAGCTTTTCTATATGTAAAAAATAAAGTACTCCACCGCGCTTGTTCTTTCATAGAGATATATAATTCCCTTACAGCGTAAAACCCATGCTCGAATCGATCGATAGAAAATGTCACGTCGGTCAAATTCTCTTTCTCTTACACACGATCGCCCGCGTTCTTTTCATCATCATCAGCAAGTATCAAACTGATACCTTATCATAACAGTACGACTGTAATAATCACCGTTGTAACCCAAACCATTCGTATCGAGTTTGCCGAAATTGTCACGGTTCAATTCAAGCCCCTCGATTGCAGCTGGCGTGTGAGCGATTCGCACCTTGACGGCTTGAGTTTCGACACCCCCGCCAGCTCCAACAGTCGTCACCTACATGTACACACATTTTCTCTTACATGTATCACCACGGCGAGCAACGTAGTATTTGTCCAATTTAATCTATATGACTATGTAATCTATATATGTTTGGGGGGTTTCTTTGTCGCCGCGCGCATGCCAATGTGCCGATTGGGAGATGGAACACTTATGTGGGATACTATTTGTCCAATTTAGGATGCCGGTCGAGAGGAGAGCGAGCATGTTCACAGAGATTTAATTTACGCCGTTAGTATACGCAAATTATTGGTATAAGATGTCGGGCTAGTTGGTTTAAGGTATGATATCAAATTCTTCTATGATGATCGCGATGTTTTTGTTTATTTGAATCTCGACAACACCATTTGTTAATTGCACATGATGATATTTCGATTTGTTCAACCCTTACGAGCTAGTAAATTGTGTGTTATATAGATATAGTTTAGTAAGAGCTTTCTACTATGTTCTAAGGCATTGGTGCTTCGTATCACTATTAGAAATAGATACAAGCTTATTTTGTATCATAAAGAAATTTGTGAAAAAATTATAGTTTGAAACTAAATTTGAACAATAATTTTGAAGGTAGAAATAGAATTTGTTCCATAATTATTTGAAAAAACTAAAACATCAATAATATAAAGTAGGGTTAATGTCCTATTTTGGCTCGAAGTTTGACCTAAGTGACAGTTTTGGCCGAATTTTTGAATATGACAGTTATGGCCAAATTTTCAAATAAATTGAAAGATTTAGGCAGAAAGTTATGTTGACCGTCAAAACTTAACGGTTAAATCGTAACTCGTGCCTAATCTGCCCATTTATTTGAAAAGTGGGCAATAATCTTCATATTCAAAAGTTCAGGTCTAAACAATAAATGCATTGATTTTGGGTCTTGACTTAATGACCTACCATCATAATTAAAATATCTCGTTTTACCACGCCAAACGAGAGTTTGGGCGAAATTCAGCTGAATGAAGAATTTGATCGAAATCTCTCATCCAAATGAGCACTAACTGTACAGTGAAAAATCATTTTGCATATTAAAGACTCCAGTGTTTGAATTTTTAGGGTGTTTGATTGCAACTATGTCAAGCGGTGGTTACAGACTTACTGTATCATCGATTATCTAATGTCTGGAAATAAACTTGTTGTGAAAAAGGAGCGGGTAGAGTGCTAATACCTCTTAATCTTAGCATCATAATAACATAATTATTAAGAATATTATGGTAACGACTGTACATAGTGATTACCCACCATATCCTAATCTCGTTTCTTCTTCTTGCCGTTTTTCGGCCTCTCGTCCTCCACCCTCACCTTGACTTCTCCATGTGTAAAAAAATCTAGCAGGTTAATTGTAAAAAAACTATTTTATCATTATAAAATTTTTATTCCACCATTATTAATTTATTATTACTTACAATATTTTATAGTATTTGTCGTTTGCTTTGTGAGGTTTATGGTTTGGTTTCTCATCTTTCTAGTATGCTTTGTGAGATTTCTGGTGCGTTGCACATATTTCGGGCGTGCTTAAGGAAACTAGCAGTAAGCTTTATGAGGTTTCTGGTATGTTACAGGGAACTTGTGGTCAACTTTATGAGGTTTCTAGTGTGCTTAAGAAAATTTGTGATATGCTTTATAAGGTTTCTGATGCATTTAATGAAACTTGTGGTCTACTCTATGAGGTTTCTGAAATACTTTAAGAAACTAGTGTTCAATTTTGAGTTTTGTAGTATGCTTTACAATTATGTGGTGTGGCGAGTTCTGGTGGTCTGCCTTATAATTTTTCTGGTCTACTTTATGTTATTTGTGATATGGTTTATTGTGTTTCTGATATGTGTTTTGTGGTGTGTTTCATGATGCTTGTGGTTATTACGATACGTGAAATAAATGAGCAGTGTCACATGCGTCTTTCACCTATAATTTTTAAAAATGACAAGTGCATCATCCCTTTAAAAATCAACATTAATTGTGGTCAACCCCTTAAAAGTAAAAAAAATCATCAAAATAAAATATTTCTATTGGATAGAAGTAGTGTTAGCACCATGCTGATGTTAGCACAATAACCTCGGATATTTAAAAATAATGATTTATAATTACTCTCGGCGTTGATAAATATTAATTGTATTGCAATGAATTGATTTTAGTTATTAATTGTAGAGTTTGTAAATGAATTACGTAGTTAGTTTGTTGTTTCGATACATGAAGGTAGATTTTTGCTAGCTATGACGTAGGCTAGGGTTTAAGTTCATATGTTAAGATTAAAATTCATATGCAAAATTTGGATGTAATTGTGTATCTCAAATCGTGAAAGTAATTAGCTCCACTGTTATCTGTCCTGACGGCGGAGATCGATCGGTCACTAAAAAGATTTTAGCGACGGATTTAAAGCTTCTGCGACTCTTCTTGCGGTCTCTGGAAAACTGATAACTTCTGCTTACTCGATCACTTGATCAGTAAGTACCATAGTACTGTGTTTATTCGAAATCCAGAAACTAAAAACCGTATACATCGGTACATATTAAGTATTCTCCCCCCGTTCTTTCATAGTAGTAATTCCCCTTATACCGTAAAAACCCATGCTCGAATCGATAGAATATGTCACGTCAAACTCTTCTTCTCTTACACGATCGCCACGCGCGTTCTTTTCTCATCAGCAACTCTCAAACTCATAACTTACCATAACACGATTGTAATAACCGTTGTCGGAACCATTTTTATCGAGTTTGCTGAAAGTATCGCGATCCAGTTCGAGCCCCTCGACCGCAGGCGTGTGAGCGATTCGCACCTTCACCTGATGATTAGCATCGACTCCTCCAGCTCCAGCAGCCGTTACCTTGAGGCATCGGCCGCAAATAGTAGCGGTAGCAGTAATATTACCACCACCGAGAGCAGCCCAAGGATACCTCCGACGGGCAGCCGGCGACAAGCGAGAGAGGGAAGGAGCACATGACAAAACCTCCGACGAAGCATTTACGTTGTCGGGCTTGCGATGGCCAACAACAACAACGCCGCCGCCATCGATTTCACGATCCAAGTAGTGCTTCCGGCCTGCGAGCACTTGTACTACTGGTGGTGCAGCTGCTCCTCCAACAAGTCCAGCAACAGTACTTTGTGTTTGATCTTTGGGACAATAGTACTGGCAGTTGGCCGGGGAGCAACCCAGCGTGCTGCAGTAGTTGTCAGTACCGCAGCAGGTGCCGGCGTCGCACTGGGTCCATCCGCCGTCGCTTCTTAGCCCGCAGTACTGGCCGGAAGACGGTCCAGCATTCAGCACGGCCACCACCAGTGTTATTATTGCTAATAATTTCATTGCACCCACCAGAGCCATACATGTAGTTAACTTATTCTCCATGATGATCAACTTGTTCTCTAGCTTCCTTTGTGAATTATTGTAGGATATAGAGATAATATGGGAAAGGCTGGGATGGGGTTGATGTGGCTACAAACAATGGATATGTGCATGTATTTATACTCGTACGATAGATGGAGTTTGGAATATGTTACGTTTCTGTGATGTTATTGTATTAGGAGTTCAGGGTATCTAATATTGCATTCCATCGGTGGCAACGGGTTTGATTGACTGTGCCTATATTTGGGGGGATTTCTTTGTCGTTCGATGCCAATGTGCCGATTGGAAAGGTGGACAGTGATGTGGGATGTTATTTGTCGAGTGACTGTATTTATTTTACTCCGCGAACTAAGGAATAAGTTGGTTTATAAACATGGTATCAGATCGAGCTCAGGGGTACCGGAAAAAGAGGGATGTCGTACGTGGGAGAGAACTTTAAAATTTGTGAAAAGACGATTATTCAATCCCGATCGTATTAGTTTGCGTATACGTAAATATATATATGTATATATATATAACTAGCTGATTTGAACCTAGGACATTGATAAACATGCATGTTTTTCATGAGGTAACAATGCATTTGTTGTAGTATTTCATTGTGTCCTACCAGTTTCGAACAAGGACCGAAAGAACATTTGTTATAGTATTTTAAACACAAGTCTAATAGTAAAAAGAATTATTCATTTCCCTAAATTAGTTTCAAAATCCAACAATTAAACTCAATTACGGAACTCTTTCATCGACTGTATTTTACAAGATTTTCAAAATATGAAAATATGTAGTGGACTATTGTTGGAATTTATATTAGTAAGATATTTTCTTATTTATGAATTATTTAATTATTAATTTGAATTTTGATAGAGGACACCACTATATAAAATTTATGGCTCCACCATTGTCAGAACCTTCAGTGATCTTGAGGTCTTATGTTTGAAATTCGAAAATCCTTATTTGTTAAGCACAAGATGTTCCCGTGCAACTTTCAAGCTCATATGAGCTAACTTATATAAGATCCATAATTGAGCATTTACTAACAACTCGAATTATTGAAATCAGATCACGCAAAATATCAAATGCATTGTAATGTATATATTGCCAATGTATAATATACCATCATAATTAAGTCATAGCTTCGACAAAGAGTTCATTTTATTGAAAAGTGCAAAATTAAACTTTAGTGACTATTTTGTACTAACTGATAAGTTGTCTAACCGTTTATGACAATTATGAATTACCTGAGATGGTCAGAGTGGGAAGAGGAACCGCGCGACAGATGTATTCTCCCCTGCAAACGGCAAGTCATTTCGGTGAAGTGTAATCTCGATGTGACACTTTTCTTCATTACCAATTACTGGTGTAGATTGATTTTGGTCATAATAGTTTACGAATGAATTGGTATAATTGTGATCCGTCATACACTTTTATATATATATATATATATATATGTTTGTACCAAGTTGCTCCGGTATGTACAATGATATTTGTTGGTGTGGGTCGACTCGTCATCCGTTCGTCCGATCTCGTCGGGAGGGAAAGAACCTGTGAAAGAGCTGGGGTTGCCCCCCGGATTAAGCTCCGACGATCAAGTTACTGTTTGTTTGTGGAGAGAGTTGAGAGAATAGATAGAGAGATGAAGTGTAGAGAGATAGTGGAAAGTAGAAAGTGGGGAGAGAAGGAAGAGATCCCCCTCCTTGGTGGGTTTTATACCTTTATATACTCGTAGCGGGTTTAGAGCGTCCTCCGTTGTCGATTGGACGCCGTATCGCTTAGTCTCTGCGGGGAGTCCCTTAGCAACACCCCCAACAATTGCCCCCCAAGCTGGTGGTGAGTTTTAACTCATCACTAGCTTATATTTCATTTTTTTTTTTAAATCTTCGTCGGTAGTTTTGGGTGGGGCCCTATGTACCCCAGTTGCCCCCCAGCTGGTGGCGCGTTTGACTTACGCGGTGCCAGCTTCTTGCATCTTGCTCCCCAGTTGGTGTTTTTTCATTAAGGCGTGTAACCTTCACCCATTGCATATTCTTCATGGAGCTCTCCTCATCGGGGTGTTTTTTAACCCTCAGTTTGGAGTTCTCCTCGTCGGGGTTAAAAACCCTCAGTTTGGAGTTCTCTCCGTCGGGGTTAAAAACCCTCAGTTTGGAGTCTTCAAGGCAATATGCCCCCCATTAGCGCCATTATCGCTCGGTAAAATATTTCGATATTTAATAATGGTAAAGAGATAGAGTACTTAGCTTTATATTGGTGCAGTGGCGGCAGGAGTAGTTGAAAATCAGACGTTGCGCCATTGAAACACTAAGCGTGCGTGTAGCCTGCTGGTCAGTGTGCTTGTCCGACGGAAAATTGGCGCGGGTTCAATTCCCCGCGGGAGCAATTTTTTTTTTGTTACCAGGGTTAGGGCTGAAACTGGGCCAAACCCAGCCCTGACCCTGTCACTACCCAAAAAAACCCAGCCCTGTATGCTCAAATATTTGGCCCGACCCGGCCCGACCCTATTCTCATTTGGCCCTGTATGGCCCTGTTGGGTCGGGCCATAGGGTCGGCCCAACTTCTTTTTATACAATATTAGTTCACTTAATTATTTAATATCAAATTAAATTTCAAAAAATTGCAGGTATATACTAGAAAATTTTAATGAGTTCATAACAAAAATAATCTAAATTAAATAAAGAAATTATTTAAACTAATTCAAAAAATAAAATTTTGATTACAAAAATTCCAACTAATTCCAGAAAATTTAAGTTAGTCCAAATTCCTATACCAAAAATACTAATTAATTCCAAAAAATTAAAATTAATTCCAAAAAATTAAAATTACATCTAAAAAGTCTAAATCACCTTACGATAAATCCAAATCAAATAAAAAATGCAAATTACATCTAAAAAGTCTAAATTACCTTACGATAAATCCAAATCAAATAAACAAAATGAAAATTACATCTACAAAGTCAAAAAAAAAAATTTAACACCACTAATCGCCAGATGAGTAGGTGTCAGGATTACCTGCACAATTATCAAATACTAATTAGATGAACTCAGAGAGTAGTTAAGGGCTTCATCCACAACCTTGAACATAAATTGCCCCCACAGGAAAATGAATGAAAGAACAACCAACCTCTTTGAACCTCACAATGTTGATCCTTTTTCTTCGGTAAGCCTTTTTCTTGGTTCACAGTGTTGTTAATGTTGACTGTTGACTAGCTTTGTAGCTCACTGGAAAAAAAAAAGAACAGGAAGGAAAGAGATAAGTATACAAAACCATGAATGAATATCATTATCTACTTTAACTTGAGTCTAGGCTTTAAACTTAGACCTGAAGTAAATCTGAAGCTAAAAAGGGATGGCATCTTTTCTTTTCTCTTCTCTTCTTAGAGCTGCCTTCTAATAGAGATGGGAGGGAACCCTACAATGCTACGGCATCTCAAATAACTGCTAATCAGACAGACACCATAACACAGATCTCTGCCTTGAACTTAAGAGAAAATAGGATAGCCTAAGCCAAACAACTAAACTTAAACTAATTGTCTAGAGGTCGAAGTCGAAAGTCTTAATTGTCTAGAACTGAACCACTTCAAACTACCACCCTCCTACAAATCATCAATATGTATAAATGAGAATGATTTAACTGGCAAGGCTCGACTAGGTCCTTCGGTATCATTTTATCCAGTACACTAATAATCGGTAAATATGATTCAACCTTAATAGAACAGGTAGAAGTTCTTTCCCCAGCAACTATTAGCAACAGATGTTGAGAAGCAGTTAACACGTAAAGGGATATTTAATAACATACAGAAAGAACAAACTTGCTGAAGAGCGGAGACTCCTTTGTCCGTGCGGCCAGCAACAGCAGCACACCCTTCTAATGGCTTGGATTTTTCTTTAAGTAGTTGAGCTTTCCTCTCATCGACAAATCTACCCAAACACTGTTCTACTAATCTGTTCAAGAAAAGTGATAACCCAAGTTCTGTTAGACCTTAACTGCACAAATGAAAAATTAGAATTAAATAGGCATTGCCTGTTACTAATAAAGAAAAAACAAGCAGAACCCTCACAGTCGATCCAGATCAATTAAACAATTATAACTTTTGATTGATTTAAGGGAAGCAGAGTAACATTAAGGACAAGACCATTAGCAGAGGGAGAGTACAAAACTACGTGTATATTCTTAGAATTGCAATCATTTAATCATAAAACAAAGGGTATGTCCCTAAATTGTTTAAAAGTAACTTCACAGCAGTCTCTTGACGGAAAAGAGTAAATACATATGAAGGCAATAACTGTTTCCTGGTACCCTCTATGAGTTTCATCAATGCTATAAAGAAGTGTGCACAAAGTAAGCATTCAATGACTCTCTACATGCTCGA
The DNA here is from genome assembly GCA_946122785.1 of Linum tenue. Taxonomy (NCBI): domain Eukaryota; kingdom Viridiplantae; phylum Streptophyta; class Magnoliopsida; order Malpighiales; family Linaceae; genus Linum; species Linum tenue. Next base: position 50,354,608 of record CAMGYJ010000009.1, read on the forward strand.
ACGACTACTCGCCCGGGATATAACTATGATCACAAAATGAGACGAGTGTAGCACTTGCGAACAACCCTTTTCGCTAACAGATATACCAATCTCATCACAATCCTATGTAGCGCACTAAAACCATGGTATATAACTATGAAACGTACAACTGAACTTTCACGTACATAGTATAGAAGCTAACAAACACTAAATCATACACACCCAGGGCATCAACCAACTGATAAAAGAACCCACAATCCAATGCAAAAGAAAGGGGTGAACAAGCAAGAACAGCAAATATCAGAGACGGGACACAATGCGCTAATCTCTAGAATTACCGTAAACCAATCGTGCGCTAACCTTCGTACGCTCTCTCGATACACTGCCTTTTCAATTGATACCCAGTTCAAGCACAGTTCAAGCACACTACCTTCACACGCTCTCTCAATACATGACCTTCACACGCTCTCTCAAGCACAGTCTACATCACAAGATTTGAGGTTGCCCACGTACTACCAATTCAAGCAAAGCATAAAGGAAAGAAATGTCAGGTATTCGAACCTTGAAGCATGTCAGCTTGGTACTTAGTGAAGAACAGGAGGCTTCCTAACTCATACTGGAAGAAGCTCCTTTTGGAGAAACCTTCCCATCTGCATCCTCAGGGGTGAGATGAACCAGTAGAACCTGGGTTTGGGGAGCAGAGAAGTTGGGTGCGTGGAATCCGATTCAGAGCTTGGCGACGGTGGAAATTAACGGTCAGTGGGAGTGCAGGACTTGCAGGCCGGCGGAAAATTAGTGGAAGACGGGTTTCGGAAGCAGGTCAGCTAGGTGGCTTTCGATTCCACGCGTGAGGATGCTCTATTTTCCCTCCTCACCGATGTTAAGAAATCCAGCGCCGTGGCCGCCCCTGAGACGAGAAGGAGGAGGAGGAAGGAGAAGACGGCGTCGTCGACGAGAAGGAGGAGGAGGAAGGGAAGCTGCTGTGGCGGGGGGCAGGGCGGCGGCGGAGGTGCTGGGTCGATGACGGAGATGATAGCGGAAAGAAGAGATGGAGCCGAAAGGGGTTGGGGTGGGTAATTAGGAATATAGGGTTAAAATGGGTCAAAATGGGTTTGAATGGGTTTTAAGGGTAAAACCCAAAAATACCCTACCCTTTAGGGTCAGAATGTAACCCGGCCCAATTTTGGCCCTAAAGACTAATTGACCCTACCCGAACCACAGGGTTGGGCCGGGCCGGGCTGGGCTGATGGGTAGTAAGGGCCACAGTTACAGTAACCAGGGTGTATGGCTGGACTCCGACTTGGTCATGTGGGTCGGGCTTGGATACGTGGAGCGGTCGAGCGGACTGAAAATTGGGCCGCGAGTTGGATATTTGGATCCGCGAGTTGAAACTTGGGCCGGATACGCGAGTGGGGACTGGATGGACGGACGGAGTTGGATCCGCAAGTGCGGGGCGCGAGTAGTTTAAAAATCTGACGCCACGCCATTGAAATACAAAGCTTGCTTGTAGCCTGGCGGCCGACTTCCTGGTATTGCTGAATGGTGGCGCGAGTTCGAAGTCTGGTGGCGACTTCATTTTTGAAGTGGGGCGACAGTCGCGAGACGCGAGTTGGGCTGGGCTGGTGAGTTGCGGGCTTAGATGCAGAAGGTTTTAAGTTGGACCCGCGCCATTGAAACACAAGGCGTGTATGTAGCCTATTGGTCACCTTGCTTGTTTGGCGTAATATTGGCGCGGGTTCGAAGCTTGGCAGCGACTTTTTTTTTCCGAACTGAGTGGGCGCGAATGGTTCATGCCCATTGCTATTGTTTTGTTCTTTCGAACCGAGTGGGCGCGAATAGTGCGGGACTATTGCTATTTTTTGTTTCGTGGAACTAAGTGTGCGCGAATAGTTCATGACTGTTGCGACTTTTTGTTTGTTCCGTGGAACTGAGTGGGCGCGAATAGTGCGGGACTATTGCTATTTTTTGTTCCGTGGAACTGAGTGTGCGCGAATAGTTCATGACTATTGCGACTTTTTGTTTGTTCCGTGGAACTGACTTGGCGTGAGTAGTTAAACATCAGGTGCCGCGCCATTGAAACACAAGGCTCGCTTGTAGCTTGCTGGTAACCTTGCTTGTCTTGTGGAAGAGTGGCGCTGGTTCAACCCCTCGCGGCGACGATATTATTTTTAATGGGTTGAACGAGTCTGGCGGACCTGGGCGAGTTGGACTGGGGCGCCGGAACGGAGCGGGCCGCAAGCTGTAGTTGGGCGGGAGCTCTGGCGGGCAGCGAGATGAGGTGTGTGGGCCCATGGGCACCCCGAGCGGAGGTCGAAGGCGTCCGCGGGTCGAGAGCCGCGAGTTGGCCCCGGCTGATGAGATGTCGAGTGACGGTGGATGATTACAAGAGGGTGTAATCTGGCGTGCCCAATCAGCTTTGGAGCGGAAAAATTCTATAAGACAAGACCGTTGCGCTCATGATTCACAAGGCGGTTTGTAGTATGTTGGACAACTTGCTTCTCCGTCTGAAAAGTGGCGCAGGTTCAAGTACTCGCGTAGACAATATTATTTTTGAAGCGCTCAGTGCATGTTGGGCTTGGCGATCCGCGGGTTCAAAAGTTGGAGACGTGGGCCCATATGGTGCGGGCCGCGAGTTGGAGAGGCGGATTGGAGCGGAAAAAGCTATAACATAAGACCGTTGCGCCCATGATTCACAAGGCAAGTTTGTAGTCTATTGGACACTTGCTTGTCCGTCTGGAAAGAGGTGTGGGTTCAAGTACTCGCGGCGACAATAATTTTTTGAATTCTGTACCCGTTAAGCGCGGGCCGCGAGTTGTGGGCGTGAGCGGGCTTTGATGCTTGAAGCGGGCTTGTATTGTGCGAGTCCTCGGAGACGGGCTTTGATGCTTGAAGCGGGCTTGTATTGCGCGAGTAGGATTCTTGGCGGCAGAGACATCTTCTCATCATTCATCCTTTTTCCCCCTTTTCTTTCTTCCTTTTTTTTATACGCGTTCTTCTATTTCCTCCTTCCTTTTTCTATTTCCTTTCTCATCGCTGCAGTTTCTTCTTTCTCGGTTCTCGGTCGCCTGCGCTAGCAGAGGTGATTGGTCAGGCGACGGATGCGGATTTCAGATTGGGTCCGCAATGCGTGTCAGTCGATGAGCGGAGACGAGCACTACCACTCTGCGTAGTTCGCCGCCGCTCCTGAGTCAGTGCTCCCGTAGGGGAGAGAGATGCATGAAAGATCGTCTTGGGCGGAGAACGATTTGAAGACCCGCGGTCGCGCGGCAATTGGCGTTTAGCGGAGAGAGCTGGACTGGAGGTAACAATGGCGCAGCAGATTTGAGAACACGGTGGCGGAGAGGCGTGCTGTGATGATGAAATTCCCGGAATCAAGTGGAGGGCGGCCGTGTGCAGCTCTTCTCTTTACACTTACGGGCGCTATTTTATTCTTCCCCTCTCTTGATAACTTTGATTGCACGAGGGATGATGCGGTACTGATTCGGCGGTCCCGACAGAGACCCGCCTCTTGAGCTTCAGGCTTCCAGGACTCGCAGCAACGTTGGGTGTTAGCTGCAGGTCTTAGGCGGATCTACCTGTCACTTGACGGCTTCTATTCCGATCCGTATCCAGACTAGCGTCCACTCGACGAAGGTTGCGTCGGGAAGCCCGCCCCTCTACCTCGAAAACATCGCCCCACTTGACTTATTGACAGAGTTGCAGAGGAAGTCTTGACAGCAGCACTTGATGGCGATCGAGATTTCCCCTCTTTCTGGTCGGAGTCCCGGCGGCCGGAATTGGGATTTTTTTTCCCGACCCTCTCGTCGTTGGTAGTCCCCTGGAGCTTTCTTTGCATCGCCATCAACGAAATCTTCTTTCACCTTGCACAGACTCCCGACCATCGAGCTATCGGTGCTTCCTTCTTTTGGCGGAGGATTTTTTTTTTTCCGGATCTTCCTTGGGTCTTTTTGTTGTTCTTGGATCTTCCTTGGCTTGTCGTTGTTGATGTTGTCTCCGCTGCTTGTAGTTTCCGGGGGAGAGTCGATTTATTCCAAAATAAAACCAGATCTGGAACTTTTTTTTTCCTGTTTTTTTTTTAAGATCTATATTGCTCTCTGATAGGCAAACCTCTTCTCCCCTCCGATTTGAACCCAGTATCATCACCTACTTTTGGCTTAGGAACGAAACTTGGGGCCTGTGTTTGGAGAGGCTAGTCTAATGTTTATCCTTTCCTTCTTCCGCATCTTTCGGACGTCGGGGTTGGGGATTTCAGGGGAAACATGGTTGAACAAAATGCAGCCGCAGATCCTTTGCTTGTTGCTTCTCCTTTCAGAGATCAAACGAATAGAATCGATGAATCGCCCCACGGTGGGCGCCAATTGTTTGTACCAAGTTGCTCCGGTATGAACAATGATATTTGTTGGTGTGGGTCGACTCGTCATCCGTTCGTCCGATCTCGTCGGGAGGGAAAGAACCTGTGAAAGAGCCGGGGTTGCCCCCCGAATTAAGCTCCGACGATCAAGTTAGTGTTTGTTTGTGGAGAGAGTTGAGAGAATAGATAGAGAGATGAAGTGTAGAGAGATAGTGGAAAGTAGAAAGTGGGGAGAGAAGGAAAAGATCCCCCTCCTTGGTGGGTTTCATACCTTTATATACTCGTAGCGGGTTTAGAGCGTCCTCTGTTGTCGATTGGACGCCGTATCGCTTAGTCTCTGCGGGGAGTCCCTTAGCAACACTCCCAACAATATATATATTGGATTGGGATGGATGGTTGATGGGGACGGTTGAGTTCTGAGTTAATCCTCAAAGGCAATTACTCAACTTGTCATTACACGAGCTTGTGAGATTAGGAGGATTATAGCAATAAAAAGCTCCATTGGCTTTGCCTCTAGTGATTCCAGCTCCGACAGTCGTCATCGCCTACAACTCCATCAAAACCACAGCATATGCCGGCGTCGCATAAGCTCCATCCGCCGCCGTCTCTTATCCCCCAGTACCGGCCGTTGGAAGACAGTTGATCGGCATTCATCAACAGGGCCGCCGTCAGTAGTACTATTGCACCGGCCACCAGGATCATTTGTGAAGGATAATGGGTTGATGATGATATGCCCACAGAGATGGATGCATGTACGTATTTATACTCGTATATATATACGTAGATGTGGCTGGTGATCGACGATGGAGTTTGGAATGTGTACGTTTCTGTGACTAGTGTGTGTTCATTTAGGAGTTCCGAGTATCTAAAATGCATTCCATTGGGGGCAACGGCAGGGAAGTGTTTGATTGACAATGTAGGGGTGGTTTGGAGAATATGAGTTTAAATCTATAGATTATCAACAATATAAAGATTCTAACTCTTCGGATTGTTGAAAACAGATTTTAAAATGTTTATTGTTTGGTAACTGTGATTGTTAACAATCAAGTAAACTAAAAAATTCATTTTATATTAAATAACATGTTTATCCTTAATAAAAAATTAGAGTGGTTCGAGAAATATAAAAAAAACTTTGTTGATAAATATATTTCATGTGATAAATAAATAAAAGGAAGAGAAAAATTAGGAGAGAAAAAATCTCACGAATCAAGATACAGAATCTCTCTGGTTATGAGAGATTTGATATTCGCAGATTTTAGAGATTTGAAATCTCTAAAGTTAGAATCCATAATACAAAAAGTAACAAAAAAACATAACTTTCTACAAAATCTACGGATTCAATGAATTCATTCCTGAATCCTGTTCTCCAAACGACCCCGTAATCTATGTTTGGGGGATTTCCTTAATTTGTCGTTGCATGATGCCAATGTGCCGATCGAAAGATGGACACTTGATTATATGTGCGATACTCGTGTGTTTAAGGAAAATTGTGATCAACTTTATGAGGTTTCTAATAAGTTTAAGGAAATTTGTGGCAGGTTTTATGAGTTTTTATTTTGTTTTAAGAAATATGTGGTCACTTTACAAGCTTAATACTACTGTATTTAACCATCAGCTTTCCTTCCCAGCACACCCCAGCTCTTGTCTTGACTAGGCTACCCTTGATTTGACTCCGTAATTTCAGAACTTTGTTCCACAACCAGACTCTTGGGGTACTCGATTCCCAGATGCTAACATTTCTCAGCCTGTATTCCTTGAGTCAGGCTATCCACATGATTTCCTGATCAGAGAGAAGGCATGGTCTAAGCTGGTTTGGAGGCCAATCATAATCCCTAAGAACTCCCTGATCACCTGGCTTGTCACTCTTAATAGAATCTCTACCTTCGACAAAATAAAGAAATGACAGCCAGAGGTAGTTAACAAATGTCCTTTGTGTTTGGGGCATGAAGAGTCCAGGGATCACATCTTTTTTGAGTGTCCATATGTACAGGAGGTGGTCAGATTGTCTTTCCAATAAATTGGGGTTATCATCCTCGAGCAGGATGGGATGATGGGTTGCAGGAAGCCGTAGGAACGTTGTAGGGATGCTGAGTGGGTAGATTGCTTTGGAATTTGATGATTAGTGAGATTTGGAGGAAGAGATGTTGCAGGGTGTATGGGAAGAAGTCTCTAAATGCAGCAGGCTTCATAATCAAAATGAGGAATACAATGGAGGATCTGATGGTGGGCAATCTGCAGCTAAGTTTAGAAGTAGAGAGGAAGAAGCTTCGGTTCATGTAACTAAGTCCAGCAGTGTTTTTGTATTTCATTATCTGTAAATTGTAGGATGAAGTAGAGGCAGACTGTGATGTTGTATGGTGGATTGTTGTGATGACGGTACTTTGATGGAATAAAATTGCTTATTCATAAATAAATAAGAATATGTGGTCACTTTTATGGGATTTCTGATGTGTGCTTCAGTCTTGAGGTGATTTGTGGTATGTTTTATGAGGTTTTTGATTTGACGCTTAAGAAACTTGTGGTAAGCTTTATGAATTTATGGAGTGCCTTGGGGAACTTAATTATAACATGCTTTATAAGGAAACTGGCCTACTTTATCAAACTTGTGGTTAGCTTTATGAGATTTCTGGTGAGCTTCAGGGAACTTGTGGTCTACTTTATGATATTTCTGGTTTGCTTTAAGAAACTTGTGTTCCGTTTTGAGTTTTGTAGTATGCTTTATGAATTTTGTGGTGTGGTGAGGTTATGGTCTGCTTTATAATCTTTCCGGTCTACTTTATGTTATATGCGGTGTGGTTTAATTTGTTGTGTTTATCGTCTGTGTTTTGTGGTGTGTTTCATGATACTTGTGGTTATTACGAGATGTGAAATAAATGAGCAGCATCACCTGCATGCGTGTTCCCCCTATAATTTTTTTAAAAGACAAGTTTGTCCTCCCTTTAAAAATGAACATCAATTGTGGTCAATCCTCAAAAATAAATAAAAATAAATACTAACTATTGATTATTGGAACTAGTGTTAGCACTATGCTAACAAATTGGGTGTCAGCACAATAACCTCGATCTATAAAAATAATGATCTATACTTACACTTGGCGTTGATAAATATTAATTGTATTGTAATTAATTGATTCTAGTTATTAATTTTAGAATTTGTAAATGAATTATGTAGTTTGTTTGTTAACAAAGTTTGATACATGAAGGTAGATTGTTGCTAGCTAATAGCAATGGCGTATGCTAGGGTTTAAGCTCATATGTTAGGATTAAAGTTCATATGCAGGTAATCGTGCATCTCAAATCGTGAAAGAGCTTTAGCTCCACTGATATCTATCCTGACGGAGGAGATGGACCGGTCCCTAAAAAGGTTTTAGCGACGGATTGTAACTCTTCTTGCGGAGTTGTGGTCTCTGAAAATATGTTTACTTGTAACTGATAACTTCTGCTTTACTCACTTGATCAGTACCATAGATAGTACTGTATTTATTAGAAATTAGAAACTAAAACCGTCTACATCAGTATTCTCCCCCTGCTTTCTATATATGTAAAAGACGTACTCCACTGCTTCTTCTTTATTTATTTTTTTGGGTATATTCAGAGTTACTATCTCCGAATTCTAGTTCGTAGTAATTCCCTTACAGCGTAAAACCCATGCGGTCGAATCGCAAGAGAAAATGACACGTCGAAAATTCTCTTTCTCTTACATGATCGTCGCCAGTTCTTTTTTCATCAGCAACTCTCGAACTGATACCTTACCATAACACGATTGTAATAACCGTTGCCAGAACCATTCGTATCGAGTTTGCTGAAAGTATCGTGGTCCAGTTCAAGCCCCTCGATTGCAGTCGTGTGAACGATTCGCACCTTCACTTGGGCATCAACTCCTCCAGCTCCGACAGTCGTCACCTACACATGTACACATTTGCACATAGGCAGGTTAGGTCTACCCTTGTCAGTTGACAAAACTTGTTTCAATTTTGAGACAAAAAAATTTTATTTAGTGCGTAATAGTAGTACATAAATTCAAAACTATTTGACAATCCTTGAAGATTTTATTTCATCGTTCCATATCTTGATGTAATTCTTGAGTCCGCCACTGTGCACATATATGAGAGAATAAGGGTGTTCTTAATTACCTTGAGGCATCGGCCGCAAATAGCAGTAGTAATATTACCACCACCGAGAGCAGCCCAAGGATACCTCTGACGCGCATTCAGCGACAGGCGAGAGAGGGAAGGAGCACATGACAAAACCTCCGACGACGACGAAGAAGAAGCAACGCCGTCGATTCCGCGGCGTGCGAGCACTTGTTGTTGTACTGCTACTCCGCCATCTGTTTGTTCTTTGGGACAATAGTACTGACAGCAGTCCTCAGCACAACCCAGTTTACTGCAGTAGTTATCAGTACCGCAGCAGGTGCCGGCGTCGCACTGGGTCCATCCGCCGTCGTCTCGTTTCCCGCAGTACTGGCCGGAAGACGGTCCAGCATTCAACACGGCCACCGCCACCACCAGTATTAATATTGCTACTACTTTCATTGCACTCTCCATGGTCAACTTGTTTTCTTCTTCTTCTTGTTATTTGTTTTTCCCTTTGTAGAAAAGGATGGGTTGATGTGGTGATCATAGACATGGATGCATGTACGTATTTATACTAGCTCGTACGATAGATATGTGGAGGTTAACGATGGAGTTTGGAATATGTACGTTTCTGTGAGTATTGTGTTCAATTATAGGAGGAGGAGTTCAGGGGTGTCTGATATGCATTCCATTGGTGGCAACGGTTTTGGTTGACATGCATCGATATTTAACTTGGAGGGTTTCCTTTGTCGTTGCATGCCAATCTGCCGAATGGAAGAGATGGCCGTGGGATCAGAGCTTAATTTCTTTCTTTCTGTTCGCATCAAATATTGGACGTGATGATAGTCCTCCAATTTCGGCCGAGAGACTGTATTTAGAGAGCAGCTTTGTAGTGAATGGTATAAGATAGCCAATCGAATATTTTTCGAATTTCAGACAACCCTTGTTTATTAAGCATATGGTATTGGCGACTTGTGTGCAAGTATCGAATTGGGTTCATGTCATACGAAATGTTGAGTGTAATGAGATGAGAGACTTTGAAAATCCTAAGTTCATGGGGTTTTTTATAGGTTCGTTGCCGTTGCCATTCAACACCCATTCAACGTCGCTCGTTCGCTTCCGTCGTCGTCTCCTCATCTTCCACTCGTCGGCCATCCAACTATCGCGCCCTTGCCATGTTTTCCGATTGAATATGGGGTTTCGCTTGCCACCATCGAATCTGGATTTTCGCATTGAAAGAAGCCGGCCGGTCACAGAGCCCAGTTGCATCCAGATGCTCCCCTACAGTGTTTGATGGTAAATAAGTCAAGCGGGTGATGTCACAGACATAGACTTCCGAAGCCCGTGCAGCGTCTTGAGGTGCACTCATTCCTCAAGACCAGCCTCTCTGCATACGCATGCCAACTGGTTTCACCCTGCCTTGGGCTCATCAGGGGCAATAGCCTCCGACTAGTTGTGTCTTTGCTTGCAACGATCCCCGTCATAGCCACATCCTGACTCGGCCAGAACGATGCACAGGTAGACAAACCTTATGGCTATAGTCGCCCCCTTTTACCCCTCTTGTGGCAAGACGACCAGATGTCAGCGTTCTTCAGACGATCAACACGGTCACGAAATTTCGGGTCGTGCCATTTCACTTGTCACAGACATAGACTTCCGAAGCCCGTGCGTCGTCTTGAGGTGCACTCATTCCTCAAGACCAGCCTCTCCGCATACGCATGCCAAGTGGTTTCGCCCTGCCTTGGGCTCATCAGGGAGATGGCAATAGCCTCGACCAGTTGTGCCTTTGCTTGCAACGATCCCCGTCAAAGCCACATCCTGACTCGGCCAGAACGATGCACAGACAGACAACGCCTTATAGTTATAGTCACCCCCTTTTACCCCTCTTGTGGCAAGACGACCAGATGGCAGCGTTCATCAGACGATCAACACGGTCACGGCATTTCGGGTCGTGGCATTCTACACCACCCATAATGTAGCACGTCCTCGTGCTGGTGAAGAATGCTTCTCTCCGCATCATGTATTGCAACACTCGAACCGATTGTGGGCGTCCGCATACAATACCATTATCTGATGGACAGGCTCCGGTCGCGTCTCTCGCGCTAGCCTGTTGTGCCATGCGCACATACCGCTTCGCCCCTCGACATCAACCTTCACTCTTCGCTTCTGTTGCGCTAGTAACTCAGTCGACCTTCACCCTATGCTACTCCCAACGTTTATACCTCAATCGACATTCACCCTACGCTCTTGCTAGCGTTAGTTCCTCGGTTGAACTGCATTCTCGGCCGCTGCATTCTCCGTCTGTCGAGTCTCCCACAATGGTGCAATACATGTGTATCTGCGTCCGGACCGCCTGATATGCACACCCAGGACCGCCTCTCATTCCGGCATAAGATCGGCCCATACTCGACCTATGATGTACTAAGAGAGGAACTAGGCTCTTCAGCCTAACCAGGCTCTGATACCACTTGTCACGGACATAGACTTCCGAAGCCCGTGCGACGTCTTGAGGTGCACTCATTCCTCAAGACCAGCCTCTCCGCATACGCATGTCAACTGGTTTCGCCCTACCTTCAGACGATCAACACGGTCACGATATTTCGGGTCGTGACAGTGGTTACTGACTTACTGTATCATTTGTAGCGTGGGACGGACATGAGTATCTATTTAGTGTTTATGATCCGTCTTGCTTCGCCTCGTCCCGTTCATGGCCCATTCTATCTCAATTTCAGTATCTATTTGTATTTCTCCTCTTTTGACTTTTATTCAACTAGTTAGACTTGATCTTTCAACTAGTTAGACTCAATTACCCATTTTATCATCACTATTTTCATTCATAAAGTATTTTTTCCAGTATTTTATCATAAAAAGTTAAATTTTGCGTGTATTTTTTTCAAACCTACGTAATAGTGGGTCGATCAGCCCCGTCCTGTACCCACACGGGTATTACTCGTACTGACTTGCTGTAGCATGGGCCGGAACATGAGTATTGAGATACCCACCCCGCCCCATCCCATTGCCATAAGCCCATAATTAGAGTTCACGACTTGAGCTCAACAAGCCACCTAATCGAGCTGGCTTACGAACTGAACAAAACTTAACTCACACTCGACTCGTTAATAGACGAGTTAAACTTTTTTCTTATTCGAAAGAGTTTTTATCAAGTCGAGTTTTTATCAAGTCGAACATCAAGCCGTTAAGGCCTATGCGGTAAATGACCAAACAGTTCCGCTCGCTCTGCACATGCATAAATCCAAATTACGCAAAACAGCAAGTGAAGGCAAGGTTCTCTGCAGTAACAAGAAAGGAAACTGAACATTCTTCTCTGTCTTATCTGCCTTCAGCTTCAGAACCGAACCCGCTCTCCTCGTACATCTCATTCTCAAATCTTGCCTAAAAACTTCCTCAACAGACCTCTCGGAACAGAATTTACAACAAGAAGAAAAAAAAATCTTCCCCCCAACCCAAACATAGATACACATATATTCTCTGTAAAGGATCAGCATCCATCATTTTACCAAGCAGCAACACTCAACTTGTCCCTGCCCCTTTCGTGCTGCCAAAGATGGTCAATCAGTCATGGAGCTGGCAACACTATAGATCTGAGACAGAATAAGACAACAAAACCTATGGAGATGCATGAGCAGCATTATTGCTCTTGGTTTTCTTCGTCAGCAGTATACACAGGCAGTTTCCATATCTTGGTGTTCTTCTTTGGGTCGTCGGTGAGGCTGAGATCCGTATCAGCTTCTTTGTATGTTCTGATGAATGTTTTTGCACCCATCATTATCAAACGTTCTATCATGAAAAGTTCGTAGTTGTTCTCAATCAGAGGGTCCAGGATCTCGCTGTAGTTAGATGAGTATGCTAGTTTGTATCTGCAAAACACCAAAGACCAAAATCCATCGTCACCTTCACCAATAGCATGTGGAGCAATTTGATTCCAACAAAATCACTACTAGCAAACTCTGAACAGATGATCCTACGAGCTAGGAAATTGCAACTTCATTCACAAATTTAAACATGTGAACCAAAATCCATCTTACGCATCTACTTATGCAATACAGGAAAAGAGTTACGCTGTTACGGTATGCATCAGATGCCTAATCAAAGTGGTTTCCAATGGCTAGGTTCAAACTGGACCGAATTGCCATTTGGGTAGACTCAGACCAGATCAAAATAAGTTCTTCCAGGTTTCAATTTTGTAGATTCTCTCCAAAAGGAAAAAGTGGACCATGCGTACCCTTGAACCAAAGTGACAGAATTGTTCTTAACCATTATCCATTGACCAAACTTATATTTCATAGGCAAAGGACCTTATAGGAGAGAATGATAAAGAATGCTTACTTAAGAGCAAGAGGTGAAAAGAAATTCGGGGTCCTCTCATTTGAAGCAATGAAAAGAGTTCTTCCAGGTGGGACCCACTTCTCAATTCTCCGAAGAATAAATTCAGGGCGTGTATCCCTGTCCAGATGAGGATGCAGTGTTCGAGGAACTCCATACCTATCCTTCCTTGTTTTAATTTTATCCCCACGCCGAACATGAATAGCATCATAATCACCAAGTTGGGCTATGATCTGTAGATATGAATACAATGGGCAATGAGTTTATTACTTGCAGAAAGCAGATCTTGTAAAGCCTGCCTGCAGGAGAGTTCCAGCAAAGAACAAGGCGCAAAACTATCATCATTGTGGTAATTGATTATAGCAAGATATAGCCAATATAACTATTATTAAAAATAGTACATACTAGAGGGCACAACTAAATCAACAACCTGAAACATTCCATATGAATCCCATTGGTATGCTTGATCAATATGATCACGATTTTGCATTGATACTCGTGGAAAGCATTGCACATTTCATGATTACTAAAGATTGGTTCTACATACCTCGTCTGCAACATCTCGCAATCTCTCTGCTGCCATTGAAGGAAGAAATGAGTATGGAAGCAGTATTGCACTTCGGTTGTTTCTGTCCTTGCATTCCATGAACCTAAAGGGTTATTATTGTCCCCCAGGGAAATAGATAAAAGAGTTAAGAATCATAAAATTGGCTATGACAGAAATTTTTACAACAAACAGCGATTATAGAATACGAAAAAATTTATAAGGCTCTTTACTACTTTCTATTCTCCCACTGAATGGAGCAGATAATAGCAGATTAAACAGTATCAGCCAGTCGAAATAGTTCAAGATTTCCCGGCAACACGAAATCACAAGCTCTAAAGTAAGTCAATGAATGAAGACAGCAAACGAAACCTTTTAGGCTATTCAAAAGATTTCACTACACTTTATTCTAAGTGGGAAAACAGAACTATTTTGTATAATGAAGAAGTCAATTAAGGAAGCAAATAGAGCAACATAAACTTTAAGTGTCCCCAGGAGAGCAAAAAATCTTACATCAGTGTCATAATACACACTGTAAAACTAAAAGCCTCTATACACATCTGAGAGCCTCCCCTCCAAACCCCAGACAACTTCAACAACTAACTGACTACAAAGATCATAAGTTTAACAAGAAAAGCAACACAAAGCTGAATAAACCAACATGATGCATACCAGGAAAGGGGACTTGCAGTTCGATTTATGACCAATAGATTGGTATAGCGGCTGTCCTCTTTGAGTTCCAACCGACTAACTTCTTCTACATGGGCAATTCCTCTTGATTCCAACTTCATCGCAGTTGAGACAACATGAAACCACTCTATGGAATTGTCTAAGATAACAGGTACAGTTTCAGACATGAGGTCTATATCGTACAAAGACTCCATACTGCAAGAGTTAGACGTCCACCTTCAAAATAAAAGTAACAAACTTTAGGACATACACAACCAATTCACCCAGTTTTCCACTCTTCCTCTGCTTCTGTACATTTTAATTGATCACAAATGTCAGGCAGAAATAAATATTACCTTTGGACAAATGATTTTTCGGCAAAACTCAAAGGGCTTATCAAATTAGGAAATTTTCACAGCATAAAAGATATAGTTTGTTATTCGGTATTCAGACCCTACAAAAGATAATCCACAAGGTGATACTCAGGAAACACACCTTTCTTCAGAACTCGAATTGTCGGAATGATGAAGGATTCCCTTGTTATTGTGTATGGGATTGATGCACATTCTAGACGGCATGACAAAAGTTCTGCAACAAGGTGAAAGAAGCAATGGTCAGATTGTGATCCTTTTCAAGGAAGTTTAAACACATAAACAGAGAACATATACTTGCAGCACCTACAAACTGCAAGACACTAGATATGTCAACTCCCTGTGTCCTTAAACTGGTGAAAGTTATCAGAATTCACTACTCAGAGTTCCTGTTTAACCCTTTCATCTCATACGCTTCATTTGCATAAAAAAATCCTTTTTTGGGAAACAAAATTCCTTGAATTTCAACGACTTTTTCACTTGCCCTAGTGAACTCAAACCATGAGAAGGCATGATGCAAGAGAATCTCAGCGTAACGGTACCACATCAACCCTCCATAAGTATACCAGCAAGCACAGATCTAACACACTAGCATACTACTCTGACTCTGGTAAGAACACTATCCAAATCAGCACACTAGACATTCATCATCCAAATCAACTCCGGTCTAATTTAGGCAGTTTCATAAAATAAAACATATCCAATTCCCCTAGAATTCTCAACTGTACACGACGCCGGATACTATTAGAACAAGTGAAGCAGCTCGGGGGGAAAAAGAACCAAACTTTTCGCCATTACCTATTGAGAAACAAGGCTTCCTCGAGAGCACACCTGAGGCTGGACTCCTGGTGACCCAGCCCTTCGCAAGATTCGCAATGCTTTCCAGGACAGTCAATTCTATTCCCCCAGTACAAGTACTTGTCATGCAGAGTATGCATCCGCTTGGGTCGACTGGGCCTCAGAAGCCCCTTGATGAGCTTCATGGAGCGGGCGGAGAACCCATTGGTGGAAATCAGGGAAGAGAGGAGGAAAAGAAAGCCAATGGCAGCTACCCAGATCAGCAGATTCGGGATTGAGGATCTGGGTCTGTTCTTCAGCTTCGGAGGTTTATGAGTTGTCGCCATTGGAAAGTCGCTGGACAGAGAGAGAAATGGCGAGGAGGAGAGATCATGTAAGGGGTGGTGAAGGAGTTTTAACTATCTCTTTTCTGCTTTCTTTCTAATCGCAATCACCAATCGGGAAGAAGAAGAAGAAGAAGATGGATTACGAGCGCGGAGAAAGAATCAGATTTCTTTCTTGAAATTTTTTGGCATTCGCTGAGCTGTTTTTCCTCTCTCTCTCCAGTTGAGTTGATATCGCCAGTGAAGAGACGGTTATGGAGCTGAAAGTCAAAGGTATATCTTGTGGGCTTGAGTGGTGCTTTTGGGCCCAATGTTTCCACTGAGGCCTACAACGAGATGCCCTCAAAGTTCAGGCCCGTAATGGACTGGCTCCTAAGCCCAGCCCTAAATTGCAACATAGGCACAAAAGATGAGTGGTAAAATGCAAATTAGCCATGTATTTCCCAAGACATGCACATTTCCCCCAAAAGCAAAGCCCTATTTTATTCAGACCAGCCAAAGCCGACTCGTTCGTAGAGTTACAATTTATACTGAGCCGAGGATCCGATTTGGCAGAGTGGAGAAGAAACCGTTGAGACTGTAGAAGAAAAGGACTGAGCGAGCGAACGAGCTACTCAGTCAACACTCACCGCCATTCCAATGTTCCAGCCCAACCACCACCAGGTAAACTCCCTTCCCCTCCTCAGTCCAGAATTCGGCTTCTTTCCTTCCTTCCTTCCTTCCTTGGCCCGTCAGTTTCTAAGAAAATGGCGAACGAGAGAAGGAAAAACTCAAGGTTTCGGTAAAAGAAGTGAAGAATTCAACCTCTGTGGTTACCTGTTTCGCGCCACCGGGTTTCGGTTTCCGCAGTTTGAGTTTCAGCGGCCACAAGAATGCGTTAGCTAGGGTTTCTCTCTGCATGCGGGTTGTGTTGAGCTAATCGAGCGTTGTAGTTGCCCGTATATCGACTCATGCTGCATCCGATTTCTGTTTTGTGAAATTGGTCATTCTTTGTTTGCAAATGCCGTAGAATTGAAGCTTCTGGGGCTATTAAATGAGCGTCTGATTGAAACCATGGTAATGTGGGTGTAATTTCATCGGGAGTGTTGAAATTAAGCTGTGCATGTGTGCATTAAAACTGAAACGGATTTGTGTTCGATTTTTCTTTTGGTATCTGACAAAGACATGTTTACTTTTCAGGAGCCACAGCCACAGCCACTGGCAGTTATGGATGTGGATCAGAGTGAGATGAGTATAGTTCAATGGGATGGGACACAAAATGGGGGATTTTCACAAGCTCAATCCATGATGCTTAACTCTAAGGTTATCATCTGATCAGAGTTTGATGCAGTTTTTGTGTTTTTATGTGCATGGAGGAGGCATTTGTGTGGGGGTAACTTCCCGAGAAAAGAATCATTTGGAATATCTCCTTGTTTATGTTTGTGCATATCCCTGTTTGACGGTTTTTATATGTAGTTTGAACGAAATGGTTGTATTCTGATGAGATTTACCTAATGCTGTAGAAACTTCAAGATGATCTACAAAACTTGGGGCTGAAAATCAAGCAGCATGAGAACAACTTAAAACTTCTGAAGAATCAAAAGAACAAACTAGATGACTCTATTCTTGATACACAAGGTATGGTATGGCTAGGAATGGGAACCTTTTTTTCCTTCTTGAGTGTTTAAAAACCTTACAAGAATGGCCCAACACAATCAACTGGTTGTTAAGTGTTTCCTTGTATTATTAGGTTTATAATATCGAACATGGGTTTATTGTCTATAAAATTATGGCTGTATTTCCATTATAGTAAGGAATCACTCTAGACATAGATTCCTATTTATGATCGCTTTTCCTTAATATTGACGAACTTGATCTACGTTTTCTAATAGTTTTATGTGGTTTGTGACTTTCAGGTTTGGTTTGTTGTATTTGTAAAATTGTTCACGTGGTGTATTTTTATTTGGATTTTATTCACATCACTTGCGCTCTATTTATTTTGCGTGTCATTATGTGAGGTGTATTAATAAAAGTTTCTTTTGGTTGTACACGAAATTGTACCAGAAATTTTTTTCTTACAGAAAAAAAGACATGTAGGACCTCCTTCTCTACATTGCATTGCTCACATACCTTACACTCTTCATGTCTTTGAGATTGCATTATTTTGGTGCATTTGATCAGTCATAGTTTTCTAATTCTATTCCATCAAAAGTGTCAACCGGAAAATGACATGTGTGTCAACTTTAAACCAATGTGCTGACACTATTGTCTCGACTGCATCTCAAACCGCTTATATCTGGAAAAGGATTTTTTTTTTTTTTGGTGCTGTCGCTGAGGACCTGGAATCAATAAGATACATTTTTATTTATTTGTGCAAGGCATTCACGCTGTTTCCTTTTTGCTCCCTCATTTCCTTGAACTTCTCTCAGTCACTCTTAGCAAGTATCATTCTTCTGCTGCAACGGGAACTGAAAATGAAGAGCGTACCTCCCAGAGTGAAGAGGAAACAATTAAACAAATTCTACAGTATGGGCCTTCTGCTGCAAGCATTTGGTGCCAGTTGAGAGCAAATCACACATCATATGCCTCATATCCTACATTGACCAAAGATGTGATTGGAATTGTCGCTACACTTGGTCGAGTAGATGATGATAATCTTAGCAGGTCTGTATGTGCGACTTTGCATGGCACATATTAGCTTAATGTTTGATTATAAATGAAAAATCTTTATGATGCGGATATTAGTAAGCATCACCTCTTTGGTTTTAGGGGGTTTGCCATCTTTAGATAACCTAGAAGATTGGTGACCTTTAAATTTTTTCTAATGTTCAGTGTTTTCTTTATGTGGATGCAGGATGCTGTCTCAGTATCTAGGAGTAGAGACTATGTTAGCAATTGTATGCAAGTCCTATGAAGGTGTGAAAGCTCTGGAGACATATGACAGGGAAGGCCACATTAATAAGGAGTCTGGTATTCATGGTGTGGGTGCTTCGTTTGGGACAGCTTTGAATGGTTCATTTTCCGTCATTTGTCTTGAAGATTTGAGGCAGGAATCCAAATTTAACCCTTTGGCCGTCAGGAATCTTTTTGTCGAGGTTATAAGTGATCATTGTTTTGTTTTACAGGCCTTACTGTGGTGAATTTGTTCTTGATGACCCCCAAAGGAGGTTGGACCTTCTGAAGCCAAAGTTGTCAACTGGGGAGAGTCCTCCTGGATTTCTTGGGTTTGCTGTGAATATGATAAACGTGGAATACATGAACTTGTTTTTCCTCACATCTAGTGGACATGGCCTCAGGGAGACTCTGTTATATAATATCTTCTCTCGGTTGCAAGTTTATAAAACAAGGGAAGATATGTTACTTGCTCGTCCTTGTATAAGTGATGGAGCCATTTCCCTGGATGGAGGGATGATCAGGCATCCAGGTATCTTTTCCCTAGGCAGCTGGTAAGTAGCTGGGTCACGCCATTTATTTGCGTTCTATTAAACTGGCTATTTGTTAAGGTGAGTGGATTTAGTAATATGATTTACTTTGATGTGACTAATGCCTCTGATTCCTCTGTATCCTTGATATATCAGTGGTGAATCTGACTCTGAGGTTGATTGTCTACTGTCTTGCAGTGTTTTCTCTTGCTTCATCGTTTTCTAGTATGTATACTTAACTGTGTTGCTTAGTAGCTCTGCGTTGTAGTAACTTCTGTTTGCTGAGTCTAAATTTTAAAACTTAACTGTAACCTGTAGCTCATTTGTTCACTAATCATGTAGCTGCTCAGTGTTTATGATACCTTTATACAGTGATGAGTTTTTTTATTTTCCTTTGTGTCCTGATACTTTTTACCTTTTGTCAATTTTCTGCCCCTCGTGCTTGTAATTGCTTATTTTCCTCTATTTTCAGGAAAAATAAAACTTGTACAGATATACCATCTTGCCATTTAAACTTGTTTCTGGCGGCTATAAATCGTGATGTTCAATTTAGCGTTACTTCATATTGAAGTTTTCATTTGATCTTATATCTGATGTTTTAGAGGACACTATATTCAGGAAGGAGATGAATATAAGGTTCCCAAGATCGTCAGCGTCAAGTGCTCCTAGCAAGTATAGTGAAACAGAGAAGCAACTCATGGAGATGCGATGGAAGAAAGAGAAAATGGAAGAGGATATGAAGAGGGAACAAGCTTTACTGGATGCTGCGAGGCACCAGTTCCAAAGGAAGAAGGAAGAGTTTGTCAAATTCCTTGCTGAAAGCTCATCATATGCAGCTCAGGTAACCCCCCCACTTTCATGTTTGGGGTAGAGTAATTCATATTAAGTAGGAGAGAGAAAACTGTCATTTGAAGGATTACTGGTAAAATGCCTACATATATCTAATAAACATGCTAGGTAATTTATCACCGTAATTATTTCTGTTCCTACAACTCGGTGAAACCTCCTTCATGTGATTTTGAGTGGAAAGTCATGAAAGGTCTAGGTCCAATGTTCGAAAAGCAACCACTCATCAAATAGTAAACATAGTTTTAAGGGTAAGTGATGTGCCTTGGGTTTATTATGCAAAAGAGAACATGGGGAGGATAGTGTTCTGCACTTCACTTGTTTCTTGAATGCATGAGTGGACTCATACAGTTTCAATTCTGCAGCAACCGCATATGCATCCAATGCAGCAGCAGCAACCGCATATGCATCCAATGCAGCAGCAGCAACAGCAACAGCCCATGCATCCGATGCAGCAGAATCACTTCATGAACAGATGATCTCCTTGGATGGAAGAAATCCTAATCACAGGAGGACAACCGTGGCGAATGTTTTTGTCTTCTGTATGCACAGAATTCACCGTCCAAGCCGTGCTGCTTCCAACTTTACTCCTTGTGCCGAGAAATGTGCTGCGAATTCTCCTCAGAAGAGTTAGTCGGCATCGTTTCTCAAGAACTAGGAAAAGTCGTGCGGAAATCTCTCGTGTTATGGTGTCGAGACAAAGCAAAAGCTTGCTTCCCAGGGTATTCAAATGGGTATCCCTGTCCCAGCCAGGGCGTTATGATGTTGGTCTTCCTCTAGACTCTAGTTGTATGCCCTTTGGCTCTTGCTTTATATGTTTTTCGATCAGTACCATCGATTTGGATGTGGCTTTTGCTGTTGGTGGTATGAAATGCTCCTTTGTTTAGGAAATTAGTGTTCGATAGTAGAGTGCCAGTTTGATGAGTGAAAGTGTTTAACCATTGCGACATAACTAAACAACCAACCTGAAGTCTTGCTAAATCCGAACTCTTCTAAAACAAACATGTATCATATCCTTATTTGGAAAAAAAAATTCGAACTTTTTTATGTCCAGCGGAAAAAGGGTAAATGACACATTTGGTCACTGAGATTATTAAATTGTGTCATGTTTAGTCACTAGAAAAAATTAATATCAATTTTGGTCACTCGAATTACCGAAACTGGTCAAATTTAGTCACTCTCCCGTCAGTTTCCGTCCAACTCCATTAATGTAGTTGGACGGAAACTTTTAGGAGAGTGACTAAATGTGACATGTTTCAGTAATCCGAGTGACTAAATGTGACATTTTTCAATAATTCGAGTGACCGGAGTTGGACAGAGGCTACAGAAGAGTGACCAAATGTGACCTGTTTCAGTAATTCGAGTGACCAAAATTGATATTAAATTTTTCTAGTGACTAAATATGACACGATTTAGTAAACTCAGTGACCAAATGTGTCATTTACCCGTGCGGAAAAATAGTGAAATGTGTATTTGTGAGGTCGGCGATTCGAATCCCACAACCCCTTTTTTTCTCGATATTGTTTTACAGCCCGACCCCCTGCAGCTAGGGATGGCAATCAAACCCATGGCCGCGGGTACCCGACCGCCCCCGACCCAGTCAACGCGGGTAATCCCCGCTTTGACCGGGTATGGGGCGGGTATGGGTAAAACCCGCAAAAAGTTTGATGGGTATGGGGCGGGTATGGTTTTAGCCTCCCCCGCCCCATACCCATACCCATATCCGCCCCACCAAGAGAATTTCTTCACATATACAAAAACATGTGGATCAAATTGTAATCTATCAATGGTGATGAGGATAACTCAAGGAAATAAATAGTAGAAATGCAATTGAGTGACCACTGTAATCAAAACCTAATTCATTTCCCTCAATTCTCCTTTCACTTTTTCACTTTCCCCCTTGTCAACAAGATTATGCTAGTTAATTATTACTTAGTAGATGTATAAGAGTTAGAACATAATAATTTGAAAAATATTATACTCTATATTATGTATTAATGAATGTTTTAGGATCATATTCTTTGAACCATATTAAGAAAATGATCGTGTTTTGTTTAATTCGTGATATAATAGGTACGTTTAGAATTTTAGTTAAAACTTTTCTTGTGAATTTTTGGATAATAGTGTTGGATGTACGGGTACGGGTATTACCCATGAGTACCCGAAACCCACGGGTATAGGGATGGGTTTGCCGAACATTTCCCGCATGGGTATGGGGCGGGTATGGATTTGGATAGTTGAAGATGGGGATGGGGATGGAGATGGGGATGGTTTAGATAAACTCGCCCCAAACCCGCCCCTTTGCCATCCCTACCTGCAGCCCAACGTCCGTTCACACGCGCATCCTCCATTCGAGAATCGAGAAACCCTACTCGATCTGCTTCCTTTCTCTTCTCCGCAGACTTCCACCCAAAGGCCAAAACCCAGCTTCAAGCTTGAAACTCCATCTACTCCTTTCCCTCAATAATTCTGGAGACTTCCTTTCTCTTTACCAACAGCCGCCGCTGAATCCCTCTCCGTCCCTGAATCCATCTCTGCCTGAGAATCCCCTTCGACATCTCAGCTCTGGTGAGTGACCTCTTCTCTCGATCTTCTTATCTCGATCTTCCGCTGCCAGAGCGTTTTCCTCCCCTAGAGCTAGTTAAAGGAGTGAGGTTTTCTCTCTTAGTTGCCCCTTTCATTGGGGATTGTTGTGATTAAACGGGCAGTTTTTCGCCGTGTGGTACGGGGACTGTGTTTCATCCTCACAAAGTGGCTTCCTTGATGTGCAAATTATCTGTTGGAATTGAACTGCGGCAGTACTTTATGTTTATGCACATATGAGTCGTCAATCAGGATGCATAATTGCAGTGCGTTTGAAAGAGTATTTTTAGCTGTTCGACTTAAGGAGAAGGGGAAATTTTCTGCGTCAATCCGTTGAAACTTGAAAAAGGTTTTGCCCTGGTTGCCCCCCACCTAGTGTCACAAAAACTTGCATGCAGCCCTTTATGATTGCCAAATATGAGATGCTAAATCTCTGGGGCTGTAATTTATGTGGACCTAGTTGGATTAATTGTGATTCATAGTCTGGGGTTTGGTGTTCTTGAGTTATCCCCAGTTCCTGCCTGTTTGTTTCTTGGGCAAAACCAGAGTTTCTCCATGGCAAACACTGTAGAAATTTTTAGTGTTGAACTTTGAGCAGCTTATGCTGCCAGAGTAGAGCCTAGAAGACGAAGGGTTTGATTCCCCCTAAATGTACTTATTCACTTTAAGAATCGTAACTCACCAATGGCTCGGTCACTAGAATTGTTTGGTCACCAGCCTCCATGATCTCTTGTTCTGCCGGTGTGTTAAGGATATTCAGCCTTACTTCCTTCCATATTTTAAGTCTTAATTAAAGGACATACAGTTCTCTGAAGTTGCATCTGATGGGCAATTTAAACTTGTTGCGTTGGAAAATCGATGGCCATGGTTGAGCTGACTGATTGTTAGTCTAAACTGTGGCCTGAGGCGGCTTTTGCAACCTATGAATTCTGAATCACTTTAGCAAGTTATCTTGTAACATGTGTTACTTGTCCATTTATATCTACCTCTAGATTGAATTGTTAATTCCAGGTTATATAACTTCTGTTCGGAGTTCTTTTGTCATGTCACTATAAACCTTGTCAAAACAATAACAAATCTTGTGTGTTGTTGAGTGTAGAGCAAAAGGTGAAGATGGCTGGTAGAGTAGCAAAGAATGTAGCAAAGGCAGTGGCAGAATACCAGTACCCATGGAAGGAGAAGTTGGCAAAACACAAAGCCGAGCTATCCAAGGGCGTGTGGGGCTACTGGAACTTAGGTGCATGGACCCCGCTCCAGATCAGTGCCCGTCGACGTGCTAAACTACGGAGGGAAGTTCTTCTTGCTGGGCAAGATTGGCCGTATGATCCCGAGAGAAAAGAAATGAGAACCAAAATGAAAGGACACAAATGCGACAGAATAGCTGCTGAGAAACGTGCAAACACTGCTAAGCTGATGGAGAAAATGCCAGACATGTTGCTAGCCTACAAGAAGAGAAGATGGGAGAAGAAAATGAAGGAAGAAGACAAGAACAAGTAGAGGAATTGTTTTCCCGGTTGTAGCTGCCCTCCATGAATGGCTATCGTTGAAAAAGTAGAGCTTTTGTAGACTTTGATGCAACTGTTCTTGCTCTGTTCTTGATTGCAACAAGTTTCCTTGAGCTTTTTTGTTATAGTTCATGGCTTCTCGGGTGAACCGGGTACTGATAAGAATCGATTCAATAAGTGAGAATGTAGCTTGTTGTTCTAATGCTACACTTGTTCTTATCCACAAGACTGATAAAGAGATTAGTCTGCAGGTCTAATGGAGTACGTTTCAGGATGGATTTAGCTCAACAAATGAAGGGAAAAGTTCAAAAACAAAGATATGATGTGTACAAACCCAATGAAAGCTGGAATATGGCAAAAAAAAGGTTCCACCGAGATTTGAACTCGGGTTACTGGATTCAGAGTCCAATGTCCTGACCACTAGACCATGGAACCTTTGTTGGAACTGTGTTGGATTCTAGTAGTTTAGGGGTCGTTTGGAAGTTGCGATTGTTTTGTTGAGATTGTCATTATGCATGTATTGTTTACAATGCATCGTTTTTTTGTTTTTTTAGAAGAAACAATACATGGATTGTTTCTGTGATGTGACAGAAACTATCACTCATTTTGAGTGATTGTTATATCTCAACTTTTAGTTGTGATTGTTATATCTCAACTTTTAGTTGTGATTGTTGAGATAGTTGAGTTGAGATTGTTTTGTCTCAGCTTTTAGCTAATGCGACATACACAATCACACATACCAAACGTTGTATTCTACAATGCATCAAATTCGACAATACATGTATAATATTATACATGCATTCTTAACAATACATCTATTTAACAATCGCAACTTCCAAACGAGTTATTTACATATATAAGTTAATCCAAAGGATCAAGCAGGAAAATAAATAAAGATGAAATTAAGCTCCCATCATACCGCAAGTGCAATTCCTGTCCCGAGCCTATTTTCGTTTGCATCACATCAGTTTATCTTTTGAAATAGTATGCCACTACGTATTCTTCTAAATAAAAATGAACTTCCCAGTACCAAGCACATAACTGTAAAAGAGCTTCTTAACTGCAGTCTCAAACTACTTTTCCTCAAGACTTCTTCCTGAAAACATGAATTGTTGGACAACTAAGACTTTGACCAGGAAAAATATACTCGGAATCTAGATCCATAAAATATATGACCTCATTTTTTGTTGAACTAGTAGTCAAAGCATCCAGCTAGCATGAAGGACACGACTTTCATGCAATGCAATTAGAGACAAGAAAATGATGTTAAGACGAAATTATATGACTTATTACTTCAATCTTAGTGCAGCCAGTCCCACCCATCCTTAAAGGAGGAAGTGATCACGACATGTGATTGACCAAACCAAAGCCATATTTCTCATTTTTTAATTTTTAGTGGTTCGTTAAATAGCAAAAGAGAGAAGTCCTGTGAAGTTCACAACAATTTACAACAAAGGTCTAATGAAACAAGACTCAAAACCTAAAGCCCTCACATAACTACTCGAAAAACTCAATAGGACTCAGGCAATGAGCCCAACCCTAGTTCAGACACTCAAACCCTAGCTCCACCTTGCTCGCTCTTGGAGACACCACCGCCACCGACAACAACATGTTGTTCCCAAAGACTAGCAAAATCTTAAATAGCAAATTTTTTGGGTTATCTCAATGGGTTCAGAAACTGCACGTTTCTCTGGATCATCATAACGTACTTCCACGTATCCACTCAGAGGAAGGTCCTTTCGTAATGGACGACCCTCGAAACCATAACCTGTTGATATACTGCGTAGATCCGGATGATTGATGGAAGAAACACCAAATATATCCCAAATTTCTCGCTCCCACCGATCGAATCCCTCCTCCCTCCAAGAGAATCCAAGATATGATGGTCCAAACTTTACCAAGAAGGAGAACTACAACCAACCAAGCAACCAACCCAAACGGAGGGCAGCAGAAGCATCGAGAAACACCTCCGACCATTTCTCGTTGGACCAGATTTCATCAGCGAGGGATACATCAGAGCGAAAGGGCGGTCGGTGACGTAACCAAGAAGGACAAACTTTTGACTTCAATTTTTTTTTTCCGATAGACTCCAAGTTAAGGCCCAAACACCTCCAAAACATGTAGGGTGAAACAAGGAGATAGATAAAGAGAACCGTCTCTAACACGTCGGAGGACACATTATTCCTTAACCATATCAAAGGAAATACGGTGGCGCATTGTTCCTTCACCACATTAAACGGCAACGGCCGATCTAAAAGTCTTTCAACCAACCAAAGAATATATAAAGAGACAAAAATGGGATTTGTTCTTTCTTAGATAAATGTTTCCTCTCGATACTTCGTGTTCGCTGTTGATTGTCCCTGATTAGAGCACGCAGCGGCATTTCCTCTGAAGCAACAAGAAGATATTTTTCTTTATATCTCGGTATATAGCTCCCTTCGGTTGGTACCTCTTCTCTGCTTCTCCAACCTTTATTTTTAATCCCACCTTTCCCTCACTGAATTACTCCATCCATACATGTTTTTCGCTAAATCCAAGACTTACCCGTTTCAATTCGCTCCAGATAACGTCAAACCCACCTCCTTGATTCCTCTATGAATCATCGGTGGTTCCCTATTTGCTCGGCTTGGTACTGATTCCTTTTGCCCCACCGTTACGAAAACTTCCCTTTATCCACTTCTCCGCGACCATGGCTGCTGCAGCTCTTAGATCGAAGCCCGGCAAAGCGACGGCCTCCTTTGCTATCTCACAGTTCAGGTACTGCCTGCTCAGCTACCCGCACCCCGGGGGTCGCATGTCCAACTCGTATTCGACTAGTCGTTCCAAATGGAGTGATTACTACACAACAACTCCCTATCACTTCACTTCCTTCAAGCCAGTCTCCCTCCGTGGCGAATTGGTTGATAAGGGTTGTCGGGCGTTTGCGATCGGGGGACGCGGCGTCAAAGAATTGATAAGTGGGAACGATACTGTTCTGGCTTGCTCTTCTGGTAATAGCAATGGGTCTAACTATGGGGAGCCGCCGGAGGCCTGGCAGCCTCCTGGCGATGGAATTGCGAGGGTTAGCGAGTCGAGTTTGAATGGTGTCCGCGGAGGCAAAGGAGGAGGAGGGCCTGGTTCTGGGTCCAAAGATGGGTCCTGGGGTGGATCCAATTTGGGGAACAATTTCCCAACTCCGAAGGAAATCTGTAAAGGTTTGGATAAGTTCGTGATTGGTCAAGAAAGGGCAAAGAAGGTGACCCTCGTTTTCCTGCTCAGTTTGTTCCTTTTTTGTTAGAAGCTTGTTGCTGAAGCATTTTGAAGTTGTTTGGCTTGTGCATGAATGTGCAATTGAGTGCTTTGGTTCTTGAATTGGTGACTGAATATACGACTTTGCCTAAGCTCAAGCTACATATCCTCGTCATCTGACCTTTTGTGTATCTTCATACTGCTCTAAATCTGTTCCCTAATTGCCCAACTACTTATCTGTGTTGTCTATCTAGTTCATCATTATCTTCATTCCTTTTCTACAGCCTACTGTTTTGTGATTGTTGCTCGGTACCAGGTCATGCTCATTTTGCTAATGTTACCTTAATATCATCTTGAATGCAGGTGCTTTCTGTAGCAGTGTACAATCACTATAAGAGGGTCCATCACGAGACCATTCAAAGGTGTTACTTGTATCTTGAATATATATCAAGCAACTTTCTTTTTTCTTCCTTGACTATCACATAATATAATTGGGGGAGGGTGGGCTTTTGAAGGGGAGTGGTTTGGGTGAGTTGGATGGGAGATGGGAGAGGATATGGGGACACTGTGGGTATAACAGGCCAGTGGTTGTTCAAATTTAGCATGTCTCTTCTTTTGACCGGTTCCAGAAACTGCCTGTGTCTTGTGATATATGATATATCGTCACAATGCTTCAAAATGTTTTCCTCCCTGTATTAGTCCTTTCATGGATTTTGTTTGATCTGGTGCCAGTTGAGGTTTGAAAATGAAACATAGAGGGCAAAGGATTATGGTTTACTATTGTGTTGCATCTTGCTTTTGATTGTGGTTATGGAGTTTTCAACTTGTAACACATACATGGGAAGTTAGGTCTGCAGGAGATTCAGGTAACAAGCTTGATGCTATGGATGATGATGGAGTGGAGCTTGAGAAAAGTAATATTCTTTTGATGGGACCAACTGGCTCAGGTAATTGTCAGGATCCCTTTGTTCTATCCTGCTTGCAAAGTTGAAATGGCCACATCAGTAGCTCATTGGATATAACTGTCACTATGAGTTGGATGCCTGTACCTCTTGTTGGAGTGCCAATAGTTCCGCAACCGTGATTCCTTACACTATATTGTCATGCCCTATACTTCAAACACCACTGCAGTGGCATGTGGATATTCGTCCCATCAAAATCAACCTTTTCTATATTTCCCTACTTGTCAATTACTTATGTCATTAGCTGTCTATTTGATTGAATGAGTTCAGGACCTTTGCATTGTGAACCCTATGAATCAGTTACTGGTCTCACTTGTCTACTGTATTTTTATGCCATTTCAAGGACAGGGAAAACCCTACTTGCGAAAACAATGGCACGGTTTGTCAATGTTCCTTTTGTTATAGCAGACGCCACTACCTTGACGCAGGTAACTCAGTCATAAATTGTTTCATTCTAATCATCTGCTCCTCCACCCTCACTTCTGCTTTTTTTAACATTTAAGTTATTGCTGCATAAAGTGCCAAGTCATTAAATCCTAGAGCATTCTTGTTTTGGAACTGATTTTATATTTTTCAATATTCTCTGTGCAGGCTGGTTATGTTGGAGAAGACGTGGAGTCTATATTGTATAAGCTACTTGTGGTAATCTTTCTCTATCTGGTTTGTTCTTTTATAAGTAATAATCTAATCAGAAAGAATCATAATCTTTGGGGCTGTGGAGCATGCTATTTGATTTCAAATTCTCTCTTTCTAAGTATCTCTTTCACCTTAATTTGTCTATCTCTCCATCATATATCAGGTTGCCGACTATAATGTAGCAGCTGCACAGCAGGGCATAGTTTACATAGATGAAGTTGACAAAATCACCAAAAAGGTTCTTGAACCATATCCAAATGAGACTGAATCTTTCATTAACTGCTTTCAGTACAATTATAAACATTATCTATTACTCTACTGATTATTCATTCATGTCAATGTGGCAGGCAGAGAGTGCTAACCTTAGTAGAGATGTGTCAGGAGAGGGTGTTCAGCAGGCATTGCTTAAGATGCTTGAAGGAACTGTAAGTGCTTCTGGGCTGAAGTAGCTAGGGATATTTGGTCTGTCTGATAAAAATTATGCATTACTGTATCACATAAGAGAACAGAATTGCATTATTTAGTACGGTCATTTAGTTGACCTGTAATGCAAAAGCAACTAATTTAAGTGTTCACCAAGCACATAGTTACAATGTTGTTCTTCCTTATCCAGATTGTCAATGTTCCAGAGAAGGGGGCTAGGAAGCATCCCAGGGGTGATAATATTCAGGTACTGTGGCTGCAAAATGAACATGGATGATGCTTTTTGTTGGCAGTATTGTACTCTTCTGGTACTTTTGTGTATGAGACGGATTCGTCATATATTGCTCTTTAATTCTTGTCTCTTCTGTGTTTTCCCATAGATTGACACCAAGGATATTCTCTTCATATGTGGAGGCGCATTTATTGACTTGGAGAAAACCATTTCAGAGAGGTAACATGGAAATGCAGGCTTCAGTCCTTTTAGCTTTCCTTTATTTTCATCTGAAAATGGATGTTCATGGTATATACTGTGTCTCAATATACAGGCGACAAGATTCATCTATAGGGTTTGGTGCCCCTGTACGTGCTAATATGAGAACCGGCACGGTTACAAGTGCTGCTGTCACATCTTCTTTATTGGAAACTGTAAGTGCAGTCTTCACCTAAACTAAGCAACTGTTATGTGCTTTATTACTAGTTTGGTGGTTGGTTTTGTTTTGTCTCATATTCCTGGGATTAAATATGCCATGTGATGTGTTTTTGGCAGGTTGAAAGTGGTGATCTTATTTCATATGGCTTGATTCCTGAGTTTGTTGGAAGATTTCCCGTCCTTGTCAGCTTGTCAGCTCTCACAGAAGATCAACTTGTGCAGGTAAACTTGTAGTTTTGGTGAATAACAAGCTTAATAACGTAAGCTAAATATGTTTAGATGTTGCTTCTTATTTCTAACTTTAATTGAATGGAAAATAAAAGAATTTCACCAATCTTACGCTCTATTTGTTGCTTCTGAATTCATCAATGGCTTTTTCAGGTTCTGACGGAACCCAAGAATGCCCTTGGAAAGCAATACAAAAAGATGTTTGAAATGAATGGTGTAAGTACATTTGATGTTAGCATGCAGTTAATTGATGTTTTCAGTGACTTAAATCTTTAGGGTTGTCTATCAAATTTATGGCTCATTCTGTTTTCCCAGGTTAAGCTACACTTCACAGAAAAAGCTACGAGATTAATTGCCAGGAAAGCTATAACCAAAAATACCGGGGCTCGTGGCTTGCGATCCATACTAGAAAATATCTTGATGGATTCCATGTACGAGGTATGTTGCTGCTTGCTTGCTATTGGGTGGTTACTAATTCTACTCTCCATATCTGTGGTTCATCAGACGTCAATGTGGTGGGCTAAAAGTTAATACTATCACAAAGTTTATAATTTCCGATGATAAAATATCAAGCTGCAATAGTTGAATCTTCTTTGAAAAATAGAGGAAAGAACTGCAATGGTTGAAGATTCTCAATTCAGTTTGTGTGCCTCCTGTGTCACATAGTTACTTGTGATACATGCATCAAACTCCATTTTTGAACTGTTATAATGATCTGCTTGTGGATCGTGCTTCATGTTTTGGCCTTCCATTGCCTGGTCAGTTCTTCAAAGCCCAACAACTGATTGAAAGTTTTGTACTTTACAAATATCTGCATAGATTCCTGATGAGAGAACAGAGGAGGATATGATAGATGCTGTTATGGTGGACGAGGAAGCCGTTGGATTGGAGGGACACGGTCTTGGAGCCAAAATCCTTTACGGGAAGGGTGCCTTGGACCGTTATCTTGCTAATTCACGACAACCCGAGGTACGTATCTACACTGCATAGTTGAATTTAGTGCAGTATTTGATTAGAATCTTCATGTTGATGGAGCCTAACAGATAGTTGATAAAATGTTTTTGCAGACAAGGGTTGAAGTGACTGATGCAGATGCTGATGCCGAACCAGAGCTTCCTTCGGTAGTCGCTAGCATGTAATCGATATTTGTTCGGAAAGAGAACAAAATTCTGTTATATATGTGTAGCCTTTGATCACATTGTACATAATTTATCAGTCCGCAACCTTGTTTTACTTAAATAATCGCGATCATTAAGGTTAATGCTACATACCATAATCTGTAAATGTACATGTTGTGACCCTTTCTAGTTTGCTGTTTCATGCACTTACTCATTGTTCTGTACTGTTGACATACTTCCGGCTAGACTCCGTAGCAAATGCCAGCCGATCTTTAAGCATTACAGAAGAATAGGGAAACCAGATATGTACTGGATTGATTAGTAACCAATTTTGCTCATATGGCAAGAGTTGAGTTATTTTGCTCACAAGCTGTTAGGAAAAGTCCTTTCAATGGTACAAACAAATTTAATGCGTGACAGTAATAAATTTTTTATGGTACAAATTCAAATTGCACATATACCATTTTGTATAAGTTAAATTACTTTGTACACAATGAACTTGTACCGTCAACATTATATTTCAAATTTAACTTGTACTTGAAAGCATGTATTCTTATAAAGCTATTGGTAGAGGCAGGCAACTTGGCGGTTGATTTCCGATTTGATATTGATCCATCCGTAGATAACACAAGATGAGTGATTAATGTAGGTGAACCGTGGGTCTTTAAATCTCCTATATGCACTTATCAGAATGGGCGGTGGGTGGATTGTGAACCGAAATGGCATGCAACTAACTTTTACATGACGAATAGATTTTTTCCTGTTCCTAATATCGCATGCCACAGTGAAGTGTTATTTTTCTCTGCCAATGGTTTATGGATTAATGAACGAATTTATAACCACCGTCAAAGAAACGAAATCCACATGCTTGACAGTCAATGTAGTTAGGGATATGTGCTTGTTTCTATGTCAATGGGTACTTTGTTAAACGTGACCAATTGAAAAGTTTGTGAGCAATACAAAACTTTGCATCTCACAAGTACGACCAGAACCACGAGAGCAAAGCGAGAGGAGACGTTGATTGCTTCAATCCTCCTAATCTCACAAGCGAGTCTAATGACTAGTTGAATAATTCCCTTCGCGAGTTGACCTACAATCCATCCGTCGCCATCCACCACCTTATCCAAAAAAAATTATAAATAAATAACGAGTCACAATTGTATAAACTCGTTAATACCTAAGTATCAATTTGATAAAATTTATCCAACCTATCCAATGCCCACGCATAATATCCACCCGGGATAAGATCAGGTGACTAAGGGGGGTCCCTTAGTCACATGACTAAGTCAATCTAAGCCATTGAAGATCATTAAAATCCAATGGTTCAGATTTATCTAGTTTAATGAAGGGTAAGGTGGTAATTACTTAATTTATTTAACAACTAAATTAAAAAAAAAAGCGGCCTCCGCCCTCCCCGCTGCGGCTGCCGTTCCTTGAATTTTCTACCGCCGTGGGTTTTTTGTCCCAGTTGGGATTTTGTGTCCCAAGGTTTTTGTGTCCCAATTCCGAGAGAGAGAGAGAGAGAGAGAGAGAGAGAGAGAGAGAGAGAGAGAGAGAGAGAGAGAGAGAGAGAGAGAGAGAGAGAGAGAGAGAGAGAGAGAGAGAGAGAGAGAGAGAGAGCTTTTCCGGCGACGGCGGAGCATTTTCCGGCGACCAGAGACGGTGGTGGATGATTTTCCGGCAACAGTATTGAGTTCGTGATGTTTGTAATGTTTATATTACTATTTTGTATACATTGTAATGTTTGTAATGTTTGTCATGTTTGTTTGTATAGTTTGTATACTTTATGTTATGATTTATACACTTTCTATTCATTGATTTGTATTTGTAACTTTTGTTATTCAAGTTTGTATACTTTTATGTTATGATTTGTATACTTTGTATTCATTTGTTTGTAATACAAGTTTACCAATCTGTATTGTAAGTAGTGATATTCTGTACGTGTAGTATGCTTTGTACTGTTTGTAATGTTTGTTTGTAATGTTTGTAATGTTTGTTTGCAATGTTTGTAATGTTTGTTATTTTGTAATGTTTGTAATGTTTGTTGGTTTCTTTTGTATTGTTTGTAATGTTTGTTATTTTTGTCCACATGTTTGTCATTTTTGTCAACCATGTTTGTAATATTTTTTGCATCACAAATCAATACATATAAAGTATACAAATTATTAGTACTTACAATACAAAGCGAAACATACTAAGAATACAAGCAAAACATACTAAGAATACAAACTGTCAAAGAAAAACATACTAAGAGTACAAACTGTCAAAGAAAAACATACTAAGAGTACAAACTGTCAAAGAAAAACATACAAACCATACTGACATTTTGTACAAAAATACTAACAATACAAACTAATGTTACAAAACATACAAACTATACAAATCACTGTTCTTCCTTCAGATGACGATACGATGTCTCTCCACGCCGCCGCCGCTGCCGCCGCCGACGTCGCCGTCGACTCTCTCTACAGCCGTTGTTACCTCTCTCTCTCTCCATCACCGCGCCGCTTCTATCTCCTCCATCGTCGTCGAAGCTCTCTCCGCCGCCTCTCTCTCCTCACCACCGTCTCTCTCTCCTCTGTTTTCCGACGAGTAGATCTACTTTCTCTCTCTCCAAGGCTGCCGCCTCTCTCTCCTCCAGCGTAGCGGCGCCGCCATCTCTCTCTCCATCGACATCGTCGCTTTTCTCTTTCTCTCTCTCCTCCATCGGCGTTCGATCTCTTTCCCCCTCCGCCATGGCTTTCTTTCTCTCTCTCTGGACATCGCAGCAAAAACGGACGGGAAGAGGAGGAGACGGTTGCAGAAGGGAATCAGTAATTAATTAATAAAAAGGAAAAACAATTAATGAAATTTTTTAATGCCAGAATTGCCCCTCCCAGTATTTAAAAATCTCTTCCCTAATATTCACCGTTAGATTGATCCTCCTACATCCAATGGCTAGGGGGGGCTCAGCCAAGTGACTAAGCACCCCCTTAGTCACCAGATCCGGACTCATATCCACCCTGCATCACTAGTTACCCAAAGGCCAAAACCCGACCCCCTACGCCGGCGCTGCCCCTTCCCTTCCCTTTCCCGCCGCCGCTTATTTCTTCCTCCCTCCAATTCCGCCTGAGTTTACACTTCACTGAAACGACTGTCGTTTTGAGAGGCTAGGAATTTGCAGAGGAGAATACAGCTGCTGCACGTTTCCTCTTTCATTTCTTACTTCTTCCCACTCCGACGATCCCTCGATCACGGTTCCCTACTCGCTTCTCGGCTAACTCGTTGGAAGTAGATTTCCTTGTCCGTCTGAAGTGGATTCCGGCATCGATTGGACTGAAATTTGCAGAAACGGGGAGCGCGTATACCTGGGAGTCGTTCTCTTCATCGGTCAGTTCCTCGACGGCGGATCGTCTCAGCCACTCCGACAATGCACGGCCGCCCTCGTAAGCCTTTGAAACCAGTAGACGAAGCCGCGGTAGCTGCCAAGGCTGAGAAGCTTCGCGCTCTCCAATCTGAGTTCCTTTCCAATCACCAGAACAAAATGTGAGGAATCAATCTTGTCCTTTCCTTTGCTCGTCTGTTTCTCGCTTCTTCCTCTCCCTCGCAGAAAACTTCCGCGGATTACCACTGATTCTCTTTCGGCGTGTGGAATTGCAGTTACAGTAAGGAAGCTGTAGAGTTGAGCGCCAAGCTGCTGGAGATCAATCCGGAGCTGTACACTGCTTGGAACTACAGGAAGCTTGCTGTTCAGCAGAATCTCGCACAGTGCGAATCGGATCCAGAATCTGTTAATTCGATTCTCGATGAAGAACTTAAAGTGGTGTGTAATTTACTTGAAACCAAGTGTTTGGAAGTGAAATTGACATTGAAATTGAAATCTCCAAGCAATCTATGCTTAGTTTTCTTTTTTGGCTTCATTTTACCTTGTTTAGCGTGATGAGAATAGTGTCTGTAGGTGGAGAATGCATTGAGGCAAAATTTCAAGTCGTATGGAGCTTGGCACCATAGGAAATGGGTACTGGAGAAAGGGCATTCCTCCATGGATAAGGAGTTAGGACTTTTGGACAAGTTCCAAGCCATGGATGCACGGAATTTTCATGCCTGGAATTACCGCAGGTAAATGCTTGGACGGTGGAGATTTTCCAGCTTCTATACCTCTCTTAGTGACACTGGACTCTTTCTTTTGGATGTCTTTATTTAGATTTGTGGCAGCATTGATGAAACGATCAGACGAGGATGAACTAGAGCACACCCAGAATATGATTGACAAAAACCTGAGTAACTATTCTGCATGGCACAATCGCAGGTAAGATGACTGCTTTGGTGCGTGCACGAATTACATCTGTTGAGATTGGTTACTGTCTTGCTGACTACTTATGCAAGTCCAGTAAGTAAAGACATATGCTGGTTAATGCCTAACAACTTGGTGATTCCAGAGACGTTTTCGGTTGAATATTGTTGTTGGCTTTTGTACTGCTAAAAGGTGCTCTAGGTTCTCTGCAATAGAGAGATATTGTGGCCTAAGCATTATCACAGTGCATAAGCCAACAACAATCATAAATGGAAAACAAAGTTCCTCAGACACAAGATAATGAGCTCTTTTTTTTCAAATTCCATCTCGTAACTGCTGTAAAATCACTCAGAAGTCAGAACTATCCACTTCCCAATGTGTTTATACACTCATGAGATGGTTTCTTGTTCAATGATCTCTCGCTTTTCGTATTTTCTGTCTGACTGATATAGGACCTGTGTTATATGTTAACTCATTGTTAATTTAATTTTCTGTCGAGGAATTGCAGTGTGCTTCTGTCAAATTTGATGAAGAAGGCAGCTCCAGGATTTACTAGCAAAGATGAGGTTTTAACAAGGGAGTATGAATTGGTGCGTGAGGCTCTTTTCACTGATGAAGATGACCAAAGTGGCTGGTTCTATCATCTTTGGCTTCTTGATCAAACTGTCAGATCTGAGTTCCCTCTGCTTGTTTCTTCATGGCCGGTCGAAGGTTCTGATATTTCTCTGCCAGCAGCTGATTACCTGGATGGTTGTGCTTCTATGAATGTGTTCCATTACAGTTCCAGAAATTTTCCTCTCGTTCTTTACTTCAACCAATCTGTCAGAGGTGTCAACTCATCTACTGTCAGTGTTTCGTGTGGGTTTAACCTAAACATTGATCTTATTTGGAAACCTCTTTCTTCAACTGACTCTCAAAGTGCAAAAGTTTGGGCTACACATTTAGCCATCCCTGATGCAGAGCTTCATTCTTCAGAAGCTTACCAGGTGGAGGTTAAAGTTGGATTTTCACAGGGAATTGTTTCAACTACTGGTGTAGCATATAGCCATCCTTCTCAGATTTCATTTCAGCTGCACTTACAAAAGACCCCACTTGAATCTGGACAAGACTCAAGGTTTGGGAGAATTCAGTGGAAAGATGATTGTTTTGCTGTTTATGAACCTGGTTCTGCAGAACCTGATTTGGTTAACCTTCTTGACAATCTAACAATCAAGAATGAGGTAGAGTCAACAGCTTCAACCTGGCAAGCGAGAATCATTGATGACGAGACTAATATTTTTCGTGACTTATTGGACTGGTAATAAACTTACATTATACTATGTTGGCCTCATTATTCTCTTTGGGGGGAGCTGAGGTTAACACTGAGAAAATTGATAATGTTTGTTTTTTTTCTTTCTTTTTGTAGCAAAATTGGGAAGCTGACAGTGGCCAGGCTGTTGACTGCTTACAATTCATTGAGACCTTTGGATAAACCAGTCCATTGTAAGGAAGTTTTAGAGCTATACAGTGAGCTAATGAAGTTGGACCCTTCTCACTATCAATATTACAAAGATAACCACAGCTTGGTTTTATTGCAACAGGTTGGTTCTCATTCCTCTTTGACATTTATGTCTGAATGCAAATGAGAAAAAATATGTTCATTAGCTTCTTTTTGTCAAAAGTAATGCTTTGTGAATTTGACAATCTTTGATTGTTACGGAAATCAGAAATTGATCTGCCAACAATTCTGCAGGTGACTTCTAGTAAGGAGTCTTTGCTGAGTCGTTGTTTTCACTATAGGGACTCAACTCTGTCAACCAATGGTAGTCCCTTGTGTTTGCGACTAAACAACTTAGCAATTTCACAATTGGGATCTTTTGAGAAGTTGCTATGGGTTCAAATGTTAGACCTCAGCAACAATGAACTTCAATCGATTGAAGGTAACCTATTTTGTTTCTTTTCATTGAGACTTATCAACAGATTCCTTCTATCTAATTATATCGATCAACCTCTAGTCACTAATCTATTAACTTTCCGACCATCCTCATTGCAATTTTTTTTCTCTTAAGATCTTCTTTTGACCGTCTGTTATTGTTAAGGTGTTTTCTCTCATATGTTTAATCTTACCACAGGATTGGAGGCTCTGCAACTTCTCTCGCAATTGTGTTTGAGTAATAACAAATTCAGGAGTTTTACTGCTTTGGAGTCTTTGAGATATTTGAAATCACTGAAAGTGTTGGATATTTCGCAAAACGAAATAGGTTCTCATTCCATCGACACCACCAGATATCTATTCCGTTCTCCATTGTCCCATTCAGTCGGAAGTTGCGATTGGAATATCAATTATCTCAGTTCAGAAACATACTGGGAAGCTTTTTTCGTTCTCAAAGACATGGGGCTGACTCAGTTGGACGTGGCTGGGAATGCAATCACCAGTAAGAGTTTTAATGTGTTTCTGGAAAAGCTCCTGCCTACTCTCAAGTGGCTGGATGGTGTAGAAGTAAACTAACTTTCATCTTGATCGGAGAGCTTTCCAATCATGCTTCCATCACAAGAATTTGTGTACCCAAGTTATGTTTTGTGACACGCAACTATTTCTATACCCGAGATGTATTTTGATGAAACTCGTGACAGTAAATTTCCATCTTGTCTGATCCTATTATTTCTGAGAAGGGATGGGTAAGTAGGTGAATGCAATTTTCCTTTGTTAAATGAGCTTTCCTTAACCCTGTTATATTGGTTCTACTAACTTGGAATGGATTCATTGATTTGAGAAACAAGTATGCCTTGCAATCACACGCCATGGGAGATCTCAGATGGAAACATGTATGAAGCCTAAATACTGCTGTTGCTGCTTCTCTGTAATTAGCATGCATTTCCTATTTCCAGGTCTTGACATTGCAAGCTGACCCGTATTTCACACAGGTGAGCGAGTTTACTTGCCGAGGCGAATCCTAACTAGATTGATGCTTCGGGATGAGGAGCAAAGCTTCAGAGGCTACAGGTATAAGAACTCCGTAAAGAACTTGGTATGAGGTCATTAAGAAGCTTGACTGACTTCCTGTGGTAATTGAGTCGATGCTGCTCATCGAAAATTTCTTGCACTAGCCTGTGC
This sequence comes from Linum tenue, assembly GCA_946122785.1. NCBI lineage: Eukaryota > Viridiplantae > Streptophyta > Magnoliopsida > Malpighiales > Linaceae > Linum > Linum tenue. The sequence goes on from CAMGYJ010000009.1 coordinate 50,393,008, forward strand.
ATTAGGAACATGGAATGATCTAATACATAGGGATACTAGACTTTAATGCTATTCGTTGATTTTCTTACACTTTGATTATATGATATGATGGAACATCTTGCCCTAGTCATTGCTCACTTGATTTGCACAGTTGCACCCCCCTGCCAGGATTCCAGGAGTCAAGTATGAAGGCTTTCTTTCTTTGGGTTGAAAACTGTTACATGATTGACCGACTTTTTTGTTGCTTGGTAGATGACTTTTGTGTTAGAAGCCTCATGTTTCATAATCCGCTCGCGTCTGATAGGACCAGCCAGCACGGTCTAATACGAGCCACCTTCTACGGCTCACGAGAAGGAACAGCTCGTGGCTAGTCATACTAACTCGATTCATTTCTGGGCAGTCGTGCTTAGACCATATATCTCAATCGATGAGCTTCCTTAGGCTAAACTTTCCAGATTGTAATCATAATGCCAGCACCAAAACCTTACAGGGTCTTATAAATATGCCTACATTGGGCATTCATGCTAGTGTGGTGGCGAACACCATATTGGACCATCATCCAATTAACATGGCAGAAATGTGGAAAGGTAACGTAAAGTAGACGGCAACAAAAAAGAAAGAAAACAAGTACATGAGCTTCTGAGAGTTGATCAAAAGAACTTTTTTTGTGTGTGTGTTGGCTTGGAGATCTATTGAAACCAATGAGTTCATGCTTTCGAATGTTGTGAAGGGTTTTTCGGAGTTTCGGGCTGCTCGTGTTGGCCTCCAACTTACGATTCAATGCTAGAACCAGCTCTGTCAAGTTGGTATCGAGCGAGACGCTTAAGTGATCATCCCTTTGTTTCAACAATGATCGGCTCATGGAGCTGTTGTGGTCTCTTTCCGCACGAGCGCTTCCAATTGTGGGCTTCTCTGGGTCCGAGTGCAAAGTTTGGTGTGGTTGCTTGAGCTATGAATTGGGAAGCTCGCGAAGTAATTTAGTACAAATAGTCATTTCTCCGTTGTCGGGATGATAGTTTTTTGTAAATTTATCGACGAAAAATCAACCCTTGACAACAAATTGCGGTTTCTTGGCTTTTTGAATGTCATTGTAATGGGCATTCAGGTCGTTATCTTCCGGAGTTTATGGCTGCTCACAATTGCTCCCCAATTTTTGATTCAATACGAGCTCTGTCAGGTCGTGTATTGAGAAAACGTCCACTTTGTCATCAGTGTGCTCTAGAAAGGATATGATTGATTCATGATGTTGTTTAGAACTTGTCCTTCATTGTCATCCATGGAGTATAGAGTTTAGTTCTAAATTCACCGTGACAACATAATACAGTTCTCTAGCCACTCGTATTTTATTTCTGTCTTCCCTCAAATTTCGCTCCAAAATGATATTTTTATTTTCAAAATTTAAATAGCTCTAGAATTGCTAAATTCGTTAAAATCTGGGCCGGTCATCTCCGAGTCTCTCTCCTGTCTCTCGCTCCTCAAAAAAAGAAAATCTGGGGGAGAGAGAAAGTAGAAGAACCGAAGAGGAAGGCCAATTAATCAATTATCTAAACCGGAAATGCGAAATTAAAATATTTGGAAAAAATGAAAAATGAAAATTAAATAGGCAGGCAGGCGGAGGAGCGGAGGAAGACAACGAAGAAAGGAACCCATCTCTTCTTCTCTTTTTTTTTTCTTCTTTTGCTTTGGGGTGGAAGAGAAGAGGAGAGAGAGAGAGAGAGGCAGAGATAGAGACGAGCGAGAGAGAGAGAGAAAGAAAGCGGAGGCGTTTGGTTTGGTTCCCCGGAATCTAACTGTTTCTCTCTCCTTTTCTCTTCTTCCCCCTGAACCAAAAATTTTCTCGAGAGCGGGGCGCAAAGATTCTCTGAGCGAGTCTGAGGGGGAGGAAGAAAGAGAGAGGAGAAATTATAAACGAAACCCTAATTTCCCCCCCTGAGCTTTCGTTTCCGGATGTGTGCGTGATACAAACCCAGAAATCATTGGGCCGGGAGCGGGTTTTGGGTTTTCTACCCCCTTGGATCTCCGATTTCCGCCGACGATGGCGATGGAGCTGGACAGCATCGAGTGCGTCTCCTCCTCCGATGGGTTGGATGAGGAGGAGATCCCTCACGACAATCTCCACCATCACCACCATCAGTTCTCTTCCGCCAAGCCTCACAATGCGGCCGCCAACAACAACGGCCGCGGCGCGGGTATCATCGGTATTCCCGGTCCCACCGCCATCGCTCCGGCCACCAGCGTCCACGAGTTGCTAGAATGCCCCGTTTGTACCAATTCTATGTACCCACCCATTCACCAGGTTCGTTTTCCCCTCCCACAAATTGCGTCCTCTGATGTTGCCTCCCCGCGGAATTAACTTCTGATTTCATGGAATTTTATGGGTCTATTTTGGATTTGAGGTTAGATTTGCGTTACTGGGTTGAATTGGGGTTCGACGATTCAGTGCTCCGATTGCATGATCTCGATCCAATTTCCAAACTTAGGGAGGTGGTTTGCGCTGTCTGGGAATGTTTGTGTTGAATCCAGACTTTCATTCTGTGTTTGTGTATGGTTAGATTTGGTTTAATTTGGTTGGATATTGTTCATTCATATCATAATGTTGTATGTGGAGATGGGAGGAATTACCTATGGATTTGGTTTCGTCGGTATTTGCATTTGAAGGAATAGAATGGAATGTCTGATCATGTGATCTTAGAGGGAATGGGATGGATATACTCTGTTTTAACTTGTTCCTCCATCAACATTCTTTGTAGCAAGAGAATATTTGGGAGCTAGATAAGGATAAGAGAGAAGTTATTTGTAATTATAATTGACATAATGATTGGTATTGGAGAAATTAATGACAACCTTAGCTGGAGCAAAGTCCAAAGCTTGGGTCCTTCACTCTTCATGTTGGAGGAAAGTCCAAAGCTTTGGTATCTTCTTCAAGAGTAGTTGATAATCTATGTCTTAATCCTTGCATCATTGGTCCTGGAAATTTTCACTTCTCTTCAAGTATAACTCTTCTGGATGCTTGTTTTACACAATACATGATGGTTAACTTCTAATAGTGGTGCAATATGAAGCATAATATGCGAACCATTGCTTAAAGTTTGTTTTTCGGTAACTTGTACATGGAATTTCTCTCTTCTTCAAGTCTATTGTGACGTTGTTTCAATTGCCCAAATAATACTTTTTCTCTTTTTGGTTGTTATCCAAAAATTGACCGTCTCCTAATGCATTTGTCTTTTAAATTCGCTTAATTGCAACATTATTCTTTCTCTTTGCATTATGTTCCCCGTGTGTAGGTATCTCCATTTTGTATTTACCCTATTTGTTTGACAATACACCAAATTGCCAAAGGTGCGACATTTGTTCTGTTATGATTTGGTTTCTGAACTACGTTGCTCACTGCAGTGTAGCAATGGACATACACTCTGCTCGACTTGCAAAACCAGGGTACATAATCGGTGCCCAACTTGTAGACAGGAGCTTGGAGACATTAGGTGTTTAGCACTTGAGAAGGTGGCAGAATCTCTTGAATTGCCCTGCAAGTTTTACAATTTGGGGTGCCCAGAGATATTTCCTTACTACAGCAAACTCAAGCATGAGACAGTTTGCAACTTCAGACCATACAACTGTCCATATGCTGGATCGGAATGCTCCGTTGTTGGTGATATTCCTGCTCTTGTTGCTCATCTACGGGATGATCACAAGGTAGATATGCACACGGGTTGCACATTCAACCATCGCTACGTGAAGGCTAATCCTCGTGAAGTCGAAAACGCCACTTGGATGTTGACGGTAACTGTTAACTGTACTCAAAGGATATTCTTTAATTATATCTGAAGCAAAGAATTGAATCTGTCTCTGAGGCTGAACTTGTTGAAAGTGTGTTTTTGAGAACGGAATATGACATCTACAAGCAACCCTCACTCACCTTCAAATCAACCCTGCAAAAGTTGGAAATACAAGAATGACATTAGTAACGGAATAGCATATTAGCCTGACCCTGCTCAACAAATTGTTTTGATGTCAAATGTACTTCTGGGTCTTGCATGAAGGATTTCTTGATTTAAATGCATAGCTAACAGCCTACTCTGAGAGAGTAAGCTTTCGATTGGACTCTTATATTCTATCTGCAGCTGCAGGCATAGTGTGAATAGCTTAAGAATAATAATGAAACTGACAATTTTAGGATCTGTTTTGTTTGGTCTGATTCTATTCTGATGTTATATATTTGTGCTAACTGCGTTATATTCATTTTGCTTAATACTATGTTAGGTATATTTCAAAATCCATTGTTTGGTTTAATGCATTGCACAGGATATTCTGTAAGTAACCCCAAGCATAAGATTGCGTAATTTTGATTCATATCAAATTGTTGCAGTTCGAAATCTACTCAAATACGTCAAAAAGATCAAATGAAAATGTTATATTTGTTCAATTACACGCTATTGTGCAGTATCAGTTGCTCTAGCAGTTAACAATTACTTATTATCAAGCTTCTCCTTGCCTGTGTTTTCCTCATCTGGGTATGAACTGTTTCCAACTATATAAACATGCTTTCGATTTTGTGGCAACTCATCACAATGCATCTTTACTGCAGGTATTCCATTGCTTTGGTCAGTATTTTTGTCTTCATTTCGAAGCCTTTCAGCTAGGGATGGCTCCGGTCTACATGGCATTCCTGCGTTTCATGGGGGATGAGTCTGAGGCTCGTAACTACAGCTACAGCCTCGAGGTTGGAGCAAATGGGAGGAAGCTCATTTGGGAGGGGACTCCACGAAGCGTAAGAGATAGTCACAAGAAGGTGAGGGATAGCCATGACGGTCTCATTATTCAAAGAAACATGGCTCTCTTCTTCTCCGGAGGGGATAGGAAGGAACTGAAGCTGAGGGTTACCGGCAGGATCTGGAAGGAACAACAGAATCCAGAAGCTGGTGTGTGCATACCAAACCTTTGTAGCTAAAACAAAAAAGAAGAAGAAACAGATGAACTGTAATTTTGGGGATGATTTCAGGTAATTGTGTGTGGGGTTGGTACTCTCTCTTGTGTGTTGTGTTGTTTGGAATTGTCATGTGACTGAAAAGCTGTCAATTTTTCGTTGTCTTCGTAAGTGTTGTATAATGAAAGCAACTCGTCTTCCTTGCTACACTTCAGCTGCCACTAATGATCAAGCCAGTTCCCATCTCTCTTTAGTCTGCTGTTTGTACTTGAAGTTGCCTCCTTTATTGAGACGCTGCCAGTTCATTCCCGAGTTGGCCAATCATTCGGTCGACATTGGATCTTGAATTCGACCTATTGATGTTTGGATGAAACTAGACAATACTGAAGATTGTCCTAGTTTTGATACATCCACTTTACGTACACACTAGGAAGTCGGCTAAATCAATATTGAATCCGCTCAATATAGATTGCTCTGGTTTTTTATTCGATTTCCGTCCTCGTTTTAATCTCTTTTAATTTAGGATTCAAATAAGAGCATGAATCAACTTGATATTCAATCCTTCGCTCCAAATCTGAATCAGATCGCACCGTATCGACCCCTATACTCCCGCGGACAAGAACGGAAAGAGTGAAAGCGATGAAATTTTTTTCTCATTGTAGTAAGCCATCTAACGAGGAAAATGCAACTGAGAGTTGGAGAAGAAGCAGACTTTCCCGCCCATTTCTGATTGGGCCTAGCTCAAACCAGGCCCGGTTTTGTGGAACGACGGCTGAATACCTCCAGACAATTGGCCGATTCATAAGTCGACGCGTGGCTTGTACAACTTCTGCAGTCTGCCGTTCTTCCCGCTACCTGCAAGCTGCTGCAGCTGTACCTTCAGTAACTAGCCAGTAGCCAGAGAGAAAGAGAGAGAGAAAGGGGAAAGCAGGCTTCTTTCTCTTCCTCTTTTGTCAAATTTCTTCTCCACTCTTCACATTACCTTCCTCCTACCAGTACAGCATTGAGAGAGAACCAAAAATGGCGTCCTCAAGAAGTGTAAGGAAGCGGAGGACCGATGCTGCCGAGGCAAAGAGCTTTGAACTCCGTTCCGGGAGAAAGAAGATCGAAAAAACGACGAAAACACCAAACCCGAAGAAGGAAGCGCCAAAAAAGCAAGGTGGAGACGAAGAAGGGCCTCGCAGGAGATCGAGTAGGCTGCAATGCACTCCCAACCCTCCTCCCTCTGCTTCGCTGAGAAAGAAACCCAACATTCAGGTGACCTCTACTGTCAATAAAAAAAGGGCTCCCTTTTTTCTCTATTGTTCTGTGTCCTTCTTAGGTTTAGGGTTTCTAACTTGGTTTGAAACTTGAAAGTCAAGAGATAGATGGAAATGCTTCTGCAGTCTGCACCCCCTTTCCTCCTCTGGTTCGTTCTGTTTCTGGATGGGTTTTAGTCGATCTTGTCTCTGTTGTTCTCTGAGGATGTGAAACCCTTAAAAGTTTGAGAAGCAAGCAGGGTTTTGTTTTTCTTCCAGTGACTTAGTTTGTGTGTAGCCGTCGTCTTGCTCTTGAACAGCCATGTCTGACTTAGGGGAGAAGCTTCCCAAGTGGGGGATTTTGATTTCTACACCTTCCTTGCCTGCTCTCTTCCAAGGATGGGTTCTGTAATGCCTAATCTTTTTTGGTGAAAAGTTCTGCAAAGGCTGTGGAAGGTGTTTGATTAGGGGATTTTTACAATGTTGTTGTTGTTGCTGTTGTTGTTGGGCAGGTGTCCTTCCCAGACATCACTCCCAGATCCTCAAACCGCAAATCAAGTCCCCTCCTCACCCCTGGCGTGCTTGGCTTGGCTTCTTCTGAAAGGATGAAGAAACCTGAAAAGGTTGCTCATCAGCAAGAACCTTACTACGATGCTCCTGCTCAACTGTCACAATCAGATGAGGAAGATTCCAGCAGCCCATCTCCAGGACAGAGATATCGGGATATCATTGACGACATTGCTGCATCCGTATGGACCTCGAATCTCATTACTTTGCCCTCTCTCTTTATCTTACTCCATCTTCATTGAATCAAATAGACTTTTGTATGTTTGTGTCTTTGTGATGGGATTATAACTTTGTATATACCAGGTGCGTCCTCAACTATTTGGAGCTGGAATTGGTGCTATGAGGGATGAAACAGTGGTACCTGGTAGTGGGATCTTTGCTCCAGCTCCAAGTTTACCAGCAGTGTATAGCGAAAAAATGCCAGTTGAAAACGGTATTACTCTGAAGAATTTGCTGCTCGGAGATGGAGAGCCCTCCAACCTGATGGAAGGATCCAAAGTGAACTCCACAAGTGCTTTACATTTACAATCAATGGAGGCAGAAAACTCTCACATTGGAACTGCCCAAGCTGTGGTCAATGCCAAAGGAGTCTCTAGTGCAGCAGAGGATTCTGGTCAATGCCATAGTTTTGGGTTGACTCAGATGGAAGATATGTTCGCTGATGAGGTTGATAGACTTGATGAGGTAGATTGTCCTGCATATGTGACAGTTGGTCGATATAGGGTGAAGGAATCATGTGCTCCTGTTCTGCGAACTATCATCAGAAAATATGGAGATATCGCGGCCAATTACACTCTCAAATCACCAGAAAACCGCGCTCGTGCCTTGGAAACAGTTTGTGAATGTTTCCCTTCATTCCAGACCAAAAAGCTTAATGAGGTTGACCCAACGAATGTTGGTAAAGCACTTGATGTCCTTAATGACTTGAGAGAGGCAGGGTTGGATATTGGCTGGATTTGTGAGAGGTTGGAGCAGATTGTAAAAGCAAAGCAGGTGCTGAAACAGGCTTCTGAGATGAGACAAGCGAAGGATAAATGGAGTGAGCTCTACGGGGAGAAGCAATGGCATTTGAAGGAGATAGAGAGAGACAACGAACTGCTGAAACGAAAGCTGGAGGAGAAGGAAAGTGAGATGGAGGAGGAGGCAAGACAGCTTGAGGAGCAGAGAAGAAAAGTTGATGAGAAGGGAAGAGAGAAAGATGAGCTTGAGAGACAAATGATGGAGGGAGAAGAGAAGTTCAAGTCTGCAAAAGCGGGAGTGCAGGATGCATTTCGCGAGTTCCAGCAGGTGCAGGAGAGGATACGTGATGCCAAGACTACAGTGAGGTCCTTGGCTGCTTGTTATGTCATGGATGGACTTCTATGAGGACTTCGGTCTGGGACGGGGAAGTCAAGAACACTTTCATTTATCTAATTGCTTTCTGCTTACTTAATAGTCATTGACAAGTAGAATGTTAACTCTAGGAGGCAGTGTTAAAAAGTCTGGATATCTGAGGGTTTACAGAAACTGCCATGAGCCCATGAGCGCCAGTGAACGCACCTGCAGACTTCTGATCTCCATCCAATTTACAAACTTGGAGAGGAGATTTGCAGTCTGGGAATGTTTCTTTTGAATCCAGACTTTGATTCTGTATTCTATTCTGTTACGACTTGGCTTAATTTGGTTGGGCATTGTAGAGTGAGTGAAGGTGGCAGGAATTGTTTATGGATTTGGTTTCGTCATCATTTGATCTTGTAGGGAATGGAATGGATATACTCTGTTTTAACTGGTTCCTCCATCCGACTATGGGAATTGATAACTGAGTACGAAATGCATCAGATGATTGCAAAACAGAACTACTTATTGAAGTGCAGATAGAGATGAACAGAAGGCGCAGCCTCTAAACTTAGGCATCCTCCAACATTGGAACCCTTCAAACACATTTGACTCACTGCGCCTAGAACTCAACACTCCCCACTCATTTCCCAGCTATTGTTTAATTACATGCTAACAATAGATCGCAAAATCAGATGAATGACCTTAACATGGCTTGATAAAGGGGTGGCAAATAACAGTACTTCACCATCTTTCAAGCTCTTACCTCATCTTTCGAGTCTTCTGAATCACCAGATACAGTAGCTTTCTCTATGGGTTGGTCTTCACCCGCTGCAGATTCTGCAGCGGCAGGAGCTGCCTCGTTAGCATTAGCATCATTTTCCTCTGCAGATCCTGTCTCCACTTCCTTGTTCTTAGGTGGGAACAGATTAGCAATGGAGATTTTCGCCCTTCTCTTGGTAGCCTCAGCTTCTTCAATCTCTCTCGCCTTAGCTTCAGCCTTTAGCCTGGCTTTTTCTTCCATAAGCTTGTCCAGTTCGTCTCCTCTCCCTTCCTTGTTCAACTCGCCTTTCACTATCTCCTGAAGCTCCTCATTCACGTCGATAGACTCATCATCCAGCATTGCATCGACTAATTGAAGCACTTCGTCCAACCTCCCATGATCACTTAGAGCTTTCATTATGAACTTATAGCTCTCATTGTTCATCCTCAGTTTCTTCACCATCAGCTCGTAAAACGATTTTGCCTCGTCAATCTTCCCAGCTTTAACCAACTGATCAACCAATCTATCATAAACAGGCAAGTCCGGTCTCAGCCCTGAATCGACCATCTTCCTAAAATATGCAGCACCATCATCAATTCTACCCTCGTGAAAGCAAGCATCCATCAATAAGCCAAAGGTGTACTCATCCGGTTTCACCCCCTTTCCATCCATGTCACCATAAACCTCTTCAGCGTCAGCTAACAACCCATTTTTGCACAATTGATCCATCAAGTTATTGAAGGATGCGTTATCGGGGCTGCACCTGTAATCACCCATCTTCCTGAAAACCTCAATGGCATCCTTAAACCTCCCTTGCAAGCAATACCCATCAGCCATGACGTTAAAGCTTCCAAGATTAACAGCCAAACGAGTTGGAGGTTTGTGCTCTCCAAGCATTCGGTCGAACAAGTTCAAAGCCTCATCAAACTTACCATTCTTGCACAAAGCATCGAGCACAGAGTTGTAGGCAATAGCACTCATCTTGACCTTCGAATTCTCACCAACGGCTTCCTCGTAACAATCCATGGCCTCCTTCTCCATTCCTCTCATGAAGTAACCTTTCATCAGCGCTCCATAAACCACACCATCAGTCACAACTCCACCATCAAGCTTCTGCTTCAACTCCTCGTACAGCTTAAAGACTCCATCAGCATCATTGTTCTTCACACAGCCCACCATCAAGTAATGATAAATGAGAGGGTCAGGAGAAAAAGCTTCGTTCACCACCATCTCTTCCTTCAACTCCAGAGCCTTCTCCACCATACCGTTGTTCACTAACCCTTCGATTAAAATCCTGTAAGTCGTGGGAGAAGGAGCCACGGGAGCGTCATTGATCAGCTGCTTGTAAATCTCCATCGCCGTATCCGGTTTCCTGCAGGTCAAATAAGTCTGAAAGACCAGATTGTGGGTGATCACATTGGGAGCGATATTTGCTTGAATGATGAAACGGTGAAGGGAGAGCAAGTCCGCAAATTTGCCCTGGCGGAGCTGAGCGTTGAGCACGGCATTGACGGTGTAGATTGTGGGGCGGCAGTTGGAGTAGACGGAATGGCGGGTGTAAAGCGCCGCCTCGGCGAGGTCATTCTCCCTGATTAGGGTGAGGATGCGGTTGTGGAGATTCAGCCGGTTGCCGGAGAGGGCGGAGACTGGTTCCGGCAGCTTGAACTCGTTAGCACCCTGACTGGGTTTCTTGGGTTGCTGGGATTGCTGCTGCTGGGCGCGGTGGGCGGAGGAGAGCGGGGGTTCGATGCGGAGGCGGCGCTTGCGGCGGCGGCGCTCTGCCTCGGCTTCTTCCGGGCTGGAGAAGGAGAGGAAGCGGATAGTCACGCTGGACGGCGGCGGAAGGGGACGTGGGTGGTGGCGGAAGGGGATGGATAGGGTTTTGAAGCGGGTGAAGAGAGCGGGTTTGGAGAGCGCCATGGATAGGGTTTTGGAGAAAGTGTGGAGATGGTGGAGAACTGGAGATGGAGATTCGACAGCGATGGAGAGGCGTGAAGGTTCGAGCCTCGAGGGTTCAGGGTTTTGTGTGCCAAATGGGAAGATTATGTGATTAAAATTACCAAAATGGTCACCGAACTGTATGACGTAACCAAATGAGTCATCAAACTTTTGTTTTATGGCAAGATAGACCCTTGACTCCGTTAGTTATTATTTAGGCAAAATACATATGTATTAGCCATAACTTTCGCATATTTGTCAATAATAGCCACATTTTGAGAAATACATAAAATAGTCACTTCTGTTCTATTTTTTAACGGTGTCATCTATCATACTGACTAGACTAACGAAAAAGTTGACATGTCAACTTTTTAGTCAATAATAATGTGAGGTGGAATTAACTGGAAAAAAATATATAAAATAATTAAATATTTTTATCCTCTGCTCCCCTCTCGATTCTTTCCCCTTATGTTCCCCCAACTGCCGCTCATCCTCATCGCGATCTCCCTCTCTCCATCGAAAATCTCCTTTGCACCCACCCCTCCACCGATGCATTTTTCCTCTCTAGGGTTCCACCGACACTCTTGTCCACCAACTTCTAACGTCATTAGAGTTTGCATCGGAAATGCTTATATTTGTCATACAAACATCCAAACACCGGGTATTTTGTGTATTTCACCAAAAATGGCTATCATTGTCACAAACTCAAAAGTTATGGCCATATAGATGCACCCATCTCGTCCACCAACTAAATATGGAACCTTCATTTTAACTGGATCCATAAAATCCAGATCTAATGGTGGAAAATTAATGACATTTTTATTTTGCTTAGTTTTTTTTATTGCCCTGAATGAACGAGTTCATTATGATTTATTGGATCTACAAATTTTCGGGTGAACAAAATACAGGTCCAAAAAATACCACACAATACCTCCCTGGTATGGGGTGGTAACTTGGGGTACACAATGTTGAAAATCATAAATGACAGTTAGTATACTCATACTATCATGTATTCAACCATCCTATAGTCTTAGTATGTGCATACCACCATGGTACGCTTTTCAAAACATATGGTATGCTCTTATTTCAATACCAGTCAATACCATATGGTACAGATTGGTAAAAACTGACTCAATTTTTTCGTTCCAAAAATATATGAAAGTGGATATCATTTTGAGAGCACAAATTAATCCGATCTAAATGTGTAAAAAAAAGGGTTAATATTTTCATATGGCCTGAACTTTGACCAAAATAAACATCCTGACCAATCTTTTTGATCTATAACATCCTGGCCCGAACTATACACCAAGATAAACAATTTGGCCAGATCCGACTTTTGACCGTTAACTTGGACGGTCAAACGCATTGACCGTTAGTCAACGCACCATGTCACTGCCAAGTCAACATAAAATATTTAAAATAATTCACAATTTCCACACATTCCCTAAATTTAAATTATTATAAATTAGAAAAATCATCTAATACCTTAGTTAAACCAAAAATAAAAAACGAAAAAAAAATAAATATTTGTCAGATCTTCTGACTTGGCAGTGACGAGGCAGTGACGTGGCGAGTTGGCCGTTAGTCAACGCGTTTGACCGTCCAAGTTAACGGTCAAACATCGGGTTTGGCCAAATTGTTTATTTTGGTGTATAGTTCAGGCCAGGATGTTATAGATCGAAAAGATTGGCCAAGATGTTTATTTTGGTCAAAGTTCAGGCCATACGAAAATATTAACCCTAAAAAAAATTAAATGCTGACTTAAAACGAGTGATAAATTGTCCGTTAAAGATTAAGGGGAAAAAGTAAATGCTTTTCAGGAGAGAGAAAATGCCCTAATGTGGCGAATGATGATTGGGTTATGCATGGTTACTGACTAGTATGTTATCTGGATGGCTAAACGTTGCCCTAATTTTACAATTATCGCCCTAACTTAAATTGCCAAATTATTAAATTATCCTTCATTAATCAATCCTAATTAATGAAAAGAATAAACCCTCAAACCCTAATCCTCCTTCAACGTCCTACTCTCTGCACTTCGTCGCCATACATTCTCCCTCGATGTTGAATCGTTCCTGCTGCACAGAGCCACAACCTCGAGTCCCAGACAGAAGCGAACGAACGTCAACCAAACGAGACGGCGGAGGGTGTCAACTGAATTCTTGAGCGTACAATACGGCGGCGGTTTCCAAAACAGAAGTGGAAGTAGAGCAGCCAAGGAAGTCTCTGTGGCCGTGAGCTCGATGTCGTTGGTCGACTGGTAGTATTCTAGGGCGTTGGATGAACAAAGCAAAAGGGACAGAGGGGATGAGGGCGGTAAAAAAACAAAGGTTAATCTAACATTGGAATCAAGGAAGTAGGGACTAGGGATAAGTTTCCGTTGTTGTCGTCGGGTAGAAGCTGGGCAAAGCATTTCTTAAACCCTGTAAATTGCACTTCTTCTTCTGTATCTGCATGTCCTCATAGTCCAAGAATAAAAGAAGCAGGTGTTTGGATTCTTATGTTGAGAAATTGGTTTTGTTAAATCAATGGCAATAAACATAAGATGAGAAAGCTTGCAACCCTAGCAGATGATTAGGGCAGAAAACGGAAAATGACAGGAAGGCATAGTTGGGGGAATTTGCCAGAATGGCTGCATTTCATTTTTTGAAGAAATATATACAGGGTCTCCATCCTATTTACCACTACACTACAAAGCAGAAAGGTAAAGTAACTCTAGTGTAGAATAACGGTAACTACCTAGCCACTAACATCTCGCCACTTGGCGCAACATTACTTATTCACTGGACTACTAACGACGCCGTTCTATCTTGCAGGGTCGACTACTTAGATGATACGGCGTCGTTGGAACTGCAGCTCTTCTTCTTCTTCGACCAAGGTGAAAGGAAGCCCAGGTCGACTCTGTCTCTGAAGCTCAACAACAATGGCTGCATTCTGCATCCTTCCTTCACATAAGAAGTCATGGAGACAATCATTGTTGTTGTTTTGATTTGGAGTTTGTCCGGAGCGGAAAACGAGAGAGGTGAGACTTGAGAGCAGGGTTTGGAATGCGATGCATAGAAGTCGCCCCCTTGGGTAGGCGGAGGATCGTCCCGGAGTTGTCGACAGAGCGAAAACAAAGGAGTTTGATGGCAATATCGAGGCTTAATTAAAAAGAAACGGATAAAAAGGTCTATCTACTTTTTTAAGTCTTGCTGGCTCTCGTGGCTTCTCCTTCCTAAAGATTTTCCGTGTTTCATTCTCTACTCTATGGCTTCTCCTTCTGAAAATAAGGTGTTGCAGCCTGAACCACGAGTGGTTATTTCTTTTCTAATATTGTTTTCTCTTGACATTCCAATTACCAAAATAAGGTGTTGCAACCTGAACTTCAGTTAGCATGGGACACTACATTAGGCATGCGCACCATAGACGACACTCCAGTTGCTTATTCAGAACATGAGACGGGGCGATCAATAACATTCAATCATTAGCTGAAGGTTTTAGGACTTGACTTATCGAGGTTAGGATGTGTAGGCCTCCTGTATCCTTAGAGAATGCAATAAATGTGTGATTTAACATGTTAGTTTATGTTGCAGTTTTTGTTGGAGTTCCGTTGTATTTCTCATGTTCTTCTCCTATTACGCCTTCTGACATTTTAAATTATTTGGAAACTCAAAATTCTTAGGGTTAATAGCATTTTGTACTCCTATACTATTGTAAATTGACAAATGTACTCTCTTACTATATTTTTGCACAAACATATCCTTCTAATTTTAAAACGTAATGAATGTACCCTTTCGTCTAATTATCAGTTAAGTTACCATTAAAAAAGACCCAATCACCCCTCCTTTACTCATAATTTTAGTTTTAATTATTTTATTTATTTCTTTCTTTCTTAAGAGAATAAACCGTTCGTATCCCTGGCGGTTCGTCCCTCGGCGAAGGGGACGTAGAGAGGAGCGGCGGCGGGAAACTGCTGCGGTGAGCGGCCGCTGTTCGGGGAATTCTTCATCTCCCCTCGGGGAAGAGGAAGAAGAGAGCTTGTGTTGCTGTTGTTGTGCTTGCAAGTTGCAACGGTGGTTTGTTTTTTTAGGTGTTTTGTTCTTTTAATTATTCAATTGATTTGGAACATAAATTATTAAAACTAAAATTATGAATAAAGTAGGCAATTGAGTCATTTTCCAGTTCATTTAACGGTCACTTAACTGATGATTAGACGGAAAGGTAAACTCGTTACGTTTTAATATTCGAAGGGTATGTTTGCACAAAAATTTAATAGAGGGATACGTTTATTAATTTACAATAATAGAGGGGTACAAAATGTTATTAACCCAATTTTTTATTAGTTATCCATGAAAATTAAGACGTGAATTGCATTCCGTTAACTCAAAAAGAAAAAGAAATATAACATGTTGTCACCTCACCATTAGAGATAACATGCTATCTTACCCAAAAAAATACATGCTATCCTTTCTCATTTTTTCTTTTAATTAAGTTTATCGCCATTAACCAGATTCAAATAAAGCTCCGAAAAATACAACCCACCCACACTACCTAGTATCTTGAACACCCATATGGCCATTTGTGAAAAG
Organism: Linum tenue; assembly: GCA_946122785.1. NCBI lineage: Eukaryota > Viridiplantae > Streptophyta > Magnoliopsida > Malpighiales > Linaceae > Linum > Linum tenue. Next base: position 50,408,302 of record CAMGYJ010000009.1, read on the forward strand.
CATAGTATAAGATTTTTCCTAAAAGTAGGAACACAATTAGAGAGTCCTTGAATATATATTATTTGGAAATGTGATGAGAAGGACAAACATTTTTTATAATGTGAAGGACAAATAGCTGAAGTCTGAAAATTATATTAACTTTTGAAGGGCACCAATGATCATATATGAGGTAGTCTTGACTCTTGAGGATACCAATTACCAGTGATCGGAAGCAGGATTTGAAATTATCACTGTCCTCTTTTCATATAAATATATAAATATTAATTAATAATTATTTAATAAATAAAATTAAAAATAACTATATCCAAATAATTCATTCACATATAAAAAATAATCGACTAATAAAATCATTGTTTTCATAAACAACCACGACGGAATTTCATATTGTGAAAGAAACATAAAAACATTTGTTGTCTACACTGTTAAGTAAATCTCTTTTAATGTCTCACACTAAACAATCATTAGCAAACTGGTCGCCAATTCGACTTCGAAACTTGTTCTTAATATAACTCAAAGCTAAAAATATTCTTCCTGCACTTGCAGTTGCAAATTGGTAGAATCAAAACTAGTGGAATTGATGTTGTCTCTGCAAAAATTCAGGATTGTTGGGAAAAAACGAATAGACGTAAGGAGAAAAAAGATTTGATTAGGTCTTTATTGCAATTAAAAGTTTGTTAATAGTATAATAAATTAATTTTGTGTCAATTTATGAACAATTAATGAGTTATGTTGTACTGATAAAATACTCTAATACCACCTTTAATTGTTTGTTCCATCATCAATATAAATATATATGGGTATTTTTTTTTTCCACTCCGAAATCTGCCCCTATCCCGTGACAAGGGCTAATGCCCCTGCCTCCGCCAATGCCAACTACATAATTGAGATCAATCGATTGATATACGCAACATCTCTACAAAAATTTTCCAACAATACACTTAAAATAAATGCATTGTAAAATGATGTAAAAAAAGGCTTGTTCCAATACAATTAATTACTACTGGTCTCCAATCTGGATATTTTAGATTCGAATCGATCAAGTAGCCCCTAACTAAAAAAACAAACTTCTATCACCCTTAAATTAAGCAAAAGTGCACAGGCATTCTCTCTCGCCCACTCACTTCTCTGCTGCCCCCGAAACGACAATGAACTGCAATTTTATGTTAGTTTTATGCACAGAAAGCACCTGATGTAATGGGTACTTATCCCTGCTCTCGGTGTACAATTTTGGTAGATCAACAATTAAAGGTTCATAATCTTTAGCTTTAGTGCTTAACTGACTCGAGTAATTGATTACATGGGCATTGTTTTTTTTTTTTTGACAAAAGATAATCTTATATTGATTCACAAAAAAAGGTAGTTACACCCTGGAATTCAGCCAGGTCTGGAAATCAAAGGAACGGCTAATGGTAGGGTACAAAGAAAGGGCTTTCCTAGCCACCAAATGGGCTACCCTATTGCTACGCCTACCTACAAACCGTATACTTGCACCTGCTTGAGCCTGGAGACAACTATAAATTTCTTCAAGAACAGATCCCATCCTGCTATCTCCAAGGTCCCCCCGATTGAGCTTATCAATAATGACCTTGGCATCGCCTTCAAACCTCACATCAGTAAGGCCTAGGCCACGACACCAAAGCATTGCCTCTCTAAGCACCAACAGCTCCACTACCATCGGGTCCTCAATAACTGGGAATTGCACACCCGAAGCCAAACTGATCCCTCCTGTAGGATACAGAAGCACCATTCCGCCAGCTGAATGAGATCCCCTCCTAATGGCTCCATCCCACCGACAAATCATCCGCTGGTCACCCTCAACACTCGACAGCCCTGAGCTAACAGGAGGGACATGCGGGACAGACCGGACAGGCAAACGAACCCATTCCTCATATTGCTGAGAGAACTGGCGCATCAGTACTTGGATCTCAAATTGTTTCCCTTCAAAAACCACCCAGTTACGAGACCGCCAGATCCGCCAAAGAATGGCAACCACCGCCATAAACACCGTTGGCTGATTGGCCAACGCCAGCAACTTTTTAAGGAACAAAGGAAACGTTTGACGAGGCAAACCCTCACCCAAATAGTCCAAACCCGAGTGATCCCAGAGTGCCCGAGCCACCGGACAATAAAGGAACAGATGCTCCTGCGATTCTGTATTATCCCAGCAAACCGGGCAACGAGGGCGAACTGGAACCTTACGTTCAATAAGAGCCTCAGTCGTTGGGAGGGCCCGAGAGAGAATTTGCCAGACAAACACCTTTAATTTCGGGGGAATGTTTGCCTCCCAGAGCCGAATCCAACTCGCTTTGTCCATACAACTGACAGAGGACTTCCACCCACCCCGCCTCTTATCGAGAGCAACAGCCAGGTGGTATGCAGATTTGACCGAAAATAAACCATCCGCTGTCTCATGCCAGATCAACCTGTCCTCCATATTCCGCCGCGGCAGAGGGATAGTCTTAATAGCTCGACAGGTAGGGGGATCAAACCACTGGGCAAGTGTACGGTCACACCAACGCCCTTCCCCCGGACAAATAACGTCAGCTACCACAGGGTCTCCCCCTTCAGGCAAGATACAGGGGTTATACTGCAGGGGATCCAGCTGGAACTGCGGGATCCAGTTGGAATTCAACAGAGAAACCGACTGACCATTCCCGATTTGCCATCTCAAACCCTTTTCCAATAACTGACGCCCAAAGAGGATACTTTGCCACCCCCAGGAGGGCCTGGATCGGGCTGAAGCATCAAGAAAGGTCCCAGTAGGGAAGTACTTCCCTTTATACACTTGAGCCAAAAGGGATTGGGGCTCAGTAAAGATACGCCATCCGATTTTGGCTAACAGGGCCTGATTAAACTGCTCAAACCGTCGAAAACCCATCCCCCCATCATGCTTGCTTTTGCACATTTGCCGCCAGGAGACCCAATGAATCTTCGAATGGCCCTCACCTGCCCCCCACCAGAAACGAGCCACATGTTTATCAAGGAGACGGCACAGCGAGAGTGGCAATCTAAAGCAAGACATGACATGCAAGGGTAGAGCCAAAGCAATAGACTTAATGAGGGTCTCCTTAGCCGCCCAGGATAACGTTTTCTGTTTCCAACCTTTAAGCCTCTCTAATAATTTTTCCTCCAAGTACCGGAACGTTGCCATTTTCGATCGAGCGAAAAGCGTGGGAAGCCCTAGGTACTTATCGTGGACACCTACTGCTCCAACCCCTAGAATCGTAGCCAGGAATTCCTGATCAGGCAGCACAATGTTTTTACTAAAGCAAACTGCCGATTTGTCCAGGTTTACTCGTTGTCCGCTCAATTCCTCATACTCATTCAAAACCACAATCAGATTCTCACATTCCTGAAGAGTACCCCTCAGAAACAAGTAGGAATCATCTGCGAAGAATAAGTGAGAAATTCTGGGGGCACGAGGGGCCACTTTAACACCCTGGAGTTTCTTTTCCGTAATTGCCTTTCTCAAGAGGGCCGTGAATCCTTCAGTGCATATAACAAATAACAACGGAGACAACGGATCTCCCTGCCGAAGCCCTCTAGAGGAAGTAAAATAACCTGACGGTGTTCCATTCATAAGTACGGAAAAAGAGGCTGACCGTAGGCACTCAAGAATCCAACCTTGCCAAACAGAGTTAAAACCCATTTTATTCATAACCGCAAGGAGAAAGGGCCATTCGACTCTATCATAGGCCTTTTCCATGTCAACCTTTAGAGCCATGTACCCTTTCTTTCCTCGAGTTTTGATTTTCAAGTAATGCATCAACTCATGACCAAGAAGGATATTATCAATTATCTGACGATCCCGGATAAAACCATTTTGTCCCTCAGAGATGATAAGAGGGAGGATGCTTGCAAGCCTCTCAGCCATGATCTTGGTTATAACTTTGTAAACAAATTGGCACAAACTAATTGGGTGGAGCTGGCGCATAGTCTCCACATTATCCACCTTGGGAATTAAGGTGAGCCAGGTGTGGTTGAAACTTTTGAGCATCCGACTCGTCTAAAAAAAAGAACAGACTGCCGCAGTCACCGAATCCCCAACAACATCCCAGAAAGCCTTAAAGAATTTCCCCGTAAATCCATCAGACCCCGGGGCTTGTTTAGACCCCATGGAGAACACAGTTTTCCGGATTTCACTGGGTAAGACTTCGGCTGTCAAGGCATCGTTCATTGCAGGAGTAACATCAGGCAAAATGGGGAGATTGTCGACCCTCTCCGTCATATTAGGAACTTGAAGTTCAGAGGTGAATAGTGATTGATAAAACTCCATGGCAATGGCTGCTTTGCCCGGCTCCTCAGTAACCCAGTCACCAGCTTCACTACGGAGACCAGCAACAAAATTCCGTTTTCTCCGAACACGAGTAACCGTATGGAAGTAGGAGGAATTTTTATCTCCCTTTTTCAGCCATCGGACCCTGGATTTTTGTTGCCAGTATATTTCCTCCGCCTCCCATTGACGGCTAAGCTCAATCTCGAGCCGCCTCACCGCATCCCAATCTATAGGATGTACCAATTTGATCCGCTCAATCTCTGCCTGGAGGGTCTTGATATTCCGGAGAGAGTTTGTAGTGCCTGCCCTACTCCAATCATAGAGTAAATGGCGAAGTCGTTTGAGGCGCTCCCAGAGGCGGAACATAGGCGTCCCTTGGATTTCCTCTCGCCAAACATAGTTAACCATAGCCCTAACTTCAGGATTATCAGCCCAACGGGCATCAAACCGGAAAAGGGGCCGGGTGTTCCTGGTATAGGGCTTGTCCGACAGGAGAAGAGCACGATGGTCCGACCCCTGGTCAGTGAAATGCTTAACCAAAGTTTCCGGGAACCGATCAATCCAAGGGTGGGAGCACAGAGCACGATCCAAACGTTCACGAATACAGGCCACCCCCATTCGTTTGTTTGTCCAAGTGAACTGATCACCCTGATACCCAGGGTCATGGAGACCAAGGTTCTGGACAAAATCACGCAGGCCTAGAGATTGGATAGCATTCCAAGGCAAACCGCCATCCTTTTCACTCTCATGAAGAGTAGTGTTGAAATCGCCAATAACAGTATAAGGTAAATGAATGTTCTCACAAATCTCTTGTAACTGGTCCAGTTGGGTGGCACGAAGACCAAGGTTACAGCTAATGTAAACAAAAACCACCACATAAGAGAAATCCACTTCATTAACTTGCGTGCAAATACAAAAATTAGAATGAAAAAACACCGAAGCATCAACTCCGGGGGACCAAGCAACAACTAAGCCTCCAGATGCCTCAATCGCATCAACAAAGAAACAACAAGAAGAATCAAAACCTAATCCCCGCATACGACGGGAAACTACACGCCGACTCGATCGTGTCTCCGAGAAGAATACAAGATCCGGCTTATTGGAACGAACTAGACCTACAGCTGTTTGGAATGTGAGGGATGGTCCAATGCCTCTCACATTCCAGGCGAGAAGCCTCATTTAACTGGCTGGGGCCACTCGAGGCTGGCTTCCTCCACCTTCTCTAGTTCATCCATCTCTTCCACAAACTGTTTCTTTGGAATGGGAGATTCAGTAGTATCACCATCAACAGAATCCAAAGATCTCTTAACACCCCCGATAGCAGCATTACACATATTGGAGCCATAAACATTCAGGCCTAATTGGCCATCCTCACTCCCATCCAACTCCTGCTGCCTGGTTCGTTCCATCGAGCGGGGCTTGCGCACCCATTTCTTAACGGGCGAGTCATTCATACCCAACCCACTCTCGAAGGCCTGAACCACCTTCTGCACACGGCCAGCTTGGATATCCTCAGAGGGACGGCATTCGCCATGAACACGACGTTTGACCTCGAATGATAGATGGTCATCTTCAGAGAGCGTCGCATCTGAGTCCACTGGTGAGGAACTATCGGGGATGGAGCCTACCGGATCAGTCTTCTTCTGCGGAGACAAGCCCACATTCTCCGCCAAAATAATACTCTCCTCTTTATGCACCCTCGGGGCTGGGGCAACACCCTTGACCAATTTACGGCCGCGCCGAGGCTGATTTGCAGCAGCCACCACGGCTGGACAGTGTACTGAAACCTCGTTCCGATCCACCAGCTTGTCACCACGCAACACCCAGCCTTCTTGCGCCTTGGGTTGTCTCCCATTCTTCTTTGGATCACGAGGCCCCAAATTAGGCACAGTCAAATTCTTCTTCAAGGGAACCTCCTGCACCACAAATTCATCTTCGGATTCTGCTTCCAGGAGAAGGCGCCGACGTCGGGAGTGAGTCAAGCTTTGGCTGTCGGTCGGTGGAGCAGGGACTGGAGATTCCCGTCGAGCCCCTCTAGTCCTCTCCTTCTATCTGGAAATACGCACATCAGCAACAGAAACATTCCTGCCCCGTCGTTTATTCTCCTTCCCCGGTTGGCGGGGCCCAGTCGAACGGGAAGAATGGTTCCCCAAAGTCGGAACACTTCGGCCCTGGCTCCGGATCTGAAGTTTCGGGCCCTTTGCAATTGGAAATCGGAATGGGCTGCGACCCTGCTTCTGCACAGGGGGTTCTGTCGTCGTGAACGGATGAGTGGAAGAGCCCATCCACAGCGGACTCTCCTCAATCCGAGCCTTCTTTTCCAGGACCAGCTCCCGCCTCCCCTCAGCCTCACGATCGCGAACAGGAGCCTGGGCTTGGCCCTTCTTTGTCCGGATCTCCTGATTAACCCAAACCGTTCTAGTCGGGTAATGAGGCAAAGGATCCTCATCATCGAACAGCTGGCGACCCATCTTTTTGGTAGACATCTGCGGGCCAAACCGCTCTTGGCCGGAAGGCGGAGGGAACGTGCACGATTGACGCGAATGGCCCACTCTTCCACAATGATAACAAAAACTCGGTAAATGCTCGTATTTCAGGCGAATCCAAAAGCCCCCAGTCTCTTCATTTGCCGCCATAACCTGAGACCTAAGGGGTTTGGAAAAATCCAGCAAGACCTTCACATTGATGAATCGCTGGTCAGAATCCGTGCAGGAAAACAGCCCCACCTCCAAGACTCGACCAATCATGGCTGCCGCAACTTTGCGCCCAAATTGGTGGGTGCAGCACTCTGGTTGAACGTCCCACAGCTGCACGCGGAAGGGTGCAAGAGCAAGCTCCTCGAAAGTCCTTCGACTTATAGCAGGGGTCCATGATCGGAGGTGCAGGATTTTATCACCAAGGACCCACGGCGATTGCTTGAGAATCCAGGTTTTCGCCGCCTTAGTGGGAAGAATGAACTCAAAGAGTCCATGAGCAGCCACTCTGACCCGAATTCGGCCATGCCCCTGCCATGGGTTGTTCACCAGAGCACGCAACTCAGGGGCGGAGAAGCTGCGTTCAGTGAAAAGGCGACCAAGCAGGGAGCAATCATGTCTCACCTTCTCCGATTGAACGTCCTCCAGTGAGAACTCCACAATCTGGTCCTTTGCGATCCGAGACATAGTGACTAGCTGCAAAGAAGTCGGGCTTAGAAGATTAGTCGAATCCGTGGAGCAGAGGGGTGAGCACATCCCTGACCACGGAAAACGAGCCAAAGAGCAGGCAATTTTGTAGAGTAAGATTGAATTTTCCCAAAGGGAAGTGATCACAAGAGTACAATCAAAATCCGACGTACCAACGTAAGAGCCGTAATCTCGAGGATTCTCCCGCCTTCCTTCTGCCTCTAGCCGCGGATACAAAGAGCAACTAATAGATGATCTGCCTCGGCCAGGGCTAGCTCTTATAAGGTTTTCGCAGCGTAGGGAATCCTTAGTGAGTAAGAGGCCTGTTTGCAATGGGTCTCTTAGCCGTTGAGATTGCGTCTCCAACTGCCGGGTCGATTCTTTTGTGATCTTTAGGCGGTTACAAGACCGGTACCAGGAGATCCCGAATCCGATACGCAAAAACGAGAGTCTCCCCCCGCAACGACTCTGTCCTTGACTGCCGTCCAACTGAAACGGAGAATTAATCGTTTGCGGTGGTGATCGGACCTCCACCACCGGCCAAAGCCGGTCAGAGATACCAGAAGGATCATCGCCACACCTCTTACTGCTTCGGCTCGCCCCACCTCGGGGTCTAAGCTTGAACGATGAGGGAGAGCAAAACACATTGGTATCTTTTGAAAAATGTTTATAGATCAAAGAGCGGAGGTAGGGGCCAATTCCTTTATCCCTACCCAAATTGCACTCTGATGACACGGTATTTTGCCAGACGGACTTATTAAGGTGACTCACCGTCACCGCTGGCGAGGGCCGGAGAAGGAACTCCGGCGAGGATAGGGGTGCCTTGGTAGGCTTATCATCCCCTCCCGATTTACAGATCGCAGTCGCCCCATCACGGGGTCTAAGCTCCATCGGATCGGACTTGTAAGGGGCCTTCACATCCCATTTACGAGAATCGCCTGGCCCTGTTTTAGGAGCGGAGAGTTCTCCGTCCTTTTCCAGATCATCTGCCGAAGGCAGATGAAATCTCCACATGACTATTTTCGGGTGACGTCGTCGCTTGAGCCCAGGGACGTCTGGTTCACAATCCCCGGTGTCACGTCGTCTTTTTTCCCGGTGACTAGCTACTCGAGCATCTGTTTGAGCAGTGCGTTCAGCGAGAAGCAGAAAACATCCTGATTGATCAGCATCCATCATTGCTGATGCGTTTTTCGACATCGCAGAGCCTTTGGTATTGATTTGATTGGCAATGGACACTTCCAGCACCGCCGTGAAGACGTCGGAGAGAAGCCGTCCAACGATGCAGCAGATTTCCCAGAGAGAGGAGAGAGCTCCTCTCATTTTTTTTTTTTAGACTGAAATCTACGTGGGCATTGTTAGGAGGGTGTGAAAAGGGGATCTGATGTATGGCTAATATCGTTTGTTTTGCAGTCAAAGTGGGTTTCTGCAGAAAGTGGTAATAATTCAGTATTATATAGCCCTGAAGCAGTGAAGCATTATATTCTACTCCAGGTCAAATTTTCTAAGATTCTATATTTGGGTATGTTGGAGAAGACGTGGAGTCCATCCATCTCACCTAATTAAGCTGCTGCCTTGTGGTTTGCAGAGTGTAATACTTCTCTTGCTAACTGCTTTTATTGCAGTTATGAACATGGAAGTAAGGAAATGTAAGACGCCATTGATGATGATGAATAATATGTGATAAACTAACTGCTTGCTAAAATTCGAGTTGTTGGGAGAATGTTAATTATGAATTTCATATCATCACGGACACACGTAGTCTCAAACGAAAGCCAATTTACGATCTTGAAGCTTGCAAGGCCTCAACGTATATTGTTTTAAGATAAACCGTTAATATTGAGGGTTCGTGGAGATACGAACACACGATCACCACTTAAGTCAAACCACCTCTGATATCATGTTCACAAATAATTTGATCCCAATAAGTCGAGTTGTATTGTTTATCCTTACGATCATCACTTGAGTCAAACTTACGATCTCAATAGATTCAGCGAATTCATATTTTCATTAAAATTTTTCTTTTTTGTTGCTTTTCATATAATGGATTTCAATTTTCAAGATTTCAAATCTTTAAAATTTAGAAATATAAAATCTCTCATAAATATAGAGATTCGATATCTTGATTTATGATATATTGTTTATCCTTCTTATCATTTCATTTTCTATTTATCCCTCTAAATATCCATATCAATAAATTATCAATAATTCTCGGGCCACTATGGTTATTTTGATTAAGTAAAAACACGTCATTTAATATATTATTAGAATTCATATTTCCATTGAATGTTAACAATAATATTTACCAAATAATGAAAATTTTAATTTTTTTTCCAACAATCCATAGAGTTAGATTCTTTAGGTTGTTTAAAATCTAGAGATTTAGACTCCAATCCTCCAAAAGATCCCGAAGTGTTATGAGATTATCCACGTCAATGATATTTGGTGTTCTTCTGGCCAGATGATTTGTGATACGAATGAGCATGTTCTGTTAACAATTGGTTATCATCATCATGGGGGTGTCGTATCTATACAATGGGGAGCTAGTCATTGTTTCGAGGAGTCTTCCTCGAGCTATTTTTGAAGGTTATTCTGAGGTGGTGATCCGGCACCTCTGTCTTGGCCTGACAGTGTTTTCACTAAGAGGCCCCTCCTGTTCCAAGAGTGTCATTAAATGATTTCCATCGATTTATGGATGGAATCTAGTCAGAAACCTGTACATACGAAATCCACTATTTCCAGTGTAAATTGAATGTGAACGTAGCTTGTCTCTCTTTATTGAAAGGTGTCCTTACGATAGTTCCGCGAACTAGGTTGCCTATACAATACAGTGGCACGTAAAGTCCTATTTCTCTCTCCTCCAAAGTAGGGATGACAATTTTGCCTATACCCATGGGTTTTTAACTATCCAACCCAATTGAGTTGGGTATGAAATCCAAATAGATGGATATGGGTAGAGTTTGATGGGTTTGTACTCATACCCATTTACTTTGGGTTGGGTTGGGTTTATAACAAATGGATTTGGGTTTGTACCCATGCCCAAATACAAATTACAATTTGGTACCTAAACTTAATAGATATGCATATTTAGTACCTAAATTTAATTTTTTTTGCATATAAGTCCTCAAAATATCGATGGAAAATTACGTTTTGGTACCCAAAAAATTTGGTCTTACATTTTGGTACCTAAAATTTTCAAATTTTACAAATAGGTCCAATTTTTGCATGTGTAGTTAAAACACCCTCAAGTAAATGGATATCCATATCCAACCCATACCCATTTAGATTATGGAAGCAATATTCATACATTACCCAAACCCATATGTACTTCACCCATACCCAACCCATTATCAATGGGTCTACTTGGATTTGGGTATAATTACCCATGGATGGGTAATTGCCATCCCTACTCCAAAGTTAGTTTTCTTTGATTTTGTAGGTTGGGTGTACTAATGTGTAAGTTTGGAAGGGTTCCTAGAATGAAGGGTTTTTTTTACAATAGGTCATTTCCATTCAAATCAACGATAGGAGTACAAGCATAACCAAGTGCTTGACATTTTAGAATGAAGGTTTCTTGTTTAGTTATTTCTAACTTTTCTTTTATTATCTCTTGAACAAAAGAATGAAATAGAATTACACAAATGGAGCACTTGCAAATGTACAAGCTTGCATCTCAAATTTTCATTGAGGAGGAGTCAAGCCACGTGAGAAAATAAATAATAATTTTTTTACTATCTTCTTATGAATTTTTATTCACTTTTTTATTAAAAAAATTTAGATGGTAATTGCATTGCATATGTGGAATAATAATAATAATAAACATGAATAAAATTGCAGAAATATTAAGCTGACAAAGAACCACCACCTATAAAAATGATTTCGGTAATTACACTGATGTGAATGGATAATTAACCAATAACCATAATAAGGTCATAAACCAAAACAAGTGGGCTTGCTTATGCACTGATCTGCAGCCCCCTTCTCCAATTTGTTTGTTGTTTTGCTTGGTTCAGCCACCCTAATTATTAATTGAATCATCATACATTCCCAAATCCCAATTAGTTGACCACACGTGTTACAAAATCGCACGAGCTGATGTGGTGACCTGCTGGCGATTGTATAAACATTATAATTATTATTTAATTAATGACGTAAATTCAAAAGAACAGAGTTAAAATTCAAACAAAAATGTACACAGGCTGCCTGCCGTGAGAGTTTATAAAAGCAGGGGACCGATTGCAGAGCTTGAGCAGTAACCAACTAAAAAAAAAAAAAAAAAATCACGCAGCAAGTTCGAGCAAAGTCCATTTTGCCTGCATTCTTTTCTGCTTCCATCCAAAACCCATCTCCACAAGGTAAGCTTTCTCTGATTCTCTCTCATTTTGATCGCTTCTTGCTCTTCATTCTGCCTGCATTTCCCCTCCCTTCACTGGGTTGCTCTGTTTTCCTAAGATTTCCTCTTCCACTTTCCTCTCTGTCTATGTACTCTGTTTTTTCCCTTACCAGTAGTTAAAAACGATTGCGGCACGAGCTTGATTAGCGATTTAGTCTTTCACATGGGTGAATCGCGGGTAGCTCACCGCATATATATGAATTCCGCCGGCGACTGGCTCTGTTCTGCGTTAGAAGGTGTTTGGTTCCCTCGCCTCTTTCCATCTTTTCATTTCAGCATTGGAGCTTCTTTCTAACAGAGAGGAAAAGGGTTCTTCCTTCCACCCTACCGAAATAGCTAGCTAATTTTGACCTGCCAATTTCTTTTTTTGAATTCTCGCTGGCCGCTTTGCTTGGTTGCTCGCGAAGAAAAATACAAAACCCCTATGTCCTCTGACCTCCAGCAAACTGACAGAATCCCACCGCCGTTATCTCTGCAACTGGGGAGGAGAAGAAGGATCAATTTTTTCTTTTTTTCCTCATCGCTAACAGCCTTCAGTGGTCCCTCGATCACACGCTCCAAAAAAGTTTTTTTCATTTTCCGCCAAACTTTCACTATCCTTACGAACATCAAGTTATGGTACCTAATTCTACCCACAACTTTCTGGGGGGGAAAAAAGGAAGGCGAGATGTTTCCGTTTCGTTCATTGCAGTTCTGTATGGGCTTTTACAGGGTATGGTGTGATTTGGTTTCCGATTCACTAGTTAGGAGGAACGTTTCGTCCGTCAGTACCAATCAAATCGATCCTGATTACGACTGATAAGTGACAACTGATTTCTCGACAATCCCTCAAAAGGATAGTATACAAAACAAATAAGAGTACAAGAGTAAAATACTCTTAACTCAAACAATAACTGACGGTTTTCATATGTCGAAATGTTAAAGGGCTATGTAATAAGTGAACTCATACATATTGTACGCCAAGCGTACACTAGCATTGTCATGGTTTACTAGCTATTCAGGGGGCGGAACTACTTACAAGGAAGGGTGGGCCCTGGCCCCCCGGGAATAGTCCGGGCCCTAGAGCCTTAAGGATACTTAGATAAAATTTGAATAAGTAGGACTCGACCAGAACATTAGTTTCTATAATTATCATGTAATCCACTGGTGGCTAATCTAGTTTTCAGTGTGAAACATCCAGGTTCAATTCACCACTATCTCACATTTTGCTTTATTTTGAGTGTTTTCAATGAGTTTTAGACCATATTGAAAGAAAGATAGCCAAAACATTCAGTTTAGATGCGATTCTGAATAATTTTTCAATAATTTCAAAGAACGTTGTGTACTTTTAAAATAATTATTTTATTTACATTTAATTATTTTCGAAATCCTAGCTCCGCCCATGCTTAGCTATTCGCGGAAAGTGTTTCCTCATAGCAACTTGCTTATAACTTATCAACCTCTTGTGACATACTTTTGACTTTGATTTAACATGCATATAGCTGGATTTTCGTTGCTCTGACTTTTCTTCTCAAATGTACATACTTTGTCAAAGTAGATGATAAGAACAAATTGTTCTCCTAGGTCACGAGCTCAACGTTAAGGAGGAGAAAGAGAAAGCCAAAACCACAAGATGGAAGTACTTGTGAGCTTATTTAACAATATATTTCGGGTATTAGGCTTGAGAAGAGATTTAGTTTGAAAGTTTTGGTTGGATGTTAACGGATTACTTCGAACACGAACAATCGTCTAAAAGAAATGGAGTAATAATTTATATTAATTTTGATTTGTTATCCGAGGATCAATCAAGTTAGTTTAGTTTTGTGAGATTATAGAAAAATACAAATGAACAAATTCTAAGATTTATAAAAAAAAAACCAGACCACCTCAATTTAGGGTGCTATTATGTGACTTTTGAGACACTTGTTAGGTGGGCTTTCTTCTCGTAACCTCCTCTGGGCCTTTATGATTCTATCGATAGGTTTGATCCCCCGATCGGCCCAGACGGCCTACAGAAGATCCATTATTCAATTATTATCGCCCTCTTTTTTGGACCAACTCCCCCACCACAAAGCATGGGGTTAAGAAAATTAGGGGTGTACATGGGTCGGGTGGTTCGGGTTTAGTTATTTTAATCACCCAATCTATGCACTACGGTTTGAGAAATATCAAACCCAAACCCACCAAAAAAAATTTAAACCCTACGGTTTGTTTCTAATTGGGTTGGGTCGGGTTGGCGATATTTTTAAGTAAAAACCCAACCCAACATAAAAATATTTTATAACTAATTAAAATTTCAAACGAATGAACCGAGGTGAAAGGTATCAAAATTCACAAATGTTGTTTGAATTTTAATAAAATGTGATCTACTTCAACATATGTCTTGTTTTTTTCACAATATTTGTTGAAATAGGCTAAAAATGTTATAAACAAACGCACCCATAATATGTTATTCTATTAAAATTGTACACAAGAAAAAAGATTACGTGAATCATAACTATATTCAATTTATGTCTAAACTTTAAGTCGAAGAATGCATTAAATTAGGGAGACCATGAGAGAAAAACATGCCGAAATATCTTAATTTTCTCATAAGTATATGACTACATACGACATAAATATTTTTTAGATCCGAACTCATACTAATAGTTGGAACACGGGTTGGGTCGGGTTCTACGGGTTGTGTAATCCAAAATCCAAATCCAACCCAAAAGAGGCGGGTTGTACAAAAGAAAACCCTCACCCAACCCAAAACTTTCGTTTTAGCGATAAATATGGGTGAGTTGGGTCGGGTTGGACTGGTGGGTCAGTTTGCGGGTGTGTTTGTTCACCCCTAAAGAAAATCACACGAGCTGAGCTGGACATGCTGGCAATTACTGTAATTGTTATTTTATTGCTTACCAGACGTAAGAAAAAAAAAAAAAACAACAAAAGAATCCACAAAGAACCCAAACGAAACAAACAAAACAAAAATGGAGTACAGAAAGGGAGGGAGTTGGTTGAGGGCAGCTGTCGTCTGCATATAAATTGCAGGGTGCAGCGGCTGCGGAGAGCGATCCAAGTGGATTCGGAGAAAGAGAGAGAGAGAGAGAGGTAAAGAGCGAGAAGGAGCCGAGGCGATAAACTATACATTACGCACGCGACGCTAGCGAGAGTGAGCCGTGAGCGAGTGTGCGAGCGAGAGGCTCTTCTTGCTTATGAGATCCTACATATTAGCTTAGCAATCTTCTCAGCCACCTTTGTTTTTCGGTTTGCTTGATATCCAAAACCCACAAATTCGTCTACACCACACCACAGGTCGGTCAGCTTTCTTTCCCTCTTTTAGACGGTTTCTTGCTCTTCATTCTGCACTGGGCTCGATCTGCTCTGTTTTACGGAGGGGGAAGTGCTCTGTTTTCTTGCACCCGACTTTTACTTTTCTGTGAATCAGTAGGTAAATGGTTGTTGGTATTGTTTTTTTTTTTGTGTTTCGCAACCCATTATGGGTCCAGCATTGATTCTATGACCGAGGTAAGAATTTGATTTCTTACCGCCTTGTTTGGTTGCTGGGAAAAAAGGGCAGGCACGGTAAAAAGAAGGAAGGTCTCTGGGCTCTGACCTCTCATAAACAGACAGAAGGAACCGC
The DNA here is from genome assembly GCA_946122785.1 of Linum tenue. Taxonomy (NCBI): domain Eukaryota; kingdom Viridiplantae; phylum Streptophyta; class Magnoliopsida; order Malpighiales; family Linaceae; genus Linum; species Linum tenue. Next base: position 50,423,733 of record CAMGYJ010000009.1, read on the forward strand.
ATATGTGGATAAAAGCTAATTAGAAGTCAGCTCTCTGTCATGAATGCAACTTGGATAGATCCGTTTTTGTTGTTGTTGCTCCCGGTGGTCCTCGCCAAGAAAAAGTCTTTGATTTTTATCACCTTTTCCATGAATGATCAAGTTGTGGTACGGGAGGAGGAAAGCTCTTCCTGGGCAAAAAAGTTTCTGATTTTGACACTACCCTTTTGCGCTATGATCAAAAAGTTGCCATAGGTTCAGATGTTCGTTAGTTCAATTCATTCGTTCGTTCCAATTTGTGTTTCAGTTCCTGGCCTCTGGGGATCTGGTTTCTGATTCGCTGTGGGTTTAGTGGGGAACGTTACATCAGTAGGACAACAGGATGGTTGAACAGCTTGATTTCCTGATCTATTGACCATATTTTATTTTAATGCATATGCTCTATTTATTTAGTTTCTATAAGCTACGGTTGAGATTGTTTCCTCTAGCTATTAGTGATAAGCTACGTTACTTTTTTACTTAACATATAGCTGGACTTTTATTTTCCGAAGATAAATAATGCTTGCGCCAAATCTGCTTACGTAGGGTGTGCTGCTATTAGGGAAATTCATTTAACTTCAGGGTTTTGGAGCCTTTGTCCAGTATTTATCTTCTTAGTTCTTGTGCTGATGCTTGTGAATATCCTCCACAAACTTACACAACAAAGCTGTCTTCTTTGTTAGACAATTGTACAAGTTGATGAGGATGTGAAAAATGGTAGCTTGGTCCAGTGAAAACTGTAGGCTTAAGTTGATGTGGCCGGATGGAGATAACAATTATGTTTGCCAATAGTTCAGGCAAGAAGACCAACCATTAGTTGGCTTTCTTTTCTTATATCCCTTTTCTGGGTTTAAATCAACAGTATGACAAAAAGTCGTAATCTGTCGATTCTCTGCACCCTGTAGTAAACCAACCGACCCTTTGAGATGGCTCCATTGATCTTAATGACAATCTACTTGAGTGGTGATTGTGAGATTGCCAATTTGAAAGATTGAGCCGTTTTCACGTGTTTAATTTTCTTCTTTTGACTGTAGATTGAACCCATGTAAATACTATGCATTAAAAAATGCAGGTTATGGTGAGATTTCTCTATCTTGTAGGGGGGAAAATTAATTATCCATGATCAAGTTGTGGTAGGGAAAACAGTTCTGATCTTGACATTGTCCTTTGATCCATGATCAACTTGTCATAGGTTCGGATTTTCATACCTTCATTTGTTCTTTCGTTCGTTCCTATCTTGTTTGTTTCCATGTATGCGGATCTGGTTTCTGATTCGCTATTGATTAATTTAGTGCTAGCGTTTCATCAGCAAAACCACAGGATGATTGACAATCCATATTATAATCTCTGCTCTATTAATTTAGTCTCTATGTCCTTATAACCTACGGCCGATATTATAGCTCTAGGAATGACTGATGGAACTTTGATATAATTAACATATAGCTTAACTTTCACCTTCTGGACTTTTCTTTTCAAAATAAATAACTCAATTTCAGCCAAACCTGCTTACGTTGGTGTATTGCTAGTAGAGGTGTTTCATTAAGCATTAAGAGGATTTTGGAAGCTTGTGCAACATTTTCTTCCTAGTTTTTGTACTGATGCTTCTGAATATCCTCCGGAATTTTTATTTAATGCAAGTTGATGTGGATGGTGCAATGGTAGCTTTGGTCCAGTAAAACTGTGGTTTAAGTTCATTGGCTGGATGGAATTAATAATTATGGTTGCCAATAGTTCAGGTCAGGCAGAACCAGCCATTAGTTAGCTTCCTTTCTTGGATTCCTTTTGGGCTTGGTTGTATTAAATGAAAGGCTGTGTTCTTGGTTTAAACAGGAGCATGAAAAATGTCCACAAATGTCTCTGTAGTAAACCAATCTATCCAAGTGGTACTGTTAAGATGTCCAATTTTAAGGGTTTAGCCCCTTTCCCTTTCATTCTTTTGGCTGTGGATCGAACCCCATAAAACAGTATTTACTTTGCTTTGGAAAAAAGAAAGCGAGTGTCTTAAAGTATACTGTATAGTTACTGTGTCTTTTCTCCCTGATTTGCTGAATCCAAGATGAGCTGTTTTCAACCTTCATCATGCTGGATTTCCTGTTGTGGAGTTCAAGGTGAATTTCATATGTTATGATGTAGTGAAACTACATTAGCTTCTTGGAATGTATGAATCAAGGGGCTCATGATTTCTAGATTAGAAAAATATACCACCAGCAAGTTAACTATTGGTGACGAGTTATCAATTTCAGCTGTATCCAATGCTGCTTCTCTCTTTGCAGGCCCATTGTCCACTGAGACCCTTTTGCATGAGCCTACTTTGATGGGTTGCTTCCAGTCGAAGACGAATAAAGACACACCCGGTTACGAAGAGCCCATTATTCTTGCCGCTGAAACACCTTGTAAGTGGAAAATGTAATCTATTTGCTTCTTGGGGACTCCAGCCACATCCTGATCTTAGATTTTTAGTTAGATCCTGGAAAATATGGCCAATTCATGTAGGAAAGTGAAGGATTAACATCTGAAATATTTGCTTGCAGTTACTGTAAGTGAAGTAGAGGCATTGTATCAGCTCTTCAAGAAGCTAAGCAGTTCGATAATTGATGATGGTCTGATCCACAAGGTAAGGAAGATGGTTTCATATGCTGTGCATGCTCATTTGTGAGACTTTCCTGCTAGTACATAATATGGTTAAATGGATAGTAGCATCTCTAACAGTTCATCCCTTTCCCTGACCAGGAAGAGTTTCAGTTTGCACTCTTCAGGAACAGAAACAAAAGGAATCTTTTTGCAGACAGGGTATGCTGCTTCAATACCCTTTCTTTTTCTGATCTCAAGATGATCAATTAGTGTTATACTATTAAAATCTTTCACCTTGTACAATGATGTGTTTTCTTTCTTTCTGAGTTCTTTTCTTTTGTATCTTTTAGGTGTTTGATTTATTTGATGTCAAGCGCAATGGCGTAATTGAGTTTGGAGAGTTTGTTCGATCTCTTGGTGTTTTCCATCCAGATGCACCAGTTGAAGACAAGATTTCTTGTAAGTCTTACTTCTGTCTAGCTAGGAGAATATCTTGGTATGCACCCTTTACAAGACAAACCATTTGGAGAATATATATGTATGCCATTTCGTTTGTTACCTTCTAAGTGGAAGAGGTCCTTTTCTGCAGTTGCTTTCAGATTATATGATCTCAGACAAACCGGCTTCATCGAGCGAGAAGAGGTCAGCACTTAACTGTTAAATTTTTTCCTCGACCATATCTTGTGTCTTCAGTAGGAAGTTACTTTCGTCGCTTATTGTTAACTGCAATCCTGTAATCAATTGACAGCTGAAGGAGATGGTTTTAGCACTTCTGCATGAATCAAACCTGATGCTATCGGATGAGGAAGTGGAAATAATCGTAGATAAGGTAAAAACAAGGAAAATAAAAGCCCTCTTGACCATTGTTTTTTCGATCTTATTCCGTTTGGTCCAAAAGCTGACATGTTTGTTCTCTGGCAACTGACCACAGACGTTTGAAGACGCCGACTCGAAAAGCGACGGTAGAATAGACACAGAAGAGTGGAAGCAATTTGTGAAGAAGAATCCATCTCTTATAAAGAACATGACATTACCATACTTAAAGTGAGTTGCCTATTAGTCTCAGGAAAAAGGAAACATTTATGGGCACAGAATGCTCTCTGGTGCAGTATCTTCGATGTGATCACTCATGTTATTGAATGTTGTGGTGCAGAGATATAACGTTGGCGTTTCCTAGCTTTATACTAAGTTCTGAAGTTGAAGATTCAGATGTATAGCCCTTACATCAGCCCCACACCGAGACGGTAATGTTTATGGCTAGTTTCCATCATCAGCACGCAGCACTCCTGGATCGAAAGCAGTTAGCGGAGATGACAAGAGTGCACAGCAAGAACTTGCAGTTTTGCTGTGTTCATGGTGCAAATGCCTCTATTATGATTCAAGGTTGGGGTTGAAAGAGGGGCAATACCAGTGTGTAATTGTAAATATAGCATGTTTTCTGGGGGATATTAGTGTTATGTTCCACTTCCAGTTATGGCAATTTTGTTGTATAGTAGCTGTGCCGATCGTATGATATTCCCTGAGTTGCTAATGCTATATATTTGTAGGTTTGCTGCTTGGTGTTGCTTTGCTTCTTGCTGCATCCATCACAAGTTTTGGACTCAACCAAAAAGATTGTTCTTACTGAATGCTAGGGGTGGGCAACGGAAAACGGGTATTTGGGTATACCCAGATCCGTCCCGTTTTTTGAGGGTTACGGGTACCCAAATATCCGTAATTTTTTTACGGGATGGGATTTGGAATCATAAATTTTACAATGGGTACCCGCGGGTTACCCGTTAATACCCGTTTGGGTATTACGGGTACCCATACTACCCACCCATAGCCCAACCCCATTCCCCAACTCTAGCCCAATCCAAGGTCCGAGCCCAACTCCATCCCCAGCCATCCAGCCCAGCTCTCTCCCCTGCCCTCTCCCATTCGGCATGCTGCTGGTGGTGACTTTAGTTCAGGTTAGTGGCGAGAAACTTAATTCCACAGTAGGTTTCTATCTTTCCCTTTTCATGATTAGTTGAGATAATAATTATCTAAAGTGGTAGGGGTAATTTGTTATGAATTGGTCTTCAACGAAATTAGCTTTCTTAATGTCTTTGTTTTGATAATTCAACTGCTACAACTCTCTGAGAGCGGATCTGGTGACTAAGGGGGGCTGCTTAGTCACTTGGCTAAGCCCCCCTCAGCCATTGGATCCTTATTAATTGATCTAATGGTGGAAATAAGGGAAGGGATGATTAAATAATGAGAGGGGCAATTTTGGGATTATGAAAATTTTATTTAATTTTTTTTTTCTCCAGCCAGTCTTCTTCTGCGTATGATGGAAGAACGCCGCCCATGAGAGAGAGAAGGGGAGAACGCCGGCGATGATGGAAGATCGACGGTGCCGGCGACGACGACAATGGAGATCGACTGTGCCGGCGACGACGAAGAGAGGGAAAGGAGAACGAACGTACAGAGGCGGCGGCTTTGAAGAGAGAGAAAGCAGATCTCGTCGTCGGGAAACCAGAGGAGAGAGAGAGAGACAATGGAGAGGCGGCGGAGAGAGAGCGCCGGCGACAATGGAGGAGAGAGAGGCGGTGCGACGATGGAGAGAGAGAGAGAGAGGTTGCGATGGCAGTAGATTGAATCAGCGGCGGCAGCGGTGGAGAGAGAGTCGACGGCGGCGGCAGCGGTGAAGAGAGAGTCGTCTGAAGGAAGAACAGTGATTTGTATAGTTTGTATGTTTTGTAACATTAGTTTGTATTGTTAGTATTTTTGTACAAAATGTCAGTATGGTTTGTATGTTTTTCTTTGACAGTTTGTACTCTTAGTATGTTTTTCTTTGACAGTATGGTTTGTATGTTTTTCTTTGACAGTTTGTACTCTTAGTATGTTTTTCTTTGACAGTTTGTACTCTTAGTATGTTTTTCTTTGACAGTTTGTATTCTTAGTATGTTTTGCTTGTATTCTTAGTATGTTTCGCTTTGTATTGTAAGTACTAATAATTTGTATACTTTATATGTATTGATTTGTGATGCAAAAAACATTACAAACATGGTTGACAAAAATGACAAACATATGGACAAAAATAACAAACATTACAAACAATACAAAAGAAACCAACAAACATTACAAACAATACAAAATAACAAACATTACAAACATTGCAAACAAACATTACAAACATTACAAACAAACATTACAAACAGTACAAAGCATACTACACGTACAGAATATCACTACTTACAATACAGATTGGTAAACTTGTATTACAAACAAATGAATACAAAGTATACAAATCATGACATAAAAGTATACAAACATTACAAACATTGCAAACAAACATTACAAACATTACAAACAAACAAATGAATACAAAGTATACAAATCATAACATAAAAGTATACAAACATTACAAAATAACAAACATGACAAACAAACATTACAAACATTACAATGTATACAAAATAGTAATATAAACATTACAAACATCACGAACTCAATACTGTTGCCGGAAAATCATCCACCACCGTCTCTGGTCGCCGGAAAACTGCTCCGCCGTCGCCGGAAAAGCTCTCTCTCTCTCTCTCTCTCTCTCTCTCTCTCTCTCTCTCAGGGGAAGGGGAACGTATTTCCTGGGACAAAAAAATATGGTGGAAGGGGAATATAATATTCCCAGGACAGGAACCGACGATTCTCTCTTGGGACAAAAAAATGGTGGCCGCCGGAAATCCTGGACGGCGGGAGTACGCCGGAAAAGTTTGAGCGGCAGCGGGGAGGAAAGTGCCGCCTCTTTTTAATTTTAATTATTAAAATATAAAATAATCATGAACTATGCAATTACTTCATTACCCTTCATTAAATTGAATTAATTGGAGCCATTAGATTTTAATGAGGTTGAAGGGTTGAGATCAACTTAGGCAAGTGACTAAGGGACCCCCCCTTAGTCACCTGATCTTATCCCCAACTCTCCCTCCGATTTAGCCGAATGGTGTCTGTGAATTCCAGATTTGCCATTGTGAAGAAGGTTATCAGAAACTTGGTGATGTTTCTAAGTGTTAGTAGGAACTGTTTGTAGGAACTTTGTCATTCTAGGAATTTATGGGTACCCACGGGTACCCGTTATCCGTCCCGTACGGGTAACGGGTACCCGTAAACCCGTATGGGTTGGGATATGGGATGGAGTTTACTCTCCAAACGGGAATGGGTACCCGTTTCAAACGGGACGGGTACCCAAACCCGTCCCGTTGCCCACCCCTACTGAATGCTATTCATTTTCTGTTTTTCGTCCTTACGGCGAGACATTTCTCAGGATGCCAAACATGAATCTGGACTAGGGGTGGGCATAAGCTTCGGTAAAACCGAACCTAACCGAACCGAACCGAATATAAACCGAACCAAAATCGAATTAATGTTATTCGGTTCGGAATTCGAAAGAGAAAAGGGCATATTTTGGAAACCAGGGTCCTTACGACAAAACCGAATTTTCGAATTCCGAACCGAAAAACCGAATTATTATAATTGCAAGCTCTAAATGGTGGATTTTTATGTTTCTACTTATTATGAGACTTAAATATTTGAATCATGTTAGTGTTTTATGACTTATGGGTTGAAATGTTTGATTTTATCATTGATGATGCATATTTATTGTTTACATTAGGGGTGAAAAATAATTTAAAAAAGAGAAGATACAAGCTAACCTCACTATTTCGGTTTTGTATGAAAAACCGAACCGAATTATAATTCGGTTCGAATTCGGTTTGAGGTTTGATAGAATTCGGGGACCCGGTATGCATAATTTCGGTTCGATTTGAACCGAACCGACCGAATGCCCACCCCTAATCTGGACTGGACAATTTGTGCTCTATATGATTCAAGCCTGGGTAGGAAGTCTCCCACAATAATGCAAGAGCTCTTTTCGTCGAAAGAAATAGTACAACGATTCTTTTGTTATCATTCTTGAAATTCGTTGTCTTCTCCACGTAAACACCATATTGTTGAACTTTAATGGGTTATAGGTATAATATGCCCCTATACTATGATGCTTTATCAAACATGCCCCTCTACTATTTTTTACATCAAACATGCCCCTGTACTTTGTAAAAATGATCAAACATGCCCTTTTGTTAAAATTTTCATCCAAAAACCGTTAACCAAGGCCGAACTTTAGTTTGGGCGACACAAATGACTAAAATATCCATAATAAATTCACTTTAGAATTTTTTTGTTCTTTTGTATAATCAAATTATTCAAATAATTTCAATTTGAAAAGATCCAGGGAAATAAATCAGGGGACAAAACTGACATTTTCGTCCCATTTGCCGATGTCGGGTCATCTAAATCTTTGTTCAACCACGATTGACGATTTTTTCAATGAAAATTTTAACAAAAGGGCATGTTTGATAATTTTTTCAAAGTACAGGGGCATATTTGATGTAAAAAATAGTAGAAGGGCATATTTGATAAAACGTCATAGAGCATATTATACCTATAACCCAACTCAACTTTAATTCATAAATAGTTATGCAGATTAGATTCATGAGCAATAGTGACGATATTTATGCTTCCACTTAACAAATTATTATCTTGACGAACCATTTTATTTTATTGGATCTTGACGAACCATTGCTAGCAGTTGACATACAAAAAACAAAATTTCGTAGTATAGGGACATGTTTTGATGAAGTTTATAATTTGAGGACTAAAACGTAATACAATCCTTCTCTGAAAAGTCGAAACAATTCAGTGGGGGGTGTTTATGGATGAGCCAAAAAGTAGAGGAGCCAAAAGGTCAATAAACCTTTTGAAATTGAAGAGTGAAGACCCATTGCTCTCGTCGTCGTTGTTGAAGTCCGGCAGTCGGGCTTTGGGTCCGTATCAGCATCTCATTAGCTCATAGCTATCCCAAAGCTTCTTCTTTTGTTTTCTCTTTTCATCAGTAAGGTGAGCGGCGGCTGAAGGTGAAGGAATTGTTAGTCAAAGCTTGCAATTGGTTGTCGTTAATCACAGAGGGCTGAGGAGAGTGCCGCGGCGGTGAAGAATTTGTTTCGTCGAAGTTCACCATCGCCTGTGCGTTTATTCTATCTACTTGCTCTTTTTCCCCCCCTCTCTTGTTCAAATGGCGCATTGGGTTGTAGGGTTACAGTCCCAATTAATTTCTCTCCGCCATATCTATCCGTCTAAGCTTCAGCGATTTCCCTTTCAGCATCTTTCTGGGTTTGTTTTGGCTCAATCCACATAGTGATTGCTGTAGAAGAATCAAGTCGTGGGTGGTGGCTGGTGCTGCCGTTTGTGGTCATTTGGGCAATAGTTGTTTAACGTTCTGTCCCTCACAGTTTCAGTCAGTACTTTTTCGAGAATTCAGATGGATTGTTTCTTGCCCAATTTGGATTTTTGGTGGAGTTGTAAATGGTAGTTAGTTTTGGACTAGGCTACCAAAGGAATGATTGGTAGCATGAAAGGGTTTCAGTAGGATAAGTGGAATGTTGGACCAATTGATTATGGGAGGAGAAATGGGGTAGAGAGTTGAAGGGACTCTGTTGATAAAGTCGATTCATTTACATGAAGAAAAACTTCTTACTTGTCTACTCTAGTGATCCAATTGATTTGCTTATGATGGCAATAACTGCAAGCTCACCTGGGATGCCTTATGCATAGCTACTTCTTTCTCATTTCGATCATGACCACTGTTATCTAGACATCAATGGTTTTAGCTGATGCTATAGATGCTTGGTGGAGAACTACAAATTGTTATTCTTTCCCGAAAATTTGTTTTTCGTTTGAATGCATCATAACTAGAACATATTCTTGTCTACATCGAATGTTCCATATGACATATTAGCTGCTACAAGTAACATAATGCTTTTCTATTTTCTTCCTTGAGAGTTGGATGATTTTGTTTCTCTTTTCCTGATTGCTGAGTTGCCTCCGGTGATCTCATTTCTCAGGAGGATCTCTGAAAGATGCAGGCATTGGGTGATTTTAAGCTCCCCCAGTTTTTCAATTATCCACCGTACTTCACGTAAGTGTCTGCCTTTTCCATTCACTTATTCTTGCTGTATTCTACTAAGGATGGCTCCATTTACTCCATCTAGTCTGCATTCGTAATGTCTGCTAACTCCCTGTAGATAAGAACATAATACAGTTGCATGTCGAGGAGTTGCATAGTCGGTTGGGTTACTAAACATGGGCAGTAGATGTATATCCATTATGAATGATAATTGCAACGACATTGAAAGCCTCATTGGTCATTAAGAATGTAGTATTCATACAGGCTAATATATTTTGAACTGGCTAAGGAGAGTAGTAAATTAAATGTTTATCTGCTGTTCTTCTATGGGCAGAGCAGTTACACTGTTATCACCCTAGTTCTTGTGCTGACATATTATGGCATCCCCTTGCCTTCAGTCTGAAGAAGTTTGGGTAGAAAAACTTGTGGAGAACAGCATGTATTTAATAGTTTGGGTATAAGAAAACTAGTTCTTGTGTAAGTTCATACTATGGCCTACAATTGATTCTCTAACAGATGAAGAACATTGTCTTCTAATGACCACTTGTTATAGATACCTTGTTCCTTTCTGGCGGAAAAAAATAAAAAATAAACATGTGTTCCTTCTCCTATCCCTCCAATCAATTGTTCCTTTTCTTTTCACCTTCATGATTCTAGTTCAGGTTTCAATGAGATTGCATAGTCTATTTTCTTTTTCCTTCTTTTCTTCTATTGTTTTTCACATCATGGTTTTTATCATGAAGTTTGCAACCAGTAAGAGACACTCGAGACAAGCAGATTCAGCTCTGGAAGGAACTTATCCTTGACTACTGTAGAACCCAGAAGATATTTGTAATTGGATTAGAAGAAGAATTCCCTCTGTTTGCAAATCCTGCAATTGAAAGTAAGTGTTGTTCACTTGGGCAGTTTATATTTTGCTATTTGATTATATTGAACTATGAAGATTGAAATTACTACGTTGATGAATTATGAACTTTACATCCCAGTGGTTTGACACTTCTTGATTCTGATATGATAATAAGGGTTGGGTAATTTTTGTGTTTTTTTCTTTCTTTCTGTTTTTATCTAATTCTTGGTCTGGTATTGACTGGCAAAGATGCTCTGGGTACTAAATCTTGGGTCCTTTGTTAACTTTTGAAATTTGGATTCGTGCTGGCTGATATGCAATGGTAAATCATAGTCGTTGCATCTATTGTAGTGGCTTTTTGCTGGTTGCTTTGTTCCTTTAAATCATGGTTTGACACATTTGTCCAATTTGCTGTAATATTTTCCTTCCTATTGTTTCCTCTTCCTTTTTTGTGCAAATTAGTTTTAGTCACATTGTAAGGCTTGTGTTAACCTGCAGGATCTCTAAGTCATGAAGCGAGGGAGGCATTTCTTTCGGCATTGGTATCAGAAGTTTAGTACTTTTCGCTTACCCTAATTCTTTATTGTTTTCCTGCACTTGGTTTCCTTCCTTTTACTTACTATCTGTATGCCAATGAAGTATCTATCCTCAACTATGGTTTGACAGGCAGAGTGTCTCAATGTATTGGTTTTACTCAAAACAGGTCGTGCCGAATGGTTAGATAAAGGACATAAGAAATGTCTTCTTCTCTGGCATCGTATTCAAGATTGGGCAGATATTATCTTAAATTTTGTAAGCCAATCATGACTTCCATAGTAGCTATACACTCACTTGATCTCAGTAGTTCTTTTCTTTCTCAACTGATATACCTGAAAAAAATTTATCAGGTCAGAGAAAACGGCTTGGAGGATGGTGTTACAACCATCGAAGAGATGAGGTCTGGGATTGAATCACGAGGAACAGGTAACTTCAGTGTAGCGATAAGAAGTATCCCACTGCATATACATCCAATCAACATAGCTAAGTGATAATGTGAACAGAAAGGGTGCATAAATCATTCCCGGGTTGTTCCTGTGTACATAAGCTCCACCTTATAATTTGGTTTCCCCTATAACATATCTGTGAACTGATGGAAAAGTTTATTTGCCTATATTAGAGCTTCACGGGATTGATCGAACAATTCTGATGCGAGCACTGAAGCTGTTGGAGAACAAAGGAAAACTAGCAATCTTTAAGGGAACTTCGACTGATGACGAAGGTGTTAAATTCTCTGTCTAGCATCTCAGTCTGTAGTTGTAAGTTTGAAGGGATTTTGTTCTTGGTAGATTGGTCTTGTTGGTGATTCAGTACAAAGACCATTGATCATGAATAATTTCATTGAGTTGATGATTGTCGGTTTAAAGCTGAAATCCGCAAGTTCCAGATCTTTCATTAATCTCATTTACTTGTCAAATGGAGTAGGTTGATGTGCTATGTTGTTTGATGCTTGTAACCCAAGCTTTAGTTGATGCATGACACTTTTTTGCATCATGAGTAATTTTTCGATTTATCAAACTTATTCCCAATAGGGAACCACTAGATACAAATTGGAAGTCTTTTCAGGCAACCATATATACATATAAGAGAAAGGACAATGATTGACAAATAGTCAAACCATCGATAACAAAACTTTTTTCGTGATACTACGGACAACTCTTTGATACCCGTATGGCATGGCAGTATCCATGACTTCAACTTATAAAGGTGAAAATCATGGCATGAACCATGCTAAAAGTGAAGTAGAAAAGCAAATCCTAACCAATGTTAATTTGATTTCAGGGTAGCAATGAATGGTGGTTATGATGAGAATTTGGTCTAACCAAAAGGATGCGACGAATTCTCTGAAAGTGTCATTTAAATTATACATCCATATCTTATCCAACGAGTAGTTATGCGTGCACGAATATACCTGCAATAATACTTTATGACTTGAATAATAGATGACCCACCTTAACAAATCCAGCAAAATACACTCCCTATTGCATCTTACCAATAAAACCCAAGCCAATTGATATGGTGTTGATGCATTGTCCTCGTCCCAATCCAAAATAATTGGGTTAGTCCTATTCGTCCAAGTGAATGGATATGTGGAAAATGTTGCAAATAAGAACTAATTTTGTGTGTCATTCGTTATACATACATTCACTAGATTAGGGATATCTAACAAATCGATAATTATTAGATTTTATTTCTAACTAAGTTTGTCAACAAATTATAAATATAACTAACATAGCGATCATTTTGTTCATCTTAACGAAACTTTTCGTGAAAATTATGCATATTTGCAGCTAACTCTCTCGAATTACTTGTCCCTGTAATTATGTATCATCTTAGATGATGAATGGATTACAATGATTTCCATGTCATCTGATTAACTTGAGTGACTGACATGCTAATGTGGTAAAAAAACCAAAGTGGTGGTGACTATTGAAAGAAAACCAAAGTTCAGTGACTGATGTATCACTAAGCTCAAAGTTCAGGGACGTAATTGAGCTGCCAAAACAGAATTTCCCACCGATCGGATAATCCATCTATAATTCAACGGTATGGAAAAAAGAAACAGAGAAGAAGACCGAATCAGAGATCCATAGCATTTCCGATTGATCGCTTACAGTGACAGAATCCAGTTCCCTCACTTCCTCCTCAATCCATTGCACTTTTACATTACTCTTTCCCAGGAATCCCGTAATCTGCCATATCCCATCTCTTTCTTTTCTTTACACATTTCTTCTGCCTTTTGAGCTATTCCGCTTTCATGGCCGCTGATCGATTCATATGATTAGCTTTTCAGGTGGAATAGAAGTACTCGGAATCCATTTCTTCAAAAAGGGTCTTCTAATCCATCAGTTGGGAAAGCGAAAAGTTGCGATCTTGTCTTCTTCCTGGTTTGCTTCGTTGTCTGACTGTGATCGGATCCATGGAGTTATGCTCTCCTTTGACCGTCAGATAGCAAACTAGTTCGCCACTCACCAGGCTGCTTAGCGGGTAAGTTCGTCTTAGAAGTGGGGTTTCCTTGGCGTGATGTTATCTTTATTGCTTCTGTGATCTATTTTCCTTCGTTTCTGGTTCTGAAATCTCTGGAAATGTGGCTCCATGTTTATGCTTCAATTTATTGAACTTGGTCGATGGTCATTGATATTGTGAATAATGTCTTTGAAATCCATTTCAGAAGCAACACTGTAATTGACATTGGTTATACTGATCAAAGGTTTGTAAGTTTGCTCATTTGATCAACTACTCTCATGTTAATCTGTTGCAGATTAAACGAGAGTTTAGTGGCTTCGTGGATACTGTAATGCAATCAGCTGATGAGAGTGAGAACAAGAAGTTGAAGCGATCAAACGATATGCCTGTAACTGAGAGTACCAATCCACAAAACATGGACCACTCTATCTTCTTTCCGGTGGAAGAGATTGTTCAATCGCCTTTGCCTGGATATGTTGCACCAAGCGCGATCAGCTTTAGTCCGGATGATTCATTGATAACTTTCTTGTTTAGTCCTGATCATTCTCTCAATAGAAATGTCTTTACTTTGGATCTCAAGACTGGTAAGCAGGAATTGCTGTTTCGTCCCCCTGATGGCGGACTTGATGAGAGCAGCATTTCACCAGAAGAAAAATTGAGAAGGGAGCGTTCGAGGGAGAGAGGTCTTGGAGTGACTCGGTATGAGTGGGCCAAGTCTAGCTCGAAGAAGAAGAAGATTATGGTGCCATTGCCTGCTGGGGTGGGTTGGCTTTCTCTTCAGGTTGCTAATGCTGTAAATTGGGGTTTTAAGCCTGCTAATGGTACATCTTCCATTGGTGGCAGATTTATTTCCAAGAATTTTCTTCTTCGAAGCCTCAACTGAAGCTTCCAAGCTCACCAACTTCTCCCATCATTGATCCTCATCTCTCTCCAGATGGTTCCATGTTAGCTTACGTTAGAGATAGTGAGCTACATGTTCTAAATCTCTTGCATAATGAATCTATACAGCTAACTTCTGATTCCAAGGGCCATCAAGTGGTAAGTTCACATTGTCCTTGTTTTTTATGAGGTTAAAGTAAAACACCACTAGTCATCTATTTCTAGATGCAGGATAAATGGTTAAATAAGGTTTTAGTCCAGTTGTTAGTCATTGTGAAAATTACTGTTTTCTCATGAGATGTGACTACCTAAGCATGACAAAATATCTCTTACATTATTTTATACAATACTTTGGTCGTAAACTTAGAAAAGAATTCAAAATTTTGCCTACTGGCTAGTGTATCACATTTCAAGTTAATTTTTGTTCGATAAGGATGTGCTATTCTGTTGAGATTCTTTTTATTGTTGAACTGACGTTTCTATGTTTTCTTCAGACTAATGCTCTTGCAGAATATATTGCCCAGGTAAGGAATCATCCCATCCTTGCTTTTATATCTCTTAACCGATCACTTCTGCAAGTTTGGACAACATTTTGCTGAGGTTGTTGGGTTTAAATGACTACAGGAGGAAATGGACAGGAAAAATGGATACTGGTGGTCCCTTGATAGCAAATTCATCGCGTTCACTCAGGTCGATTCATCTGAGATACCTCTTTTTAGAATTATGCACCAAGGGAAAAGTGCTGTTGGTTCTTCAGAGGCAGAGGAAGACCATGCTTATCCCTTTGTAGGTGCTTCAAATGTGAAAGTTCGTCTTGGGGTAGTTTCTGTTGCTGGTGGTCCCATCACTTGGATGGATCTTCTATGCGGTGGAACAGATAATGAGGAATATTTGGCCAGGGTGAATTGGATGCATGGAAATGTTCTCGTAGCTCAGGTTTTGAACAGGTCACACACAAAACTAAAGATCCTGAAGTTTGAAATCAGGACAGGGAAAAGAGAAGTGATTTTTGTGGAAGAACAAGAACCCTGGATCAATTTACACGACTGCTTCACTCCCCTGGACAAGGGTCTCAATCAATACTCTGGAGGTTTCTTATGGGCTAGTGAGAAAACCGGTTTCAAACACCTTTATCTGCATGACGAAACTGGAACATGCTTGGGACCAATCACAGAAGGCCAATGGATGGTTGAGCAACTTGCTGGTGTTGATGAGGCTGCAGGTTTCATATATTTTACAGCAACCCTAGATAGTCCTCTGGAATCGAATCTTTATCGTGCTAAATTGTACCCGGATCATGGCACCAGAATCTCAGAGGGTCCTTTGAGATTAACCCATGGTAAGGGGAAACATGTGGTTGTTCTTGATCACCATATGAGGAATTTTATTGATGTTCACGATTCCATTGATTCTCCACCTAGGGTTCTACTTTGTTCCTTGCTGGATGGAAGTTTGATAGCACCTCTTTATGAACAGTCAGTCGCCATTCCAAGATTAAAGAAGCTTGAATTCGATCATCCAGAGATCGTTCAGATTCAGACAAATGACGGGACTTTATTGTATGGGGCTTTGTATAAGCCTGACCCAGTGAAATTTGGACCGCCACCATACAGAACTGTAATTAGTGTGTACGGTGGTCCTGGTGTGCAGTGTGTCTATGATTCTTGGATAAATACAGTTGATATGAGAGCACAATACTTTCGGAGTAAAGGCATCCTAGTGTGGAAGGTCTGTGAGTTCTAACTTGATTGCTCAAAATTGGTTTACTCAGTTTTCTTTTCGGTCATACTACCTGAATATGCATTAAATTTGTTCTTCCAATCCAATTGATAGGCAGAGTCATTTTTTCCATTCAGATTTAATCAATTTGTGGGATTTAGGGCGAATAGTTGTTAATAAAGTCAGTTTTAAGAAGAAGAAGAAGAAAAAACATTGTTTGTCTTACTTAGTAAGTGAACTTGTTTTATCAAGTCACTTGAGCGAAAATTCAGACACCAATACTAATAATGGAATTTGGTTGCTCCCTTCTCACAGTTGGATAACAGAGGAAGCGCTCGACGAGGGCTCAAGTTTGAAGGCGCTCTCAAATGCAATGCTGGAAAAGTTGATGCAGACGATCAACTAACAGGAGCTGAGTGGCTCATCAAACAAGGGCTAGCACAAGCTGGCCATATCGGGTTGTATGGATGGAGCTATGGAGGTTACATGTCGGCTATGATCTTGGCCAGGTTTCCCGACACTTTCTGCTGCGCTGTTGCAGGTGCTCCTGTAACCTCGTGGGATGGTTACGACACATTTTACACAGAGAAGTACATGGGGTTGCCTCTGGAAAACCCTAGAGCCTATGAATATGGCTCGGTGATGCATCACGTTTACAACCTGAAAGGAAAGTTGTTGTTGGTGCATGGGATGATCGATGAGAACGTTCATTTCAGGCACACGGCGAGGCTGGTGAATGGGTTAATAGAAGCAGGGAAACCTTATGAACTGTTGATATTCCCGGATGAAAGACACATGCCGAGAAGACACAAGGACCGTGTGTACATGGAGAATAGAATCTGGGAATTCATGGAGAGGTGTCTGTGACATTACTTATCGCCTGCAACCTGTTTATAGCTGAGTGGTGTTGTAAGGTCAGTAAAGGAGTTGCTAAATTGCTCACATGTATTAACATTTCTCTCTTTGATCATACCTCTTACTGTTGTTGCTGCCTGATCTGGAGTGAATTTACTCGATTGCTGAAGGTAGCAGACACTCAGGAACAGCTTGCAAGACCGTTCCATGTAGTATGTTGTTCACTGGCTTTTCTGGGTATTTGTTTTCAAGCACCCCTTTGTTATTGTTGACTTGTTGTACCTATTTCAGTATTTGGAGCAAGAAACCAATTTTTCTTTGTGTTGTTGTGGTGCCCAAAACTCAAAAGACAACTATGATAGTTGCTGCAGTAAAATTTAATCCAAGGGTTTTCACTGTCATGGAATGCTAAAGGATTACTTGTTACTACGTTATGGTGGTGGGGTTGGAATGAATTGGTCCTGTCTGATGTTATCAAGTGGTGGGTCCATCAAGCGTGGTTGTCAACCCGCTGGTCGACTCGTGGATTGGCCCAAACCTGGTGGGACTTGAATTATGGTTCCCGAGTTGGAGATTGCACGACGTCGTTTGTTTGTTAGATGTAATTTATATAATTTATAAATGTATGAATAATATAATATATTTTTTTATATGACTAAAGCGATCAGATCATAAACCCTCAATCCACTTACTCGACTGGGTTAACAGACTAAACCAAGTTGACAACCTTGGTCTGGTGATTTGCTTAGCTCTTTGCCATGTTGAATGACTAACTATACTTAACAAAAAAAAAAGGGTTAATACCCTAGTTTGGCCCGAAGTTTAGCGTAAGTGTCAGTTCTAGCCTCATTTTTCAAATAAGACATTTATGGCCTACTTTTGAAATTATTAGACAAATTTGGCCCAAAACTTATGTTGACCGTTAAAACTGACGGTCAACTATTTTTCCGTCAGTGACACAACATCCAAATGCCAAGGTGGATCCAAGGTGGCCGCCACATCATTTATTTATATTAAAAAATTCAAAAACAAAAAACTTTAAATAAAATAAAACAAATCCAAAAAATCAAAACACACTCTCTAATCTCCACCTAACTCTCTCCCTCACGACCCAATTCACTCTCCTCCCCAACCCAACCAATCGGACCCTAACATCACTACCGGAAAAAAAAGCCACCATACACATCTCCAGCTACCTCCGCTCGATCTCCCCCACCATCTTCATCATCGCATCCCTACCCATCATATCCCTATCCTTGTCGGGCTTGTGTCGGTGCCTCTTCCGCGAAGGTGAAGGCGACGGGGAGGGCTGGTGGCAGCGGCGACGACGACGGTTTGGCGTGCGTGTTCGGTCCAACGAAGGTGCGTCGCCATGTCCCTATCCCAGATCTGTCAATCTCGTTGCCGAACTAGTAGGCGATGGGGCAATCCTAGGGAAGAAGAAACAACCAGAGACAATGGCAAAGGCGGCAAGCTATTTTGGACAACGCCGGCATATCCTGGGTGGTGTCACCGTCGAGGATTGTCTCGAATCGGAGACGACGAGTTTGGCAAGAGCACGACGACGTTGGGTTAATCGGCTAACGGGGGTTGATTTGGCCATGTGAGAAGAAGACGGAAGTGCTGGGTTTTGTTTAGGGTGGGGATTTGGCCATGGAGAAAGAGGGGAGAGGGGAAAGATGGCGATGGAACCCTAGCAAGGGATGGGGATTTCTGGTCCATGGTGTTCTTTTGTCTTGGGGAGAAGACAATGGAGAAAGAAGATAAGGAAGGGGAAGGGTCCTCGTATCCCTTTTCTCTGATTTTATTTTTTTATTTTCAGTTTTTTATTTATTTTAAATAATAATGAGGTGTTTTGGTAAAAAAAAAATTAATAACGTGTACTTGTCTAGTCAGCACAGTATGCTGAGTCATGGATGGAGATAACAATTGACTGTTAATTTTGACGGTCAACATAAGTTTCGGGCCAAATTTGTCCAATAATTTCAAAAGTAGGCCATAAATGTCTTATTTGGAAATTGAGGCCAAAATTGTCACTTACGCTAAACTTCGGGCCAAACTAGAGTATTAACCCAAAAAAAAAAAAAAGGGTTCATGTCCCTTTTTATGATCCCAGGAAAAAGAAAAGAAAAGAGAGCTCATAGAACAGAAGACAAGAAAAGCTCAATACAACAGTATTGAAGGAAAAAGAGAAAACAATAGAGGCTGTAGAAGAGGCAGGCTAGATAGGGAACCGAGGAGAAAAGAGGCAAAGGCACATTCACAGAGAAGTAGGCTCTGCCTGCCTAGCTTAGGTAGATAGAGAGAGAGTTTCCAGACAATACATACAAGAACTTTCCATGGTGTTTTTGGTGTACTACTGAAGAAGAAGAAGAAGAAGAAGAAGAAGAAACCGAAGAAAATTGTAAAAGATAAAGCTTGTTTCAGGCGTCCCCACCACCATTTGTCCGTGCGTGCTGCCGCCTGCCGGTGCCGGACAAAACTGCCGGACACCGCCAATAATTCTAGAGTCAGTGGACCTCTGGACTTGTGGGTGTAAGTGTAAGTGTAATGTGAACAAACACCAAACCAGCCACAATCTCAAAACCTCATCATCCATATCTTCTTCTTCTTCTTCTTCTTCTTCTTCTTCTTCTTCTTCAGCCAACAAGCCTCCTGAGTTCTTATCCTTGGTTTCACATCATCTTTTCCACCCTCTTCCTCCACCAAGGCCCCATCAGTCGCAGTCATGATGATAATCCTTCATCCATGTGTATGTTACTTCGCTGGTTTTAGGCTTTTAGCTACATATCTTCACCTCTGCACTTTTTCATCCTAAACAAACCGAAAAATATGAGTTTGATAATGACTCAGTAACCGGACGTACATATCGGCTCTCAATAATTCAAAACATTCAAATCCAAGATGGAATTTGATTCCTAGTCTTCTTAATATATACAGCAAGAATGCAAGCACCAACCAAGATGAAATTAGATTTGTGGTTCTTGTGCATAATTGTAAAGCATGCAACTCAGCTTCTTGGTGTTGGAATCACAAATCTCTCCTGGAGTTTAATCATATCACTAAAGAAGTGGTACAGAGTCGAGTAATTTGTTTTTCAACTTGGGTTCTTCTAAGATTGATTATATTTCTAAGATTGACGATAATAAACATGTTATGAAACAAAATATCTTCTCATAAAATACGTGAAATGTTTAAGGCCATGTAGTGCAGCACATGAAGGCAGAGAAAGAAAACTGGAAAAGACACAGGTCAAGTCACTCAGAAGCGCGGAAGCCATTTTTTAACAGGAATGACATAACTCTACCTAACATACAGACACAAAATGGCAGCTATTAAGCAACTAGAGCCTAGGATTAGAATGACAGTTGATTTTTAGGAGAACCCATGAACCATGGCCAAGTTTAGTTAACAGGTTCTCCTCTTTGTATCCTTACTTTTGGAGTTGTGGTGGCTCCTCTGCATCCTTACTTGTGGTGGTGAAAAGATTCCAACTTGCTGCGATAACTTTGTTCCAGTGACCTGCAAGCAGAAGAAGATAGAAGTAGTCAAGAAAGGACGACAGTACTTGAAAGAGGTAGCCAAGTTGAGGCATTGGGAACCAAATAATATAGAAGCAAGAGAGCGGCTTACTATGTCGGTGTTTGTTCTCTTGTGTACTTAGGTAGTTCTGTTATGCTGTAACAGATTCTGATGCCTTTCTCAGCTCAGCAATTCCTTCTTTAATGTGGTCCAGATGCTCTGCAAGTCACAACCATGTTAATAGAACAAACCTAAAACATAGTATCTGAAATGCATCTCAACTTGAAGCATTGAACTTACAGAGCAGTGCAATTTTAAACCAGCATAAAAATGAACGAAACGAATGAACTAACTAGTTCATGGAGGGTTCAGGGCTAAACCTTGGATAACTACAGATCAGCACAATTGCAACCAGTTGGCATAGACGGCAGTAGAGCTTCTGATGTCTTATGGCCCCTCTTAAGATTCCTCTGGTCATCCATAAACCATGAACTGTGCCTATATAATTTCCTTCCATGGAAAGGGACTCCCTGGGGACTTGAAATCATATGTAATCCATTAAGGCGTTGTCGTTTGCTTCAGAATCATTCTACAGCAGGGAAGAAAGAAACTTGGATATATATTAGACTAGAAAGTCAACTATTACTGCGAAAATCAGAAGAACGTTTAAGCACGAGTACCTCATAATATGATATTGACATGGGGAATCATGGTAGGTCTAAATGGGCGTCATGGCTGCTGGACGACAATATCTACAAGGGAAGCATGCTGTTGAGCATTGAATAAAGCAATAATGTATATCCACAAGAGCCACAGGGCATAATGGAGAATTGATTCAAACACACATACATTGAAAGTAAGTTCTTTTATCTGAACAAAGATCGATATGTTAGTAATCAACATTTAGATTGACAAGTATAATGCTTGCTCTGCTACTCCACGGAGCTGAGCACCCTCATGAATCCTTCTACTTGTACCAACATCAAACCTGTTGACGTTGATCCAATGAACTCCCACTCCAAGTATTTCATCAACCAGCCCAAAGATCAAATCTTCACATAGCAACGAAGAAATCACATGCCCCTCCAATAATCACACAGTTTGGCCAACCAATAGTGTACTTTGCATTCCAAATATCAAATCTTCACATAGCAAATAGAATTCACATGGGATTGATTATCAGCAGAGACATGACTTACTACTTGTATTCTCCTTTTTCCAAATGGTAAGCAAACCTGCTAAACCCACCACCTTACAAGCAGAGGATTTGAGGTTGCCTCCGCTTGTTTGGAGACTATCGCAAGAGTCAGTCTCACCACAATATCAGATTCTAGCAAGAGGAAGCTGGTTCTGGAAATTAATCTTGCTAGATCTCCATCTGCTTGGTAAATTTCCAATCCTCTTGATTGGACGAAATTGCTGCTCTTGGAGGCTGTGGATCACTACAAATCCTTGCTAAAACGGTAAAACCTCCTGTTTTATTTTGTACAGAAGGAAAAAGAGAAAACAAAAGAGGGCTGCAGAGGAGGCAGCGACTGGTGAGAGAAGATGGAGGACACCTCGGGAACCGAGGACAAGAGAGGCAATGGCACATTCACAGAGAAGTAGGCTCTGCCTGCCTGCCTGGCCTACTTAGAGAGAGAGTGAGAGAGATTCCATACAATACATACAAGGACTTTCCATGGCCTTTTGGGTGTACTGCTGAGGGAGAAGCAGAAGAAGAAACAAAAGAAAAATGGTAAAAAGACGGAGGTTTTCTGCGGTCAGTCGTCCCCACAACTTTTTGTCCGCGCTGCCGGACAAAACTGCCACCACCGCCAATAATTCTACAGTGGACCTCTGTAACTATGAATGTAAAATGCAATGCGAACAAACCCCAAACCCACCACAAACTCAAAACCTCCTCATCCCCTCCATTTCTACTTCTCTTCCTCTTCTTCAACAGAAATCTTCCTTAGTTCTTATCCTTGGTTCCACATTTTCCTTTTCACCCTTTCTCCCCCTTCTACCTGGCGAAGTAGATAGTAACACTGTAACAATAGTCTCCTCCTTCCTGTTCCTGGGCTCCAGAGAGCTAGCTGTACAAGTATTAAGAGTACTGCTGCATTCAGTAGTTCTTCTTCAACAGCATTTAATACTTGCAGTTTTGAAACCCCCAACCTCCTCCCCACCTGGCGGGGAATCCACACCACAATCTAAGGAATATTTGTGCATTTATATCTCCAAGTAGCGGGAGTGCTTGTGAGCTGAAATGGGGTCTTCAGAGCTTCTCCTAATGGGGTTGCATTTATTGCTGCACCTCTTCTTCTGTTAGCATCACAATGGGAATGTTTGCTTGCTGCATAGTCCTTGAAATTTAAGGCTTTGCTGGTTGGGTGGGTGGATAGCTGCTGCTGCAAAAAAGAAAAACCAAATAAAAGAAGAGGAAATGGAGAGGCTCCTCCATCTCCACCAAGGCCCCATCAGTCATAATGATAATCCTCCATGTGTATGTTACTTTGCTGGTTTTAGCTACCTGTCTTCCCCTCTGCACTTTTCTCTTCCTTGCAACAGTTCCTTAACTAGGGAAATTTCATCAACATTCCTTAAACTAGTTAAGAGTACCTCATTTAATTTTTTGCTTCTCTGGCTCCTTCCATCCTCCTCCACCTCCTGCATTTATTGAATCTTCTGTTGTTGTTTTTCTGGAAATGCTAAGTATAAATCCCATTCCATCCCATGTCAGTCAAGCTTTTCCCTTTTCCAGTTTTCCTCACCTGGGTTCCAATGCCTGCAAAACCCAGCTCATAAACATGCACATATTTCCTTCTTTTCACCTGCTTTGTTTCTCTGAGACATTTTTTCATACAGTTTGCAGGCGACCCGTATCTCGAGTGCTTAGAGCAGCAGATTGCAACCACTGCAGCAAGTTTCAGATTCCAAGAGCGGGGGGAAGAGCGAGAAGCAGTTCTAGTTCAAACCGCCGAGGAAGAGGAAGAAGAAAGACAGTTGTACCCAGCAAGCTCCCCCAGCTTAGACGACGACACAATGCCGTTCCTTCAAATGCTTCAAACCGTCGATAACTATGGAACTACTTCGCCGGGGCGGCCACCATTCCCTTTCTTCAGCTTCCGAGAACCCAATTTCCAAACGCTCCTCAAACTCCAGCACCTCAAGAAGCTGCCATGGGATGTCAACAACAATTTCTCCTCTTCCTCTTTTGGCTGTTTCGATTCCGCTGAAATCGACCAACAACAACCCCAATTAGTTCCCCAATCTCAAATGATAGAGCTAGAGAGCTGCAATGTCACTCACGACTACCCCAGCTTCGTCGACTCTCCCGTCAAATCCGAAACCCGAGAACTTCCGCACCATCACTCCAGCTCCTGCCCAGAAGGAGTAAGCCCCGCCGGCGGCGAGCGAGCAGCCGGGCAAGACCGAACCGTCGACCCACCAAATCCCAGCTCCGCTCCTCTTCTTCCCTGGAGTGCTACCAACACCGAAGAAGCCACCAGAAACTCCGCGAAACCGGCCGCCGATGGTTCCTCGACGGCGACGAAGAAGGAGAGAAGGAAGAGGAAGAGAACGAGAGCGGCGAAGAACAAGGAGGAAGTGGAGAGCCAACGGATGACCCACATTACGGTGGAGCGCAACCGGCGGCGTCAGATGAACGAGCACCTCAACTCCCTCCGCTCCCTCATGCCGCCCTCCTACGTCCAAAGGGTAGTTTTCTCAATCCCTAGTTTCGAATGCTCTCATCTCTCCCCGATTATGCAACGCAATTGCACTGACGAGATTTTGGGGATTTTTTTTTCCAAAAAGGGGGATCAAGCGTCAATCATCGGAGGCGCAATCGATTTCGTGAAGGAGCTGGAGCAGCTGCTGCAGTGCCTGGAAGCGCAGAAGAGGATTCGACGAGACGCCGCCGCCGCCGCCGTGTGCGAGGAGGAGTTCGCGGCAGCGCCGTCATCGGAGGCGGCGGAGATAGAGGTGACGGCGATACAGAACCACGTGAACTTGAAGGTGAAGTGCGAGAGGAGAGGGAGAGGAGGAACGAGAGGGCGGCAGCTGGTGAGAGCCATCGTCGCGCTGGAGGAGCTCTGCCTCACCGTCTTGCACCTCAACATCTCTTCCTCCGCTTCCACCGCCTTCTACTCCTTCAATCTCAAGGTAATTATTAAAAATTAAAAATCCAATTTAAATTAATGAAAAAACAAAAATTCCCCCTTTTTTTGAATTTTGATTGTCAAACCGTATTTTATTGTTCTGAAGGTTTGACTTGATTCCCTTTCTTTTCAATCCCAAACTCCAACAAAAGCCTGCGGCTTGTCTAGTCTGTAAAGTTTCAGCCATTTTTACTGTTCTTTTTTCCATGGGAGATTCCACTGTTCAACAATTTTTCTCATCGTTTTTTTTCGATTCGTAAAAAGTTTGATCGAGTGGTCGTAACGTGTTCGATAAGACGCTCGCGCGATAGCGCGTTATCTTTTCTTCGTCCTGTGTTAATGGAAAAATATGTTGTTTGGACGATGCAGATAGAGGAAGAATGCAAGCTGGGATCAGCAGATGAGGTGGCAGCAGCTGTGCATCAGATCTTCAGCAGCATCATCAACGGCTAGCTACCTATATTGGCTGATCAGTTTTTAATATTTTTAGGGCAAGTCTGTAGCTGAATCTGTTGGTGCGTAGGATTGAGACTTGAGAGTAGAGTGTTGTTGGTTGAGTGTGGGGGAGGAGAAAAGAAAGAAAAAGGGGCACGAATTCTGATGGGGGGCTTTTATTGGTTTTTGTTTTGTGATGGGATCATGTTAACCCTACGTGTGCATATTCATTCCTTGGTTCTTGTTTTTACCTTTTTTTTTCAATGGATTAACGCTTGACCGAGTAGAGGCGAAACTAAAATTTTAAGAGTCGGTGTGGGTAAAGTATAAGGACCTATTCATCATGAATGTTACTAGAGAGGTGGGGGAAGGGAATCGAGCGTTGTTTCTGGAATTCGAATATAGAGGCTTAGAGGATGATTATCGACCACAGCCGCATTCGCAAGATTTTCCGGATTGAATATAGGTATTGAGGGAAATATATCAAATAATTAGGTTGGAAGTTAAGAACATATCGGTTTAATTTTGGGGATTATTCCGTATTTGAAATTGCAAGATTGAGATCAATATATAATGAACTATTAAAAAAAATACAGTTAATTAAATATAGTCCACAATGTTTGTGAAACCATACTGTACGAGCGATCCAACAGTATAAACATCGTATCAAAGTCTAAACCTAAAAATGATGTTTATTGTTTAGGGATATTAAATCGTTGAACCATGATCATGGTTAAAATACTTTGCAACAAAAAAAATTGGTAGGGCATATGGGACCAGACAATTATCAAAGGATGCCCACACTGATGGAGGGAAGCAATGATGGGTCTCTTTTTATATTGACCTTGGGGAAGGGATGAGAGGTCCTTTGTAGATATTGATGTATCATCATTCTGACCCTCCTCCTTTTCTCTCTCTATTGTCCACTTTTATTTTCAAAACAATACTCAATAGCAATAGTGCACTAGTATCTAAGTGAAGGAACTAGAGCAAGTTTTTGGGGATTATGTACGGCAATATGACCCAATTTAGGTAATTTCTTCATACAATTATTAGACCATCTCCAACAACTAACCTTAAAAGCCAAAAATCCTAAAATACTTCCTCCAATGGCAATTGGAAAAAGCTAAAAAGCCAAAAAAGCCAAAAATTTCAGCCAAAAACCCATTGGAAAAAGACAAAGAAAGCTAAATGTGGGTTGGGAGCTGGCCCCACACTTTTCCACCTTCATAACCGTTGGAAATTGAAAAAGAAGAAGAAAAAAATCTATTTCAGTCACTCAAATAATTACCAACGGCTCTATTAGCCCCTAACAGTTCTTTTTCACGGATTTCTCTATAAACATCATGTTTAACAATAATTTTTTTATGTCAAAATTAAAAAAAAAATATATCGAAACATTCGTATTAATTAATTATTTCTACCTATATACAAATAATCTATAAACTATCTAATTAAAGTGATGAAACCTACACTAAGCTAGATTATCACAAAATGAGAAGATTTGGCATTCTAGCATTTTGACTTTGCTTGTTGGAGCAAAAACCACTTTTTGAGTGCCAAAATGCCAAATAATTTTGACATTCTAGCATTTTGACATTTGGTTGTTGGAGATGGTCTTATGATCATATGGGTGTCCTTACCAATGTCATTGTCCCCCCTCAATGGCATTCTTCTGTTTGATTCAACGGCAGCAGAAGGTTAGTTGAAGAAGTTTCTTCTATGGTAGTCAAAGAAGTTATCAACACACTCAATTATGGTGCTCACACGTTCCCGTAGTGTTTCGCGTTTGTTGGATCGAGAATAGATGATACGCAACCATCAAATAGACGCGATGACATTTTTTTTTAATAAAAATGACATTACGTCTATCAGACGGTTATAAAAGCATATGACTCCAATCCGAAGGACGCATAGCACCGTGAACGCGCGTTTTCACATATTTCATGTGAGCACAATAACAAAATTGCAAGAGGGTCGAGTCCAGTGGAAAGTTCACAAACATTATACAACCGTGGCCAGAGAAAACGAAAATCCAAAGGCCACACAACTAACTAGAAACCCAAGAAGGCCCAGACAAGGAGCCCAACAAAAGCTAAGGCCACGTTTAGTATAGTTTTGTTGCTGTTGTGGTTGTAACATGGTTGTGTAACACAAGAGAAACCACAACAACATAAATATAGAAAACAAAAACATGTTTAGTTCGTAATTATGAGATATCTTGGAAATCGGCAACAAGAAACATAATCGCGTTTAGTTCTTTATAACAAAAAATCAGAACATTTCTCAATATACAGCAAAGGAAACATGGATTGAGCTGCTGGGATCAAAATACCATTTCCAAAATTATCTGTGCCAATCGAAAGAACAATTTTGAAGAATTGGAAGATGGCTTTCCTTGAGCAACAAATGGATCACCAAGAAATAATTTGTTGGCTTTAATATCTGGTTAAAAGAAATGGAACCACAAGACATATCCTATAGAACTGTAAAGTTCAAATCCATGAATGCCATTGGGTTCGTCATCCTCTGAAATCCCATATCTTCCTCCGCCCTCGGCTTCCATTACAAAAGAAACGATCTGGTCAGCGACGACTCTTCCTCCTTCGACATCCACGGCCAACACAACTCCACCTGAGAAAGCCGGTTGGATTCGTCATTTATTTGTATTCGATCGATGGTGCAAAGAGGGCGATGGAGAGGACAAAGGCGGCGGGCGAGGGAAAGGGACGAGCGGCCGGCTGTGTCGTCGCGCGGAAGAGAGAGCGTCGGCTCTGTGCCCAGCGAAGAGAGGAGTTCTCGCGAGGGATAGATCAAGCCGACAGCAAGGGAGTGGTGGAGTACTTGAGGTTGGGCGATGATCTGGGTTCGTCCTTCCCCTCGAGAGGGAGAAGTCGACAACGGCGATTTTGGCTAGAAGGATAATGAGATGTCGACTAGGGTTTGCAAGTGGGTTGGGTGTTAAAAAGGAAAAATTGCTTTAGATGGGATTCAAACTGATGGGATGGTTTAATGAAATCAGACTCCCAACCAGGGAAGAAACCCGTGTAAAACAGGTATAAAAATCATATCCAAAGCAATAAATTATTTTTTTTTTTATAAAGGTGAAATCAATTAAAACAGAAGACAGAAAGAAAGAGGAGTACAACGCAAACAGATACAAGGCATGGCAGCCCCCAACCATACAGGCTGGCCACCAGAACCAGCCCCCCCCCCCCCAAAAAACGGAAAAAACCCTCCGCCAGCACCCAGAGAACCCCCCAAGAAAAAACCAGCAACACCCGCCAGCCCAAACGAACGACGCGGGGGGGGGGGGGGGGAAGCAAAACAAACCAAGCAGTAGCATCCAAGACAAAGACAAAGACCACGACAGCACTATAAAAACCCAGAATCCCACAAACCAGAACAGTTCCCAGCACATCCGAACAACCGAGAGTTATGCATCGCCAGCTCTTGGGAGGATTCTGTTTTTCAGGATACGCAGCCAATCATCAGCAACCAATCTGTCAACCTTCTTATGAGCGCATAACCATTCCGCCATGCTCCTGCCAATTCTGACGCAGGTGACGACAACTGTCTCCCTAGCATCACTGAAAACTCTATTGTTCCTTTCGAGCCAAATGCGCCAGCAAAAAGCATGGATGAACACTTTCGAGCACCACTCCTGCGGACAGGCTGGGGGTTTTCTGCTCCAATTTCTCAGAACAGCAGGAAGATCCAAGGCCAGGACCGCGGGGAGCTTCACAAAACTCCTCATGATTTGCCACACGCTGAGCGAATACCTGCAAGTCAGGAACAGGTGATCAACGGTCTCCTCCTCCTCGCAGCACATGACACACCGATTTGGCAGCAACCACCCACGTTTCTTGAGATTATCCTGCGTCAGCACCTTATTGTGATAGGCCAGCCACAGGAACACGCAGACTTTGGAAGGGGCATCTTGCAGCCAAACAACATCAGAGGGGAACTCGGGACTCAAGTTGAGGTGATCCTTGAGCAAATTCTCGTACATGGACTTAACATGGAAGCCGGTACACGGGGACGGCTCCCAAGTAAGTCTAACCGGCCCTGCAGAAAACAGACACGGGGAAACAGAATGTAACAGGTTAAACAGCTCAACTCTCTCACGCTCAGCCCCACCCCGAAGAACATGACGAAGGTTTAACTCCCAAGAAAGAAACCCATCCTCACGATGAAGGACTTCAGCAACTTGACAGCATGACGACTCGGCAGCAGCGAATACCCTCGGAAAGCTCTCGGCCAGCGGAGGTCGACCCTTGATCCAAACATCAAACCAGAAAGACGCCCACGCTCCTCCCCCGGGATCCACCCATGCGAACTTCCAGAACTCCTTCGACGTTTTCAAGATTTGCGACCATGGGCTGCACCCCACAGGAGTCTTCATCTCCCCAGAAATCCACTCCGAAGCAGAATGCGGATATTTAATGCTGATAAGATTCCTCCACCATTCATCTCTATCGCGAGCGAACTTCCACAACCATTTAGCCAACATAGCAGTGTTGCGAGTTCTAAGATCAAGGATACCAAGACCCCCGAACTTCTTTGGTGCCTTGCAGGAATCCCAGGCCATAAGGTGGATCTTCTTCTCTTGCCTCGCACCCGACCAAATGAAGTCCTTCTGCATTTTCTCAAGTTTTTGTATAACACTGATGGGGGCCCGAAACAGCGAACATTGGTAAAGCAATTGACTAGCCAAAACAGCCTTGCACAGAGTAACTCTTCCACCCAAGGACAAGTAGTTGCCCTGCCAACCATCGAGCTTTCTTTGCGTCTTGATTAGAACATGATCCCAAATAGAGGACGATGTTGGCTGTGCGCCAAGAGGAAGGCCAAGATACACAGTGTGAAGGAAACTCCAGTCGCAGCCCAGGATATCCGCCAATCTCCCAATGTTCTCGACTTCGCCAACCGGAAACAGCTTGCTCTTCTCGAGGTTAATTCTCAGACCGGTGATGGCTTGGAAGCACATCAGCGCAGCAAGCACATTAAACATCTCCTCTTCGGTAGCATCGCAAAAAACAATTGCGTCATCTGCGTAGAGGAGATGGGAGACCTGCCCGCGCAGCTCGATTTCATCAAAGTGGAATCCCGAAATGAGACCAGCTTCCTGCATAGTTTCAACAATGAACGAGAAAACATCCATAACAGTGCTAAACAGAAGGGGGGAGAGCGGATCTCCTTGCTTTAGGCCGCGTTCCATATTGAAGAAACCAGACGATTCCCCGTTAACAAGGACAGAGAGTTTCGAGAAGGTAACCAGCCCCATGATCCACTTAACCAGCCTGGCATTCATACCCATGTTTCTTAAAATATGCCTCAGACAATCCCAGTTAACAGAGAAACAATAATTTATTGCCAAAGCAATAAATTATTGTTTCTCTGTTTTGGGCCTGGTTATGTGAATCTGATTCACAACAAAAAAATAGAAACCCAACTAAACATGTTTTTTCAACTTGATTTTCACAATTTTCATAAACACAATAGAAAACAAAAACAAGCAACAATACTAAACAAGGCCTAAGTTCTCAAACCCTAGTTGCACAATGATAGCTCTTGGAACCTCAACTTTCGTTGGACGCTTCAGGCAATGCCTTCTTCGATTATGGATGGCAATTTCGACCTGATCCATTTTACCCGACCTGTTTGGTCTGTTTTTGGACGGGGCGGGCATGGGTACTCTCATTGACCCGACCTGCCCTGACATGCCCCATTCTCGACCCGTTCTTGCCTAAATTACTTGTAATCTTAGTCAAATTACTTAGAATTTTTCTTTTGTTACATCATAGTTTAGCTGCCTGTCATAAAGTTGTAAATTAGTGAAAACCTCAATTTCTCCAATAATTTAACTACATTTATTATAATATTGTTTGTTTTATTGGTCTTATACTAAAAATAACGAAGATTTCTAATGTTTTTCATATAAATTGTATACCCATTGGATCGACTTACCCCGACCCACGACCCGTAATAAATTACCCGACATGTACCTGACCTGTCACGGGACAGGTCTAGTACCAAGAAACCCACCCCGAACCTGCCCCATTGCCATTCCTACCTTCGACCAACTGATGTCATGAGACGATGGTCCAAATAACCACCAAGAAGGATAGTTGGAGTCAACCTAACCGGATGGAGGGAAGCGGAAGCAACATGAGCAGCCTACGACCATTGCTCGTCGACCCAAACTCAATGAGCTCCTTTACGTCATAAAACAACAGGTTGACGTAAAGTGCGGTCGAAAGTGCGGTCGGTGAAGGAACAAGGAATGAATTCTATCTTCAAGCCAAGGCCAAACATCTCCAGAACACCGAGATCTACAGGATTGCAGCAAGTTGCTAGATGAAGGGAAAGAAGATGAGGAGACAAATTGAACTCATAACAAATCCAGCCTCTTTTGCTACTTAGATCGACTAAGCTCCAAATCTAATAACTTAGAACAAAGGACAAAAAGCTCAACCCATAGTGCGACAGTGGAGAAAGAGGTTAATCCACAAGAGGAAAAGGGACAACAAAAAGGTATGGTCCATGAAACCGTACCGGAGACCGTACCGGAAAAGTCAGCTGTAGGGTATTTTATGGTAAAACCGTGGTTTTATCGTAGTTCAACCGTTATACCGTTAAATACTGTCTACCGGTTTAGCCTCCGATACTGGTATTTCGTGGTTGAACCGCCGGTACGGTACGGTTTCATGGACCATGCAAAAAGGGAAAATAGAAAAAGCCTATTAATGGCTAGAACAACGGAAAAACAAAATTGAAAATGACAAAGTATAAGAAAGGAAAATAATTAAATAAAAAGTGAAATGAAGGTGGAGAAGGGTTGTCACCGGTCACTATAAGGTGGGGTAGTTAGCATAAATGGTCACACAATTTATCACTTTGTACAACATGGTCACAAAACTTTTATTTTGCACGGTTTAGTAATACAAGTTTACAATTATAACAAAATCGTCATTTCCATCCATCTCCGTCCAAAACCCTAGCAGAATGTAGATGTTGCTGACTCAACTTCGCAATCAGCATTTAAAACTCATTTCCAATATTTTAAGAAGAAAACTAAAAATAACGCCCCTCAACTCTTGTGCTTCCGTCTTAAAGAAATGAAAAACCCCTTTCCTCCTCTTGCGCCGCCGGCAGGAACCACAACCACCACGCAAATCCCACCAGCATGATTTACAACATCCGAGACAGCAGAAACCTACCCTAGATCCGATGGGCGCGAGGAAACTCGAATTTGTTTTCTTCCCCTGCTCTGCGGTTCTGCCGTGCTGCTATCGGGGCACAAACCGAAGGGGAAAACCATAGGAGGGTTGGGGTTTTCACTCATAAAACTAGCGTCAAAACTGAAGAAGCCTGGGAAAGGCAGAGGATGTGGAGATATGGCTCCGGGTTCCCATCGCCAGCGGCCGAGAGGATTCCGAAGTGGAAGACGGAAGTAGATCAGGCGGCAAAATCCGCTGAACTTTGCGGGAACTTCAGTTTCCAGAAGGAACCAAATTGACGCCCTTACAGATGTCTCTCATGGAATTCCCGACGGCGAGAGGGTTCGCCTGTGGAGAAGGGGAAGAAAGCGGAGGAAGAAGAGGTCCCCGGCCGCATTTTGCTCTATTTCTTTTCCGAAAACGAAAAGAGCTAAGGGAAGGACGGAAGGTTTCCCTCTTTCTATTTTAAGAATTTAAGTTTTATGGATATTTTTTTAACTATAATTAAATAGTAATAAATAATAAATGATAGTTTATCCTTCATTTTGTTGATTGGGATGTTGAGTCAGCAGCCACATCAACATTCTGTTAGGGTTTTGGACGGAGATGGATGGAAATGACAGTTTTGTTATAAGGGTAAACTTGTATTACCATATGGTGCAAAATGAAAGTTTTGTGACCGTTTTGTACAAAGTGATAAGTTGTGTGACCATTTATGCTAACTACTCTTATAAGGTGCCGGTGGCAACCTTTGGAAATCGCAAAGGTCACTCGGCTAGAGAGACATGAGATTTTTTTTTTGAAGAGAGAGTGGATATGTTGTTTGATTTTGGTCTAAGGAGTTGGAATTAATGTAGCTTTTTCGATGGAATTGGAAATTCATGACGAGGTATTTGACGAATTTGGAAATTCACCATTCTCCTATCAATATTGCTCCTCCTTCAGTCATACTCATTAGTTTAATTGTTTTTGAAAATTAGTTAGATTCTACTTGTTGCAACCATCGTGTAAGAAGAGCATTTTTAAGTCTTAACCTATATTAAAAATAAGTAAAATTCGAATCGACTACCCATTTACAAAGGATTGTTTAGTGAGATGTATCAAAAGTGACTTATGAGCGTGGACAATAAAATCTACCAACAATTTTCATAACTATTTGAATATTTTTAATTTTACTTCTTCTTTTATTTTATAGCTGGTGGCCGTTTGCCAAGCGACAACAGTACAGTAACAGTAGTTATCTCTTTAAAAGAACAAGTTACAAGTTTACTGTTTCATAGAGTCACGTCTTAACACTGTTTTTCTTTGACACATTTTTACTGCGTTCTCGTCTGTAATCATTGCTTTCTCTCTCTTTCCTCTCTGCTTTTAGCCTGGGTTGCTTCGCCAGCGACTTCTCTTCTCTCTGCAACTTATCGGTTTTCGGAACTCCTCACCTTTCCCCTGAGAAATGACAGGTCTGGCGCTTCCTCATCTGTTCCTTTCCCCACAAAAGTCTTCTTTTGCTTTGCTACCTTTCATTTATGCTCCTCACAGACTTTCCCTCTTCTATCTTGCTTGCTCGCTTGCTTTCTTCTATTGCTCTTCCATGGTGACCCATAAATTGCTTCTTGACCTCAGCGACTCCGATGGCCTTCAGACTCTTCTGAAGCTGCGCCTCCTTCATGCGTGGGGGTCTTATGGGCTGAAGAATCCTACATTAATCTTCAACTACTGCACTCTGTGGAATGATGAGGAGGTCAGCGCTGCTTTCTTCTTTATTTTGCCATGCAATCTTGCGCCTCCCTTCTTTTTACAGCCCTCTGATGTTCGTTTCTTTTCTGGCCAGGGTACTTTGATTCAGGGCACGGCTCCTTCGGAACTCACGCGCCATTTCTCTCCGCTTCTGCAGTTGGGTAGCGTTTATTTCGTGAGCAACTTCCGCGTCAAGCCACCGGCCCCTTCGTATCGTTCTTGCTCTCATAAGTTGACCATCGTCCTCTCTGCTGCTACACAGTTCGAAGACGTGACCCGTTCGTCACCTTCATTCTGGCCAGATGCGTTCGAATTTACCCCGTTCAGCTCGCTTCATTCCCGCATACGTTCATCGGTCTATCTGACAGGTCTTGTCCTGTATTCTTTACGTCTCTTGCTGTCCGTTCTGCACTGTACTGCTTACCACCCTTTCCTCTCTTCTCTTGCTTGTGCCTCTGTCAGATGTCGTTGGCGCTGTTGTTAGCATCACAGGCGTTTCTAGCACTGTTACTTCATTCGGTACCACTGTGCGGAGTGATTTGGTGCTTCAGAATGAAAAGTATGTTACACATGCACACCACTGCTTTATCGACTGTGCTACATTTGTTACTTACTTTCGCTGTTTTTTTGCCCAGTCACATGTTTCTTGATATCAGTCTGTGGAGTGATATAGCTCGGAATCTCAATGGTCAGGAACTGGCTGTCCTTGGTCGTTCTGGGCCAGTCATGCTTGCTGTTTGCTCACTGCGAGTCACTGGCGCTACGAAAGGTCTGCATGTACCTTACCGCTGCACTATTCTCCGTTTCATTTCCCTTCCTCCTTTCCTTATTACCTTCACCCCTTTTGTAGGAGGTTACTCTCTGACCAGTACTCCAGGCACACGTTGTGTTCTCAACCCTGTTTCTGAAATGGCTCACCTGGTCCAATCTGTGTATGTCTTTTCTTATCCTCCTCATATTTGTTTTTCCCTTCGCATCATCAGCTGTCTTTTTTGTTACTGCTAATTTGTTGCGTTCCTTGCTTTCGCTTCCGTTAGGTTCTTTGCCAGCACTAATACATGTCAATATTACCCTCCGAGGTTTGCAACTCCTACTGAGGCAGCGGCCTTCGAAGCTGAATGTACGAAGACTGTGTCACAACTGCTTGCTTTGTGTTTTCCACCTGTTGCCGATGTATGTTTTTTCCCCTTTTGCTCTCCAACTTACCTGCTTTTGTTCCTTTCACTTCATTTGTTTGTCCGTCTAATCATTTCTTCCGTTTACTTTTTTTTAGCCTACGCGTTACCATTGCTCTGGTCGGATCGTTTCGGTTGATTCTTCTATGCAGTGGTACTACTTGGGTTGTGCGCTTTGTTCCAAAGCAGCCATAGATTATGATGGTGTTGACAAATGGTGTGATGACCACCGTCGTTTGGTGCCTCAACAAACACAGAACTTGTAATTCCTTTCTTCATTCTTGCCCCCATACCTTTTGCCTATTCCTCGTGTCCTCATACGCTCCTGTACACGTTTTTTGCAGTTACAAACTTCGGGTAACAGTTGATGACAACACTGGATCAGCAGCTTTTGTTCTGCTGGGTAGGGCCGCTGACCTTCTTGTGGGCTTGACTGCTAACGATCTCTCTACTAGGTTTCCTTACCAGCGCAATGTTCTTCCACAAGAACTTCTGGCTCTTGAAGGACGAGACTTTACTTTTGACGTCCAGCTTCCAAAACCGGAATATGGGGCTCGCGGCCCGCCAGAGTTCACGGTCCTTGCTGTCAATGAGCAAGAACAGCCAAATTCCTGCTCACCAACTCTTAGTCGCCGGTCAAGAAATGCTATGCCCCATACACCACCTCCTAACAGGTTTTTTCCGTGTTCTCCAGTTTGTGGAACAGTCCCCTTTTGTTCATTACTAATCGCTACTTTCCGTTGCAGTCCTCACTTGATGCCTCTTACGTCTCCATATGTTGTTCCAACAATTCAGACCGCTTCGGTAGACCATGGTTCTTCTATTGCTTCACCAAGGTAATGCTTCAATTTTACATGTCCTCTTTTCGCTGGTTGTTGATTGTCTTGAACTCGGGTTCCTTCTTAAATTTGCAGTGGGAGTTCTCAGCTTGCATTTTCTA
This sequence comes from Linum tenue, assembly GCA_946122785.1. Taxonomy (NCBI): domain Eukaryota; kingdom Viridiplantae; phylum Streptophyta; class Magnoliopsida; order Malpighiales; family Linaceae; genus Linum; species Linum tenue. The sequence continues at coordinate 50,459,784 of CAMGYJ010000009.1, forward strand.
CTCCTCCACGTCGCCCCTACAACAGGTCTTTTGTACAGCCCACTTTGCTTTACAAAATTAACAAGCTCTTCTTTGGACGCTGTCGAACTCTTTCCCTATGTGTTGACATTTCTTCTCCATGCGTTGTTTACCGTCAAGTTCCAGTAGGCGCATCGCTGCTGTATCCTCACCCTCATCTGCTGCATTGGGAAGGTTGTCTGTTTGTTGTCTGCTTTGCTAGCTCAGTGCTGCTTATACACGTTCTGATGTCGTTTTCTGACATGTTTCTTTACAACAACAGTGTCGTAGCTCCTTCTCCTGAACTTGGTCGTACTGAGATTGTTTCCTATGCGCGGTCAGTTTCTTGCCTTTTCCTGTATTACCTCAAGCGTTCGACTTAACGCCTGCTTATATTTGTCAATGACTCTTGCACACCCGTTTTAACTGCTTCTTAGCCCTAGAAGTGAGGAAGTGCCCCCAGAAACTGCAACACAGCGATCCCCACAGTACCTTCCCTCCTGTTAACTTACTTACTAGCTTTACGTGTCTCTTTCTTTCCTTCCTGAGCATCTCTGTATCAGGGAACTTGCTTCGGACACTACAGATGCTACTGTGCAGAACAAGACCATTAGTTCGCAGAAAGCGAAGCCGAAGAAACCATCTGCTAAGAAGAAGTCTCTCTGCCCTTTATTACTTACTATGTTTCTTGTACCAAATTTACCATATCCTACATTAGGTCTTAGTTTCCTGTTTACCTTGCTTCTGTTTGCATATTGCCAATTGACTTTGGTTTTTTTTGCACCCTTCGTTTCAAATGTGCCCGCCATTGTTATTTCGTTTGGTTGGTTGTTAACTGTGCATACGCCACTATTGTCTCTTGGAATTCTTTTACTTATCATAGTATCCTGCATTGTACTTCGGTTTACTGTCCTTACCTTATACAGCTTTGTTGGACTTTTGCAGGAAAACTGGAAGTCCAAGTGTTGCGCGTCGTCCTGCAGTTACTCTTGCAAAAACCGATGTTCCAATATCGTCCCTTGAGATCCCTACTGGACATCCTTTGCCAACCGAATCGGCGAATCCTGACTCTGGAAATCTTAATGGCCTCGGTGTCAATTTGCAGACAACAACATTTCAGCCTTTGTCACAGTATGTGTCGTTCTAATTATTCGCTTGCCAGTGTTGTCTGCTCCCTAGAATTCCAGTTTGCATGCTTTTGGTGCTCTTTTAAACCTGATAACAAAAGGGCTCCAGTCTGCACAGAATACTTATTTTGACGCAAAAAGAACTGCAACCAATGCTTTTCAATTACATTTGGTCTTCTGCTTTTATACATGGTTTTAAGTTGTCACCATAAAATACAATCGCCGATGGATGGCCTTTTGTATCCCTTTCTTCGCCTTTCGCTAACTTACACGTGTTCTCAATGTGCAGACATACAATGTTACCTTTCAGTGGCCATACTAATTATCTACGAATGTTCTCCCTTTTTGTTTATACAGACCAAAATAAACAAATAGTTGTGGCTTCTGCTTACTTGGTCAGCTTCAAATCAATTGTTTTCCCACAGTTGAAGTAATAATCGTCTTTACTGTAGGGAGATTCCTTGTGCAGTGGGTTCTTTGTTGTTAGTCATTATCTTATTCGTGCTTTGCAAGTTGCTCCCGCATTGCATAGGAATGTGCATGTTCTTCCATATAGATGTGTTTTTACAGACCTACTTCCTTTGTCTCCTTTTCTAGGCAATCTGTGTCTATACATCCTGCACCTGTACGTCGCCGTCGCTTGGTTGTTTCTTCTGATGAAGACGAACCTGTTGTCCCTTTGGAATTGCAAGACTTGGACGTTGAACTTCCACTGCAAGAACAGGCTATTGAAAACTCTTCGACTTGTCCTGTTCCTACCGTTGACTCTGCTTTGCCTTCTCCTCTTCTTGCTGGCCAAGAAGTTCCGCTACTTCCAGTGGGGAAAACTAATCCTGGGAGGGCAAAGCGAATTAGGACACCGTCTGCAAAGGCCATTGAAGCATCTGTGGATGCCTCTAAGAGGAAGCCAAAAACTCCAAAGTCGTCTGCTAAGGAACCTGCTAAGAAGCAACTGTTTGCTGATTGACCATGCTTCGCATCATGCGAGTGCTAATGTAACATGTTTGTGCAGTGCTGTCCCTCCCTTTCTTTTGTGTCACTTTTAAAGGGAAACACTCTTTAGTGAGTAGTGCACTATGTACTTTTGCCTTTTGTATCTACATTTGCAGCCCTTGCCAAACTTGTGGTGTTCCATTACTGGCACCACTTTTACCAATCTGGTCTGCTGTGACATTTTACTTGTATTAGTTACCTCTTTGTCCAGATTACCCCTTGCGTACCTGCTTTCTAACCAGCTCTATGTCGTTACCGTAAAGCAACATTTTGCCATGCCCTTCTTTAAGTGGCATAGTATCGCGCCACTCTGCAACTGATCTTTAGTTTGTGCTAAGGAACTGGTTTACTTTGTATCATCATTTGTTGGGCGGAATTTTGCCGTTTAACCCGCATTCGCATCGCACCTGTATCTACTTCGTTAGCCAGTTGTTTTGCTCTTTATTCGCAGGTGGCCATTGTCTGTTGTAAATGGCCACTTTGAGGACCACATTGTGCACACCCTTTCCGCTTGCAGGGTATTTAGATGGTGTCTACCAGCCACACAGAAACTAGATATTTAGATTGTCCACTAATACTATGACTTTGTTTACTAGCTTCCATAGACCCAAATTATAAACTTATTCCTCTTCTATTAATTGCCATCATGCATTTATTGTTCTGACTACCCTGTTCACTAATGATGGCTTTATTACTTCTCACTTCTCTAGACTAGCCTGCTATGGTGCATGTTGTATTATTATACTTTTTCTTGAGAAGGATCTTTCCCCCTGGAAACACCGTTTACCTGTAGACTGCCTTCTTCCATAACTGCTTTCCCATTACTGCTTCTTTTTGCTCATTCTGTCTTTGCTGTTGGCCATTGAATTAAATTCTCTGCTACATCTGCTATACTATTACCTGGTATCTGCCTTCCTCTGCAAATCTGCCAGTGTTTGTATTCCACTGTACCCGTTCAGAATGCGTGGCATGGTTAGTTTGGCCAAATTATTACTTTTATCTTACTACATTTACCATTGTGTTCCTATATCATGCTACGCTTGTGCTATACTTTCCAGGTCCTGTTTTTTTCCTAACGTCAGTGTGTGATCTTAGGCCACTCCTAGACAGGCTGAACTCCTACTACCCGGTCGTTCAGCGAATAGGAAGCGTCGTCATATTGGTCTTTCCACTGAATTTGTACCTACCACACCTCCTTCGAGAAGTTCTCTGAGGCGTCGTGTGTGCAACTTTGATAGACGGGGACGCTTGCACCCACTGCTTGACTCAGAAGGTGAACTTGACGCATCCGAACTTGACTTAAGAACTCCTGAAGACTTAACAGCCAGCTCGCAAACTCATCCTCCTGTTGCGTTGGATGGTCATTGTTCATTGGCTGATGTACCTCTACCACCTTCACAACAAGCAAGATTCAGTCGGATTATCGATCATGGTTTCCCTGACTGTGAATGCCAGTACTGTGGTGCACGGTTCTGGTATGAAGAGCGGCTGAACAGGCATGCATCTCTTGCTCCTGTTTTCACGCTTTGTTGTCAAAAGGGTCGAGTACGCCTCCCATTCCTACAGGAAACTCCTCAGTACCTTGAAGACCTCTTGGGTGTTAATGGCGGTCCTATGGCAGCGCACTTCAGGGAACATATACGCTCCTATAATGCTGCGTTCTCTTTCACATCTTTTGGAGCACGCCTTGATCCGAGAGTTACACGATCACGAGGACCTTATTCATTTGTGATCTGCGGAGAAAATTATCATCGAATGGGATCTCTGCTTCCTGCTGCAGGTCAGAGACCTAAATATTCTCAGCTATACGTCTTTGACCCGCAGACCGAATTAGCAGATCGACTCTCCAATTTCTCTTCTGCTGAGCGGTCCCTGCGTCCTGATATTGTTTCTGGTTTAATGAAGCTGTTTGACGTGACAAATGAATTAGTTAAGTCTTTTAGACGAATTCGATCTGAATTGAATGATCCAGCATCAATCAATTTAAGACTGCGTATTGTTGGTGCAAGGGACACAACATCTCGACAATATGAACTTCCAACTGGTTCAGAATTGGCTGGACTCATTCCTGGTGATTTCTTGCCTGATAAGGAAGAACGAGACATCATTATCGATCATCGGTCAGAGGGCTTGAAGAGGATCACAAGTGTACACCCGAAGTTTGATGCTTTGCATTTTCCGGTTCTTTTCCCATACGGAGAAGATGGATTCCATGTAACCATACCGTATGACCCTGTTCATACTCCCAAAACATTGAAAAGGAAACATGTGACTCAGAGAGAGTACTATGCTTACCGGCTTCAGCACAGAGACGACGAAGGTCAGACATTGATGCGAGGTGGGAAGGCACTTCAACATTACGTGGTTGATGCATATTCCACAATTGAACAAAACCGACTCTATTATTTACGATCGCATCAAGAAAACCTCCGTTCTGAACTATACTATGGCCTTACAGATGCTTTCAACAGAGGTGATGTTACAGGAGATGCTGTTGGCCATGTTGTTCTGCCATCATCGCATACTGGAAGTCCTAGGTACATGAAGCAACTGTACTTAGATGCAATGGCTGTTGTCCACCATCATGGCAGCCCCGACCTATTCATAACCTTTACGTGCAACTCCCAGTGGCCAGAAATAACAGAGTCTTTTCGCGCTGTCTGTGGTGCACGCAGCGAACTCAAACCAGAGATTGTTGCTAGGGTCTTTCGCATGAAACTGAATGCACTGGAAGATGAATTAACACGAGGCCATTTCTTTGGTCAAACAGTGGCAGGTCTGTTCGGTTGCCTTATGTCTTACTTCCTTTTACAATTGCCTGTTATCAATTCTCCTATTCCTGTCACTCTAAACTTCCTCAGTTACCTCACGTTTTGTGCTCTAACATAAATGACACATTTCATTGCCTTATAATTCCAGGTATCAAAACCGTCGAATTCCAGAAAAGGGGTTTGCCCCATGTTCATATACTGTTATGGTTGGATGCAAAGAATAAGCTACGACAAGCTTCTGATATTGATGCAACTGTTAGTGCTGAACTGCCAGATCCATTACTAGATCCAATTGGGTATGATGCTGTGACAAAGTTCATGCTGCATGGTCCGTGTGGTCAAGATAATCCGACCAATGTTTGCATGAAAGAAGGATCGTGTTCAAAGTATTTTCCAAAACCGTTTAATTCAGAAACTACAACGGACCAGTTTGGCTATACAGTCTATCGCCGTCGCGATACAGGTATAACAGCAGTGAAAGGTACATCTATACTAGACAATCGGTTTATCGTTCCATATAATCGGAATTTACTTGTGCTGTTTCAAGCTCATATCAATGTCGAGGTCTGTCATCAAGGCCGGTTGATTAAATATTTGTTTAAGTACATTACAAAAGGGCCTGATAGATCCATGGTTCTTGCTGAAACTCCTGGGTTGTCTGTATCTGATTCTGCTACCCCAAACCATATCCCTCCATTGGACGAAATTAAACAGTTTCTTGATTGTAGAAGTCTGTCTTCATATGAGGCAGCGTGGCGGATCTTTGAATTTCCTGTTCATGAACGAACGCCGCCGGTTCAGCGCTTGTGCGTTCATCTTGAAGGGAGACATTATGTTCCTTATAGGAAGAAACAACGGCTGTCTCGAATACTTGCCCGCGATTCTGTTTCAGAAACAACATTGACACAGTGGTTTAACCTTAACCAACGAGATCCAACTGCAAGGGACCTACTTTATGCCGAGACTCCGAATCGTTATATATGGAATGTGAAAACAAAAAAATGGGCTCCGCGGAAAAGAGGGTTCTCAATTGGAAGAATTGTCTATATCCATCCAGGCTGTGGTGATACATTTTATCTCAGACAACTTCTTACCAAAGTTCGTGGGTCAGTTAGTTATGCAGATCTTCGGACAGTCCATGGATTCCCATGTAGAACATATCAAGATGCGTGCCAGCGCCTTGGTCTTTTGTCTAACGATGATGAATGGTTACTTGTGATTAAAGAAGTCAGCCAATGGGGCATGTGCCGCTTGTTACGATACCTCTTTGTGTCCATGCTGATGTTCTGTGAACTATCAAACCCACTGCAGCTTTTCAATCAGACATGGGAATTGCTTTGCGAAGACATCACATATAGGTGCCAACGAGACGTTTGCTTCAACAACAACCTCATACCAACTGAATTGCCCAAAAATAAATTGTTGTGGGAATTGCAGCACATGTTACATGCTTATTCAGCCACGTTATCTCATTTTAACCTTCCCTTGCCAACAGATGATCACCCACAAACTGATCCCTTGCTTCAGTTTGGAACTGATTCACATCCTGGTACTTTAGCTGCTGTGGATTCCCCACCTCCTGTAGTTGGTGATCTTAACAGAAAGCAACTTGAAGCTTTTCATTGTGTAATGGAATCTGTTATGTCTCCAACAGAAGACTCGCCTACATTCTACTTTCTGTATGGTCATGGAGGAACAGGCAAGACTTTTCTCTACAAAACTATTCTTGCGCAACTTAAAGAAGCTGGAAAAATAGTTTTGGTAGTTGCTTCTTCAGGAATTGCAGCAACATTACTTCCTGATGCAAGTACAGCTCACTCTCGGTTTAAAATACCACTGGAAATCGATCATGGTTCTTCATGTAATATCAAGAAAGGTACGCCATTGGCTCAATTGATCATTAATGCATCGCTTATAATATGGGATGAAGCCCCAATGGTTCACAGATTGTCTTTTGAGGCAGTAAACAGAGCTTTTTGTGATATTATGGATGTTCCGTTTGGTGGTGCACACTATAAACCGTTTGGTGGTAAAGTTGTTCTTCTTGGAGGCGATTTTCGTCAAACGCTTCCAATAGTAGCTGATGCTGGCAGAGAAGAGAGTATTGATTCATCTCTGACCTGTTCCTTTTTGTGGCAACATTGCACTGTGTTGCACTTAACTGAAAATATGCGCGTGGTTGCTTCCCGGGAGAGTCAAAGGTCAACTTTTGGTGGCATGCCCTTTACCGAATGGACTCTTGCTGTGGGGAATGGGAATGTGCCAGGAAAATCATTTCCTTCTAACCAATCTACTGATTGGATAGAGATTCCGGAATCATTACTGCTTCCTTCTTCAGGAAATCCCATCCATACGATTACGTCTACAGTCTATCCTGACTTTGCTCAACGGTTCCATAATGTATCGTACCTCACTGAAAGATCCATTATCACACCGACCAATGCAAATGTCACAGAGATCAATTCTCATATGTTAGCTCTGATTCCGGGAATGCCACGCACATATTTTAGTGGTGACAGTCTTCATACAGATGCAAGCGATCCAGACCGACTCGAAGCTGAATATCCCACTGAATTCCTTAATTCCTTGTCCTTCAATGGCTGCCCTGAACATCAGATTGATCTCAAGGTATTTGCTCCAATTATGCTGTTGAGGAATCTAAACCCATCCATTGGTCTTTGTAATGGTACACGCTTAATGGTGCTCTATTTGGGCCATTATGTGATAAAAGGAATGATAATGGGGGGTACATTCAATGGTAAGACTGTGGCAATTCCAAGAATTGTCCTTAGTGTCAATGATTATCGTTGGCCATTTGTTCTTAAGCGCCGGCAGTTTCCAGTACGATTGTGCTACGCCATGACAATCAACAAAAGCCAGGGCCAGACATTGCAAAATGTTGGTGTGTATCTGCCGAAGCCAGTGTTCAGCCATGGCCAACTTTATGTCGCTGTTTCTAGAGTTAGAACACCAGATGGACTTAGGTTCCTTATTATGAATGAAGATGGCGTGCCTTCCAACTGTACCCGAAATATTGTTTACCAGGAAGCATTCGTTGACCTTCAGACCCCATCTTCCTAATTAGAGGTATTCCTTTCAATCTGGTACATTGAATCTTTTGTAGATTGCTTGCTCAGCATCCTCCTGGAACTGAAATGTATCTTCTAACGTTCATATTCGTTGCTGCCTTTATCTTTCACAGGTCTGGTGCGGATCTCTCGAACCAAAGAATCCCATGTTGCTGTTCGTTTTTGGGTTGTGGCCTCTATCTTATAAAGGCAAAAACAAGTGTTTCGTTTCCAGGGATTCAAATTACCAGTTCGCAGAGGGTTTGTCGGATGGGTACTTTAGGCAATCCACGTTAAAATAAACCTGTTGCGTTTCACCTCCAACACATTCTGCCGGTGGACCGGGACAGTTTTTAATACAGTCGGGCCGGCCTGTTGCCCCCTGAAGTATCCAGCCCAAACTTTTTCCCCTTGACGTATCCGGCCCAAACTCTTCTCCCTTGACGTAGTTGGCCCAAGGACTGCTGGTTAAATGTTTCCATCGGAATCTGACGGAAACCATATTCAGCTGCCGCGATGCTATCTTTTAGCTGGAAAGATGCCCTTATTCCCTATGTGGCTCATGCAGTAATCGGGCCAGAGTTGTTTGCAAAACCCATGGCAAATGACTACACACAGCCGGGCTAATACATTTCAAATGCATCTAACTAAATTGGCCCTGTGGGGGGTTTTCCCTTTTGTTTGGCCGGCTACCTAAATGGTCTGCCAGCGCGTTCCAACTCTAAACTTTAGAATACACTAATTTACAAGGAATTTACTAAAGAGCAAGGAATGTGACAGTTAACAAAGAACACAATTATATGATCCTCAAAATATGGTCACATGAAGGACCACCGCAAAAGGATAATACCCTTTCAAAAAAATGTGCCCCACATATTCACTACGCGGTTAGATAATTCGAAACTAAAGTGAGGGCGACCATTACTAACATTAATCCGATTAGCCTAATACTACCCTACGCTACTTAGTCTAAAATCGGGAACAACTTAACCAAAAAGACATTAAGACGATTCTCCACGTTGTTCCAAGGTCCGAATGTCAGCAAAGCACTATATGGGCCCTCACCAATCCTGTTGAGTAGTGGAATGTACTCCATATCTTCCATCTCATCAGGACCAACAGCAGCAGACATGACTCGCCGTAAGTAAGTTGATGGACATACGAGCTCAATACCGGTGGTAAAATCTTCAATTGTCACGTGCAACATGTATATGCCGGAGTCGGCATTCCAAGATCTCCTCACTTCTTTGACCCACCCATTCAAAATGTATGACTTGCCCTGGTACAATACAAAACAAAAGGAATTCAAAACAAGACCCCATTAGATGCAAATTCTTTAGAGGAAATATAGCTTTCGGCTAGATAAAATATATGTTATCTGATTCACCTGATTAGCAACATCCAATTGCATAGGGATCAGTTCATCCGTTTCTATATGGTCCCAAATTCGTACGGCAACTTCATATCGCAAATTTGAAACGAAGTCTCCCATGGAAAAGAACCTATAATTTAAATTAGTAGCAATATTAGCAACTCTATCAACAAATGTTAGAGCTATACAACTAATCAACTAAATATGTAAACCCGAATGTGCACAAACAATAGCAACACAATACATGAATGTGTCACTACAAAGCATACAAAGTTTCCTTGGAGTATCGAACTAAAAAAAAACAAACTATTCTGAATGATAACATTGTATTAGCTCTGGAAAAACCTAATTTGAAGGCCGGCAAACGAATGTAGTTGATGAGTGGTCTGGAAAAAGTGGCATAAATTCTTGATGAGAGGAAAGGGAAGTTTTTGCCGAGGTAGGGTTTTAGAGATTACCTTGTAGAGATGCTGAGGTAGGACTAACGTCGATCAGGCAGAGAGAAGGCCTGGAAAATGATTGCATGCACTGGAATGGGTTCACAGTTGCTTTGGTGGCCGGAGAGTGAGCAGAGCAGAAAAAAGCGTCAGGGAAAAAGGGAGGTGAAACGTCCTAGGATGGGTTTTAATGCGGTCAGATTTGAACACTTACCTCCTGGAAATGTAGAGATGGTACTAATATCGGTCAGTCAGGCAGCCCTGGATCATGAGTGCATGCAATAGCTTGGATGGCCTGATTTCCTTCTCGGCGGCGAATGAACAGTACCGTCGTGTTTCGGTGGCGTTGTTGAAGTCCACGCGAGTGGTGACTGGACGCTAGGTTGTTCGCCGACGGAGAATAAGCGAACCGTATGGAATATGTCGGGGTTTGCGGCGGGAGCGGGAATCAGGAGAAGCAGAAGATGGCGGGTTGGCGATGTGGATGGTCAGGTTTCTGTGGAGGGCCTGGAGGGTAGGTGAGAGCGATGGAGGAGGGAAAGGAAGAAGGGAGTTAAACCGTCTTCGGGTGGGTGGGAGGTTTTTATTGTTTAGCTTTATTTTAGTTTTTATATTTGATTGATCGAAACGTGGACATGACTGTCCATTTGGTTTGAATTTCTTGGCCTTCAACCAAACACAACTCAATTGGAAAGCAAATTTTTCGTTTGGTTTTTTTTAAACCAATAAGCAACTTAATGCCTTTGCCTTGATTACAACTGAAAAAACAATAGAACCCATGAATAATACATTATTCATCCGCAAGGTTGTTCTTTTGAAAAAAACAACAAAAACCCCTTTTGCCACGCATACCAACCAATAATTTGTGCTGCCTATACAGATATGTGCTTGTCAAGTCATAATAAATAAATGAACACCTAACTCTTCTTTTTTATTCAATTATACGAGTGATTAATTGCCTAACAAATTCGCTACTTCAAAATGGTATTCATTTATTTAAAAAAGCAGCCAACCCTAGCGATGCATTGTTAATTGATTCATGTTTATGAGGAAATGACAACCTAATTTCAACTCCTCCTCACAACCAACAACCCGCTACTAAAAGGGATCGTCTTAAGCAACATAGTCTTGCGACTCATTTGGTAGTACATTAAATCAATTTGAAGGTCTTACAACATCATACTAATTTCATCTGTGTATTTCACTTGCATGAATACTCACCATTCAAGCACAAGTGCACATATTGATCGCTCGAGTTCCACAAAACCTTTACTCTGAGAAAAACGTCATTGGGATGGATGTCTTGCACTATCCCGATTAAATCTTCCCGTGTGTTAAATGTACATTACCGAAATAGAATTCCCTGTTATTATAGTTTAATTGATCAATAAAAAACAAATGCTCAATGAAGTGGCAGAAATGTGCCACACCCCATTCCACTCTCCCAAACTTTTATTGCCGCCAGTGTAATGGGAACAGTTCAGTTTAGGATATGTGGTTTTTTCCTGTACACTTTTCTAAGGTAGATAGCTACATATATGGACCCATTCTACATAACCAAGTGAAACAACTATTTCGCAAGGGCCTGTTAGACATGACAGCCCATTTATAGCCCACAACAAGAACTCATACGTCACTGTCGTTTCCCCTAATCAACCGTGGAGGAGATTTCGGCCCACATGGTTTTTTTGTGGTCCTTGGACACTGACAGTCGTTTTTACTCAGCCTGAACAACCACCTACTTCCTTTCGTGTATAAGGAACTCTGGATTTCTAATTCAGTAAGTGCTATGCAAACTTCAGTTCGCCTGAACTTTATTTCCATCCTGCGCTGCATCGTCAACTCGACGCAAACGGTTTGTACTAATCTCTCTTTTGCTTGCAGTTTGGTATACCATGCATAGTGTCCCGCTTTTATTGTCTGAACTCATTATCCTTGTGCTTGGGGGAAACATCGCCGCATGTGAAATTAGGGTTTGCCTTGAAATCCCGGCATTCCTTGGCCTCTCAGTTCACCGCAGTTTATGCTCTCTGTCGCCTGGGCCAAAGTTTCACACAATTCAATGGACCTCAATTGTACCCTACGAAGTTCCCCAGAAGGTTGGACTCCTCACACTCTAATCATTTACATGTCGGCACTGTTATTTATACAGGGGGGAAACAATCGGCCAGTTCTTTTATTTTCCAGTGCATGGATACGGTCGTTGCTGTTGCTGTCAGTAGTTGAATGGCGTGTACTTCCTTTTTGAAATTTCAGACCTAATCAGTACGTCAACTACAGTTTGGGACCTCAAAGGAAAAATGGTAGCTGGTCACATTGTACTGCGCTTGATTCATATCTGGCTATCTGATGAATACATGGGAACGGAGAGCAACCAATTCATGTATACTTTATGGGTTGATGTGGAGGTTGGCATATTCGATTTTCAAGTTAATTCCATGTTACTTATTATGCCAAACTGATACTCATGATATGGTTCTATTCTTTCATAGGAATCTTTAATTGAGGGAGTCACCGACAGAATTGATATGGCTAATATCAAACCACTTCTCGAGGTGGGCCTGCTCTACGTACTGGATGAAGTACCACTAACCGTGGCAAGAAGTACTCAAAGAACTGCAACTGGTAATTTACGCCTTTGCCTTCGGACAGGACTATCATGCAGGAACCTCGATGAAAATCAAATAAAGAAGCGGTTCCCGGTTGATGGATTTAAGAACACAGAATTTGAAGAACTTTACGGGATGGCCTTGGACCCAACGAACTTGGCAGGTAAGGTTTGCCTGCGTGATCAATTTTCCCTCCAAATATTGTTCTGATACTAGGGTCCTTGAACCTTTCCAGATCTCACAGGTCGTGTTTTAGCGATATCAGAACCAGTATACAATAGTGATAGCACTACCTTCATGATGATCCAAATAGAAAACACCAGGTTAATGTTTATAGTCCTTCCTTTACATTCGAACTTGTGAGAACTACACTAACACTCTCTGCATTCTATCAGGAAGCAAACTGTTGTGATCAATTACACTGCTCCCTACGATGATTTCTACTATTGGGCTGAAGCCGCTGAACTCAAATATCCGGTGGTCGCGACCTTCACGAGTATTTTTGTTGCTCAGCCTGAACCGAGATGTGCGCCTCTTAATCTCTCTATTCGTTGTTATGCCTTTTACACAAATCTGTGCTGAAATACAATTTACCTGTGTAGATCAATTGGTTTTAACCAGCACAAAGGCAACCCGTACAATTAATGGTTCGTATTCACATCGTCACAGGACATTGATGAACAGGTTAGCTGTGCCTTACCTGTTTATCTCAAATTGTGTTGTATCGATATAGACACAAAGGCGCACTAATTCTTTGCGCCGCAGCTTTTTACATGACCACAGGCCAATTACAGTCCTTCAGGAGGCAGCGGTTCCCAATTACAAACCTTTCAGGCACCCTCTGCCGACTGCAGTCACACTCACCAGAATGATTCGACTGCTTGCGGCTGATACACTCAATTTTGAGGTAGATGTAGTATAGCGACGCTTACGTGCTCTCAAATACATATTTATAACCTTTCTTGCTTTTGTGCAGGCGCGCTACTGGTGTTTGGCACAAATTGTTGCTGTTACTTTGGACCAATGCTTTATTAAAAATGAACACGGTTCTCTAAGGTCAGACATATAAGTCTCTTCCAAATGTTCTTTCCTTTCAAATGTTTACAAGTTTTTCTCATGGTCAAACAGGTACGATGCATTTGTGTCGTGTAGTGATCTGGTCAGGACAGAAATCGTTAAATTCGATCACGATGCAATGGTTCAACTGCTCAGATTGCCGGTCGATGAGTTTAGTGTGCTACAATTTCCTGAGAAAGAAACTATTGTTAAAGATGTTGAAGGCAAGTACTTTACTCTAGAACTACGGATTGCTAGAGCGTTCCATGTCACCAACCATATCTCTGTTGCGACGATCTGGAACCCTCTTTGTATAAATGTGGTTTAGTGGCACCCAGGCAAATTCTGCCCTCTCTTCAGTATTGTTAGACGATCTGTTTTTTCCTAAGCCCGTCCCTTTCCACAATCAAACGTGTACACTACATCTGCGTGCAGTACCTTCACTTGCGCTCCTCAGCTATATGTTTAGCCTGGTCTATGTTATCCATTAAACATAATCTGCCCCCATCTTGCCGTTGATCTCTGCCTGGCTGGTTGTTTATGCTTTCAATATAGGGAACATTTTGCAACTATGCAATATGTATTGTTCGTCCTAATTCAAACCGTTTTAGATGTCCTGCCAGAGTGCAGCTTGATTATAATGGGGGTCCAAAAAAGTAAGCGAACGTGGTGACGCAGAGAGGCCTTTCCTTTTATGTGTTATTTTACATAGCAGTTCAGTCGAGCTGACCTAATCAAATATAGGGCCCGTCGACGCGGGGCTATGCAGGACATGCTGTGCATGTAATTACATCTGGCCCACTTTGTCATGGTTAGGCCCACTTGTTTAAAGGGGCCCGGTACGGTTTCTATTAGCTTCTCTAGGGTATTCTCTGTCCTTAATCTTCCTCTCGCAAAGAATCGGCCGCCGCAGCGAACAGAGTTTCCAGTCATGGGCGAAACAATACAGATCAATCAGCTTGACCTTGGATACACGGACGAACTGCTTCAGGTTCGACATCTGCATACATGGCAGGAGCCGCTGTCGGGGCATGATATAGATCATCATCTTCTACTTGATAAGCAGGTATTTCGTTTGCACTTCTATTTATAGCTATCGGAATCTATTTGTCCTTACATTGGCTGATTTCTACATTATGACACACCCAGGGAATATTGATTGTTGCGACGTCGGATCCTGTCGCACCCCAATTAAGTCAGCCAATTTTTAGCCCGGGCAAAATTTACATGATATCTTCCTTCTTCGTTACCCCTGCAAGAATGATGGGCCGTTGTTGTTCACATAATTCCGAACTCCGTTTTACAAACATCAGTAGCTTCCGGTCTGTTCCTGAACCCCCACCGTCCGATTACCACCCAACCGACATGGCAGAACCAGTCCCTTTCTTTGACTTATACATGCGTGCACTTGCCAAACAGGAGAGATCAGGTTATCCAGTCGCCATATACATACACCATTCATTTGTTTTGTCTCGTCTTATTCCTGTAACCCTTCAGCGATTCATTATTATTACCCAGACATAATGGGCCGCATAGTCGCCATCTCCAAACCCTACATGGATACACCAGGCGATGTAATGTCAATGCACCAGCTCATTATCCTGGAAGATAATTGGCATGTATTCAGTCTTCATAAGTTTTTTGCTCCCCGAATGATGTGTGTTGCTTAGATGTGCTTCTTTGCTTTTACATGCAGCAATAGACAGATTTTAACCCAAATCGTCGACCACTTGATCATGCATTCGCTTGAGGCATTGGTTGTTAGCCAAGAGCGAAACGGGCCTGTCATTGCAACTATGACTTCTATGGTCGGCCACTGTTCAGATGGTAAGATTTGTGCCAACACAACATGCCGCCGCTTTGTCTGTCCCTCAGTTCTTCATTCTTTTGGAATCAGGGAAAAATATTTACAAGAATACATGCAGTACAAGAGTCATTGTTGACCAAACCTTACGAATGCATAGGCCCAGCTTTTACAGGTTTGCATCCTTTTACAAAAACCCAGTATTATTTTAAATCATATCTTGCATACATTGTTCGCCTTTCGTTTCGATGCAGACATTCGAGTTCGAATATGCCGATCTTCTACATTAGTCAATGGCGCGGCAATGACATTGTCAGACCGGTCCAACGACATGGTCCATGCCACTCGATAGCAGACTTACTTTTCCTGTTGGCTGAGGATGATGCGCTGCACACTGCGCCTCTCAACAGTGTATTTTGCCTTAACTTTTACCAGGATTCACATACTACTTATATTACACACCCCTAATCCTTCTTTGTTCTTTATCTGTAGGCAACATTTAGGTGTTTGGCGACAGTTCAGAAAATCAATCACCAATCTGGATTCTTTACTTGGTTGTGCCCTGAATGCTCACCACAAAAACATCAATTGTCCCCGAATGATGTCTGTTCTAATTGCTCTGCATCCATTGCTCATGATGACAGGATTAAAAGGTACACACATAAAAGTAATAGTATACTTAGACCGATAGAATCATCAAATTGACTCAGATTTCTCATACAACCATAAATAGTTTCTATATCTCAGCCGACGTCTGTGACGAGACATTTAAGACTTCATTCTTGATTAGTCATGAAGCAGCTTCTGCATTACTGCAAACATTTCCTCTATGGGACCTTGAAGACGCAGATGTTCGCCGTCTCCTCCAGCCTGTCCTTTACCGCACTTATACATTTGAGATCAAAATGTTGCCTTGCTGTAAGGATAGGCATGAACGCTTTGAAGTTGTTGCAGTCTGGCATCGTCATGCTGCAGGTGTTCAGGATTGGTTTTAAGCGTCTTAGAAATAAGGATTCAGGGTTAGCATTTAGTTTTGTAAAATAGATTTCGTTTCAATGTCTTTGTGTTCCTTAGATTTGCTTTGCGAAAGGCCTTCGCTGTATTCTCGCCACCAAGACTCCAGGATGTTACCTCTTTCGATGTCATTGTAATGAACACTAATAGTCTCCCCATTTTGTACGGGGTCCTTCCTATCCGCAACTCTACCTCGGACCCAATGTGACTAAATAATGTGCTTGCTCGCAGACAACAAAAAAACAGGTCCATCACTTGACAGCCTATCGATACATAGAGAGTTTGACCACCAAACTAGCTCTATAGTCTCTGGACCCATTTGATCATTAAGAAAGTCCACTCTAAAACCAAATTATGCAACTGCACGGCTTCCAAACCTAAGGCTCTTTATTAATGCCTGCAAATATGTGACTGATTTGTACACGGATGAGAGGAGATTTAACATGGACAGAGAGTACTCAGTGTTGCCCCAGCAACCTTTAAAAACAAGAAGGAACAAGACCCTAATTACTTGCCCAGTTTGTGTAATAAGTCCAGTTATGAATAGGTTATCGAAAACACCCGCTAGCATTATAACTGGGCCAATTTAAACCATGATGGATATACTTTCTAGATACATTCTTCCGCCCCAGTTGGGTCGACAGAAATGCACAACTTACCAATTCGGCCCACCAATTAAGCATGATGCAGTTTTGTAGACATACCATAACCGATTGGCCCGGCCCAATAGCTTTCTCCATCAAAACCTTCCACTTTGTCCCCTAAAATAAACTGCCTGTCTTTCTGTCGTTCAGCTCGCCCTTTGTTCGTAACAAAAAAACCTAAATTATACAACCGGCCAGAGAAGCGCTGCTGGTCCCCCACCTTCAGCATAACCCGCCCAGAGAAACGCTGCCAGTCCCCCAGCGTCAGCATCTGCCCACACTTTCGCGTTGACTGTGAGTTCGATATTGTTTTTAATCGTATTTCATTCCCTGTGTTTAGCCTTTTCCTAGGCGTTCTTCTGTACCCTTTGGCGGCCAAAGTTCTGCTGACCTATCTTTGGATTTAACGGGGGGCTCTAAAAGTGTGCGGGTGAGGTTTTGAATAATCAACTTGGAAAGGGACATATGCATTAATCGAATGTCCTTCTAAACTAGACTATTTGTTGTTTTGCCGCTAAATGTGGACAGGTCTCCAAATAGCGAGCAACACATGGTTCTTTGTGGGTGCAATAGCCTGTGCATTTTTACTGTTATTCCTGCTAGCTTTCCCATTTATTCTGGTTATCATATTTCTTCCCGCAGCTATAGAAAGCAAGTTCGTCCTGCACCCAAAACATTCCTGCCCACTTTTTTTAATGATACGGCGACCACCGAGAGCGAAATGTTACCAACGGACCCACATGGTATTCTCCCATTACTGAACAATACCCTTATTTCCGTATGCTGTTATGTGTTGTCATGCATTTTCGCTTCGTTTTAGATGTCATGAAACAATCCACAACCTTCCGTGAACTCCATCTGGGAACCAACAACATTTTCCTCATGGCACGCCTACTGAACATCTGGACAGAATGTGACCCCTGTGAAACTACATCTGCTACCTCTATACAGATGCTTTGGCTAGACAAAGAGGTACGTCTATAAAAAACAAACCTACTTCTTGCTTATACTTTAAACATAAAATGTTTAGTGAACACATTTTTCCAACATTGTAACTCCTATAGGGACAGCTTATGGAAGCTGTTGTGCGATGTGGAAGTTCTCCTGACATGTGTTCAGACATGAACCTTGGTTGTCTCTACACCATGATAAACCCAACTGTGATACCGGCTAAATCTGAACGTCGAATTGCACCTTCCACTTTGAGATTGTCTTTCACAAATAGAGGTGCGTTCGAAGGAATCCATGAATATCGCAGCACCATGAATTTTCCAGATGACTGTGCCCATCAAGTTCTTTGTGATTACAGTGTTTCTCCTGCAAGTCTCCCACTCTGTTACTCAGGTATTTCTTCTTCCTGCTTAGCCAACTGAACACAGCATCCTGCATTTTAAATTGATGCACAGAATATTTTTTCCCCCTAAATATAATATTTACAGACCACATGCAACCAAATAACTCAACCAGATTCGTGTTTCAGAAATCACAGGATGCGTGACGCACATAACAGAACCACTTAGGGTCAATTCTGATACATTTATGTTTCAAATCTATCTTGAAGACATGAGGTATGCTTCGAAATCAGCTTATGTTTTATACGTTATAATGCAAATTGGTCTGTATTAACACACATTAGTTGTCTTCCAACTTCATAGTGGCAATAAAGGACTTGTGAGCTACATCGGAACGCGGATTAAACAATTCATTCATAGTGCTGATGGAAGCGAGGTGCATTATCCTCTGATCATTACAGCAACAGGCCTCACCCGAAATGTCCACGAATTCACCCATATTCCGCCGTTTTGTTTCGTGACATCTCCTGGGACCCGTCTCATTGTCCACCCATACAATGAAACGACACATCTTTTAATGAACAGGTATGCTGTACTATTTGCAGCTTTCTTTCCATTATATGCATCTTCTTCTATCATTTAGCTAATTGAACACAACAAACCTTTTAGGTTCTTTCATAACAGATTGCCAGTGGACATCATTGACTACAGCTCGAAGGAGCGCCTTGGATACCTTCGGCGCAAGATTCCTCCCAGAATTTCATTGCTGGAATTGAAGACCAAAGTTCCATTAGGAGAAATGGAAACTGAGGTGACTTTCCTTACCTTCTTTGTGCACCTGTAGATTGTTAATCAAGTATATATTACAATTATCAAGCATCCTCAGGTGGCCTTCCAACAAAATAAATGTTATTAGTTACTCACACAAACTGGACTTGACATTTTTCCTAATTCAATCCATATGACAGATACTCTATCGATGCAAATTGAAGATACTTAAGTTCCATCTTGGTTCTGAGACCTGCAAAACTTTTCCTGAAGACACTGAGTATTTCCAAACTACGACTACTGTTCTTTTCCTTATTGTTAAGTAACAATTCATTGCTACCACATCTCTAATCTACGTATACGTTTAGATTGTACTACGAATTGCAGGCTGAATGCGAATCAGGAAATCACACTGCAACAATTGTTCTGAATCATCAACCTGCTCTTGCTCTAATCCGTATGCCACCGCTCGAGTTCCAGATGATGCCATATGACGAGAGAGTTGAGTTGCTCAAAACATTCTGCAATGTTCAGCTAATGGCAGAACTGTACATCGTGGGATCAGAAGATTCAGATGAACCACACATCCGCATGTTTGCGATTTGGGATTCAAAAGCATTTCGCCCATTGCTAGAACTTAAGTTGCGCATCTGACCAAAGCCCTTACATTGCAGTCAAAGAAGGTACATTCCTTCCTACTTTTGTTTTGCATTCAGTGGAACATTGGTGTTCTTGGGCACAACCATTTTTTGCGCACCAATAATACCCACATGTCTGTTCTTATTGCAGCTCTTGGAACTAAGAAGTTAAATGGGTTGTTGCCTGAGGAAGGATCAAAGTAACGCAGGGCCAGAAGACATAGATTGCAACATTATTAGTTAATTAAATCTTTTGAGAATTGGAATAGTCCATCTTTATTTCCATTCTGGACAGAAACTGTTCTGGTACGTTGTGTATGGTAGCTATCCTTTAAGCTCAACCATCCAAATAGTTTAGATCTAAACAATGTACTTTGCAATGAATGCTCGTATTTTATTCGTCTGAGCTATGCCCTTTTTGCAGTTCCTTTCTTTTAAATGTGTTGGATTGTTCTGTCTTCACTTTTGTGTCGTTACTGTTCTGGTATATTAGATCTCAAAATAATTACACATACCACTGTTGCCTCAGTTGAAAAGTAATAGATTCCCTTCACACCACTTGTCTTTTAGTCTTTCCTTCTACGACCATTGTTTATTGTATTTTGGATCATTTTGGGCCGCAGAGACACTGAACAGTTCGAGAGAAATTTTCTATGTTTTGTTGTTTTATTCAACGTTTAGGAAGATCCCTGCTCTTATCTCACCTTCCACCCTCTCTCATCAACTTTACTCTTCTTCCGTTATTTCCTCACAAACATCCTAAATCAGCATACTGTGCCTGTTCCGCCTTCCTTCTGGTGTCATCCGGTTCGCTCTTCGTCCCCAAAATCCCTCACAAAAGAGGCATGTTTCGGCTAAAGCTGCTTCTGGATTTGAATGGAACTGAAGGGGTAGAAACTGCTCTCAAGATACGACTCTTGCATGTTTGGGGTTATTGCAATACAGAAAATTCATCCATCCTCTCACAAATTTGCAGTCTTTGGACCGATTCCAAGGTACTATAGCATTTCCTTTAACGTTTTTTGTTCCACTTGCCAGCTCAAATTGTGCTCCTCGGTCATTTCTCTTGCTTCGCCTCCTCCCTGTTTAACAGGGAACCTTGATCCAGGCCATCGCGACACCAGATTTAGGTCACCGATTTGGCGCACACTTGCAACTAGGGTGTGTCTACTTAGTTACTGGATACCAGCTGGCAAAATCACAGCCAATGTGCCGCCCTTGCTCGCATAGATTTAGTTTGGTTCTTTCTCAGGGAACCATATTTGAGGATGTGACCATGTTGTCACCGGGTTTCTGTGCTGATTCATTTGAGTTTTTCCACTTCAGTTCCTTGCGCGGCTTGACTCGCTCAACAAACCAGCTCATAGGTTCACCTGGAAATTACTGTAATATCATCACATATACTTCACCTGATGTTTGCACTACTGAATTGACGATCTTTTAAAACATCTTCACATGTAGATGTTGTTGGCAGAGTTGTGTCTGTGAGCGGGTTATCCTGTTCAGCAACGTCCACTGGTGCTGTTATTAGGCGGAAACTGGTCATGCAGAACGAAAGGTCTTCAGTGCAATGCGGTTGTGTACCTTTCCATTTGTAGTTGATTTAACTGAATTCCAATCATCTCCCTCTTGCCTGCACTTTACTATTGCAGAAATATACGTGTTAACATCACCATATGTGGCGATGTTGCTCGAACACTAGATGGAGAAGAACTAGCATACCTTGGCCGCATGGGCTCTGTTATACTTGGTGTATGCAGTCTTCAAGTTACTAACGCCACAGCAGGTTTACAGTGCATCTTTCTACCTCACAGTTAATGCTATTGCTATTCCATTCTACGACGCCTCACATCTGCTTTCCTACTTTTACCAAAGGCGGCATTTTTTTAACCAGCACCTCCGCCACACGGTTTGTTTTGGAGCCATCCTCTGATTTGGCAACTGTTTTGCGTGCTACGTAAGTCTCTTACAAGCTGCCGTTTTTAGTAATTAACTTTCCGTTTATCTCATATACTTTCGAATTTGTAGGTCTACTGGTGGTACAGATACGATCCGATATTATCCTCCATACTTTTCCACTTCTTTTGCAGAGGAAATGTTTCGAACTGACAGTACCAAGACAATTATGGACCTCATCCGCCTTTCCAGGAATCCAATGGTTGACGTGCGTTCTTTTGACATAACTTTTACTGTAACAGCACTGTGTTTTATTACTACATGCCAGGTTAAAGCATAATCTGCACTATTAATGTAGCCAGCCATTATTTTCATGTTTCAGAATGTATTCTGCCTCACCACTAGATGGATCTGTTTTTCCAGTCCCTTTCCCCAGTAAACTAACAAATTTCTTCCCTGCTTAGCTAACTTTTCTCACCAGTTTTGTTTACCTACAGGCTACCCAGTACTATTGTTTGGCGCAAGTCCTCTCCACTGAGTCTTCAAGATCATGGTTCTACTTAGGATGTGCCTTTTGCTTTAAGACAGCTAGGGAATTTCCTGGCTCTGGTGATTTTTTTTGTGAAGACCATGGCCAACTAAAGCCTGAAGCTACCGAAAAGTGGTTAGTTTTAAATCCACCTTTTCCCCATCAGTCAAGTGGGCACGCCCAATTCAACCCTGAAATGTTAATACATTTTTACAGCTACAAAATTCATTTGGCTGTCGGAGACACTACTGGCTCGGCGTGCTTCGTCGCACTTGGAAAGACCGCTGAATCTTTGCTTGGAGTTACAGCAACCGAACTATTGCTGCAGCACCCCCACCACCATGGCCATTTCCCTCCGAAAATTGTGGCCATGAATGGATGTTGGTTTTCGTTTTGTGTGCAACTCCCTAAACCTGGAAATCTGGCTCAGACTCCTCTGGAGTTTACTATACTTTCTGCATTCGACCGCAGCCAGCTTTAACAATAAACTAATGGAAAAGTCAACACTTGCGCAGAAAGTCGTTGTGCTCGACCGTTGTCTTACCTATATTATCCAGTATTTAGCAACACCTGCACTTCAACATCAACAGACTTATGCATCCGAGATGTACGTAGAAACTATTCATATGCACACTTACTCCGATTTTCCGCTATCAACTCTCTAATCTCATAATATAATCTCCCCGCCGCAGAGCGCGGGCTTCCTTCCTAGTTGTAGTAAAAATGTAAAATTCAACACAAGGGCCATATTTTACTCTAGCGGATTGCTAAGTGATTACATGCAGCGGTAACTAAAACTTATGGTGGTTGGGTTGGATTGAATGGGTCGCGAGTAGGGATGGCAATGGGTGGGTTTGAGGCGGGTTTGTCTAAACCATCTTTATCTTCAAATATCGAAACTCATACCCGCCCCATACCCATGCGGGGAATGTTTTGCAAATCCATCCCCATACCCGTGGGTTTCGGGTACCCATGGATAATACCCGTACCCGTACATCCAACATTACTATATCTAAAACTTACAAGAAAAGTTTTAATTATAACTTTAAACAAACCTATAATATCATGAAGTCAACAAAACACAGTCATTTTCTTAATACGGTTCAAAGTATATGATCCTAAAACATCCATTAATACATAATATAGAGTATAATATTTTTCAAATTATTATATTCTGATTCTGATACATCTACTAAGTAATAGTTAACTAACATAATCTTGTTGACAAGGGGGAAAGTGAAAGAGTAAAAGTAGAATTGAGGGAATTGAATTAGATTTTGATTAAAGTGGTCACTCAATTGCATTTCTACTACTATTTTCTCGAGTTATCCTCATCACCATTGATAGATTACAATTTAATCCACATATTTTTTTTTTATGTGAAGAAATTCTCTTGGTGGGGCGGGGGAGGCCAAAACCGTACCCGCCCCATACCCATCAAACTTTTTGCGGGTTTTACCCATACCCGCCCCATACCCGATCAAAGCGGGGATTCCCCGCGTTGACTGGGTCGGGGGCAGTCGGGTACCCGCGACCATGGGTTTGATTGCCATCCCTAGTCGAGAGTGATGGTTTCAAGCGTGCGGCCTTCTCAATCCAATCGACCAACCCATTAAAAATATCCATCTAATCCAATCCATTTAAATTCAACCATTTGATCCAAATTGCAAATTACGGTTTGGTACCTATACTTTTTATATTTTACATTTTGGTATCCAAAATTTATTTTTTATACGAAAAATATCATTGAAAAATTACGTTTTGGTACCTAATATTTTTCATTATAATATTTTAGTACCTAAACTTTTCACATTTTACATATTGGTCGTTGGTTGAGGATGTCATTTGGATTCATTGATAATCCACCAATCTACTTGATCCAATCTATGAATCCACCAATCCATTGAATCTAATCCATTTAATCCATAGATCTACCAATCCAATCTACCAATCTATATATCAATCCATTTGCCACCTCTAGACAGCAGCGAAAGCATCGCCAAAGCTAGAGGGAAGGAGCAGTTGCAGAGCAAGACATAGAAAGGAGGAAGACGCAGCATTTCATGTGGGAATTACAGCCCCATCCTCTCTAATTTGTTGCAACCCAGTTCTGAATATCTGAATATCTGATACAGAGCAACGTATGTACGTACAATATCGAATTATTGCCATTGGTTGACATTTACTCTCTCTGTTTTATTCATTCATCAGATTTTGTTCTTGTCTCGGTCATTTGTCATCGTATAACAGTAGCAGTAGTACGAAGTAGGGCCTAATTTCTAAGATGGAAACAGAGCAAACAGAAATATCTCACATGACGTCCAGAAAATAATAACAGAAACCAGAGATGACGCCGATTCCGGTTCTGTGTAACGTGACAAGCATTACGATTTTGGAATATCTCTCTACATGACTCACCTGAAAAAAATTCTTCTATTCACATAATTTCTTAATTTGTGACCCATAACTCTTATTATTGGAGGTCGCAACATGAACTCCGGGTTGCCGACCATCAACCTGAGTCTTTGATAGCTTAATCATTTGCAGAGATGGAACTTAAATTTTCGAAAGGATGGAACTGAGCTGATCATCCATGGTGTCCTGGCGCCGACGGGTTCCCGCATACTCCAATACTGCAGTTGTCCTCTGCATTCAGAAAAACAGAGCACCCACCAAATCGGATAATTAATTAAGAGATGGAGAAGACAATTAAAAGGCTGGTTTTGAGGAGGATAATTAAGACAAAAGAACACACCTGAAAACGTAGAGGTCTGATCGGCGTTTACGGCGAACGGCAGCAACAGAATCATCGCCATGGCTAGAGGAAGGAGCAGCAGCTGCAGAGCTCGAGATAACAACGAGGGAGCATTTCCAATGGGAAACAAAGCCATATCCTGTTTTGCTTTCGTTTGGTACGTACAACAACAACAACAACTACTACGACCCAATTTTTGGTTTATCTATATATATACAATCGACCGGCCAGAGACTAGATATATAATAGCGATCTGCTCCTGCTTACAGTGGCGAAGTTGCCTGCCACCTTTCTTGGTTTGGTTTGATTTGATTATTCCAGGCAAGCAGCTGGGTTGATGTAATGGATTGACTCCCAAATAGTTAATGTGGAAACGTCGTAACCATTTAGCTGGACTGAGTAAACTAATCTAACATCTCAAGAAATGACGTCCTGAGTTCTGGAAAAAGTCAGAGATCACGCGGGCATGCAGATGGCCGCGCTTGCAATTTATTTGGTCCGCAATAATGCATCAGAAATTATTACCCTA
The DNA here is from genome assembly GCA_946122785.1 of Linum tenue. NCBI lineage: Eukaryota > Viridiplantae > Streptophyta > Magnoliopsida > Malpighiales > Linaceae > Linum > Linum tenue. The sequence continues at coordinate 50,485,083 of CAMGYJ010000009.1, forward strand.
AATTATGGTTTTGGGCTTTTATTGTATAGGCCGGTTCATTGCAGTTTGATGGGCCCAAATTTGGGCCTGACATGGTTAGATGATGTGATCTAGCGTTATTTAGTTGTGGATGTACTTGTTGTTCACCCAATGGCTATGGAGCGCATGACAATAAGTAGGTATAATTATGGCTAGGGATGGCAATGGGTCGGGTTGAGGCGGGTTTTGTCAAACCCAAACCCAAACTCATGGGTTTATTCGTAAAAAAAAACGGGGTAAACCTCGTTGGGTTTGACAAACTCAAACTCAACCCAACCTGCTGGGTATCCGCGGGTTCATGGGTACCCGTGGGTTTTTGTGATAAAAAATTTACAATAACAAATTTCTTTCAAAATAAAAGTTTAACACCAATTTTCTCATACAAATTATTCATACAAAAAACACCAATCTAGAACATACAAGCAAACCGCAAATGATCAATACAAATTAGTCAAAATTAAAGATAAACATCTATTAACAACAAGATTAATTGAAATCTTCTTCCTTGTCAAATAAGTTTCTTCACTCTCCACTCCATAATATCAACTTCATTCTAAATAATTAGAAAGAACAAATTATACATGTCTCCACAAACATAAATAATATTAGTTGATTAAAGAAGATATATTATTTAGAATATTAAATATACCGGGAAAGTAATTATATTTGTGGGCGGGTACCCATGGGGCGGGTTTACCTAAACTCAAACCCAACCCAATGTATAGTGTAGCGGGTTTAAACCCAAACCCGACCCAAAACCCGTCAACACGGGTTTTACCCGCGTTGACCGGGTTGGGTCGGGTGGGTACCCGTGGGTTCGGGTTTTGTTGCCATCCCTAATTATGGCATGTGATCCATCTACATTTTTCTTCGACTTGGATTGGTGAATGATGGATGAGTGTGGTTGAGGGAGTCGGATTAGGTGCTAATCTCTTAAGAGGTTAGTACCATACTAACTATGTTATCAGCCGTACGATTAAAATTTAATATGATGATTAAAATTAATTAAAAGATAATTTGGTAAACACAATAACCATTAACCAAAACCCTAATATATATTGACTCCACCCCCAAGTGCCGCCATCCACTTTCATTTTGTGAAACCGTCCCTTTCCTCTCTTTCTCCAAAACTGTCAATTCCTCATTCTCTCTCAACGACAGCGAGGCATCTGCCGACGAGAAGGGCCACTATGAAAGGAGATTGTGATGGAGAGCGGCGCGGTTGCGCTTCTGACGTCGGCGGGAAGCAAGCGATGGGTTGTGACGAGACGGAGGGCACAGTGCGGCGAGGTTGCATCGTGTTTATGACGTCGACAAATATGATGATGGCCTCAGATCTGTTGCATGTAGAGGGAGGGAATGGCCAGAAATAGAGAGGGAAACCGTCGGGGAGAGTTTTCAAGGGAGAGAAACCGTCAGATCTGTTAATATTTATTTCTTGACTTATTTAATAATTGTAATCATCGGTAGACAGAGTTTGGAAGGGAAGAGACCATTTTTGGTTTATTCTGTGTGAATAGCACCAGACTAAGTTTTCCCACTGCTAGCAGTGATTGTGTTGTAGTGATTGTTTTTTACATATATTAGTATGTTGTAGCTATTTTTAGGTAGTTATTCTTATAGTAATCTTTGATTTTTGTTAACCGTTAGTAGTCGTTTGCAGCTTTGCATACTCTGGTAGTATTTGTGTAGTAGTGTTTCGAATTATAAACATCAGTGTGTAGTGATTATTTAATGGTGATATTCTTATGGTAATGAACATTGATTTTTTTAACAAGTGGTAGGACTTTGCACAATTTAGTAGTAATTTTTGCATGCATCAGTTTTTTTCAAGAATTTTTCATAGTGATTCTTATTTAAATCATTATCACTATTAATTAAAAATTCTTAAATCACTACTACCGACAATAAAATCACTACTAAAAGTCATGAAATTGCTACTATAAATTTACAAAATCACTATGACTGTCAAAACTACTACTAATTTAAGTAGTAAAGAGTTTAGTAGTCATATTTCTGGAAAAAAAATGACTTATAAAAGGGGGAGAAAATATTAAGTTTTTAATTAAATTTTTATATTTAATTTTTAAAAATAACAAATAAGTCCCTCATTATCCACCACCGTCAGATTTAACTTTAAAAAATGGTAATTAAAGTAGTTAGTATGGTGCTAACTCCTACCAAGTTAGCACTCTAACTTCTCCCGTGGTTGAGTTGTAGTTTAACTGGCAAAAACAATTTCCAAACTAATTATTAAAAAAATTGACTAACATTTATAATAAGTTTTTCTCAAATTGGTAAGACTGTATCAATTTAAACATTTCTTACTGTGTCTCTTATGGATCCATATAGTATTTGCATCAAATTTTTTGTTGCTCCATCAACCAATTGTGTATAGAAACTGGCGCATTTTGCGACTCTGATACAATTAATAGTTAATAATTTGATCCCAATATCTAATGTATATTTCACAACATATAGTAATTCAAAAGATATTCTTTATTCTACACATTTAGAAGTAGATGGTCAGTGCATAGTGTGGTCAGAAACTATGATAACTATTCGATAATATAAGAAACTCTTCTTATCATGCGTGAAAATATGGTGCGAGTCATTTGTGTGACCCACAATCCACCCACCACCCACCCGAATAAATACGAATATAAGATTTATCAATCTACAATCAACCTACATCAATCACTCATCAACTACGATTCGGATTATTTATAGCTGAATCGATCTCAAATCACGGATTAACCATCGACATGCATAACATGCATGCCCACTCTACCACCAACATCGATTTCTAACAGACTCCCACGGCTTTAGCAAAATCCTTGGTATACATGCAATGCAATTTCCACGGTGAAGAGTTTCGAGGATGATCAAGAAGAAGTTGATCTCTGAGCTTTTAGAGTCTCATTAACTCACTAACTATTTTGGTTTCTTAGATCCTGATCGCTTACTGTTATTAACCTGTAGGCTGTAACTAACAACTTGCATCTTGATTTGATGTCGTATTCGCGCATATATAGTGGATGTAATGTTTCAATAAGTTTCAATTCTAAAAAAAAAAAAAAAGTTTCAATAAGTTTCATTAACACAAATCACATTTGTTCTTTGTTTTAAACATTGGTGATAAGAGTCTATCTGGAATCAATTCATAGCAAGGATCAATCTCCAATGACATTCTCACTCACTCAATTTTGTCTTGATCTTGAAAGATAACAAAATTATTATCGTAATATTGTTTATCGCATGTTGATGGGTGATTATTATCAGCGTGAATCTGATTTATTGGATTCTACCATCTAACGATCTAAACTTTTAACTGCACATATTAGTAATCGTGGGAATTAATAATGTCTCAACGAATATTGAAATCCAAAAATTAACCTATAGTGATCGCTCCTCACTCAATTGACTTTATCTCGACAACCAGCCGGTCGAAGAAATCATTATTATCGAGTGTGACAACGAACTTTAGGAAGCTCACCATATCGTAGAACAGAATGTAAAGCTGTGATTGAGATTTTGAAGATATAGTTGAAGATTTTTATGGATAGAGAGGAGAGAGATCCGAGAGAAAGAACTGGTTGGGCTTATGGGCTTTTAGATCCAAACTGGCTGCTGGTCCATAAAAATACAAATGGATCAAATAATTGTCGTGATGGCATTGGCAGAACCCGTGACCCTTTTGCATTTGTCGTTTTGGTAACTTCCACCCACGACCAGACAGTAATGCTATAGCAGCAGCCCAGTAGGCCCGTACTGATCTACTCATTATAGGCTCTTTTCAATGCTGCATGTGGCGCCCAGCTCCAAACAAAACAAAACGACGCTTCTCATTTCAATGAATTTGCAGCGGGCAGCGCGTAGGAATGGCAATGCCGCAGGTTCGGGGCGGGTATCTTGATACTCATATTCGTCCCGTGACAAGTCGGGTATTTTATTACGAGTCATGGGTCGGGGCAGGTCGACCCAATAGGTATATAAAAGCATTAGAAATATTTGTTATTTTCATTAAAATCCCAAGAAAGAAATCATAATATGATAAAATGTAGTTAAATTATTTGAAAATTTGAGGTTTTCCCTTATTTAAAACTTTGTTATAGCTAAAATATGAGGTAATAAGAGGAAAACTGTAAGTAATTTGGCTAAGATTGCATGTAATTTAGGAAAGAACGAGTCGAGAATGGGTCGGGTCAGGGCAGGTCGGGTCGATGAGAGGTACCCATGCCCGCCCCGCCCCATCTATGACCCGCCCCAAAACAGGCCAAACAGATTGGGTAAAACAGGTCAGATCGAAATTGCCATCCCTAGACAGCGGCAACTCACAAGACCCGAATTGAGATTATTGGCATTATCTGCCATTAAACAAAGACAAGAAACCAAAGAAACAACATTATTTGGATTCCCAAGTACCGCCCATTAATTCTTCCCCCTTTTTGACTTTCACGGCAATGAGTGTAGGAGGACATGACTCGTGAGTCGTGTTACTCAATTTGTTTGATTTATTTTGGACGGGTAAATCTAGGTTAAGGAGCTGTGTCTCAAGCAGCATACGACCTCCATTCAAGGATTCGATGAAAATTTTATGTTTGGTCATTATCAAAATTTGCATAAAGATCTCCCTCACAAATTTAAAAAGTTGTAATTGACATATATGTTATACTTGTAAACAATGAGTAGACTTTTTTTAGATAAGGGTATTTTTTTATATAATATAATATTATATTTTTTGTTAACTTACAACTTGTGTCATTAAATATGTTCGCTACTCAAAGCGTACATTGCCAAGAGTTCCACCTTTTTTTTTTTTAACTCTCCACTCATCAATGGATTTCGCCAACCTGTTCTTCCTCCTCCTCCTCCTCCTCTCCCTCACCCCTTTCCCCCACCGCCGCCACCACCCTCTAACCCTCGCCGGCGCCGACACGACCCTGATCGAAACCACCTGCAAAACCACCAAGCACTACGACCTCTGCCTCTCCTCCCTCAAATCCAACACCACCAGCTCCACCGCCGACGTCAAGGGCCTGGCCCTCATCATGATCGGCATCGGGACGGCCAACGCCACCTCCACCTCCTCCTACTTAACCTCGCAGCTTCCCGCCGCCGCCACGACCGCGGCCAAAAACGGGTCCCGAAACGCCGCCGTTCTGAAGAGGGCCGTGCTGAAGGAGTGCGCGGACAAATACACGTACGCCGGCGGAGCGCTTCAGGGCGCGGTGGACGACGTCGGGATGGAAGAGTACGACTACGCCTCCATGCATGTGATGGCGGCGGCGGATTACCCGAGCGCGTGCCACAACGCGTTCCGGAGGTACAGTGGGTTGTTGGTTTACCCGCCGGAGCTGGGACGGAGGGAGGATGGGTTGAGGCGGATTTGCGATGTCGTTTTGGGAATCATTGATCTCCTTATTGTTGGTAATTATTAGTTCTCTTTATTACGAGTGCGGTTGGTTTTCATTATGCTTTTGTATTATTGTATGATGCTCTTTTATATGACTTTTTAATTTGCACGTAAATTTGCTTTCCTGCCGACGACACATCACATTCACTTTTCTCTGCGTTTCAAATGATAAGGGTGAGGATAACGTAAAATCCAGAGTTGGATCGGGTCTTGCTCAATCAAACAGACTACAAGTTGGCGAGAGGATTTTGGTGGAGATTGGGTGAAGTAATTTTTTTTTTTTTTAAAGTGACAATTCGAGTACTTTGATCGCGATGGCCGATGATGGTAGTTGTCGAAAAAATTATTTGTACCGATAGAAAAACTGTCAAGAACCAGTTGATCCCAATAACTCGAGTTGTTGGGAGAGGTTCAATCGTGGATCATATACCACAACACTAACACGCCTCCTCAAACGAAAGCCACTCACAAGGGCTTGAAGTTTGCACAGGTCTGAAGACAAGAATACCATATGCTTAACAAATGGGGGTCACCGGGAATCGAACACAAGACCTCTCGGTCACAGAAGGCTCTGATACCATGTCAAGAACCCGTTGCTCCCAATAACAACTGGTTCTTGACAAAAACAACATGTGAATTTTTGAAAAATTAGCGATACAGAAGGAAATATTTCCTCGCGACGTTGATTTCAAACGTCAAAAACAATCTATTAATTAAACTTGTCTCATTTGTCATTGATTTTCTTTTATAACTTATTATTTGGGCAAGGGAAACTATCTATGAACAATACGAAACCCAAACACATATTACAAGAGGTTGTCACTAGACAGGCTAAGTCAGGAGCGTAACTAGAGGTTTAGAAGGGGATTTCATGACATTCCTTTGATTTGGTGAAAAACACGAAAAGAATGGTAGGAAATGGACTTGAGCATTCGATTCAAACCAAATGTCATGTACCCGAACCAAATTCCAACATTAATAGTGTTACGGTAGTATGTCAAGAATGGTAATTTAAACCCTCAGCTAAATTTTAATTCATCCAGTGAATAACCTTGTGGTCAATAACTATGTATAACTCAATCAGAATCCGTCACATAAGCGTTTCTTTACTCTCCTGAAAAGCCTTTAATTTTCCCTTCTTAATCTTTAAATGATGAACTCGTTCCTTCTATGTAAAACTTTTCAAAAATGAATTAAAAACGAAGAAAATATCATATGGTATGTAGTTGGTACCGAGAAATCCGAATTTTTTTTTCTAAAAAAATATTGAAAATGGATCTCATTTTGTAGATCACAACGAACTCGTTCCATCTGTGCAAAAAAAAATTGAAATCCGATTTAAAACGAAGAAGATATGAGCCGATTAAGAAAACAAGGAAAAAATAAAAAGGTTTTAAAATGTCCAGATTTTGTTATTGATGGATGCATAACCTATGATTATTCACTGTATCTTGAGCCCCACAACAAATTGCGTGAACTAATATTATCTTTTTATTTTTGCTATAGTAGATTCTAGTTTTATGAAGATGGATAAGTGGCAGGGGCGGATACATGCATGTCTAGGGGTGTCCCGGGACACCCGTAAAATTTGGAAACACGATTATTCAACCTCCGATAGTAGTTTGTATATGAGGAACAAAATTGTTTAAGTGGTAGTGGGACACCCTTAAAATTTGGGAAAACGATTATCCAACCTCCCATAGTAGTTTGCGTATTAGTACAAATAATATTTTAGTAGGAGTTTATGTGATTTAAGCTTGAGACACTGCCACTATTAGTAAACATATTTTCAATTACACTACAACTCATTTGTTATTGTGTTTTAGATCCAAATATAATAGTAAAATGTTATTCTTATCCCAAATTATTTTTAAAACCTAACGATTAAACCCAATTACTGGATACCCTTTTCTAGTAGGAGATGATAGTGACCAGTCCACCTCCGGGAAACGCAACAACATCATGGTGCTGGCCTGGATCCAACAAGTTGTTGACCCTGCAATCAAAAAGACAACCATGTCCTGAAAAACTACTGTTGAAGCTTGACGTAGTCTTCGTGCAAGGTATGGTCAAGGTGATTTGATTCACATTGCTGAACTCATTGAATCCCTCTGCACACTCAAGCAAGGTACTCTCTCAGTCACTGACTACTATGGCAATCTCATCACTCTCAAAGATGAGCTTGACAACTACCAACCCCTTGAACCCTGCACCTGCACACCAGGCAGTGCCACCACCTGCAATGCTATAAAATTAGTCTTCCTCTACAGAGATACCAACTATGTCATTCAGTTTTTGAGAGGCCTCAATGACAATTTCTTTTTTTTTTATACTTAGATCAAAATTGCATTAAACCCAGGCAACCAATAGCATAAACACTAAGGCGCTCCTCCGAACAAACAGTCTGTACAAAAGTCAGTCAAGAAAAAAAACTACCCCAAGCCCCGAGCAATGAAGCAATCTAATAAACTCTGGTCCAGCATACATCTATACTCAATAACCCATTTTGCCTGCTCCACCAGCTGCAAAGGAGACCGAGCACTAGTTGATCCATACATTCGAGAGACAACTATTAGATCTCAATAACCTCAATGACAATTTCTCCACTGTTAGATCTCAAGTTTTATTTGGTGACACTATTCCACCAATAGACAGGGTCATCCAGCGCATGCTACAGCATGAGCGACAACTAAATGGCTACCAAAATGGTAAATCCCTCACCACTGACAACATGGCCTTAGCTGCTCAAGGGAACAACAACTTCCAAAACAGAAGGCCTCGCCCTCATTGCACTTTTTGCAAGATTGATGGCCACACTGAAGACACTTGTTACCACTAACATGGTTGGCCACCTGGTGTGTCCACCAAACCCAGCAATCCTGCAAGAAAATCCTATGAATGTTCCTTCTGCAAACGTCAAGGCCACACTGAGGAACGTTGCTTCTTCAAACATGGTTTCCCACCCAAATCATCTACTGGTGTTGGACGTGGTAGAAGCTCTGTCAATTCCACTTCCAGCAACATATCTGATGATTCCAACCAAGAGGTCAAGCTCACAAAAGCAAACTTTGACAAGCTCATGAACCTAGTCAAAGACAAAGGTCCCTCTAAGCCATCCAGTTCTGCCTTTACTGCTGCTACATTTACCAACAATTCAGGTAAATTCACACTGATTGTTGATACCAAACTACCCTACAACAACAAATGGATCCTTGACACAGGTGCTTCAGACCATGTTGTTTGCTCCCTTGAACTACTAACCAATTCCAGGATCATCCATGATGTTTACATTACTCTCACAACTGGAGAACAAGTACAGGCCACTCATACAGGACTGTCACTTGTATTCCTGGTCTAATCCTTCATGAAGCCTTCTTTGTCCCTTAGTTTAGCTTCAATCTAATTTCAGTAAGCAAACTGACCACCACAACTTCTCTATGCCTAACCTTCTTCTCAAATGTTTGTCAAATCCAGGATATGCAGCAGAAGAGGATGACTGGTTCTGCTAGGCTCTCCCAAGGACTTTACTTCATTGATCCCCAACCTTTAGATACTATACCTAAACACATCACTGCTGCCAGTTTCCAACATTTTGACCTATGGCATTACAGACTTGGCCATATTTCTCATTCCAAAATTCCTTCCCTGAGAGAAATATGTTCTATTCATACTGACAAGTCATTGCCATGTGATGTCTGTCATTTTGCAAGGCAAAAAAGACTGCATTTTCCTTGTAGCAACCAGTGGCGGAGCCACATGAGGCCAAGGTGGGTCATTTGCACCACCTTGGCCCAAAAAATATGGAGTAAATTAATTTATATGATTGTTGATAAATACAAAATTTCTATATGATTGTAGATAATTTTACGTAAAGTAATGTTTTATGATCTCTATTTAACTTTTAGTTTATATATTCGATAAGAGATTTTAGTATATACAAAAACTCGAAAAGTAATGTTATTACTTAGACCTGTTTGTTGCTATCGGTTGTCATTCAAGTATTGAAAGAGTACTTATGCAATTAGCAAAGTAAAGAAATACTTCATAATAAGATGAGTTGTGTAATCATGAACGATTTTTCGTTGTGATATCTTAACATCTCTCATAATTTGCTTGATGAATATATTTTAGAAAATTTTCAAAACATGAACACATTCAACAACATACGTTATATATATCTTTTTCATATTTGACCCACCTTAGATAAATTTCTGGCTACGCCACTGGTAGCAACACTGTTTGCACACAATCTTTCCAACTGATACATGTGGATCTTTGGGCTCCTCATTCTGTCCCTAGCTATGATGGTTTTAAATATTTTCTAACCATTGTAGATGATTTCACTAGGATGACTTGGATAATACTCCTATCTTCCAAATCAGAAACAAGAACAAAACTGCAACAGTTCTGTTCTTATGTCCAAACCCAGTTTCAAACATCAGTCCAAAGAATCAGAAGTGACCAAGGAAAAGAATTTCAAATGACAGATTTCTTTAACTCAACTGGCATCTTTTATGAACTTTCCTGTGTTGAAACATCCCAGCAAAACAGCAAGGTTGAGAGAAAACACCAACACATCCTTGCTGTTGCCAGGGCTCTCAAATTCCAAGTCAATCTACCTTCTGGTTTTTGGAGTGATTGTGTGAAACATGTTGTTCACCTCATTAATCGAGTTCCCTCCCTTGTCCTTGCCAACAAAACCCCCTTTGAAAAACTCTTTCACAAACCACCTAACCTGTCAGAGCTAAAAGTTTTTGGATGCCTTTGTTTTGCCAGTTCCTTAAAGAATCACAGAACCAAATTTGATTCTAGAGCCAGGAAAGGTGTTTTCATTGGCTTCACAGCAGGCATTAAGGGCTACAAGATATATGACCTATGACCTAGCTACTAATGAAGTATTCACTTCCAGAGATGTTCGCTTCTATGAACATCATTTTCCCTTCAAAGACTTAACACCAGACCCCAACAACCCTTACAACCCTCCTCCTAATCCCACCCTTTATGATGATCCAATCCCTTCCATATCACCTCCTACCTCAAATCCAGTTGACATCACTAGTCCACCCCACTATGACAGTGATGACAACATGGATCAAACTCCTCAACCCACCCCAACCATCCCATCTCCACCACCACAGCAACAACCACCAATCCAGCCAACCAAGAAATCAACTAGACACATCAAACGACCCACATATCTCCAACAATATCACTTCAACCTTCTCCAACAGAATCCCTCAACCAGTCATCCTCCCAAGCAGTATATCTCAGGTAACAAACATTCACTCAATACAGTCCTGGATTATTCTAATCTATCTCCTTCCCACCAACACTTTGTTTTAAGTATCTCCTCTCACAAGGAACTAGACACTTACAAAGAGGCAATCTTATCACTTTAATGGGACTCTGCTGTCAACACAGAACTAGCATCACTTGATTCTAATGGAACATGGGAAGTGGTTGAATTGACAGCTGACAAACGAGCCATTGGTTGCAAATGGGTATTTTTGAATCAAATTCAGCCCTGATGGCTCAATTGACAGATTCAAGGCCAGACTTGTAGCCAAAGGCTACAGTCAACAAGAGGGAGTAGACTACCAGGACACATTTGCCCCAGTAGTCAAAATGACAACCATCAGGTTATTCCTTGCTCTTGCTGCAGCAAGAAATTGGCATGTTCATCATTTAGATGTGAACAATGTTTTCCTACATGGAGACATGGACCAAGAAGTTTACATGAAACTCCCACCTGGATACAAAGCACCTACTGGTATGAAAACACCTGTCTGTCTTCTCAAGAAATCAATCTATGGACTCAAACAGGCCTCAAGACAGTGGTTCTCCAAACTGGCAGACAAGCTTATCTTTCAAGGCTATCAACCCAACAAAGTTGATTATTCTTTGTTCTACAAAGAAACAAGTTCCACCTATACATCTATACTAGTCTATGTTGATGATTTGATTATTGGAGGAAGATGTCTGCAGGAGATCAATCACATCAAACAATTTCTCCATCATGAATTCAGCATCAAGGATTTGGGAAACCTCAAATTCTTTTTGGGTATTGAAGTGGCAAGATCAGTCAGAGGCATTTACATCAATCAAAGAAAATACACATTAGAGATACTTGAAGAAGCTGATCTTCTACATCGCAAACCAGTCACTACACCAATGGATTACAAGGAACATTTATCCTCCAATCACTCAGATTCTTTCAATGATCCAACTCTATACAGAAGATTGGTGGGCAAGCTAATCTACCTAACTACCACAATGCAACCCAACAGGTCAGCCAATTCATGGCCAACCCGATCAATGATCACTACAAAGCAGTTCTACGAATCCTTAAATACCTGAAGTCAGCTGCAACAAGTGGTCTTTTCTTCTCTGCCAAATACAATCTTCAGCTCAAAGGCTTCAGTGACTCTGACTGGGCTGCCTGCGTGGATACAAGACGATCCACCACTGGCTACTGTGTCTACCTTGGCGATTCGTTGATTTCCTGGAAGAGCAAGAAACAAACCACCATTTGAAGATCCTCTTGTGAAGCAGAATACAGAGCGCTTGCCCACCCCAGTTCTGAAATTCAATGGCTGCTCTACCTCCTCCAAGACTTCCAAATCCATCACTTCCAACCAGCAATCCTGTACTGCGACAACCAATCAGCCATCCACATCGCAGAGAATCCCACGTTCCATGAACGGACGAAGCACATCGAGCTCGATTGCCACTTCGTCCGCGAAAAGGTTCTTTCTAATACAATCAAACTACTCCATGTTTCAACAGTCCACCAACTTGCAGACCTCTTCACCAAACCACTCCCGCCAGTGTCCAAGCTTGGTGTGCTCAACATTTGCCCACCAACTTGCGGGGGTATCAGAGAAAAACATTAGTTTTTCTTCGCCAATCTCAAATGCAGAAGCAGAGCAGCAAGCAGAGCATCAATCTTCAAAGCAGTCGACCGTTGGAGTGAAGACGATGCCGTGTCCAGAAGAAGTGAGCATTGGAGTGAAGACGGCGTCGTATCCAAGGGAAGCCTCGCCTGCAACCAAGACGACGACGCATAGGAGCTGGAGTCAAGTTGTCTCTGGCAAATTACCAAACTGATGCCCAACTTCTTATTTTGTCCAATTTCCCAAATCGGATTGTACTTTCTTCTTCCCCAAGTTTGTCTTCTTTACTTGTTCTGTAAACCATCAACCATTCAGCTATATAAGCTGAAGTAAGACAATGAGAATCAAACAAGCTGAAATTTCCAAACCCAAAAATAGTGTTAATTTATCTTGTTGATTCGTTGTTAACTATTGTTGACAAAGTTGGATTTTACTTATTGTATTCTGGCTTCTACTATATGCTACTCTTAATAGCCAAGAAAAATAAAGTCTAATTTTCGTTTTTCTTCATAGATCTATTCCGTTTTATTCTATGCCAAATTAATGGTAAATTTTTAATAGTAAATCTCGAAATCCATCAAATATTTGTCGGAAAAGGTTCGGTGGCGCCTAAAGAGGTACAACACCTAATTCACGCATTGTTGTAAATGTTATTTTGCTGATTGTTCTCATAATTTGGTTATTCACGCAAGAGTTATGATTATTCACGCAAATGAAATCCCAAACTATCTCTCTTTTTTCCTCCTAATAATTTGCATTTGGATTGATCAATAATCTACGCAACAATATTCATTTTTATATTATTTCAAAACCTAAATATTAGTTTTACAACAACCTCAATAAATAACAAATAAATGCAAATAAATACCAGATTGTGTGAATAATCATTACTATTTATGTGAATAACCACTACTATAACACGAACAAACACCAATATGACGTTAATAAACATTAATTTACATGAATATATAAACACAAGAATAGGTGAATACTGAAACTATTTACGTGTGGCCAAACTTTTATATCAAGCTTATATTTCAATGATAAATCTGTATTTGGACTGATTGTCCACCAGATTCCATTAGGAGTCTGCTTGAGGCTGAGAAAGCCCAGACTGTTTGAGTTTTAAGCAATGAAATCCAGGGCTTCCTGTCAAAAAAAAAAAACACCATTAACGAACCGGTTCGTGGAGACGATATGAACCGAAGCCCGGCCTCCTTTACTCATCGCCTCCGCGAACCGAAACCAAGCTCTCCACAAAACCGCAAACACCATACACCCGGTCTCCGATACCGTCAACACAATAAACAGCTCCATCCTCGCCGTCGGCGGGATCGCAAAAGCCCAACACATCGCCGTTCACCCGCCGCTGCAACACAACTCGAACCCCATTCCAATACCCTCTGTAGTCGCCGCCGCCATCGAAGCATCCACATCTCCTTAACGACTCCCACAACATCCCTTTCACCCCTCTCCCGTTCTCGCTCATCACCATCGCCTCGAACGCATCACTCTCGCGGACACGATTAATCCTCGTCTCGATCCTAAACCTCTCGAAAGACTCCGGCAAGTCAATTGTTCGAAACGATTCCCGGGCGAGATCGAATTCGAGCACGAAATCCCTCCTTCCTCTGCTTTCCCCGATCCAATACAAATTCCCGTTCGCCGCCACCGGGTTGCTGTAATACGCTAGGGGGATTCGCGAATTGTCTCTCGCGAGTGGCCTCCACGACCACGTCTTCCACGAGAATACCGCAGCTTTGACTTCTAGACTCCGCCACACCGATTCGTCGGCGCTCCCCTGTTTTCCGTGGAAAACGCTGACGAATCTTACCAGCTTGTAATCGGGCTCCGGGGTGGATCCGAACCCGAACCTCTCGCAAATGAATTGGGCTTTCGGCCCGTGAGAACGGGTTAACGGAGATGTGAGGTTGTTGAAGTTGGGTAGCAGGGCGAATTGCTTGGTGGCGGGATTCCAGAGCATGAAATTGGCGGTGAACTTGATGCAGAGCAGGCCGTTGCAGGAGCCCAGGATAGAAGGGGAATGCAGACGGGAGTCGAATACAGTGGCCGGCAGCGGGAAATCGCGGTGGAGGGTTCGGAAGGTGCTGTCGATGACTGAAACGCGGAGATTCCGGCCGAGGGTACGGCCGTGGTGGACGATGAGGAGAGGGTTGCCGGCGGATGACAGGCGGAGGTGGGCGGCTATGAAATGGGGTGTGGTGGGGAGATTGGACCAGGGCTTTGAGACGGATCTGAATCGGAGAATGGATTTCACCGGTAACCAAGTGAGGATGTCGATCACGATGTCCTCTGGGAGTGATTTCATTGTTTTTTTTATTTTTTACAGCAATGAACGGTTCTTTGTGTTTGATTTTGTTTTCTACACGGGTATGGCCTCTGCCATGTAATTATCTTGTATTAGGCTGTTTTGACTTAATTAGGGACTAAACTCCAATAATGACTTGACCAAAACAAAAATAATGTACATTTTTTTTATTATTGTATATTTTATTTTTTTATTTTTTTATTTTATCTTATTAAAAAACAAGTAACGACTTAGAGTCACATCAACTAGGATTATTTTATTGTTTAACTTTTGATTAAATAATCAAATATTTTAAGGGTTAATACCTTATTTTGGTCTGAACTATGATCATATAATCAATTTTGGCATGTGGTTTCAGAAATTAACATCTCGGCCTCAACTATGCAACATATAAACTCAATTGGCCCAACACATGGTTTGATCGTCAATTTAGATGGTCAACACCGTTGACCGTTAGTCAAGATTCCATGTCATTGCCTCGTCAGCCTAAAAATCATTAAAAAATTCAAATTCAAATTATTTTCGTAATTTCTACTATTTATCATTTTCAAATTAACCAAAAAATAAAATATAAAAAAATAAAATAAAATTTAAGTTTAATCTTTTGGGACATTTGAAAATAACAAATTTTATAAATTAACAAAAAATTATCATATTAAATTTTATAAATTTAGAAAATACAAAAAAACATAAACCAAAAAATAATTTTTTCTAATTCAAATTATTTTCCTAACTTTTATTATTTATTATTATCAAATTAACCAAAAATAAAATATAAAAACATAAAATAAATTTTATTTTCTATTTTTTTGGTAATTTGGAAATGAAAATTTTTATAAATTAACCAAAATTTATCAAATTATTATAGATTATTTAAATTACCCAAAAAATAAAAAATTTAAAAATATATTATATTTTAAAAATTTATCAATTTCAAATGTCCCAAAAGATAAAAGATAAAATTTACTTTATATTTTTTAAATGTTAAATTTTATTTTATAGTTAATTTGAAAATGATAAATAATAATAATAATTAGGAAAATAATTTGAATTTGATTTTTTTAATAATTTTCAGGCTGACTAGGCAATGACATGGCTTGTTGACTAACAGTCAATGGTGTTGACCGTCCAAATTGACGGTCAAACCATGTGTCGGTCCAATTGAGACTATATGCTACATAGTTGAGACAAAGATGTTAATTTCTGAAACCACATGCCAAAGTTGATTATATGGTCATAGTTCGGGCCAAAATAAGATATTAACCCATGTTTTAATCATTTTCTCTTATCACAACCAAACTTAAATCCATATATATTTAACCTAATTCGATCCGGTCAAAACGAGTTGAACCCAATATTCATGAATTATTATTATTATTATTATTATTATTATTATTATTAAAGGAACAAGTAACGATAGCACTATTACTTAGAGTCACATCAACTAGTATTATTTTATTGTTTAACTTTTTATTAAATAATGAAATGTTTTAATCACTTCCTCTTATCACAATCTAACCCAAATACATGTAATTATCATTTGTTGAATGGTACCATTGTTTCAATGGACTAGTTTACAAATCTAAAACATGCATTCTGGTCTAAAGAACATTATTATTAGTTATTAG
Source organism: Linum tenue (assembly GCA_946122785.1). Taxonomy (NCBI): domain Eukaryota; kingdom Viridiplantae; phylum Streptophyta; class Magnoliopsida; order Malpighiales; family Linaceae; genus Linum; species Linum tenue. Next base: position 50,501,367 of record CAMGYJ010000009.1, read on the forward strand.
ATTATTAACAAGTGAAGGATAGCTTCAAGTTGAATCCTTAATCCGCAACCTTCAAATAAAAATGGTCTTTCGAAAAAAACGCACTAATTGGCGATTAATTGACTTCATCATAGGAGTTGAATAGCCCTCGTTCGCATCAGGTCGAATCCGTGAATTGTAGCCTCCAAAATCATACGAAAATGGTCATTCCAAAAAATCGCCTGAAATTTGTGAAGGTTTGGAATCTGCCAAAACTGGACTCTAAACAAATAAGCCCAAATAGGTGCTCAAAAAACTTAATCATCGGTGAAGGATAACCTCACGCGAAATCATTGATCCGTAACCTTCAAAATTTATGAAAAAAGATCTCTCAAAAAAAGCACACGAAAAATTACGAAAATGACCTATGAAAAAAATTGGCCCAAAACAAAAATTAATAGACTTCATCATCGGTGGAGAATATCTAAAGATCACCTCAGGCCGAATCCACGATCTGTAGCCTCCAAAACCCAATAAAAATGGCAACTCCATAAAATCTCGCGAAATATGTGATGGTACCCCTTTGGAAAATGGCAAAAATGGGCCCGGAACAAATAAGCCCGAAACGGTGCCTAATAGACTTAATCATCGGTGAAGGATAGCCTCAGGCCGAATCCGTGATCCAAAGCCTTCAAAATCAAAGGTAAATGACATTTCGAAAAAGCGCGTGGAAAATTACGAAAAATAACCCCCGGAACATTTTTCGCCTTCAAAAATCCAAGAAAAACGGCTTCAGGCCGAATCCATGATCCGAAGCCTTTAAAATCCAAGGAAAATGGCCTTCCGAAAAAGCGCGAGGAAAATTACGAAAATACCCTCGGAATATTTTTCGCCCAGATCGGCGATTAATCAACTTCATTATCGGTGGACAATAGACCCAGATCGCCTCATGCCGAATCCGCGACCTGTAACCTCCGAAATCCAACAAAAATGACAATTCCATAAAATCGCCCGAAATCTGTGATGGTACCCCCTTTGGAAAATGCCAAAAACGGGCCCGGAACAAATTAGCCCGAATCGGTGCCTAATAGACTTAATCATTGGCGAGGGATAGCCTCATGCCGAATCCGTGTTCCGAAGCCTTCAAAATCCAAGGAAAATGGCCTTCCGAAAAAGCACGCGGAAAATTACGAAAATGCCCCCCGGAACATTTTTCGCCCAAATCAGCGATTAATTGACTTCATCATCGGTGGACAATAGCCCCTGATCGCCTCAGGCCGAATCCGCGATGTAGCCTCCAAAATCCAACAAAAATGACAATTCCATAAAATCGCCCGAAATTTGTGATGGTACCCCTTTGGAAAATGCCAAAAACGGGCCCGGAACAAATTAGCCAGAATCGGTGCCTAATAGACTTAATCATCTGCGAGGCATAGCCTCAGGCCGAATCCGTGATCCGAAGCCTTCAAAATCCAAGGGAAATGGCTTTCCAAAAGAGCGCGCTGAAAATTACGAAAATGCCCCCCGGAACATTTTTCGCCCAAATCGGTGACTAATTGACTTCATCATCGGTGGACAATAGCCCCAGATCGCCTCAGGCCGAATCCGGGACCTGTAGCCTCCAAAATCCAACAAAAATGACAATAAAATAGTCGGAAATCTGTGATGGTACCCCTTTGGAAAATGCCAAAAACGAGCCGGAAGAAATTAGCCCGAATCGGAGCCTAATAGACTTAATAATCGGCGAGGGTTAGCTTCAGGCCGAATCCATGATCCGAAACCTTTAAAATCCAAGGAAAATGGCCTTCCGAAAAAGCGCGAGGAAAATTACGAAAATACCCTCAGAATATTTTTCGCCCAAATCGGCGATTAATCAACTTCATCATCGGTGGACAATAGACCCAGATCGCCTCAGGCCGAATCCGCGACCTGTAGCCTCCAAAATCCAACAAAAATGACAATTCCATAAAATCGCCCGAAATCTGCGATGGTACCCCTTTGGAAAATGCCAAAAACGGGCCCGGAACAAATTAGCCCGAATCGGTGCCTAATAGACTTAATCATCGGCGAGGGATAGCCTCATGCCGAATCCGTGTTCCGAAGCCTTCAAAATCCAAGGAAAATGGCCTTCCAAAAAAGCACGCGGAAAATTACGAAAATGTCCCCCGGAACATTTTTCGGCCAATTCGGCGATTAATTGACTTCATCATCGGTGGACAATAGCCCCAGATCGCCTCAGGCCGAATCCGCGATGTAGCCTCCAAAATCCAACAAAAATGACAATTCCATAAAATCGCCTGAAATTTGTGATGGTACCCCTTTGGAAAATGCCAAAAACGGGCCCGGAACAAATTAGCCAGAATCGGTGCCTAATAGACTTAATCATATGCGAGGGATAGCCTTAGGCCGAATCCGTGATCCGAAGCGTTCAAAATCCAAGGGAAATGGCTTTCCAAAAGAGCGCGCGGAAAAATATGAAAATGCCCCCGGAACATTTTTCACCCAAATCGACAATTAATGGACTTCATGATCGGTGGACAATAGCCCCAGATCGCCTCAGGCCGAATCCGCGACCTGTAACCTCCAAAATCAAACAAAAATGACAATTCCATAAAATCGCACGAAATCTGTAATGGTACCCCTTTGGAAAATGCCAAAAACGGGTCTGGAACAAATTAGCCCGAATCGGTGCGTAATAGACTTAATCATCGGCGAGGGATAGCCTCAGGACGAATCCGTGATCTGAAGCCTTCAAAATCCAAGAAAAATGGCCTTCCGAAAAAGCGCGCGGAAAATTACGAAAATGCCCCCGGAACATTTTTCGCCCAAATCGGCGATTAATTGACTTCATCATCGGTGGACAATAGCCCCATATCACCTCAAGCTGAATCCGTGAAGTAGCCTCCAAAATCCAACAAAAATGACAATTCCATAAAATTGCCCGAAATATGTGATGGTACCCCGTTGAAAAATGTCAAAAACAGGCCCGGAACAAATTAGCCCGAATCGGTGCCTAATAGACTTAATCATCGGCGAGAGATAACCTCAGGCTGAATCCGTGATCCAAAGCCTTCAAAATTCAAGGAAAATAGCCTGCCGAAAAAGCGCATGTAAGAATTTCGTGTCCCAGGAGAATTCCCTCTCGCTTGCGTGTCCCCCGAATTCCAAAAAATGGCCCCTCCAAAGAATTTCGTGTCCCAGGAGAATTCCCTGCTAGCCCAAAAATTGCCTCCTCCTTTGCGTGTGTCCCGCTCCAATTCTCTATCCCTCTAATCCAATTGTGTCCCACGGTATAAGCCCGGCCCAAAGAAACCTCCTAGCCCAAGTGAATATTCCACCATTGATTCGAGCCCGATTGATTGCTTATGCACTCGCTTCTTTTTTCGTGCTTCCTTCATCTGTAATACATCAAACTCATGGCACTAGGTAGTACTGGTTTTTCAACCATTCCCGGGTTAGCGAGCCCTAAAATAGCACCAATCGGCTTAAACATATCATGGGATAGTCACATAAAGTTCAAGAATCCGATATATTGAAGCCGATTATCACAACCCCACACTCAATACTTGCTTGTCCCTAAGCAACGACTCGAACAAGAGAACGATAATTGGAGGAAACACAACACAGACCAGGGAGACACAACCCTGCTCAAAACACAAAAACTCAAGACACACAAAACACAACATCAACACAAGAAATTTACCCTTGTACTCTTGTGATAATCAGTAGTTTCTTTCTCAATTGATGAGTTGTGCTTTAATGATCATACCTTGCACCCCACTCTCAAGGTCTTTAGTCTTTACAACCATTAACCATTGACTGACTCAAACCCATCAAAAGCTCAATTAGCAACACTCAATTCCGATCGTCGGTAGTAGGTGGTTAACAACTTATGGTGTAACAGTTATTAGAAGAATCTAATCACATCAGTGAGGTGCATATCTCGTGAGGACAATCTGGCTTACTCACATAAATCATACGCAACCAACTAAGCACAAGAGTCTCAAAAGCTAACGGGGGAAGCTTTTAGCAAACTTTATTTTAACTTTAAGTACATCACTACCTTTTCTGACAAGGAGAGCTTTCTCTCTTTTTGATTTTTCTTGCCGAGTGGTCGTATTTAGTACAAGTGGGATTTGTTTCTTACTACCGGTGACCGAGCAAGAGCAATTTCTGCTTCTTAGCACTCGCATAAGGGCTTCTTTCAACTCCTTTTCCTCGGTCCGTGTGGAGGGTCACTGCACATCCTCAAATGGCACTTCACTCAACGGGGAATCATACTTGATAAGCAACATCGTACGGTCGCGAACCGATGCTCAGTTGAACCTTTCCTAATCCCCCTGTGCAATGAGTGATTGCCTCACACGATTTTGGCATTTTTACCCACACTTAAATTGTTATGGCAACTTTCTTATATTTTACTTGTCAGGTAGTGTTTTCTCATTTATAAAGATACAGTTCACCCCATCATAAAACCTTTTAAAACAGAGAGACTCAATGCAAAGTGAAAAGCTCACAACAAATCCAAGTAAGCACGGTATCCAAACATGTCGAATGGTTAATGTTCTCCACCTAACTACTTCACCAAAAGTCATTACACTATCCTCACAAAAGAGAATGTTGCTAAAAGAGTTTGCTAATTCAAAGCATATCAAGTCAGTCAAAACATCAAGCTCATTGTGAAGAACTATGCAATTCAACACTAGTGGGGGTGATTTTGATGATTTCATTCAAGCACAAACTCATTTTCAAGGCATCACGGTCATTTACATCATGTTACCACAAGAGTACAAGGTTTTGTTTTTAATTTTTCTGATTTTTAGGTGTTTTTTAGCCATTAGCTTTGCACAGGCTTTGCATGCAGTTTGGCTGTGCTCAACCTAATGGCAATTTTTTTTAGGTGTTTTTTAGCCATTAGCTTTGCATGCAGTTTGGCTGTGCTCAACCTAATGGCAATTTTTTTTTTGATTTTTTTACCACATGCAATAGGTACAAACAAACACTAAGACTCACCACCCCACACTCAGGGATGGAACATTGTCCCTAATGTTCAACTCCTACTCTAAACATGCACGGGTTTGACACAACAAAAAAGAAAAAATAAAGAAAAGAAAACTCACCTTGGGTTGCCTCCCAAGAAGCGCTTGTTTAACGTCCTCAGCCTGACGTTCATGGAGCTTTCAACCAATGGGTATGGAAAGGTATCCAGAATACCCTCCCGAGCAATGATAGAATGCATAACCTCCATCCAACATATGAGTCACCTCAGCAGGGCCAGGTGTGCGAAACTTTGGTATGACCTTCTTATCTTGCATGTTGGACCCTTTAGTTAGGCGTAGGTGGTACTGCAGCGCCTCAAGCAAGTACTCTTCCTGTTTCAATGTCAGTGAAGAAGGAATAATAATAGGAAGATTGAAATCCTTACCCAAATATCTATACTTGAGGTGACATGGCAAGGATTTCTGTCCTTGCTTTGATTTTAGACTTTGGGCTGCTAGGACATCTGATACTTCACCTGATCCTCTATCACAGGAAGAGGAATTTTTCTTTTCTCGAGCTCCACTTTCAAAGTCATCAATTGCATCGTGATTATGATAAACTTGAAAGACAGTAAAAATTTCCTCCTCCTTACCTACTCGGAATGTCAACTTGCCTCTCCCAACATCAATGAGTGCATCTCCAGTTGCTAGAAAAGGTCTACCAAGAATAAGAGGCACTCCCTGATCATCTTCCATCTCCAGAATTACAAAATATGTTGGGAGAATAAACTTCCCCACCTTCACCAATACATTCTCCACCACGCCCTTCAGAATTTTCACTGATCTATCAGCCAATTGGAGTGTGATCCGAGTAGGCTTAAGAACATCTCCCAATCCCAATTTCTTGTAGACTGAGTATGGCATCAAATTAATTCCTGCTCCAAGATCACAAAGTGATTTATCAAACTCTCAACCTCCAATGACACATGGAATGGTGAAGCTGCCCGGATCATCCCTCTTTTCTGGTAATTTATTCTGAATCACAGCACAACATTCAGAAGTAAGGGTTACTTTCTCTAGCTCAGCCCATTTACACTTCTTTGTCAGCAACTCCCTTAAGAATTTAGCATATGTAGGCATCTGTTCAAGTGCCTCCGCCAACGGTATGTTGATATGAAGTTGCTTGAAGATATTCACAAATTTCTTGAAATTTGGGTCTTCCATGGGCTTCATTAACCTTTGAGGGAATGGAACGGGAGGTTCGTAAGGCTTTACCTCTTCATTCTTGAGTTTTTTCACCTTTAGAGTTGCACAGGCAGATTCTCATGCACAGGCAGATTGCATGCAGTTTGCCTGTGCAAGTCAGATTTTTCAGCTTTTGCACTTTCTTCATCCTCCATCTCTGCAGCTCCTTTGCCCTCCTTTTCTACTGGATTTTTCTTGCTCTTTGGATCCTCCAACTCCTTCCCACTCCTCAATGTGACTGCTACAACCATGGCATCCTTTGGATTCCTCTCGGTATTAGCCGGTAATGTCCCAGGAATCATGCCTTGTATATCCGCCAAAGTTTGAGCCATCTGTCCCATCTGCCTCTCCATAGCTAGCATAGACGATTGTAAATTATTGTTGATGGCTAGCTGTTGAGTGACAAATTGATCCAGGCCCTTGAAATTATTGTCTGTTTTCTGCATATGAGCCAAAATCAACTCCTCCAACTGGGGCTTCTTCTCTGGTTGAGGTTGCTGCTGTTGAAAACCAGGAGGTGAGATGTTTCGAACACCAGTTGGATTATTGTTTGACCATGACATATTGGGGTGATGTCTCCATTGAGGTTTGTATGTATTTGAATACATACCACCCTGGCCTTGACTTCGTGGATTATTGATATATTGGACATCTTCCAACTGAGCAGCTCCCAGTGGACACATATCCCTATGATGAGGACCCTCGCAAAGTTCACATAAAGCAACCTCCTCTTGTCTACCGTAAGCAATTTTGGCCAGCCTTCGTTCGAGTGCATCGAACTTAGAATCCAGTTTAGCATCCAACTTGGCTTCGAGACTTGTAACTCTGTCAACTTCATGAAAGCCTCCTCTTCTTCGAATACGGGTCTCACTACCCCATTCGGTGGCTTCTGAACAGATCTTCTCTACCAGATCATATGCTGCTGGTGCCTCCATGCTTGTGAAACCATTTCGAGAAGCATTATTCAGGGCATCCCGGAACTCCCTTCTGATTCCATTGAATAAAATAATGATCACGTTCCAATCTTCAAGACCATGGCTTGGGCATCTCATCAATAGCCCCTTATAGCGCTCCCATCCCTCAGTCAGACTCTCATCATCAGCCTGCTTAATAGTAACAATTTCCTCTTGCCTCTTCATCGCCAAGGCAGGTGGGAAATACTTATCCAGAAAGACCTTCTCAAGCTGAACCCATGTCGTGATGGAACGTGGTGTTAAGTTCTGAAACCAGTGTGATGCATTCCCTATCAGGGAGAATGAGAACATCCGTAGGCGAATTGCATCATCAGACACTATAGGGCTCTTCATCGTATCACATATGCTCGCAAACCGACGAAGATGCTCGTGAGGATCCTCACTGCTAGCCCCGGAGAAAGTGTACCCGTTGGTGATCATATTGATAAATGCTGGGGGTAATCTCCATGGTTGCATCCCCAGCCAGAATGACAACACATGAAGCTCGGGCTCTAGTCCTTCGATTCAAGCGAGCCCTGATCGAACGATCCTGGTCTGCCATGATGACAGGCTCGATGTCGCGTGGTGGTGTAGGTGGTGTAGGGATGACAGGTGATGAAGCCTGCCCTCTCTGTTGACGACTATGGGTTAGGGAAGGCCTAGGAGTTGTGGTTGGCTGCTTCCCTAACTTGACCTGCTTCCTGTTCTGTCGGCAGGTTTTCTCGATCTCCGGATCTAGTGGCAGTAAATCGATGGTTGTCCTCCTAGGCATGCACAAAAAGGATTAACCTGAAATTCACCTGCACACTAGCACACAAATCAAAATAGTTCGCTCACAAAAATCAACAAAAATAAGGTATGGCAGTCCCCGGCAACGGCGCCAAAAACATGATAGGGCAAAAGCGTATGGCTTCAATTCCTATCTCGTAGTAAACCGGAAAGTCCGGGTATCGTCTCTCAGGGACTGGTACAACCTTATATTCTATCAATTTTATAAAGCAAACTATAGGTGAAAATAGTTTGATGAGACTAATTTCTAAAAGCAAAATAAAATAAACAAAGTAACTAAATGAAAACTGTCGGGAGAAATTCAATGGAGAAAGCTCGGGGAGAAACACCGGGACTCACTATCTATCATATCAAAATTAATTCACATATTCCAATCAGTTTAATCCATATTTCTACAGCCAGGATATCACGAATGTGCTAGCTATCCCTGTCGGGAATTGCTACTTACTAAACAATTAATTCAAATCTTACTGTCGTAGCTCAATGATTAACTATTTAACCTACATCCTATGGTGTTTCCCCCAGAAATTGAGATTTAGTTCATGACGGAAATAAAACACTCAACCATGTTCATAATCATCATGTTACGAAGCAAAACAAAAGAAAACAATTACTGATAATTGCTTCCCGCTGCTCTGCACTCGATCGCCGCAACAAGCTGCTCGCTCCGCCCAAAAAGAATTCTCCTCAGCTAATTACTTCTCCGCTGCGCGCTCTGCTTTCCTCAGAGAAATTCGTTCCCAATTCTTTCCTCTCGCTTGCGTGTCCCCCGAATTCCAAACAAAGGCCCCTCCAAAGAATTTCGTGTCCCAGGAGAATTCCCTGCTAGCCCAAAAATTGCCTCCTCCTTTGCGTGTGTCCCGCTCCAATTCTCTATCCCTCTAATCCAATTATGTGTCCCCCGGTATAAGCCCGGCCCAAAGAAACCTCCTAGCCCAAGTGAATATTCCACCAATGATTCGAGCCCGATTGATTGCTTGTGCACTCGCTTCTTTTTTCGTGCTTTCTTCACCTGTAATACATCAAACTCATGGCACTAGGAAGTACTGGTTTTTCAACCATTCCCGGGTTAGCGAGCCCTAAAATAGCACCAATCGGCTTAAACATATCATGGAATAGTCACATAAAGTTCAAGAATCCGATATATTGAAGCCGATTATCAGTGATGGTACCCCTTTGGAAAATGCCAAAAAACGGGCCCGAAACAAATTAGCCCGAATCGGTGCCTAGTAGAGTTAATCATCGACGAGGGATAGCCTCAGGCCGAATCCGTGATCCGAAGCCTTCGAAATCGAAGGAAAATGGCCTTCCGAAAAAGCGCGCGGAAAATTACAAAAATGCCGCCCGGAACATTTTTCGCCCAAATCGGCGATTAATTGACTTCATCATAGGTGGACAATATCCCCAGATCGCCTCAGGCCGAATCCGCGACCTGTAGCCTACAAAATCCAACAAAAATGACAATTCCATAAAATCGCCCGAAATCTGTGATGGTACGCCTTTGGAAAATGCCTAAAACAGGCCCGGAACAAATTAGCCCGAATCGGTGCCGAGTAGACATAATCATCGGCGAGGGATAGCCTCAAGCCGAATCCGAGATCCGAAGCCTTCAAAATCCAAGGAAAATGGCCTTCCGAAAAAGCGCGCGGAAAATTACGAAAATGCCCCCCGGAACATTTTTCGCCCAAATCGGCGTTTAATTGACTTCATCATAGGTGGACAATATCCCCAGATCGCCTCAGGCCGAATCCGCGACCTGTAGCCTCCAAAATCCAACAAAAATGACAATTCCATAAAATCGCCCGAAATCTGTGATGGTACCCCTTTGGAAAATGCCTAAAACGGGCCCGGAACAAATTAGCCCGAATCGGTGCCTAGTAGACTTAATCATCGGGGAGGGATAGCCTCAGGCCGAATCCGTGATCCGAAGCCTTCAAAATCCAAGGAAAATGGCCTTCCGAAAAAGCGCGCGAAAAATTACCAAAATGCCCCCCGGAACATTTTTCGCCCAAATCGGCGATTAATTGACTTCAACATCGGTGGACAATATCCCCAGATCGCCTCAGGCCGAATCCGCGACCTGTAGCCTCCAAAATCCAACAAAAATGACAATTCCATAAAATCGCCCGAAATCTGTGATGGTACCCCTTTGGAAAATGCCTAAAACGGGCCCGGAACAAATTAGCCCGAATCGGTGCCTAGTAGACTTAATCATCGGGGAGGGATAGCCTCAGGCCGAATCCGTGATCCGAAGCCTTCAAAATCCAAGGAAAATGGCCTTCCGAAAAAGCGCGCGAAAAATTACCAAAATGCCCCCCGGAACATTTTTCGCCCAAATCGGCGATTAATTGACTTCAACATCGGTGGACAATATCCCCAGATCGCCTCAGGCCGAATCCGCGACCTGTAGCCTCCAAAATCCAACAAAAATGACAATTCCATAAAATCGCCCGAAATCTGTGATGGTACCCCTTTGGAAAATGCCTAAAACGGGCCCGGAACAAATTAGCCCGAATCGGTGCCTAGTAGACTTAATCATCGACGAGGGATAGCCTCAGGCCGAATCCGTGATCCGAAGCCTTCGAAATCGAAGGAAAATGGCCTTCCGAAAAAGCGCGCGGAAAATTACAAAAATGCCGCCCGGAACATTTTTCGCCCAAATCGGCGATTAATTGACTTCATCATAGGTGGACAATATCCCCAGATCGCCTCAGGCCGAATCCGCGACCTGTAGCCTACAAAATCCAACAAAAATGACAATTCCATAAAATCGCCCGAAATCTGTGATGGTACGCCTTTGGAAAATGCCTAAAACAGGCCCGGAACAAATTAGCCCGAATCGGTGCCGAGTAGACATAATCATCGGCGAGGGATAGCCTCAAGCCGAATCCGAGATCCGAAGCCTTCAAAATCCAAGGAAAATGGCCTTCCGAAAAAGCGCGCGGAAAATTACGAAAATGCCCCCCGGAACATTTTTCGCCCAAATCGGCGTTTAATTGACTTCATCATAGGTGGACAATATCCCCAGATCGCCTCAGGCCGAATCCGCGACCTGTAGCCTCCAAAATCCAACAAAAATGACAATTCCATAAAATCGCCCGAAATCTGTGATGGTACCCCTTTGGAAAATGCCTAAAACGGGCCCGGAACAAATTAGCCCGAATCGGTGCCTAGTAGACTTAATCATCGGGGAGGGATAGCCTCAGGCCGAATCCGTGATCCGAAGCCTTCAAAATCCAAGGAAAATGGCCTTCCGAAAAAGCGCGCGAAAAATTACCAAAATGCCCCCCGGAACATTTTTCGCCCAAATCGGCGATTAATTGACTTCAACATCGGTGGACAATATCCCCAGATCGCCTCAGGCCGAATCCGCGACCTGTAGCCTCCAAAATCCAACAAAAATGACAATTCCATAAAATCGCCCGAAATCTGTGATGGTACCCCTTTGGAAAATGCCTAAAACGGGCCCGGAACAAATTAGCCCGAATCGGTGCCTAGTAGACTTAATCATCGGGGAGGGATAGCCTCAGGCCGAATCCGTGATCCGAAGCCTTCAAAATCCAAGGAAAATGGCCTTCCGAAAAAGCGCGCGAAAAATTACCAAAATGCCCCCCGGAACATTTTTCGCCCAAATCGGCGATTAATTGACTTCAACATCGGTGGACAATATCCCCAGATCGCCTCAGGCCGAATCCGCGACCTGTAGCCTCCAAAATCCAACAAAAATGACAATTCCATAAAATCGCCCGAAATCTGTGATGGTACCCCTTTGGAAAATGCCTAAAACGGGCCCGGAACAAATTAGCCCGAATCGGTGCCTAGTAGACTTAATCATCGGCGAGGGATAGCCTCAGGCCGAATCCGTGATCCGAAGCCTTCAAAATCCAAGGAAAATGGCCTTCCGAAAAAGCGCGCGGAAAATTAGGAAAATGCCCCCGGAACATTTTACGCCCAAATCGGCGATTAATTGACTTCATCATCGGTGGACAATATCCCCAGATCGCCTCAGGCCGAATCCGCGACCTGTAACCTCCAAAATCCAACAAAAATGACAATTCCATAAAATCGCCAGAAATCTGTGATGGTACCCCTTTGGAAAATGCCAAAAACGGGCCCGGAACAAATTAGCCTGAATCGGTGCCTAGTAGACTTAATCATCGGCGGGGGATAGCCTCAGGCCGAATCCGTGATCCGAAGCCTTCAAAATCCAAGGAAAATAGCCTTCCGAAAAAGCGCGCGAAAAATTACCAAAATGCCCCCCGGAACATTTTTCGCCCAAATCGGCGATTAATTGACTTCATCATAGGTGGACAATATCCCCAGATCGCCTCAGGCCGAATCCGCAACCTGTAGCCTCCAAAATCCAACAAAAATGACAATTCCATAAAATCGCCCGAAATCTGTGATGGTACCCCTTTGGAAAATGCCTAAAACGGGCCCGGAACAAATAACCCCGAATCAGTGCCTAGTAGACTTAATCATCGGCGAGGGATAGCCTCAGGCCGAATCCGTGATCCGAAGCCTTCAAAATCCAAGGAAAATGGCCTTCCGAAAAAGCGCGCGGAAAATTACCAAAATGCCCCCGGAACATTTTTCGCCCAAATCGGCGATTAATTGACTTCATCATAGGTGGACAATATCCCCAGATCGCCTCAGGCCGAATCAGCGACCTGTAGCCTCCAAAATCCAACAAAAATGACAATTCCATAAAATCGCCCGAAATCTGTGATGGTACCCCTTTGGAAAATGGCTAAAACGGGCCCGGAACAAATTAGCCCGAATCGGTGCCTAGTAGACTTAATCATCGGCGAGGGATAGCCTCAGGCCGAATCCGTGATCCGAAGCCTTCAAAATCCAAGGAAAATGGCCTTCCGAAAAAGCGCGCGAAAAATTACCAAAATGCCCCCCGTAACATTTTTCGCCCAAATCGGCGATTAATTGTCTTCATCATAGGTGGACAATATCCCCAGATCGCCTCAGGCCGAATCCGCGACCTGTAGCCTCCAAAATCCAACAAAAATGACAATTCCATAAAATCGCCCGAAATTTGTGATGGTACCCCTTTGGAAAATGCCTAAAACGGGCCCGGAACAAATTAGCCCGAATCGGTGCCTAGTAGACTTAATCATCGGCGAGGGATAGCCTCAGGCCGAATCCGTGATCCGAAGCCTTCAAAATCCAAGGAAAATGGCCTTCCGAAAAAGCGCGCGGAAAATTAGGAAAATGCCCCCGGAACATTTTACGCCCAAATCGGCGATTAATTGACTTCATCATCGGTGGACAATATCCCCAGATCGCCTCAGGCCGAATCCGCGACCTGTAACCTCCAAAATCCAACAAAAATGACAATTCCATAAAATCGCCAGAAATCTGTGATGGTACCCCTTTGGAAAATGCCAAAAACGGGCCCGGAACAAATTAGCCTGAATCGGTGCCTAGTAGACTTAATCATCGGCGGGGGATAGCCTCAGGCCGAATCCGTGATCCGAAGCCTTCAAAATCCAAGGAAAATGGCCTTCCGAAAAAGCGCGCGAAAAATTACCAAAATGCCCCCCCGAACATTTTTCGCCCAAATCGGCGATTAATTGACTTCATCATAGGTGGACAATATCCCCAGATCGCCTCAGGCCGAATCCGCAACCTGTAGCCTCCAAAATCCAACAAAAATGACAATTCCATAAAATCGCCCGAAATCTGTGATGGTACCCCTTTGGAAAATGCCTAAAACGGGCCCGGAACAAATAACCCCGAATCAGTGCCTAGTAGACTTAATCATCGGCGAGGGATAGCCTCAGGCCGAATCCGTGATCCGAAGCCTTCAAAATCCAAGGAAAATGGCCTTCCGAAAAAGCGCGCGGAAAATTACCAAAATGCCCCCGGAACATTTTTCGCCCAAATCGGCGATTAATTGACTTCATCATAGGTGGACAATATCCCCAGATCGCCTCAGGCCGAATCAGCGACCTGTAGCCTCCAAAATCCAACAAAAATGACAATTCCATAAAATCGCCCGAAATCTGTGATGGTACCCCTTTGGAAAATGGCTAAAACGGGCCCGGAACAAATTAGCCCGAATCGGTGCCTAGTAGACTTAATCATCGGCGAGGGATAGCCTCAGGCCGAATCCGTGATCCGAAGCCTTCAAAATCCAAGGAAAATGGCCTTCCGAAAAAGCGCGCGAAAAATTACCAAAATGCCCCCCGTAACATTTTTCGCCCAAATCGGCGATTAATTGTCTTCATCATAGGTGGACAATATCCCCAGATCGCCTCAGGCCGAATCCGCGACCTGTAGCCTCCAAAATCCAACAAAAATGACAATTCCATAAAATCGCCCGAAATTTGTGATGGTACCCCTTTGGAAAATGCCTAAAACGGGCCCGGAACAAATTAGCCCGAATCGGTGCCTAGTAGACTTAATCATCGGCGAGGGATAGCCTCAGGCCGAATCCGTGATCCGAAGCCTTCAAAATCCAAGGAAAATGGCCTTCCGAAAAAGCGCGCGGAAAATTAGGAAAATGCCCCCGGAACATTTTACGCCCAAATCGGCGATTAATTGACTTCATCATCGGTGGACAATATCCCCAGATCGCCTCAGGCCGAATCCGCGACCTGTAACCTCCAAAATCCAACAAAAATGACAATTCCATAAAATCGCCAGAAATCTGTGATGGTACCCCTTTGGAAAATGCCAAAAACGGGCCCGGAACAAATTAGCCTGAATCGGTGCCTAGTAGACTTAATCATCGGCGGGGGATAGCCTCAGGCCGAATCCGTGATCCGAAGCCTTCAAAATCCAAGGAAAATGGCCTTCCGAAAAAGCGCGCGAAAAATTACCAAAATGCCCCCCCGAACATTTTTCGCCCAAATCGGCGATTAATTGACTTCATCATAGGTGGACAATATCCCCAGATCGCCTCAGGCCGAATCCGCGACCTGTAGCCTCCAAAATCCAACAAAAATGACAATTCCATAAAATCGCCCGAAATCTGTGATGGTACCCCTTTGGAAAATGCCTAAAACGGGCTCGGAACAAATACCCCGAATCAGTGCCTAGTAGACTTAATCATCGGCGAGGGATAGCCTCAGGCCGAATCCGTGATCCGAAGCCTTCAAAATCCAAGGAAAATGGCCTTCCGAAAAAGCGCGCGGAAAATTACCAAAATGCCCCCGGAACATTTTTCGCCCAAATCGGCGATTAATTGACTTCATCATAGGTGGACAATATCCCCAGATCGCCTCAGGCCGAATCCGCGACCTGTAGCCTCCAAAATCCAACAAAAATGACAATTCCATAAAATCGCCCGAAATCTGTGATGGTACCCCTTTGGAAAATGGCTAAAACGGGCCCGGAACAAATTAGCCCGAATCGGTGCCTAGTAGACTTAATCATCGGCGAGGGATAGCCTCAGGCCGAATCCGTGATCCGAAGCCTTCAAAATCCAAGGAAAATGGCCTTCCGAAAAAGCGCGCGAAAAATTACCAAAATGCCCCCCGTAACATTTTTCGCCCAAATCGGCGATTAATTGTCTTCATCATAGGTGGACAATATCCCCAGATCGCCTCAGGCCGAATCCGCGACCTGTAGCCTCCAAAATCCAACAAAAATGACAATTCCATAAAATCGCCCGAAATTTGTGATGGTACCCCTTTGGAAAATGCCTAAAACGGGCCCGGAACAAATTAGCCCGAATCGGTGCCTAGTAGATTTAATCATCGGCGAGGGATAGCCTCAGGCCGAATCCGTGATCCGAAGCCTTCAAAATCCAAGGAAAATGGCCTTCCGAAAAAGCGCGCGGAAAATTACCAAAATGCCCCCGGGAACATTTTTCGCCCAAATCGGCGATTAATTGACTTCAACATCGGTGGACAATATCCCCAGATCGCCTCAGGCCGAATCCGCGACCTGTAGCCTCCAAAATCCAACAAAAATGACAATTCCATAAAATCGCCCGAAATCTGTGATGGTACCCCATTGGAAAATGGCTAAAACGGGCCCGGAACAAATTAGCCCGAATCGGTGCCTAGTAGACTTAATCATCGGCGAGGGATAGCCTCTGGCCGAATCCGTGATACGAAGCCTTCAAAATCCAAGGAAAATGGCGTTCCGAAAAAGCGCGCGGAAAATTACCAAAATGCCCCCGGAACATTTTTCGCCCAAATCGGCGATTAATTGACTTCATCATAGGTGGACAATATCCACAGATCGCCTCAGGCCGAATCCGCGACCTGTAGCCTCCAAAATCCAACAAAAATGACAATTCCATAAAATCGCCCGAAATCTGTGATGGTACCCCTTTGGCAAATGCCTAAAACGGGCCCGGAACAAATTAGCCCGAATCGGTGCCTAGTAGACTTAATCATCGGGGAGGGATAGCCTCAGGCCGAATCCGTGATCCGAAGCCTTCAAAATCCAAGGAAAATGGCCTTCCGAAAAAGCGCGCGAAAAATTACCAAAATGCCCCCCGGAACATTTTTCGCCCAAATCGGCGATTAATTGACTTCAACATCGGTGGACAATATCCCCAGATCGCCTCAGGCCGAATCCGCGACCTGTAGCCTCCAAAATCCTACAAAAATGACAATTCCATAAAATCGCCCGAAATCTGTGATGGTACCCCTTTGGAAAATGCCTAAAACGGGCCCGGAACAAATTAGCCCGAATCGGTGCCTAGTAGACTTAATCATCGGGGAGGGATAGCCTCAGGCCGAATCCGTGATCCGAAGCCTTCAAAATCCAAGGAAAATGGCCTTCCGAAAAAGCGCGCGAAAAATTAACAAAATGCCCCCCGGAACATTTTTCGCCCAAATCGGCGATTAATTGACTTCAACATCGGTGGACAATATCCCCAGATCGCCTCAGGCCGAATCCGCGACCTGTAGCCTCCAAAATCCAACAAAAATGACAATTCCATAAAATCGCCCGAAATCTGTGATGGTACCCCTTTGGAAAATGCCTAAAACGGGCCCGGAACAAATTAGCCCGAATCGGTGCCTAGTAGACTTAATCATCGGCGAGGGATAGCCTCAGGCCGAATCCGTGATCCGAAGCCTTCAAAATCCAAGGAAAATGGCCTTCCGAAAAAGCGCGCGGAAAATTAGGAAAATGCCCCCGGAACATTTTACGCCCAAATCGGCGATTAATTGACTTCATCATCGGTGGACAATATCCCCAGATCGCCTCAGGCCGAATCCGCGACCTGTAGCCTCCAAAATCCAACAAAAATGACAATTCCATAAAATCGCCCGAAATCTGTGATGGTACCCCTTTGGAAAATGCCAAAAACGGGCCCGGAACAAATTAGCCTGAATCGGTGCCTAGTAGACTTAATCATCGGCGAGGGATAGCCTCAGGCCGAATCCGTGTTCCGAAGCCTTCAAAATCCAAGGAAAATGGCCTTCCGAAAAAGCGCGCTGAAAATTACCAAAATCCCCCCGGGACATTATTCGCCCAAATCGGCGATTAATTGACTTCAACATCGGTGGACAATATCCCCAGATCGCCTCAGGCCGAATCCGCGACCTGTAGCCTCCAAAATCCAACAAAAATGACAATTCCATAAAATCGCCCGAAATCTGTGATGGTACCCCTTTGGAAAATGCCTAAAACGGGCCCGGAACAAATTAGCCCGAATCGGTGCCTAGTAGACTTAATCATCGGGGAGGGATAGCCTCAGGCCGAATCCGTGATCCGAAGCCTTCAAAATCCAAGGAAAATGGCCTTCCGAAAAAGCGCGCGAAAAATTACCAAAATGCCCCCCGGAACATTTTTCGCCCAAATCGGCGATTAATTGACTTCAACATCGGTGGACAATATCCCCAGATCGCCTCAGGCCGAATCCGCGACCTGTAGCCTCCAAAATCCAACAAAAATGACAATTCCATAAAATCGCCCGAAATCTGTGATGGTACCCTTTGGAAAATGCCTAAAACGGGCCCGGAACAAATTAGCCCGAATCGGTGCCTCGTAGACTTAATCATCGGGGAGGGATAGCCTCAGGCCGAATCCGTGATCCGAAGCCTTCAAAATCCAAGAAAAATGGCCTTCCGAAAAAGCGCGCGAAAAATTACCAAAATGCCCCCCGGAACATTTTTCGCCCAAATCGGCGATTAATTGACGTCAACATCGGTGGACAATATCCCCAGATCGCATCAGGCCGAATCCGCGACCTGTAGCCTCCAAAATCCAACAAAAATGACAATTCCATAAAATCGCCCGAAATCTGTGATGGTACCCCTTTGGAAAATGCCTAAAACGGGCCCGGAACAAATTAGCCCGAATCGGTGCCTAGTAGACTTAATCATCGGCGAGGGATAGCCTCAGGCCGAATCCGTGATCCGAAGCCTTCAAAATCCAAGGAAAATGGCCTTCCGAAAAAGCGCGCGAAAAATTACCAAAATGCCCCCCGGAACATTTTTCGCCCAAATCGGCGATTAATTGACTTCATCATAGGTGGACAATATCCCCAGATCGCCTCAGGCCGAATCCGCGACCTGTAGCCTCCAAAATCCAACAAAAATGACAATTCCATAAAATCGCCCGAAATCTGTGATGGTACCCCTTTGGAAAATGCCTAAAACGGGCCCGGAACAAATTAGTCCGAATCGGTGCCTAGTAGACTTAATCATCGGCGAGGGATAGCCTCAGGCCGAATCCGTGATCCGAAGCCTTCAAAATCCAAGGAAAATGGCCTTCCGAAAAAGCGCGCGAAAAATTACCAAAATGCCCCCGGAACATTTTTCGCCCAAATCGGCGATTAATTGACTTCATCATCGGTGGACAATATCCCCAGATCGCCTCAGGCCGAATCCGCGACCTGTAGCCTCCAAAATCCAACAAAAATGACAATTCCATATTAGCCCGAATCGGTGCCTAGTAGACTTAATCATCGGGGAGGGATAGCCTCAGGCCGAATCCGTGATCCGAAGCCTTCAAAATCCAAGGAAAATGGCCTTCCGAAAAAGCGCGCGAAAAATTACCAAGGATTAATAGGCATACAAGCCCCTGTACTATCAAAAGATAACAAATGAGCCCTTGTACTATACTTTTAACGAAATAAGCCCCTGTCCTATACTAAGATAACAAAGAAGCCCCTCCGTCTAAACTTCCGTTAAATCACCTGCCACATGGCAGAAGCACGCTGAGTCAGCAAAAATATGATCTTGAAATGTCCCTTTTGCCCTTATAACCAAGTCCCTAAAATTTTCCTAGCTTCCCAATCCCAACCCATGTACGATTGTGATGTATATGGAACTAAAATAAATAATAAAAGAATTTCCCCTCCATTGCATCGTGCTTTTCATTAAACAAAAAATAAAAGGAATCTCAATGTAAAAAGAGCTGCCGCATACCTTCACAAAAGAAGACTGCCGCAGCGTGAAGAAGCCGCCGCCGCCTTGCAGTTCTCGAATTGGACTGAAATTCAAACCAAAATCAGGTTAGGAACTCTCCTTAACATCGTTCCTATATTAATATAGAAGGTTGATTGCTAGTTGAATTGGGGTTTTTTCATGAGTGTGTGATTCTCAATAAAAAACCCTAATATTTATCTTTTTGGGTAAGTTGGTTCATTGTCGTTGCTCTGTAGGGACCACAAATACAATATTATGCTTAAACTATAGTTTAGGAGTTGATAGGCATACAAGCTTTTTGTATTTCCTAGGTTTGTCGTTTGTGGTTGACTAATTTTTGCTATTTGGTTTGGAACTAGAAAAGAACAAATGGCTGCTGAGTCCACCCATCAAAATTTGCAGACACAGGTAAAGGGTCTTTGTACTTTTCTCTTAAACGTTGGATTTTAATTTTTTATTTGGTCCAACTCTATTATTTTGTTTTGTAGGCTGAAATTCCATGTGAAAAGGAATTAGGTGGATTGGGTGATGATATTAGTGTGACTGTGAATGATGAGTCACCAGATCCAACAGGTGAATGGGATGAAACATCAGATTTAGAGGATAGTGATTTTGAGATTGGGTCTTGGGCAAGTGAGGATGAGATAGAAGACAGAGCTGAAGTGTTGAACAATATCAAGAGATCCAGATTAAATTTGAAGAAAGGTATACCAATCACTTTTGAAGATACTGATCACTCAAATGCTGACAAAGACAATGGATTTAGTTCTGATGATTATGGGAGCTATGATGACACCGATGAAGAAGATGAAGTCGCAGATCATGGGATTAGGAGAAAAAGTTACTACCCCAAATACAATCCAAACACACCAACCCCATTTTTTGAGTTGGGCATGACTTTTACTGATATAATTGAAGCTCGAGGAGCTATTAGAGATCATGCGGTGAAGGATAACAAGGATGTGAAGATTAAAAAGAATGAGCCGAAGCGCTTCAGGGTGACATGCAAGTGGCCAGGATGTTCGTTTGTCTTCTATGCATCATTTACCAAGAAGGCACAAAGATTGCAATTGAAAACCTTTAAGGTTCATAATTGCCCGATCCATTTCAAGAACAAGTGGATTTCTCCCACAATCATTGCTGTGAAGTATAAAAGGCGCATGAGAACAGATCCTCGATGGAAACTTAGAGACATCAAACAGACCATTAAAGAAGAAATGGGGGTGGATGTAACTACTATGTTGTGTTCTCGTGCCAAGTCCATTGTGATGTACAAGACTCAAGGATGCTATACACAAGAATATGCCCTCTTGTGGACCTATGCAGAAGAGATTAGAAGGAGGAACGAAGGATCGACAGTTAAGATTATGGTTGATCGACATAATCCTGGACAACAACCATTATTCAAGAGAATGTACATATGCATTGATGCACTGAAAAAAGGTTTTCTGGAAGGATGCAGGAAGATTATAGGATTGGATGGGTGCTTCTTGAAGGGCTTATGCAAAGGTGAGATACTTGCTGCCATAGGTAGAGATGCAAATGACCAATTGTATCCGGTTGCATGGTGCGTCGTAGAGGTGGAGTCTAGAGATTCTTGGGATTGGTTTCTTCGACAATTGCAGGATGATTTAAACATTGAAAGTGGTATCGGCTGGAGCTTCATATCAGATCAAATGAAGGTAACCCCACTGTTCATATTTTGTTTTGACTTTTACTTCATGAGACGTTGCCTCTTACTATTAGGAGCTGTTTGTAGGGGTTGGTTCCAGCAATAGCTGAGTTATTTCCAGATGCAGAGCATAGGCTATGTGCTAGGCACATATACTGTAATTGGAGGAAAAGGTTCAAGAAGCAAGAATGGCAAAAAATATTTTGGCAATGTGCCAAGGCTACCACTTTGAGAGGCTTCTCTCGTGCCTTTGAGAGACTGAAGGCACAAAACAGTGACGCTGCATCCGCAATGCTTTCAGTAGACCCAAAATTCTGGTGTCGGGCTCATTTCTCAACCCATACCAAGTGTGATACAGTAGATAACAACATGTCTGAGAGTTGGAATGCCTTAATCATTGAGCCTCGACACAAGGCTATACTAAGCCTGCTTGAAGATCTCAGAATAATGCACATGGAAAGGATAGCACAAAAGAGGGCAATTGGAGCAAAATGGGAATCCAATATTTGTCCCAAACCACTGAAGAAATACACGAAGAATGCAGAAGAGGTTCGTTTTTGCCACATTGTTGGAAATGGGAAAAGTGGTTATGAAGTTACCCATCGTGACGATCGATTCACGGTGGATCTTGCTGCCTTGTCATGCTCTTGTAGGGCATGGGAATTATCTGGAATCCCGTGCCCACATGCCATAACATGTTTGGTGTATGAAGAAAAAGATCCTCAAAAGTATATTTCGGAATGGTTCTCCATCTCCAAATTCTGGAGCACATATAAGCATGTGATTATCCCAATGGCAGGACCATCATCATGGCAGCCTAGTGAGTACGAGCCATTACTCCCTCCTGCATTCCGCAGAATGCCGGGCAGACCGAAGAAAAAAAGAATTATCACTAGAGAAGAGAGGGAAAATCGAAAGAAGCCAAAGAAGAAACGTGTATACACTAGAGAAGAATTATTGGCACCGGATAAGAATGATCCCTCCAAGTTGTGCCGAGCTGGGATAGTGATTACATGTACAGAATGTCGTGGAGAAGGACACAATATCCGGACGTGTCCTGTGAAGAAAGCCAAAGAGGTATGATCTCTAGTTATCTTACTAATGTACTAGGGCTGCCAACTCTTTCCCTCTGTTGCTGCGGTGTTTACACTTCTAATAATGAAGGGATACAGAGTAATGAGTGTGGTGTTTATCACTCTTTAACTTGCAGTTTGGAATGTCATCTCAGAGGGTGGTTCAAGACAAAGGCAACAACAATCTGCAGTCTTGAATCAGGAACTTAGAGGAATACAAGAAAGCTCCACCACCACCACGACAACACAGCTCTAGTTCACCTTACATTGTTTATGGATGAGTTTATTTCATATTGGCCATAAACTCATCAAACAGTAGTTTTCTCAACTAGGAAATTAAACATTTATTTGGTTTAGTTTATATAAGCACCATGAACTGGTTGCAGGAGATGGATTTTGTTTTGTTTTTTTATAGTGGATTTTATTTTGTTGATGCAATATATAGTTGCTGCTTCTGGTTTCTATTTGTGTTTCATTGGTCCATGAATAGCTCGATCCTCGATGTAGATGGAGTGGCAATCCAATTATTTTATTTTGTATATATGTTACATTCGTACAGGTTCAGTTTTTGATGGGAAACTAGAAAAATTGCATGGACTTCATTATAAAGGCGAAAGGGAAAGATGGAGTGGCAATCATTTTATTTATTTAATTATTATACATATATATATATCACATTCGTACAGGTTTAGATGGGAAGCTAGGAAAATTTTAGGGACTTGGTTATAAGGGCAAAAGGGACATTTCAAGATCATTTTTTTCTGACTCAGCGTGTTGCTGCCACGTGGCAGGTAATTTAACGGAAGTTTAGACGGGAGGGGCTTCTTTGTTATCTTAATATAGGACAGGGGCTTATTTCGTTAAAAGTATAGTTCAGGGGCTCATTTGTTATCTTTTGATAGTACAGGGGCTTGTATGCCTATTAATCCAATTACCAAAATGCCCCCCGGAACATTTTTCGCCCAAATCGGCGATTAATTGACTTCAACATCGGTGGACAATATCCCCAGATCGCCTCAGGCCGAATCCGCGACCTGTAGCCTCCAAAATCCAACAAAAATGACAATTCCATAAAATCGCCCGAAATCTGTGATGGTACCCCTTTGGAAAATGCCTAAAACGGGCCCGGAACAAATTAGCCCGAATCGGTGCCTAGTAGACTTAATCATCGGGGAGGGATAGCCTCAGGCCGAATCCGTGATCCGAAGCCTTCAAAATCCAAGGAAAATGGCCTTCCGAAAAAGCGCGCGAAAAATTACCAAAATGCCCCCCTGAACATTTTTCGCCCAAATCGGCGATTAATTGACTTCAACATCGGTGGACAATATCCCCAGATCGCCTCAGGCCGAATCCGCGACCTGTAGCC
Organism: Linum tenue; assembly: GCA_946122785.1. Lineage (NCBI taxonomy): Eukaryota > Viridiplantae > Streptophyta > Magnoliopsida > Malpighiales > Linaceae > Linum > Linum tenue. The sequence continues at coordinate 50,524,753 of CAMGYJ010000009.1, forward strand.
TCCAAAATCCAACAAAAATGACAATTCCATAAAATCGCCCGAAATCTGTGATGGTACCCCTTTGGAAAATGCCTAAAACGGGCCCGGAACAAATTAGCCCGAATCGGTGCCTAGTAGACTTAATCATCGGCGAGGGATAGCCTCAGGCCGAATCCGTGATCCGAAGCCTTCAAAATCCAAGGAAAATGGCCTTCCGAAAAAGCGCGCGAAAAATTACCAAAATGCCCCCCGGAACATTTTTCGCCCAAATCGGCGATTAATTGACTTCAACATCGGTGGACAATATCCCCAGATCGCCTCAGGCAGAATCCGCGACCTGTAGCCTCCAAAATCCAACAAAAATGACAATTCCATAAAATCGCCCGAAATCTGTGATGGTACCCCTTTGGAAAATGCCTAAAACGGGCCCGGAACAAATTAGCCCGAATCGGTGCCTAGTAGACTTAATCATCGGCGAGGGATAGCCTCAGGCCGAATCCGTGATCCGAAGCCTTCAAAATCCAAGGAAAATGGCCTTCCGAAAAAGCGCGCGAAGAATTACCAAAATGCCCCCCGGAACATTTTTCGCCCAAATCGGCGATTAATTGACTTCATCATAGGTGGACAATATCCCCAGATCGCCTCAGGCCGAATCCGCGACCTGTAGCCTCCAAAATCCAACAAAAATGACAATTCCATAAAATCGTCCGAAATCTGTGATGGTACCCCTTTGGAAAATGCCTAAAACGGGCCCGGAACAAATTAGCCCGAATCGGTGCCTAGTAGACTTAATCATCGGCGAGGGATAGCCTCAGGCCGAATCCGTGATCCGAAGCCTTCAAAATCCAAGGAAAATGGCCTTCCGAAAAAGCGCGCGAAAAATTACCAAAATGCCCCCGGAACATTTTTCGCCCAAATCGGCGATTAATTGACTTCATCATCGGTGGACAATATCCCCAGATCGCCTCAGGCCGAATCCGCGACCTGTAGCCTCCAAAATCCAACAAAAATGACAATTCCATAAAATCGCCCGAAATCTGTGATGGTACCCCTTTGGAAAATGCCTAAAACGGGCCCGGAACAAATTAGCCCGAATCGGTGCCTAGTAGACTTAATCATCGGGGAGGGATAGCCTCAGGCCGAATCCGTGATCCGAAGCCTTCAAAATCCAAGGAAAATGGTCTTCCGAAAAAGCGCGCGAAAAATTACCAAAATGCCCCCCGGAACATTTTTCGCCCAAATCGGCGATTAATTGACTTCAACATCGGTGGACAATATCCCCAGATCGCCTCAGGCCGAATCCGCGACCTGTAGCCTCCAAAATCCAACAAAAATGACAATTCCATAAAATCGCCCGAAATCTGTGATGGTACCCCTTTGGAAAATGCCTAAAACGGGCCCGGAACAAATTAGCCCGAATCGGTGCCTAGTAGACTTAATCATCGGGGAGGGATAGCCTCAGGCCGAATCCGTGATCCGAAGCCTTCAAAATCCAAGGAAAATGGCCTTCCGAAAAAGCGCGCGAAAAATTACCAAAATGCCCCCCGGAACATTTTTCGCCCAAATCGGCGATTAATTGACTTCAACATCTGTGGACAATATCCCCAGATCGCCTCAGGCCGAATCCGCGACCTGTAGCCTCCAAAATCCAACAAAAATGACAATTCCATAAAATCGCCCGAAATCTGTGATGGTACCCCTTTGGAAAATGCCAAAAACGGGCCCGGAACAAATTAGCCCGAATCGGTGCCTAGTAGACTTAATCATCGGCGAGGGATAGCCTCAGGCCGAATCCGTGATCCGAAGCCTTCAAAATCCAAGGAAAATGGCCTTCCGAAAAAACGCGCGGAAAATTACCAAAATGCCCCCGGAACATTTTTCGCCCTTGACTTCATCATAGGTGGACAATAGCCACTCAGTACCACTTAATTTGTCTAAAGGGCATGCGTCCAACCCAAAAAAATCTTACTTTTAATTACCTTTTGGTACCCAAAATTTTTTTTACTTTTAATTGGTGGTTTCACTTAGACTTCTTCTTCAAGTTCTCCATTAAGAAATGGTGTGACATCCCGCTGATATACTGATAACTCTAGTCTCTAATTAATATTTAAATATTTAGATCATAATCGTCCAATTTCGAGGAACACAGTTAATTAAAAAAAATCAACAAGATTAGAGGTGACAGCTCAAACAACTCTTTTTAACACTACTCGTTTTCACCAACGACAACAACAAAGACAAAATAACCAACAGCCAAACACAACCATCCATAATATGCACCAACACGTATACTCTGAACACGTTAACATCTAAACCATAGAAAGAAACCGCAACATACTACGAAAGCAAATTCATCATCGTCGATCCTAAAAATTGCTTCTTCTCCAATGAAATCCCTTCCCGGAGACGTCCTAATCGACATCCTCACCCGGCTGCCGGTAAAATCCATCCTCCGGTTCAAATCCGTCTCCAAACACTGGTCCGCCCTCCCGACGACGCCTCAATTCGTCGCCGCACACCTCCGCCGGTCTTCCGCCGACAACCCTCTCCTCATCGTCCACCACGGCTTCACTCTGGGCAACCTCAAACTCTCCGTGTACGACGCCGAACTGGCAACCACCCTCCATCCCGATTTGAAGTTTCCTGTGGAAAGTTTCAACGAGTTCTCACCGTCGGTCGTCGGGTCGTGCAACGGTTTGGTCTGTATCGAGTTCGACACCACCGGGTTCGTGCTGTGGAACCCGGCGATGAGGCAGCACGCGTGGCTGCCGGTGGTGGATCTTCGGTCTCCGTTCAGATCGAGGGAGACGAGATTTGTGGCTATTTGTGAGAGTTTTGGGTTTGGGTTCAGTGGCCGTGTCGAGGATTACAAGGTGGTGAAGTTTGTTAGTTTCTTCGACGACGAGTGGAAAAGAGAGGATCAGGTGCGATCTAGTAAAAATCTCAATTCACTATTCAATCCTAAACAGGGCTGTTAGTCGGTTTGGTTATACCCGTAACGTTTACTTGAGTATCGGTTAAAAAATTAAGAAAATTTTTAATTATCGTTAACCGTATACTTTATATTAGTCTGTCAACCTTAACTTTATAGTCAATTATCATATAACAAGTAAGCAAGTGATTCGATAAATTTAGACCAAAATAACCGATCAGTAACTTAAGTAACTAAACAACTAAAGAATTTATCCTTTCAATTGTACGTGCATTTTTGTAGTTCTTTTTTTCTCTGCATACGTAAGTGTTCTTTTTTAAAAAAAAAATTCGTTGAATAAAAAATAATTTAACATAGATACTAATTTATAATCAACTCAATCCAACACAAATAACACCATTTTGCTGTCAAGAATAAGGGACCAACAACAATTACTCCACTCATAAATCCCACCATGGAAGCCTAAATGTTGTTGATCGTTGTCGAACTATTATGCACAAGTTCCCATTTCTATTGTGGTTCTTCTAGAGTTCTTCTATGAAATTATTCTCATTTGAGGTTAAGCCACAGTTACAACTACGATAGGCAAGGGATCTTGTAGGCATTCAAACATTTCATTATTTTTGGCCTATGCATGCGGCTTATCAAGCCTATTATATTTTCGGCACTAACTGTGAAGATGGTCGTAATCGGTTAGTCGATTAATCATTTAACCGTTGGTTACTAACCGTTTAACCGTCGGTTATTGATTAGCTAAATTTGACTATCGGTAACATACTACTACTTAACTGTTTAATCGTTTATCGATATAGTTATTTAGTGCCCGTTACCGCTTCGATTATCGGTTACGCTGCTAATAGGATATCCATTTAACAGCCATATCATACTCTAGCATATTTTCCAATTTTACATAAAATTTCGATTTGGGTAACAAATGATTCAGGTGATCTGGGAGAACTTGGAAGTGAAGGCTGTGGTGTTCTCGTGGAAGTCTTGGTCATGGAACGAATTGCGAGATGCCCGGATCCCAGCCGCCTCTTACGGCCACCAAGTTGCTGCAAACGGCCATTTGTACTGGCTCGGCACCGGCAAAGGGAAAAAGGACTTCGTGATCGCATTCGATCTCGCTAGTGATTCGTTTTGGACAATAGACTTGCCCGATCATCTTCCCCACACACCGCCAACATCTGTCGCATCCGACATTGATACGAGAATGGCAGTGTTCAGAAGTTGCCTGACCAGGCATCAGACCTTGTACGATGGAGATGAACTGGATGTGGTGGTGATTGGTGAAAATGGGGAAGACATGAAGGGGACGACGTTGTGGGAGTTTATCTGCCGCCATGGTTGGTTTGATGGGAAGAATGAAGCTGAGCATTATTACAGAGGGCATTGGAATGGGGTTCAAGTTATGAGACGGCGAGGGAGGAACATGGATGATCTCTACTTGTTCAATCCGGAGAGCGGAGCGATTCGTCGGTTTGATGATCTTATGGTTCGTGTGTACGATGTTTGCAGTTTTGTGCACAGTCTTGTTCCGGTTCGTGGAACGAACATCATTGTCGAACCATGATATGACTCTCGATGGTCCTTTTGAAGTCTTATCGACTTGATCGTTTTTAGTTCAATCTTTTGCTTCGAGTTGATGTTATTTCTAACTTTCTTTTACAATATTTGATTTTTCGAGGAGCTAAGTTCTTGTAACATATTGTTGAGGGGTGTGCAGACTGAACCAAACCGAAGTTTGGACCGGATCACACCGCACCGGATTAAGTATAATGCGGTCCGATTTTTTGGTTCAAATGAATTTTACAATTACTGAAGAAATGATGGACCGAATTGATATTTGGACCGAACCAAATGGATCGAACGCAATGATGATCCAGTCCTTGGTCCTAATATCTCTTTCACTAATGGACCGCAGTTCTCATAAGTATGGTCCGGACCAGGCCGAACCGTTACACACCCCTAATATTGTTTATCATTTTTTAGTTCATTTCTTAAAACTTCAATTGAGCTACGAAAAATTCTAGATAGGTATTCTACAACTAAATTCAATTCTTTCTGGTTAAAAAATCTACTTATGGACAAAAAAAAAACTATAAAAAAATGGATATTGATGGACAATCGAAATAGTATGAGTATGGTTTGATTTACGATTCCAATCTTGTACGGATATGAGTATGAATAAAACTTGAACTGCTTAGCCATCCTCAAACCGACCCATTGTCATCCCTAATTTAAACATCCTATGGTTTAAATAAATCATAATACAATTTTTTACAAAACTATCCAATGATCATATGCTCAAAACGCATAGTCCAATGATTTAAACCCACCCATCCAAAAACCCTCACCGGAGTAGTTTGCCACAATGCCAACAACGACGTGACAAAAAAGCCGATCATTTCCTGGCCGGCCGCTAAAATGACAAAACAACCACCAACCAACGCGTAAATTTGTATAATCTCAAATCTCAACTATTTGCAACGAGATGTATCATGTACCAAATGAAACCAAATCGACGATGACCACAATGGCTTCCTCTGCCTCTCCCCTGAAATCCCTCCCCGAAGACATCCTAATCGAAATTCTCACTCGATTACCGGTAAAATCCATCCTCCGATTCAAATCCGTCTCGAAGCACTGGTCAACTCTCCTCACAGCACCTCAATTCACCGCCGCCCACCTCCGCCGCTCTGCCTCCGACAACCCCCTGCTCATCATCCGCCACGGCCAAACCACCGGTGACCTCCTAATCTCCGTGCTCGACTCAAACCTGGCCACCCTCCACCGCGATTTGCCGTTGCCCGTCCCGAGATACGACGATTTCTCCGCCTCGATCGTCGGTTCCTGCAACGGCCTGCTCTGTCTCGAGTACAGAACCACCAGAGCAGCGCTCTGGAACCCTGCCACCAAGCAGTTCGCCTGGATCCCGGACCTGGACCTCCGATCCCCTTTCCGCCACGTGACGAGGTTCGTCGCCATCGCGGAGAGCTACGGGTTCGGGTTCAACGGCGAGATTGAGGATTACAGGTGGGTGAAATTCGCCGGATTTTACTACAGGGACCGGAGCAGAGAAGACGAAGCGATATGGGAAAGTTTGGAAGTGAAGGCGGCGGTGTTCTCGTGGAAGAGCTGGTCGTGGAAGGAACTGAGAGGTGCCCGGATTCCGGCTGCTTCTTACGGCCATGCGGTGGCTGCAAACGGGCATCTGTACTGGATCGGGGGAGGGGAAGGGATGAGGGATTTCGTGCTGGCGTTCGATCTCGTGGCGGATTCGTTTCGGATTGTCGATTTGCCCGAGGCTCGGCCTGATGATGGTGGATTGCTGAGGCTCGACATCGTGGCGAGGATCGCGGCGTTCAGGAGCAGCCTGGAATTGAGGTTGTACGATGATGATGAGTTGGAGGTGTTGGTGATTGGGGAGAATGGGGTGGACATGAGAGGGGAGACGTGGGAGTTTATGCGTCGATACGGCTGGTTTGATGGTTCTACTGATCGAGAAACGGTTGAAAGTTGTTGTGAGGGGTTGTGGAAGGGGCTTCAGATTTTTAGACTGATGCGAGGAGGGAGTAGGGATCATCTGTACTTGTTTGATACGGGAAGCAAAGCGATTCGTCGGTTTGATGATCTCGTGGGTATTGTGTTTGGAGTTGGCAGTTTTGTGCATAGTCTTATTCCGGTTCGAGGTGTGAACAATGGTGTTGAGTTGTGATGGTCATAGGCTTATAGCTACTTTTTTAGCGGGGTTTCAATTTTCATCATTCAGGTTGTTGATCTTGATAATAAGGATTCAGTTTGGTTTAATTTGGTTTGGCTGATTATTTCATGTTTAAGATCATATTTCGTTGGTGTAGGAAAATTTAAAAATATAAAAAAGTTTGTGCGCTCATTTGAAGATCATATTTTTCATTTCCTCCAACTTTGTGACATCTTTTAAAGATGTTATAAATGAAATAAAATTTTGTATGAACACGAAAGTTAGGATTTGTCGCTAGGTTCCTCAATACAACACCACATTTAGCCAACATGGCTAGGTTCACACAATGTCTTCATCAACTTTAGAGCTTGATTTCAGCCTAATTTGGTATATGCGCTCAGACACACCTTGTCGTAGTTAGTCTCTTGACCCCGATCTATAAGCCAAACACACAATATTTTTGAAAAGTACAACGGCCTTTTGAAAAATAAACATTTAAAAATGAAAAAAACAAAGATTTACATATACATATTTCAACTCGAAAGCTCGAGAAGACCGATATCGTAATCAAGAATGAAATTTGTTTGAGGAATATCATGATAAACTTTCTAGACTCCTTTGAATGATTGTGATTTCGCATCTTAATTAGAACGGCTAGGTTGGTTACTATATTTTGGTAGAATAGTTTTCTTGTGCATATGTTGGTAAAAACAGGGAAAGAGTTCGAGCCAGAGTTGAAGCCTGAAGAATGGAACAACTATAAAGGAGTCGATCGAGAAGAAAAGAGGCATGGTTTGAACAATTAGTGAGAAAAGGTTGAGGTTCTAGCGCTCTTATCAACAGAGTTGTATTCTGCTTCGATAAGATTACTCGAGTGGTTGTTCCTTGTTCAATGACCTTAATATATCGAGCTTATCATCTTGAGTGGACTATTTCAAAACGAAGCTCCGACCTAAGTAATCTAATCCTCATTGATGAATAAGCGTAACACTATTCATGGACTGACATAACAAAAGATAAATTTTTTTTGAAGAATATCAAGATTCAGATTTGTCGAGTTTTCCCCACTCTCCCCGTTCCCAATCATCTCATTTGCAATTCACGTATATTTCCAAAGTGCAATTCATCAACCTGAGTCGATAATTGAATGTGTCGCGATCGTTCTACGAGCTCTGTCATTTGATCATGTCGTTAGTGGTTGATGACTCTTGTGATGAAGCCATTAACGTAGTTTCAAGAAAGTCCTTTTTTCCCCCTTTCCTATAAGCTCCCAAGAAAAGTTCGGTTTTGTGCTTTAGTGCAATCCCCCAAGGTGTCGCTCACTCCTCCGTCGTGGAGCATGGCGACAAAGACGGCTGTCCACAAGCAAAAATTACGCCATAGGTTTCAACTAAAATATATATACGCCGAATCGGAAACCGACAAAGAACGGATGCAAATGTCCAGCACGAAATTAACTGGTCCGAGATTGGTCTACCGTCTACCGCATTGGAACACGTTAATGCCCCAAAAATTGGCGATTCCAAATGCCCAACAAGACGACAAAAGCCTCCGGCCCAACGACGCCTACACTGGCTACCGGCCCGCCAACAGCCACTCCCCGGCCACGGCCGGTCAGATTCCATCTCTCCCGCGCCAAAACAAATGCTGGGAAACAAACTCACCAACGTGTATTAATTCATTCCTCCCTTCCCCTCCTTAACCATTCATCGCCACCAACGATCGAAACTTACCATTGACGACGACGACGATGATGATGGCCAACAAGAAGCAGAAGACGGCAACGGCGGCGGCGGAATTGCCGCTTCCGGAGGACATCATGGTCGACATCGTGGCGCGGATGCCGGTGAAGTCGATCCTACGGTTCAAATCCGCGTCGAAGGAGTTGGGGGCGATGGTCACGGCGCCGCATTTCATCACCACCCACCTCCGTTACGCTACGTTTAACAATAAATCCGCCGTCACGGCTCCCAGCAGCTACAAGAGAGTAACCGGCGGGACGTTGCCAGCCTCCGTCACCACCCACCACTGTGCTGCTCGGAATTCCGTTTCGACGGAGTATGATGGCGGCGTCGTCTATCGATCGTTCCAGGGATGATGATACTGATGAATGATGATGTGATTGCACAATTTTTTGGATGCCATTTTTTTTATTGTTATCGAAATTAGTCCTATACATTGATCAAATTGATTGATTTTTAATCGGTAATAACAGTAACGGCACTATGCTGCCGTTATTGTCTTCCCTTTTTCAGCCTCTGTTATCATATTCATTCTTGGTTGGAAATCTTTTTTTTGCTTCATGAAAAAAATTGATGGCGACTTCCAAGCATTTTATCGAAGGTGAGAATATCATCGACGAATAATTCTCAATGGAAAATGCACATGATCTCCATATGTTCCTTATGATCATCATCACACGCATAATATTTTACAATCCCGCATTGGTATTAGTGGAGTAAATATGTTTGGTCGTGGACAAGAAACTCTCATTTGGACCAGAGTTATTAAAATCTGATTTTGCTTCTTATACTTCAAAAATACGGAAAGAGTTATTAAAATTGACAAATTATATTGATAAATCTTGAATAATCAAGCAACTCGGTAGAAATATTATACTGAGAAATGATGAATCTAGACCTACAGGGTGTAAATTAGACACCAATATCATACTTTTGCTGATAAAATCAGTTCGATTTGGTTATGGGTATGCAATGATTTGATCCGGATGGAATCGTTGCACACCCCTAAATTGGATGATGATGATGATGAAATGATTGTATTGCTATTGTATGATTAGCTTTGTCCTCTATTGTGGATTTGATGCGGATTCTATCCTTCTATGTCTGAGGCCCATCATACAAATACATAAGCGAGGCCCAAAAAGGATGCAGAGCCCAAAGTGAAGCATTCTTCTCTGCGGGCCTGCAACGAATATGCACAAGGCCCGTTGAAGGTTTAGAATTTTTGTTTTAAGAAATCATAAAAATCTTAACAGCCTCCCATACTTTTCGTCTTGCGACCTTTCTTGATCTCTGTCTCCTCTTCTCCTCTTCGTTCGGACGCGCGAAATTCCGCTAAAAAATTCATTTTCCCGGTCGTATCACCTCCGCCGGCGGCCAATACAATGAGACCAACGACGAATTCATCCGCCGCATCTTCCTCCGGCACCACGACCACCACAACCATAGTCCTGGGAGACCGAGCCCAGCAGCAACAGCAACAGCAACCGCCATCGCAAACCCTAGTTTTGCGCCTCAATCGGCCGAAGAAGAAAGTTTCATGGAAGGACGGCACCGTTGACAACGAATTCATGCAGAAGAAGAGCTCCAAGAAGTGCTGCATCTTCCACAAGGAGAAGCCCTTCGACGAGGACGACAGCGATGACGACGACGAACATCACCATGGGAATCATGACGACCATCACGATCATCCCTCCTCCGATGGCTGCTGTTCTTCCAGCAACGGCCAGTGTGAATGAAGAATTTGGGCTACCGCATTGCTGGGGTGGGTGTAGGAAAAAGATAAATTCGATTACTTTCGACTTGATTTTGGTTCATAATTGATATACTACTGGATCGGGGGATCAAGGATTAACGTGTTCCTTGTCCTTATATGATATGGCGTGTTTTGAATCTCATGTTTATAGTCTGATGAATCTCCAATGAATTTGATATCGAAAAGTTCATAGCTTTTTGCACATGATACTGATATAGTGATATTTGTATTGAGGCGATTGATTTCATCTCATTTTATAGCCATAATGAATTCATTGTAATGGAGAACTGCAGAGGGTTTTGAGATCGAGTTTTAGGCATTCGTATATGTGCATTCCAAATTCGTTGTTAGATTAACATTGCTGTTCTTTCGCCATGATTCCTGGGTTTGTTATTACCTCTGGTTGTGAGCTTCCCATGAGTCCGTCTGCCCATTAGTAGTTTCTCTACTAGGCACAGAATCTAGATGCTCAGGAACTTAGGTATGCTTGCAAATTGGAACGTTAATTATGGCTCGGCCATGGTTCTTTCTGATTGGAAAAGGTCCTGGCAGTATCCTTTTAATAGCTGGTTGGGGTTTTGTTTACGCACCAGAAACTTTAGATTGATCTGTCGAATCTGGCACTTGCAGTTGCATCTGGTTTTTGTTTCAGAACTCAGTTGGTTTCAGTATTTGGTAGCCAGATTGAATGATGAATGTTTGGATGTTCTTGCATTATGGACCTTTGGATGTTCTTACAGGTGCTAGATTGTAATTGCTGATATCGCAGTAGAATAGTATTAGGCTGCTTATTTGAAGAAATTGGTTGTTGGAATGGATGCTTAGTCTTTTCTAGATACGTTGTCCTTGTTCTTATCTGCCCTTAAGTCCACAACAGAAGGTCAATGTGTCCCGTCTGTGCTTGTGCCCTGATCTCTAATTCGTTCAGGCTGTCCTCTCTTACAGTACAATATCTTGTATCTACCATCTGAAAGTATATTGTCCTTGCAGGATATCTAAGACAACTGCGGGTTCTTGTCAGCTTCAAGTTCAGTAATCTACTTAACCAATTCTGCACTGATGCTGTCATAAGAGTTCAACCATGATTTTTTTAAGTGACTACATGATTCAGGTTAGGGACATCATAGACTTGCCTGGACTTATTTCTTCTAGAGGTCTGCAATTTTTTATCAAGATTCCCCAGAGGCAGGATCTTGGCATCACCCTAGCTCTTGGTTTCTGGTGAGGGGTTTTAGTTGGCGTTTGTAACTGGGGAATTACTACTAGAATAGTTGATCTCACTTGTCGATTCTGCGGGTGGTGAAGGTAAATCGAGATGTGCTGTTAGTGAAATGAGTAATTATGTTGAGAGCTTGGTTTCTGTTTATGGAAAGGCCTTATCAGTTCGTTGTCTTGGCGGAATGCGTTTGTTTTGGGCGAATGCAATGCTGCTAAAGAATTTATTTTCAGTCACTTGGGATGGGGATGGTACACTTCTGCACCACTTTCCAGACAAATAAGCTATGTTTCAATAGAAAAGTTGTTGTATAAGAGAGAGACACAGACTCATATAACATTGTAGTTGATCAGCGATCATGTTATATAACCTCTTGATCTGCAGAATCTTTTCCCATGTTCAACATTCCTTCAACAAGAGAATGGGTATATTGAACTACTTGAAAGCCTTTTTAAGTCTGTGTTGCTTATTCACTTGAATAATGTACAGACCTTTTCCCCCTTTTCCCTCTCACTCAAAACTTCAAACGGAAGGGGAACTCGAATCAAATTGAAGTGATCCATGTGCTGGGTGTATGTGAACTGGTTGGGTTAGATAAAAAAAATTTTAGCAATGCGAACTATCACTCATGATTCGAATATTGAACTCATTCTCAAAAGGGTAAATACAATTTAATATTCAAACCTTTCATTTTAAACAATATAATAGCCAAACCTTTTCGAAAACAATCTAATATCCAAATCATCAACTTTTCGTTCGTTTGACCGTTAGTTGACACTTCAAAAAAGTTCGAAGTACGACGCTTCATCAAAATCCATCGATATCTTCTCTGAAAAATCACCAACATATCGTGGTTCCAAACCCGAGAAGTCCATGACTCCACCATGATGGTATAAAATATCTAAATATTCAGTCATCTGCAATGCCAAAACAAGAAAACAAAGTTGTATTGTGACCATTTCCCCTAAACATAGCTTTTTTGAAGTGTCAACCAATGGTCAAACGGACGGAAAGTTGACGATTTGGATATTATATTGTTTTCGAAAAGGTTTAGCTATTATATTGTTTAAAATAAAAAGTTTGGATATTAAATTGTATTTACCCTTCTCAAAATATCAAACTTCATCGTTTTTGTTAATATTTGAGTCGGTTTGATTGCAAATGGATTAACATAAGAAAAGATATAGCCTATGTTCGAAGTCACAATAGCACATATGTTCGAAGTCTTTGGGGGTGTTTGAGTGGTTTACGGTCTTGAACAGCAACCGAGTGATTTCGAATGATTCAACCCACCAGCCACATGAGAACCAAATTGCAAGTTTGCGGCACGGTTTGGTCGGACCGGAAACAATTATCTGCGGCTCAGCTGCATCATTGTGCACCCATAATTCACAAGATGCCAACTTACGCGAAAAAAACGCATAGCTGGCTGTTGTGGCATGGGCGCTCATGCAAAGATTGCGGGAAGGGGCACATCATCATAAAAGCTCAAGAGATTAGAATTATTTTGTGTGCTAAAAGCATCCGATAGTTAGAATACGTCTTTGCTCAAGAGATTAGAATACTCTCTCAACACTGCTGGAGGTTGAACACCCATTACTCATTGGGACCCTAGGAAAAACAGGATAGGGATAGATAGTTTGAAGGATGGGATGGCCTAGGACACGAGGCCATGGACCACACTTCAAATCATTTGGGGGTGAAGTGAAAAGATGAAAGGAATTCGTGGACCTGGTTGCACATAGAATTCTATGCCCATAAGTATGTTGATGCCTAGTCACAACCCCACAAGTAGGGGTGAACAAACACACCCGTAAACCGACCACCCGTTCAACCCGACTCAATCCTCTCGTATTTATAGCTAAAACGAAGGTTTTTGGTTGGTTGAAAGTTTTCTTTTGTACAACCCGCCTCTTTTGGGTTGAGTTTGGATTACACAATCCGTGGAACCCGATCCAACCCGTGTTCCAACTATTGGTAGGAGTTCGTATCCAAAAAATAATTTATGTCGTATATAGCTATACTTATGAGAAAATTAAGATATTTCGTCATGTTTTCTCTCATGGTCTCCTTAATCTAATGCATTATTCGGCTTAAAGTTTAGGCATAAATTTAATATAGCTATGATTCACATAATCCTTTTTCTTGTATACAATTTTAATAGAATAACATGTTGTGGGTGAATTCGTTTATAACCTTTTTAGCCTATTTCAACAAATATCGTGAAAAAAACTAGACATATATTGAAGTAAATCACATTTTATTAAAATTCAAACAACATTTGTGAATTTTGATACCTTTCACTTCAGTTTATTCGTTTGAAATTTTAATTAGTTATAAAATATTTTTATAGTGTAGAATAATATCATATTTTGTGTTGGGTTGTTTTTATTTAAAAATATTGCCAAATCGACCCAACCCAACTATAAACAAACCGTAGGGTTTAAATTTTTTGGGTGGGTTAAACCAATGTCCATGTCTCGTTGCAAGTCTCATTTTGAGTCTCGTCAGAGATCCTACATTCCACTACAAAATATCTACTAAGAATAAAGAGTCGACTTCCTACTAGTGCATGAGTCGGGTAATTAAAATAGCTAAACCTGGACCACCCAACCCATTTACATCACACAGCAACCATCGTGATAATAGCTTGTTTATGTAATTATGTCCACAAGATATGAAACGAACTTCAACATGCCATTGCTTGCCAGCCAGCCAGCCAGCTAACAAAGTAGAAGCCGCCGGGGTGGAGGTGGGCCTACTCCGAAACTCCTGGCTCGTGATGAACTGGACCAGGGTCCAGCCAGCAAGTTGGGCTCGACAAATCAATGGCCAAATCTTGTGGGTCAGATTTTCTTACTGGTGTTTTTTTTTTTTAAGTGTTAACTCAACCCACGTTCACCCATCCCATCTTCCTTCCCTCCACCGACACCGCAATTAATTTCACAATAGTCCTTATTTGTTTCTGAGATGATCAATTGATCATTAATTGGAAAATTCGGCACAACACAACTGGCGGACAGGTGACCAAGCGATTACGACATCAAAGTCATCAAACGCCCCCACCACCGTTTGTCTGAGGCATGGAAAAATCATACTCATTATCTGAATTTTGAAAAGCCCGTAACGTTACGTTTGTTACTTGACGTCTGACGAGGTAAGTTTGACTTGTTAGGATTGTAAGCTGGTTTTATATTTATAGTCAGTTCGTTAAACTTACTCGTTTTTTCAGAGGTTCGATGCTTATTGTTTGCTATTTGTTTAACATTAAAATTCAAATATATTTAGTTATCATCTTCCCAGCACAAGAAAATGGGTCAAACCAAAGTTACCTCAAGTTGAATTTGTGCTCAGCTAACAAATACTGGCCGTGAGCATTTATAGAGTTAAGGCGAGTCGAGTTCGACTAAAAACTATGTTAATTCGAGTCGAGCTGAACATGCCTTTTTCCTATCTCGATTCAAGCTTAACCCGAATTTAAATCGAACAACAAAATAAACGAGCCGAGTTCAAATCATATTAAATTGGTACGACTATGCTCATGAGTTACAACGTCTTCATTAGTCTCCAATATTAATTAGGTTATGTGGGGAACAATATTATAACCCTGAAACAAAAACGTCTGAACACAATTATACCTATGGCATCATATTATGCCCTACTATGGTTCAACATTGACTCAAAGTTAAGTCAAACAACTAATAAACGAGCCGAGTTTCAATCATATAAAACTTGGTTCGACTCTACTCGTCAAGTACAACGTTCATTAGTCTCCATAGAATCGTTATTATCAATTACGTTATGTGGAAGAAGGAAAAAAAATTACAACCCTGAAAACATCAATGTTTGCATTACAATTATACCCCTATAGCAGCAACATAATCCCCTCTTGTACCCTTTCTGGAAAAAAAAAACTATACCCACCACATATATAATTATACGCCTTTTATATATGATTTTGTGATTAACGGCGAAAATTAAAGACATTTTTTTATGACAACGAATTATGAAACAGCTAGCCCTGTACTTATAATCTCAGTTATTATTATTATATAAAAATAAACTATGTATTCAGACCGGCTAGAAAGGCCACCCCGGTCGACGGCAGCCACGACGACCCGAATATAAACTCACTCACGGTGAACCGGTTCGCCTCCACCTTGTTCGTAATCACCCGGTACCCGGGCCACTTGACCCGCTGCCCGACCGCCCCGCTCGGCCCGTAATTCATGTACTCCCCGTAGTACAGCGTGTCCAATGCAAACGTGGCGTTCCACTCCAGCCACCCACGCGGGTGCACGTGGTCCCCGATGTACGTCATCATGACGACGGTCCGCGAGTAGAGCTTCCAGGGCCGGCCCAGGTAGGTCTGGAACTGGGCCTTGGAGGCCTGCAGGTCCGGGGTGGCCAGGAACCGGGAGGCGTGGATCGATATCCCCGTGTTCTGGTTCGGGTCCTTCCGGTTCTGGGCCGTCACCGTGTTCTTCTGCAGGTCCATGGGCTTCCGCGCGTAGAAGCTGCAGTTCTGGAGCACCACGGCGGCGTTGCCGAACACGAAGTCGACGGTCCCGTAGACGTCGCACTCGCGGAAGAACTGCCGGTTGGAGTGGACGTAGAGGGTGTCCTGGTACCCGATCACGTTGCAGCGGTAGACGACGGCGTGGTCGGCGCCGACGCGGAGCGCCACCGCCTGGTGCTTCGCCGGCCCCGCCGTGTTCTCGAAGGTCAGGTCCCGGGCGATGAACCCTGCTCCGGTGGCCGCTGTTGCAACAAAAGTAGTTTTGGATCAATTAGTTCAATAATTAGTAGCATGGTAAGTAGTAATGATAATTATAATAACAATAATAATATACTATAGTTACTGATTTTCCCCCACTGTGATAATGACAATTCACTTGCTGATGATACTTATCTAAGAAAATTGTATTCATGAGGATGTAACACTTGTTCATTGCAGAATGTTGGATTCAATTATACAAGTACATTAACCTAGTCGATTGATCGAGAAAGCCATCAGACTAACATTGACTTTGAGTTGGAGCACACAATCTTAATTAACTTTCATATTATATGTCGTAGTAGAGCAAACAGTATCGCCACATGCATCTAACGATTGAGATTTTACGAAACAATCCGCTCATCGTAACCACCTACACCACCACCATAGAAACAAAAGTCCTAATAATAATTATTGAGTTCATATATATATAATGAAACCGTCATGTGATATTGTCCGCTTTGACATGACCCGTAACTGTCCAGAAGCCCTTTTCCAAGAACATTTTTGTAAGTATGTGCTCTTTCCTTTTCCACGCAATTCCTGCTACTGGTCCCTATAGTTTCACTAACAAAACCAGTGGCTACCATTCCACATCACATTCACATATGTTTCTTTTTAAGCTCTCCTTTTGTCCATGGTAGGTACAGTTTCCTTTCAATTTTGTGGCTTTCCTTATCCTGGTTGCACCAAGTTAAAAAAAAGACTCTACTTTTCTTCTACCCATTTTGAGAACTTCTGCTGGTATTGGACTACTGGTCACCTCTGTTTCCTTTACCTTTTGCGGGAAGGCAATGGTGCCTGTTAAAGACTGAGCCCCAGTTCAGTGGATGACTAGTAAGATATATGGAAACTGGGAATCAAACACACAGTTTGCTTTCCAGTTTTCTACTTCCATCCAGAAAGGAATATTCTGACCACTGACTTTTTTTTCTCTGTAACCTACCCTTTGCTTCTTCCTTAAGCAACTCCTCCTCCTCCTCCCTTCCACTTTTCCCAGTTGAGTTACTTTTTGCACACTCCAAACGGTTTACTTTCTTAATGGCGATTAAAGGGAAAGATTCACATCTGTGTTTTTTTTGCTAAATAGACCAGACATTTAATGCCACCGCAACAAGGAGCCGAATTGGTAGTAAATGGTCTACAGGCAAAAGGACCAACTAGTTGGGTGGGGAATTTGATTGAGTGGCCTTAACAAAAGGATAGGTAGCCACGTGCATGCAATCTCATCCCCAATCCACAACCAGAACCCTCCTAATGTTTAACTTTCTCACTAGTTACTGGTTTACCGTCGAAACACGTGTTTACGTCGTTGGATTATGAGTGTATATGATCTAACAACCTAAATACATTACTGCAGATTACGGGTTAGTGTTAGGATAATAGAGTCAGGTTTACGGTTCCTGCCGACACCAAGTAGGATGAAACGACAGGAGAATAAAAGGGAAAACGCACGATTTGACTTTAACCGGGGCGGGAATAAAGGAAGGAGAAAGGAGAATAATAAATTTAAAAAACTTACCGAAGGAAGCGGTGTGGAAAGTGGTCAAGTTGTCAAAGACGCTCCTTTTCCCGGTGATGACGGTTTTGCCCTTGCCGTCGCCGATGAACATCAGGTTCCACTTCTTCCTCCCCACTTTCAAGTTGTTCTCCTCATACCTGCCCTTCCCCCAAATTAATTAAAGATTATTATTATTATGACAAATATTCCCCACCGCGAAAAAGAAATAGAAGAGAATAATTCCCAAAAGTGACTTAAAATTAATAAAAGTAATGTCACTGTTCCTTTTCCTTTTTCAGGAAATCTCCCATTCACTCTGGAAAAAAAGGAGAGGAATAATGATATAGGGAATAAAAATTGGAAAGGCTCTCTGCCATTCATCATTTCTGCCTTTCTACAAACGCTGAAGAAAGTAGCAGCAGGTATTAATTAAAGTGAACCGATTATGCCAATTAAAAGGTGTCATAATTACTCTTCTACTGATTAAGATCTAGCAGCAAGAATAACACCTGGTACTCAATGACACGTGCCCAAATTACTAACAGAATTCGAGCTTAATAACGTAAAAACATCATCCATTTCGATGATTATCGATAATACTAGATTGAATCGTTCGTTCGTATGAAATTATCAGCTATCGACCTAAAAGAGAAAGGGTTTGCGCGTCCTTTCGGCCGGTGAAAAAAGAATGTAACCGATCTTGTTTTACGGAGCAAGAAGTTAAACAGCTGACACGTGAACCAAAAAAGTGCAAACAAACCTTTTTCCCGGGCCCACCTTTTTTTATAATTTATGATAAATTCTCACCGACGGGACGAGTAAATTACCTTCCTGCCCTGACGTAGATGATGGTCCGCCGGCTGCTCTTCTCCGGCGCCTTCTTGATCGCCTCCCCGATCGTCTTGTAGCTCCCGTTGGCGCCGTCTGCCGACACCACGATATCGGCCTGAATCGCCGAAACCGGGAGCCCCAGCAGCCTCCTCTCCCTCCTCCCGATCCAGCCGGGGAACTCCTCTTCAGATTCCACATTCGATTCCTCCGCCATCAGCCTCCGCCGCCGGTTCTGAATCGGGACTCCGGCGAAGTCGCCGTCGTCGGTGGCGGAGAAGATCGCGAGGCAATTGCTGACGAGCTCCGTCAGATCCTTCAATTTCCGCTCCATCTCCTCCTTCACGGGGCCGGACTTCACGTCCGCCAGCCCCTCCGCGCACGTGTCCTGGTTCGTCAGCGCGGCGCTCAGCCACGTGGCGACGTCGGTGGTGGAGGCGGAGACCCCTCCCACTCCGCCGATGCCGCCGGCGCCGCCTTCCGGCGGCGCGACGGCGGAGAGGGAGCGGGAGAGGGCGTCGACGGAGTCGTCGAGGAGCTCGAGGCAGTCGTCGTAGGCGGCGCGGTCGAGGCCGCCGGCGGGGAGGTAGCTGGCCATCATCGCCGTCGACGAGAGGTAGAGCGCCCGGCTGAGGCGCTGGAGCGTCATGTTGAAGGAAATGTGGACGAGGTCCTGGTCGTCGGCGGTGAGCGACCCGGGGAACTCCACCAGCGAGTTGACGCAGAGCTGCGGGTACCGGGTCTTGCCGCAGGCCCGGGAGATGGCCTGGGTCGGGCGCCGGTGCCGGGTCGGGTCGGGCCCGGCGGCGGCCCGGTTGCGGGCGGCGACGAGGAGGGCGGCGGAGACGGCGGAGGCGACGATCAGGGTGAGGGAGAGGAGGGAGAGGATGATGAGCTTGCGCTTGCGGGATGAGGGTGCGGCGGCGGTGGGCGGCGGGTTGTTTTCGCGGAAGGACGATGAGGCGGCGCCGCCGAGCCGGCCGTAGTCGAGTTTAGCTCTCTCCATTGGGAGTGAGAGAGAGTGAGAGAGAGAGAGAGAAAATGGGGATTGGGATTCGGGTCGGTGCGTGGGAGTGAGAGCCAAAGGGAGAGTAGAAGTAGTAGTGAGTGGTGGAAATGCTTAGGATGGTGATTACGTTGGGTTCATGAGTGTGTGTATTTATACGTCTTTGTATTACTGGTACTGTTTAAGTTTTTAATTATTTGGGTTATTGGGTTAATTACCTTTTTAGGTTGTGATTTGATGCTCTCCCTCCCTCTCCCATGTTTCTTTACCAATAGCCCAGCTGGCTTATCCGGTTACATATCCATAGTTGTCAGCCCGTAGGAATGACGATGAAGAGTCTCGCGAGTATCTCGATACTAATATTTGTTTTGTAGCTAGTCGGGTTCTGGTTGAATGATTTGTTATTGGATGTGAGTCGACAAGTCGACTCATATGAATTTGTTATTTAAAGGGAATGCATGAGAAAATGTTCAATCTTTCATTAAAGAAATCAAGAAACAAACTATAAGATGGTCAATGTTGTTAAATTATTTGAGAAATTGAGATTCTCACATGCTTACAATTTTATTGCGGCTAACATACAAGTTGATTAAAGTAAAAAAAAAAATTAAGTGAAATTATTTGTAATTTAGGCAAAAAAACAGGTATAGAATGTGGCGGATCATGGCATATTAGGTCGAGGAGAGTACCCATTCCCATCCTGCCTCGTATTACCTTTCCAATACAGGTCATGTAAAATGAGTCAGATCGAAATTGTCATCTCTAGTCGACAACCTATACGGACACGGTTGAACCAAGACTGATAAGGAACCTACTTATTCAATTTGAGTTGGATCGACTGTATTGGCCTATCTAAGCATTTTTCGGGCAATTAAAATGGCATAGTGGACTCTGCATGCAGTTTACCTAGATCTATAGGAGGTAATCGTTTTGAAGTGATAATCATAACAACGATATAGTGGTGATACGTTGGAGAGTTGTATATGAGATAGAAAAATTTATCGTAAACCAGAACTTCTTCATTTGAGGTGCATCAAAATGGGTCTTAGCCAAACATATCAAATCATCCTTTTGGCATATGGAGATCCAAGTACCACCCCAAGAATTTCAATTTGAAGTAATTGCATGTGGCATTTAATTGGAAGCACCCACACAACCTACCATTTTTCGAGCTAAGCAATACTTATGTCATGGGGAGAGAGAGATTTGTCAAATGGATGGAGCAAAAGCGAGCAGAGTGAGAAGAGTCAAGAGATTGGTGGTGGTTGTGAAGTCGCCGTCAAAGGGAATTAGCTGTCCTCGACTCGCCTTCGTACGACCGGCCGGCAGCCAGTGGTATATAGTGAAAAGCTCTATTGTTGTGCATGTTCATCCCCCTCCTTTAAGTTCTTTTCATTTCCTTTTACTCTGCTTGTTTTCGACGGATATACTTTCATCGAAACAAAAGTAAATTTCGATTATAATTTAATCGCACCACAAAAAGTAGACTGTTTTTAGAAATAGAGGTCATTCGCCCTTAAAAATTATTTATTTGTCTCCGTATTTCTTTCAAGCAAATTCGTTGTTAAAAAAATTGGACAAAGAAAGCAATTTTTCTTTTAAACATTAATACTCAAGGCTAATGTCATCTTCCACCTTCTTATTTTCCTTCGTTTAAGATAAACCAATTTTATTCTATTTTCTCTGGCGTCATAATGCATGGAGGACAAGTCGTTTTCCATCTTTGTGGATTAGGGTTATATTATTAAGGTCCTATATATAGCCCTTATAACTGTACTTAATTCAACAAAATATAAGGTTTCTGATGACTGTACTTGGGAACTTTGCCTCTTTGTAAAGGAATCTCAACTAAATTAATTATATTAAACGAGATGATTGGGGGTACGTTGATTAGTTGGATTAGCTTATATTATCAACTCATGATTTAATCTAATTTTATATGACGACGATTGATGTAAATGTAGTTAAACACACTTAATTAAACTTTACCGTTAAGATATCATGGCAAAATAATCATTGTCTTATCGGTAGGTTAGAAAAATTGCAACCGGCACAAGGTAAATTCTAGATAGTGGGATTAATGTAAACAGAAGATTCTTCATTGGCATGGATGAACATCTTGACTTGAATATAAGAAGGACTAACACTTACGTCTTAATAACTTACCAAACGACCAAAAGGAAACACAAAAGTACCAAGAGGAGAAGAAAAAGATTGGGGTTTATCTTTGGTAATCGACATGATTCAATCGACATAGTTTTTGGTAAGCAACAAACAAAAAACCAATATTTGGGTATTGCTTAAACTCATTTTAGTTTGGGTCAAATCAGGTTTGAGTAAATTTTTTTTTTTTACATATCTATACTCAATATTTAGGTTTGGGTTTAAACTAGACCCATCGTATTGGATATCCAAGAAAACATGGATAGGTGGAAACTCTAACATTAAGGTGTGATTGGGTTGGAGACAATTAATGAGATGGTTGATATTGTCTTTTTGTGTTTACAATCATCTCCACCAAAATAGACCCATTTGGATGTGTTATAAACCAACTGGTCTCAATCACTCAGAATTGTTGTCTTGTTGGGGAGGCTCATGTATGGCTATTTAACCACTTCCTTATACGCCCCCTCAAATGATAGTGCCACCTCATGAGCGTGAAATTTGCACAAGTCTCCCCATACCAAGTGTTATAACTTATAAGTACCATCCATGTATGGTACTTAACCACTTTCTTACAGAATGATACCCAAGTTGAACTTAATTCAAATCCAGTCCAAAGCGAAAATCATTAAAAATGCATATGAGTCATGATAATTCGATGAAATTACCCTACCAATCGCATCCATTTTCATTCCTAATTCTATCTCATAAGGAAGTGACATAAAATCCATATATAAACATTTTCCAAGCAACAATTCTCATCGATAACTCTAAGCCACGACTTTAAGGTCACAATTTCGATGTGAAACTGTTAATCCACAAGCCCTTTGGTTCATCTTTTTGTTAGCTGTTTTTTTTTTCTTCCTCCCCAGCGGAATGAGATGTGATCGAGGAACCTATGAACGGCACATCTTCGTGCAAGTAGGCCACTCGTGATTGGATAGGTTTGAAAAAGCGTAGAAAAATCCATGGCTGTGGACCTTAAAGCAACACATGCAGATTTGTCCTGGAAAATGGATCCATACAGTATTGACAACGAGAGAAGGGACAAGAGGGAAAAGAAGGGCAAGAACTGTTGCCTATTTCTGCATTAGTCGGCAATAGCTAGCATGTGCAGTGCTGCTGTTTTTTCCCCCCATGGCGGTGGGAGAGATCGATCACCTGAGTTAACATTTGCGTGGACCCATTTTTCACATGATTTGTTGCAACAACTGTTCGGTTTGATTTGTCGCCTGCAACAAGAACTTTAACCAGCATATGAATTCAGCTCATGTGTGCGCCAATCTGATTGTCTAGAAAAATGAGGAAAGAATCAATCGAGACATTATGAGATGAGGGATTGAGATGGGGGTGGAGGGGTGAAGTGGATATTGGTAGAGGTGTGCAACGGTCAGATCTTGGTCTGAACCGGATCAAATTCAAGAAACTCGCAATCAAATAGTGAAAGATATGCAGGACTAAGGACCGGACTGCATGATCGAATTGGTCCGATCCAAACATTGGTTTGATCCAATGTGGTTTGATCCAATTGCCGAAACAGAGATACGACGCAGAAGCAAAAGCAAGAAACAAGCTGTAACACACTGCAACGCTTAAAACAGAGACACAACAACCAGCAGCACTTGAAAGTTGAACCTCCACATTTCCCCGTTATATTCATTCCATTATTCGCTTTCTAAATTACTCATAAGTCAAACGAGGCCTAACAAAGAAACAGAACAGAACAGGACAATGCATGAACTTGGTCAAGGACTTGAACCCATGAAACACCAAAAAGTCAAGTCAAGTGGCGGCCAGACTAGGCCAAGCCATTGTGACTAGTTCCATCGCCCAACCACTCAAGTTTATTTATGTATCATCGCAATTGGCACATAGCTACAAAAGCACAATCACAAAAAGATCCAAACTTTATGAGCTTTTGCATGTTACAGCGAAGCATCAACAGCAGAAGCAAAAGAGAGAGAGCATATAGCTCAGTTCATATACTCTTTTCAGCTCTAGTTTGTTAGTTCAGTTCATATAGACTAAACTACACAAGAGAGAGCACATAGTTAACATACCTTAAAGAAGCCTAAAACCTGACTGAGAGGAACCTCAAATCATACTACTTTACTACCTCTAAAGACCTAATTCAGATTCAATAGCACAGCATGTCCATAAGCTAATCTGTCTCAACCCTCTGCAGCATCAACTTCCTCGAATGGAGCTACTGGATACACGCTGTCAACAAAGCCATAAACTTCACAGGCAAACTCGGGCACAGAGAAGACCGGAATGTTCCACTTAACCCTGCCATTTCCATCAAACGAGCTGATATGCACATATTGCCCTTCTTCCCGCTTCATTATCAGCTCAGAATCATTCAGAATCCCCACAGGAATCCCAATGCCTATAAAATCTGGCCTCAAACTAGTAATCTTAGTCCAGCGAATACCGTCGTCCAGCGTCCAGAGATCGATGAACTTGTAGGGTGATGGTTTGAAAGACTGGGCAGGGTAAGCCGCCAATCCAATCATACCCTTAAACCCCATAACTTGCACACACGTTGGAAACTCACTGCCATAATCAGGAGTTGGAACTCTGCTGAACTCTTCAGTACCCAAATCAAGTGAGACAATGTACTTGTTCATGGAAGGTTTCTCAATTTCAACGCCCACCCAGTGCAATGCCCCATTAGCAGCCACAGCCTTCTGACCCTCAGTGATGGAGCACGATTGCAGGGCCGCCTGGGTCGCATCTGCGTCAATCAAACTCCACCTACCCAATCCCCACGAAAAGACTTCCGCCCTCACAAGGGGCAACTCCTCCATCCTCCGCTTGAAATACACGATTCTCACCAGCTTGATGTCGCTGTTGTCGCAATTCGACCCGAAACCGACTGCCACCATCCAAAAGGGCGGGCGCTCGACGAAAATCCTTGACCTAGGAACGCTCCCCACTTTCCTAGTGGCGATGTTCCAAAGAAGAAACGCCGAGGCGTGGCGCATGGAGATGTCGAGACAGACGAGGCCGCAGCAGGAGCCCACAATTTTGGGGAAGCGACTGAGGCTGTCCATGAACGGGATGGGAATATCGCCCATCGCGGCGGCCCGGCCGTCGATCAGGGAGAAGTGGAAACCGCCGACGGTTGGGTCCGCGAGGCGGCGGATCAGGAACGACGAGCCGGTGGGGGAGTGGCGGCGGAGGTGGGCGGAGACAAAGTCAGGGGATTTGATTAGGGCGGCGAAGGGTTTGGAGACGGCTTCGAATCGGGCTACGGACTTGATTGGAAGCCTGGAGAGGATATCTGAGACGATTTTGAGAGGGAGAGGGTACCCGGTGCTGATTCTGCTGCCGCCATTTCCCCCGCCGCCGTCGCTCATCGTCAATGATTCCTTCCGTGGTCGCTTGCTGTCCATAGTGAGGAATCGCCGGCACGGTTTTGTGCAATTTGTAGGGGAAGAAGGGGAAGGAAACGAATGAACGTACAGAATACGATTCGCCTCCTTTTTTGGGGGCGCGGTTTTTGTTAGGGTTTAGAAATTCTTTAAATGCTGAATTTATGACGTCAATTTATCGTTGGAAATAGGAGACGGGACCGGATATTACTGGACTGGATTGCGCGGGAAGTCGCTGAGTACGTGGGCCTGCCCAATTGGGGTTCTTGGTGGACTTGTGGGCCTTAATAGTTAATCCATCCATAAGTAGTTGGCAGGGGAAAGCCTACCAATATGGCGGGATTATTTATGGGAAGATTAATTTTCGTGGTAGATGCTCTATATTGAGAATTGTGAGCTAAGTAGCTAACTGAAGTAGAATCCTTGCGGCAACTGACATTCTTTCAGATTAGCTTTGTTATTTCAGTTAAAAACCTAAAAATGTCAGACAAGCAACCGCCGTGACCATGTTCATAACTAATGCTTCTCAAGTTCACGTTTGGGTTTCTGTGAGTTCTCGACCATGACCATCAAACTCACAGCCGTGATCTTTAATTTTGGAAGTCGTGATCTAATCTGGGTACACCATTTTCCACCCTTCAATACGATCTCTAAATGTTAAGAAATTTGGTACAAATCTTTTCTTAACACGATAGAATTCTGAAAACAGTAGACAAAACATAGCGTCGTATAGAATATGATGACAAATGATCTAGTTACGAGCAAAATTGTCCAAATCGGGATAAGTTGTGTTAAGTTCTGGAGTATCACAATATAAACATAATAAATCGTATATTATATAATCTGTTCATAATATCTGTTCTAACCTCTCAATCCGCTCACAGATCGTATATAATATGATTTGCACCAAACCACACCCTAGTATTAAACCTAATAAAAGTCGAGAGTTACACTTAAAATTAGAACAAAGGGTGGCTGGGTGGGTCCACCACCAACGTCACTGGACCATCAACATGGTTTTACTGGTATTTTTGGGGTAAATTGCAAGTTTGGTCACTGGAATTGTTAAAAGCGTTCATGTTTAGTCACTAGAAATATTTAATTTCGTTCGTCATCACTAGGATTAGTAAAACAGTCCAAATTTGGTCACTCTCCGTTACCTTCCGTCAGTCTCCGTTGACACCGTCAGTTTTTTGATGACGTGGCTAACAGAATTGCCTAGTCAGTCAGATTTTATTCGAAAAAAATAAAACCAACCCGCCACATCACTTAAACCTGCAATGTCTGTTTTCCCAACCCGTAACCCAACACTCCCCAACCCGAAACCCAACCCTCCCCATCCCGTGACCAAACATCGTCAAATTCCACCAGCCGTCGGCTGATTCCTCGCCGTCGACAGCCACTCCAATATCGTTTGCCTTTGAACTCTCCAATGTCTCTGCCAATTCTCCAAAACTAAACTCAAACATAACAAAACATAACTGATTTGAATCTGGAAACTCCTCCGCAGACAGTGATGAAACTTTCCAATAGCTTCGCCAAATTTGCCACCTCGCCGAACCCGTTGCGTCGTCAATACTGTTGGCCCGGCTACATGTGATGGAGCAAGAGCCAGCAATTTGGTAATTATAAAAAAAAATCAACAAATATCAAAGCACCCAAAAATGCAGTTGGGGAGGTGAATTAGCAGATGGGAATTCAATTCCCTTCCCCTCTTCCCTGGCTATAAAATGCAGAGGCATTTGCCTCATTTCAATCATCCCTTACCATTCCATCCTTCTCCATTTCCTTTGCTCTACTTCTGTTCGTATTTCTTTTGTGGGTTTTGGTAGTGAAATGTTTTCACTACCACAGGTAGATAGGAGATTTCTTTGTGAGTGAAATAGTGAGGTTGTTTGGGAAACACCGTGTGTTCTATTTCTTGTATCGAGAAAATCTCTGTAACCTACCATTGTTATAGTAAAGAAATACTCCGGAGCTGTTGTTCCCGTGGACTGGCCCAAAATCAGGGTATACCACGTAAATCCTTGGTGTCATTTATTATTATCTATGCTTGTTGTTATTTTGAGAATAGTCGTAGTATATTGCATTATTAAATTACCGAAGTAAATTGATCTAATTAAGTTGGTTACCGTAATTATGGAGGCTCTGCCACCAGGTCCAACTTATTTGTGAACTTTTTACAAGCGTGTGATTTCTTAGTGCAATATATTTACCCGCTATTCTCACCCGCTGTGCCCAACAAGTGGTATCAGAGCCACGTCCAAATGGAGGCAAAAACAAGCAAGATGATAAGTCTGAATGGCTCCAACTATCACATATGGAGAAACAAGATGAAGGATCTCCTACTCGTGACGGAGTTGCATTTGCCGGTGTTTAGCCCAACTAAACCTGATGGCAAAACTGAAGAGGAATGGGAGTTCAAGCATGAGCAAGTATGTGGCTACATTCGACAATTCGTCGACGATAATGTATACAACCACATTAGCAGAGAAACTCATGCCAGAACTCTGTGGAACAAGCTGGAGGCACTCTATGCATCAAAGACCGGCAACAACAAATTATTTTATCTGACCAAGTTGGTCCAGATGAAATACAAGGAAGGCAAATCCTTGGCGGATCACTTGAACGAAATTCAAGGGATCGTGGATCAGTTGTCCGGTATGGGCATAAAGATGGAAGATGAGGTGGTCGCTCTCCTCGTTCTGGCTTCCCTTCCAGAATCTTGGGAGACGCTAAAAATTTCACTTACCAACTCTGCGAAAGATGGAGTTATCAACATGGAGATCGTCAAAAGTGGGGTTCTGAATGAAGAGATGCGGAAAAGATCACAAGGTGCATCCTCATCATCTTCCCAGTCAGACCTTTTGGTGGTGGATTCCAGAAGCAGAGGAAGAAGTGAAGCGAGAGGCTCAAAGCAAAGAGGCAAGAGTTGAGGGAAGTCCAACAAGTTTGCCAACATCAATTGTCATCACTGCAAGGAAAAGGGCCACATCAGAAGATTTTGCCCAAAGTTCAGAAACGAGAGAAGGAAGGGCAAATGAGATGAGAACAGTGATGATGATGGTGCAAACTCTGTTGATGAGTTCAATATTGTCTACGAGGAAGATGTTTTCAACCTAACAACCCAGGAGACAAGCTGGGTGGTTGATAGTGGTGCTACCATTCACGTGACGTCCAAGAGAGAATTTTTCTCATCTTACACACAAGGTGACTTTGGTGTGGTAAGAATGGGAAATGGCAACCTTTCCAAAGTTATTGGAAAAGGAGAAGTGTGCTTGGAGACGATGAATGGTACGAAGCTACTGCTGAAGGATGTCAGGCATGTTCCAGAAATGCGCCTGAATCTCATCTCTGTAGACAAGTTGGATGAGGAAGGTTACTGCAACACCTTCCACAATGGCCAGTGGAAACTCACCAGAGGCTCCTTGGTGTTGGCCAAGGGCAAGAAGCTGTCAAAGCTGTATGTGACGGAAGCCAAGATCTCCCCAAAGATTGTCAACTCAGCGGAGAATGGTGACACAATTGAATTGTGGCACAAACGGCTCGGTCACATGAGTGAGAAGTCCATGGCGAAGTTGGACCAGAATAAAGTCATAGTTGGGTTGGATCATGTTCATTTAAAGAAGTGTGTTGATTGCCTGGCGGGAAAGCAAAACAAAGTTGCTTTCAAAAGTTCCATCCCTTCAAGAGCGAAAAACGTGTTGGATCTAGTTCACTCAGATCTTCGTGAACCCGATGTCAATGTCAAATCACTTGGAGGTGCCAGATATTTCGTGACATTCATTGATGATCATTCACGGAAGACTTGGGTGTATACCTTGAAGACCAAGGATCAAGCCCTAGACGTTTTCAAGCAATTCCTGGCCCTGGTAGAGAGGGAAACTGGCAAGAAGCAGAAGTGCATTCGGACTGACAATGGTGGAGAGTACAGAGGTCCGTTTGCTACCTTCTGCAAGGAACATGGAATTCGGCAGCAATTCACACCACCAAAGACGCCGCAATTGAATGGGCTAGCTGAGAGGATGAACATGACCCTGCTAGAGAGAGTCAGGTGCTTGTTATCACACTCGAAGCTACCACAATCTTTCTGGGGGGATGCACTGCTTGCAGCAGTTTATGTGTGGAACAGGTCACCCAGTGTGCCACTGAAGTATGACGCCTCAGAGAAGGTGTGGACAGGAAAAGAAGTTTCCTACAAACATTTGCGGGTGTTTGGTTGCAAGGCCTTTGTCCATATTCCAAACGATGAAAGGTCAAAGTTGGATTCAAAGACGCGACCGTGCGTATTCATTGGCTATGGTCAAAATGAGTTTGGCTATAGATTCTTTTATCCAATCCAGAAGAATCTTATCAGAAGCCGTGATGATGTGTTCATCGAGAATGAGACCATCGAAGATGTTGTTGCTAGGAAAGAAATTCCTAGTACTGATGCTAGTCAGCCAAACCTTGAGCTAGTGCCTCCAACACCAGCGCCTACAGAAGTTGGAGAAGAAGCACAACATGATCAGCCTGAGATAGTTGAACCATATGCCCATGTGGAGGTTCAACCAGAAGATGCGGATGACGATGGTTAACCACCAGCCATAGAAGGTTCTCCTGTTCGAACAACAAGATCTGGTAGAATTTCACGACAGTCTACCAGATATCCCGAGACTGAATACGTCTCACTTACTGACGGCGGAGAACCAGAAAGCTTCACAGAAGCTATGAATGATGAACACAAGCAAAGGTGGATAGAAGCCATGCAAGACGAGATGAATTCCTTGTATGAGAACAACACATTTGAGCTGGTGAAGTTGCCAAAAGGCAAGAGAGCTTTGAAGAACAAGTGGGTGTTCAAGATCAAACATGATGAACACAACCGTCAGCCACGCTTCAAAGCCAGACTAGTTGTGAAAGGCTTCAGTCAAAGGAAAGGCATTGACGAGATATTTTCACCTGTGGTGAAAATGACATCCATTCGTACTGTGCTGGGACTAGCAGCAAGTCTTAACCTGGAGGTTGAGCAAATGGATGTGAAGATTGCCTTCCTTCATGGTGATTTGGAGGAAGATATTTACATGGAGCAACCAGAAGGCTTCAAGAAGAAGAACAAGGAGGGATATGTGTGCAGGCTCAGAAAGAGCTTGTATGGCTTAAAGCAGGCACCAAGGCAATGGTGCAAGAAGTTTGAGTCTGTTATGGGGGAGCAAGGCTACAAGAAGACTACTTCAGACCACTGCGTGTTCGTGAAGAAATTTCCTAATGGAGATTTCATCATACTTTTGCTCTATGTGGATGATATGCTAATTGCTGGGCAGAACGTCTCAAAGATCAATGATTTGAAGAAGGAGTTGAGCAAGTCTTTTGACATGAAAGACTTGGGACCAGCAAAGCAGATTCTTGGCGTGAGGATCATTCGGGATCGAGGTGCCAAGAAGATATGGTTGTCACAAGAAAAGTACATTGAGAAAGTACTTCAACGTTTCAACATGGATAATGCGAAGGCGGTTAGCTGTCCTCTTGCTGACCACTTTACATTGACATCCAAACAGAGCCCGTCTACTGAGAAGCAAATGGCGGAGATGGATAAAATTCCATATGCTTCAGCAGTGGGAAGTTTGATGTACGCCATGGTGTGTACAAGGCCAGATATTGCTCATGCAGTTGGAGTTGTCAGTCGGTTTCTTTCCAAACCGGGAAAGGAACATTGGGAAGCTGTGAAGTGGATCCTCAGATACCTTCGAGGTAGCTCCAAAATGAGTCTATGTTTTGGAGATGGTGAACCTGTCCTTGTTGGCTATACAGATGCTGACATGGCAGGTGATGTTGATTCGAGGAGGTCCACTTCTGGATACCTGATTACCTTATCAGGGGGAGCAATATCGTGGCAGTCAAGGCTACAAAAGTGTGTATCTCTTTCCACAACAGAAGCTGAGTATATAGCAGTAACGGAAGCATGCAAGGAGATGATATGGATGAAGAAGTTCATGAATGAACTTGGGTTCCTACAGGAACAACCGCAGCTGTTCTGTGACAGTCAAAGTGCTATTCATCTTGCGAAGAATGCATCATTTCATGCTCGATCAAAACATATTGATGTTCGATATCACTGGATACGAGATGTGCTTGAAATGAAGCAGTTACAACTAGAGAAGATCCATACTGACGAAAATGGATCTGACATGTGTACCAAGACTCTTCCAAGAGAAAAGTTTGAGTTCTGTCGATCAGCTGCAGAGATGATGAAGTCGCCCATGTAGTCAGGCGGGGGAGAATTGTTGGCCCGGCTACATGTGGTGGAGCAAGAGCCAGCAATTTGGTAATTATAAAAAAAAAATCAACAAATATTAAAGCACCCAAAAATGCAGTTGGGGAGGTGAGTTAGCAGATGGGAATTCAATTCCCTTCCCCTCTTCCCTGGCTATAAAATGCAGAGGCATTTGCCTCATTTCAATCATCCCTTACCATTCCATCCTTCTCCATTTCCTTTGCTCTGCTTCTGTTCGTATTTCTTTTGTGGGTTTTGGTAGTGAAATGTTTTCACTACCACGGGTAGATAGGAGATTTCTTTGTGAGTGAAATAGTGAGGTTGTTTGGGAAACACCGTGTGTTCTATTTCTTGTATCGAGAAAATCTCTGTAACCTACCATTGTTATAGTAAAGAAATACTCCGGAGCTGTTGTTCCCGTGGACTGGCCCAAAATCAGGGTATACCACGTAAATCCTCGGTGTCATTTATTATTATCTATGCTTGTTGTTATTTTGAGAATAGTCGTAGTATATTGCATTATTAAATTACCGAAGTAAATTGATCTAAGTAAGTTGGTTACCATAATTCTGGAGGCTCTGCCACCAGGTCCAACTTATTTGTGAACTTTTACAAGCGTGTGATTTCTTAGTGCAATATATTTACCCGCTATTCTCACCCGCTGCGCCCAACAAATACCACAGTCCACGAGGCTGCCAATGGAGCCAAGCTCCTCGAAACTGTTCGCGCCGCCATTGTGCTCGATGTTTATGTTCTCTCTGGGGAAGAGGACGCAAGATTCACCTACTCCGAGAGTTTGCGCCGCCACCGAACTCGACCGTTCGTTCATATATGAATTTCAATCCGTAAGGAAGCAGCGCACCGGCGAACTTTGATTCGGTGTTGAGGGCCGATCCGGCGGCGCCACTCGCTAACAAAGAGCGATCCACCAACAAAGGGAGTGGAGCCTCAGATTCCTAGATCCGGCACAGATCTGGAAGGTAGGTAACCGAGTCAGGGGTGACTCAGTAACAAACGCAGAGAGAATCGTCTCTCTTATCTCATTCCTTTCTCAAATACACCGAGGTCGGAAAAATTAAAATGAGGTTTGGGTAGCTGACGCGAAGGGGAACTCGGGGAATTCCGGGCCTGGTTTCGAGGGAGAAGGTCCAGCAATGGCGGTGGATATCAGATACGGAGAGGGAGAAGGTTGGGTTCTTGACGCGAAGGGCAACTCGTGGAATGTCGAGGATGGTTTTGAGGGAGAAGGTCCAGCAATGGCGGCGGGTTTCGAGGGAGGAGGTCCACTAATGGCGGTGGATATCATACACAGAGAGGGAGAAGGTTGGTTTCTTGTCGCAAAGGGGAACTCTAGGAGAGGACGGGTCAAGAAATGGGGTCGGGTCAGGGGTTTGGTTGGGCCAAGTAATGGGTTTAACGTGGAGGTTATTTTGATGTGGCGGGTAGGTTTTTTTATTTTTTTAGGGTTAAAATTAGGTTACTCAACTTTCTGTTAGCCACGTCAGCAAAACAGTGACGGTGTTAACGGAGACTGACGGAAGGTAACGGAGAGTGACCAAATTTGGACTGTTTTACTAATTGTAGTGATTAAAAACGGAATTAAATATTTCTAGTGACTAAACATGAACGTTTTTAACAATTTCAGTGACGAAACTTGCAATTTACCCGGTATTTTTGGTAGGAAAGTTTTTTTTTTCTTCTTTCAAACCCATGAACGTAGGATGCTTTTTGGACTTGCTTGGCCGGAGCTGAAGATCTCTTCTGCTTCCCAAACAAACTGTACCACCTCCAGCTTGCGATCCATTCAAAGTTTGAATGCCCTTTCTCGGACACTAAGGAAACCTGGAAGCAGAGGACAAACGAAACAGAGACCAGATTACAACATATATAAACATCCCAATCCATCCAGCAATCACATTTCATAATAACACAGAGCAGAAACAGTGGAACAAAATGCTTCCTTGTCATCCGCAGTCAGATCAACACCCAAATCCAGAGCATGCTCTGTTTCCTTCGGCCTCGATCGATCTGTTGAGAGAAAAAACACGCCACATGAACACCCCTGTCACAACCCACGATCCAGAACCCGAAACAGAGGAAGAAATGTCAATGGCGGACATAATCAGAATCGCAGCAGCTAGGTTCATCGATTCTTCCTCCACAGAGCCTGCCGACCCACCAGCATCTGCAAACTCAGACGATGAAAACGACGACGTGGAGCTCGTGCTCCACCTCCTGCGCGCCGCCGATGAATTGGACCACAAGCAGTACGAGCAAGCGGCTCACTCCCTCGACCTCTGCGAATTACTGTCCTCCGAGGCAGGGGATCTCACCCAGAGAGTCACTCACTACTTCGTCCAAGCGCTTCGCGAGAAGATTCGCAACGAAACAGCAGCAGCAGCAGCAACCCAGCAGCCGAAACCCGATCTCATCGACGAATTGAAACGATTAAACCTCGAAGAGGCGGTCACCGCCACATGCCCATTAGTCGGAGTCATGTACGAGAAAATCCCCTTCTTCCAAATCGGCCAGCTCGCCGGTGTCCAGGCGATCGTCGAAACCGTGGAGGAATCGAAAAGGGTTCACATAATCGATTTCAGAATCAGAAACGGGATACAATGGACGGCCCTGATGCAGGCTCTGTCCCCTTCCTCGGGGAGACGGCGTGTCACTCTGGAGATTCTGAAAATCACGGCCATCGTCACGGTTTCGGAAAATTTGGTCCGCGAAACAGGGGAAAGGCTAGCGAAGTTCGCCGAATCGATGAATATACCCTTCTCGTTTAACTCCATCGTGGTGTCGAGCTTGATCGAAATTGACGAGACGAAATTCGACCTCGATCCCAACGAAACCGTGGCTGTTTTCAGCGAGTACGCATTGCAGAGTCTGATTCCCGACCCGAATCAGCTGGATGCGTTGATGACGGTCGTGAAGAACATCCAGCCGGGGATAATGGTGGTGATCGAAACAGAGTGTAATCTCAATTCGTCGAATTTCGGTCGGCGGTTCGTGGAAGTTCTGTTCCACTATGGCGCCTACTTCGATTGCGTGGATGCTTGTCTGGAAGGGGGAGATGGTGGCGGGGAAAGGGGTTTGATGGAGTCGATGTTCTTGAGCCGGATTGTGACGGGGCTCTTGGTGAAGGAGGGAAAATACATGGCGAAGTTTGTGACGGTGGATGTTTGGAGGAAGTTTCTGAGTCGGTTTTCGATGTGGGAGGTCCGGTTGAGCTCGTCGGCGATGTACGTTGTGAATCTGTTGCTGGAGAGGTTTGTGGGAGGGAAGTTTTGTACGTTGGACAGGGATGGAGAAAGCTTGGTTGTTGGGTGGAAAGGGACGCCAATGTTCTCGCTTGCTACTTGGAAGTTCCTCCAGTTCAAAACCACTGAACCTAACCCAGAAGAAGAAGAGAAAGAAGACGACTCGGAATCCATTATATCATAACTGAGTTTTGCCTCCATTTCCATTTTATAAGTAAGGACCAAAGAATGTAATGCTTGCTTGTGCTACTATTCACTCTGAATCCGATGGTTAGAGAACAGCTAAAAGAACTGCAGTCAAGTATGTTGTAACGGATTGGAAAATGGATAATGTAAGAAAGTAAAAAACAATGCGCGGATGGTGAAGGTGCGGAGAGGTTTTTTGATGGAGTTGATATTCTTGAACGAACATGTGAGGGAGATTTTGTTGAAGGACCGGGAGGAAAGGGCGAGGTATGTGAAGGAAGTTCTTTAGCTGGTTCTGGATGTGCGAGATGTGGCCGAGTTCATCAGTAATACATACTCTGTTAGTAAACGGTTTATTATCAATAATTGGACATCTTTCAAGTTTCAACCATTAGAGTTACTAGTTTTTAGGCCCGCGCTTCGCAGCGGTAAGAAACTAATTTTATTTAAAATTCTATTAACTCATTTAATAATTTAGTTGAAATAAAAAATTATAAAATAGTTCAGATAAGAATTAAGATACATCCATAACTTTCACGGTCTATCTTAATCATTATTGTTTAATTGATACATAAAAAATAAATAAATATACATAAATTTTACGTAATGTACTTGTAATTTACGTAACTGTGATAAAATGGTGTTACGCAAATCTTATGTAACGCGTAACATAATAATAAAATTACCAAATTATCATATTTAATTAACCTATTATGTAAAATTTAGATAACTATTATGGAACGAATTACATAAATCTTTCATAAGGGATGGTCTAATAATAAATAAATAAAAGTATCACATTTGTTTAAAGTTCAAACTACTATGGAAAAGTTATCTTATCTTACAAAACTTTATCATAATGCAACTTGATGAGGTGGTGAATATTGTAGTTAATAATAAAGTAACTAAGTTATGAGAATATCATATTTGGTTAAGTTGTTATGCAAAAAATATGAGATGGTGAATATTGTAATTAATAATCAATGAATTAAAGCCCAAATGTTTACCGTTCCTCACGATTTTATCGTTGGGACTTATAATATGAAAGACTTAGGCAATATATGTTTAACATATGCATAAGAAATAATTAGGCTTAATTGCAAGTTTGGTCACTCGAATTGCTACAAAATTTCACGTTTGCCACTCAAATTAATTTATTCCATTTATAGTCACTTAAATTAGGTTAACAGTCCAAGTTTGGTCACTGGCCGTTAGTCTCCGTTAACTTTTGCTGATGTGGCGGTCAACTCTTATAGTTGACCGTTAAATGAGTGACGTGGCAATTAAAAAATAAAAAAAATTAATAAATATTTTTTTTAATAATTTCCACCTCAATATTACAATAATTAAAACAAAAAAATTGTGGAAGGAAAAAGAAAACCATTGGCTACCTACATCGGCGGCCATTGTTGGGCATCTTCTGGGAAAATCAAACCCACCGCCGGCCACAGTTTTACGGTAACTCAACCCTAGACTTTTACGACAGCAACAACAATAGCAAGTGACAGCAGAACTCCATTTCTTGCCACCGGCGGCGGGCTTCATCATATGGAGAACTCCGTCTTCAGGCCCAGATCCAATGAAACACAACGACATACGAAACCAAACAAAAAGCAAAACAAGAAGCTAGAAGATGCATATCTCATCACCTGATCTCTTGTATTCTTCCACTGTGCAAAAGGGCGGCCTTCCGATCCCCTGAGTAGCTTTGGGCCCATATATATGCTTCTTCTTATTACGACTACCTAGCTAGCTAGCTCGAGATGGAGATGGAATTTGCTCCCTTTAATCTGCAAAGTCGTAGCGGAAGCAGAGAATTGCGAGTGATTAATATCTCTGTCTTTCTGATTTAATAATATCTATCATCAACTTGTCTGATTGCAGAAAAAGAAGCACTCCTCCCTCTATATAAAGCCCTCTCCTTTTCCCATTCTTCACTCCAAACTAAAACCCACAGCTTCAGACAGAGATAGAACGAGAGAGATGCAGAGCTTGAGAGGAGAAGTGGAGCTGAACATGGGAGCTCAGAGAGCATGAGAGATGTACAGAGACAACGACGTCATCAGCAACATCAACCCTCATATTCTTTCCCTTGCCAAGTACATCCATGGCGACGGCAGCCCGGCAGCATCCGGCTCTTCCAGCTCGGACCTGGTAATTCCATTCATTCAATTGGTAGCTAAAAACCAATTCCTCTGCCTCTTCAAACTGTTTTTTGTTGTGTGTCGTGCAGCTGTGCAGAGCTACGTGAAGGAATTGATGGAGAAGATAGAGAAGGTGGAACCCGGCCGCTCCGTGACGTACAGGGTCATCGGCGGCGACCTGAGGGACAACAATGGTCGGCGGTGGGTTACCGTCAAAGTGTGGCCAGCGGTGGGTTTGATTTCCCCAGAAGATGCCCAACAATGGCCGCCGATGTAGGTAGCCAATGGTTTTCTTTTTCCTTCCACATTTTTTTGTTTTAATTATTTTTTAATTATTGTAATAATGAGGTGGAAATTATTTATTATTTATTAATTAATTTTTTAATTGCCACGTCACTCATTTAACGGTCAACTATAAGAGTTGACCGCCACATCAGCAAAAGTTAACGGAGACTAACGGCCAGTGACCAAACTTGAACTGTTAACCTAATTTAAGTGACTACGAATGAAATAAAGTAATTCTAGTGGCTAACGTGAAATTTACTAGTAATTCAAGTGACCAAACTTGCAATTTAGCCGAAATAATTATATACCCATACGTTTTAATAGTATCTTCATCATTATGAAAGACATAAATAATACGTTTCTGTAATTGATACCTAGGAAATAACCAATTAACCATCACTCACTAAACTTTACATAGAGAAATATTTCGTAGATGCATAAGAAATAATTTTATACCCATAAGTTTTAATAGTGCCGTAATCATCATGGAAGAATTGTATAATCACCACTTACTAAACTTAACCCAGAGCAATAAGTTTTTTCAAACTTGATTATTAAAAAAAACCTTATTGTGCATGTCGTCACTACATGGGATGAATCAATCCTACACGGGATGAACAATGTTTAAAAAATGCACTTACCCGTACAAAAACTTACATTACACCTCACTACATGGGATGAATCCTCCAGTGAATAGTGTTTAAAAATGCACTTAAGGTAATTATTCCCAATGCAGTCAAAAGCGCGATTCTACCTAGAAGCGGAAAAGGGGTAAAATCGTAAAATATAGAATTAAAGCGTAAAAGCGTAAGTTTTTGACACATACTGTAACAGAACTAAAAATATGTTAAGTACGACATATACTATGAAAAATATGAGTGCACAAAATTCAGATAAGTTCATAAATACTTGCAATTCATGTATAAAGTAGAGCAACTTATAGCCTCTTAATAATAAGTTCATAAATATAAATCTTATAAAAAAAGTCACC
Source organism: Linum tenue (assembly GCA_946122785.1). Classification (NCBI taxonomy): domain Eukaryota; kingdom Viridiplantae; phylum Streptophyta; class Magnoliopsida; order Malpighiales; family Linaceae; genus Linum; species Linum tenue. Next base: position 50,562,852 of record CAMGYJ010000009.1, read on the forward strand.
TTCCCCTCCATGCTAATGAATTTGAGAAGAGCCTAGATGGTGATTAGATTACTTTATTGAAGTTCATAATGCATCCAAGTATCTGGTATGTATCTTTTAATCTTAAACATATCATATTGTCGGTGATTTATTTTTAAAATATACTTTTTATAATTAATTTCATGAAAAGAAGACCCATTCAGTGAAGTAAAAGCGTAAAAATGTAAAGCGTTTTAGTGAACTAGAAGCGTATAAACGTAAGTTTTTAAGTTTTAAAGCGCAATTGAGTATGATTTTATACACTAAAGTTTTTACATAGAAATGAAAGCGTTTTGGTGACCTAGAAGCGTAAAACTGTAAGTTTTTAAGTTTTAAAGCGTGATTTTGACTGCATTGATTATTCCCAGCGACAAAATCGTGAGGAACCGTAAACAAATGCACTTACGGTAATTCAAGGTTCCCAGCGATAAAATCGTAAGGAACAGTAAAAAATCTTCAGCTTTTAATTAATTGATTGAGATCAGTTGGTTTATGACATGGTATGAGAGTGTTCTGTGAATGAGAGGTGTTTTGTTCGAATTTCGATGACCCTCGTTTGTTCTATTAAGCACATGATATCCGGACATGTACAACTTGACTAGATGAATTAAATCAGTTTAAGTGGAAAGTGAATATGGACTTTTTAGCTATTTTAGATGGGGACTCCATTTATAACACTATGAAGCCAACCATCAAGAAAGTTATATTATGACAGCCTACTTCTTAAGCCATTTGCTTCTCGCCCTTTTCATGGGACTTTGGACCTGACACTTTGTAGGCCTTTTGCATAATACCCAATCAACACCAACTAGATGGTCATCATCTTCCCATTCGCATTATCCTGAACCTGTCGACTGGTTGTGTCGCCGGAAAACGGTGACGACGATGAAGAATGCTGGATCTTTGAGAAGCCCTCCCAATTCCAGGTAAGCCCATTAATTCTGACCTATTTTATGTATCGAATTATCATTGGTTCAACATTTATGCGATTTGCAATTAACTTTTGACAAAATACACTTTCATAGCTATAATTTTCACGTTTGTGATATAATCACAAATTCCAGAAATCACAAAATAGCCAATTCCGTCCATTTAATGGTGTCATCTTACTTACTAACTGGACTGACTTTTTTTGCTAACGTAGTGCTTTTTCGTCAAAAAATCATGTTAGGGTAGGAATGCCTATTTTTTTATTATGATTAAATTAAATTAAAAAAGAAAAACAACATAAAACAAAATCGATCCCCGATTTCCCCCTCCGCCATCCCTAATTCCACCATGAGATTTTGTAGCCTTTCTTCAAGCTTTCTGTCACGACTATTTCTCTGCGGATTGGGAAATTGGAGGATTCGACAATGCAAGAAAACGAAAGCGCACACACACGACACACGATTTACTTGGTTCACTAACACAATGTGTGGTCCACGGACAGGAGAGAGCTAGTTTCATTATACTTCAAGGAGATACAAATTACAGAGGAGTATGAGAAGTATTTATAGTACTTCTCCAAGGCCTAACCTTAATCTAACATGTTAAAGGAAAATCAGTTACAGACTAGGCCCATGACACGAACCTAACACAACATTGAGCCCATACACCGTGAGCCCAGGGGGGGGGGGGGGGGGGGGAGGGGGGTAGCGGTTGATAGTCCGATTCAAGTCACACCAACACTTTTCAAAATAAAAAAATGATCTATCCTATAATCCCCCTCACAATCGAATAAAGGTCATCATCATTAGAAATCAGTTCTATTTTCCCTCGACTCGTCGACAATTGCCTATCCTAGACATTTCCCCACTCGTCGTCAGAAGATGGATCGATGCTGGGTTTGGGAAGAAGTTGACGACAGGGAGTGGCAATCGTAGATGGAGGAGTCACAGACGAACCCAGAAGCAAATTGATGAATAGAGAATGACATACCAGAACCCTCTACTATTCAAATTGAGTATATGGAAAAATCAAGAACATCATCAATCTTCACTTTCTCCCTACACAAACCCTAACACCAACCAGACCCATAAATCAATGGCCTCCACCTGCAGAACTGTCGGCTTCTCTGTGGGACCCACCTCCTCTACAAGTCACGTTGTAACGATTGGGGCTCAATTGTAAATAGATAATAATGAAAAAAGACCTAATTGTGACACGAGCAAACTTAGAGTGACCAAATTGTAATTGCAGGAAGTATAAAAATTGAGAAACTCTGAACAACGGATAATAACAAACTTTCTCACCTTCCCCCCTCTCTCTCTTCCCTGTCCTTTCTCTCTCTTGTTTTTCCACTTTCCCAACCCTTCTTTCAATTTCTAGCTACCAACAGAGCCGAGACACCTCAATCGATGCCCAGGGTGTGACAAAGTGGTATCAGGGCCATTGTCTTGGCAATCATGGCACTGACTCGTGGCACAGTCGACAAACGTCTTCAGCAAGTTATGAAATTCATGGACACTACGGTTCACAAGGAAACAGATCTGGAAGATTCAGTTGCGGCACATGCTTCTCAACTTCAAGCACTCTCAACGAAGGCCGACGACCATTCTCATCAATTAACCACAGGGCGTTGTTGTCGGTGCGGTGGAGCCGCTGGCAGACCGAAATGGCGACCGCAGGCTTTTACCCCTGCCCGCTCACGTTCGGAGGGTAGTTGAGCATGTACTTTGGAATTGTAGAAAAGCTTAACAAGCTTTGTAGATGATTTGTAGAAGGGTTTCCTCAGTAGAGAGCAGCTGGGAACCTTTTGTATTTATTCTCAAAGGAAATAACTAACGTTCAAGTTTTACTGTTTACCGAAACACGTGGCAACAGAGAATTTGCTGTAAATAAACTAACAACAACGGTAACATAAAAGGAACGATGACGTCTTGGTGCTGGCTGGGACGAAGTCACGAAACGCGCCCCATATCACGAATCGTCTTCAGACCCAGCTGCCGTTTCGAACGCCTGCGGAAGTTTCTTCGTGCTGCAACATTCTGGACTTCCCTTTCTGCATCTTCTGTTCTTCTTCATTCCAATCGAGAACTCCAGAGTGCTTCAACACGCCCCCGCAAGTTGGCGCGTATATGTTAAGTACGCCCAACTTGCCAAGCAAATATGTAACCCTGTGACGAGTAAGAGCTTTTGTAAACAAGTCTGCCACCTGTTCTTCACTTCGAATGTAATTCAACTTAATCAGGCCAGACTTGATCCGTTCCCTAATAACATGAACATCAATTTCAATGTGCTTTGTTCGTTCATGATAAACTGGATTCTCTGCTATTTGAATAGCAGACATGTTATCACAAAACACATGAACTGGAGTCAAAAGCTTCACATCCAATTCCTTCAACAAATTCTGCAGCCATTGGACTTCACACACCAAATGAGCAAGTGCCCTGTACTCGGCTTCTGACGATGACCTGGAAACAGTTGTCTGTTTCTTTGCTCTCCAAGTGACAAGTGAATCTCCCAGAAAAGTGCAGTAACCAAATATTGATCTTCTGGTGTCTGGACATGCTGCCCAGTCAGCATCACTGTAGGCCTTCAGAACAAGATCATTGCTGGACTTGAAATGTAAACCTTGCCCTGGAGTACCTTTTAAATACCTAAGAACCCTGTAAGCTGCTTGCAAATGAGTGTCTCGAGGTTCAATTTGAAACTGACATAACTGCTGGACAGCATATGCAATGTCTGGTCTAGTCATTGTTAGGTAGTTCAATCTTCCAATCAACCTTTTATAACACCCAGGATCATCAAGAAGCTTACCTTCTCTTGCACTGAGTTTGACTTTACAGTCAATAGGACTTTTACAGCTCTTGGCATCCAAGTAACCTGTATCTCCCAACAAATCCATGCAATATTTTCTCTGGCAAACTGCAATGCCAGTTGCATTTCTACTTATCTCAAGTCCTAAGAAGTACTTGAGTTCTCCTAAGTCCTTGATTTTGAAATCCTTCTTCAGAATTGTTTTGACAGCCTCCAGATCTCCCAACCTTGGCCCTGCCAATATGATGTCATCTACATAAACCAACACAACTACAATCCTGCCTTGGAACCATCTGATAAACATAGAATAGTCTGCATTAGATTGAGAAAAACCATTTTTCAGTAGTGTGCCAGTGAGTTTAGCAAACCACTGCCTACTGGCTTGCTTTAGTCCATATAGGGACTTTTTCAGTTTGCAAACTAATCCCTTTGAGTTGCCTTCAGTAGGATAACCAGGTGGTAACTGCATATACACTTCTTCTTCCAGGTCTCCATGCAGAAATGCATTGGAGACATCCATCTGATGCAGATTCCAGTCCTTGGCTGCTGCAACTGCTAGCAAGGTCTTGACATAATTGTTTTTAGCTACAGGAGAAAAGGTGTCCAGGAAATCCAATCCATATATTTGTGTAAATCCCTTTGCAACAAGCCTTGCTTTATGTCTTTCTATGTTTCCATCAGGTTTGAGTTTGACTTTGAAAACCCATTTTCATCCTATTGCTCTTTTTCCTGGTGGGAGCACAACTATATCCCAAGTCTGGTTTTGCAGGAGAGCCTGCAGTTCTTCATTCATAGCCCTTACCCAATTTTCATCCTTACTAGCTTCATCATAGCACCTAGGTTCAATCTGATTAGTAATGCTCATAGCATATGCCCTTGCTTCTGGTGAAAGTAAATCATATCCCACATACTCTGACATAGGATATTGACTAACTGAATTCAGGTAGTAATCCTTCAATCTAGCAGGTAAAGTAGTGGTTCTATGTGGCCTGCTTCTTGCCAATGGTTCTACTTCCTGTTCTTCCAACGGTTCAATTTCAGGACCATCAATTTCTACTTCCATGTCAACATCATGCATCTCATCACTATGTTCATGCTCATTAATTAAATCATGGCTACATGATGCATCAGACTCAGAAGTGAATTTGGATTGACTCGATGAAGGATGACTACTGACATGTGGTGTCCTATCAGAAGAATTGGGCTGGTTACATGATTGCTGGTTAGGGAAAGGACTACTGACATGAGGACTGCTATCAGGTAAATGACTACTGACATTTGGGATTCTATCATATGAACTGATTGGTGTGGGAAACACTGGAGGTAGAGATTCCTGTTGAGTTTCATTTTCTGTTTCTGATGAATTCCCTTTAAATGGGAAGATATCTTCATAAAACATCACATCTCTGGAAATTAAGAACTGATGTGAGTTCAGATCAAATAATTTGTATCCCTTTATACCACTGGGAAATCCTAAGAAAATGCATTGTTTGGCTCTAGGATCCAACTTAGTTCTTCCTTGAGAATGAGTGGTGGCATAAGCCAGACAGCCAAAGACTTTAAGATTGCCAAGGAAAGGAGGAACTTTATATAGGATTTCATATGGTGACTTGTTGTTGAGAATGGGGGTTGGTAATCTGTTGATTAGGTACACAGAGTGCAACACACAATTACTCCAAAAGTCAAGAGAAACACCTGAATGAAATCTCAAAGCTCTAGCAACATTTAGAATGTGCTGGTGCTTTCTCTCTACCCTCCCATTTTGTTCAGGTGTGTAAACACAGGAGGTTTGATGTTCAATTCCCCTTTCCAGATAAAAATCACACATATAGAACTCTTTCCCTTGGTCACTTCTAACTATTTGGACTGATTTTGAGAATTGTGTTTGAACCATGTTACAGAAGCCAATCAACAATTGTCTAGCCTCTGATTTGTTTTTCATCAAATAGATCCAGACAGCTCTGGAGTGGTCATCAACAATGGTGAGAAAATAGGAGAAACCATCGTGGGATTGAATTGAAAGTGGACCCCAGATATCCACATGAATAAGAGCAAAAACTGTTGAGGCAATGTTATCACTGGGAGAGAAAGAAAGCCTTTTCTGTCTTGACATATGACAGTGTTCACAATGCTTAACTTGTTCTAGAGGGACAGCTGGATTACATTTATGAATAAGTTGAAAACGACTCTGACTAGGATGACCTAAACGCCAATGCCATATATCAATCTTCTGAGGTTCAAAGTTGTAGACAGAGGCAACTTGTGAGGTGGATGGACTTTGGCTATGTGTTGATGGGAGGATGTGGTAGAGACCTCTACTTTCTGTCGCCAAACCAATCATCTTGGTTGTGATGAGGTCCTGAATATGGCAAATGGCAGATTGAAAATGAAGTGAGATGGGTAGATCGTGGGTCAACTTACTGACTGACACGAGATTGAATGTAAAGCTTGGGACTAGAAGGACATTATGAAGAAATAGATCATTTGTGAGTTGAACAGACCCTATATGACTAACTGGAACTTTGGCTCGATTAGGTAGATAGACAAACACATCAGACACAGGAATGGTGTGAGTGAATGATGAAATGGAACATGCTATGTGGTCTGATGCACCAGTGTCCAAAATCCAATTATGAGCTGAATTTAAGTGGCTGTGAGAGGAGAGTACAAACTTACCTGCATGACTGGGAAACTTTGGCAGATAGTTTGTCACTAAGTGTGATCTGTGATTGATCACTGGACTTTGAGGTGAGGTTGGTGAGGTGGAATTTGAGGATTGCAGTAATCCCCTAAGCTTGTTCATCTCTTCAACTGTGAATCCTCCTGAGTTCTGTGTATGGAGGCTTGATGTCTCAACTTGGAGTCTTCCCTCATTATCCTGTCCTTCCTCACTCCCAGAACCTTGACCAACTGAACCAGCAAACCGATTCCTTGGCATTCCTTCTCTGTCCTGTCTCTTTTTCTTCAATCTCCAGCAATCCTTGATGACATGATTGGTCTTTTTGCAGTAGTTGCAAAAGAGACCTCCTGCTCTTTCACCATCTCCTTCTGGTCGATCATAGTTTCTAGGTGGTGGACCATTTGATCCACTAGAATTTCCTGTCCCCACAGCCAATGCCACAGACTGGCCAGACTTCTGTTTTCCAATGCTCCCTTCTGTTTTAATCTTCTGTTCATGTTGGAGTAGGTAATCATATGCAGTGACAACTGTGGGCAGAGGCTTCATCATAAGTAACTGTGAACTTATGTAGCTATAGTCTTCATCGAGACCTTTGAGAAATCTGATTAGATAATCAGTGTTTTGTTTCTCCTTGAATGCTTCCACAGCTGTGCAAGGATTGGGATTTCCAGGAGCACAATGACATGGTACAATGGGATTAAATTGACTGTATTCATCCCACAGACCTTTCAGGTGAGTATAGTACTGAGTGACAGTTCTGTTTTCCTGTTTGAAAGCACGCATTTCATCTTCCAAGTTTGACAACTTGATGGCATTAGCCTGCCCAAAACGATCTCTAAGTTCTTTCCAAAGAATCTGAGCATTCTCATGGGTTTGGACACTTCTAGCAATTTCTTTCTCTAAAGAATTAGTAATCCAGCATAACACAATCGTGTTGTTCGCATCCCACATGTTAAACAACTCATGAGACCTATCTGGAGCAGAGATGGAACCATCTATGAACCCTAATTTCTGCTTGGTTTTGAGAACTGCCTTCATGGCTCTAGCCCACATCTGATAATTTGTTCCATCCAGAACAATGGGTACAATGGATTGAGCAAGATTTTCATTAGGATTGATATAGAAAGGATTACCAAACACTGGATCTGTAGATCTGGTTCCTTGACCACTTCCTGGACGAGAGCCTTGAGCTTGCTGTCCATTGTTGATGGTTCCAAAGTTGAAAGGAGATGTAAATGGTTGACCGCCGCTGGTCGTTCCACTTCCAGGCGGCGTGTTAGGAGGATCGGCCATGGCTGCTACAGCTCTGATACCATGTAGAAAAGCTTAACAAGCTTTGTAGATGATTTGTAGAAGGGTTTCCTCAGCAGAGAGCAGCTGGGAACCTTTTGTATTTATACTCAAAGGAAATAACTAACGTTCAAGTTTTACTGTTTACCGAAACACGTGGCAACAGAGAATTTGCTGTAAATAAACTAACAACAACGGTAACATAAAAGGAACGACGACGTCTTGGTGCTGGCTGGGACGAAGTCACGAAACGCGCCCCATATCACGAATCGTCTTCAGACCCAGCTGCCGTTTCGAACGCCTGCGGAAGTTTCTTCGTGCTGCAACATTCTGGACTTCCCTTTCTGCATCTTCTGTTCTTCTTCATTCCAATCGAGAACTCCAGAGTGCTTCAACAGGAATCAGACACCTCGAGGACAAGCTCCGATGAACAGAGCAGTGGAGTAGGATTATGAGTGGAAATTGGTACGGTATCTGTATCCCAATACCAAATATCGAAATACCAAATACCGAATTACACCCTAAAATCAATCCCAATCCCAATCCCTAAATCATTTCGGTATCCCAATCTCCATCCCCAAATATTTTGCTATCCTAATCGGTACCTTGATATCCCAATCGCTATTATCGAATACAAAATTAATTACCTTTAATTTATAATTAATAATTAAATATATAAAATAGATTTTATTTTTTAATTTAGGGCAAATAGACTAAGCAAAGAGTCTTGAGTTGCCTAGAGCTAACATCTCAAGTTTTTGTAATGGGTAATCTTTAAATTGAGGAATTGGAGGTTGAGAGACGACTAATACTTATACTAGTGTGAAATAGTGATGGAATGATCTATGTATAATTAAATGACATTCTTGGTGGTTGAGGGTCGCGTAGTAGTGAATGAGAGAGTCTAGTTGAGAGGATAAAATACACACTAGCTTATATTTCGGTATTGATATGTATTTCGGTATATATCGATCACAATCCCGTAATCCCTAATACCGAATAACAATTGAAAATCAATCTCAATCCCACGAAATAATATGTATTCGGTAATACCAAATATAGACAAATTCGGTACGGTATTCGGTATATCCCAAATACCGGTACCAAACTTCCAGCCCTAAGCAGGATGACTTTTTCGTCCTCCTCGAGGTAAAGACAATCAATATCAGCTACCTTGGTTAGATTTCCCTAATTTTGCAGGTGAAAACCCTATGGAATGGACCAGAAAATGCGAGAAATTGTTTGCGATATATGATATTCCAATCGACTAGCGGGTCGAATTGGTTGCAATTTACTTAGACAAACAACAAGATATATGGTTTGAGGGCTGGAAACAAGGATGCCGGATATTGATTTGGGAGGATTTCGTTAAGGGCTTATGTAGGCGATTTGGTGATAGCTCGTATGGGGGTATAGTTGGGGAATTTAACAAGCTTAGACACAATGGCTCATTGTTGGAATATCATGAGAAATTCGAGAAATTACGCTCCCTCATGTTCGTTATAATCCAACTCTCGATGAAGAATATTTTGTTTCCAGTTTTGTAAGTGGCTTGGATGAAGATTGAAGAGTTGCGCCTAGTCATGAATATATGGCAACCACTTACATTGGCCTAGGCTTTCCCATTAGCTCAATTGTAAAAGGAGTCCAATGAAGCGAGAAGGAAGAAATGGAGAACTGGGGTTATGGGGGCTTTCAAGCCTACTCCTGGGGCATCCAGTAATGGTCCACAACGGAAGAAATGGGAAGGTACTATGGGCAAACTAAGTTTGGAGGTTGCCAAGCCTGGTAATGTGCAGAAAGGAGCTCCAGTTTTCGCAGCTCAGAAGGGTAATTTTGGTGACAAGTATTACTATGGCCATGTATGTGAGGCCAAACGTCAGTTAAATACTATACAAGGGGATGATGTTGTGGTTGTGCCTCCTTTGGATTTGAGTGAAGATGAGGATAGTGAGATTGTGGAGGAGGAAGTGGAGGTTTTAAACCCCCCAGAAGAAGTGACGATGCCTCATTAACGGGAAAGGTGCAGAAAGCAAAATTGTATATCTTGATAGACACCAGGAGTAGTCATATGTTCATTAATGAGTATAAGGCAATGAAGCTCAGCTGTGCCCTTATTCTAGCTAATCCTTTACGGGTTAAACGGGCAGATGCAACTATGTTGGCTAGTAATTGGATGTGTAGGGAATTCCAGTGGAAGATGCAAGGCCATCAGTTCCAGTTTGATGTGAGACTATTGAGTTTGGGGACAAATGATATGGTGCTGGGTTTGGATTGTTTAAAAAATATTAGCCCTATCAAGTTCAATTTCCTCAATTTGCAACTTTTCTTTGATTTGGGTGACAAGGAAGTGGTGTTGAAGGGTATCAAAGAAGCTGGTACATGTAAAGCCATGTCTGGGAAGGCACTACAGAAATTTTTCAAGCAGAAAGTGCCTATGTGGGTTGGCCAACTGTTCCACATTACTGCCACACCTGTTGTACTAGGTACTATTCCTGACTTCCTACTTCCTGTGGTCAATGAGTATGCTAATGTGTTTGGCAAACCTACTAAGCTTCCCCCTTCTAAACCCTATGACCATTCCATTCCCTTACAACCTAATGCCAACCCTGTGAACCATAGACCCTACAGATATACCCTACCTCAAAAGACTGAAATGGAAAAACTTTGTAAAGAAATGATGGCCAACCAGTATATCCAGCCTAGCCACAGTCCCTTTACCTCTCCTATTCTACTAGTATTAAAGAAAGATGGGTCCTTGTGTTTTTGTGTAGACTATAGACAATTAAATGCCTTAACCATTAAAGCCAAGTTCCCTATTCCCGAGATAGATGATTTGTTTGATGAATTGCAAGGATTCAAATACTTTACTAAGCTCGATTTGTTGTCGAGTTACCACCAAATTAGGTTGAACCCAACTGATCAATAAAAAACAACATTTCGCACCCATCATGGCCACTTTGAATTTCTAGTAATGCCTATTGGTTTGACAAATGCCCCAACCACTTTCCAATCTCTCATGAACCAAATATTTGTTGACCACCTGCGAAAATTCATATTGGTTTTTTATGACATTCTGGTATATAGCCCTGATCAAGACACACATAAAACCCATTTAGCCATCACCTTGAACATCCTAAGACAACACACACTCTATGCCAAACCATCAAAATGCTCATTTGGCCAGACACAGGTGGAATATCTTGGCCATATTATCAATGAAGAGGGTGTTCTAACCGATCCAAGCAAGGTAGCAACAATGGTACAGTGGCTAGTTCCTAAGAACATTAAGGAGTTGAGGGGATTCTTGGGACTTACAAGGTATTATAGAAAATTTGTGCGGAACTATGGGTTGATAACTCGACCTTTGACTGAGTTATTGAAGAAGGATGTTTTTCATTGGAATCATCATGCACAAAAGGCTTTTGAGCTGTTACAATCTGCCATGGTGCAAGCACCTGTTCTACGCCCTACCAGACTTTCAACAACCCTTTGTACTGGAGAGTGATGTGAGTGAAGTAGGAATTTGAGCAGTTCTGTCACAAGTCTATCGCCTATAATAGTCAGGCCTTATGTACAAGGAAGCAGGGTCTTTCTATCTACGAGAAAGAATATTTGGCCGTCCTGTTAGCTGTTACTAAATGGAGACATTATTTAGAGGGTAGGACCTTTACCATACTTACTGATCATGAGAGTCTGAAACATTTATTGGGCCAGAACGTTCACACACAGATTCAAAAGAAAGAGTTGGTCAAGTTATTGGGGTTGGATTTTTAGATTAAATACAGACAGGAAAGGTTAAACAAGGTCATTGATGCCCTGTCTAGGCATCCCAACTTCTCTTCTACATCCAGAAGTTGCCAAGCTGTGTTTGCTGTGATTCCTACTTGGTTGGTCGAGGTGAAATCGAGTTATGAATGTGATCCCTTGGTTTAACAGTTGATGACAGAGGTTGCAGTACCAGTGGTGGGACCTAAGGTGCATTGCCTCAGACAAGGCTTGTTGTATCACAAGTCAGCCTCGGTTGTGGGAACAAATAGGTCTACGAGGATGCAGCTGTTGGAATTGTTTAATGCTTCCCCAACGGACGGGTATTCAAGGGTGCCAAGTACGTATCAAAGACCCAAAAAGTATTTTTGGTGGCCTGGAATTAAGAATGGTGTGAAGGAGTTTGTAGGAAGCTGTGATGTGTGCCAGAGATGTAAGTCAGAAAATGTTCCCTATCCTGAGTTGTTGCAACCTCTGCCTATACCAGAGAGGGCTTGGTAGCATATTTCTCTTGATTTTATTGAGGTCCTTCCCAAGTCAGGGTGGAAAAAAGTGATATTAGTGGTGATAGACAGATTCTCAAAGTTTGGCCATTTTTCTGCATTAGCAAGACCCTATACAGCTGCTAATGTAGCTTAGTTTTTTTTATGGAGTTTTCAAGCTTCATGGAATGCCTCAGCCTATTGTATCCGACAGAGATGCGATCTTCACCAGCAATTTTTGGACTAAGTTCTTTGAACTATAGGAAGTGGATCTTCACTATTCTACTGCATATCATCCTCAAACGGATGGACAAACAAAAAGATTGAATAGATGCCGGAGGATTACCTGAGAAGCAAGATTAATGAGGTATCACAGCAGTGGTCTTCCTGGTTATCTCTGGCCGAATGGTGGTATAACACCAATTACCAAAACAGTCTTAAGTTGACACCCTTTGAAGCCTTGTATGAGTATGCTCCAACATAGTTTGCAGTCCAGAATCCTTTATCAACCTCCATTGCAGCTGTGTCTGACAAATTGCAATATCAGTAGAGGTTAATATCTACTTTGAGAGCCAACTTGGTCATGGCTCAGAACTCTCAGAAGCAAATGGCATATAGGAATAGAACTGAAAGGAATTTCAAGTTGGAAGTAAAGTCTACCTGAAGCTCAGGCCCTATCGACAATTGTCTATGCTACCTAGGAGTAATCATAAACTAGCTCAAAATTACTATGGGCCCTTCGAGATTCCGAAGAAGATTGTAGCAGTAGCATACAGGTTGAAGCTCCCAGAGTCATCGACCATACATCCTGTATTTCATGTGTTCTTGTTGAAGAGGGCTCATGGGGATAAAATCCAAGCTCAAGTGCTCAACCGGACTGCTTGAACTTGATGATGTTGGAGGAATGAAGATTGAACCACTAGCAATTCTGGTGAGAAGAGTGGTTGCCCATAACAACTCAGCAGCAACTCAAGTACTGGTACAATGGTCACACCAAATGGAGGAAGATGCAACATGGGAGTTCCTGGTGGATTTCAAGTAGAAGTTTCCCCTATTCAAGACTTGAGGACAAGTCAGCTGCAAAGGAGGAGGGCTTGTAACGATTGGGGCTCAATTGTAAATAGATAACGATGGGGAAGGACCTAATTATGACACATGCAAACTTAGAGTGACCAAATTGTAATTGCAGGAATTATGAAAACTGAGAAACTCTGAACAACGGATAATAACAAACTTTTCCACCTTTTCTCTCTCTCTTTCACTCTTCCCTGTCCTTTCTCTATCTTGTTCTTCCACTTTCCCAACCCTTCTCTCAATTTCTAGCTACCAACAAAGCCGAGACACCTCAATCGACGCCCAGGGTGTGACACACGTCGAAGTCGAGCAGACACTAATTGAACGAGAACAACTGGTCGATTGAGCTGATACTGGAATGAGAACGAGAACGACTTCCTTTATGGGACCCACCTCCTTCTCCCTCTCCAATTTTGATATCGACCGCCACCCTTCCCTCCTCCTATGTCGGCTCACCGTTGCCACCATCGACGTTCTGCGTGAAGAATCACCCCTCTGGTTCGAGTTTGACGCAGTCCTCCAACCTGCAACGCCAGTCTCCCTCCTCTCCCTCTTTCAGCTTTCCCTACGCTGGCGACTTTTGGAATAGGGATTTTTGAGATCTTAGGGATGGAGAGGATTAGGGAGTTTGGAGATAGAAGGAGTTGTTGGGGGGAGATGGTTGGGAGAGGGAAATGATTGTTGCTGGGTGAGAGGTGTTTGGAAGTAGAGAGGAAGAGGAGGAGGAAGAGAAGGCATGGCGGAGGAGGAAGCGAAGAGAGAGAAGGGGAAAGTTGGAAGGGACGGTGGATCCACAAAAATCATATTTATTTTATTTTTATTTTTTATTAATCCACGTGGAGCTGACATGGGACCTGAGGTGGCAGCCACATCAACATCTCGTTAGTGTTACCGACGACGTCCCTAACATTGTTACAATTTGTAACGAAAGTGGCTAGATTTGTCATACAACATTCAAAATTCTGACTATTTTGTGTTTTCCAAAAGTTGTGGTCATATTTGCCGTAAATGTGAAGGTTATGACTATGAAAGTGTATTCTGCCTAAAAAATAAATTGATATATAAGTACATCTACATTGCTTTAAGATAAGATTTCTCTTCATTATTAATTGACTCGTATATCTTTCCAAAATCCGTTGAATTGTGGGCCGATATAAGTTAAGGGTTAGTTACCAATCAAATTTTCAAAGTAATGCTAGTGGATAATACTAGGGGTGGAATTCGGTACGGTATCGGTATCCCAATACCAAATACCGAAATCCCGAATACCGAATTACACCCTGAAATCAATCCCAATCTCAATCCCTAAATAATTTCGGTATCCCAATCCCAATCCCTAAATATCTCGGTATCCCAATCGGTACCTTGGTATCCCAATCGGTATTATCAAATACAAAATTAATTATATTCGCAGATAATAATTAAATATATAAATTAGATTTTATTGTTTAATTTAGGTCAAAGAGACTAAGCAAAGAGTCTTGAGTTGCCTAGAGCTAACATCTCAAGTTTTTGTAATTGATAATCTTTAATTTGATGAATTTGAGGTTGAGAGACGACTAATACTAGTGTGAAATAGTGATGCAATGATCTATGTATAATTAAATGACACTCTTGGTGGTTGAGGGTCGCGTAGTAGTGGATGAGAGAGTCTAGTTGAGAGGATAAAATACACACTAGCTTATATTTCGGTATTGATCGGTATTTCGGTATATATACCGATCCCAATCCCGTAATCCCTAATACCGAATAACAATTGAAACTCAATCCCAATACCAATCCCACAAAATAATACGTGTATTCGATAATACCAAATATAGTCAAATTCGGTACGGTATTCGGTATATCCCAAATACCGGTACCAAACTTCCAGCCCTAGATAATACCAAGAACATGCATCTACACATTGTTTTCACATTATTAGACCTAGTGATCTAGTGGGTTTGGACAATGCACTTGTAGGAGAGGCAAACAATCTGTAACGATAGAAATAGAATTGAATCTAACACAACTCGGAATGAAAGAAAGAAAGCTAGGGATGACAAACTCTGACAAACTGTCGCTAGGCATTCAAAAAATCTACAGCTGAAGAGATGGCGACAAATAGACAACCAAGAACAAGGGGAGTCGGTACTGAAGATGCTTTCCAGTCAACGTCTAGGCTTTTGTTTTTGGACTCATCAGGCCGAAAGATCTCCTTTCGGCCCAGGGTGCTCTATTTCTTCCCCACCCGACTGTTCCACCTCTGCGATCGAATCAAAATATTGCCGAAGGCACAAAGGAAACCGGAAGAACAGAGTAGAGTCGAAAACAGATTGTAAGCACAAAAGGAAGCCGGAAGAACAGAGGAGAGTCGAAAACAGAGTGTATATAAACCACCTCTATCGATCTCTCTTCTCCACGCTCACAATCACATAAAGCTAAAGAAGAAGAAGAAAACCCACTTCCAAAAATGCTTTCTCCTCCCCGCTCCGATCATACCCCAAAAACAGTGAATACTCTGTTTTCTTCAGCCTCCATGCATATGCAGAGGCAAAAAACCCGCATTGACAACTTTTTCAGGGACCAGAACCCAAAACCCCAGCCAGAGCAAGATTCTTCCATCGGAGATATAATCAGAATCGCCGCAGAAAAGTTCATAGATTCTTCTACGGAACCCACCGACCCACCAACCGGAAACTCCGACGACGACGACGCGGAACTCATATACCAGCTATTGCGTGCCGCCGATGAATTGGATCACAAGCAGTACGAGCAAGCGACCCACTTCCTCAATCTCTGTGATTTTTCGTCTTCCAAGACTGGGAATCTCGCTCAGAGGATCACCCACTACTTCGTCCAAGCTCTTCGCGAAAAGCTCCGTAACGAAACCGGCGGCGGAACCCATCCGGTAGCCGATCTCATGAAAAAATTCCAACGATTGAACGTCGAGGAAACAATGACTGCTGCATCCCCTTTAGTCGCGGTCCTGCACGAGAAAATCCCCTTCTTCCAAGTCGGTCAGCTAGCCGGAGTTCAAGCAATCGTGGAAAGCGTAGCGAAGGCCAAAATGATTCACATAATCGACCTTAAAATCAGAAATGGGATGCAATGGACGGCCCTGATGCAGGCTTTATCCACCACCGGCGAAGGGAAACGACGCCGTTGGGGTGCTCCAGAGATTCTGAAAATCACAGCCATCGTCACGGTGTCGGAAAATTTGGTCCGGGGAACAGGGGAAAGGCTAGCAAAGTTCGCCGAGTCGATGGAGATACCCTTCGAATTCAACTCCATAGTGGTATCAAGCTTGACCGAAATCGACGAGGCGCAATTCGACCTCGATCCCAGAGAAACCGTAGCTGTTTTCAGTGAGTACGCATTACAGGGTCTGGTTTCAGAGCCGAATGAATTGGAGGCACTGATGGGAGTTCTGAAGAAAATCAGTCCGAGCATAATGGTGGTGGTTGAATCAGAAGTGAACCTCAATTCCTCCAACTTCGCTCGCCGGTTCGTCGAAGTTCTGTTCCACTATGGGGCATACTTCGATTGTCTCGATGCTTGCTTGGAATCATCGTGCGATGATGATGATGGTGGCGGGTGTGGCTACAGAGATGTGATTGAGTCGATGTTCTTGAACAAGGTGACGGAGCTTTTGGTGAAGGAAGGGGAAGAAAGGCCGAGGGTCGTGACGATTGAAGTGTGGAGGAA
The DNA here is from genome assembly GCA_946122785.1 of Linum tenue. Lineage (NCBI taxonomy): Eukaryota > Viridiplantae > Streptophyta > Magnoliopsida > Malpighiales > Linaceae > Linum > Linum tenue. The sequence continues at coordinate 50,579,592 of CAMGYJ010000009.1, forward strand.
GTTCTTTGGGCGGTTTTTGATGTGGGAAGTGGGGTTGAGTTCGTCGGCAATGGAGACCGTGAATCTGTTGCTGGGGAGGTTTGTGGGCGGCAAGTGTTGTACGTTGGACATGGATGGGAGGAGTTTGGTTGTTGGATGGAAAGGGACGCCTATTTTCTCGATTTCCACTTGGAAGTTCCTCCATTGAAAATAGGGGTGGGATTCGGTCGGTAAATGGTAAATTGTTTACCGAATTTACCGGTTTCGGTATACCGAAGTTGGTCAAATTGGTTACCGATTACCGATACCGGTTTGTAACCGGTTTACCGATTACCGAATTACCAGTAAACGTTTACAAACCGGTATTACCGAAATACCGTGAGAAGCGATTTCGGGCGGTTTTTCGGTCGGTTTACCGAATATTTACCGAACCGAATTTCTGGAAGTGGGATGATGTTGTAATATTTTGATTTTTTTGAGTTTTTTTCATCATTTTTGTAATTAATAATTTATTATTAACTCTTATTTACAATATTTTTGAGGCCTATACTTACTTACATTCATGTATGTAATATTTTATATTTGTGAATAATGATGTATATGTTATATGTTAGTGGAGTAGGGAGGGGGGATTTCGGTATCAGTATTACCGATTTACCGTCGGTATTTACCGATACCATGTCCGGTAAACCGACTCCCCCAACTTCCCGCTCGGCTGCCGATACTGCCGGTAAACGGTTCGATAAAACGGTAAACCGTTTACCGGATTACCGTTTACCACCCCTAATTGAAACTGGGGTTTGAAGATGGAAAGCTTTGTGGAGTTGAATAGAGAAGAAACAACGCAGAACTTTGAAGAAGAAAGAGTTGCAGAGCATAACATCAGCATACTTGATGAAGGATGTTGGGATTGAAGGGCGATTCGTTGTATGGGAAACATTTTGTTTCTTCTCCTAGAAACTTTATATCAATTGCTGTTTATTATTTACAGACCACTCTTTGTAAGCCATCTGGTACTTACTATTGCACTACACTTAATCTAGAAAGAGTATAAGTAGGCCAAGGTTTCCCAACTTGTAAGCTGAGGATTCACTTTGTCCTTTTTCTCCATCTTCTTCTCATACCTTCCAAATAGGGGTTGACGTTCGGTCGTTTTGGTTTGAACCGAACCGACAAAAAAGTACCAATGTTCTGAAGACAGTTTCACTCCAATCAAATTCGAACCGATCTATAATTCGGTTCGGTTCAACCAAACCGAATTATAGATTAGTTCAGTTCGGTTTTCCTGCCCAAAACCGAAATCTGCCTTATGTTTATATTTTGTTCTGCTACTCATCTGCTTATGCTGGTCGCTCGGTGATACGCCAAAACACAACACCAAACTGCGACCAAGTGTAATCGCAGTCCGGAAATGCAGTAACAGGCAAGTTCTATTATCAACCCGGGGTCTAGATCTACTGCTTACTCCGTGATTATCTATTATCTAGCCAACTAAGTCGAGTGATTTGTGTTTAAACTAAAAGCAGTAAGCAAACAGGAAATGGTTCGGTTTTCTAAAGCAGGAAAGAGTCACTCGGGAATGAATCCCCCTAGCCCCTTAGTTAGGTTCAATTGTAATTCCCCTGGGTTGATTCACTATTGATTAGAGTGCGGAAGATCCGACAGTAGCTTGGAATCTCTTAAGCTGACCAAGCCCTCTCAGTCTAACTACCCGGCATACGGCTAGTCTTCACCAGGATAGAAAGCTGAGGCTATGAACACAGAACTCCACTACTGTAATTGAATTCCAGTACAAAGCAGTAAACTGGCTAACTCTCGTATAACCAATCTCCTGCTATCGAATGAAGAGGCTCTAACAACCTAATCAGATTCTATCTATCTCAGGTTGCAGCAGAAATCAAGAAAAGCTGATCAGACTTCAATCAATCCAATAAACATGCATCATTCGATTAAAACCAAACAGTATAATCATCCCAAGTCATTACAATCAAATCCCTAACACCAGGAACTAGGGTTCTTCATACCCAAGTGAGAGAAGGGTTCTACTCCATAGAGAGAGAGAAGAAAACAGTAATCGGAGTAGTCATACTCATAATGATGAGGAAAATCTCCTCCGGGATGATGATTTCCACTCCTATGACGATCTCCAAGCTCGATTTGACGAAACCCAGCTCCAAGATAGCTTCTAGGATGTGTTCTTCGTACTTTCTCTCTCTAGGGCTCTGTTTTTGCTCTGAAAATCCGATTCCCTCCCTTTTGGCTCGAAATTGGTTGAAAAACCAAGATTTCCCGACTCACACGGGCAGGCCACACGGCCGTGTGGCTCACCCAGTTGCCCGTGTGAGTCAAAACGCATCGTATCAATTAGTTCGATCTTCAGGCTTCCCACTCGGCCATGGACGCACGGCCGTGTGAGATTTCCATCCTGCCCGTGTTTGCTCTCGGCAAAAATCACACGGCCACAATTGTAAGTTGCACGGCCGTGTGATGTCCCGGACTGCCCGTGCGGCTGCCTTAGCACCTTGCCACGCGTCTGATCTTCGTCCAATCGACCCCAAACTTGCTCCCAAGCCTCCATTCACGTACTAGGACCTGAAATATCACAAACAAGCACAACCTAGCGTGAAATCGGCCTAAAACACGAGAAATCACATCTCAAACGGTGTAAGAACAAGGGTATAAACATGTGTAATTAACGGTCTATCAAACTCCCCCACACTTAACCGTTTGCTTGTCCCCAGGCAAACCAAGTCAGACACAAGGTAAGCTTACATTATTCAATCAACCAACATTGGGGACAAGTCATAAAGGCATAGAACACGTGAATCGTACTGGTTTTCAAGCATCAACACATGAACAACTTCAATAGCAACCTGGACAACCACCACAAAGGACATTCGAGCGCAGAAAAATCGAGTAAAGGAAGAGTCTCCCTTCTATTCACCAACCAACCTAGACTTGACTCAACCACTCACTCAAAACAGTCAACTCATGAATCCAACTCAAGACATCAGAACAGAGACCGAGCAATCTAGGTCCTCACCGGGGTACAAGAGTATAAAGAATGTGAAAATGAATCACTCACTCTCGACCAGTGGGGTCAGGACGATTTGATGCGAAAAATGCGCATGCTATTTCTCTCAATCCCTAACATCTCTTCACCATGATGGCAGCCTCTAAATGCTAGAGTTCACATATGGGTTGTCATCACTAACTAATCAGGAGGTCTTAGACAGAGGTTCAAATGACTGGCTAGGGTCTTGGACATGGGGAAAAGGCCTTTTAGGTGGTGGAAGTATTCATAACACAAGGTTCCACATTTCCAAACCCACACAATCACAGTCAAACAAACCGGTATTTCCTTTCTGCTATTCTGCAATACTCAATATCTCAAGAGCATAAGAGCGAAGGAGGTATAAACATCAGCATTTCCAAGCCAGACTGCTAAGAAACACTACTTACTAGGCATTATTCAGATTTTTGGTAGTGGCTCTCTTTTGCTTTCAATTTTTTTCTTTGTTTTTCTTTCATTTTCTTTCCATTTCTTAAGAGAGCCACCACTTCTGCACATATTTCAAACACCTGCCCAACTTTTAAGTACTACCTCACATCAAATTTAGCAAAAACAGCAGAGAATATGTAAAAATCACTCTGTGGAACCTTCTAAAAGATGCAAAAGGGTGATTTTTTCATTAAAGACCAAAAGAAAGGATAACGCACGGCTTAAAGGGGCTGACTAGGGGATATGACACATCAGGACAGTCAAATTTGGTCGTGGGCTAATCCTATGCCCCCATCATCTTAGCTAGTGACAACGTGAATGCTACACATCATGGAAGAGGGATCTATCGCACAAGAAAGAAACGAGCAGGCTCAAATCTCACATGGCTACCTATATGCTCTATCTCACATTCTGATTCCCTGAACTAGATGCATAAACGACTGTCAAGAACAAGTGATTAAATCAAGTCACAGTTGGTAAGCAAACAGTTGAAAAACTGAACCCCCACATAATTCTACTGCACATCTCAGTCCTCATCATAGGTTGTCCTAGTCACAATCAAGCTGTCATGCATCAATCCGAAAACCATTCAATTCGTCAATCAAAACACAATGGCAATATGATCAAACAGCAGTACTTGGAGCCCTCAAATCGTAAGATTCGGACAGCGGACTAGGCTCCAAGCACACAGATATATATTCCAACCGATACAAAGCACCCCCCCACACTTAAGCACGACATTGCCCTCAATGGAGTAGAGGGAGAGATAAGGGGAACGATGTTACCGGATTGAAACACTGCTGGGGGACTGGAAGTGGACCAGTCAGCGAGAAACAAACGGGAAGATGGACAGTTCTGCACGAAACGAACACCAAGAACACACTGGCACACTGTGCGTTAGGGATAAGTGTTGGCCCAGACGGCCACAACATAAACAATCCACAAAAGAAAACCAAAACAAAAACAAACGACACTAAGTTCAAGCTCCTCACACATGGAGCAAACACACACAAGTCTAAAACGACAAACAAAACACACTGAGATGGGCAACGAGTACAGCCTACTCGTCGCCAAGATTATCCAGGTCGATGTCGTCCATGAAGGCGTCATCACCATCAGCACCATCATCACCATCCACTGGGGGAGGTGGAAGTGGAGAGTCCTCCCAGGGAGTCCTCCAGACGGGCTGCTCGCCCGGTAGCAGCTGGAGTAAGTGCTGCTGAACCTCCTGCATGCGCCTAGAGCGGCGCTTTTCCCGCTCGATGTGTGCGAGAGTCACCCCCTGCTGGGTCTGGATCATGTCCAGGCGCTCATCATAAGCAGCCATCCTCTGGTGGTACTCGGCCTAGTGAGCCGCGTACTGCTGCTGGAACTTCATCTGATGGTCGAGGATCTGCTGGTTCTGGAGACGCAGCTGCTCGAACTGGGAGGTGAAGTAATCCTGCCCCGGGAAAGCGGAGCTGCCACCTCCGTAATGGAAGTCAGTCTGTGGTGGATCAACAGCAGCGTCCACATCATCTGGGTGGACATCCTCACCTGCCTCCTCCTCCTGGCCCTCTGGATGGTCCTCCGCGGGGATCTGAGGTTCCGGAAACCCCTCGATCCATAGAATGCCGCGGTTCTCTCGCAGCAGGTGCATGTGACGGATCGTCGACCGGCCAAAGACGACGGTGTCCCCCTGCTGTGTGCACCCCTGCAGTGAAAGCCCGAAGTAGGTGGCCAGGCGGGTGATGAGGGGGGGCGCAGTGGAGGCTCTTCAGTTCCGTAGCAGTCTTCTCGAAGGTCCTGGCCACCACCGAACCCAAGTGGAGAGGATGGTTGTACTGGCGGATCGAAGCGATGAAGTACATGGCCCTCTTGGTGATGGCGCTGGCACTGTCTGACGCTGGGGTGTAAGACTTCGCCAGCAGGTGGTGGAGAAGGCGGTTGTCGAGCAGCAGGGTAGATGCCTTCGTCCTCCCAGCTGAGAAGGGACGCGTCTGGCCTGGCCGAGCCAGGCGGGTGTACAGCCTCCTGAAGTCCACCTCCGGCGGGTCATTGACCTCGGTGATGTAGCGCCCACGGTCGTCTAGGTCGAGGTCGAGAGCCTCGGCCAGCTCGTGGTTGCTCATGGACCGGAGGGCACCGCCGAGCCTGAATGTGACGGCTGTACCGTCTCTCCAATCGTCCGTGGGTGTGTGCCTGAAGGTCGTGTAAAACTTCAGCACGGGCTCGTAGTAAACCTTCTCGCAGATGCAGAGCAGACGGCGCCATGCGCGGTTGGTGACGGCGGCGGAGAGTTGCTCGTAGCAGTTCAATTTCCGAAACTCCCGTTTGGACCAGCAATGGTGCTGCCCAAACGGGCATGCCAGGACCTGCTTGAAGCGATTCTCGTTGGGGCCCCTCTTCAGATTCCGGATGAACGGGTGCTTGAGGTCAGGTTTCGACATTGTCCTGCAAAAGAACAACCCAAAGTGGAACCAAAAGAGCCAAAGAAAAGGTCAAGCACACCCCCACACTTAAGAACAGAAAACAGCCTAACCATGGTTTCATCCATAGTTCGGGGGTCAAAAACTCGATAAATCAAGCATAATTTGAGTGGGGGTGCACATTCACGATAAAGTAGGAGACTTAAGGTTCACATCCATAGAAAATATACCCTCAAAGCACATCATTAAGGGCCCCAACCGGTGGCCACAACATGGCATGAAAACACGCATTTCATCGAACACCTTGTGTGCACTATTAAGTTAAGCATGAAATTGGCAAAATTCTTGCACACAAGGGCTCAAACAATCAAGGGGGACATTGCCCAACACAATTCAAACACACTCCATGCATTCCCCTCAATCAATTGCACAAAAATCACACGATTCAATGAGGTTCTCTAAACATGCACCCTAACACCCAATTCTCCACAATTAACATAGTTAAGGGCAAAATCAAACCTGGAGACTCAAGTAGAGGTGTAGGGGATGATAAGGGGAAGGCAATGGAAGCGACGAAACGCCGAAAAAGTGCCCGGAAGTGCACGTCGGAGCCTCGCGGGAGTCTCGCCGGAAATCGCCTCCGGCGACAAACACGTCGGCCAAATCTCCTCAAAATGGAGGGATAGGCCGCTTTTGGTGTGGGAAGAATGGGTTTGTTGTTGGTTTGGTGAAAATATGACAAAAAATGGCCGAAAAAATCGAAATGGGGGGTTTTGTCGCGGTTTTCCGGCGAGGTTCAGAGGATTCCGGCGAGGATTTTTCAAAATTATGACCACTCGGCCGTGCTGGCCGAATAAATAGGTCGTGGCTCGGCCACACGGGCAGGCTCGCACGGCCGTGTGAGGTGCAAGTGTGCCCGTGTTGGCAGACACGGCCAGGAATTCCACACGGCCGTGCAAATTGCACTTTTGGCCGTGTGGAATTTGTCGAGAGCTCACACGGCCAAGGAATAAAATCCACACGGCCGTGCAGGTTGCACTTTTGGCCGTGTGGAATTTGCCGAGAGCTCACACGGCCAAGGAATAAAATCCACGGCCGTGCAAGTTTATGGCCTGGCCGTGTGAGCTGCTGGAGCCCCGAAATCAACATGTTTTCACCAAAAAACGACATTCGACTCGGGAAAACTTGGGTGACCGTGAAGGGTCCCGACCACCTCGAACGGAGCTTGCCCGGAAAGAGTTTCAGGCGTGCATTGAAGAGCAGAACACGATCACCTACCTGAAACTCCTTCGGGCCCCTCAACCTCGCGTCGTGGAGACGCTTGGTGCGCTCTTTGTAGAGCAGGGTGTTCTCGTAGGCGTGGTAACGCCACTCCTCCAACTCCAGCAGCTGCAACTTACGTTCTGTACCTGCAACACTCAAATCCAGGTTTAGCAGCTTAATGGCCCAGAAGGCCTTGTGCTCTAGCTCTACCGGCAAATGGCACGCCTTCCCATAGACAAGCCTATAGGGAGAAGTGCCAATCAGATTTTTATAGGCAGTCCTATACGCCCAGAGAGCATCATCGAGCTTGGTGGACCAATCCTTGCGGGACTGATCCACCATATTTTCAATTATTCGTTTTAACTCCCGGTTCGTCAGCTCGGCCTGCCCATTTGACTGGGGATGGTAGGCCACCGACACCTGATGCTTAACGCCATAGCGAGAGAGGAGTTTAGTGAATTGCCCTTGAAAATGGGTTCCTCTATCACTAATAATGGCGCGAGGTGTCCCGAACCGGGAGAACAGCTGCTTCAGAAATGAGCAGACTCGTCTTGCATCATTGGTGGGCATGGCTTGAGCTTCTGCCCACCTCGAGACGTAGTCCACTGCAACCAATATGTACAGATTGCCAAAAGATGGAGGGAATGGGCCCATGAAATCGATACCCCAAACATAAAAAATTTCACAAATAACATAGATATGTTGGGGCATCTCATCCCGGGCAGAAATGTTACCTGACCTTTGGCAGCGGTCGCACTGTCGTGCGAAGGTGTCTGCATCCTTGAAGAGCGAGGGACAATAGAAGCCCGACTGTAGCACCTTCCGCGCCGTGCGGTTTCCTCCATGATGACCTCCAGTAGGTCCCTCGTGGCATTGAGACAGGATGTCTCCCATCTCATGCTCCATGACACAGCGCCGGATCACGCCATCTGCTCCGATTCTGAAGAGGTAAGGATCCTCCCAGAAGTAGTGCTTCAGATCGGAGAAGAACCTGCGCTTTGCATGAGTAGCCATCCCCTTGGGTAACTGCTTGCCCACCAGATAATTGGCAAAGTCAGAATACCAAGGGGCCATGCTGTCCACCAGTGTCATCGCCAACAATCGCTCACCCCGGAAGGAGTCATCGATCTCTTCCTCGAAGTTGTCCACCGGAGGGGCTTCCAACCGTGAAAGATGATCTGCAGCAACATTCTCGGCTCCTTTCTTGTCCTGGATCTCGATATCGAACTCCTGCAGCAGCAGGATCCATCGGATGAGCCTAGGCTTAGCATCAGCCTTGCTCATCAGGTAGCGAATCACCGAGTGGTCAGTGTAGACCACCACATGGGAGAGCACTAGATAGGGTCGGAACTTGTCAAATGCATACACCATAGCGAGGAGCTCCTTCTCTGTGGTGGTGTAATTCTCCTGTGCATCGTTCAAGGTCTTGGACGCGTAGTAGATGGGCTGGAAGTGCTTCTCGCGTCTCTGACCCAGAACTGCTCCGACTGCATAGTCACTCGCGTCGCACATCAGCTCAAAAGGGAGAGACCAGTCAGGAGTCACCATGGTAGGTGCATGGGTAAGCTTCTCCTTCAGAGTCTCAAATGCAGCTGTGCACTCGAGAGTGAACTGGAATGGTGCATCCTTCTCTAGCAGCTTGGTCAAAGGTAGGGCAATCTTCGAGAAATCTTTGATGAAGCGCCGGTAAAAGCCTGCATGACCCAAAAAGCTGCGAATCCCCTTCACAGAAACAGGAGGAGGTAGTTGACTGATTGTCTCGATCTTCGCGCGATCCACCTCAATCCCCTGCTTGGAGATCTTGTGCCCGAGCACAATACCCTCACGAACCATAAAATGGCACTTCTCCCAACTGAGTGCCAGATTAGTCTCCTCGCACCTCTTCAGAACGAGTTCCAGGTTATGGAGACAGTGAGTGAAGGAGTCTCCATATACCGAGAAATCATCCATGAAGACTTCCATGATCTCTCCAACCAGTCGGTCGAAGATCGCCAGCATGCATCTCTGGAAGGTCGCCGGTGCATTACACAGCCCAAACGGAATCCTCCGGTAAGCAAAGGTACCGAAGGGGCAAGTGAATGTGGTATTCGCCTGATCCTCCGGTGCAATAGGAATCTGGAAGTAACCAGACATGCCATCCAGGAAGCAATAGAACTCATGGCCAGCCAACCTTTCCAGCATCTGATCAATGAAAGGTAGGGGAAAATGATCTTTCCTGGTGGCGTCGTTCAGGCGCCGGTAATCGATGCAGACTCTCCAGCCAGTCACGGTCCGCATCGGGATCAACTCCTTCTTCTCATTCGGGACCACAGTCATCCCGCCTTTCTTCGGAACCACCTGACTGGGACTGACCCACTTGCTATCAGATATAGCAAAGATGATCCCTGCATCCATGAGCTTCACAATCTCTGCCCGGACCACTGCCTCCAAGTTAGGAGACAATCTCCTCTGCGGCTGCCTGACTGGCTTAACCTCATCCTCCATCAAAATTCTGTGGGAGCAGAAGGATGGGTTAATGCCTCTGATGTCTGTGATCTTCCATGCCATGGCCCGGGCATACTTCTGCAGCAGAGCCACCACCCTGCTCTTCTGCTCGGGTGTCAGATCCGAGCTAATAATAACTGGGAGCTTATTCCCCTCCCGGAGAAATGCATACTCCAGGTGAGATGGGAGGGGTTTAAGCTCCAACTCTGGTGGCTCCTCCAATGATGTAGCGAGCCGGGGCGAGATGGGGATCGTCTTGAATGGCATCTCTCGCCCCTCGATTGCAGCCTCATCCAGCTCTGCAAGCTGCTCCTCCAGCTGCACATCCTGTGATGTCTGTTTCCCTAGCAAAAGACAACGCTCAAGGAAATCATCAGTACCCGCACTCGTGATGGCGAGTGCGGTCTCAAAATCAGCAACAACATCACAGTAATCTAGATCATCATGGAGCTGGGGGTGCTTCATATTATCAGAAACAGAGAAGGTGATTTGTTCACCCCCAGCTCTTAAAATCAGTTTTCCATCATTCACATCAATAAGCGCCTTGGCGGTGGCGAGAAAAGGTCTACCCAGTATCAATGGCACATCAACATCCTCATTTATGTCCAAAATCACAAAATCAACAGGATATGAAAATGGCCCTACTGCGACTATCAAGTCCTCTGCTATACCCCTAGGATGCACAATGGATCTGTCAGCAAGTTGGATGCTCATCCTAGTATCACTGGGTTCACCTAGGCCTAGCTTTTTAAACAGTTTATAAGGCATGACATTTATGCTAGCGCCTAAATCCGCCAAGGACTTCCCTACATGCAAACTACCAATCATGCAAGGGATAGTGAAACTCCCTGGGTCTTTTCGCTTCTCTGGTAGTTTGTTCTGCAGGATGGCAGAACACTCCTCGTTGAGCATCACCGTTGACAGCTCCCCAAGCTTCCTCTTGTTGGTGAGGAGATCCTTCATGAATTTGGCATACTTGGGCATCTTCGATAATGCCTCCATGAAGGGCATGCTAATGTTTACCTGCTTCAGCATTGCCATGAATTTGGCAAACTCAGTCTCCAGTCGGTCCTTGTGCAACCGAGTAGAAAAGGGAAGCTGTGGTACATACTCCTTCACCACTGGTTGCGGTTTAGGAGCAGGCACCTCAACCTCCTTCTCCATTTCTTCCTGATTAGCTGGAAGTGCTGAAGCAGGGGTCTCTCTCTCCACTGCCCGAACAGGTGGATCAGCAGTCACCTTGCCACTCCTGGTCGTGATGGCACTGCAGTTGGCATTCGGGTCCTGCGGGTGAGGGATGGTCTGACCAGGCAAGGTACCAGGAGTCCTCTGAGCTACAGCCTGGGCAACACTCCCATGCTGGGTCTGTATATCCCGCAGCACAGCCTGCGTGTTTCTCTGACCAGCTTCTAGCTCCAAGAATTTTCCTGAAGCTTTCTCCATGAATTGCTCAATGTTATTGAACTTATTTGCACTGGAGGTGGCTAGAGAACCCACCAAATCTCTCAATTCCGCCATCTGGTCACTCTGCACTGGGGCTGCAGGTGCTGCCCCTGTCTGCTAAAATGGTCGCACCTGTGACTGAGGTGGAACTGGCCCCTGTCTGGGCTGGTAGAGTGGCTGCAGTGGCTGCTGAAATTGCCCTTGTCTGGGCTGGTACGGAGGCCTCTGGAAACCAGGTGGTCCCTGGGGAGCTGGTGGTTTGGGATTTGCCCCAGCCCAAGAAAAGTTAGGATGATGGCGCCACCCCTCGTTATAGGTGTTGCTGTAGGGGTCGAAGCGCCTGACATTACTGATAAAGTCCACCTGCTCCTGGGGAGTAGACGATTCCCTCATCGCCTGATAGTCCTCTACGGTGTGATGGGAGCTCTCACACCACTGGCAGTGCATCGCCTGCGGCTGTCCTGTACCTACAATCAAACCAGAACGATCGATAGCTGAAACCAGTTTCGATACCACATGCACCAAATCAGATGACTGGGTGCCTACAGCATGCACACCCCGTCCTGGTGCTCATCTCGATCTCCTGGCACTGCCCCAATCGTACCCGTTCTCCGCCATCTCCTCAAAGAGTTGATTCAGCTGTGGCGGTGTTTTGGTCAGCATGTTCCCGCCACAAACCGAGTCAATCAGCTGCTTGTCCTCCGAGAAGAGGGCGTGATAGAAGGTGCCCACCTTGAACGCATCGTTGAAACCATGATTGGGACACCTGAGGAAAAGACTGGTGTATCTCTCCCAAGCATCCCCGATGGTCTCATCCTCATCCTGAGCAAAATGGGTAATCTGCTTCTGAAGATCAGCCGTCTTGGATGGAGGATGGTAGCGGGTGAGGAACTTGTCCGCCAGGTTGGCGAACGTGGTGATAGAGCCCGGAGGTCGAGTGTCTAGCCACTCCTTGGCTTGCCCCTCCAGAGTAAATGGGAAGTACCTCAACTGGATGGCATCTTCTGGTACCCCATTGATCTTGATTCCATCAATGAGCTCGTGGAATCGCCTGAGATGTGATCGGGGGCACTCCCCCTCCTTACCACGGAACACTACTGAACCGCGCAGCATGGTGATTACTGAGGTGCTCACCTCAAAATTGTTGGCTGGGACATGAGGGTGTTGAATGGGTGACCTCATATCCGCAGCTCTAGCGGTCCAGTAGGATCCCATGGTCTGCTCCTCTGGATTGATCACATCATGGTTCTGTGGATCAGCCATCTCTTCTTCTTCTTCGATCTGCAGCTGTGATAGCGCCTCCTCCGCAGCCAGTCGCGCCTTTAGAGCCCGCTTGAAGTTCCTGCAGGTTCGTTCAAGCTCCTGGTCTAATGGTAGTAGTTCTCCCGACTGGCTACGGGTTATGCACTACCTGCACACAATCAGCAGAAGCAACCCGTGAAGGCACACAGGAAGAAGAGATAAAATGCAATAAATAAAAAGCTAGAGTAACAAATTCTCACGTTTCCCCAATAACCTAGAGGGGTCCCCAGCAACGGCGCCAAAAACTTGACACGCCAAAACACAACACCAAACTGCGACCAAGTGTAATCGCAGTCCGGGAATGCAGTAACAGGCAAGTTCTATTATCAACCCGGGGTCTAGATCTACTGCTTACTCCGTGATTATCTATTATCTAGCCAACTAAGTCTAGTGATTTGTGTTTAAACTAAAAGCAGTAAGAAAACAGGAAATGGTTCGGTTTTCTAAAGCAGGAAAGAGTCACTCGGGAATGAATCCCCCTAGCCCCTTAGTTAGGTTCAATTGTAATTCCCCTGGGTTGATTCACTGTTGATTAGACTGCGGAAGATCCGACAGTAGCTTGGAATCTCTTAAGCTGACCAAGCCCTCTCAGTCTAACTACCCGGCATACGGCTAGTCTTCACCGGGATAGAAAGCTGAGGCTATGAACACAGAACTCCACTACTGGAATTGAATTCCAGTACAAAGCAGTAAACTGGCTAACTCTCGTATAACCAATCTCCTGCTATCGAATGAAGAGGCTCTAACAACCTAATCAGATTCTATCTATCTCAGGTTGCAGCAGAAATCAAGAAAAGCTTATCAGACTTCAATCAATCCAATAAACATGCATCATTCGATTAAAACCAAACAGTATAATCATCCCAAGTCATTACAATCAAATCCCTAACACCAGGAACTAGGGTTCTTCATACCCAAGTGAGAGAAGGGTTCTACTCCATAGAGAGAGAGAGAGAAGAAAACAGTAATCGGAGTAGTCATACTCATAATGATGAGGAAAATCTGCTCCGGGATGATGATTTCCACTCCTATGACGATCTCCAAGCTCGATTTGACGAAACCCAGCTCCAAGATATCTTTTAGGATGTGTTCTTCGTACTTTCTCTCTCTAGGGCTCTGTTTTTCTCTGAAAATCCGATTCCCTCCCTTTTGGCTCGAAATTGGTTGAAAAACCAATATTTCCCGACTCACAGGGGCAGGCCACACGGCCGTGTGGCTCACCCAGTTGCCCTTGTGAGTCAAAACGCATCGTATCAATTAGTTCGATCTTCAGGCTTCCCACACGGCCAGGGACGCACGGCCGTGTGAGATTTCCATCCTGCCCGTGTTTGCTCTCGGCAAAAATCACACGACCACAATTGTAAGTTGCACGGCCGTGTGATGTCCCGGACTGCCCGTGCGGCTGCCTTAGCACCTTGCCACGCGTCCGATCTTCGTCCAATCGACCCCAAACTTGCTCCCAAGCCTCCATTCACGTACTAGGACCTGAAATATCACAAACAAGCACAACCTAGCATGAAATCAGCCTAAAACACGAGAAATTACATCTCAAACGGTGTAAGAACAGGGGTATAAACATGTGTAATTAACGGTCTATCACTCGGCAACATTGGCCAAAACAGGGTTGCTGATATTTTTCTGTTTGCTCGATTTCTGACTGGTGGAGGCGGTCATATCGATTTTCGTGGTCTTCGATTGAGGCTTTGGATTTTAGACTTCAGAGTTGGAGACTTGGAGTGTAGAAGGCGGCGGGTGGTGGTAGCCGGCGGGAGAGTCAGTGGCGGCCAGGGGGAGACTCGCTCTCGGGACTCAGTGGGTGTCTGCCTGGGTGGGAGGTGGCGACTGGTGGTGAGGGCGAGGATTGCGTCAAGAGGGAGAGGCCGTCAGGGACTAGTCGTCGTCTCGTCGAGGTCGGGGAGACGTCGAGAACGATGCGACATCGCAGGTCTGGCCATCAACGTCGGGCAGTGGAGGAGTAGTTGTGGTAGTCGTCATGTCGGCCATCGTCTGCTTCTTCCTTTCCTTTGTGATTTCGCAGTTTGCTAGGGTTAGCAATTAGGTCGTCGAATGCTGGGAATTGAGGAAGAGCAGATCAACAGAGAATGGAGAGCCGAGAGTCAGAGCAAGCCAGTCGCCAGTGGGAAGTGGGCTGGGCTGAAAGAGGGTTGGGGGCATGGGGCATTGGGCAAGGCCCTGGAAAAATCTGATTTAAATTATATTTTCGGTAATTTAGTGGTTTGGTTCGGTTCAAATGAACTTGGCTCCCGAAATGTACCATATTCACATCCAAATTTCGAACCTAATTAGGAATATTTCGGTTGCGGACGGTTTTTATTTGGTTCGGTAAAATCGAACCGCATGTCCACCCCTACTTCCAAACGTAAACCCTAATTCTACTTTTTTTTTTTAAATCAGTTCATTAAGAATGCAAAACGGGACAAACTCAAACAAAAATGATACAGATGGAAAAAGGATTAGGTTACCCAAAACAGAAAATGCCCAAAAGAAGTCTCGAAACTCAATAGGGCCCAGACCGAGTACCCAAACAATGTTCTAGCCCCACAAACCCTAGCAATATCTATGCCTCTCTCTGGACACTTCCACCGCCACGGCCGAAACACCTCCACCTAATTCTACATTGTATCAGAGTTGTGAAAGCTTTAAGAAGCTATGGCAAAAATACTCAATACTCCTACTCGAGCAATTGAAGGAAAAGTTAGTGAAAGCGTTCTCCAGTATGGAAACTTCAACGACAATACTAGTTCCACTTATCAAATACCACCAACAACGTCTGTGGGTCCTCCAATCCCGTGTTTCGTGATTCTTTCCCCATCAACACAAACAAAAATCTTGCTCACTATATCATTCCTATAGTTCTAGATGGTTCAAATGATCATTTGTGGTGTAGAGTTGTAAGAGTTATTCTTAAAATGAAGAATAAACTTGATTTTATAGACGGATCTATGACTATGCAATAACATATCGTAATGATGAAATGTTTAATATCTAGTATGCTTGTAACACAATAGTGCTTTGCTGGATAAACAACTCTCTTGATAAGGAAATAGCTATGAGTGTGCAAACCCATGAGATAGCACAAGTTCTTGAACCCAATATTGCAGTAGAAGCTTTTAGAGTCAAGTATAATACCAATTACTTGATCAGATTAATGAGAAGTCTCAACTTTGAATATGACCATATAAGGTCACAACTCTTTATGATGAAATTTCTGCCTACATTGCTGCATATGATGATCTATGTTGCATGAACATAAATTAAAGGCCGCAGGAAACACTGGAGCTAAAAAAGGAAGCCAATCTATGGCATTAGCAGTATGCAGTGGGAATACCAATCAAATCATAAAAGATGGCTGGAAGCTTAAAAGATAGTGACTGGAAAAGGAAGTTGGTGTTGTAGGGGTAGCATTTCTTTAGTAGATGCATATTAGGATCTTCCGAATCGAACCAAAATTCAAGTTCGCCACAGAGGGTCAGTTAATTTGTCATAAAGACTTTTTGTCTGTTGTTCCCCAGTAGGTACCTATTCAGTGGCCAGCAAGTCCTTTTTTTTTTATTTGCTTTGATTTATTACAAGATGTGTTTCCTCAATTCTTATTCAACAACTTAGATGTTCTGATTCGTGGAGTCACTTAACATGGTTGATTTTATCACCGATTACTTTTTTGATTTTTCATCAAATGAGAGTTAGGTCTGCAGTATTTTGAGTATGTGTTCCATTATAGTTTGGTTCATTTCCTCTTTGAGTCACATGTAACATTTCATATTACTCGCTTCAAGCAAAGCTCAGAGACCGAGTTTATCAAGTTCTTATACAAAAGTCATAGTTAATGTTGTATTATTTGTTAAGAGGTTATTTTATAAATAACCATAACTTTAAAGACATTCTTCTAAGACAGACATATGACACCCTTTTTTGGTTCTTTTTTCCTTTGCCTTTTTTGTTTTTGTTTTGTTCTCTCCCTATTTAATCTCTCCTCATATTCCTTTATATTATTGTTTGTTGTGTTGAAACCGATTTTTTGTTCGTATTTGGTTTTGTATTCTTACTCATCTCTTTCGCTCAAGACTGACTTTCGTATTTGCTTATGCATTTATAATCACCTCCCTCGCTCGAGGTTACATAGGAAGTTGACGATATCATTCACATACGAAAATGACGAAAGTGTCATCTTAACCAACAAAATCACATACTAGGTTCCTCTGTCTTTTCCTTTAAATGTGTTGATTGTTTTTATATTTTCCATCTTAATTGAAAATCCAAGGTGCATTCGAGGTTTATTGTTTTGTTTGTTAGACTTAATAGACACACAATTAGTTATCTTTTTGTTCTTTTTCATTCGTAAGTTTTCTAACTAGTAGTTGTCGAGCTCATAATCAAATAGGCTTTTTTACTCAATATTGTGTAGATCCATAGCTTAATTGGCCAGCGAGTCCAAGTTGTAAGAGATTTCTCCTACAACATATTTTTGAATTTTCTTCCTGCTTTTACAGTTATGTTTTATGAGTTAAGTTTTACTAAATATTTCAGACAACACATTTAGAGTGTTATATTCCACTCGTCGCGAAGCACAAGCAAATGGGCCATATCTAGTTAATAATGAAACTCGAGAGGAAAAAATCTGCCAACTTCACTTCCAATATTGTGAAATCAAAACCAATAGCATGAATGCAACAAACCCAATTTGTCATCAATTGAGTTGCCCGCCAAATGATAATGTTGCTGCAAATTTAGTTTCCTCGGCAGAGCCATGGCCCTTGGGTATTGATTCTAGTATTTCTTTTTAAAACTTATCTAGTTAAGGGTTAGTTACCAAGCACATTTCCATAGGGGTAAATTACATATTTGGTCACTCAAATTATAAAAACTTCACATTTGCCACCTGGATTTTTCTTCTTCTTATTCTTCACTATCTTTACGAATCGTGTCACTGTTAGTAGTCGTCCATCTATCCTTGTCAGTCTCCGTTAACGCCATCAATTTTTTTATGACGTATCAAACGATACTGATGAA
The DNA here is from genome assembly GCA_946122785.1 of Linum tenue. Lineage (NCBI taxonomy): Eukaryota > Viridiplantae > Streptophyta > Magnoliopsida > Malpighiales > Linaceae > Linum > Linum tenue. Next base: position 50,597,004 of record CAMGYJ010000009.1, read on the forward strand.
TGGCTTGAAAAAAAAACCGACTCATGCAAATTGACCACCTAGTCCACCTCAATGCCTACCCCATTCCCACTGAACCATCTGTTGATCAGTATCAAAACACTAAACTTATATGAAGACAAAGAAGAAAACTTGACACACGATTTACGTGGTTTCCCCGATATCGGGACTAGTCCATGGGAGAGCTAGAACTCTCCGAGCTATAAGTCTTATTAGGTTTTCTTAGTTTTCACCGTACATGCTTTATACATATATATAGTCTCTTAACCCTAGCATTCACAATCCACTACTAGGGCTTAAACACCATCGGCCACCTCTATACTGACCGATCCACACATGGGCTTAAAAGCCCAAGACTAAACCCGCTAACAGCCTCCCCCAAATTGATGCTGATCCCTAAGTATCAATTTGTCCGAAAGAAATGAATGGTGGGCACGATGAAAAGGTTTAGTAAACATGTCAGCAAGTTGAGTAGCCGAAGCAACATGACGAAGAACAAGCACCCCCTCCTGAACCAGATCCCTGACATAGTGAATATGAATCTCGATATGCTTCGTTCGATCATGCAGTACCGGATTGACCGCAATATGAATAGCACTAGTATTATCCACATGAAGTGTGATAGGAGAAGGACAAGTAACACCCAAATCCGCCAGTGATCAACCCGAGGATCAGACATAAACTGACTGACCACATGAACAGCAAATGAAATATCAGGCCTCGTATGCGTCAAATAAATTAAGCTGCCAACAATGTGCCGATACTGAGATGGATTAACCAGAGGAACCCCAGATTCCCGGCCAAGATGTAAGTTAACTTCCATAGGAGTAGAGACAGGAATACAATCACCAAACTGAGTCGAGGATAACAGATCAGAAACATATTTTCGTTGGCTCAAGAGAATACCCTTGGGAGAACGTGTAATCTCGAGGCCAAGAAAATATGATAAAGCGCCCAGCTCCTTGAGAGTAAACGAGGAATGGAGACCCTCCTTGAGTCGTAGAATACCAGACTTATCATCCCCCGTAATTATCATGTCGTCAACATACAATAGCAGAGTAGTAAGACCTGCCGGAGTGGACCGGAAGAATAATGAAGGATCATTCCGGCTCTGCTGAAAACCAAGAGCCATCACAGTAGACTGAAATTTCTCAAACCAAGCACGGGGTGCTTGTTTGAGACCATAGAGAGAGCATTTAAGCCGGCAAACTTGGTCAGGACGACCAACAGTGTATCCCGGTGGCCGTTTCATATACACCACCTCCTTAAAATCACCGTGAAGGAAGGCGTTTTTTACGTCTAACTGAAACAACGGCCACCCACGAATAGCAGCAACAGCGAGAAGAGTCCAAGCCGTCTGCATTTTAGCAACCGACGCAAAAGTTTCATCGTAATCAAGACCGTATTCCTGGCCGAACCCCTGAACGACCAATCGAGCACGAAACCGCTCGAGACTGCCATCAGCTCGAACCTTCACTGCATAGACCCATCTATTTCCAAGAATAGTGACTGGTTCGGGTGGACGATCAACCACCTCCCACGTGTCCGTAGCATGCAAAGCATCAAACTCAGTTTGCATTGCGTTGTTCCAATTGGGATCAAGCATGGCCTGTTTATAAGACGTAGGAATAGCAATGGCATCCACATGATAAGAGACAAAGTCATTATACCGGACAGGAGGCTGCCCTTTGTTTGGGCGAAGGGAACGCCGAAGAACCGGAGGAGAGACCATCGGAGCCGGGGACGAGCTGGCAGTAGAGGATTCAGGCGAGGTGGCAGCGGAAGGCCCACCGGTCGCAGTACCAGAAGACTCACCTGTGTGACCCGCGCTACTGGAGGAAGCGGGCGAACTGGCACCAGGGGTCGAGGGGGCAGGCGAGTCGGGGGGGGGGGGGGGAGTATGGGGTCTTCAGGCTCCTCTTCATCATCATCATCAAACACAGGTAGTCGGGTTAGCTCGGACACAAAGGACGATTCCTCTGAAGGAGTAGAGAAATACATGAGACGTTCAAAGAAAACAACGTCACAAGAGATACAAAGACGCTGAAGAGACTGATCATAGCAAAGATAACCCTTATGGATGTCACTGTAACCGAGAAAAACACACCTCAAAGTTTTGGACGACAATTTAGAACGCTCCTTACGAGGAAGAAGAACAAAACAAGTACACCCAAAGACTTTAAGACGAGAATAATCGGGATGCTTTTTGAACAAGACAAAGTAAGGACTAAGCTTACCAAGAACTGGAGTGATCTGGTAATTAATCAAACGAACAGCTGTGGCCACTGCTTCAAGCCAAAACCGAGCTGGAACACGTGAGGCTAAAAGCAGGGCTCTAGTGAGTTCAACTACATGCCGATTCTTACGTTCGACAAGACCATTTTGCTGGGAGACACCAGGATAAGATTTTTGAGTTAGGATCCCCTGAGAACAAAACAAACGATCTAAAGGATTGGAACTAAATTCCCCCCAAGATCTGATCGGATAACACGAACGGTAGTACCGAATTGGGTCTGAATCATTTTCAAAAAATCTGTGGCAGCAGATAGAAGATCATATTTAAGCCGGAGAAAATAGACCCAGGTAAACCGAGTGGCATGATCAACGAACAAAGCAAAGTATTTGTAACCATGACGGGAATCCGTAGGAGACGGTCCCCATAAATCAGTATGGACCAGCTGAAATGGTTCGGGAATAACGGTAGCACTAGAAGGAAAGGAGCTACGAGTTGATTTAGCTTCAACACAACTGGTACACTGAAATTGACTCGAAGAAAAATCAACCTTTTTATTGCCGAAAAGTTGCTGTTTAAACATGGTTACAAGCCGACTCGAGTGGGGATGACCTAACCGAGAATGCCACAAATCAAACTCACTAGTGTTTAAACTGGAAAATACTGGAGAACTACCCGACGAACTAGACTGAAAAGCAGTTGACAAAGAAGGAGGTTGACCCGAAAATTCTTCAAGCTCGAACACACGCCCATGTTTACTCCCCCTTCCGATCTACCTCCCCGTCTTCAGGTCCTGTATAACACACCCCGAAGGGTCAAACACAACGCGACAATTCTGCTCAGTAAGCTGTCCAACCGAAACTAAGTTAGGCACAAGTTTCGGAACACATAAAGTATTAGACAAGTGCAAATGGGAGTCAACAACATCACCAATCCCACGCACAGATAAACGTTGACCATTTGCAACCTGTATGGAACTAGATGGAACTGATTTGATCGCCTTAAACTTTTGAGAATTTCTCGTCATATGGTTAAAGCAAGCCGAATCCAAAAGCCAATGAGGAGGGGACATACCAGCATTATGAAGGGTGGCGAAGGCACTAGTGATGGCAGTCGGAAAGGAACGTTGGAGGGCGGCCTGGACCATCTGCTCAACAGCATCCGCGGTCATATATGGACCAGGAGGAACCGTGGCAGGAGTTGGAGTGACTGGCTGGGCAGCATACGCGCCGCCGGTTGGTGGAGTCCGAGAAGCAGAAGACGATCCTGCTGTGCGGGGTTGAATAAGTCGGCAATCAGAAATTATATGTCCCTTCTTTTTGCAATACACGCAAAAATTGCGTTGTTTGCAGAATTTGACCAAGTGGCCAGTCTGATGACAATGATGACACACAATCTCCAAGATACGACGCTGATACTGAGGCCGATTCACAGCAAAGGCTTCATCGACACTAGGAGGAGCTGAGTTGGAACGCTGGACAGACCTAGCAGCTGCTCTCGGAGAACTCGTCACAGCAAAGACTGCCTCGCCTGCGCTGGGACGAACGTCCAGCTGAGCTTGCGTCCGAAGACGCGTTTCTTCACGAACCAAGGTGGCGAGAATGCCATCCATCTTTAGGTGCTCGCGTTGCAGCAGATTTGCCCGAACAGACTCAAACTCGGGTTTGAGCCGACTAAGGAATTGCATCAGACGAGTTCGTTGGCGGTCCTGAATGACTTCGACGGAGGCGGTAGCGGAGCACAAGGCGGCAGTCAACAAATCATGTTCGGTCCACAGCAGTTGCGCCGTGTTGTAGTACGACGTCACGTCGAGGTCTCCTTGTTCGAGCCGAGCCAACTCGAACGTGATCTCAAACTATCGAGCAGGATCGGCTCTGGTGTACGTACTGGCAAGGTGAACCCAGATATCCCTCGCCGTACGCAGCAGACGTAACCCCAAACAAATGGTAGGATCAATCGTGCCAAGGAGATAAGACTTCACCTTAGCATCCATTTGTGTACATTTAGCAAGCTCTTCAGTAGACGATGGCGGAACAGTAGGACGCGATGACGTCCCATCCAGAAACGAAAGAAGGCCCTTGCCTTCAATGAAGATCCGGAACTGGAACTCCCAGAGTGCATAGTTTTTGGAGTTCAATCGAATCGAAACCCTGTCAGAATCCAAAGACGATAGCTCTGATACCATGTTGATCAGTATCAAAACACTAAACTTATACGAAGACAAAGAAGAAAACTTGACACACGATTTACGTGGTTTCCCCGATATCGGGACTAGTCCACGGGAGAGCTAGAACTCTCCGAGCTATAAGTCTTATTAGGTTTTCTTAGTTTTCACCGTACATGCTTTACTAGTTTTTACCCGACCCGTTGGTCGGATGAATTTCATTTCATTTGCTATAATTTATGTTAATCAATTGATTTATATATTTAAATGATTCACTCTTTTAAATAGCTTATATATAATTTGAAAGTAATTTTTGTGATGATTATTGTTTGAGACATTTCATATAATTAGTTTATAAATACTTTTTTGTACATAAGATCATCATAACGTACAAATTTATATATACTGTTCATATTTAAGAAGAAAAATTTTCACTTTTTATTATCCATATAAATAACTTAAGAATGATTTTTTGATGAAATTCAGTATTATTAACATATTAAACTTACCTGGCAAGCACAAAAAATAGGCAGCAAACGCTGAAAACCTATGGAACATGCCAAATTTCTAGCTACTGAAAGCAAGTTTTGGATTATTGTTTGCAACTTTCAAGTTCTTTGACCATTTAACCTTGTTAATTGTACATAAGGAGACGTTGTAACACACTTTGGTTGAAATCATAACTAACCAAGACCAAACTCATATCTAACAGGATGGTAAAAAAGAATAAGGGAAATTCCAAAGAATTAAGCACTCTGCTAAGCCTGACTCCCTAAGAGATTGATAGAGTAGGAAGTGCTAGAAGCACTTTTAATTTTCTGAAAATGGTGACATTTATTCAATCTAATATGTTGAAGGCTTTAATTACAAACTAAAGACACCCTTTAAGTTGGGGCCAAAACAGTAGCTCGATGGAAATAAGAAAGATTATGATTATATGATCATACATACTACAAGCTCCCTTCTTTATGGACCAAAATAGTTGCCCTTTTCAGACATTTAAATGAAGTACCTGCAGAAAATTCTCTTGCTCAATCATCTGTATACAACCTTGTTTATATACGGCTTTCATGGACAATCTGTTGACATAATACATGTATATGCCTGTAATTAGTACCATGCTTATCCAGATGGACAAAGCTTCATTTCGGTTTCCAATCCACTTGAGTCCGTGTTACATCTCTGGTTCTTATTCCCAAGTGATGCAGCACCTTAGTTGTTTGTTGTTGGTCTGCACGATCTCTAATTCACCATGATATCAACATCCTCATGTAAGCATTGAAAGTCTCCTTCATACTACTGTAAGCAGGGCGCATCAATGGCCGACCTTCCGCTTCGAGTTTGATCTGTTTAAAATCATGCAAGAAAATCTCTACATTATCATGTCCCGGCTCGCATCTCTAACTACCTCTATCTTTGTCGATTCCTTCATCAGGTCGTCACTCCTAGGCCTGTGTGTAGTGTAGAGCCTTAAAACCATCAAACCAAAACCCAGATAAGTTGATCCACAAACCAGCATTTCTAGTCTGTTCCGCACATCTTCCCTGTGAGCAAAATCATTACTTCAAGATCACTATCAAACTCAAGTTCTAATCACATGAACCAAACCAGCGGTAGCCTAGACTCTTTCAGCATGTGTCAGTGGAGTTTCAAAATACACATAATACTCCCCCTGCCACCCATTCAGTTTTCCATCCACAAAATAGAAAACTGCAGTTGAAATTCAAATGGAGTGAGAAAGGCCAAGCTTTTCAAGGTTTGTAGTGATCTTGAGAGTTGAGAGTGTATGAAGGAGACTTTGGTAAATATGATAATTATATACATGATGCTAAAACTGATTAGATAGCAATTGGTAATACATTTAAGTATATAACAGACTAAGTGACCCTCCTTTTTATAATATGTGGCCCTCCTTTTCATTATTATCATCTCACGTAAACTAAAAGTTCAATCATAATACCGTATCGACATACCATGAATATAAATTATCTGAATTATTGCTTAGCAATAATACCATACCAACACATCATCTTTATAAATTATAACGGCCATATCATTTGAATATGTTTGAAAGTTAATTCATCATGGCATAGTAGGCAGGAACACGATATGCATATAGTTCTGTTAGCACTACAGTTTATGACGAACCCACCGACTGATCAACCACATAAATTCCTAGGAATCATGGCATAACATCTTACAACAAATCGATAGTCGTTTACAAACACTGTAATCCAAAAACTCACAATAGGCAAAATGAAACTATATGCAATTAAACAAAAGAGAACTAATCAAATTTAATACCCTAACTCTATAAGAATATAGAGCAACCCAGTAGGTAGAGGTCAAATTTCCATATGAAGAAAAAAGCTTTTGAGCTATAAAAGTGAGATTGTGTGAAATAATGAAACCACAATACGCAACATATAATAACTTCCTCAAACTCAATTGTTTGCGTTAGCCAGGTAACTTGTGAGAACTATGTTTTGCTACCAAACAAACACATTCCCCATGGTTCCAAAACAGACCAAATGTTCTAGAAAAATATCATGAAAAAAAAAGAACTCAGTTTATTATTTGTTCTATATTCCATTCAAGTACCAAGAAGGACAAATAGAAAAAAGATATTAAAGCGTAAACCAGGTTACCTAACATACTTGTCCCTTTGACCAAGCAGGTACCAGGTCTTTACCCAATCTTACATCTTGGGAGCTGTATACATCACATGCAAGTTAGTAAGAAATAGATTTCGATTAACTCATGACCCAAAATTGTGGATTCTATCCTCCTTTCTTATCCCAATTTCACATCCAAACTTTAAAGTGGTTGATACTATCATGTCTAGTGCCGGCGCAAAGCATATAACCAACAACTTCACTATAAAGCCAAGCACACATTACTTGAGAAAATTTGAGCAGAAAACAAAGCTATTCAGCAAACATATCTACATGACATAAATAACTGCAGGTTTTATCTAAACACAATCTGCCCTAGATAAGTTTGACTCCTATGATCGTGTTTTTGGGATTCCTTACCAAAATGTGCTCGCACTACCATTTGTTCAAAATACCACAGCGAATCGCAGCACTACCAGTCATGCATATTCTCTTTCTAATTTCGACTTCAATACATGTTTAGAGCAAAATTTTAGAATCAAGGATTCTCCTGTTGGAATAATTAACACCAAAAGGCTTGTAATTGCATATTCCTAACTAAGTCTTTGAAAATAATTACGTGGACAATGAATGAAGGTGAAAGAACCAAAATCAAAAACTTGTGCAGGGAGGAACAAATACCTGGGAATTGGTGCATATTAGTCGTGGAAGCTACTAAAATATCTCTGCTCCTTCACCGCGTTGGTATTTCTCCGTCGGTTATCAATCAAGTCATGAAAAATTGTGAATGACTTCTTATCATCCCTGCAATATCAATAGCTCAGGGGTAGGTATCTCAGCAAGCAGGCAGCCACAATGACACAATACAGTAGGTGAAATATGAATATGAATTCATGATTACTTACAAAAAAAAGTAGGGAAAGACAACATTAAAGGGGAAGCTCATGGCTGGTGTGTTTTCGTAGCTCTATTTGACATATTGTCATCTGTTCCCCAAGACACCCTTAATGCATTACCTTATTGGGTCATTATCTACAGTTTTCGGCAGGTGAACCCTTTTCACTAAAACTAATAGAACAGCGTATGAATGAATGAATGAATGAATTACCAATTCAATTATGATAGATAGAGATACAAAGGTCTCAGTCTTAATTGTTTTGCAGGTGAAGGAAAAAACACCACCAGGAACTCATCGACTCTCGCTACAACTCCAATTCCCTATCATGCTGACTTTTGGGTCATAAGGGGAAGAAAACTCATGAAATGAAATATAGCACCGACGGATTTGGGGGATTAATGGAACTGCAAAAAAAGAAAAACAGACTTATATAAGAGAAATAAATCACCTGAAATCAAAGACAGTTTCCAGGTCTGAATCTTCTCTGGTTCCTCTCCAGACCTCCCAAATATGCTCCTTGAGGCTTCCAACTCCGCCTGTGTCCAAAGAAACCCACCAGCTGAAAAACTCCAACAACAGCAAAATACTGGATCACATACGTCCAGTATCCTGATTTTGTTGGCCTTCCCCCAAATTGATGAACGAATTTCTAACTGTGAACTCGCTGCTACCTCCTTCAAATCAGTTAAACAAATGCTTTGGGGAAGAGAGACAAAAACATCGAATCGATTGGAGATGGAGAGATGAACGATCATCTAACCACACAATCCTAAAAATATGGGACATAATCCACCTAGGAGCTCTAAAAGCCGTCATTTGATTGCTCCGAGCTCCGATGGTTAAAAAAAAAAAGATTAAGGAAATACGTGTGCGAAGAAAAGGGAACATGGACATGAGATCTTAAAGAAATAGATTGGAAATTAAATTGAAAAGGAGAGATCTCACCCTTTACCTCTTGTGCAGTCGTCATATAGACGCTTGTTGTTCTCATTTCTGCTTCCTTGGAAGGCGCATATAAGATTGCTCACAAGTCTTAGGTAACCAGTTCGCGGAGCGAGAGCGGGAGCGTGAGCGAGAGCGTGAGAGCGTCTATTTTAGAAGAATTCAAAATTGAGAGCGTGATGAGAGCGTCGATATATGTTTAAGTTAACATATTATGAATTATATGTACATAATACAAATACATAATTAAATATTTAAGTTGCATGGTTATTACTTATTAGTTTCATTGAAAGAAATTTATCCCAATTCCAATGTTTTCTTTTTTTATGCAAAAATTTCAAAGTCTTAAAAGAGAAATCAAGCGGATAACTCAAAACTAAAAGCAATTTGATGATACATGTGGCACAAAGAAAAAAGAAAACCACAAAGCCAACTCTTCATCTTCCTTGTTAACTCCGCCTTTCTCTCTATTATCAGTTCCAAACTCTGCAACTCCATTATGTATCTTGTTTCCGATTTTTTGTTCCTTCAAATTCTGCTTCTGTTCTGTTCTTCTTCTCTGTAGAATTTAGGGAGAAAGTATTGCTCTTTCCTCGAGCTCTTCTTCCAGTCTCATATGAGGTTGGTTTTTTCACAGCCAGAGAACAACCTCTGCATATGTCGCTGACCCATCGTTCTTTGATTTCCTCGATTTTAGAAGCCAGATTTTGGGGAAGGTATTAACTTGTGCAAATTAACGATTTCCTTCCCAATTCATAGCTAGCTATTGGTCAGTTTCAAGCTTAGCAATCTGAATTTCAGGATCCGCGCTCTATCCCTTTATAATTCGCGCTCCGGATAAATATAAGTCGCGATTTTCTTACGATTTGTTTTTGGCGCTCTGGCGCGGGAGCGGCACCCCTACACCAACGAATTAGGTAACCTAACTCACAACTTAGGTAACCAGCTCGTGAAGCGAGAGCGGGAACGGGAGCGAGAGCGAGAGCGAGAAAGCGTTTAGTTTGCAGAGACTTCTAATTAAGAGCGTGATAAGAGCGTTATTATTATATTATTATAATTAATTTTGAATGGTAAAAATATTTCGATTATTCCTAAGTACAACAACAAAATTTATCCCAAAAAAAGTACAACACCCAAATCATATAAAGTAGATCAATTAACTAAATCATTCACTCACTTCATCCAATTCAAAATATTTGATGTGGAGATGAATGCCATTTCTCCTTTTTTCCTTATTAATTGTTGTGACCTTAGATAATTTTGAGTGGTGAATAACATATTTTATTGGTAGAAAATGAACGTTTTCTTTGACAAAAGGAAGATGCCTTTTTTGAATTGTATTTTATTTCCCCAGTATCACTATAATAAATTATTTACTAAGGTGTGGTGACAGCGCACAGCCGCACACACAAACCAAGACCAGATTAACCCAACAGGCCTAGGGCTGCAAATGAGCCAAGCCGCTCGCGAGCAACTCGGCGTTCGAATCGGAAAAAACTAGTTCGACACTCGAGTCGTTATTTACAAGCCGGCTCGCGAGCCAACTCGTTAGTTAACGAGCCAAGCCTGAGCTAGACCATGCTCAGCTTGATAAGCTCGCGAGCTAGCTTGATTCGGTGGCTTGTCGAGCTAAGCTCGCGAGCTGCCTTGTTTTGAGCTTGTGAAAGGATGAATTACTCTTTTAAACATGAACATTGTCTTCTAATATAGATGTGTATGAAATTTAGATGTTATTTATAGTTTCTAGTGTTCTTTCTATCATTTAAATCTTATGTTTATACATTTTTCCAGCAAAAATGATTATAAATCGAGCTCATCTTGAGCCGAGCTTGTACTCAGCTTGACAAGCTATGTTAATGAGCCTTTATCGAGCTCTACCGAGTTGTGCTCGAGCTAGATTATTTTTATTCAAGCCGAGCTCGAGCTCGAGCTGGATTATCAAAATTCGAGTTCGAGCCGAACTCGAGCTGAAAAATTAATAAACGAGCCGAGCTCAAGCTAAGCAAAAACTCAACTCGACTCGGCTCGTTTGCAGCCCTAAACAGGCCATCATCTATCTTTAATCTTTATCCTTTTCATTCGTCTGTTATTTTCCCTTCCTCTTTTCTCCTCTCGACCGCCATTTCTAGATAAGCTTTCTGATGTTCTGGCGGAAATTGGTCGTGGAGATTTATTTGGTTTCATTTGGATCGAGTCAGATCTTTTCTTATCGCAGTCGAGGACTTCGGAGGCGAGCCTCATCTGGAGCTTCAGCGACACCATGGTTGTCCTCTGCTTCCTTTCTCTCCCTCTATTCTACAGCAGCTATGAACTGCGCTTCACTATTGTTCATTATTTGTCGATTTTGAACTTCTTTCCCCCTTCCCGTACTTTGATCTCTACTCTCGAAGTTCACTAATCACTAGTTCGCAACCAAAACGAGGATAGAAATTCCCAAAGCGATCGCAGCCCACAGTGCCGCACTCATCACCTCCCTAATTCCCTTTCTTTTTCTGCCCCAAGATCCAGATCGCGCTCCCCAAATAATAAAGCGCGCTCTATAGAAAACTAATTCGCGAACTTCCTGCGGATTCCATAAAAATCGCGTTTTGGCGTTTAAGAGCGGGATTGCCGAGGTAAGGAAGGCGAATTGGGTGACCTAACTCACAACTCACAATCTTCAACCGAAGCTGAGAGGAAAACCGCCGGCTGAAATCCCAGCCACGTCAGCACACCGAAAATCACTCTAAAAGCAGGATTTTTTGAATGGTGGTGGCAGTTATACGTTTCCACTATAAATTATACTGTTGATACATATATATAGTCTCTTAACCCTAGCATTCACAATCCACTACTAGGGCTTAAACACCATCGGCCACCTCTATACTGACCGATCCACACATGGGCTTAAAAGCCCAAGACTAAACCCGCTAACACCATCGTCCTTCCTTCTCCCGAGTCCCAACCTAGATTTCCTATTTGTGCCTCGCATCCCCTGTTTTATCGCCGTCGCCTTGCGGCCATAGAACCCGACGTCTCCTCTCATTTCTCACACTCTTTTTCCAAACCTCCACCATTACTAATAAACTTTTCTGTCTCCGTAATCCATTACTTTAAAAGTCAAAACACAAATCCCCAAAGTCGGCAACAGAAGAACGGTGGCGAAAAGCACAACAATAAGTCAGCGACACAATTCCCTTTATGTTTGGACTTACCAGGTCGAAAGATATCTTTTCGGCCACATTGCCACAAGTTGACAACAAAGAACATAAAATGCGGCAAGATGCTTTCAAGTTCACTTCAAGGTTTTTGTTCCCAAACCAACTGTTCAACCTCTGCGTTGGAATCGAAGTAATGGTGAAGCGGGAAAAACAGAGGAGTGTCGAAAACAGAGTATATATAAACCACCTCTCTGGATCTCTCTTCTTCACTCTCTCACTCACCTATTCATGAACATAGTAAAGCTAATAGAAGTAGAAGAAATACCATTTCCAAAAATGCTTTCTCCTCCCCCCTCCGATCATACACCAAAAACAGTGGATACTCTGTTTTCTTCAGCCTCACTTCATCTGCAGAGGCAAAAAACCCGCATTCACAACTTCTTCAGGAACCAGAACCCAGAAACCCAGCCACAGCAAGATTCTTCTATTTCAGATGTTATCAGAATTGCCGCAGAAAAGTTCATAGATTCTACTATTGAACCCACCGACCCACCATCTGGAAACTCCGACGACGTCGAACTCATATACCACCTTCTGCGTGCGGCCGATGAATTGGATCACAAGCAGTACGAGCAAGCGACCCACTTCCTCGACCTCTGTGATTCCTCGTCTTCCAAGACAGGGAATCTCGCACAGAGAATCACCCACTACTTCGTCCAAGCTCTTCGCGAAAAGCTCCGTAACGAAACTAGCAGCGGAGCGCACTTGGTAGCCTATCTCATGAGCGAATTCCAACGATTGAAGGTCGAAGAAACAATTACTGCTATATCCCCTATAGTCGCGGTCTTGCACGAGAAAATCCCCTTCTTCCAAGTCGGTCAGCTAGCCGGAGTTCAAGCAATCGTGGAAAGAGTCGAGAAAGCGAAAAGGATTCACATAATCGACCTCAGAATCAGAAACGGGATGCAATGGACGGCCCTGATGCAGGCTTTATCAACCACAGCCAAAGGAGAACGACGTCCTCCTGGTTCTCCACAGATTCTGAAAATCACAGCCATCGTCACCATGTCTGAAAATTTGGTACGGGGAACAGGGGAAAGGCTAGCGAAGTTCGCCGAGTCCATGAATATACCCTTCTCATTCAAATCCGTAGTGGTATCAAGCTTGACCGAAATCGACGAGGCGCAATTCGACCTCAATCCCAAAGAAACCGTGGCTGTTTTCAGTGAGTACGCACTACAGGGTCTCGTATCGGAGCCGAATGAGTTGGAGGCACTGATGGGGTTTATGAGGAAAATCCGTCCCAGCATAATGGTTGTGCTTGAATCAGAGGTGAACCTCAATTCCTCTGTCTTTGCTCACCGGTTCGTTGAAGTTCTGTTCCATTACGGGGCATATTTCGATTGTGTCAATGCCTGCCTGGAATCATCGAGTGGCGGGGAGAGGGGTTTGATTGAGTCGATGTTCTTGAACAACCATGTGAGGGAGCTTTTGGTGAAGGAAGGGGAAGAGATGGCGAGGGTCGTGACGGTTGATGTGTGGAGGCAGTTCTTTGGGCGGTTTTTTATGTGGGAAGTGGAGTTGAGTTCGTCGGCTATGGAGACCGTGAATCTGTTGCTGGGGAGGTTTGTGGGCGGCAAGTATTGTACGTTGGACGCTGATGGTGGGAGTTTGATTGTTGGATGGAAAGGGACGCCCATTTTCTCTATTTCCACTTGGAAGTTCCTCCATTGAAACTTCGTTGGCATTGGAGTTCCCCCTCTGTTTTCTTATGTGCGGTGCCATTGAATGAAGGCTCCATTTCATTTTATCAGTTGGTGGGCTTAATTGCAAGTTTGGTCACTCGAATTGCTATAAAATTTCTGAATGTCTAAACATCGTCCTAATTTTACTGTTATCGCCCTAACTTTAAATATAAAATTACTAAATTAACCTTAATAAACCCAACAAACACACAGCCCTACAAATTCAAATCCCTAATTACGTTTCATCTCTGCCAATGAGGGCGGCGGCGTCCCTCCCCCACCTACGTTGGCCACCTGTCCTGTCATCGTCGGACTCCTCCCGCGGCAATCCCTCCAATGTGCTGCCGCTGTTCAACCTCGGTTCATCTAACTGGAGATGGAACCTCCTTCACCAGTTGGCTTCATTTTTACGTGGCCGACTCCGCTCTCCTTGTTATTAGTTCTTTGATGCATTGAGGAACTTTGAAACCCGATATGTCAAACATAATTGAAGATCTTTATTGCTTTAAGTGATTAGAAGGTAGGTGGACGTGGTTTGTCTTGGAGGGTGGTAGTGGTGGCGACGGGTGGAGGTGGTAGTAGCTAGATTGTTGTGTTAGAATAAAAAGTCTCGACAATTATAAAAGGATATAAATGTAACTTTAGTTAAGGGCGATTATAAAGTTAGGGCGACAATTAGCAATTCCCTAAAATTTTACGTTTGCCACTCAAATTATTTTATTCCATTTATAGTCACTCGAAATAGTTGAACAGTTCAAGTTCGATCACTCTCCGTTAACCTCCGTTAACTTTGACTGACGTGGCGGTCAACTCTGACCGTTGACCGTTAAATGTGTGACGTGGCAAATAAAAAATAGTTAAAAAATAAAAATTAAATTTTTAGAAATTACACATCATTATCACAAAAAAATTATAATTATAAAAAATGAAAAAAAGAAATTTGAGGCGGACTCTGTACGGGATGGACGCGTCCAGATCGATGTAGTTCCACGCGCGCTGTAACAAAAACCACCGCTCCTCCTCCCCTATTTTCCCCTGCCTCCGCCTCTGCCGCGTTCTCTACCTCTGCAAGCCGGAAATCCCCTGCTTCAACATAGCCTCTCTCCTCCCAACTCATAAACATGCGTTCTCCTCCATCCCTCTCAACAACTGTCAGATCAGAAATTAGTGGAGGAAGAGGGCGAGCATCAGCTAACAACGTTCTGGCCGGTGCCTGCTCCGCCGTCGATTTCGAAGATCACAACATCTCCCCTCTCGAACAGGCAAAAGAATTCGCTCCCCTAAACCCGACTGCCAAGCAAGGGTGGCCCTCCAAGTAGCCACAACTGTATCTCTTCCAGAAGCGACCACCACGCCGGTAAGTATTGAAAGTAGCCCCGCCACCGGCGCTGGCGACGAGGATGGTCCACTCGATGGCGGCCGGATCGCTCGTCGGCGGCGCGGAGAAGCCGGCTCTGATACCCCTGGGCGAGGAGTCGGCGAGGGATGCGGGGAGCAACGGCTCAGATTGATGTAGTCCGTTTCTTCTCTGGCCATCCGATCAGAGAGAACAACACCAAACCTCCTGAAAATCTCGTCGACGACTCCAGACGGCGGACCCAATTGACGGACGAACAACGGCTCCAGCACAGCTCTCATCCCTTTCGCCACATTGCAGGCGCGATCTTGTAACCCTTCCGGCAACTCCGGTTCACCGTCGTGCGCATTCCAGCTCGATTCCCAAACCTTCAACCGATCAATCACGAAGGCGCCATGTTTACAAACTTGATCTTTTCAGGAGGTTTGGTGTTGTTCTCTCTGATCAGATGGCCAGAGATGAAACGAACTACATCAATCTAACCGTCTCCTTGACCAAGCTCTGATAATTAGAAACTAAGCTCGTGCACAGCCGCTGCCGGGAGAAACGGCTCTAATTACCGTGGAAGGAATTTCTTTTTATTTTTATTTTTTTATAATTATAATTTTTTGTAATAATGATGTGTAATTTCTAAAAATTTAATTTTTATTTTTTAATTATTTTGTATTTGCCACGTCACACATTTAACGGTCAACTGTCAGAGTTGACCGCCACGTCAATCAAAGTTAACGGAGGTTAACGGAGAGTGACCGAACTTGAACTGTTCAACTAATTCGAGTGACTATAAATGGAATAAATTAATTTGAGTGGCAAACGTGAAATTTTATAGCAATTCGAGTGACCAAACTAGCAATTCGAGTGGTTTACTTTGAATATTTTTTTTTTAAAGATGTGTTCATTTAGATAAACGATTAGGCCAAGCCCACAAAGGGAAGTGTACAAGCAAACCAGTAGAAAAGGAATGAAAAGAAACCCAAAAAAAGAGGCCCAAAAGAAAACCCCGAGAGCCTAATAGGGTTCAGGCCCAGAGCCAAAACAAATCTGGGTCTCTCCCAAACCCTAACCGCAATGTGCCCCCTCTAAAGCTCCTCCACCGCCGCGGCTGTGCTCCGCCCCGCACCTGACCCGTCGCCGCCACCAACCCGAATCAAGCCATGGAACATGCACCGAGGAGATGCTGCTTCAAAGTGGAACATGCTTGCTGCTTCAAAGTGGTTTACTTTGAAGCAGCAGCTGATTCTTGCAGATGTTTGCGCCGAGGGCGATTTAGCGATGGGTAGGCTTGATGTTACGAAAGAAAAATAAGTTGTCAAACTACTTTATACCGGTATAGTAAATGGTAGGATTTAATCGAGGGCAATACTTTGGCGGCTGTCTAGGTTGCAGCCCAGCGCTGCTACCCATTGACGTGGCCACATATTATTGGTTCAAACATGTTAATTAATTATTTAACTTAATTGGACTATGATGGGGACGGAAACCGGACGGAAACTGGCTCTTTTCTTAGACGGGGAGAAGCACCCCAAACAATGATGCCTCTTAAGTTTTATTGTATTATATTATAACTAGCGTGGGCCCCGGCCATTTGGCCGGAGGAAGGTGAGGTATAAAATTTGATAATGTAATGGGGTGTATAGCTTATTGTTGTATAGTTTTTTTGGGAAACACGTGATAAAAATATTGAATTTTAGTAGGAAAGAGACATGAATGATGCAACGAATCAAAAATCAGCCTTATGAACCAAAATCAAGTACCTGTTACCTTGTGAAACAATATTTTTTCTGGTAATATGATGAGGTGGAGTAAGTTTTATAGAAATCGAATTCCAGAAAATCGAATAAAAAATCGCCTATCCCACCGGTTTTCGGGAAATGAGCATCTCACAATCGTTGCTAGTTTTTACTCGGCCCGTTGGCCGATTAATTTGCTTTATAAAACTTTCATCTTGTCATCATTGTGCTTTCTGGTTTTTTGCCAAGCCATGATAAAATCTAAAGAAATCAAGAATGAACAACACGATTTGGGATAGGAACCACCGTTTCTGTATCCCTAGAAAATGGTGGTAAACACGGACTCACCTGCCAAACTGGTTTGGATTGAGATTTTTATCGGGTATCAGGGAACCATGTGATTATAAATTAGACTTGATCAAAACGGGCCAAAACTTGAAATTCAACCTGTTTTGGCCGACCCATGCCAAACTTTAATTATTCTTTACTTTTAAACTTTCTATTTGAAAATAAAAAATAATGAAAGAAAAGAGATGACTGCAATTCATCATTTGCACATCACTGATCCAGGAATAAAACTATAGAATTTCGAAAGGAAACTGAAAATGTTTAGGATCATTTTAATGTTAAAAAGAACCAAATAGATCTTTCTGTTTAGTTTTTTACTAACAAATACCAAACGATTCCCTATAATATATACTATAATTTAATCATTATGATATCAAATAATTACATAATATATATTTGAAATGATAAAAATTGGACTTAGTGGGTTGGTCGAGGTTGAACAATTGAATAACTTTAAAATACATTATATTTTAGCCACTAAGATATAAAATAATAGCATAATATATATTATGCTAGAGAAAGTAGCTTGTTTTAGAATGACAAACACATAATGTTCATTTGTTCTACTTGATGGGCAAATCCCGTGTAAGTCAGGCCCATTCAACTCTTTTATTTTATGATTAGCGGTTAGCCCATTAGAATCCATGAATTAGTTTATTGTTAATTTTTTTTCTTTTTAGCAATAAAAAGGAGTATTGTTTTTGCCTTTTCATATATATTTTACCACCATGGAGAAATGAAAGGACTTAAAGAAAAAAATTGACACTCCTGGACCCGTTTAAATCCGCACTTGTACGGTAAGTTGGCCCGTTCTACAGAGGAAAATGAAAACAATTGACACTCTCTATTCTACCCTTCCTACAAACGCTCATGGAGCAGGGAATTTGAAATGGGGAAATGGTTTTTTCCTCTCTGCGATTATATATTTTTAATTTAAAAAGATACAACAAATGTACTTTGTGTGATTGGTTATGATATTTGTTTTTCTTTAAAGTGGTCATGGTTCGAATTCTAGTAAGTGTCTTTTTAATGAATAAAAAAAAGTAATTGTGAATACCAAAATGTCCTTCCTACTTTCACGGATGCAGGAAATTTGAAATGAGGCTTCAAGTTTTCTCATTTGGCTTTTATTTATTGTGTAGATTGTGATATATGTTTATTAATTGAACAGTGAAATAATAATAAAATTAAACACTCCCATTCCATGCTTTACTTGCTTTTCAACATAGTTAATAAATATTTCGCTTAATACACATATATGTGCCCGTACATACTTTATCCATTTAAAACTTTCATATTCGTATAATTGTCAAGCCATTTTATTTTTGTCCTTCATTTAATGGATCTCGTACTAAATATATATAAAACCAATATAACACGTTTAATATCCGTAGTTAATGAATTAATTTGTTAAATTTACTATTTTTTTATATATTTGTTTATTTTTTAAATAATTATTTTTATATATTTATTACTATTAAACGTAACATTAACATAGAGACGAAGTAAAATACCCGTACGTATTTTTTTTGTAACTTTCCCATATCATATTTTACTAAATATGCGTTCCAGCCTAATATTGTTGTCCTCCAAGTCTCTTTGTCTTAAACATCACTGTCATAGTTTTCAGCTTTTTTATGTTTTTTATAAAAGTAAATATAATATAATAGTCAAATCTTTCATTTTAAACAAAATAATAGCCAATTCTAAAAAAAGCCAAAACATCCATCCCAAATGAATTGTACAAAAATAGCAAGTACGAAATTCATCCCCTAAATGCTTAAATTAATTCTATAAAAATAATCTATTCAAACATAATCATAATCCTACTAAGTACCAAGAAAAAACAAACATGGGAGTGCACCTCTGTGTGTTTAATTTTATCATCTACCTTATTCACTAGTTTTTTATTCATTTTATACAAATCCAATTGGATTGCTCGGTTCATGGATGCTCCATATGAAAAATTATGATTTAGTACATATACTTTTTATTTTTTTACATTTTGATACTAAAATGTATTTTTAAATGAAAAATATAATTAGAAAATTAAGTGTTGGTACCTAAATTCTTTTATTATGGCTTTTTTCGTACCTAAACTTTCCGAAATTCGTGAAGAGTTTGGTTGTCGGATGGAAGGGAGACCTATTTTCTCGCTTTCCACTTGGAAGTTCCTTCACTGAAACTGATGTTGTAGATGGAAAGCTCTATGGACTTGAATAGATAGGAAGATGTGCAGGACTCGAAGAAGGAGTTGCAGTTGCAGAGCATAACATCAGCAAACTTGACGAAGGATCCTGGGATTGAAGGGCGATTCATTGTAGGGAAAACGTTTCGATTCTTCTCCTAGTAACCTATTTATCCAAATGGTGTCGGACTGTTTATTTTATAGTTCTCATACTTCTCTGTAATCTGTAATCTCCTCAATATAGTGAAACTGGCTCTCTCTCGCCCGTGGACGTAGCTAACACACATCGTGTTAGTGAACCACGTAAATCGTGTGTCTGTGTTTTCGATTCTTGCTTTCGTATTCTTGCTTTATCGATTCCGGCGATTTCCCGATCCGTAGCAGCGCGTTTATAACATTTATAGACCACTCTTTGTAGGCCATATAGCACTTACCGTTGCACTACAGTAAATTTGGAAGGAGGTTTCCCAGCTTGTAAGCTATTCTTAGGGCTCATTTGGAACCTCCGATTCCAGATGTTGTATTCTCAGTATACATGTATCCTGAGAATTCAACGTTTTTTTGACTTGATGTAATAATAGAATGCATGTATTCATAATCCATGTTGTATTCCTCATACATAGAAAATGATGTATTAATAATCTTACCTTTTTTGTGAGATTTTAGTATCCATAGTTCATTTAAACTATAATCCATGCATTTTGTATGAGTTCCAAACAATGAATTTTCAAAACCACACATTCTTAGTATACACATAATCTTTAATACACACATTCTCGTAATACATCATTTCTAAAATCAAAGGTTCCAAACGACCCCTTAGTTCTTACACAATATTGTGTAGATCGACAACCTTATTGGCCAACATCTTTGTAAATAGACTGAGTTCTCGCACAACATCATTGTGATTTTTTTTCTTTTGCTTTTGCAACTATGTTTTATGAGTTATATTTTACTAAATATTTTAGACAACACATTTGGAGTGTTACATTGCACTCGTCGTGAAGCACAAGCGAGCAGGCAATATCTAGTTAACAATGAAACTTGAGATGAAAAAGTCGCCAACTACACTTCCAATACCTTGAAATCAAAACCACTAGCATGAATACAACAAACCCAATTTGCCATCAACTGAGTATCCTGTCAAATGATTATGCTATTACAAATTTAGTTTCCGCGACATAGCCATGGCCAGTGAATATTGATTCTAGTATTTCTTACCAATCACTTTTTATAGGGCTATATTACACGTTTGGTTCCTCAACTTATACAAAAAAATTCACGTTTGCCACCTAATTTTTTTCTCTTATTCATCACTATCTTTACACATCGTTTCACTATAAGTTATTGTCTCTCTGTCCATATCAGATTTCATTAACGTCGTCAAATTCTTAATGACTTGGTAAACGATTATTATATTATTATATTATAATAGCGCAAGTAATCTTTCATTAATTTTACTGTTCCGTACGAAAAAATCCGCTAATCCCAAACCTTTTGAAAAACAATGTTCATTGGCCATTTATTATGATTTATTAATTTGAGTTATACCTACCATACATCCCATGACGTTAACTACCATATTACAATAGCGCAAGTAATCTTTCATTAATTTTACTGTTCCATACGAAAAATCCGCTAATCCCAAACTTTTTGGAAAACACTGTTCATTGCCATTTATTATGATTTATTAATTTGAGTTATAACTACCATACATCCCATGGCGTTAACTACCACATATTGAATTTTTGCATCATCAATTTGATGAATATCTTTATTGTTAACTTAATAATTGGTAAAGTAAGTTCATAACTTAATTGCATTATTATTGTTTACACCATAAAATTTGTCTTGTACCACATTGGTGAGTTACAAGATAATCAATGAGTTTATAAGTCCACACCCAAGTCACTAGCTCATTAATGAGCATGGACATGATTCAATAAGGGACATGGGCCTCTCGTAGGAGGTCATGCCATGCCACGAGATGGCATGAAAATTTCTAAGTATGAGAAGTCCATGGCCATGAATGAAGAGGCCATGTCGCCCCATGACCAAGGCCTAATGAATGAAAAATAAACTAAGTCTGGAAGAGGTACATGCCACTTCAAGGAGAAGCACGTGCCGCCTCACGAGAAGGGGCATGGACGCGAGACAAGAGGCCCTAGGTATGATTGAAAAATGCTAAGTATGAGAAAGCATGCCACCTCAAGATAAGAGCCATGTGCATGATTGGGAGATCCATGGCCGTGTCACGAAAGGGGCCATGGACGCAAGGCCGCGAATCACACTTCAAAGAAGACAAAGATATTCTAAGTGTGGAGAAGGACTTGTCGCTTTAACGAGGAGGGTCATGTCCCCTCTAGAGATCGAGAAGGTCATGCCGTGTCACAAGAGGGGCCATGTGCACGATTGAGAGGTCAATGCCGCCTCATGAGAGGGGCCATGGACACAAATAATAAGGGTGTAGTGATGGAGCATTATATCACTAGTGAATATGTCTCAAGAGGTCCACAAGAAGGCCATGGACATGAGTAAGAAGTTCATGGCCGTAAGACAAGAAGGCCATGGACATGAGTAAGAAGTCCATGGCCGCGAGGCAAGAAGACTACGACCCCCTTTGCGAGACACCACATGCTCGTCAAAAGACTAGCATGGCACGAGATTCAGAACAAGACCAGGCGAGGTAAGCTACACTCCAAAACCCATGACGGTTCCAAGAGAGGCACCTAGGCGGTTGAAGGAGTAACCACCACTTCGAGGAAGCAGGGAGCGGTTCTTTTTGGGAGTTATCCAAGAGGCGGTTTTATACTGAAGAAGGAGGAGCGGTTCTTTGTAGCAGTTATCCAACAAGCGGTTTTTATGGCGGTTACCTCCTCGGGCTATAAATAAGAGGAGGGGTCGACAGAGACAGGGGTTCCAAAACCAACACTCTGACACACATGTCAAGTTTATCCTTTACCTTTTCTCTATCATGTAGCCATAGATGTAGTTCGTAGTTTGGAGCTCTCGTCAAACCTCCATAGGAGTAGGAGTAACTTAATTTAGATCTAGTTCCCAAAAACCATCAATCAAACACCCTCGTTCGAACTTTGTTTGAAGAGGTGTGAGCCGTGTCTTAGAAATCGTTGTCCATAGAAGTCAAAGGTGCAATCCATCTCAATTCAACACGAGAAGTTTTCTCGCCGAGAAACAAATTTGGCACACCTGGTGGGACCTTGTGTTTGATATGATGGCTCCACGACATAGACAACAAGATGAAGATCTTCTACACGTCTTCGTAGAAGAGGATCAAGTGACTAGCTTCAAAGTTGGTAGAGTGGATGTTGTCGCCGGAAACAATGGTGGGATGAAGGCTCTGCTAGCACCGGCGACAAGTTTGGATGAAGCAACTTCCATCACTTCGTTCCATCAATCCATTGATGAGGGTATGGTTGACCCCCCAACAGGTAAACCGACGTTTAACTTCTCATATTAAGCGCCATGCTTCTCTTATTGAACGTATCGATTCTCTCATTGAACGTCATGATTCTCTCATTTCTTGGATGGATACATGTCTATATAATTGGTTTGGCAACTTGAGCAAGACTCAAAGCCATTTTTATGAGTCTAGACATGTCTCGGACATATCTGTGGTTCAATCAAGGACTTTGCCAATAAATAGCAAAGATCCACCACTAAATAGTGTTACATGGTGTAAGAATCTTTCTTACACTGGTTGTCAAAATGGTCGATCGTGGAAAGGAACATCGCCGACATCGGTAACAAGCCAACTGCCATCTCAACATGGGAGTTGTGGCCAAAATTTGGCCTTCACGTTCACGACCCATGATTGTGACTTGTCTGTATAATATGGAGTTCAACCGCCAATGCTAGATAGAAGAACTCCTGTGGATGACGTAGGTGGTGGCGTTTCATCCAAAATGGATCAAGTACCACGATCTGCTCACCCACCCCCAGTGAATGGGCAAGGAGTGAATTATGAAGAACTCAAACCATCTAGAGCCCATCATGGGGGGCATGAAAGTTTAACTTCCCACAAGGTGAAGCCTAAAAGTCCATCTAGGGGGCATGTGATGTCTCACATCAATCACAAGCAACACCTGCTTGTGCTAAGCATGCTAGTTTGGCTAAGTCTGGACATGGGGGCATGTCAGTGTCACCCATCATGAAGTATGAAGTAGGGGGCATGTGTTGGAAGACACAACAGCTCCAAGCCACCCATGGCTTTTATAAGTGTAAAACTATGGTTAAGTCTGGACAAGAGGGCATGCCACCAATCATCAACAGTGGACATGAGGTCAAGTCCAACAAGAAAAGATGTGGGAAATCCAAAAAGAGTTCTCGTAGGCTTGAAAATTTAGCTAAGTATGGGAAAGGAGGCATATCACCCACCATAAATAATAAAGTAGGGGGCATGTCCAAGAAGCTAAAAGAATTCGAGCCTACACATGCTTGTGATAAGTACACAAGTTTGGCTAAGTGTGGACAGGGGGCAAGTACATGTCCATGAGTAGTAAGTACATGCCATCAATCATGAATGATGGACATAGGGGCATGCATAAGAAGGTATCATATGCACAAACCAGACATGGCCTCACAAAGAACCAAGGATGGTTGTGTGCTAAGGGTAGGAGCCAACAAGGTTTGGAGGTTGAAAGACAAAGTCAAGTGGGCCAAATGTGTGGTCGCCAACTTGTCAAGACTGGACATCATCTCAAACAATATGAGGAGAGTAAGCATGTCTCAACCATGAGGAAACCAAGGCAGAGGAAAATCCATGGTCGTCTTGACATGTCAAGTGATGTGGCTAAAGCATATGAGCATGAGACCCCATGCAAGGCCACCAGGGCTAGACATGCTGATCATATACCACCCACTGGTAAGCTAGAAGATTCAAAATTAATGTATGGAGAATCATGTTCCATGGAGGAAAAGAGGCATGTGGTATATGGATGGCTTGCATGTTTTACTCCATGGACTTGGCAGTGGGCGTACACCTTTGGCGCATTAGTTGTTGCCAGAGGCGATGGAGAGCAGTGACGTTTATCACTCCTTGTTATCTTAAATAAATAAATATTATATATATATTAATTAATAAATAAAAGCCAATCATGGCTATATAAGAAAAAATAGAGAGAAAATAACAAAGTGGAAATTTTGAGTCGAAGTTATTAGACTTTGATGTGAAGATCTTACCACCAAGTCGTAGTGATGGCTTGGCATACTGAGTCGTAGATTGCGTCTTGCCATGCTATGTCGTCTTGTCCCAAGTGGCCACCAGCTTGGATGTTGGCCACGACCTAAGGGCATCGTGGGTTAGAGATGAGTGATGGCCAGCTTGAGCATGTAAAATAAGAGAAGTGTAGGGGCCTCACTGAATTGTTGACGAGAAGCAAACAAGGCAAGAGTTTCTCGTGGCTACACATGAATGAAGATAACATAGGCGGCATAGATAGCCACTTGAAAGACGTAGGTACCCTGGTGTTGTTTTAGAGGGAAAAATTTTCAAGTTTTATTGAACCTATGGTCATGGGTGAGTAGAGACAAGCCTTGTTACACGAGGACCAGTTAGAGAAGGGATATAAGTGGTCAAGTTAGTCTCAACTACTTAGTCCATAATCCTTATGCACTAAGTAGTTGGGGGGCATTTGTTTACACCATAAAATTTGTCTTGTACCACATTGGTGAGTTACAAGATAATCAATGAGTTTATAAGTCCACACCCATTATAACAATTAATGTTGTTTAAATTGGGCCTTATGGATATTGATTTTAAACCCAAGTCACTAGCTCATTAATGAGCATGGACATGATTCAATAAGGGACATGGGCCTCTCGTAGGAGGTCATGTCATGCCACGAGATGGCATGAAAATTTCTAAGTATGAGAAGTCCATGGCCATGAATGAAGAGGCCATGCTGCCCCATGACCAAGGCCTAATGAATGAAAAATAAACTAAGTCTGGAAGAGGTACATGCCACTTCAATGAGAAGCACGTGCCGCCTCACGAGAAGGGGCATGGACGCGAGACAATAGGCACTAGGTATGATTGAAAAATGCTAAGTATGAGAAAGCATGCCACCTCAAGATAAGAGCCATGTGCATGATTGGGAGATCCATGGCCGTGTCACGAAAGGGGCCATGGAAGCAAGGCCGCGAATCACACTTCAAAGAAGACAAAGATATTCTAAGTGTGGAGAAGGACTTGTCGCTTTAACGAGGAGGGTCATGTCCCCTCTAGAGATCGAGAAGGTCATGCCGTGTCACAAGAGGGGCCATGTGCACGATTGAGAGGTCAATGCCGCCTCATGAGAGGGGCCATGGACACAAATAAAAAGGGTGTAGTGATGGAGCATTATATCACTAGTGAATATGTCTCAATAGGTCCATGACCGTTAGACAAGAAGGCCATGGACATGAGTAAAAAGTTCATGGTCGTAAGACAAGAAGGCCATGGACATGAGTAAGAAGTCCATGGCCGCGAGGCAAGAAAACCACGACCCCCTTTGCGAGACACCACATGCTCGTCAAAAGACTAGCATGACACGAGATTCAGAACAAGACCAGGCGAGGTAAGCTACACTCCAAAACCCACGACGGTTCCAAGAAAGGCACCTAGGCGGTTGAAGGAGTAACCACCACTCCGAGGAAGCAGGGAGCGGTTCTTTTTGGGAGTTATCCAAGAGGCGGTTTTCTATGATGGCTCCACGATATAGACAACAAGATGAAGATCTTCTACACGTCTTCGTAGAAGAGGATCAAGTGACTAGCTTCAAAATTGGTAGAGTGGATGTTGTCGCCGGAAGCAATGGTGGGATGAAGGCTCTGCCAGCACCGGCGACAAGTTTGGATGAAGCCACTTCCATCACGTCGCTCCATCAATCCATTGATGAAGGTATGGTTGACCCCCAACAGGTAAACCGACGTTTAACTTCTCATATTAAGCGCCATGCTTCTCTTATTGAACGTATCGATTCTCTCATTGAACATCATGATTCTCTCATTGAGCGTCATGATTCTCTCATTTCTTGGATGGATACATGTCTATATAATTGGTTTGGCAACTTGAGCAAGACTCAAAGCCATTTTTATGAGTCTAGACATGTCTCGGACATATCTGTGGTTCAATCAAGGACTTTGCCAATAAATAGCAAAGATCCACCACTAAACAGTGTTACATGGTGTAAGAATCTTTCTTCCACTGGTTGTCAAAATGGTCGATCATGGAAAGGAATATCGCCGACATCGGTAACAAGCCAACTGCCATCTCAACATGGGAGTTGTGGCCAAAATTTGGCCTTCACGTTCACGACCCATAATTGTGACTTGTCTGTATAATATGGAGTTCAACCGCCCATGCTAGATAGAAGAACTCCTGTGGATGACGTAGGTGGTGGCGTTTCATCCAAAATGGATCAAGTACCACGATCTGCTCACCCACCCCCAATGCCACCCCTAGTGAATGGGCAAGGAGTGAATTATGAAGAACTCAAACCATCTAGAGCCCATCATGGGGGGCATGAAAGTCTAACTTCCCACAAGGTGAAGCCTAAAAGTCCATCTAGGGGGCATGTTATGTCTAAGAGACCACATCAATCACAAGCAACACCTGCTTGTGCTAAGCATGCTAGTTTGGCTAAGTGTGGACATGGGGGCTAAGTCTGTTCCATACGAAAAATCCGCTAATCCCCTTTGGAAAACACTGTTCATTGGCCATTTATATGATTTATTAATTTGAGTTATAACTACCATACATCCCATGATGTTAACTACCATATATTGAATTTTTGCATCATCAATTTCATGAATATCTTTATTGTTAACTTAATAATTGGTAGAGTAAGTTCATAACTTAATTGCATTATTAAATGTACAATCAATTTGCATTAAGCAAAGATTCAGTAAGCCAATCGAGTAAGTGGGGTTAATGGTCTGATTGTTTTGACTCGGTTTGACCTATATGAAAAAAATTATTGGAACTTTCTGTGTTACCTGTATGGATCCGAATGTCGAACGTTGGCTCCTATATGACTCGGTTGGCGGTTTTGTAGTCCGTGAGGTTAATTAATTGAGGTTGTGGTGCTTGCACCTTTTTCACCCAAAAAAAATTATTATATTGTTCACACATTTATGCGCAAGTAATCTTTCATTAATTTTACTGTTCCATACGAAAAATCCACTAAACCCCTTGGGAAAACACTGTTCATTGGCCATTTATTATGATTTATTAATTTGAGTTATAACTACCATACATCCCATCCCATGAGTTAACTACCATATATTGAATTTTTGCATCATCAATTTCATGAATATCTTTATTGTTAACTTAATAATTGGTAAAGTAAGTTCATAACTTAATTGCATTATTAAATGTACCATCAATTTGCATTAAGCAAAGATTCAGTAAGCCCAATCGAGTAAGTGGGGTTAATTGTCTGATTGTTTTGACTCGGTTTGACCTATATAAAAAAAAATATTATATTATTCACACATTTATAAATTATATCAAATGTCATATAACATATTCTATTCCATTACCTAACTAATATATATTGAATTTTTGCATCACCAATTTCATGAATACCTTTATTATTAACTTAATAATTCGTAAAGCAAGTTCATAACTTATTTGCATTATTAACTATACCATCAATTTGCATTACACAAAGGTTCCGTAAGGCAAGGTTGTCCAACCCAATTTAGCAAGTTGGCTCAGTCGAGTAAGAGGATTGAGGGTTAATGGTTTGACTGCTTTGATTCAATTTGACTCGAATATATGAAAGAATTTATTATATTATTCAGACATTTATAAATTATATCAATCTCATATAACATATGTGTAATAACATATAACATTAACTTGGATCCAACATATAATGAAAATTCAAACACACTCAAATATTCAACTTAGAATTTCAAATAAAGTTAGGTTGGGTGAAGGGGAAAAGAGGCGCAATTCGCAAATCAAAAGAAAAAGCGACATTGTGTGACCTCCAACCCTAGAACCTTGTTTCTGGTCGACCAGCAGGTGTGTGACCCATTTTACTCACTGGGTCAGGATCAATTTGAGTTAAACTGGGGGTCAACCCACGGGTTGACAACCTTACAGTAAGGTAAGTTAAATTCTATATAATAGTTTAATGAGATGTAATACTTTATGTAACTTGATTTTACTGTTAGACCCAACATTACAGATAACTTATGTAGCACCAATTTATAAAATGTAGGTAAATTAAAAATATATGAAGTCAAACTTATAAAATGATAGTTGTTTCTTATGTAACAATTAAACAAACTTTTATTGCATTAACTACAATATTTATCACATCAACAATTTGTGTTACGCAAAGGTTTCGTAAGGTAAATGAACTTTTACATAATAGTTAAATCAAATGTGATACTTTTTGCAACTTTATTTTATTATTAGTCCAAAAAATACGAAATGTAACACGATTCCATAAAAGTTATACAAATTAAAAATAGTACGTCAAACTTATGGAAGGATAGTTATTTCTTATGTATCAATTAAATATAACGTGATATGTTTAAGTCTTTCGTAATGATTAAGACATTTTGTAAAATTTATGAAAGGATAATTATTTATTATGTATCAAATAAAACAATATATTACATAGTCTTACGTAGTATGAGTTCGATTGAAAATTTCTTTATTATTAACTAAATGATTTACCATCTCATTAATTTACATTACACAAAGATTCTATAAGGTTTATTTCTAATTAAAATGTATTTATTATTAAAAAAACGATTGACCATCTCATCAAACTCCATTACACAACGATTTTATAAGATTTACATATAAATTTGATCGAATGTAATAATTTTCATAATTTAATTATTGTATTAGACAAATGTTAACTACAATATCCACCATCCATCAATTTGCATTACACAAATGTTTCATAAGGTAATTAACTTTTACATAATAATTAATCAGTCTTACTTTTTCTTAACTTGGTGTTATTATTAGATATACATTACATAAAATTTACGTAACACCATTCTATAACATAAATTTTCTTAAGTACAGTACATAATTTAAAGGAACAGATCACCCAAATTGACCATCTAATCAAACTCAATACCTAACCCATCCCCACTGAACCGTTCTCCTTCCTTGTCCGCGTCCCTTGTTCTACCGCCGCCGTTGCCTTGCCGTTGCCGCCATCCAAACCGGCGTCTCCAGTCCTCTCACAATCGATTTCCAATCCTCCCCCATTTCAAGTAACCTTTCCATTTCCGTAATCCATCACACTTCAAAACACAAATCCCCAAAATTGACAGCAGGAGAACGGTGGCGAAAAGCACAACAACAAGTCAGCGAGGCAAGTCCCCTTCTTGTTGGACTTATCAGGTTGAAAGATCTCCTTTCGGCCACAAGTAGACAACAAGGAACAGGGGATTCGGCACCGAAGATGCTTTCAAGTCCACTTCTTGGTTTTGGTTTTTGGACTTATCAGGTCGAATGATCTCCTTTCGGCCCAGGAGCTCTGTTTTTTTTTCCCCAAACCATCTGTTCCACTTCCCCGATCGAGTCTAAGTAACGGGAAAACAGAGGAGAGGCGAAAACAGAGTATATATAAACCACCTCTCTGGATCTCTCTTCTTCACTCTCTCACTCTCCTATCTATCCAAAATCATATTCATGAACATAGTAAAACTATTAGAAGAAGAAGAAGAAAACCCACTTCCAAAAATGCTTTCTCCTCCCCGCTCCCATCATACACCAAAAACAGTGGATACTCTGTTTTCTTCAGCCTCCCTGCATCTGCAGAGGCAAAAGACCCGCATTGACAACTTTTTCAGGGACCAGAACCCAGATACCCAGCCAGAGCAAGATTTTTCCATTGCAGATATAATTAGGTTTGCCGCAGAAAAGTTCATAGATTCTACTACGGAACCCACCGACCCACCATCCGGAAACTCCGACGACGACGACGACGACGACGATGAGGTGGCCAACGACGTCAAACTCATACACCAACTTCTGCGTGCAGCCAATGAATTGGATCACAAGCAGTACGAGCAAGCGACCCACTTCCTAAACCTCTGTGATTTCTCGTCATCCAAGACAGGGAATCTCGCCCAGCGAATCACCCACTACTTCGTCCATGCTCTTCGCGAAAAGCTCCGTAAAGAAACCGGCAGCGGAACCCACCCGATAGCCGATCTCATGAACCGTTTCCAACGATTGAACGTCGAGGAAACAATTACTGCTATATCCCCTATAGTCGCGGTCTTGTACGAGAAAATCCCCTTCTTCCAAGTCGGGCAGCTAGCCGGAGTTCAAGCAATCGTGGAAAGCGTAGAGAAAGCGAAAAGGATTCACATAATCGACCTCAGAATCAGAAACGGGATGCAATGGACGGCCCTGATGCAGGCTTTATCCACCGCCTCCAAAGGAAAACGACGCCGTCGTCGTGCACCGGAGATTCTGAAAATCACAGCCATCGTCACCATCTCGGAAAATTTGGTCCGGGGAACAGGGGAAAGGCTGGCAAAGTTCGCCGAGTCGATGGAGATACCCTTCGAATTTAACACCATAGTGGTATCAAGCTTCACCGAACTCGACGAGGCGCAATTCGACCTCGATCCCAGAGAAACCGTGGCTGTTTTCGGCGAGTACGCATTGCAGGGTCTGGTTTCGGATCCGAATGAATTGGAGGCACTGATGGAAGTTCTGAAGAAAATCAGTCCTAGCATAATGGTGGTGCTTGAATCAGAGGTGAACCTCAATTCCTCCAACTTCGCTCGCCGGTTCGTCGAAATGCTGTTCCACTATGGGGCATACTTCGACTGTCTCGATGCTTGCTTGGATTCATCGTGCGATGATGGTGGCGGCGGGACTGGGGAGCGGGGCTTGATTGAGTCGATGTTCTTGAACAAGATTACGGAGCTTTTGGTGAAGGAAGGGGAAGAAATGCCGAGGGTGGTGACGGTTGATGTGTGGAGGAAGTTCTTTGGGCAGTTCTCGGTGTGGGAAGTGGGGTTGAGCTCGTCGGCGATGGAGACTGTGAATCTGTTGCTGGGGAGGTTTGTGAAGGGCAAGTGGTGTACGTTGGATATGGATGGGAGGTGTTTGATTGTTGGATGGAAAGGGACTCCCATTTTCTCGCTTTCTACTTGGAAGTTCCTCCATTGAAACTGGCCCAATGATGAATCGACTTGTAAGATATAACAACAACTCTGTTTTATTATGTGACATTGAGTAATTTACTAATTTTATTATGCAACTAGATAAGTGGCTCGTGATTTGGTTTACCAAAAAAAATGTCTGTATTACGATATAATATATCTAGTTTACCATAATTGGATTCCCTGCGGTCAACTCTAATTTATTTCCTAGCTCTTTATCGTAATATTTTTTTGGGGGTTGGCCAAAGTGAGGGTTTCAACCTTTTTCTTGTTGACCGCCGACAAAAATAAGGATTAAAAAATCGTATAGTATTGACGGTCCGACCAGAAAAAAATTTTCTACTGAGTCTAAATCGGTAGGTTGTTATTAGTGATTCGAAATTGTTGTACAATGGTTAAACCATATCGTTAACATTTTCGGTAACACCCAATTTCAACCTGATTTCTTTTTCCCCTGTAGTCAACTATAATTGTGTAATACAAATACATTACGTAAAACTTATTATTAGCTACAATGTACATCATCTCACCAATTTGTATTACGCAAAAGTTCTGTAAGATAATATAAATTTTTCATATTAGTTTAATTGAATGTGATTTTTTGCATAACTTGCTTGATTTTATCAATACACTATATATTACGAAAGATTTATGCAACGTTCTATAACAATTGCGTAAATTAAAAATTCATACGTAAAAGCTTATCAAGGGATAATTATTCCTTAAATTAATTGACCAAGATATATTCAATAAGTCTTTTGTAGCCATAAGTTCTTTTTCCCATGTAGTCAACCATATTTGCGTAATACATTTACATTACGTTAGAATTTATTATTTGCTACTCTAATCAAATGTAATACTTTAAATAACTTACTTAATTTTATCATTAGACCAAATATTACGAAAGATTTACGTAACGTTGATAATAATAATTATATAAATTAAAAATACATACGTAAAAACTTACAGAGAGATAGTTATTCCTTATGTATCAATTGAACAAAGTTTATCAAATAAGTCTTTCGTAGCCATAAGTTCCTTTTCCCCTATAGCCAACTATATTTGTGTAATACAGATACATTAAGTACAACTTATAGAGCTACAATATTTATCACCTCATTCGCATTACGCAAAAGTCCTGTGTGGCTGGGATACTACTGAAATCTGGGATTCTAGTCCCCCTATCTTCATTGTAAACCATCTTATTTCTGATTCCTGTATTTCTTCTCACTAATAAAATAAAAAAGGATCTTTCATCCTTTATTATTTCATAAAAGCATATTAAAATAGCTTTATTTTAAAAAAAAAAAGAGTAGAGAGAGTGTGTGATTCCGGTGACTGAGGGTTTTCGTGCTTTCTCGTTGTCGGCTCTGGCATCTGCGCCGGAGCAGCTCTTTTACCCCTCCTTTTTTGTTCTTATGTGTGAGACGAGTGTTGCGGTATCTGTTCCGGCTTCAGAGTGCTGAATGGTGATTCTCGGGGGATTCCTTCGAAACCCTGGGCGTCGCTATTTGGGATCTCTGAGGCCAACCGCCTTACACATATCCCGCCAGAGGTTGTCAATGGAGGATTGAGGATGCCTAAAACTATTCGAGAGGCAGGAGCGGCTCGATGGAAGCACAGTCTCGTGGGGCAATTTCTTCAGGATCCGCCTATGTTGTATGTTCTGCGTCGCTGGGTCAACAAACTTTGGGGGTAGGGATGGCAATGGGTCGGGTTGGGTTGGATTTTGCCAAACCCAAACCCATGGGTTTATCTTTGAAAAAAAACCGGGGTAAAACCCACTGGGTTTGAAAAACTCAAACCCAACCCGTTGGGTATCCGCGGGTTCATGGGTACCCACGGGTTTTGTCGTAAAAAATTTACAATTACAAGTTCTTATCAAAATTAAAGTCAAATATCAATCTCTCGATACAAATTATCCATATATAAAACACCATTCTAGAAAATTCAAGCAAATCACAAATTAACTATACAAATTGTTCAACACCAATCTAGAAAACTCAAGAAAATTGAAGCAAATCACAAACAAATTATCCATAAATAACATGTTTAATTGAAAGCTTCTTTCTTTCAATTAAGTTTCTTTACTCTCCACTCCATAACATCAACTTCATTCTACACAATTAAAAAGAAAAATTAGACATGTCTCCACAAATATAAATAAGATTAGTTGTTTAGAATATTAAATATACCAAAAAAATTAATTATATGGATGGGCGGGTACCCACGGGCCGGGTTTACCTAAACCCAAACCCAACCCAACCCGGTGAATAGTGAACGAGTTTAAACCCAAACCCGGCCCAAAACCCGTCAACATGGATTTTACCCGCGTTGACCGGATTGGGTCGGGTGGGTACCCATGGGTTCGGGTTTTGTTGCCATCCCTATTTGGGGGCGCGATGGTCTGGTTAGGGTTTCGTTGCTCTATTATAAGATCTTGCTAATTCAACTACCTAATCAAAAGGTTTTTGAGTGGATTCTTAAGAACGGTTCGTGGTTTTGGTTTAACAACTTACTTTATCTTCGACCTTGGGTTCCTGTTATTAGTTTTGAGGATTTGGGAAGGAAGGCTATGTCGATTTGGGTGAATTTACAATGATTTTCAGGGGTTGAGCAGAATAGCGAGTTGGATTGGGGTTCCGCTGGGTATGGATCATACTACTCGAATGGGGGATAGACATGGGTTTGCCAAAGTTTTGGTAGAGCTTACAGTTGAGAGTGAGTGTCCTGATCATGTTCTTCTGTGGCCTTATGATGATTCCTCCATTCGTATTGGGATCACCTACTGTAATTTGCCCTCAATATGCCATGTATGTCATCTCTTTGGGATTACTAGTTCATGTGCTGAGCATCAGAGTAAGCAATGGGTGGCTAAACAAGTGCATAATGAGAAGGTAATTAGTGTTCAGGGGCAAGATGCTACGACTGCTTTAGTGAATCAGGATGTGAATGGGGATCAACAGGTGGAGAGTGGTAAGGGTAAGGAGGTGGTGATATATGATGATGATCCTCAGTTGATGGCCATCTTTACTAATCCAGTTTCGATGGGAGGGGGCAAAGTTGCTCCACAGAACTTGGAAAAATCTTTCCAGGAGGTGGCTACTTCCTCTTCACCCAAGTTACCTTCTGAAGATGAATTTCAGAGAGTGGTCAATGGGGCTCAGCCTCGAGTCTGGCTATCTCAAAACAATTCCAAAGACATTCAGGTTTCTAACTCATCTTTCAGTTTTTTGGGGAAACTTGGTGACAGGGAAGCAAGTAAGAAGGTGCATGATGCTCCAAAGAAAAAGGAGGTAAAGAAGGATATGAAGAAGGGTGGGGGAAACCCCCAACTTTGAAATGATTATTCTGTTCTGGAATATAAGGGGGTTTAATAAAACCTTCACAGAGGGACTTGATGCAAGTCCTATGTAGGAATAAAGTAGATGTAATTGCAGTTCTTGAGACCAGGGTTCAGGCTAATAAAGCTGAGGAGGTTTTCGCAGGTTGGGAGAAATGTCTCAACTGTTTTGATTCAAAATTGGGGTGGGTCTGGTTGTTTTGGGACCCTGCCATTAAGCTTCGGGTTCTCAAACCAAAAAATAATTTTATTCATTGTTTGGTTGAAGATCTTAACAAGGATAGTTTCTTTTTAACTACTGTTTATGCTTCAAATGAAGAGGTTGAGAGGCAACATACTTATAGGGAGATTGCATAGTTAAAGGTTGTTGGACATCCTTGGATAGTTGGTGGTGACTTTAATACTGTTCAGGATCCTCATGAGACGTCTAATTAGAGGTCCTTTACTTCGAGCATGAAGGACTTTAATCAATGGATTGAGGAGATAGAATTGGTGGACTATAGAACGACGGGGCCTCAGTTCACATGGACTAATCGGCAAGCTCATCATCCTATTGATAGGAAGCTTAACAGTAGTCTTGTTAATTTGGATTGGATTGAGCACTTTAAAGATTGTGCTATGGAGGCTCTCCCTGCGCAGTTTTTGGACCATTGTGGGGTGCAGGTTTGTACAGTAGCCTCTGTTAAGTCTCTGCCCAAACCCTTCAAATATTTCGAGTTTTGGGCAGAGCACCCACTCTTTATGGATATAGTTGAGGAAGCTTGGAGTATTGAGGTTTCAAGGACGCCCTTGCAAATTATTCAGAGTAAATTGGGTAGGCTCAAGCAGGCTTTAAAGAAATCTAACAAGGAAGTCTATGGTAACCTTCAGGATCAAGTTAAAGAGGCTGAGGGTGAGTTGCTGAGAGTCCAAACCAAAGCATTCTCAGATCCTACTGCAGAACACTTTGAAGCTGTTACACTTGCAAAGGATCGTTATGATCATATATCTTCGGCTTATGAAAGTTTCTGTTGGCAGAAATCCAGGGTATCTTGGTTAACAGTTGGGGACCAGAGTTCAAATTTCTTTCATCAGACTGTAAAAATTCATAATTCCAAGCGAGCTATTAGGAAATTGGTTAAAGAAGTAGGAAAGGAGATCTTTCAATCTGACCAGATTATTGAGGAAGTTCTTGGGTTCTATAAGAAACTGTTGGGAGAGGCTAACATGGAAATTAATCCTAGTAAGGAGGAGTGGAGCAGCGGGTTCGTCATCATATCCCTGGCCCTGAATGTGACCTTCTTATCAAAGAAGTCACAGCATAAGAGATAAGGAGTGTGGTTTTTAGCATGAATTCCCAGAAAGCTCCAGGGCTGGATGGTTTTTCTGTTGGATTTTACAAAAAGACATGGCCAATTATTGGGGATGATGTAATCAGAGGGATCCTATTCTTCTTTCATACAAGTAATTTTTCTAGTGGAGTAAATGCCACTGTTGCTTTGCTTCCCAAAGTTTCTAATGCTAATACTTTGAAGAATTTTCGGCCTATTTCGTGTGTGAATCTTCTCTATAAAATAGTGGCTAAGATTCTTGCTAGGCGCATTAGTAAGGTTATGCCTCTAATTATTAGTAATACTCAATCACCCTTTGTTAGAGGAAGAAGCATAATGGATAACATTTTACTGGCTCAGGAATTGGTTAGTGGGTATAATAGAATCAATTTGTCTTCTCGTTGTGCAATAAATATAGATATCATGAAGGCATTTGATTCTGTTAGTTGGAAGTACTTGTTTCTTATGATGCATGTCATGGGATTCCCTGAGAGGTTTATGAAGTGGATTAAGGCTTGTCTACAAACTGCCCATTACAGTTTCAATATCAATGGCAGTTTATGTTGTTTCTTTAGAGCTAGGACAGTAGTCAGGCAAGGTGATCCATTATCACCGTACTTGTTTACCATTGCCATGGAAGGTCTATCGACCATGTTGATGTCTTCAAGTCAATCTGGAATGATTCCTTTCCATCCTCAGTGCCAGAGAATTTATTTAAACCACATGTGCTTTGCTAATGACATACTGGTGGTTACTACTGGTTCGGCTCAAGCGATCCTTCAGGTTAAAGAAGTTCTGCACAATTTCCATCAGCTGTCTGGCTTAAGAGCAATTCTTCAAAGTGTGAAATTTATTTTGGAGGGGAAGACATCAAATACAAAAGTAATGCTTTGTTTCTCTCTGGTTTTAAGGAAGGTGAGTTACCAGTCAGATATTTGGGGTTGCTTTTGATGTCTGGTAAACTATCTTCCAGAGAGGTCGACATTCTAGTAGACAAGATTAATAAGCGGATTAAATCATGGAGAGCCAAGAAATTAACCTATGCTTGAAGGCTGCAGCTAATCAACTCAGTGTTACTTGGAGTGGTCCAATACTGGATGCAGCTTTTTGCGCTCCCCAAGAAAGTATTGAAGCGGATTCAACAGGTATGCTCTCAATTTCTTTGGCATGGGAATGATGCTGGGAGAGCTAAGGTGGCGTGGGACTTTGTGGCTTTACCTAGAAAAGAGGGTGGACTTGGGGTTAAGGACATGTTGGCATAGAATCAGGCTTGTTCCATTCGCATGCTCTGGCTGTTTCTGATGAAGGCTGGAGCTCTGTGGGTTGCATGGATGTATGAGTACAAGTGTAGGCAGGGAGACCTTTGGTCGTTAAAAGTACAATATAGTAGTTCATGGACTTGGAGAAGGCTGCTCAAATTGCGAGGCACCATTCTCCCATGGATACAGCAACAAAATGGCATCTTTTACTGGGATTCACATGAGATGACGGTTTATTCAGTTTGCAGAGTGTGGGAAACATTGCGCAGGAAAGCTCCAGTTGTCTCATGACATAAACTTGTATGGAGCAGATATTGTCCCCCGAGATATAGCTTGATCTCTTGGTTGTTAATGAGGAATGCCACTACCACCAGGGACAAACTTTTGCAATGGGGTAAAATCAGGATGCTTCCTGTCCTCTTTATGATGTAGATGTTGAAAGTCGTGAGCACTTATTTCTCCGCTGCAATTATTCCCATAGACTGTCTATGCTACTGCATTTTCCTTTTTTGAGGTTTCAGGGCTGGGACACAATGGTGCAGGCGCTTACTATAGAATTACGCAGGGACTCTCATTCTGGCCAATGGCATGCTCTCAATTGGTGTCTCACAGTGTCCTTTATTTGGAAGGAAAGATGCATAGTGATTCATGGTACCCCCTGCCGCGATCCTGAGTCTGTTGCTGGCCTAATTAGGGCGGATCTAATGTTCATATCTTGTGGAAACAGAGGCATTCGAGATGCACTTACACACCTTTGTTACTTATAGGTTTTTGTTTGAGCTTTGTAAGTAGTTTATTATATAGTGAGTGTTAGTGAGTAGTGAATGTTCGTGAGATGCTCACGTGGGATCCTTTCTTTTAGGTTTCCACTTCGTTGTATCGGTTTTCTTTTCTGGCAATAAAAGCAACTGATTCAACGGAAAAAGGATCTTTCATAAAAAAATAGAGCTTATAGAGATATAATTATTCCTTATATTATTTAAATGTCATGTATTAAATATATCTTTTGGAATGGGTAAGACACTATGTAAAACTTTTGGAGGGATAATAATTTTTATGTATCAATTAAATAAATATATACATAAATCTTTCGTTATATAAGTTTGAATTAAATTACTAAAATTTAACTAAACTATTAATCACATCATTAATTTGCATTAACCACAAATATTGGAAGGTAAGTTAATTTTACATAACAATTTAATCATAGATAATATTATTCATAACTTATGAAAGTATCTTACCCAAACTATTTTTTTATAGAATTACCCAAACTATTTTTGAAATATTTTATTTCAACTAAATTATTAAATCAACTATTGTAATTTAAAATAGAATTAGTTTCTCAGCGTAGCAGGTAAAAAAAACTAGTTATTCAGAAATGAATAACACTTTTTTTAAATAAATGTGGATGTTATTTGAGAACAAAAATAAACTTTTCAATAATCATTTATTTTTGGGATACGAATATAGTTTTAAATCAAATAGTTTTTTTCAAACTTTTGGACAAACATTACAAAATCAATAATAACGAAATCAAACATTGTTGGTTGTCCAATCTCTACTGAATCAAAGCTATTTAATTAACATATAGTTAGGTGCTAAGTCATTCTGGGTGTGTAAACTTTTATATGTAATGACCTTTCAACGAACTTACTATAATCGACTTGGCCAGAACACAACTTACTAATGAAGTAGAACATGAAGTTCTCTCGTGAGGTTGCGTGTTTTGTGACCAGGCTAATTTAGCTACCTTGGTTGTGTGTCCATTGGGGAAGGAGAATTGTCTGCGACTATGACAGACACAGATGAGTGGTTGTACTGTTGTAGGGCGGGCGTCGTTGACGAAAGATGGCTATGGTGAGGTTACGATGGCAAGGTCGAGGAGGAGGCCAAAGAGCATAAGAGAGAAGATAGGGATGGGTAGAGGGGAGAGTGGGGAGAAGAGGAGGTCGGTGCAGATCGGGAAGGAGAATCAGAAATTGGTGGGGGTCTCAAGGGGAAGGAGAAATGTCTTTGGGAAGGACCGGAGATTCTATTTGAGGAGATGAGGAGGAAGACTAGTGTTGGTGGTGTGATGAAGTGGGTAGAAGGGCAATGGTTGGAAGAAAAAAATAGTGAGAGATTTAGAAATAGCTTAGTGGAGTCGGCTATTTCGATATCCCCCACTTGTAGGATTTGGAAATTCCTCATGGTCAAAACCTCTCATTTCCTAGCCTTCTCAAATATATGGATGTGATAAAAACGGGGAAGATGAGAGATTACGGCAAAATCTTGCACTACAATTCCCGTTATCCAAACGGCCTCTTAATGCATTATGGTTTATGGACTTTTGTACACCCATCTTTTAATTAAGGGCAATGTCTATTTTTTACCCAAACCTTTTTCAGATTCTTTTATTTTAACCAAATTTATAGACATTCTATTTATTATCCAAACGTATTATAACTTATCAAAGTCTGGGCATTCATTATGTTATCGTTACTTATTTTGTTACTTATTCTTTTATTTTAAAAATAGTAAATGATTGTATTCTGACCGCCACGTAGGAAGTCAACTCATTATGGTCATACTTAGTCAACATTACTAACAGAAATATTGACGGAGAGTTAACGTTTGGATAATTATTAGGAATTCAATAGGTTTGGTTAAAATAAAAGAATTTGGAAAATGTTTGGGTAAAAAATAGACATTGCCCTTTAATTAAATAAAAAAAACAGTTAGAAGTGGAGGTGTTTTTGGAAAAAAATTATAAGCGTTATAGAATAATTATGTTTTTGTGACTTGTTGACTTATTTAAGTTATTTGCCAAAATGATTAGACTCTCTAGGCGGTCATATTTTCCGTGAATATCAACAATTGTAATTCTTTATAGATAGTGGACTTATCTTCGATGCGGTTTCTCGAGTCCTCAATTAATGATAACGTCGCGATCTTTTTATGAATGAGTGAAATTTTATTGCAGTGACACTAAATATGTGTCAATAAAATGATAACCGTACGAGAATCGAAAGAAACTTACAGAAAACAATAGCAAGAAGCCAAGAAGCAGTCTCAATCTCAACCTTTTCTGCAGAGTATCAAGAGGGGTGGAAAACAAGGAAAAAATCCCAGAATACTCGAGTTATTAAAAAAAATTCCCTAAATACAGTACTTATAAAAGTAATTCCCAAAATACAGCAGTTTCAACATCACTGTCTTAGACAAAGACAGTGATGTTGATCACCGCTTTTGTCCAAAACAGTGAAGCAGCGGGGAACGCATCACCGCCTTGGACGAAAGCGGGGAATGCATCATCGCTGTGGACAAAAGCGGTGATACGTTCCCCGCTTTTGTCCAAGACGGAGATAGTATCCCCGCTTTTGACAAAGGCGGGGAACGTATCCCCGCTTTTGACATCAACAGTGAAGGCATCACCGCTCCTGTCCACAACAGTGATTGCCCCCACGTTTTAATAGCCCTGGTAGGTGGAGAGGTAGGTAACAGCTACCTAGCTATCACCGCTGTTGACTAAAGCGATGATGTGTTCACCGCCTTGGTCCAAAGCGGTGATTAGCTCTCAATTTTTCCTATAAAAACCCACGCCCTCTTCCCTCCTGCTGCCAAACAGCAAATTAGTACAAAAATTATCGTTTTGTTAAGTCGTTTTCGCAGCTGGTTCCTCCGTAGTTTACTGCTCAAGAAACTCGTCGGGATTCGGTATGTTAGAATTATGTATTGTTTACATTTTGATTATGTGCTAGAATTAGGTATGTTAGAATTATATATTTAGATTAATTATGATATGATATATGTTAGTTAGTTAGTACTGAATTTAGATTAATGTGTTTAGTTTTCTCATGATAGATCGGGATTGAGTATGTTATAAGTATGTATTTTTTACATGTTGATGTGTTAGTAATTATACTGTCTGTATTTAGTGAATTGCGGTTATTGGAAAATATGTTATGATATTATTTAGTTTAATTATGATATGATAGATGTTAGTTAGCTAGTTATGAATTTAGATGAATTTGTTTAGTTTTCTCATAATAGATCAATTAGTTGCATTTTATTATCGCTTTGGATGATATTGTTTTTGTATCCATAATGTACTAATTATATACTATACTTAATTATTATAAATTGCAGACATGGGTAAATTTAAGAAGTTTCGGCTTATTATTTATTGGAATGGTCGGGTGACAAACTCGAACATTGGGATCGACTATGAAGATGGCGAATCCAGTATGCTTACAATTGAGTCGAGATTCTCGTGGCAAGAACTCCATGACAGGTGTGCAGAAAGGACTTGTACGGGCGGGCAAATGAGAGTTCGTCAAATTACTTACCGGTATCCCAACATGAGTGCTGACGGAGTCATGTACGAAAAAGTTGACATAAATGATGATGACGACGCGAACATGATGACACAGTTCATATCTGAGAACGGGGTGCGGCTTGCAGAGGTGTATGTCGAGACCGAGCCGGTCGGTGAAACTCATTCTCACCAGTATTCTTATGATGATGGTTTTGCAGGAGGGTATGGCTGGGGTGGTAGTTCAAGTAACTACGGAGCAGGTTCTTCTGCCGGAGGGTATGGTTGGGGAGGTACTTCAAGCAACTACGGAGGAGGTAGTTCTGAAGGAGGTGTTGGGTGGGAAGAATACCTGCCACATGGTGGTGAGACTGCCGTCGATATCGTTCAGCCCGACGGTGATCAATGGCCTGCTTGGGGTCCAGAGTGGGGTGACATTGAAAACACCCTTCGAACTGGGCGTACTTCGCATGACCAAGAAGGCGATGCTGGTTATGCTGCTAACGATGACCATCCTTCGCCGAGCTATCCATTCGCCTCCAGTGACGATGAAAGTGAGGAAGATTTGAGATCAGTCAGTGAGGAGGAAGATACGGACGATAACGACGATATCGATGACAGTGAGGTGGCGTTCCGACAGGCACCAACG
The DNA here is from genome assembly GCA_946122785.1 of Linum tenue. NCBI lineage: Eukaryota > Viridiplantae > Streptophyta > Magnoliopsida > Malpighiales > Linaceae > Linum > Linum tenue. The sequence continues at coordinate 50,639,378 of CAMGYJ010000009.1, forward strand.
CCTTACTACACAGAGGTTCCTGATCAATTTTTATATGGTCAGAACGATGCCCCTGACTTTCGGCCCATGCCTGTGTATAATCCGACTGCTAATTTGGAAGTGGGTATGGCGTTCACTTCGAAAGCCGATGTGCAAGACGCTTTTAGCGAAGAAGCCATGCGGCGTAATTTCGAATGGAAGGTAAAATATTCTGACAAGGAACAACTGCATGTCATTTGTAAGAATGCTGGAGAGGGTTGTATGTGGCAACTTCGTGCTGCATATATGAAGAGAAAGGGGGTCTGGGTCATGCGGACAGTAGAGGATGCCAACGGGGCAATCGACATGTCCCTCGATGACTGATGGGAATAAGTGATTCCTACAAAACAAAAAACACAATATTGTCAGTCAATAGAAAGCAAAAAAAAAACTTAGAAAGCAAAATAAAAACTTTAAAACTATTGAAATAATTTTAGTGTGTCTACCGGATTATTGTTCCAAATTGAACGAGAGCGATGTTGATCTTGCCCGGTTAAATACCTTCGATCCCTTGGGCCAGGATCGATATGCAATCTAGGGTCGTATATCTCAGCACCCATCTATAAAAAAATATGAAATCAAATCAATTTAAATTTTAGCACCCATGTAAAAAAAAATCACAAAAGAACCAACCAAATTTACGTACTCTCAAAGCCTCTTCGTCCATTTTTTGCCGAAAAGCTAGCGAGAGTATCGACAAAACAACAAAACAAACACTCTAGTAATTCTTTCTGATGCGGAAGATCGGACTTAGCCGCAACCACAGAGCATACTTAGAACGAAACTAGAGTGAAAAATGGAGGGAGAAAGAAGTATAAAGTGGTGGTGTGGTTTGGAATGAGGGGGGGATGGGTATTTATAGTGTTTGGGGCTGGGAAGAGACCTGGCCAGTTATCACCGCCCCAAACAAACACAGAGCCATCACCGCGTCCAAAAAAGGCGGTGATGGTCACGGATCGCTGACGTGGCGGCTCCTGATGCGTCGGATTGTGGAGAAAAACCACAATCCGCGCATAACTGCATCGGACGGCAGCGGTGAAGGCGCGGGGTGGGGCGCGGATCGCTGACGTGGAAAGCGGGGCTATCACCGCTTTGGTATTCAGCGGTGAAGTGCCCGCGCGCGTCCACGTCAGCGATCCGCGCCACTTCACCGCTGTTGGATCCAACGGTGAAGCCTTCACTGCTTCCCTCATCAACGGTCATGCCATCACTGTCGTCCTTGACAGCGGTGATGGCATCACTGCTTTGGTCTAAAGCGATGATAGCATCACTGCTTTTGTCTAAAGCGGTGATGTATCATCGTTTTAGACCAAAACGGTGATCAACATCACTGTCTTAGACAAAGACAGTGATGTTGAAACTGCTGTACTTTGGGAATTACTTTTATAAGTACTGTATTTTGGTAATTTTTTTTAATAATTGGTGTATTCTGGGATTTTTTCCGGAAAACAATAGGTGTATGTGACGATGAATTGTATTATGAACAAAATTGCAATTACAAACATCCTGAAAAATGGTTGTGATCTGCTGCAACTAAAATTCCTAAAATGTTCTAGCATTTCCTTCAACCCATGGTCACGCCTGCTGTAGAGTTAGCAATTTCTTTCATTTCGTAGCTTGCTTGGCTTAATTAATGTTTGTAATGTTACTGTCTGAATTTTGTGATTCTCTTCTCTCGAAATTTCTCGGGGTAGAAACCACTGAAACCATCAATTCCCCCCTAACAAATCAGACTACAAGAATTATCTACAAAAAAAAAAAAAGAACTCGTCATCAATTATGTGTTGTTGACAAACTTGAACGCAGCAGAGCAGAAACAATTATCCGGGTTCCACCATTGATGAATCCCATGAGCCTTCTTGAAGCTCGCCAGATTACTCGAATTCACAGTCAAGTACGCCGACGGCACCAAATGCAGCGGCTCCGAATAGCTCCCCGACAGCAACCCGGCAACCGAATTGCTCAGCGCAATCCTCTCAATCTTCCCCGCGCCCCTCTCTTCCATCCTCCTCCGGTGCTCGAAATACCCAATGTAACCAGCACAGATGTGATCGCTCGGGTTCAGGAACATGTACGGCATCCACGTGGCGAGCACGGCGAACTCGGACTCCTTCCGGGTCTTCCGGTCCTGGGTCTCGGTCGTGGCGGCGAGCCCGGCCTTGACCACCCCGCTCGTGAACCGGATCCCCTGCTTCAGGGTCTTGTTGTTGATCCGCTCGATCGGCGCCGACAGGAACGGCGGGTTGAACAGGTACGTCTCGATGAAAGTCCCTCCTTTCGCCAGCTTCTTCCCCGCCAGGATCGCGATGGCGGAGCCCAGCGAGTGTCCCGCGAGCCAGAGGTTGTCGGAGCCGACGATGGCGATCAGGTCGTGGACCGCCTGGACGGCGACGCGGAACCGGGAGCTCTTGTGGAGCTTGTGGCGGATGCAGAGGAGGTCGAGCTCGATGTCGCGGGAGATGGAGTCGCGCTTGTTTAGTGTCCCGCGGAAGGCGATGGTGTAGATCGGGGCGTGCTGGTGGAAGCCTGGAGGGACTAGAGCGCCGGAGATTTGACGATTCTTGTTACCGCCGTCTGGAGGAGGATCGGGGATGGCGGTGGTTGTAGTAGTGGGTTTTTTGTATTCGAAAATGGCGCCGAAGATGGACTTGTCGTTGTCGTCGAGGAGGAGGTTGACGAGCTGGAAGTTGAAGAATGTCCACCATGGTGTGGCTTGTGCTTCGGGGCCGTACCTCTTCTGCTGACGGTCTCTTTCCAGGACGCACACTCCCTGGACAAGCGACGCGGCCACCGATCTTCGGTGGTCGAGATTGGTCCTGCAAACTCCGGGACATGGCAGACGTTCAAGATTATCCCTGTGATGTTGAAGATTTATGGTAGGGATTCATGGAGGGGGAATTAATGTAAGGGTTTTTGTTACCAGTCGATTTGGGTGAGATGCAGGGGTCCGGAGATGTCGAAAACCTCTCTTTTTGATAGGACGGATGATGGTTCCTCTTTGTTCCCTTCCTCTTTCCCTCCCATGTTAGCTCTCTGCAAAGGGAAATCTGATGAACACCAATGAAAAGTGAATATGTGATGATAAATTCCAGCAATTGCAGAGGGTTCTGATGAAATCTGGAAAATGCAATATCCAGGAACAGGGTTTTTTTTTTTTTTTTGAATTCCAGGCTGATAACCAGAACCCAGAGGATGAATTTCATATTCCTTCTGCCGATTGAACAAAGAAATGAAATTGTTCATGCAATTTCCTGATAATGGCAGAACAAAAGGTTGCAAATGAAACAGAGGATAGATAACATTGAGGATGAAGAAAAAAAGCTTTTTCCTACCTGTCACCTGATACGAAGAAATTCTGTTCTTGAAATCCAAACCCAGAGGCCGACGATTGTCTGCAAATTACCTGAAGCCATCGACCATGTTTCGATTTGTCTTTCCTGCCTTAGGAGAGTGCTTTCGTTTCCTGCCCCGGTGCAATGGAAAATTCCTTCACAGCTTCAATGGATTCCGAGGGTTTATTCGTTAAGAATTGTTTGATTCAAAAAGGTTATGATAATGTCGGATCTTCTTTGATTATTTCCACGGATTTAGATGATAACGAAAATTTGTAAGAAAACCCGAATGGAATAATTCGGAGCCAGAGCCGAAACAAAGAGGATCAGGTTACAGGCTGGGGCAGGGCAAATTGTAAACACCGTAAGGAGGTTACAAAAACAAGGCAAATCGAAAGCGGAGAAATCGATCGGTCCGAATTCTAATGGAGGTGGGAGAGAATGGAGAATTCCTCTACATATATATGTGGCTGGCGCGGAGAATTGGTAAATAAAGGTCCACGCGGCCGGACGATGACTGACAGGAGTTAATTACTGAAAACAGGGGAATGGAAATGGCGGCGGTGACCGCAGCAAACGGGAAAAGCAGCGGCGGAGCGAAATCCGCAGACTTCACGGCGGTGGAAATTGGGGAGGCGTTGAGCCCAACTGCCAGCTTGTTCCACTCCCCCAAGCTCAACTGCTGCATAATTGCAGTGTTGGGCAGCAAGACCGCCATCGATCCCGCCGTCGTCAAGTCCGGTCTCGAACGCACTTTGATCAGACACCCTCGTTTCTCCAGCAGATTGGTAGTCGACGATCATGGATGCAGAGGAAGGAAACTGAGATGGGAGAAGACCATGGTAGAACTCGACGATCACATCATAATCCCGAATTTAGACGACGACGATGGCGACGGCGAGATCTTCACAACCTCCCCTGACTCCGCCGTCGAAGACTACATTTCCCGCCTCTCCACGTTCCCGATGGACGTCACCAAGCCGCTCTGGGAGCTCCACATCCTCAACGTGAAGACGCGCGACGCGGAGTCGCTGTTCGTCTTCAAGATCCACCACTCCATCGGCGATGGCGCCTCGTTGATCTCTCTGCTCCTCGCCTGTGCGAGGAAATCCTCTGACCCTAATGCTCTGCCTTCAGTTCCGGTGAAGAACCGGCGGGCGAGGAGGCAGGGCGTGGTGTCGGCTAGTGGTTTCTGTTGGTCTCTGGTTTGGTTGATTTGGGCGGTAGTTCGATTGGTTTGGAATACTCTGGTGGATGTGTTGCTGGTGAATGCGACAGTGTTGTTCTTGAGAGATACGAGGACTCCGATCAAAGGTCCGGCGACAGGGGAGGGGCGGAATGGGAAGCGGTTTGTGCATCGGACGGTTAGTTTGGGTGATATTAAGATGGTCAAGAATGCTATGAATATGGTAAGTTAAAACTTAATCCCTTGTTTAATCCTTTGTCAATTGAAGGGTTGGAGTCGTCGGATCAAGCGCGCACCCCACATCCACGGCCTATCTAATGAGCGTGGGGCTTTTAGCGTTTGATCTGACGACTCTGAACCTTGTAAGCACGTTCTCACAAAACGACTATCAACAATTCAACATCATAGGTAGATTATTCCCACATTGCCTTTGTTTACATGTCCACATTACATTTCTTAATTTCGAATACATGTCATCTGTCAGTATCTCACAACAGTTTGTTAATTTCAAAAGTATAAATTACACATTTCAAACTAACCAACATTGTCAGTTCTTGTATGCACTTATAGTTTAGTGTATGTGTCGTGTCGTAAATGCAACTCATGCATCTTAGTCCTTGTATTCTTGCTATCTACTAAATAATCTTTGCTTATTGTTTGTCCCAAATTAATCATTGTTATTTTTCCAATTTGGTCGTTGAGAACTTAGTAGACCATCAACGATGTCTTACTTGGAGTGACAGAAGCCGGTATCTCTCGATATCTCAACCGAAAATACGGCAAGTTTCCTTTCCTAGTCCTTTATTTTTCTTTTTAGATAATTGTTAGCTTCAATCCTCGAACTTAGAACATGGTACATTGTAACCTCTCACATTATCACTAATCCAACCCCTTGCGCTATCCTTAATCATTTGTCCCTTACAACGATCAGATCTATCGTGCACACAATGACGATTACCTGATCATGAGTTGTCGTAAATCTTATAGGTGAGAACCAAAAGAATGAAGAGAAACAGAGTAATCAGATTCAAAAGAGCTATCTCCCAAGCACAATCCGACTTAGGGCATGCATTATGGTCAACATGAGACCAACGACAGGAATCCAGGATATGGCAAAGTTGATGGCCAAAGGACCAAAGGCGAAATGGGGATGGGGGAATTGGATTGGTAACATGATGATTCCTCTCACCATTGCTCTGCGAGACGATCCATTGGACTACCTTTGGAGTGCCAAGGCCACAATGGATCGAAAGAAGCACTCCTTGGAGCCAATTTTAGAGTTCATAGGAGCTAGAATCCTTCCCATGGTATTTGGAGTCAAGGTAAAATTAAAAGATTTTATTGATATTTGGAATCAATTATCAATATGTGTCGCTCTTGATGGAGAACGACTGACATTTCTCTATAAGTATGTGTAAAATACAGGCAACTGTTGGAATCTTCCACAAGATATTGTCCAACACCACATTGGCCTTCTCTAATGTGGTGGGTCCAGTAGAGGAAATCAGTCTTTACGGGCATCCGATAGCTTACATTGCTCCGAGCGTTTATGGACACCCTCATGTAAGTGCTCCACTAAATACGATGAAATCTACCTACCAAACTTGATGATAGATATACTAGATTTAATAGCTATTTTGTGTCCTTTGTATTTCGTCCTTTTAACGATCATTTTTGTACTTAATGTAACCTCAATTTGTAATTTCGCATAAATCCGTTAAAATGGGTCTTGCTCATTTGTGTCAACAAAACTTTTAATAGAGATTTTCCATACTACCCTTGTCCTATGCATCCACCCATGTGCCACTATGACAAAAGAATGGGATTGATGTGATCTCTCAAGATCCATGATGCAATTGGTTTTTCATTTGAGCAGGCATTGACGATTCACTTCCAGAGCTACTGCAACATGATGACCATTTCAGTTGCAGTTGATCCAGAAGTGATTCCTGATCCGCATGTGCTCTTCGATGAGCTTGAACAATCCCTCATAATCATGAAGGGAGATGTTACACTGAAATTCCCAAAGAAAGGACCAAATGTAGGTTGGAAGGAGATTCTATGAGATAAAGAAAAAATGCCTCTTGAGAGGTTGTTGAATTTTGTATTGTGATTTGCGATTTTGAAGATATTTTTATTACTTGAGATGCTATATTGAACAATCGAATATCGAAATTTAAAATTATTTAATCAAAAGCACAGAAAATCCTAGTTAGAGTATGGAACAAAAAGAGGTTTGACCCAACTGAGCATATTGTTGAAAGGAAGGTTATTTATCTCATTCTTTACCAATGAAGAAAAGCGACAGGTGAATTTGATATAAAATGGTGGTAGTGTGAGATTTTGTACCTATAAAAGCCAAACAAAGTGGTCTTCTATAATGAAAGTTTGTTGACCAATTTTGCTTATTTTTGACCGAATTAAAGCCGATTTTGCTAGATTTTAATCGGGTTGAACCAGTTTTACGAATTCTAATGAAGTCCAAACCAAATGAATAACACCCATTTTTTCCACCGATGGACAACCTGGGTCCCTTGCTATCTGAAATCTTATTTAACGCCCTAACTTTTAAAAATTTAACGCCCTAACCTTATCAAAGAGACGATACTACCCCCAATCACTAAAACTGCATCAGCTGCCCCCAATCCCTAATTTCCCTCTGCTACGCTCCTCGCCCTAGCCCTTCTCTGCCGTCGCACGGTCGCCGCCGCAAACTCGTGGGGGAAGAAGGGATTCGACGCCGGGCTCCTCCTCTGTCGTCGCACAGCCGCCGGCACGAACCCTAGTAGGCAGAAGGGATTCGACGCTGCCCACCTCCTTTGCCGCCGCCCACCTCTTCGTCTCCCTCCATCTTCAATCCAACGGCGGACACCACAATCGACCAGCGTTGTACGAATGACCGACGAGAAGACCCAATCCTCTAATCCGCTCTACAGAGGCAATCCTCCCATGGGTGAACGCACAAGAACTCGCGAGCACAGCTTCCATTCCGCTAACCCTTGCTCTGCTCCGCCCGTCGACGACACGGGGGATTTTTCTCCTGTTGGGTTCTTCTCGGTCGAGGAAGGAGCCGGAAGGTCGTCGCCGGCAACTCCCAGGGGGAACAACGACGACTCCCAGGGCGAACGACAGTGACGGAAAAAATCCTAGGGCGAAATTTGATCAGAGTTGGGAATATTTTGAGGGCAAAAATGTCAAATATCTAAGTTAAGGCGACAATTTAAAAAAGTTAGGGCGTAAATTAGTTACTCCCAGCTATTTGTATCCAAGGGCGCAAGCACATACGGAAGCATTTTGTGTACCAATTAACATATAGGCGGTAGATCCCAATTGGACACCATCCGGCTTTGGCCCAATAAGCCAACAATTTGGCAGCAAAGCAGACTGACGAAAAGATTACAAAAGCATTAAGGAAACGACTTCATTGATAATTCAATCCATTCATCCGGTCAACAACAACTAAACAATTCGAAGAGGTAGAAATTAGTCGCGGTTGGTTGCTGGCTTTTGGTTGGAGAAAACAGAAAGAAAATCAAATCCAATATGCCATCCCCTGTTTCAATTTTTCAAAAGGCAACACAAAAAAGCTAAACGTGGGTAAGATACATAATAGCAGAACCCCTGAACCTCCACTAACCATTCCTCTCTCCCGCCAGGCGCCAGTTCCCAAAACCTAGTGAGTAGAGAAGACGGAAGAGCATGGCGGGCGAAATTAGAACAGCAGAAGTGGTGGTGGCGGCAGATATTAAAGCCATCGACAAGGAGAAATCATCATTCACGGGCTACGCGTTGAGCCCAGCAGCCCGTTTGTTCCACTCGCCCAAGTTCAACTGTTACATCGTCGCCATCATGGGCTGCAAGACCAAGATCAACCCCGCCGTCGTCAAGCTCGGACTGGAGCGCACGTTGATCAAACACCCTCGTTTCTCCAGCAAACCGGTGAGAGCCCCCGCTCCCAATTCCCACCAATCCTTCCTCTTTCGTTTTTCCTTTCGATTTTCTTAGATTGACCTTTAATTTGAGTACCTTTTTCTGTGCGGCACTTGAGCTAAGCCTGATTGATCGTACCCTGATGGTGGGTACCTTTCAGCGTGTTTTGAGCAAATATCTTGATTCCTTCTTTGGATTTTCTTTAAAGACCGAAAAGGGATGGTTTTTGTCCTCTCATCTATCCAACTTTGGAGAAACTTCCAATCATTGTTTGGGGGGCCATTTTTGTCATTTGACCCTGTTCCCTCTGGTGAAGGACTGAAGGTGATTGAACTGGTGGTTTTCTTGTCTAGGGTAAGATTACCTCACAAGTTAACCATCAAAACGTTCGTGTCAAACGTTAATGATTCTTGTCCCCCCCACCTCTTCGTATCTTTGAAATAGAAAAGAGGAAATTTTAGTACTCCATTCATTCCATCTTTAAATTGGGTTATCAATCATTAGTGGGTAGTTCAAATTGTTCAACTATTAGCCAAACTGGGTGGTGGGTTCCTTAAAGAATGACTTCCTAACTCTTGCCATGATCATTGAGCTACTGTAATGTCCGGAATCATAATGAATTGGTCTGAAAGGTTGAAACTTTAAGCTTTTATCTGGTGAAGAAAAGGCCGCACCAACTGGGTATTGATATGGCTAGTGGCTTTGAGCAAATGGATTCTATCTCTTGATATACTTGTCTTTGTTTCTTTCCCTGGCTATATTATCATCTGGCTGGCCCTAGAATGGTTTGTTTTTATGCGGTCTAAAGAATTTCCCCAACTATGGAGTTTGGCATCTACACTATGGTTTAGGTAGCTGATCTGTTGTACTTGTGTTCATGTTGTGTGTTAAATCAATCACAGGTGGTTGATGGGTGCAAAGGCAGGAAAATGAAATGGGAGCAGACTGAAGTCAATCTAGATGATCACATTATCATTCCAAATCTGGATGATGGCGATGTGGTGGAGTCACCGGATAAATTTGTTGAAGACTATGTTTCTCATCTCACCACATTGCCATTAGACTTAAACAAGCCATTATGGGAGCTACACCTGTTGAACGTGAAAACTTCTGATGCAGAAGCTGTTGGGGTGTTCAAGATCCATCATTCCATAGGTGATGGTGCCTCATTGGTGTCTCTTCTTCTAGCTTGTACCCGAAAATCCTCCGACACTGAAGAATTGCCTACTGTTCCCATGAACAACAAGCCTTCTCCTGGTGCTGCTGCTCTCTCTGGTGGGGTGTTTTTGTTGATTTGGACGCTGCTGAAGCTGATTTGGAACACTTTGGTGGATTTGTTTCTGTTTGCTGCTACAATGTTGTTTCTGAAAGATACAAAGACTCCGATCAAAGCTCTAACAGTGGAAGGACAGCAGCTCAGGAGGTTTGTGCACCGTACTGTTAGCTTGGATGACATTAAGCTGGTGAAGAATGCATTGAATATGGTACAGTCTGACTTGTTCTGCCAGTAGTTCAAGTTGTGAAACATTTCTATGTAGCTGTTTCATGACCATTTTTAAAGAGTTGTAGGATTGCTGTCGAAAGTAGCAATCTTTTTATTATAACTCAATGGTAGCACGGATGAGTTAGTTTCTACAGAAAGCACTGCATCTTGTCTGTTTGGCTGAACGTACTGCTTATATGATGGCAGATTATGTTTCCTTCTTCATGCTGACTTTTTAGTTTCTTGATCCGGACTTTAGTAGACGATCAATGATGTCGTAGTCGGAGTAACACAAGCTGGTCTCTCGAAATATCTATACCGCAGATATGGTGAGCTTTGTCCTATTGATAAAGTTTCTGTTTTTCTTCCTATGATCGCAGAAGCTAATAGATTTCCCTGATTTAACAGGTGAAGATCAGCAACATAGGGGAACAGAAAGTCAGAAACTCGATATTCCGAGGAACATAAGGCTTAGAGCATCAGTTCTAGTTAACTTAAGGCCAACCACCGGGATCCAGGTACCAAAACTATCCAGCTCCTGCTGAAAAGGATCTGTCTAAACCAATACTTTTGTGTGAATTCAACATTGTGTTTGAAAGGGCCGCCTGTTGATGTGCCTTTAAATATGCTCTCATGCTCAGGATTTGGCTGATTTGATGGCCAAGGGACCGAAGGAGAAATGGGGATGGGGGAACTGGATAGGGTACCTAATGCTTCCTCTCACCATTTCCTCACAAGATGATCCTCTAGAACATGTTCGAAGGGGGAAGTCCATAATTGATCGAAAGAAGCTCTCTTTAGAACCTGTTTTTACATGTCTAGGCGCCAGGGTAGTCATCCAGACATTGGGAGTCAAGGTAAAGAAACATTTAGCAGAAAACAAGGTTTTTGAGTTGGTGTTGTTCTGGGTTAATGATTTACTCACCTTGACATTGGAAACAGGTGGCTTCTTGGATTGCTAACAGAGTCCTTTTTAACACTACATTAGCCTTCTCAAACATGGCCGGTCCTGTAGAAGAAATCAGCTTTTATGGTCACCCACTCTCGTACCTTGCTCCAACCGTCTATGGCCATCCCCATGTAAGTAGACCCTCTCTGAACCCTGAACTTTCAAAACATGGAACTCTCCTGAGACTGTCAAGCCCTCCTGGGATTTATCACATGTCCAAGAACCATTAGATTTTTTTCTTCTTATCTTATCTTGTGGCTTACAGGCGCTGACGATTCATTTCCAGAGTTATTGCAACACGATAACCATATCTCTGGCCGTTGATCCGGGATTGATTCCTGATCCTCATGTGCTCTGTGATGACCTTGAAGATTCTCTTAAAGCCATCAAGGAAGCTGTTGTGCAGAAATTTGTACAGAAAGATCCCGGTATTGTGTAGAGAAAGAACAAGTAATGGCAGAAAACAGTCTTAGCTTTCACCAAGAGATAGATAGGTACAGAGAACGCTCTGAATATAGAGATGTTAAGGAAATGGCCAGAGCCCAGAGGACGATACTATGCAGAAATACATGTAAAGCACAGACTACACAGAATCACAGATAGATGTTAAAACATCTTTTGGTTTGTAAGGTACATATTCACATTGTTTTGATTTAGGATTGCTAGATCGAGTGAGTATAAAAGATCCATTCTTGTTGCTGGTTGTGTTTTGCTGGTCTGTCAAATGAATAAGAGATCGCGTTGTGAACGCTTTCAACGCGAAAGCGTTGCCTTTCAATATCCTCGAAACAGCATAAATCTCACAAAAATTTACTTGCATTCCAAATAGTACTAGGGAAAGAGAAGAAAATGGCTAAAACTAAAACTGAGCTTGCTCCAACTCACTACTTCCTACACCTCCATGAAGAGACAGAGTAAAGCGGCCTATCTTGCCAACAAATCACAGCACAGCCATTCTCTTCCTTCATCCTATACCCATCACATCCATAGCTCTCCAGCAAACCCTTACCCTGCAACATCCCATAATAGCTCAAACCAAGATTAACAAAACCAGCCATCTCAATCCTATGAATCCACTTCTCGAGCTTCTCGTGCCTTTCCTTCCTCTCCCCTCCTTCACATGCCACAATGTTCTTGATCTCCTCGCCAAACATCATCTTCTCCACCTTCAGCCTCTCGATCGAGCTCCTTGGCACCGTTGATTCCAAGCAATCAAACAAAGCTGCATAAGAATACAGTGCCTCGAGAAGCCTCTCCATGAGCGTGGCTCCGTTATGGTTCGAGTCTTGCTCTGTCACCACCATAACCTTAGGCGATAAACCCCACAGCACGTTCAGAAACCAATCCATCTTCCCTTGCGAAGAAGAAGGAGAACCAATTGGTGGTGATGATGACGACGAGGCTGAATCAAAGCTATTGTCTTTCTGATCAAGCAACAGCTCCCCCAACGTGCCTTGCCTCTGAAGCAACCTCGAATTCGGGTTCTTGTGGGAGGCAAGGAAAGGATGCAGCTGGAGAACAGAGCTTATCGCCAGAGCCTCCCCTGTTTTCACACGAAGCTTCTCCGGATCGAGATTCTCCAACCCGCCACTAACAACAATGGGGTTGAACTGGAATGGAATGTCCAATCTCTCTGCTTCCTCAACCAGCTTGTGACTCATTCGATCCAGTACCTCTCTCTGCTGATGAATCCCTGTAATCCTCAAATGCGGAGGACCTTCAGCCCGCCCACTCAAAGCTTGAAGGAGCGCAATCCACTGCGAAGGCTCGGACGCATTGAGATCGATGACATGCACCATTTTCTCACCTTCCATAGCCTCCAGAATTGCCTGGTTAGTAACCACGAACGCGACCTTCAAGAACGGGAACATCTCGTAGAAGAGACTCCTGACCATCGTTTCCTCTGAAGGGATTTTGATTTTGGTAGCATTGAGTGCCCTGTGAACTCCAGGCCAAGCTTTGATGATCCTCTCGGCGAGAGCTTCGGTGAAGTAAGCTGCAATGCGCTGCATGGTGTCGCCGTCCGGTGCCGATAATTGAGAGATCTGGCCGAGTGCTACCTCGGCGCTCTCCAGGCTGCCTGTTGCTACGTGATTTGCACAAGTGAGCAGCAAATGGATCAAGTATAAACCCCTCTCTTCGGATTTCAGCTCTCTGAGGTATGGATAAGGCGAGCCGAGATTGGAAGGATTTGGCGAGAGTTGCGCCATGGAAAAGAATTGGAGTGGCGATGATGTGGCAGAGGATGATCCATCATCTTGATACATTTTTCAGCAATTGAAAACAAGAACTTTCGAGAGCTCAAGCAAAATGAAACAACTGGATAACGAAACCTAAGCGGAAACTGAATCAAATCAGTTAGAGGAAAGAAAGGTGGAAACTTTGAACTGAAGCTCGCAAAGAAACAGAGACCCAGAAGAGGAAAGACGAAGATCCTTACTGGGTTTTACGATTCGTGGAAAACCCAGGAAGAAAATGGATGAAGATTCGAAGAATTTCCCAGCAATCAGTATCGTACCCACCCAAATCCTTAAAACCCTGGAAATGTTTCCCTTTTTTTTTCTTTCTTCGCAGAGTCCTTTGCCCTCGTCTTGTTTTGTAACTACGGTTTGCTCTCTGATTCGATTTCAGCTGGCTGTGGCTCGAATTAAAAGCTCCTTTCTTTGCACTCTGTACCGCACCAAGAAAGCAGAGAGAGAGAGAGAGGAGCAGAGGTTTGGTTTGGCACGACTTGTTGTTGTTCGTTCATGGTTACCGGTTGTCGCTTTGTCTACAACGTGTAAGGGGCTGCTTTCTTGTCGCTTAGCGACTTGGCTTGTCGTTCTCGTCTCAGCGGGAATGTGGAATTTATGAGAAAGGCGAGCCCTTTTTGGCTTTTTCTTCGTTTCCCTCTCCTCCACCACCATTAAAGCTTTCCATACTTTCTCTCTCTAACGCACCGACGACGACGACGACATTTCCTTTCCCCACCATCCTCGCCATTTTTTGTCTCTTTCCCGTTCTTTCTCTCTCTAGATTCTTGTCCTGACACCGAGCGGATGGAATCATGCTGGCCTAGTGAATGCGAATTAATAAACAAACAAAAGAAGAGAGAGAGAGAGAGGTTGGGCAATTGTTATGAATTCTTTGCCGGTGAAAATGAGATTTGTCCGGAAATGTTGTTATTCCTAAAGGCAAAGAAAAGTCCAAACATGCCATAACAAGGACAAAGTAGCCATTACTACCCGCCAAATTTTGTTTCCTAGTGGGGTTAAGTTTTGGGGTATTGCTTAGGTGGGAAAGAAAAGAAAAGAAAGCCAAGTGGGAAGCCCTCCCCAATAAATGAAACTTTTAGTCTAGAAACCAAAATTTCTAACTATTGATGTTCTAGTGTGTTGATAAATATTGTACACAACTAGTCATGTTGATGGATAGGTCTTAATGTGAGCTCATATCGTTGAGCCTGCACGTTCCACGATTTCGGTCCGTCTGATCGATTGAAACACAGGCGTTATTTAGAAACCTGCATCCATTAGTTGAGATCACGAGACGATACAACCCAATTCCATTAAAGGTCATCCCCACGCATGGTAGCAAAATCAGCTTTAAACTGAAAGGTTGAAAGCATAAAAACACAGAGATCTGGATTACCAACAAACCCCCGACTTTGAATTTTACGGTCAACATTCATATAAAAAAATATATATGAATCGTCGATTTCGAAATGGATAAACTAAACATGGTTAGGACGATCATTTGTCTTGAAATGTTACAAATTGATTTTCATTTCAGATGTATGAATAGATAAATAAAAAAATATCGAAATCATGTATCATGATTTAATAATTATAGATATCCTTCTAGTGTAATTGTATGACCATCAACTTGATCATAGAGTTTAAAACCTTGGAAAATGAGATCAAATTGTTGGAAGTTTGACCAAACATTAGGGACAAATGAGGAAGTACAAGTTAATTACACTACTATTTCTGGGGTGACCCTTAGGATAGGAATAGGATGACTCACGTATACATCTCCCCCACATTCGGACAAGGAGACAAAGAAGTCGAACAAAACTCCAAACTCGAATTTGTACAGTTTAACGATCTCTCTAGTTGTGGGGGGAGTCATATAAAGTTGGCGCCTTGTTTTGAACAAAAGCCAACGAAGTCATGTCAACAGTTCATTCTGAGCTAACCCACTACTATCTTGTAATAGGTGGCAAAAAAAATGGACGTGTACTCGTGTCTCTCTTGCTTCATCCTGAAAAAACCAGGTTAGTTTTGTCTTTCCATCTTTTAGCCTGATCCACGGTTTGAATTCCTCATTGCTGACATCCAGGTTCTAAGAGTGTCATTCAAGATGAGGATTTTACTGTTTAGAATTCATATTTGTGGCGAATTCAAATGTCAAGAACAATCAATGACTAGTGAATAGTAGGTTCAATATGATAGAAGCGTGGTGCTGTAAAAGAGATTGAGAATGGGAATTAGGGATTGAAGAGAAGAAGATTCGGGATTTGGGAGAATTGGGGAAGAACAAGAGAGAGACAAGATTAGGGATTTCTGTTATTCTATTCCATAATCCCAAAATGAGTGTACAGAATCCCTTTTATGAGTTCAAAGGAAAATAATGGAAAATAACAAAATGGTCACTCCCCACCCGGTCCAGCCCAACCTCACCCCTCTACTCTCGGTTTCTATCATCCCCTTCCCCATCAGAAGCGACCTTGTCCTCAAGGTCGAATGTCGGAAACCGCTGCCGAAGGGTTACAGTCTCCTCCCAAGTGGCGTCCTCCCGCTCCATGTGCTGCCACAGGACCAGGCTTTCCTCGATCACGCGTCCGCCCTTCTTGACCCACCTGGTGTCTATCACCTGCAATGGAACCAGCTCGAGATCACCATCGGCCGACACCGGAGGTGCCGTTGTCTCCACTCGATCAGCCGCGCCGCGGTACCTCTTCAAGAGGGACACATGAAAGGTAGGGTGAATGCGCGAATCAGCTGGTAGCTGAAGACGATAGGCCACCGGATTGACCTTCTGCAACACCTCATACGGTCCAAAATACCGTGCCGCCAACTTCTGATATGCCCGCCGGAATACAGAAGCTTGCCTGTAAGGATGCAGACGGAGCAGGACCCAGTCACCCACCTCGAACTCCTCCTCTCGTCGCCCTGCATCAGCCAGTTGCTTCATCTTGTTATTGGCAGCCGCCAGATTAGCCTTGAGCTGATCCAAAGCCTCATCTCGCTCCCCCAACCACCGATCCACTGCATCCACTGGGCTGGAACCCACCTGATATCGTACCAGAGAAGGTGGGGAACGCCCATACAAAGCCTCGAACGGTGTCATCTGGATGGCCCTATGGTACGTGGAGTTATACCAGAGCTCGGCCCATGGTAAATATGCTAGCCACCGTCGGGGCTGCTGATGGGTAAAACAGCGCAAATACTGCTCCAAATAGCGGTTAACCACCTCCGTCTGGCCATCCGTCTGGGGGTGATATGCCGAACTCATCCGCAACTGGGTCCGAGCCAACGTAAAGACCTCCTGCCAAAAACGACTCAAGAAAACGGAGTCCCGGTCGCTGACGATGGACCTCGGGAATCCGTGGTGCCGGACCACCCCTAAGACAAACTGCTCAGCCACTGAGCGCGCAGTATATGGGTGTGCCAGAGCCATGAAATGGGCGTACTTCGTCAGGCGATCCACGACGACGAACAGGACGGTCTTCCCTCCCGATGGTGGTAACCCGACGATAAAATCCATACTGATATCCTCCCACACCCGTTCCGGTACCGGTAACGGCTGCAGTAGACCCGCCGGTCGCAAATGGGATGCCTTGACTCTCTGGCAGGTGTCACAAGATGCAACATAGTCCTTCACATCCCGGCCCATCTGAGGCCAATAGAACTGGGCCCGGATCCTCCTCAGCGTCCGCTCCACCCCTGAATGCCCCCCAAACGGAGAGTCATGGAACTCCTGCAACACTGTCGTCACTAGGGACGACCCCCGGGGAAGCACCACCCGCCCTCGGAAGAACACCAACCCCTGCCGACAAGAGTAATGGCCGGGATCGGCGCTAACCGCTATCTCACGGCATCCCTGCAGATACCCGTCCGTCTCCATAAGAGCTCGCAGAATGTCCCAGAACTGAGGTACTGGTCCTGTAACTGCCGCCAAAATCTCACCTCCGGGGCGCCTCGATAGGCCATCCGCCACGACATTAGATGGTCCGGGGCGGTAGTGGATCTCGTAATCATACCCCAGGAGCTTGGATACCCACTTGTGCTGATCGGGAGTGGAAACTCGCTGCTCCAAGAGATTCCTCAGACTCTGATGATCTGTGTAAATGTGGAACTTTTGCCCCAGAAGATAGGGTCTCCACATCTGAACTGCCGTAATGATAGCCTGCATCTCTTTCTGGTAGGTGGACCAAGCCTCCTTAGACGGCGCCAGAGTCTTACTCATGAAGGCTACCGGGTGCTTATCCTGTGATAACACTGCGCCAATGCCCCGGCCCGATGCGTCTGCCTCAATAACAAAGGGCCGAGAGAAGTCAGGCATAACCAGAGTAGGGGTGGTGGTCATGGCCTGCTTCAGCTGGCAGAATGCTGCATCGGCCTCTGCAGTCCAAACGAACCCGCCTTTCTTCAACAGATTAGTCAAGGGCCGAGCAATCATGCTGTAGCCCTGTACAAACTTCCGGTAATATCCTGTCAAGCCCAGGAATCCCCGCAATTCAGTGACAGTGGTCGGGGTTGGCCACTCCACCATGGCTTGGATCTTCTTCTGGTCCACCTGTACTCCCTGAGGCGTGACAATGTGCCCCAGATACTCCACCTTCTGAACCCCAAAGGCACATTTCGAAGCCTTGAGGTAATACTGGTGCTGCTGCAAAATCTCAAACACGGCCTGCAAATGCTGCAAGTGGGCCTCCCATGTCGGACTGTAAATAAGAATGTCATCAAAAAAAACCAGAACGTACCGACGAAGCAGGGGTCGGAAGATGTCGTTCATAGCTGCCTGAAAGGTCGAAGGGGCATTGCACAACCCAAACGGCATTACCAGGTACTCATAATGGCCGTTATGGGTCCGGAAGGCTGTCTTGTGTGCATCCTCCTCCCTCATCCGGATCTGGTGATAGCCGGCCCTCAGGTCGAGCTTAGTGAAATAAGAGGACCCGTGCAGCTCATCAAGCATGTCATCCACCGTCGGAATCGGGAAACGATCCTTCACTGTCGCGGCATTGAGGGCCCGGTAGTCAGTGCAGAACCGCCAGGTCCCGTCCTTTTTCTTGACCAGAAGCACCGGTGAAGAAAAAGGGCTAGTGCTGGGCCTGATCAACCCGGTAGTCAGCATCTCAGCCACCTGACGCTCAATCTCCTCCTTCTGCGAATGACCGTACCTGTAGGGTCGGACATTAACAGCTTCCACCCCATCCTTCAGCTGAATGCCGTGGTCCACCTGGCGATGTGGCGGAAGAGTAGTCGGCTCCTGAAAGATCACGGCGAACCTGTCAAGGACTAGCTGCAGATCAGGGGTCAATTCCTGGACCTCCCCAGACTCCATCGGCCAGCACAGCACGGCGAAGTCCGCCTCTCCCATCTCGGTGCTATCATGGATGGAAATGGGCCCCAAGGCAGTGGTAAGCCCCTGTAAGCTCCACTCCTTATCCCTCCACTTAAACCGCATGGTCAAGCCTTTCCAATCGGTGGTAGTCGGTCCTAAACTCTGCAGCCAAGGAATGCCCAGAATAATATCAAATCCCCTGATGGGTAGCACAAAGAAATCGGCTGTTACCGGCAAGCCTTGAATCTCCAAAGCAAGCCCTCGATAAACCGTGGTACACTGCATAGGCGCCCCATTCGCAACCCGAATCACCATCTTCTCCACTGTACTCGGCGCCATGGATAGTGTCCTGGCAAGCTCGGCACTAATGAAGTTGAGCGAGGCGCCGCTATCCACCAACGTCAGCGCGGTCACCCCTCCCACTCGAGCCTGGAATCGCAGCGTGCCCGGCGTAGGCAGCCCGGTCGCCGAGTGGAGAGAGAGAGCAGCGACGCCGCCAACCCCGCCTGACGTCGCACCCCTCCCCTGCGCTGCCACGGTGCTCGCGCCGCCCCTGGCGGCAGACTCGCCGCGGCGCCCACCAGCCGCCTCCGCGCGACGCGCGCCGCCCGCCACCTCCGCGCGCCCGCCACCAGACACCGCGGGCTCGTGCTCCGCGCGCCCGCCTGACGTCGCACCCCTCCCCGGGAAGTCGTCGACCGCCGCGCCTGGCGCGGCCACCATGGCCGCCGCCGCTGCCGTCCACCCCGGTTCCTGCGCCTCTCGCCTGAGCTCAGAGAGCGTGAACTCGATCAGTTGTCGTGTACGAGCCCATGTTGGATCAGTGAGTTTCGAGGGACTCATGTTGGCTCTGATACCAAATGATAGAAGCGTGGTGCTGTAAAAGAGATTGAGAATGGGAATTAGGGATTGAAGAGAAGAAGATTAGGGATTTGGGAGAATTGGGGAAGAACAAGAGAGAGACAAGATTAGGGATTTCTGTTATTCTATTCCATAATCCCAAAATGAGTGTACAGAATCCCTTTTATGAGTTCAAAGGAAAATAATGGAAAATAACAAAATGGTCACTCCCCACCCGGTCCAGCCCAACCTCACCCCTCTACTCTCGGTTTCTATCACAATATAAACATGCAAGGCTTTGAAATTCATCAAGACGTCTGGATGAGGTTAAATCGATGATTATGATCAATTGTGAATCCGGTTCGAGTAAGTGTCCAACTATGAGGGTGCCTGACAAGATCTAGGAGAGAGGCATGGCCAGTGTTTGGGTAAGGAAGAGGATACTGGTCCGGCAGAGGTAGGGTGTAGGTCATGGTTGAGGTTACGAGTTCTTTTTTTTTTAACATACAAACCATTCATTTCACTCTAAAGAGGATGAGAGATTACAATAAATCAGATAGGATGTCGAGCATCATAATCCAGTCGTAGGAGAGTAGGTTGTGCTAGCATTATAAGCTTCTTTGTTATTTTCATGACTTGTGAATTAAACTTGAATTCACACCGATTTTTGAAGGATAGTGACAATCCAAGAAATGATGGGATAACATAGTTGCGATCAAAGATCAAGGTTATTCAAAACAAAGTCTCGAGGGTCATGCAATGAGTCTCAAAGTCACATCGTATGGGTCATGCAATGAGTTTACAAAAGAACATTAATCTGTTGTGTTGCTTTTAAAAGTATAGTCATCTTGATCATACGATTCACTTAGGACTAATACGATTTTCATCTTAGTGGCTTTGGTCAATATTTTGTCACCTCTAATAGATAAATCTCACACAAAACCGACATTTGTAAGTGACAATCACCACTAAGGTAACTTGTCAAATTAATGTACATACATGGTTGAGTGACAATGAGACCATAGATGAGTACTTTGGATGAAAATAAATCACTGCTCTTGCAAGGATACAAAATGTTCAAAAGCCTAAAAGACACGTCAACCAAAGAAGACAAACACTGCACAGAGAAAATGCTGGGAATCAACACAGCAACAAACACTAGCCTGCAAAATTCCACTCAGCCTCTTGTGCCAACATGATGGACCACGGCAACTACAAGACCAAGACACTTGACTAAAACCAGCATAAAGATCTCCAGTCTATCTCCAACTTTAGGGCATTCAAATGGCAACCAAATGCTATGTTTGGTTGAAGCCAAAAGGAAATAAAGAGGAAGGACGAAGAGAATGAAAGGAACGGTTTCCAGCTTACGTGATCTTTCCTCCGTTGGCTCTCCCCATTTCCCTCAAGTAGCCTTCCAAAACATACAATGCAACAGCCATTTCGATTTGGCTGACCAGTGAAGTTCAACTTGGTTAAAGACTAAATGGGGCGAGTCTGTCTTATGATCCTTGTTCCGCATCGCCTAAGAGGTTCAGAGATTAATTCATTCCAGCTGTTGGAATGATACACAGAAAAATGTTAATATGTATGAAAATGGTGCATTCCAAAACCAGTTTCAAGAATGATTACGTAAACAACATAACCTTTTTCACAAGCTTAGTAGCGTCGTTTTACTGAATTGGAAGAAGCTAACCTTTGCTTGAGTGTTCTCTGAGACGAGCAAGGGCCACTGCGATCTTAGACCCAACAAGAGCATTGTTCTTCACCAGAGCAATGTCTTATCACTTGGCTAAGGAAGTTAAGTGATAAATAACCTACATATCCTGTTAAACCACTAGAATGATAATATACAAAACCTGGAACCTTCAATTGAAAGAAGTAAAAAAAGAAAAGATAGTTGCAGCCTCCGTTGTCAATGTTAAAGGTTAAAAAAGACTTCAGACATCATATTTGTGCAATTCAAAGGATACTTGAAGCCAAGGAGGCTCCTCCCGTTAGTTCATTCACTCTTGCTAGCAAGAAAGGAGTTTCGGCACTGCCAATTATATTCTTCTCCCTGTCATCCATTTGATCTATGTATTATAAGGTACTAAACTTTTCTGGGTAACAGTCAAAATTTATAAGCACAGGAACTGATTACCCTACCTAGCTTCTTTAAGAGCTTTTTGGATTGCAGATTCAATTTTACTTCCAGAAGCCGATTGTTCCTTTGGAATTGGGACTGCTATTAGGACCCCATTCCCAAGCTTAAGTTTTGTTGTGGCATCTGGAATTAATAGAAAGAAAATGAAAAACCCAGTTTTTAAATTCGCATCCATATGTGGAAACAGAAAAGTTGGAAAGAACTGACTTCATCACTTGCCTATCAGCCGGGCACATTCCTCTGGTGTGTCCAAACGGCATGGAGCCTAGTCAAGCATTAAACAGTTAGATGCTCAATTAGTTATGACTCGTGAACAGTTCAAAAGGAGGTTCTTTTTGGAGATAAAGCTCAGTGTGTTTTCTAATGGCTTTCAGCAGTCAGCACCAGAACCAATCAAAATATCGGTACATACATAAATTAGATCATAGAGCAAGAACCTGCAATTACCAAACACTGAAACAGGCATTCCTTATACATTGATGCAGCAAAAGAAGTGCTGAAACTAAGATTATAGCTTGTCTTTACCTTACAGCCGCTTGTATCAGTGAAAAATGCAGGGAATTCATCGGTCTTGTAACCAACAACACATACTCCTTGTGTTTCCTGCACTAGTACAAAATGGAGGAGGGAAGATGATTTTAGTCATTAGAGACGGAATTACTAGGAAAAACTTAACAGTGATAAAACAAGTGAATTTTACCAAATATTCAAGGGTTTTTGGAATATCCAATATTGATTTCACTCCGGCAGAGATAACTGCTACTGGAGTTTTCCCCAGCTCAGTGAGATCGGACGATACATCCATCGCTGCCAAGAAGAAAGCAGAAACTTATAATGAGACAGTTCAAGTACATGTATGGTAAGTAGGAATGTAGGATGCAATAGTGTTTTTATTTCTGAGGGTTGAAGGAATAAATGGCTTTCTGTCTAAGAGGAAATATTATAATTACTCTAGTTGACAATGATATAGTTGCAAGAAAGAACTAGAATTTTGGTCGAGAATAGACTCAGTAAAGATGGATGCATAACAAGCCCTGAATACTTACTTTCCTCCCCATGCCTATGCACTCCTCCGATGCCTCCAGTTACAAACACAGGAATACCAACCTGCAGAAGTTTGGCCATGAAACTGGGAACGTTAGAAAGTTTAGTGCAAGCTACTGGTAATCAAGTAATGATCATTACTGACCATAGAAGCAAAAAACATGGTTGCTGAAACAGTTGTGGCGCCATTTCGTCTACCGGCCACCTGAAAAGAGCATAAGCAAGCAGATAATGCCAAATCTCGAGCACAACCACCAAATGAAACAGAAAAATAAAATACCAAACAAACATATCTCGATCATACCACCAAGAGATTAAGTCACTGAATGGTCAACTAGTAACTGTGCTAACACTAACGTAAACTACTGCCATTGATGTCAAATAGCGAGAAAGTACAACTTAATTGCACATACAAATGGGAACAACATAAGATAAGAAGTAAAGTTCTCTGAAGGAGCAGCATGGCCAATATGATAAAGTTACTCACAACGTATGCAATGTCCCTCCGAGCTGTTTTCTGAGCTCTGGTTCCAAGAGTGGCAAGTCGCTCCAGCTGTTCGGCACTTAAACCTGATCGCCTCGAAGATCTTAGTCAAATGAGCAATATATAAACATAACCAGAGGGCAGTTGTCTAAGGACTTTCGTAACTGCAGGTAAAGTATACATAATTATACCACCCTACATATGTCAGCAGAACAAGTTTAGCTCTATATCACACCTACACAAGGAACCCCATCTAAGATTGCGATAGTAGCAGGAACAGCTCCATTCTTCCTTACAATTTCTTCCACTTGCTTGGCTGTATCCAAATTTTGAGGGTATGGCATCCCTGAAGAACAAATAAGCACAGATCAAAACAAACACAGTTACCATTGTGTAAACTAGAAGCAACAACTGGAGATAGGAATTCCCTTGTCTATGCACAAAGGAACCCTCTTTCCTGAAACAGGGGAATCAGCAAAGGGTGAAAGAGGCAGGGGAGTAGTACCATGAGAAATGATGGTGGATTCCAAAGCAACAACAGCACGCCCACTAGACAAAGCCTGATAGACTTCTGGAGAAAATTTCACCAGACCTTCTATCTAAAACGGGAAAATACAGCAAAAACCCACCAAACGGGTGAGAAAATCAAATGGGCTCGCAGACATCAGACTTGCTAGTTGCTAGCAAACGTAGACGAAAAGGGAGAAATGTTTAAAGAGACGATCTTGCCTGATTGTTGGAATCCAAAGGACGAAGGTGGTTATGGAGATTGGATAGTCTAGACAGTGCTGAAGAAGAAGCCATGGATGCAATTGGGCGGAAACTCCAGAGGCGTAAAGTTAGCAGTGCTGAAGAAGATTCCTGAAATGATATTGACCGGCGGCAGCAAATACTTATGGACTTGGGGCTTGGAAGTTGGAACTGGGAGGGGAGAAATACCTTGGCTTGCTATTAAACTTTGCGAATTGGGTACCGGGAAGGCTTTCCAAGTTCAGTCAATCTCCTCTACGCATAGCGAGAGTAAAAATAGTGCCTAAAGCCCTAAACTAGACATTGTTTTTTGGTTTGTCAATTTTTTTTCGTCGGTAATAAAAAAAAATTATTAGTCATTCGTTTTATTAATTTCCATTTCATAGTGTTTGTGCCTGGAATGTCCCAGGCGGTTATATGATACTCCACAACCTCTGGCGGCTTGATAGATGGGAGGCGGTCTCCAAGGGGACTAGATACTATAACAATACTCCTTGTGTTGTTATTGTAACAACACTAGTCTCCAACCAATAGGAAGCTAGGATTGTGATGACTTTTTATTAGATGAGTTGACCTAGTGTAAAATCAAAGCAGGGGTATAATTGTCATTATGAAAAATATGTTTAAATAATAATAAAAAAATATTTTTCGGCCCAAAATTTTGGTCGCCGGAATTCAGCCATCGGTCGCCGGAATCTGGTCGCCGGTCACCGGAATATGCTTTTTTGTCGCCGGAATATGCTATTTTGTCATCGGAATATGCCACCGTCGCCGGAATATGCTCACCGTGGTCGGAATATGCTTACCGGCGTCGGAATCTAGTCATCGGGGCCGGAATATGCCTATCGGCGCCGGAACCCGGTCACTGACTGTCATCGGAGTTTGGTCAACGGCCAACGACCACCGGATGTTATGGTCTGCATTGTGAGATTTATGGTTTGATTTCTCATATTTTTGTAAGCCTTTTATGGTTTGCTTTATCGTGTTTGTGGTTTGCATTAAGAAGTTTCTAGTTTGCTTTATCGTGTTTGTGGTTTGCATTGAGAAGTTTCTGGTTTGTTTTCAAAAAATTGGTGGTTTGCATTGTGAGGTTTCTGGTTTGTTTTAATATATTTGTGGTTTGCATTGGGACGTTTATGGATTGCTTTTTTGTGGTTTGATTTACTGTGTTTGTGGTTTGCATTAGGAGGTTTCTTGTGTGCTTTCGCAAATGTTGTGGTTTGTTTTGTGAGGTTTGTGGTATGTTTTAGTGGATTTGTGGTATGCATTATGGTGTTTCTGGTTTGCATTAAGAAGTTTATGGTGTGCTTTCGAAAATTTTATGGTTTGATTTGTGGGGTTTATGGTTTGTTTTAATATATTTTTGGTCTGCATTAGGAGGTTTGTGGTTTGCTTTATCGTGTTTGTGGTTTGCATTATGAGGTTTCCGGTGTACTTTCGGAATATTTGTGGTATGCTTTGTGGGGTTTTTGGTTTGTTTTAGCAATGTGTTGTACAAAATTCTGTGGTTTGGTTTGTGAGGTTTCTGGTTTGTTTTAATAGATTTGTGTTCCGCATTAGGAAGAATCTGGTTGTTTTATGTGGTTTGCTTTGTCGTGTTTGTGGTTTGCATTATGTAGTTTTTGGTGTGCTTTTGAAAATTTTATGGTTTGCTTTGTGGTGTTTCTGGTATGTTTTAGGAGACTTGTAGTTTACAATAAGAGGCTTCTGGTATATGAGAAATATAAGAATGTATACCAAAAATACAATAATACATACCGATAATTCCTTAATAAATACTATAAAAGGTTGAATGAAATGCATTCAATATTAGAAAAAGTGGATATAAAACAATACAATTGTATACTGAAACTCCTAAAATATCAAAAAAGAAATATGAAAATGAATACCATTATTAAAAAGAAAAACCACATAAGTTACATGGCATATGTGTAAACAAATGGCGGATCAGATCAACAACTTCTTGATTAGACACCTGGGAATTGGAAAGGAGCAAAATCTAATCAGTTTTCCCCAATCAATACAAACTCCTCAACAGGAATTATGAACAAAGTGAGAATCAATCTCTTACCTTATCCCACAACCCATCGGAGGCCACTCGCAATCAGATTCAATCATCACAACTCTGGTCTTCGGCTCGGCAACCACGAACTCCTTGAGATGCCCGTCGCCGATCCCTCTCGTCACGGCGAGAGATTCCTGAATCCCCCAAACACCCCTGGAGCAATCCACGTAACCGCCAATGCCTCCACTCGCTCCTTCTAGTCCGGGCGAGAAGCTTGATGGTCGGACGTGAGCGCCTCTGCCACTCCTCCCCTGCTCATCTCGACGCGGCAGTCGCCGGCGTTCGACACCACGAGGTTGCCGTCGTTGATCAACGCTGTTATACAGCACGCTCTGCCGTGAGCGTTTTCGTTGAGGAAATCAGCGTCAGTTTTCAAATACGCCTTCCTGATCGCCTCTTCGAATCCGTCAACGTCAGATCTAGACGACGACGAAGACGATACTTCGGCGGTGATGTTTCCCCCAAATTCTTCGAAGCGAATTCAGCTGCTCTCGCGCCGCCGTGTCCGTCGAAGACTCCGAACATAGCATGCATCAATTGAGAAGCGGAATTGAGTTTTTGACCTAATTATTTTTTCTTCTTCTTCTTTTAACCGCACCAAAGAGTGGCGGTGGCGGCTGCCATTTCGTCGCTCAATAATAAAGAGGCCTCTCGATTTCACGGGAAGCAACTGCGAGAAGAGATCGAGAGACGGAGAGAGAGGGGAAGGCTGGGGATTGAATATTTATTTTTTTTAATTTTAATTTGTTATTTTGTGTTAGTTTACCCTTTTACCCTTAATGAATCTTGTTGTTACTATAACAATACTATGAGTGTTGTTATACTATCCGCTCCCGTCTCCAAGACCTGCACGAAAGGTCCTCAGGGATTACCTGGGACCTCCTCCGAAGCTTAAGTTAGAGAGAGAAGTGAATGAGGAGATGTAAAATAGAGAGAGAATTAGGTTGGTCGAAGTTACCATAAATGCTGCCCCTTTGGGGCTATTTATACTAGCCTAGCCTCGGAATCAGGACATTTAATGTTGTGTCGGGCGGTCTGGGACGCCTTTGACTTTATTAAATGTTGTGTCAGTACGAATGTCTGGCTTTCTCTGACAGCAGGGTTTTAGCCCTTCTGTCGGGCGGTTTCCTGACGTATGGCTGACGTAAATGTCGAGCGGTCTCCATGGTGGGTATGGTTAGCCTCACCTTGTCTTGGCCTGCTTTCGTGGGCTTTTGTAACCATGGGCCTCAGGCCCACGTATGCCAATACTAGGCCCAACAGTTAGTGATTGATGATGGTTCAATTTGATTAGATTTGTTATACTTGACGATTAATTATGAATTTTGATTGTTAAGTAGATGATGTTGTAAATAGATGATGTTATTTAATTTTCGCCTCATCACCACCTTAGTTTTGCCCTCAGTGACTCTTTCCTATCCACCGAGGCATCACCACAACAATCGACCCTATCAGCAAAACTCATGTTGTCATTAACCGGATCGAAATATCGATTCGACTAGAAATAATCGCACCAGAGCACATATTCGGACTCGAAAGCCTTGATAGTTGAAACATACCATTAATTGGTTGCCTGGGTCACAGCCAAAACTATCGATTTTTATCTCTTTTCTTTAATAGTTCATGGGGAAAAAATGAAATACCTTTTCGGTGGGTTAACCTCGGATCCCACAAATATGTGTTAGTTAAATTAACCAAATAAATTACATTGATTTGTTGTTATTTTTCTTTTTTATATTACTGTCATTTTCACATTTCATTATTTTAATAAGAGTTCAATAACTAAAAATTTATTTATATTCATAAAAAAAACTTCTTCAAATAAGAATAATGTGAATATTAAATTGTATGTGATTGAGAATTCGAGATTATGAATATTGATTGGGCTCTTGATTCTTGACAATATAGATAGAGTTTTTATACTATTATTAATTTTTAGAATATCGTGAATCCGTAATTTATTTTTTTACAAATTGTAAGTAACCTGTTTTCTAAATATTTATGTATATACAGAATCTTGAACCTCTTGCTAATTCGGGTGGATGTCCATCTGGTTTTGAAAACATTGACAAAAAGTCACCCCCAAGCCTAAAATCTCAAAATCGAGTACGAGAGTCTCACGGACAAAGGATGGGGATCGGACTATGATCGTGGTACTAGCTGTGCAGGGACCGTGGACGTAGAGTGCTACAGGTTCAAATACGCACAAAACGATGGCCAGCATTGTGAAGGGTAGAGCTCTTTGAGCATGATGTGATCATAACCACAAGTCTGAAGTCTAAGTTATGTAACTTGGTATGTGTTAACAAGTTGAAACATTGTAGCAAGCAGTATACATGAATAAACAAAGAGTGTAATGAGTTTCTTTTGCTTTTGTAGAAAGAAAGGGTTTCTTAGTCGGTTAACCATCAAAGCTCAAGAAGAACCTAACGAAATTGGACGGCCAGTGAGCTTTGACCGTTACGATTCTTACTCGGTTTTGTTATCCTGATACATTAGTCACCAACATCATCTCTGGTATGGCTTCACAATCCATTGCTTCTATTCAAAGTTACCAGTCTTTGAATGGTAGCCCTCTAAGTTCAAAGAAAAAGTGAAAAGGAAGAATGGTAGCTTTGAGTATCTGCGGTTGCAGTGCCTGAAGAAGATAGTACTCTGTAGGATGGAAGCCAATTCATTCTCTGAACATTAAACTTGCTGATAATCATACACTTGACTTCTAAGCCTAGATTTAGAACAAGGGTTGCTGACAACAGTTACAGCTGTCCTCATTTCCCAATCCCTAGCTTACATCAGATCAGCACATTCCCCTCTTTCTACAAAAAGGATCAGGTTCTAGGACACTAGCAGGATCACAATATCAACTGTTGCTGAGCAAGGTATCAGAACCTTCACATAGCATTCACCATTGGTACGAATTCTGAGCTTTTATTGAGGAAAAAAAGTGTTTTAGAGTCTAGCTAGAAGTTACCTTGTGTGCTCCCTGAGTTGGGGGGGAGTTCTCTTTGCAGGCAAACTTCTCTCTATCCTCAATCCCAGGGTATGCATTACTTCAACAGCTTTCAAGGCGAATCTTTGCGAAGACAGACCAACCCTCAGTTCAAACTTCAAAGTGAATAGATAGCAATACCCAGCTCACACTTGCAACAAAAGATTTCGACAGTAAAACGAGGAATGCTCAATTCAACAGTAGATCATGCTGCCACTATGCCAATCGTTCCTCGTTAAAACATTTCAGAAAGTGAAGAACTTGAATTCGAAATTATGCATTACTGTATGTCAGCTTCTTCGTCATGCTGCCAGATTAGAGCTCGCAAAGGTTCCAGCGACAAGATGTTAACGACGACTAAGAAACATTCAGAAGATTTCAGGATCAAAGAAACCTATATGGATCCAGCTTCAGTAACTGCTGGCCGGCCAATAAGAACAAGTAAATAGAAGCATTCTGTTCAATACAGCTTGATTTCCATCTGAAAGCAAACATCACCGGCGGAAACCAGAGTATATATATTCAACCGAGTAAAGCACAGCCGAACTGGCCATCCGACTCAACAATCTTGTCAGATTTGATGACTACATCCAGAGGCAGAGGGCTGAAACTTCGAGCCGGGCCGTAGAAATGTGGGAAGCTGTTGATTCCATCGATGGACTCATAGACCAACCCATCCCCAAGCTGACAAGAAATCAAGAACACCACCATCAGGCAAACCCTGCCATAAGTAAAACCCCAACTGCCCATGAAAAATTTAGTATGATACTACAATCAGGGGGAAAAAAGTTCAAACCTTTCCAGCATCAATTTGGAGAAGCAGCAGATCCAACTTGGTGTTTCGGAAGAAATTGTTCAGTGTCGATAGAACCTGCAGATGGTTATGGATTTGAAGTTACGGATGTGGGTAAGGAGAGGAAGAACAAAAGGGTAGAAAAGGGAAGAAATTGAATGTGGGTTTTTACCTGATTGTGGTCGCTGAGGTGGATGAATCCGGAGGATTTGTCGAGCTCTCCGCCATGAGTGAACCCGTCCTTCTGCAGATCTTCCCATTCGGTAGCTGTACAAATCCGGTACACGAACTTCTCTCCGCCACCGCCGGCGCCGCCGCTTGCTTCCATTTTGGTAGAGAGGAGAGACGATCCACAGGTAGGAAAATAATCGCTTTCAACAAAGCGGATTGCCGAATTGGGTGAGCGAGGCGCTATAAAGCATAAACTGTACGAATATAAGAAATGTATTTTAAATAAATAAAAAATAAGCCGGAATGAAAAATGCGGATTTGTACTCCAGAATTTATTTCGCCGGGAAATTTAACCACCACTATTTTTCATTTTG
Organism: Linum tenue; assembly: GCA_946122785.1. Taxonomy (NCBI): domain Eukaryota; kingdom Viridiplantae; phylum Streptophyta; class Magnoliopsida; order Malpighiales; family Linaceae; genus Linum; species Linum tenue. The sequence goes on from CAMGYJ010000009.1 coordinate 50,669,483, forward strand.
TCTTTTCCTTGTTTAGCAGTTCGACCCTTTTCTCTGGTTATCATTTGTCTTCCCCTTGTTTATCAGTCCGTACTCAACCGCTTCATCTTCAGGGGAGTGGCATCCATGGCTACCAAAATCTCCTTCACTCCAACCCACAACTTCCCTCCGAGACTTGGAAATTTCGCGAAGTACCCACAAACCATTCCTCTCTATCCACTTCAGCCGCTGAATGTTTCTCACGGAAACTGCCATCTCAAAGCAGGTTCAGGCTCAGCTGCAGCAGCGAAAGTTCAAGCTTTGAAGGAAGACTTGATCGAGTCGTTGAATTCGGACACTTCTGCTGATTCCGCGACTGCATCTCCTTCTTCCTCGAAACTTGTCCTCGTTGTTGGCGGCTCCGGCGGTGTTGGTATAACCTCTTTCTTCACATTCTTTTATATAGCCATGAATCTATTATGTTTGCCCTTTGGCTACTGCAACAATTATGTAATGTTTCAACTGGCCTTGTTATCTGTTCTGCCTATGTAGAGTTTGGTCGATATTGACAGGCAGACCTTATTTCCATGGATTTCAGGGCAGCTGGTTGTGGCATCACTGCTTACCCGGGGAATCAAATCGCGGCTGTTTCTGCGTGATCCTGAGAGGGCAACTGCACTCTTTGGGGTTCAAGATAATGAGAAATTGGAGGTACCCTAGTTTGATTTCAGAATAATGCAACATCATGGTCTAGTGACTGCTGACATTTTCCTTTGTGAATGTGATGATAAATAGTGGTGGAATGTTGTGTGCTTAGGTACTTAAGGCGGACACTAGGAATTCTGCGGATCTCGATCCATCCATGTTCGAGGTTTGCACTTGTTTGGGGAGAATTGGAAAAGGGAAGTAGCTTTTTTGATAGTGTGGTTGCTCATAGTGCATAAATGTTTACTGAAGGGAGTCACACATGTGATCTGTACCACGGGGACGACAGCTTTTCCTTCGAGGCGATGGGATGGAGATAATACACCAGAAAGAGTGGGTTAGGCCACATTTCCAAGATTGTTTGTTAATCAGCACAAGAATCTCCCCTTAAAAACCTTCTGTTAACCTAATCTTGATGTTTGAAAGCTTTGCTTTTAACATGAACGACGTAGAATGAATCATCATGAGCCATCTACCTTCATTGGCCAACTTCCTTTCACCTTAGTTCATGCAACCATTTAATTGTTTTCTTGCTCTTGTTTTTTCTTCTCTTTTTGGTGTAAAGATTGGGAAGGTGTAAGGAATCTCGTTTCTGCTCTACCCCCATCAGTGAAGAGGCTTGTTCTTGTTTCATCAGTTGGTGTAACCAAGTTCAACGAGCTACCTTGGAGGTATGATTTAGCATGCTAGAAATATAGAGTGCCTGCTGCCTAATGTTGGTTCAGTAAAGCATCTAGACCAGACTGCTGCGCAAGAACACGTCACATTCCTTATCCCTATTTTTTTTCTTCTTCTTTTGTGTGTTTTTGTTGGTAGCATTATGAATCTTTTTGGTGTGCTCAAGTACAAGAAGATGGGGGAGGACTTTGTTCGCCAATCTGGACTTCCATTTACCATAATCAGGTAGCCATTATTTAGCTTCTCCTGATCACCCCACATTTTTGGAAGTTCTCTTCAAGGACCTGTGCTTTATGATTAGAATACATGTGTTTATATCATTCTAGACCGGGGAGATTAACAGATGGGCCATACACGTCATACGATTTGAACACTCTCCTGAAAGCTACTGCTGGTGAGCGACGTGCAGTTATCATTGGCCAAGGTAAGCATCTAAAGACCGATCAATGCATACAAAGTTGCAACCTAAACCATGGGGATGACATATGCTTGATTGATGGTTTGGTGATCAGGAGATAAACTCGTTGGAGAAGCAAGCAGACTTGTGGTGGCTGAAGCTTGCATTCAGGCATTGGACATCGACTTTACTGAAGGCAATGCCTACGAGATCAGCTCAGTTGTGGTGAGCTTACTAGACAAGACAATTTGAATCAGTGAAAAGTCCTGTGATTCTTCTATTGTACTGATGATGCTAGAGCGTCTGGTTTTGTGCAGGGAGAAGGTCCAGGAAGTGATCCACAGAAATGGAGGGATTTGTTCGAAGCTGCCCAAAACCAGTGAATTCTATTCCTCCACCGACATTACATGTGTGTATAGGTACTAAATACCCTGCAAGTTTTCTGCTGTAAGTAATGTTTCTCTTTTGTTGTTCTTTCTGGTGCCCCTGAACTCAAAATCATATCCAGAAGCTGATCCCATTTAAGTCAAAAGAACGAGGATTGATCGGGAGTTGAAACACCTCGATAACGTGAAGATTCGTGCACCAAATCCCTCGATGTATTTGCACCAAATCATCTGTTTGGATAATCTAAAGTGACAACAGAATAACAGATGTGTGAACTCTATATACCTCGAGATTTCATCTGTATATATTAACGATTCAGCATCCAAACAAGCCTCGACATTTCATTCCCCATAGAACAGCAAATTATTGCTTTACAGACATTTTTAAACACTAACAATAATAGTAAGAAGAACGGCAGAAAGTAATCAGTAAAGTCCCCTCCACCCTCCTCCTAACTTTGACAAACTATGCCTGTAAATTTGCCTCCTTTTCTCCCATTTCCTTTGCCTCCTTTTCTCCCATTTCCTTCTCCGGCGGCTGGCGGGTACCTACAATCCTCTTCCAGAACCAATGATTCTCAAACAGGAGGTAAACCTCCTCAATCGGAACCCTCTTCGTCTCCGGCAGCAGCAGCACAATGAACACCGTCATCACCAAGATGAGCCCAGCAAACAGCAAGAAGATCCCGTACCGGAGATGGCAGAGCGCCACCAGAAAGCACTGAGCAATCAGCGCAGTGAAGATCATGTTCACACAGACCACCACGCTCTGCCCGGCCGATCTCGTCTCCAATGGAAACAGCTCGCTCGGCACGAGCCACCCGAGCGGCCCCCACGACCGCCCGAACGCCGTCACGAACAGGCAGATCACGATGACCAGCATTACCGAGTAACCTTTCGTGAGAGCCACGCCATCTCCAAACTTGTACCCCAAGGTAACTCCCACCATGACCATGTAGCAGAACATCTCGATCCCGGCCTCGATGAAGAGGAACCTCCTCCCGAGCTTGTCCACCACCGCCATCGACATGAGCGCTCCGACGACCAGCCCCGCGTTGGTAATGAGCGAGGACAGGATCGAGGAACCGGACCCGAACCCCATTGTCTGGAAGAAGACAGGGGCGTAAAACAGGATCGAGTTGTTCCCCGTGAGCTGCTGGAACATTGGGATCCCGATCGCTCCGATCACGAGCTGCGGCCGGTTCTTCCTCTTCAGGAGGTTGCGGAATGGGTTCTTCACCGATCGAGCTTCCTCGCTCGCTTCCTTCATGTCGAGAAACTCCGCCTCGATGTTCTTGGTGCCTCGCACTCGCTCCAGTACCTCTCTGGCTTCCTTCTCCCTCCCCTGCTCCACAAGACTGTTTGGGGACTCCGGCATGAACACCCCGCCGATGAACATCAGCACCGCCGGCACGGCGGCGGATCCCAGAGAGATCCGCCATCCCCATGGGTGGATCTTCTCCGTTCCGTAGTTGATCAGATTTGCAATCAGGATTCCGAGGCAGGTCGTCAGCTGGAACAGTTGGTTCACCGCTCCCCTGATTTTCGCCGGCGCCATTTCCGATAAATACAGCGGCACCGCCTGTTGTTTTGGGCGAAATCGTGAGTTTCCCTTTCCAATTGAATTTAAATTAGATTCTAAATTTGGGGGGTTTTTTGTGATTACCTGGTTGCTGAATCCGATCCCGACGCCGAGGAGGACGCGGCCGATGATGAGCATGAGGATGTTGACGGCGGCGGCGTTAATGACGGCGCCGAGGAAGAAGCTGATTGATCCGCAGATGATGCTGATTCGTCTGCCCTTCTTTCTGGTGACGACGGAGGCGCCGAAAGTGGAGACGAGGGCGGCGAAGTAGAGAGAGGAAGTGAAAAGGGTCAGGATCTGGTTGTCGTATTTACAGTAATCGGTCTCGTGAAGATGGGCTTGCTTTCTCCTGTAAACCGCCGGGAAGAATTCCTTCAGGAAGTCGTCCATGGAAGTCACCCCACCTGCCCAAAACCAAAAAAAAAGGCAGCCCATTAGTTTCTTGTAACTCCATTGTTAAGAGTGAGAGCAGTTTTTCTAAATAAACGCACCGGAAACGCCGAGATCGACGCCGAAGAGAGAGCCGCCGATGGCCCCGACGACGCAGGCGAAGATGAAGTAGCCGGTGATGTTGTACTCGTAGAGATGGGCGCGTTTCAGGACGCCATTGTTGGCCGCAGGTCCTCCCCCCGCCATTTCTCAGCAGATTTCTTTGATATTATGATTTCCTCCGTTTTCACTTCCGCTCCGCCGGGAAATGTTTGAAGAGACGACTGTGGTGCTTGCCTCTCACCGTAGCTGGCCTTTTTAAGACGAGTCAACGGCTACAGCGCTGTTTTAGTTGAATATAAAATCTGCAGAATCAAATGGGATTTACTTTTTTTTTTTTTTTTAATATCCTTGAAGAAGAGAAAAAAGTATTGTATTAAGGAGGAAAAAGGTTTACAAATTTTGTACTTATTCTCTGGTTCTAAATTAATTTAGAAATAAACGTACCTGTGAGTCAAACGTTGAGGTTTGTTCCCGTCACGAACAGAGAAAAAAAAACGTCGAAGACTTCAATGTAGGAAGCCGAAAATAATATAGTTGGTTGCAACTAGCGGATGGTGACAGATGGGCTGAACTTACAACTTGGTTGAAGCTAAGGGAAATGTGGGGCCCTCCGTCTTTTTTTTACTTTGTTGGTCTGTATAAGCAACGTCTTAAGAGATTCATGGTTGACTCTCTTCCATTACTCTGAGGTTATGGTAGGAATGACATTATGGCAATGGGCACGGTCGGGACGGATATTTCGTTATTTGTAGTTGTTTAGATTGAATTTTAGGATGGATGATTTATTATGGAACGCTAGTTAGGTCCAGATTGAGTCATATGATCGAGAATGGGACGAATTTGAGTCGAGAGAGCACCAATTCTTTTCTCATCGATTCAACGGCACTCCAAAACAAGGAAAACGGGTCGGATAAAGTGGGTCGGATCGAAATTGCAATCCCTGCTTTACGAGTATTGCCTACAGTCCTTTGATTCCGAATGAATGTTAGGGTGTACTTCGTGTCATACGAAATATTAAAAAAAAAATATTAAGATAAACTGGATTGAGCATCATTGTATTATTAGAGTATGGAGATTAATGTAAGAACGTAAAAAAAATGTAGCATTTCATGATAGTTTATTTATACTACTTATTATTGTTAATTCATTTGGTTCCGCGCCATTGGATAAAATATCAGGATTAAGTTATTCTTGATTATCCATTTGGTCTTAAGTTTTTTTTTTATAGGGGTCTTAAGTTTTGAGTTAAACGAAATGAATTGGTTAGGAAAGATTAGAGTAGATGAATTTTGGATAAGGCTGGATGACACAGCCACACACCACACATCACGGGTCTTTGATATGACAAAGCAGCCGATTTAGGCTAAATCCACTTTGCCTTCTCTATCGTTGAAATCGTTGGGTTTACGGTGACAAAAGGAAACATTTTGGATAATTAATTAGACAGAAAAACAAGTTGTGCTAATGACATAATTATAATTAATTCCTTACTGAATATATTACGCATCGTATCTGCCGAACTTCTTATCACTAAAATACGGTTAAGCGATTACTTCAGTGGAGTGAGCGACTGATACCGGTATCAGCTGAGATCTAATGGAGTTTTTCAGTAAAATAAAATATTTTCCAACATTAATTATTGTTTGTGCCCCGTAACTAGGCACCCCGAACCTCCTCGTGTGACTTCCCTGGCGCGCACTCTCCTGCACGCAACACGGCTAAACTGAGCCCAAGGGAGGGCTCGTTAGCACTCCGACGCCCAAGTCAGATATTATCTCTAGAGAGAGAAGTGAATAGTAATTTTAGAGAGAAGTTCCAACCTGAGTAAATGAGGTTCACCAACCCGACTATTTATACTCGGAGCTCGGCCGACCAACATCCGTTTCCCCCGCCCTTCGCCAGTCCTGCATTTAATGTGCCGTACGGCTAAGTACTATGCGCCTCGACCATCTGACCCCTTGCTCAGATGTCCGAGGCGCATGATGTCAGCTGGTCCCCAACCCGTACCTTTGGACGCCCTGCGGTTCTCTGTCGCACGCGCCCCATGTCAGAGCCGTGGTCCCGCACGTTTGGGCAGGCCTCCTTCTGGTCAATGGGCCGAGTTCCTCCCTACCGCCGGGCCCGTCGGGCTAGGCCCGATTCTCTAACTTACCAGCCTCCTTTATTGGGCCATGTAGGCCCACACTACGTGGGCCGTGTATGTGTCCCCCAACAATTATTATTCATCTATTTTTGCCAATATAATAACTGAAATTAGCAAGAAGTGAAAATAATCGAAAATGTATTTCCGAACAGAAAATCAGGAGAATTGGATCTGGAAGAAGCCGAACAAGTTGATGCTGCTTTGCTTTGTCAACCATACCCGGCCTCAAGCAATGACGACAATGGAGGTTAAGCCCACTAAGAGATAAACACAAAACCCAAAATTGGTGTAACTCGGATCGTAAGCCCATACAAGAAAAGCCCATCACTATCTATACCCAAAACCGTAGGATTAAGGGTAGGGCTGGCTATTTGATCCGGGTTTTTTGGTTTTACCCGAAACCGGACCGGGACCGGATAGTAAACAATCCAATCCAATCTTTGGACTTAGATTTGAGGTAAAAAACCGTTCGGGACTGGATCGAAAACTGGATAAAGACCGGATAAGAGAGCTCAACACCCAAAATTTAAGGGTAATTTGCATAAACGGTCACAAACCTTTGCACTTAGCACAAAACTTAACAAACTCCTCACCCTTTCAGGCCTTAGGCCACTCAAATCCCCACAAACTCAATATAAAATCAAAACCGAATTGGGACCGGACCGGGTCAAGACCGGACTGTATCCAATCCAATCTTTGGTCCTTATATTTAAAAAAAAAAACGGACTAGACCGGATCAATTTGGCCCAATTTAACCAGACTGGACCGTATAGCCACCCCTAATTAAGGGAATATGAGATGTTATCTAAAATATATGAAGAAATATCAAAGTCCCCAGCCCCTCCCTCTGTCTGGCGCTGGCCCAAAGCCCATCGCCCTTAAACTTGTAGACAATGAAGTGCTAAAAATAAAAGGATATCTTCGACAATTTCATCATTTCTTCCCGGGGGAATTGAAATATGGATTCCTATTTAACGCCCTAATTTTTTAAAATTTTCTTCCTAAATTAATCAGACAGACGATATTACCCTCAATTTCTAAAACGATCGCCCCAACTCATCGCCCTAATCCCTAATTGGCTCTGCTCATCACCGACGGAAGGAATATTCGGCTCATGAAATTCACCGGCTGTTGACGAATCTTGCGCAGTTGCTCTGCTACTCGGTTGACTGAAACCTTGGCCAATTCCGCGCGGCTGCTTTGATGCTCAGTTGACGGCGGCCTTCGCCAATCTTCCGCGGGTGCTCTGCTGCTCGGTTCGCCTCGTCTCCACCGCCAGGCCTGCCACTTCGCCGATCGAGGACACAGAAGAGAGAAACTAATCCCGCCCCGCCGGCCGCCTCTGCTACTGTTGGGTTCTGAAGCGTCGAGTTCAATCGTCTGCCGAGACATGGTTTTCGAAGGAGGAAGAAGGAACCGTCACGTCGAGGTTCTTCGCGGTCGAGGAAGGAGGAGGAAGAAGACGGATAGTCGCTGTTTACGAGGAAGGAGGGTGAAGACTGATCATCGACACTTGTTCATCGACCTCCCGTCAACTGTCAGCAGAAGCAGAGCAAGTCCCTTTCTGTCCTGAGCCCTCCGACTGATTTTCATATTCTAGGAATTGGCGGCGTCGACTGGGCGGAATGAGGAACGGAGCAGCCACGACGAGGACTTCCAGGTGAACGACGGTGAAGGGCAAGGACTTCCAGGGTCAATGGTGACGACGGGCGAGGACTTGTTCGCCGGCGATGGGGATCCTAGGGCGACGGCTGACGTTTAGGGCGAGTTCTATGTTTTTGGGAATTGTTTTTATTTTTTGGAATTTGGTTAGAGATTGGGATATATTGGGGTAAAAACGTCAACTTATCTAAGTTAGGGCGATAAATTTAAAAAGTTAGGGCATTAATTAGTACCTCTCGAAATAGATTGTTTGTTGCTAATTCAGAAGGAGTTTTTTCCAGAAATAGCACCTTTAAAAAAAAATTACAAAACTAGCACCCTCCCAAAAATATTTACAAAACTAGCAGCCTTTTTTATTGACCGCACCCTCGTGATGCGTTTTACATATAAACCGCATCCCCCAGGTGCGTTTTATATGTAAAACGCACCTGGAGGGTGCGTTCTATTCTGGTGGGCCTAAACCGCACCTTGGCCATGCGTTTTCATGTCTGGCCTACATGAAACGCATGGCCGAGGTGCGGTTTAGGCCTGACCTACCTAAACCGCACCTTAGAGATGCGATTTATTCCTCCAAGAACGAACCGCATCTCTAAGGTGCGATTTGGCCATGTAGACCGCACCCCCCAAGTGCGGTTTACGTGTCAATAATTTTCCGACACCCGACACAGCCATGCAGAGAATTATGGACGTAGGGCTGCATGGCAGACTAAAACCGCACCCTAGAGGTGCGGTTTCACAATTTTTTCCCCTATATAAGACTTGCCGGAAAACCTCTACTCTTCACACCTCTCATTCTCTCTTTCATTTTTCTGTTGTATATCTATATTTATTTAGTGTGTTTGCCATTAAGATTAACTCGTAAGTTTATTTTGTGTTACTTTTTATGCCATTAAGATTAACTCGTAAGTTTATTTTGTGTTACTTTTTATGCCATTAACATTAACTCGTAACTTTATTTTGTGTTACTTTTTATTGTTATTTGTGATTTGTGATTTTTATGATATTAACTAAACTACGGTTTGTTTGTTTGTGTGCAGATGGCATTCCGTCAGTTAACGCTTGGCTTACGGTGGAATGGTTACACGGAAGAGACCGGAAAGGGGGCCACCTACGTCGGTGGCAATTTTCAGAAAATAACGGTCGGTACCAGACCGAAGCTTGAAGACCTCCATCAAATTTGCACTGACGTTACTTGCATGGATGGCACGAGGAGGGTAGATCGTATGGTGTACCGATACCCAAACAGAGCAACTGGGTCATTGTGGCATGAGGAATATACCATAACCACTCAAGATGACGTAGATTCCATGCTCGAATTCTTGAGGTCCAACAAATTGGTCAAAGCCGAGATGTTCGTTTACACCGAGCCAGCCGTTAGTGTTTGAGGTCATTCTGGACACGGTCAAACATCTGGTATCCATGGTGGAGGTGAATTATATGACGATCATCCCTACCAAAGTTACCATGATCCTCATTCCTATTTTCAGTACCAAGATGGAGGGCAAGGTGCAGGCCATCATCAATCTTTCTCGTCATATGAAGAAGAAGTTCAACCGGACATCCCCAACCAAGCCCAGTACAACTTCTTGACAGGCAGCGGTAGTTTTCACAACTACCATTATGGAGCTGATGAAGGTGCCTTTCATGAGCAGGATCAGATGGAGGCTGCCACACCAGCACCACTCAGCGACCCCTCTGATGAAGAAGGAGAGAACAACGTCAGTGCAGACAGCTCAGACCCTCTTGAAGGTGCTGATGATTCAGCACCAGATTCAGATTCAGATAATGATCATGATGTGGTTCCTGACCATGTACCAGTCCCCTACTACAATCACATTCCAGACGACAATTGGATGGTCGACAGCGACATGGAGCCGCCAGAGGTCCCAATATGGGGCCCACTCACTGGGTTTACGAAGGGCCAACAATTTGGCTCGAAGAAGGATGTGCGGCACGCCCTTGAGACTGAAGCAATGACTCGGCATTTTGAATGGGACACAACTCATTCCACCGGTACTTTCACTCCCAAATGACTGTGGATGAAATGCTGCCAACCGGGCATACCGTCACAATCCTCGGGGGGATGATCACTCACGCACACCGGTTTGCCGTCGATGGGCAGATGGGTTAGGATGGCGACATCCTTTAGCGTGATGGTGGCCTCTCCTTCTCTAAAGTTGAAACAATGAGTCTCCTTTCTCCATCTTTCGGCTAATGCGGTGATGAGTTGACGATCGATTTGGATGCCGTTAAAATGCCTAATCGAGTCTAACCGTGCCCTTTTGAGAAATGGCAAGATAGCGGGGTGGAATGGGAGCACATTTGTGGTACCCCTGTAGCGGATTATTGTTTGTGCCTCCTAGGAAAAATGTACACGTTAATTATTATTAGTAAGGGTCTTTTTTCGTATAACTAAATTAATTTAATTAAATTATGCGACATAAAATATAATTTTATTATCATAAAAAGCCATTTCATATTATCATAAAACATTGTCAATGAATAATAATTTAAAGAGGTACATACATATTATCGTAAAACAAACATACTGAATTAATTAACATAAATAACATTGTTAATGAATAATAATTTAAGTAGAAACATACATATTCAAATGTTTGGTAAATAATTTAATCGTATTAGTTGTTTTAAATAATTTAATCGAATACAAAGCAACACTCGTTAGACTCTTAGAAGAGGTATACATTTTCTTAGAAACGCAGTCTTTTTGACAGAAAAAGGGGGGATCCGAGGATCTCTTAATACCCGATTTTCCCAGGTAATGGGAGGATATGATAATCGCTTAAAACCCCATTTCCTTAGACGTGCATCTCTTTATAAAGAGTCGAAGTAAGTGGCGCTATGTATTCGATTAAATTATTGAAAACCACCAACACGATTAAAAAATAAACATAAATTTATTTTATATTACACTAGGCACATTAACAAAATAAAAGAAGGACAAATGGTGAAGAATTGTATGTACCGGGTGATCGTTCCAAACATCCCTTGACCGATGGTTGGGTTGGTCGTACAAGTCGGTTGGATCCACCGGTCCTTGCTCGAGATAATACCTTTGGTTGTATATATCGACGTCCTCCCCAACCTACGAGAAAATAACTAGGTTAATACATAGATTAATTAAAAAACTTATAACAACAATAAAAATTAAACCAGAATGATGAGTACATACCGCTTGAAATTCATCGACATAAACTCCTTCTCCTTGCCACCAATCGACCATTTTTTCGGCGTAATTCGGACAGAGCTTCGGCTCGGCTCGGCGGGTTTTTTAGGAAAAAACCTAAGAAATATTTTCTGATGGCAGATCGGACTTAGCCGCAACCAACAGACTTTTATTTCCTAGGCTTTTGGGAGGGGAGGGTTTAGAGAGATTATATCTAGAGAGAGAAGGAAGAATGGGTTGTGTGGAGTGAAGAAATGAGAGGGGGAAGGGGGGTATTTATACCCAACAGATCGCACCCCTCAGGGGCGGTAGGGTAATTTTACCCCGTCGAAATCGCATCTCCCCGGTGCGATCTCAGCGCCAAATCGCATTGCCCTAATGCGATCTCCGCGTCCCGAGGCGTTGAACGCTCGGTAAACGGACGCTCCACTTTTCCAGGCGAGAAATCGCACCTCGCCAGTGCGATCCACAATTCACCGCGCGGATTGCTGACGTGGCTATGCTCCAGCCCGTTGGATCGCATCTCAATCGTGCGATCCGGAAGGTCGCTGGCGACCAAATATGGAACGCATCTTGGGGATGCGTTTTACATTAGAAATCGCATCTTAGGGGTGCGATTTATGATGGAAACGCATTCTTAGGCTGCGTTTCATTTATAAAACGCACCTCTAAGGTGTGTTCCATTAAAATAGGTGCTAGTTTTGTAATTATTTTTGGAAGGGTGCTAGTTTTGTAATTTTTTTTTAAAAGGTGCTATTATTGGAAAAATCTCATTCAGAAGCTCCACAAAGAATAAAGCTCAAGATCTGGCTAAAACCTAAAAGTGGGTTAGCTCTCTACCTGGCTGTAATTGACAGGACTGTTCGAACGGTTGGGCTCTATTTGGTGGCAATTTCTTGGCCTATATATTGGTAATTTAAAGTATGTGATGGCTCACTCAATATTAATATACATATAAATAAATTCTTAATATTTTCCACGCCAATCTTTATTAATGATAAACATGTCATTTAATATAAAAAGAATTTTTTTTATTTTTATTGAATGTTAACAATCACATATACCAAACAATAAACATTTTGTAATCATTTTTCAACAATCAAAAAATTAAAATATTTAAATTGTTTACAATCTATAAATTGAGACTCTAACTATGGATGTGATCACGGAGTAAGTAAAGGAGGTTGGGTGTGACACTCTTTTACCAACACAACTAATTAACTATGATCAAATGTAATCGCAGTCTAGAAATGCAGTATAGTGATTCACGTTTTAATTATCAACTCGGATCCTAGGTGTATTGGTTACTCCGTGTAATTCTATTATTTAGCGGTGGATTTGATTTGGCCTTCTTTGTTTTTAACCAAATTGGAAGAGTAAGACAACATGTGCATGAGATCATGGAGGCAAACTATTAACTAGTTAAGTTATTAATTAACACTTGTTGAAATTACCATCATTATCTTCCTTTAGTTAGTTGATGTAGTATATCCCCTAGTATTTTATTGATGTATTGATAATTCACGCCTACGAGCAATGACATGCATCATTCATGTTTGGATTCTCATTAGAGAAGGTGTGATAGACAAAGAACTCCTTATCTTCATGATCAATTTGTGTTGCCATTTGCATGGTTTCAACACATATTATATACTATACTCAACTAATATTGTGGGTTTGAGATATTGGAGAAAACCAATCTAGTTGCTGACGTAATTGGTCTCTTCGTCAGCTTTCTTTTATTCTAGTTTGAAAATAGTTGGCGCTGAGCCGCTGACCGACAAATCAAAATAAGACAAACCAAAATAAGATAAAGCGATGCAGAAAACCAAATGTGTTGTAACAAGATTACCCATGGAGAAGATTCATCGACCTGCTTCTTCTTCCCCTTCTGCTTATTGGTCATGGAGGAGCTCCCACCAGTACGTGGGTCTTTGAAGGTGGTCTGTGGCACTGTCAGAACATCCCTGTCTTCCTTAGGCGTTGGGTTCATGGTATTCATCCCTTGGATCTGCAGTTAGCTTCAATTCCAACCCTGGTGCGAATTCTTGGTATTCCTTTGGAGTATCATATCGTGGATGGCTTGACTCGGATCGCCAATGTGTTGGATATCCTGTTGTGGATGGACCAAGCAACGCATTTTGGGACTTAGATTGGAGTAGCTAAGTTGTGTATCGGCCTAATAATTAATGTTTCCTTACAGGATGTTATTAAAGTACTGTCTGAAGGTGAGACAACGTTTTTCTCTCTTAGTTGAGTATCTTCATGCCCCTCCTAGATGCTTGCAATGTCAGGTCTATGGGCATGAGATTGGTGAGGGAATTAAGTGCAAGGTTGCTGAAGCTCAGGAAACTACATGGGTTGAGAAGGGTTATGGACATCATGAGCCTGTGCTCCCTACAACATCACTTGCCTCCCCTGTAACCGTTATCTTGGAAGCTGATGCAGAATCTCCTGGTGGTGCCTAGAAGTATGAGTTTGGGATCTAATATAGCATCTTCTAGTGGTACTAAGGTGATGAGTGGACCTGAAGTACATGTTGATGGTTTGCCTAATATTGATGCATGTTGTTTAACGAAAATTATGTGTGTGTTAGAATGATCAAGCGGGTGGTTGAATAGCGGATTGCTATAAACTTGTTCACAAAAAATCTGAATCATTGTACGGACCGGCTGATGTGGATGGATTATGAGTACGTAAATCTCATACTCACACTAATGCGAGTGGGTGGTGGTCGTTAGCAGGTCACTCGGTAACTCACACCTTACAATCGCATCGTAAAGAATCTTTTCTTTTCATACTACTAGAGTGCCCTTGTATATATATATATATCCTAATCTCACCATAGTGATAATCGACTTCAACAACGGAAGAGACAAAATATTTTTGTACTACTGGTATTGATTATTATGTTAACTAATATCTATTAGATATTGGAATGTAAAGTACAAACAATCATTTGTATCAAAGTGACAACAAACGCCAATTTTCAGTATTACTAGTTGATGAATTAGTAAAATGATCGATATTTTTTTCAAGGAAACGAGATCCACATGCATGAAGAATATTGGTTCATAAGGATATGTGGTTGGTAACTTGCTCTTCTTTATTAACGAATACTTCATCTAGAGTGGTCAAATGAAAAGATGAAATGCATAGTAAAAAAACAATGCACACCATAATTACTGATGGATCAACAGGAATAAAAGCAAGATGTGTCTAATTAAATTGGTGCCATATTATTAATTTACATGGAATGTATTGAAAATTTTAGACAGCCTACCTAATAGTCAATTGGAGAATTGTTGTTGCGGGCCAATCTGCAATGCGAGCGCACCCACCACCAACCATCTATCAAACCCACCACAAAAGAAAATGTGGGCGGATGACATTTGACAACTATATCAACTCGTTAGTAAGTGGTGCAGTTGTTTTAGAGCAACATTCCATCCAACTCACCCAATGTCTAGGAGTGCAACACGAGCGACTTGTCGTTTGGCTCGAGAAAAGCTCATATGAAACTCGACTTGTTAGTTTACCTACATTTGTTCAGCTCACCATGAGCCAACTCAAATTGGTGACTTGTTGAGCTCAACTTGTGAGCTGACTCACAATGTTGCTAGCGAGCCAACTCGCCTTGTGACTTATGATTGAATCAATGTATAACTTATGACTTGACTTGTTGATAACTCATATGTTGGTTTGATTGTATGTCTCGCCAGATTATTATGTTCACTACTCTATGTATGATAGATTGCATAGAGACTAGTAACTATTAAATAATTGATATGGATAAGTGAAATATGTGAAATATATAACATCATACTCAAATTTCAACCGAGCTTGCGAGATGATTGATGAGTCGTAAGCCCGAGTAGAACTAGTGTGCTTATTCATCAATGAGTGGAGCTCAAGTCAAACATGTGACGAGGTTTTGTAAACGAGCTGATGTTAAACTCGACTAATTTATTAACGAGTTGAACTCAAAGTAGGTCAAAATTCGTCTTGACTCGACTAATTTGCAATCCATGTCTACCTCATTATCTGCCATGGAAGTTATTTTTGCATGATTGAAGCTACACAATCGGAGTGAACTAAAGCTTAAGGGTCATTTGGAAGTTGTGATTGTTTCTGTGATATTGTTACTATACTTATATTGTGTAGAATGCATCGTACGTTTTGATTTTTTAGGGCACATAATACATATATTGTTTATGTGATATAAACTATCACTCAAAATTGATGATTATTATATATCTCAGCTTTTAGCTGAGATATTTGAAATAGTTGAATTAAAATTGTTTTGTCTCATCATTTAGCTGATATGACATATACATGTTTAACAACAATACAACTATTTAAAAATCACAAAACTACTTATTTTTTCGATGCAAATTAAATATCATCAACTTAAACTTCTTTTATGGTAGTAACAAGGAGATTTAAATTAGCATTTTTAGCCCTCCTGACCATCCACAATGTGGGTGGGAGGAAAAAGTGGGAAAATAGGGAAAAGGGAAAAAATGATGTTTTGGTCACAATGTGGGATGGAAAAAGTATGTAATTGCTTTAGCACTTTGTTGTTAAAATCAATCTACAGTTGATTTTTTCACTTTACTTTTATATAATGATCATTATTTTTATGTAGTTAGTGATAATTAATTAATACGAACATTTTGATATAATTTTTTTTTAATTTGGACATAATATTTTTCTTCACTAATTAAATATAACGTCATTAAATTTGTCCGTTGCGGATAAACTAATCAAAATACCTCATAATAAAAGAAAAAAAATTAAAACAAATAAATTAGAACAAAAAAAAATAAAAAACAAATTATATGCGGGCCCGACAGTGGGCCCCTCTTCCCTCCCTTGCATCCACCATTTGTTTGCTAGTGGTGGGTATTCCCACCCAATTTTCCCCCTTTCTCCATCTTTTCCACTTTTCCCACCCACATTGTGGGTTATTTTTCCACTTTCCCCCCTAAACCCACTTACATTGTGGAGAGTCTAAATGGACCCTATAAACTTGCAGCTAAAGTTAAAATTTTCAATGCCGAGTCGGACACCAACAGGCTTTCGAGTAGGGATGACAATGGGTCGGGTTTTGCAAAACCCAAACTCAAACCCATGGGTTTATCCGTGAAAAAAACCAGGGGTAAAACCCATTGGGTTTGAAAAACTCAAACCCAACCCAACCCGCTGGGTATCTGCGGGTTCATGGGTACCCACGAGTTTTTGTCATAAAAAAATTACAATAACAAGTTCCTATCAAATTTAAAGTCAAATATCCAATGCTGTCAAAACCGAGCCGAGCCGGCCGGCCGGACCGCCAAAGCCGCCACCCGGCCGCAAAACCGGCTCGGATCAGCTATTTAGCCGCTACGGTTTAATACGGCGGCCGGCGAGCGGCCGAAGCGGTTAACCGCTCGAGCCGCTCGAACCGGTCGCTCGGTTCGGCCGTTTAATTAACCCTAAAAAAAAAAAAATTGGAATTGGGCAGCCGCCAGCCAAACAAAACTGAAAACCCTACCTTTCCTTTTCTTTCTCCAGTTCTTCGACCTGAACAAAGGAAATAATAGAGGGAGAGCGGCGCCGTCCACCATCGCCAGCGCTTCCGTCCACCATCGCAAGCAGCTCGCCGCCGCAAGCAGCTCGCCGTCCCGTCGCCATCGTCGCCAGTCGCCCTCGCAAGCGCTTCCGTCCACCATCGCCAGCGCTTCCGTCCACCATCTCGCCGTCGCAAGCAGCTCGCCGTCCCGTCGCCAGTTGCCCTCGCAAGCGCTTCCGTCCACCATCTCGCCGTCGCAAGCAGCTCGCCGTCCCGTCGCCATCGTCGCCAGTCGCCCTCGCAAGCAATCGCCGTGAAGACTGCCCTGCTCGAGGTAAGTTGATTTACAAGCTTCCTATCAAAAACTGCCCTGCTCGAATGGATTGATTAATGCTTATGTGGCTCAACCAGTAAAAAGAGAAAGAGATATCAAAGCTGAAAGAGAGATTCGTCATGAATACATTTGTTGAATTTTAGATCTTTCGGTACTTATGTTCTAGAATGGTTTAAGAGAGTAATTTACTTGTGGTTTACCATGATTAAGAAGTGTCTACTATTACAGATGACTGTTTATTAGGTACCGGTTCTCAAACGGTTTTTAAACGGTCTAATGTCGGCTGGACCGCTAATGACCAAGCCGTTCACGTTACCGGGTCATACTCCGGCTCGGCTTTGACAGCATTGCAAATATCAATCTCTTAATACAAATTATCCATATTTAAAACACCATTCTAGAAAATTCAAGCAAATCACAAATTAACTATACAAATTGTTCAACACCAATCTAGAAAACTCAAGAAAATTGAAGCAAATCACAAATTATCAATAAATCACATGATTAATTGAAGCTTCTTCCTTTCAATTAAGTTTCTTCACTCTCCACTCGATAACATCAACTTCATTCTACACAATTAGAAAGAAAAAATTAAACATGTCTCCACAAAAATAAATAAAATTAGTTGTTTAGAATATTAAATATACTGAGAAAATTAATTATATGGGTGTGGGCGGGTACCCATGGGTCGGGTTTACCTCAACTCAAACCCAACCCAATCCGATGAATAATAAACGAGTTTAAACCTAAACCCGGTCCAAAACCTGTAAACACTGATTTTACCCGCGTTGACCGAATTGAATCGGGTGGATACGGGTGAATTTGAGTTTTGTTGCCATCTCTGAAAGCGATGCTCTTTGATTTCGCCGCGCTCCTCGCCGGAAGTAAAAAGTTAAAAGCAGCAAGTGTAAATGCAGAGCAAATAGTGAAAAAGTGAAGAAAGGTAAAACGAAACGAGTTAGCAATCAGCAAGCTACGCTGCTACTTTCCCACAGTTCCAGTTCCACCCACTGAACTAATTCCATTTATGGCTTCTTTTCCCTCCACATCTCTTTTTCCTTCACCTTCTACTTCTCCTTCCTCTTCCAGCTATTCTAGTACCATGTCCCTCAGCTACTCCCAATTGCATCCCACCGCTTGGAGCTGCCGCAACAATAACAGACAGAGCAACCCTCACCACCCACTTCGGATCTCCGTTTCTTCATCTCCTCCTCCTTCTTCATTCTCTTATCGGGAATTCCTCAATTTCGCTCTCACTGAAACGGAGCGCCGTACCCTTCTGCTCCCATCTCCTCTCCAGGTCTGCAACTCCCTACCTCTGTTATGTTAACTAGAAACTAAGAATCAGAAAGTTGCTTCAGTGTCCCTGTCGTTTTATTCGAAAAGACTGCATGGGTTTTTTTACACTAGACTTGATGCTGCTGCTAGAACCTAAACAAAGCTTTATATTTCGCCATTGCTCATTAATGTAAAAAATGATAATTCTGCTGACCAGGAAAAGTACAGCTCCCTCACTGCAATAGATGGGAGGACCGATCTTCAAATGCTCGCCTTTCAATCTCCTCCAAAGATAAGGCTACTGCGAAGTTTGAGCATCCAGAATGAATCTATGCAGGTAATTGGTGTTTGAAAAGATTGATTACCCAAGAAAGCACTGTTCTTTTTTATCTATCTTTTGCTATGGGGATGAAGTTAGGGTAAATAATAAGAACGCGGGTTGGCTGACTCTTCATTCTTGGTCTTTAGGTTAGTTAGTGCAATGGAATGTGGTCAATTCATAATTCATGCCGAATTCTTAGTCATACGAATGGTTCTGTGATACTAAGAACTTGCTGCTGTTTTTCATGCTGCCGTGTCCTCGTTTGGAAGTATAAGGATGCAAATCAAAGTTTCATCTAAGCTTGAGATAATTAATTAGCCTTAGTTCCTTTGTGATACCAACTTTGATTCTTGAAATGTGAGAGTCAGTTGCTCTCAGTCGTCTGTTATAAGCAATTCGAAGGGGATGATACATAGTTCAGTTGGGGGTAGAACTTATTAGGTTTCTCGAAATTAGACTAGAAATCTGACCAGAACAAGGTCTTGAAATGTGGAAGGAAACATGGATTTGTTATGCTGTCCTTGTTTTAAAGGGATGCTGTTATCAATGTATTCATTTTCTGCTGTTGCTAAGTTGATCGCTTCATTTGATTCCCCGCGATTAACCAAATGTTCATTTCCAGGTTTTGGACTTTGCTGGGTTTGCCAAACCAGAATATGATGTGCCCATATTCTGTGCCAACTTCTTCTCCACTGCTAACATCAACATTATTGTGCTGTAAGTTCTCACAATATCCATCTTCTTTGTTCTGTGGCAGCTATTTGATTCTGGACTTTCTGATCAATGTGATTGTTGCTTACTTGTAGAGATCTCAACCCTTTGCATAACATCAGCGATCGAAAAGACTACAAGGAGAAATACTATGAGAAGCTGATGGATTTAGGTCTTAGGTATGCCGAGGTGAGAACAATCTGAAGGGTACGTTTGAGTATTATGACGACGAGGATTTGTTTTTGTTTCATAATCAACCGACCCTTAAAGTTCAATTTGTATTGGCTCGACTGCACTGAACACAGATTTCATGCAGCTTTTACCATGGGGAGGCAAGCTGACCAGTGAGTCTTTGAAATTCTTCTCGCCGATTGTGATATGGACCAAGTTCCAGTCGGTTGATTGCATGTACGAAAATCTGTATTCTGCATTCACAGAGTACTACAAGGTGGGGGGGATTTTGCATACCTACATACATACATTCAAAAACATGTCTAGCAAGTTGGTCTCCAGGTTCCTAAATTGAACATATGTGTTTTTGCTTGCCGTTTAGGCATGGCTTCAGCTGATTGAGGAGGCTGCAGAAGAAACTGATGACGCTCTTGTTTTAAGCAATCGTGAAGCGCAACACCGGTATCTTACATGGAGAGCTGAGAAGGTGGTGCAACTTTAAACATTTCCTTTGCTCCTGTAATGAGTTCTTTCTTGATTTTGCTTTAAGTTCACTAGACTGAGTCAGAGATAAGCAGATAAAAGATTTCCGTTAATCTGTTTCGTTTTTGTCTCTGTTGTCTCGTGTCTGTGACTGCAAAGCAGGACCCAGGACATGGTGTACTGAAGAGGTTAGTGGGGGAAATGCGTGCCAAGGTACAAGCATCTGTTGATTCCTCTGTTGTTCAGCGGTTAATCAAGGTTATTGTAGTAAGTTGCTAACAGCAAGAGGTGTGTTTTAATGGCAGGACGTGATTAGGAACTTTCTATTCCATGGAATTGAAGAACTGGGAAGCAAAGGGTTCTTGGATTACTTTCCGGAGTACCGGTGCCAGGATGGGACTGTGAACCAGAACCGAAGCATGATTGGGAAATCGTTTGAAAGCCGCCCCTGGGATGCAAGTGGAGAATTCATAGCGAACAACACCGAAGACTAGACCATTCTATATTTACTTAATTTTGATTCATTTTAGTTAGAACTTTTACTCCTGTTCTTTCGTTCGTTATTCGTGATATGACAGACCGTGAACCCTTTCTGATGTAGTCGTCAATTACTCACATGATAATAATGAAGGTACTGAAGTGATAAATGGGAGTAGAAATGCATAAAAGGTGACAGTGAAAAGTACAGTGTGGATCACCCAATCTGTCATTGAACTCATAAGTTCACAGCATTGGGCACCCAATTCGGTTTCGAGACAACTAAAACACCAAACTTCATTGTACGAGTCATTATGCACTTTCTGTAATCTATTCTTGCCCTGTACTGTAAGTTTCTTCGGGTTGTTCTTGCTTAATGTGATAGTGTGGTGTCCAACGGTCTATGGTCCTAACTTGCAACTCAACCTGGCAGAGATGTGGTGTGGAAAGTCATGTTGCAACCTTATAAGCTCACAGGCTTTCGGTTCCTCGAAAAACAACGCCTTGATAGTGGCGCAACTTCTTCGATAACTCACAATGCAAACTTATGGCATTATAGGCTCGTGGTTATATGAAAAATACGATATTGTGGCTATGATGCGACCTTGCAGGTTAAGGGTTTTCCCATGATCATTGCGCAGCTTTGTTGGCTCGCGGTGAAACCTCGTGACATTGCGGCGTTTATAGCATTGTCAACTCATAGTGTAACTTGTAGCGTTAGCATCATCGTGAAAACCGGAGGAACCTTGCAAACCTATGAGGTTCGGCTGTGCAACATTGCACTTTGCAACCTTGCAAGTTCACGGAACAACATTTCATCCTTGTGGGTTCGACAGTACCATAAACCAAAATCAATAATGTGGGGGTATCAATTATGTGAATAATATGTTGTGATTGCAGAGCAATTGTGCATCCTTGCAGCTCTACGACTTAGCTAACTTGATTTTACTATCTTACAGCTCTGAAACCTTGTGGGGTTGTGAGTCGTGGAGTAAGGTCGTACAAAGGTGATGCCCTAACCTCGACAGTATGAAACTCTTCTTCTTCGAACCATCTTGTTCAACCAATAGTCATCACGATCTCTAACGACTTTTCATCTTTTCTTACCAAACGTTTTGTTATGGAAGATCAATTTTGATGATGCTGTTCAAGCCTCTGGTTGCTCGTCTGGTCTTGTGGTTCGTGGCTCGGGCGGTCATGTTCGGCTTGCCTCAGGTTTCCAGCATCCAGGTATTTCAGACTCGTACCTTGCAGAGCTCCTTGTAGCAAGGGATGCGACCTCACTTGCAGCTTCTAGAAGTTTGCCTCGTGTCATCATTGAGGGAGATGCTGTTGTGGTCATCCGTCAACTTAGCCTTGGTGCAGTGAAGGATTCCGTGGGTGGTCCAATTCTTAGAGATTGTAGGCTTATCCTTGGGTCTTTGTCTCTTTGTATAGAATTTAGGGCGTTTCCGCGGACTGCCAATTGGGCTGCCCATAGGGTGGCACGTAAAACCCTGTTGATGTCTCGACTAGAGTTAGCTTCTTTTGATTTTGTAGGTCAGTTTGTTAACGGTGTGGGGAGAGAGTTTGGGTAGTTTTTGTTCTAATTATCTTTCTGTTATTACTTGGGAAAAAATAAACTTCTTAGTACAAAGTAAATTGCTTTCTTAATAACTAATATTTTTTTGGTCAATTTTATTAAATCTTGCTTGGCTCCTCCAAAACAATTATCACTAAATGTTTTTCCACCGTCAGATTAATCCGAACCTCAACTAAATAACGTCACATTGGGACAGTTTCCTTGACGCATGATAAAGAAAATCCGACCTTGTGTAAAGTATACAGATTTCGACGCGATCAATGTACATTTTTAGTTTAGTGAAATAAAAATAAAATAGAGGGACTGAAAAGAAAAAAAAATCCAAAAATGTCTCATTAGAAACAAACACGTTTCTGATTCCTTTCAGAACGTCGTTTAAGGGGTCGTTTGGAAGTTGCGATTGTTAAATAGATGTATTGTTGAGAATGCATGTATAATATTATACATGTATTGTCGAATTTGATGCATTGTAGAATACAACGTTTGGTATGTGTGATTGTGTATGTCGCATCAACTAAAAGCTGAGACAAAACAATCTCAACTCAACTATCTCAACAATCACAACTAAAAGTTGAGATATAACAATCACTCAAAATGAGTGATAGTTTCTGTCACATCACAGAAACAATCCATGTATTGTTTCTGCTAAAAACACAAAAAAACGATGCATTGTAAATAATACATGCATAATGACAATGTCAACAAAACTATCGCAACTTCCAAACGACCCCTAAATCTCCAAACGCGACCTGTAATTTCTGCTTTTCGACAGCCATCTCTAAAGGGTAAAAAGGTAAAGAAAACGAGAAAAGTATTCTCTCTCTATTGAGAAACAATTTGTCAATTACACACACAGCGCCCTCTCTTCTTTTTCTAATTTTCTAATTTCCCGTATTTTCCTCCTTTCCTCTGCCAATCCACGATTAATCCGAAATCGCCACCCCCTCGTCTTCTTCCCCCCCCCCGCCTCCCCTTCCAGCCGGAAAACATTGTCAACGTCATCCCACCGGCATACCTATACCCAGCCCACACCACCTTCGCCGCCGATTCTCCATCCCGATCCCCGACATCGAAACTCGCGGCGAAGTTTTTTTTAAACGAAGCCGAAAAACCGAGACTCAGACCAACCGAAAAAACGCGACGTCGTTTCGCCATCCTTTCCCAAATTCCTTCCTCGCCTGCCGGCCGATTGCCTCACCGGCGATTCAAAGGTGTGCGCAATCATCAAACTGTCCCGCTCTCTCGTTTTCCTTGGGAGTCATTTGACCTAATTAGGACGCCTCCGTCCACTTTCGTCGTCCGAGGAACGTCAGCCTCGCGTTCAATCATCCGTTTGCATTTCCGCGTCCGGATTTTTGCATTTTTCTGTCGATTGTCGTCAATTTAGGGTTTCCGATTCCGAATTTGGGGTCGTTGTGCGACATTAGGGTTTCGGGATTGGGTTTTGGGAGTCCTCAGGTGTTTGTTTCATTTGGAATTGCTTGTTAGCTAGTGGATCTGCAGCTTGCTGTGTTTGATGTGATTTTATCCTTTATGTGATACGGTAGCGAGCCTTTTGTCCCCTGGGATCGATGCAATTTACGTGGCGATTGAATTTTGCGCCAAATTCGGTCGTCAGTGTGAAGTACAGTAGTTCTCATGATTGCTCCAGTTCTCACTTCGTTTCCACTTCTCGAGCACTTGTTCTGTGATTTACTAGTCTGTTGCTGTTGATTCTGATCTCAAGAAGTCAATGTCCATCCTAACGTTTGTCTTTCGTATCCAATCCTACGAGATGTTTTCAAGCTTTTCTGCATTTTTGTGCCGGCTGACCCACAGAGTATTTACTCTCTTTCTCTTGCCCTCTTATGTGAAGCTATTGCAAACGCTTATGTTCTACGTACCTTCTGAATTGATGGACTAAGAAGCAAACGTAGTTCATCTTGCTCTCCTGTTCATTGCCTTCTATCTGAAGCCACTTATTCTTTTATTTGATGATCAGGTTTTGGCTCTTCAAGATAGTTTAATTTACGTGTGGAGTAATTATCATATAGGATCCATGGTCCACAATGGCCTTCTTTAGGAACTATTCTGCTGAAACAATCTCAAACAGAGCTGAAGAAAAGGGTCAGAATCCTGGTAGAATGGTTGGAAGCGAGGATGTTGATGGGACTTCCAGTGAAAGAGAATTCGATATGAACATCGATCCACGGTATGAAAGTGAGACTGAACTAGGGGAGAGTAGGGTGCCGGATGATGGAGCTCCTGACCATGAAGCTGGTGCAAGTAATTCACATTTTCAGCCTTCTTCTGGAAAGGGAAATGTGTCTGGGAAATGGGGTTCAAGTTTTTGGAAAGATTGCCGACCTATGAGTGCTCAGGGGGTATCTGATTCGGGGCAGGACTCAAAATCAGACTTCAAGCACGTCGAGGGTTCAGACGATAATGTATCAGATGGCGAGGATGACAGGTTAGAATCAGAGTATGATGAAGAGGCAAAAGAATCACATAGAGATTTGAAGGGACATTATGATGTTCCTGCTGATGAGATGTTGTCGGATGAATATTACGAGCAGGATGGGGAAGATCCAACTGATTTGACTCACTTTAAGGGTTTTAGCAATTCAGCTGGTCTGAATTCTAGGCAACCGTCTAAGCCTGCGCCTGTCAATAACAATTCGTCCAGGAGTTCGAGAGCTATGCGGAATAATAGAGATGATGACAATGATGAGGGTGATGCTGATTATGAGGAAGAGGACGATGGTAACTGCTTACATTCTCTTGTAATCTTACTGGGCTTGTCATACAAAATTGTGCTTCAGTATAACTCTGTTTGTGGAAAAGCTGATGCGCTGGGAGCTTGGACTAAACCTATGTTATTTATTTATTTATTTATTGCAGAAGACGACCCAGAGGATGTTGACTTTGACCCAAACTATGGTGGCACTAGTGTTCGTCCAGGGAAAAAGGTCAGCATCACTTTCAATTTCATAGCTTACATTTTGATTCCTATTTCTCGTCTGCCACTTCTTAGTTCTTATGGGACCTATGCTATATGGCAGTTGTTATGATAATCAACCTGTGATTGAACCAATTACCATGCATGAAATATTAACGACCCTGTATGTTGATGCGGAAATGAGTTTATTCAGTTGCAGTATGCACTAGGCTTAGAAGTTGGCAAAGTGAATTATATGAACCCCAGGTTTATGGGGAGTTGCTTTGATTTGCATTTTGAAGATATGGATCGCACATTTGAACCATGTGGAATTTTCTTCTGTTATGTGCCTTAATATGTAAATGTCCTTTCCTTCAGAGCAATAGTTTTTTTTGAAGCAATTGAGCAATCAATTCTATGTTGTCTTTTCCTTTTGATATATCAAATTTTCGTTCTTTGTTTATATTTTTCATTTTGGATGATCAGTTTGCGCTATGTAATTGCAGTTTTGCAATTACTGTCTAGGAACTTATCTATTTGGATATATTGGGTGAAGATAAAATCAACTTTAGTGATGCTTCATTGCCATTAATTGTAAACCTGTTTCCATGTTTAGTACCTAAACATTGGTGGTTGGGTTATAATTGCTTGATATTTCTATTCCTTGCATGTGCATTGGTGGGTTGGAATATAAGTGCTGGATTTTAAAAGATTTTATGATGTGAGAAACTTGGAAATCAACCTGATCCCAGTCCGAGAAGTTTACGCGGATTGGGGTTCTATTTCTAAGATAAGACATATATATGATCATCAGTTTGAATTCCTCGACTATTGTCGCTCAGTGGGGTTTGCTATTTTTCTTACTTATTGGCGTGCATGCTCTTCTTTTTTTGATTCAAGATCTGTCATCTTTCTTTAATGAAACTTTGTGTTTAATTGCTTGTTGCTCCGTGCTGGAAAGCTTGCATATTGCATATCCTATTGTTTTGTTGATTCTTGAAGTTTTTCTTCTGTGGAACATAATGATAAATTATTCTCTGATGATCCTAGGATAAAGACTGGGGTGCTGACTCGGATGATGCTGATGACGATTTGGATGTCTCAGATGATGATGACGATGATGATTTTTATAAGACAAAAAGGCCTAAGGGAAGACAACGGGGTAATGGCGGACGTTCTTCAAAATCTGCAAGAGAGCGCAGGCCCACACACACTCAAGCACGGCCTAGAAGAGGCAAATCATCATATGAAGAGGATGAGTTCTCTGCTGAGGATTCTGAGAGTGAGAGTGATGAAGACTTTAAGAGTCTGACTAGAAGAGCAAATATTCGGAAGTCTAATGCTCGCTCCACTATGTTGGCACATACTAGTGGACGAAACAATGAAGTGCGTAGTTCTGGTAGGTCAGTCCGGAAGGTGTCATACGTTGAAAGTGATGAAAGTGAAGAAATTGATGAGACAAAGAAGAACAAATCTCAAAAGGTTGGCTTCCTGTGTAGATTATAGAACTTTGTAGAATGGTATCTGTCATTGTCTAATATTTCCAAGATGGATAAGCTTGTTTTCATATACTTGGTGTCCTTGAAGTATTATTTTTATTCTTGGTGCTATTGCCAATAAGTGAACTTTTATGCTGTCTTTTGGAGGCATCTTGAACTGGAATGTATTGCATTTTCTTGTGGATTCTTATCTTATTCTTTCTTTATGTGTTAAATTCTAGGAGGAAATTGAGGAAGAAGATGGAGATTCCATAGAAAAGGTGTTGTGGCATCAGCCAAAGGGAATGGCTGAAGATGCCCTTAGGAAGAATAAATCAGCAGAACCTGTTCTTGCAACTCACCTTTTCACTTCCGAGCCAGATTGGAATGAAGTGGAGTTCTTGATAAAGTGGAAAGGACAGTCACATTTGCATTGTCAGTGGAAATCTTTCTTTGAACTACAAAATGTATGAGTTGTTATTTTTTGGTGTTCATATCTAGCCATCATTGGTAATATTTACGACCAAGTCTAACAGTTCCTTTGAGTCTGTTCCTGCTGTTTGAATGATATTGGCTTTCCAGCTCAGCGGTTTTAAGAAGGTGCTGAACTATACCAAAAAAGTAGTAGAAGATATCAGGTATCGGAGGATGCTTTCGCGTGAAGAGGTAATCTTATTGCATGTTTGTTTGAAAACTCTCATCTCTGATGTAAGAATTGCTGAAATGTCTAGAAGGGAGATACACCTTCTAAAAACATTGGAGACTTACGGTTGGGTGAAGTATAATTCTATCAAGTAGTCGATAGATTCTCACGTGGTCGTATGACTTATAATGATGGTTGGAATCTCCTCTTCTGAGTTTTTATCTGTCCTTCTTGTTTTTGTTATTATGAAAATATTCATGTTGTTGAGGGCTCTCGTGCAACAGATTTGAGCTGAGCGTCTCGTAGCACTACCATGGCACCAATTCTCGTTATTTTCTGAGCTCCCCCTCATGCCGTGCGAGTGTTTGTTTCTCGATGTTATCGTTATTCTAAAGCTCAGAGCAATGGCTGTATAGATGACTATCAACTTGTGGCTTCCTAGTTTCTTGTCTTGGTTGTACTTTGGGCAAGGGCCTTTGTGAATAGTTTTGATGGCTGGATAGCTTCAGTTTTGTTGCTTTTTCAATTTACTTGTGGCTCTGATGATTGGTTCACCAGTTTCTTACCGATGCTTTTTCTTTCTGTTTTTGATTTTTGGTGTATTCAGATTGAGGTCAACGATGTGAGCAGGGAAATGGATTTGGATCTTATAAAACAAAATAGCCAGGTTTTACTTTTTTCCTGGAATCTTCAACCATTTCTTTGTTGTTGCATCGCATCTGTTGATCTCAATTCTATCACAATTATCTTTTCATGTCAGGTGGAAAGAGTTGTTTCTGACCGAATAAGCAAAGATAGCTCTGGTAATATTATACCGGAGTATCTAGTCAAGTGGCAAGGACTCTCTTATGCTGAGGCCACCTGGTAACTTATGTTAGATTCCATGTAGCTTGCATTTCTGGCAATTTTATTTCTTTCTCCTTCACGTTTCTTTTGGTTTATTACCCTTGCAAATTATATGTTGTGCAAATAGTTTTGTGCGATGGTATACAATTTTTTTGCTACTATTGTCATAATAATCTATTGTTTGATGCATTGGTATTGGTTCTTACTTGATTGCTGAAATCCTTGCATTGTAGGGAAAAGGATGTCGACATTGCATTTGCTCAAGACGCGATAGATGAATATAAGGTACTATGCCAGTCACTCACGAGTGATGCTTGTTCTGGAATAGCTTGGCCATCGCTTCCCTTTTACTTCCCTGAAGCAGTTAGGTCCATTACTTCTATTTTGCCGCGCAGGCACGTGAGGCGGCAATTGCAGCTGTACAAGGGAAAATGGTGGATTTTCAGCGGAGGAAAGGCAAAGGTGTGCAATTGCATTTACAGAGCCATTCCTCATACCTTCGCCCTAAGCTTGCGTAACTATTAATTGATGCTCGAGCCTAGTTAATGATTCTTCTGTAGTTTTTAAAATTGTAAGTGGTGATAATTGATGCTCTTATCCTCTGATTATAATTATTGATTTATTGTTATGTGTAGCAAGCTTGAGAAAGCTTGATGAGCAGCCTGAATGGTTGAGAGGAGGAAAGCTTCGTGATTATCAGCTGGAGGGCTTGAATTTTCTTGTGAACAGGTATTATTTTACATTGATGGATTAAGTGGAATATGAATTTGGGTTTTCACCTCAACACATTTATAATCTTCTCCATTATACTTGAACAGCTGGAGAAATGATACGAATGTCATTCTAGCTGATGAGATGGGTCTTGGGAAAACGGTGCAGTCAGTTTCAATGCTTGGGTTTCTTCAGGTATGCCTTTCAGTTGACCTTCTGAATTTGATCTGCATATTTCTTTAACTTGTGTAAACATAACTCTTTTTGTCCTGCAGTATGCTCAGCAGATCCCTGGCCCATTTCTTGTTATTGTGCCTTTGTCCACACTATCTAACTGGGCGAAAGAATTTAGAAAGTGGCTTCCAGATATGAACATAATAGTATACGTTGGTACGCGTGCCAGCCGAGAGGTAAGGTTTTGCTTGTTTTTAATGCAGCAAATTCTGTTTTGTTTCAACCGGGTGGCTATTACAATTTCATTGTTTCAGTAATTGCTCTGAATTAATATTTCTGGAAGAAGTTTCAGCTTCATACTTCATACTTCCGGTCGCCTGGCTATTATAGGATTTGTTGTTCTTGGTAAACATATGACGTGTGGAAACCTAGATCCATGTTCTTGCTGCGGATAAGATGTCTGGATACGTAGGTCCCTGGATAAAGTAATCAGTTCCCCTAATTGACACTTGACAGTCTGACAATAGATTGACATTGTTCCTTCGACCGCATGTTAGAACAACAACAAGCTGTTTAATATAAACTGGGATATCTAAATACTACAGCTTCAGGGATTTTGGGGATTCATGATTGTAGTTGTGTCTCTCAATTCTGTATTTTCTCTTCTAGTTTGGTGTAGTTTATCTCTTCCTGGTCAAGGTGCTATTTATGATTTGTTCTTGCAAATGCTTGGACTGACACAGGTTTGCCAACAATATGAGTTCCACAACGAGAAGAAAGTTGGTAGGCCAGCAAAGTTTAATGCACTGCTGACCACATATGAAGTTGTTCTGAAAGACAAAGCAGTGCTGTCAAAGATCAAATGGAACTATATGATGGTTGATGAAGCTCACAGGTTAAAGAATAGTGAGGCGCAGCTGTACACGACTCTCTCTGTAAGACCAATATCCAAATAGTTATCTTTATTGTTCAATAGTGTGTTGCCCATTCATTTTGTATGTATTTGCCATAATGAACTATTTTCCCCCTCAGGAATTCAGTACCAAAAACAAGTTGCTGATCACTGGCACTCCACTGCAAAACAGTGTGGAAGAACTATGGTATTGACATGATAGAACAAATGCTTTTGTTTTCAGCTTTCAGTCGAAGCGTGTCTGTTAAATGTATTAGTTAACTCCAACATGAATCCTGAAAAATGATCTTATTGATTATGAACTGTGTTGCTCGTTTATGGGGGTATTTCTCTTTCTTTGCTTTTCTTTTCTTTACATGTCAAAGGAAAGTATAACTATTTGTTTTTCTGGTTTCCATAATACGGTTCTTCGTTTTGAAATTTGAGCGTGAATGATAGCATGCGTAATTTACTAAATAATCCTTTATTGTCGTCTGCTGTGTCATATCACAACAAAATAGTTGAAATTGTTTGGTATATACACTTCATGACTGTTGATTGAATTAAAGATATAATTTGTTGGCACGTAATGTACTGAAGGACTTCACTGCTTGGTTCTGGTTGACATGTTCTTCTTTCCTTGTAATCTGATGTGTCATTCCTCTATTATACCAAAATAATTATATGTTTCATTTCTAAAAAGAATATTGTTTTGATGTCCGAATATACCAGGGCTTTGCTGCATTTCCTTGATCCAGATAAATTCAAGAACAAAGATGATTTTGTCCAGAACTACAAGAATCTTAGTTCATTCAATGAAAATGAGGTATGAATAAATGCATGGAAATGTCGTCTCATTTGCCACTGCTCTGAAGGCAAGGTTCCATTGGCTCCATTTATTTGGGCTAATTTGTCATTTTTGTAGCTTGCTAATCTGCATATGGAATTGAGGCCCCATATCCTCAGAAGAGTCATTAAAGACGTGGAGAAATCTTTGCCTCCAAAAATTGAGCGTATTTTGAGGGTGGAAATGTCCCCTCTACAGAAACAGTGAGTACTGCTGTCTTGATACAGTTGCATAATCATGCTTCCAGCTTAGTTTGTGAACCCTTTTTCTTTATGTTGCTTAGGTACTATAAATGGATCTTGGAACGCAACTTCCATGACTTAAACAAAGGAGTTCGTGGAAATCAGGTTCCTACTCGTCGTGTGTCAGCTATTTTTAGAGTTACCCTGTGCTGCCCCTTCTTGGTGGTGGCATGTTTTTGTGTAATGCTTGCATAGACAGTATATTTCCATTTAAAGATGTAATTATTTCATGATATTAAAATTGCTTTTGATGGTTAGTAATAGTAAGCCTTGAATTTCTCAGGGCGAAACCTTAGGCATGTCAGTCATGCTATCCTCTAGTAATTTCTGTCCGAAAATTGCCATTTATTACTCAATTTCTGTTCTTCATATTTTCAGGTGTCACTTCTTAACATTGTGGTGGAGTTGAAGAAATGTTGTAATCATCCCTTTCTCTTTGAAAGTGCTGACCATGGTTATGGGGGTGATACCTTTGATGATGGAAGCAAATTGGAGAGAATTATCTTGAGCAGTGGAAAGCTAGTAATACTTGACAAATTGCTTGTCCGATTGCACGAGACAAAACATCGTGTTCTGATTTTTTCACAGGTTCGTTTCTATTGTGTTAGTATGTTTTGAGCTTATATGTACTCGGACCTATACATTTCTATTCTGCCTCTTCTTTTTGCATTCCTCTTGTGACTTGGGTGCTGTCTGTGTCCTACCCTCTGTCTGTTTTTTGATTCCTATCGTCAAAGCTGAAGCGGTGTGGCGTACTAAAATGCTGCATTTGTATATTGTTTGATTATGCTTATCAATTAGAGATTTATTGTTTGATCTTAACTTGTTAATGAGCTGAGCCTTGACTGAGCTGCTGCAGATGGTCAGAATGCTGGACATACTTGCCGAGTATATGTCACACAGAGGGTTTCAATTTCAGAGGCTTGATGGGAGTACCAAGGCCGAGTTGCGTCATCAGGCAATGGAGCATTTTAATGCACCTGGAAGTGATGATTTCTGCTTTCTTCTATCAACTAGGGCGGGTGGTCTTGGTATAAACCTTGCAACGGCTGACACAGTTATAATATTTGATTCAGATTGGAATCCACAAAACGACTTACAGGTCTAGATTTGGATTGCATCTCAAATTCTTATTTCTCCTCCTTTCATAGGTTGTGCCATTAGCCTTCTTTTACTGAATGTTTCAAGCGTAACTTGCTACGTTGTCATTTACAGGCTATGAGTAGAGCTCACAGAATTGGACAACAAGAAGTTGTTAACATCTATAGATTTGTGACAAGCAAAAGTGTTGAGGAGGATATCCTCGAGCGAGCTAAAAAGAAAATGGTAGTGTGCTTATATTATGTTATACTCCATTATCCTTCACGATTTCCTTTCTCGTTCTTGGCTTATTCCATCTATGCATGTGCATAAGTAGTGTACATGTGTATGGGTTACCATCTTACAAGGTTCATGACATCTTTATAGGTTCTTGACCATTTGGTTATCCAAAAGCTGAATGCTGAGGGGAGATTAGAAAAGAAAGAAGCAAAGAAGGGAAGTTATTTTGACAAAGTAAGGATATGTTGGAACTTGGAACAGACTTGTACACTTGGCGGCTGTCTATCAACATTATTAAGTTCTTATTCCCACATCTGCAGAATGAACTGTCTGCAATTTTGCGGTTTGGGGCTGAGGAACTCTTTAAAGAAGAAAGAAGTGATGAAGAAAACAAGAAAAGGCTCTTAAGCATGGATATTGATGAAATCCTGGAAAGAGCGGAGAAGGTTGAAGAGAAGGAAGGTGAACAAGAGGAAGGGCATGAACTGTTGAGTGCATTTAAGGCAAGACCCTTTATACAGAAGATATTCATGTTTGATTTCTTCTGCATCTAATGCTTAGTTTTTTTTGCTTTGCTGCCTTGTTAACTTGATGTACAACATATTTATGCTTTCAGATTAACCATGCAATAAATTTTCTGCTGATAATCTCCAGGTTGCAAATTTTGGTTCTGCGGAAGATGATACAAGTTTCTGGAGTAGGTGGATAAAACCAGATGCTGTAGCTGATGCTGAAGTATGATCTCTCACATATTTGCGTTTTATACATGCATCTGATTTTTCTGTTGCCGACTCTTACACATATATTATCAATGACAGAGACAATTTAGAGTGTCCATTTAAGTGTTAAGACTCTAAGCATGTATACAATGACAATCTAAAACTTTAAAATAGTTGGCATGCTCACACTTAAGTCATTTTAAATCACCTCGAGGATATTGTGCTTCTCAATGGTCACTTACTATAGGGGCACTGTTTGACTGAAAAAGATGAAATAAATATATTATATTATAACACTGAATAGAATGAGCTAAGAAAATGATGCCTATGGTCAAGATTCTGACTATACAGACCTATCTTGTGATGCCTTTCAGAAGCCTATTATTGAACATTTCTGAAAGGGAAATGTGATTCGGTGCATTCGGTCAAAGGAATCTAGTTGGTCAGTGAATAACAAAATGTTTAGTACAATGTATTATTTATTTATTTATTTATTTCAACTAAACATGCTTTATGAGTTTCAACTCATATTAGATTGTTTCCCTGCTAGGATTGGGGCCCTGTCCATGTACATGTGTTCCTAGATACAGTTGTCACCTGCAGAAGCAGATTTCTCATTTGTCTTAGGATTGTGTTTGTCTTCATTCCCAGTTTCTGCATGTTGCTTTTCACATCCATTTGCTTTATGATTACCAATTTTTGGAATTGGAAATTTTATCCTGAACTAGAGTTAGTTGACTCATTACGTTCCCTGGTTTCCAGAATGCTTTAGCTCCGCGTGCTGCAAGAAATACGAAGAGTTATGCTGAGACTGACCCAGCCGAGAGAAGCAGCAAACGGAAAAAGAAAGCTTCTGAGCCACCAGAACCGCAGGAAAGAGCACAGAAGCGTAGAAAAGCAGCAGATCATTCTGCCCCATTGGTGTCAATGATTGATGGAGCTTCTGCTCAAGTCAGAGATTGGTCGTATGGGAATCTGTCTAAGAGGGATGCCTTACGCTTTTCTCGCGCGGTATGCTCGTAGTTGTCTTTAGAGACATCTTGCTTTATGCCAGTATCTGATTCTGAATCCTTGTGCTGCACAAGGGGCGGTAACAGCTGAATTTGTTGCTTTTTACTTAGTAAAGTCAAAAGCGTTAAATTAGATGCATGGTTTTTTGTGGCAGTTCAAATAGGTTCCAGAAAATGAATTTTAGGGTTCAATGGAGGATGTGCTAGTCTCCTAGGGTCAGTCATAAGAGCTATTGTTAAAGTGCTGTGGTATTCGTTTATTGTAGGAAATATACATTGGTTGAACTCAGCTGAGAATTATAAGATCCCTTTTGTTTGACAATGACTGAGCTGGCTTATATAAACCCTTGGAATTTCTGCTACTAATAACTTGGCGGGTTTATGGCTTTTCTGGACATCTATCTGAATATTGCCAAGCACTTCTCTGGAGCATTGTCAAGTATATCTAGCATTCATTAAAATGCTGTATAGTTTGTTAATGATGTTGCCTTATCTTTCTGTTTATTTTTTTATGCAGTATTTTCAAACTGATTATTTTTCTGTTAAATATTCCGGGACAGGTAATGAAATTTGGGAATCTTAGCCAACTTGATTTGATAGCTGCTGAAGTTGGCGGAGCCTTTGCAGCAGCTCCACAAGATGCACAGATTGAGCTTTTCGATGCCTTGGTAGATGGTTGCAAAGAGGCTAGTGAAGTAGAAAGTATGGACCCAAAGGTTGGTTACTTTGAAGGTGCCTCATTAATTTTTTCTTGTCTTCATTTATTGCCACAGCTCATCCCACCTTCTGTTTTTATTGAATCTTTTTTAAGGTTGGGGCTAACACTGTCAATGCATTCTCGTGTAGGGGCCATTGTTAGATTTTTTTGGTGTTTCGGTGAAGGCCAACGATTTGCTCACTCGTGTTCAAGAACTGCAGCTACTGGAAAAACGAATAAACCGTTATGAGAATCCTGTTGCACAATTCCGTGTGTTGTCAGATCTCAAACCTTCAAACTGGTCCAAGGGCTGTGGCTGGAATCAGAGTATGTGTTTCATTCAATTTTCAGTCACCGTCTTATGAAGTTGTTGGCAATTGTTCGTATGTGGAGTGATCTGTGTGCCTGTTTCCTCAGTTGACGATGCAAGATTGCTTCTGGGCATATATCACCATGGGTTTGGTAACTGGGAGAAGATAAGATTAGATGAAAGGCTTTGCCTCTCCAAGAAGATCGCCCCAGCAGAACTCCAACACCATGAGACATTTCTTCCTCGTGCCCCTAATTTGAGGGACCGGGCTAATGCTCTCTTAGAGATGGTGAGTCTGAAATCTGTTAGATGTGCAAAATGAATGTGGTTACTGGACGAGGGACTGCCTTGCTACATATCTTCCCTCCTTAGTGTTAGTTTTCACTGTTGCTTCTTCACCTTGTAATGTATTGAACTGTGTGCATAACCTTTGCCCTTATCGCACTGAGCAGTTCGTGACTCCCTGACTCTTCGGGTGCTCATGGGTTGGAGTGTGTTATGTTCCTGCATAATTTTATGGGTTAAGACTGAAACTGGTGTCAATATTTTTGCTAAACTATAGAATATGTTTTATCTAGTTATGTTTCTCATGTCGTATCTAAAATTTTGTAGTCTATGCTTTCTTTCTGTATCAGGAACTTGCAGCTGCCGGGGGTAAGAATGCCAAGGTTAAAGCAGGACGGAAGGCTTCTAAGAAGGAAACTGGGCCTCTCGTAAATTCTTCAGCACTTCGAATGAAGGACAAGAAGGTGAAACCTAATTTCGGGACAGTTAATAATACCCATAGCAGCAGGAATAGGCAAAATCAGAAACCACAACAGAGAGTTGAGCCGCTAGTGAAAGAGGAAGGTGAGATGTCAGATAATGAGGAACTTAGCGTGCAATTTAAGCAAATGAAATGGACTGAGTGGTGCCATGATGTCATGGTTGATGAGATAAAAACGTTAAAGCGACTCCACAGACTGCAGACTACCAGTGCGGACCTCCCAAAGGAAAAGGTGTGCTGTGGAATTGATTGTGGTAATTCTGTTTCATGTGAATGTTACATCTCACTCGTTACATTCGACTTGAACCATTTTATCCAGGTACTCTCAAAGATCCGGAACTATTTGCTGATAATTGGAAGAAGAATCGACCAAATAATATCAGAATACGAAGACCTTTATAAGCCAGATAGTACGTTTTTCTTTTGCTTAAATTAGTTGCTTATTAACCTTTGTTACCTCAGCTTCAGTTATTAGTCATCTATTTAATTCTGGAAATGAATGTTCTTTTCAGGATTAGCAATGAGGCTGTGGAAATATGTTTCAACCTATTCAAATCTATCCGGAGAGAGACTCGAACAGACATACTCGAAACTGAAAAAGGAGCTGGATGAAGAGGCAGGGGTGGGACCCTCGTATATGAATGGAGATGGAGATTCGTCAAATTATTTCCCTCAATTTTCAGGTCATGCTGATAGGCAGAGAGGGCAGAAATCTGGTTATCAATTGTCCGATCCTACTCCAAAAGGTCTCGACACTGCGAAATTCGAAGCATGGAAAAGACGGAGAAGAGCTGAAGCTGATATACCTTTACAAACACAGCATACCCTCCCCCAAGCTCAACCACGGTTGATGAATACTAATGGCAACCGTGTAGTTGACCCTAATTCATTGGGGATCCTTGGTGCAGCACCATCTGATAATAGGCAGCTCAGTAATGGGAGGCCTTACAGAATGCGTCAGGCTGGTTTTCCTCCAAGATGAAAAGAACTTCCCGTCAGGGTACAAACTAAACCCAAGTGCTTGACGGAATGAGGAGATTCAAGTGAAAGACCAATCATGCCCCCATGGGCATTCCTCTTTGGTCACATTATTACAAGCTCAGCCACTGGGGGACACTGCATCAGCCGTTTGGGGCACTGGCAGTGCTATTCTTTTTCACTCTATTAAATAAACCTTTGGAGCTCACTGCTCGTGGTTCTTTTGTTGCTGATACCGAAGATATCCGCGAGATGGGGAACTGGCATAAACTGTGAAAGGTGGCTGGTTGGATGGGGGAAGAAATCTGATAGTCGGTTTGACGTATAAGCAGGAGGAAACAGTTTTGCTTGCGCGACAGTTCTAGTTCTTGGTAGAGAATCTGTGATGGAGGATTGATTTGTTTTTACATACATAGTAAAGAGTTTAGAAAAAGAGATTAGTAACTCCTCACTTTGATCTGGAACTCAGAGAAGTGAGTAGCCTGAGAACAGTTTACATGTATGATGATTTAATGGGAGAGAAGTTGTACATTTTATCAATTTTGTGCCATTTTGAAGAGTAGTAGCTCATTTTTATCTACCACCTGGATGAATGGCTGAATGAATCCCCGTCCTCCCCCTCTCTCTTTCTCTAATTATATCCCTAGCCTTTTTGGTATCTGATGTTGTCATGTTGTGTTATGATTTATGAATGGAATCTGATGCACTGAGTTACTGACAATTGTACATCTTCTGTGAAGTCCATGCAGTGGTGAATTGCTTCTAGGCCAAGGATAAGGCTGCCAACTCTGTGATGCAGCTGACCTGGTGCTGCTGTGCTGCTTCCGGCTTGTGTTCCGTAAGCAGAGCCTGGTCGAGCACACATCGATCGGTTACTAAAGAGGTACCCCTTCCCTTTCCATATCCATATACACTTTAGTTGCATTGGTTGCTTCAAGTTATTTAACAATCTGGTCGTTAACTTCGGGTCGAGTCTTCCTTGTGAATGAGGAATGAATGAGAGTAGAAGTCTGTCAAGACAAATATAAAAACGAGACCTGCCAAATTCAGGAATAGTATTATGGTGTTACCTGCTAGAAGAGGAGTGTGTTGTTTTGCTACCAAGCTTACTCGTATTAAGCATTGTTTGTTTGGTGTTTTGTGCTTTAAGTTGTGTGTGGTTAGAATGTGTACAAGAAGGCATGCAATGCAATGCACTGCAGTTTTAGCCAACTTGATATTTTAT
Organism: Linum tenue; assembly: GCA_946122785.1. Taxonomy (NCBI): domain Eukaryota; kingdom Viridiplantae; phylum Streptophyta; class Magnoliopsida; order Malpighiales; family Linaceae; genus Linum; species Linum tenue. Next base: position 50,707,363 of record CAMGYJ010000009.1, read on the forward strand.
TACGGGAAGAATATTAGGAAGTGGGAGGGAAAAAGGGAAAGAAACAAAAAGGTGGGCCTGGGAATCAGTGGAGAGAGTGGGAGGAAGAGAATAGGTTAGAACTTGGAAGCCTCAGAGTATGGATAACTAGCTTGGGGAGACAAAGAGGCCATATATGCCCCTATTGCTAAACAACAAAAAAGGGGAGGAGGAATCAGCAACTATCAGAAAAAACAGATGTTGGCTGGCTGCTAGTGTTGCTGTGTCTATGTGTGGTGTTAGTTCCCGCGATGGAGGGTGTGGCTGATACACACCGTTATCACGTTATCTTCCCCAGTTGCTTTCTCTACCTCATGTTGATCGATCTTTGTTCCACGATTCCCTCTCTCCTTTTGTTTTCACATTGGGTAGATTAGGGTTTTACATCCTGATTATTGTTGGTAGTTTACCTTTGTAATTAGTCAATTATGTTGTGCTAATTTACTAATTTACACGGTTGCTTTTTCGCGATTCTGTTTCTCTGCATCTTCTTTGGTTTTGTTTCCCCTTATTAGGAAATGAGCTAATGAGGCCATTTAGACCCCATTCAACTTATTTGAACGTACCACCACCACCACCATCATGTTGGGGGCATGTGATTGGGTTTGAACTAACACCAGTGTGATTTATGTGTCACAAACACCACCTTTTTGTGGACAACTTTCATGTCGATAACGTCTACTAGGATTTGTGACAGGCCCGGCAAGTCGATGTTGGAGTAACAACTATGTACGTAGTTCACCAATTGGAAGGTGCTCCAACCTTTGACGCCTTATCTGATAATTCATAATAGTGTGAAGTATGTGCCTACGATACACTCTTGATTTCACGATGCATTCACCTCAGGTGGTAAACGGTTAAAAATTCGGAAGAGCAGAAAAGACCAGAAATAGGTTGCATGTCGTACTATTGTATTGTGTATATTATGGTGGATTGATGGTAGCCGCAGGAGACCAATCGCGGGTAAATTCTTATCCCAAGTGAGAGATCTTGCGAAGGGAGAGTAGGCCCCACTTTGTTGGATTAGTGTAGTCGAGGCTTGTGGTTCTTTCTTCCCTTTCCTTTTTACATATAGAAATCCCCAACTTCCCTCTCCTCCGTTCTCTACCGTTTGGCCTTGTTTTAAATATAACCACTCTTTGTCTTGTGTATTGCTTGCCCCTCGCCAAAACACGCACATCGGTCGCCGGAGAATTCCCGGGCGATAGGTACGCCGCCGTTCTTCCCACTCTTCTGCTATTTGCATGTATTCTTAATGTTGTGCATGTCACTTGCTGTGTTGGCTGTGTGCTATTTGCATGTATTCCCGGGCGATCGTAAAACGTTTTTTTTTTTCTGTTACGGAACCATACACGTATTGTTGATCCTTTTGTTTGGCTAAAAGCCGATCGTCTATTTTCCTCCATGGTACAAACGACTGAGAGAAAAAGAGCTTATTACAAATTTGGACACAAGAGGAGGCTTTTGATTTCTTCATTTTCTAATTTCCATAATACCAACAGCTTCCTAAAAATAATCTAGCAATGTCAGGAACCAAGTGTTACACATTTTAAATGGAAATTGCAAAAATAAAAATAAAAATCTAAGAGCCACAACTTAATACATAAATCCGACAGTGAAAAGGATCAACTTTGGGTTAGCTTGCACTTTGGGTTTGAACTACTTTTCTAAAATTTGGAGAAATTTTTTGAAGTTTCTTAACATGAAAAAAGACAACATCAAAAGTTATTTAATTCGAATGAGAGATTAGTTTCCCGGGAGAAGAAATATATGGATATTTTACATGTAGATAGACGCTTAATAATTTTCCATGTATTAATCTTTTTTCCTAACAGCGCCCACGTCAGAAAATGTTTGTGAATTGGATGTCACGTGGCTGGCTTATCAAGTTTCATATCATAGATTACTACGAGTTCTTTAGTAGCGTGTATCTTAGTGGCAGCCGTTTTTATTTCTTCTTTCTGGACGCAGTTCCTGAAAACGTCGAGTCATAGGCTGATATTGCTTACTCGTGATTTTTTCTTTTTTGTTAATGAACGGTGACGGAGGGAGATCTTCCATAATAAGTAGTTACTGCTGTTTTACGTAAACTCTGGATCCTGTCAACTTCAATTCCAAAAGGAGAAGCAGCAAAAAGCTTTTTTGCCTGATGCTTTTTTTGTCATTTCTGTGGTGATTGTTTCCCACTTCAGATTATCATTTCTGTGTCCTGATTTGGCTGCTCATTTTGGCAGGGCCGGAAGGAGAGTGAGCCCTGAAAAGATAATTACTCTGTGAAAACATGGATTACACATATGCACCCGGCAGGAACCACCTGTTCGTCCCCGGTCCGGTCAACATCCCGGAGCCGGTCCTTCGCGCCATGAACCGAAACAACGAGGATTACCGCTCCCCTGCCGTCCCTGCTCTCACCAAGACACTCCTCGAGGACGTCAAGAAGATCTTCAAGACCACTACCGGCACTCCCTTCCTCTTCCCCACCACCGGTAAAAATCATACAACTTTGTCTGCTGTTGGGAATGGAAATATTGTCATCATATTGATCATAACCCAATGTTTGGTTTTGGCTTTCCTTAAAAGGTACGGGGGCATGGGAGAGTGCTCTCACCAACACTCTGTCGCCAGGGGACAAGACGATTTCGTTCCTGATTGGCCAGTTCAGCCTGCTGTGGGTTGATCAGCAGAAGCGCCTGGGCTTCGATGTTGATGTTGTGGAGAGCGATTGGGGTGAAGGTGCCAAGCTCGATGTCCTCGCAGCTAAGCTTGCTGCCGACCCTTCGCATACCATCAAGGCGATTTGCATCGTTCACAATGAGACTGCCACTGGTGTCACCAACAACTTGGCCAAGGTCAGAAAGATTCTCGGTGAGTGTCACATACAGGACTATTATACAACTTGCAATTAATTTCTTTTGCATCTTATCTTGGTACCTGAAAATGAGGGTCTTTTTGTTTTTTGTTTTGTGTGGTTGGAGTGCAGATGATTACCGCCACCCGGCTCTGCTCCTGGTGGATGGAGTGTCCTCAATCTGTGCACTTGATTTCCGTATGGATGAGTGGGGAGTGGATGTGGCACTGACTGGCTCTCAGAAGGCTCTTTCCCTACCAACTGGGCTGGGAATTGTGTGTGCAAGCCCTAAGGCTCTCGAGGCTGCAAAGACTGCCAAATCTTACAGGGTGTTCTTTGACTGGAGTGACTACTTGAAGTTCTACAAGATGGGAACCTACTGGCCATACACACCTTCCATACAGCTGCTGTATGGGCTCAGAGCAGCTCTGGACCTTCTCTTCGAGGAAGGGCTCGACAATGTCATTGCCAGGCACGCCCGCTTGGGCAAAGCCACTAGGTGAAGAATCTGCTCTCATTCTAACTATTATGAATGAGGTTTTTCATTTTTTTGTTGTTGTTGTTGTTGCAATTAGAGTGGCATTGTAATTGTAGCGGTAATGAATGAATGAATGAATGAATGAATGAATGGCGCGATGCAGGCTTGCAGTGGAGGCATGGGGATTGAAGAACTGCACCCAGAAGGAGGAATGGGTGAGTGACACAGTGACTGCTGTGATGGTTCCTCCATACATTGACAGTGCAGAGATAGTTAGGAGGGCATGGAAAAGGTACAACCTCAGCTTAGGCCTGGGGCTTAACAAGGTTGCTGGCAAGGTCTTCAGAATAGGCCATCTGGGCAACTTGAATGAGGTATGTACATCTCTCTACTACACACATCATTATGTAAACAGTTCCTTTCTTTCTATCGAAATCGTGTATTCTTATCGAAGTTCTTGCTCCCCTTTTTTGTTTGAACGATCAGCTGCAACTTCTGGGGTGCCTAGCTGGAGTGGAGATGATACTGAAGGATGTCGGGTACCCGGTGAAGCTTGGGAGTGGAGTTGCAGCAGCAAGTGCTTACCTGCAGAACGCCATCCCCCTCATTCCTTCCAGGATTTGATTCAATATGAACTACACAAAAAGGGACTACAAAAAGCCTGGTCTTGTAATTACAGTCCGTTCTGTTTCTCATTCAGTTCAGTACTGGTTCAAAGTATGCGGAACACTGTTGTACAATATGCTGTTGTATTATACATTTGCTGCTTATGATGATGCTACCTCCTTCTGCAAGGCTTCTCCTTACATGAGCATGAATTTGAATGAAGCCCTGATCATTGTTTATGTTGAAATGCAATCAAGTCCAGTCAGTTTTTTGCATCTTTGAAAGGAAGATAAAGGAGATGAAAAGGTTTTGTTTTTCAAAAGAGAGTTTTCCATACTGTTGACCTTTTTCGAAAGAAAGGTATATTCTCAATTTGTTGTGGTCACAAAGACTGCTGATCCCTGTGAGAAGATGTAATGCCACAAGTTGGAAATTTACCATCCAACGACCAACATTGACCTTTAGGGTGCTTGTTCAAGTAGTCTAATTAACTACAACATTTTTTTTTGGATAAAAAAAACAACCACAGTAATTTTTCATAGAGTCGAACCCATTTTTAATTGAGGGAATATGTGAGAAACACATTTATTGGAGTTTCTATTATTATATTAGGTAGGATAATTATTATTATGGTTAGTAGAGATTTAGTCCAATTAGGTTATTCGTTAGGGTTTTCCAGTATTTCCTATATATATGTACTTTGGGTTTACGTCATAATCAATCAAGAACAATATTCAGAAGAATCTCCTAAACCCTAGTTTATCCTCTCAACTCCTAATTTCTATTCTCTCCCAATCCAAGGCTTAGGCCGATTCCCAATTCTATTCTATCTCATCTAAATCCCTAATTCTTTCTCTCAAACCCTAAATCCCTAATTGTCACGAGTGCCGAAGATCAGTGTCGAGAATCCCTAGAAGCGAGGTTCTCACAATTGGTATCAGAGCCCGGTTACAGGCACTCGTACCAGAGCTCCGGTTGCGAATATGAGTTTATCACAACTCTCAACCGGGGATGAGCGCATCTATGAAGACTTCGAGCCAAACATCTTCAAACAGGAATATCCGCATCGCATCAAGCTATTCTTTTCCTTGCCTGGGTTCGAAGCTAAGCACCTAGATGTACAAAGAATTGAATCAAATGTGCTAACCATTACAGCAGAGCGTTCGTTGGGTTACGAATGCAGATGGATCCGTTTCGAAAAGCAAATCGAATTCGGAGAAATCTACAATGTCTCACAATGTCGCGCTAGCTCCAGAGAAGGCAGTTTCACCATCAAGGTTCCGAAAATCATCATCTCGCAGGATACGCGGAAATCGTTGATTGAGGAAGAAGAAGTCACCGCAGAGGCTGCAGCTTCAATCTCCTTCCCTACGTCGTCACCAATCGCCACCAACATTGTTCCATCATCAACGCTAGTCCAATTGGATCCATCAAATGACCATTGGAAATTCAAGAAGAAGAATCAAAATCCTGGAGATGGCTTGGAATCTGAGAAGCCCGAGCTGCGTCAATTGGACTCAATTGTCGGCGAACAGGGAGCCATGAGAAGAGCTCCACCCTCGAAGACCAAGATCCGGGCATGGAGTAGTCCAGAATTCTGCTCGGTCAAAACGGAGACGCCGTCAAGTGGACTGTCGGAGCGGCGAAGTGAGCAACTGGAGCAACGGGTTACAGCTGGTCCAGTCGTGAAGGCGAGCAGGAGATCGGCGGGGCTGAAGCTGAAGACAGTGGATCGGGAGGCAGAGCACGGGATCGGCGCCGTGCCTCGGGTCGTCGAAATGACGACGACTTCCGCTGCGTTGTCGGTCGTCGCGGAGGCAAAGACGACATCAGCGATGGGCAAACCTCCGGGTCGTCGGGTGACAACAGAGGAGAACGAGTCGGAGAAGAAGCTTCCGCCAGAAGACGAGAGAGAGGGGAAGGCAGCGGTGGAATTGGGCTGGCCGCCAGGACGTCGGAAGGAGTGCGCGTCGCCGCCGAGAGAGGAGAAGCCGGAGACGGCGGAGACGGCGGAGGTTCCGTTCGTGTGGTTGGCGCCGTCCGCTGTTGAGGCCGACGTGGGGAAGAAGCGGCCGGTGAGAGAGAAGGAGTTGGAGGGCGGCGGGTGCCCTTTCTCTGAAACCCTAGGCCCCACCAGGTTGGAGTGGGTCGGACTCTCGTCGGGCCGAAATGATGGATTGTTGTTGGGCCATGATGGTTGGGTCCCAAGTTGTGAAGGATCCGAGCAAGGGTTTCAAAACTACGGGCTCGAATTGGACGGGGCTGGGGAAGAATTAGAATCATTGGCCCAGTATGACCCACCGAATGGGCCGCAGTTTGAGCTGGAGAAGGCTACACATGAGTTTAGAGATGGGCCGAGGCTTGAGCATTGTGGGCCGCTTCAGCTGAAAGAGATTGAGTCCAACTTGGACTTTATGTTGAAGAAATCAAGATTGAAAGAAGTTATTAGGGTGGTGGATGGACTTGTAAGTGAGTCAGGCACACGCAAAGTTGAGAAGGAGAAACATAGTCCAAGGAAGCTTTACATGGGGTTGGGCCGTGCATCCTTCTTTCAAGTCTATGTGGGCCGACCCAAAGGAGAAGGAAAGGAAGTTTGGGAGCTTGTTTTCATCATCAAGTCCATGGAGAAATTTATGGAGCTATTCTTTGAAGATTTCAAGTTCGTGGGTGAAGCGAAGCAAGAAGAAGAACAATTCTCTGATTCTTATTTGGTAGATTTCGACAAAGAAGAGGAAGAATTGTTCGGCTATGAAGAACGTGACACATGTCACGTAGGTGGAGAAGAGACAAGGAAAGTGGGAGTTGCGCGAGAAGAGTTCACTCAAGGGATTGAGCGCAATTGGAAACGAAGAAAGCGGAAGGTCAAGGAGGTAGAAGTCAACTACAACCTTGAGGTCAAGGTTGGTCTCAAGGGGGATGGATTGTGAGAAACACATTTATTGGAGTTTCTATTATTATATTAGGTAGGATAATTATTATTATGGTTAGTAGAGATTTAGTCCAATTAGGTTATTCGTTAGGGTTTTCCAGTATTTCCTATATATATGTACTTTGGGTTTACGTCATAATCAATCAAGAACAATATTCAGAAGAATCTCCTAAACCCTAGTTTATCCTCTCAACTCCTAATTTCTATTCTCTCCCAATCCAAGGCTTAGGCCGATTCCCAATTCTATTCTATCTCATCTAAATCCCTAATTCTTTCTCTCAAACCCTAAATCCCTAATTGTCACGAGTGCCGAAGATCTGTGTCGAGAATCCCTAGAAGCGAGGTTCTCACAGAATAATACCTTCAATGCCTCGTTCGATGTTGACGACAGTTCTGACAAATACCTTTTCGTTAACATGAAAGTATTTTGAACATTCTTTCCTAATTATATCGGATCGGAGATAAGTGTCAAAACTCAAAACATGTAAACAAAAATCACAAGAGAAAGCCTAAGAAGAAGAAGAAATAAATCAATGAGCAAAGCCTGTAGAAGCCGACATCTCCATGTCTGGAGTCAGTTAGACAAAAGCTACAGTGTCAAACACCTTCTGACAAATCGTATCTGGGTAGTGTCAGAAATACATAAAACGCTTGGCGAAAGTAACTCCGACCCCTTAAATATTTCGGATCCAGCCGACCTCTCGTCGGACCCCATCTTCAATCTCTCTACACGGTTGAATGAGACTCAGGTTGTGGCTAATATGCAGCACACCAGCCAAATTCCAATTGGTACACCTTCCAAAGACCTTTTTGTACATATAGAACTAAACCACTAGCTTAGCTGCTTGCTGTCATGGTAAATGTGGAACATAGGGACGTTTAACTAATAACTACTTCATCCTCTTCTTCTCTCAGACAGTAAACAAAAGAAATTACAGTCCAAATCAGGACACATCATATACTAATACAACAGAGAGAGATAGGTAAGATTTGCGGCGTCGGAAGATTGTTTTTTTGATAAAACTGGTTACCCATATTTCACCAACGCCCAAACCACCCATTAATGTTTTTGTTTTAAATCTTTTACTTAGAGGGATGATTAGGTTTGATAAATATCATTAGTGAAAACCTCGTCAACTTGTTGCTAGCAGCTAGAGGATGTGCAAGTGTTCGTTCCATACCGGATGAGTTCGATATTTGGATCGTATCAAATGGAATTTAATAAAATATGATTCCGTTTTGAATTAAACCAAACCCACCTTCTTTCTATGGCCGATTTTGGTTCAATTTTAAACCGGGTTGAATCATGTCAATCCCTTTGCCACGTCGTTTGGTTGGTGGCCGATCCACCGGCGGCAACCATCAGCTTTGCCACTTGCCAGATAAGAATTCCGTACACGTCATACCTAGCAGTCATCAACTTGCCAGCAAAGTCAGCGCCACGTCATCCGATCAAAGTGGAAAAGTAATTAAAAACAATATCCTCCAATTCTCTCGGACTTGGCCGGAAAAAATATTTTTTTGGGCTGGCCGTCTGAATTGGGCGGACGAGAAAATGTAGAAACCTAATACTATTATTATTGTGAATGTAACGAGGATTACTTGATGCACGTTGTTTAGGCGGCGATTTTGCAGAACCCCTTTTTTTATTAAAATATGATTAAGATCTTATCCACACCACCTAATTATCCGTAATTAAGAATTAATATACAAGCAAAACTAAAGTTCAACCGACCAACTATGTTTATACAATCATCCTAAATCTCGTTTCATACTACCTTGGGTTTGGTTCCTCGTCTAAATCTATAAGCTAGCTAGATTCAATTACTAACACTACATTGCTTGATACAAAAGGATAGATGTCCTTTTGCAATAGCAAGTATGATTAGGAGGTGGTCTCCATTGGAGAGATTGATAATAATTAATAGAAGTAAAAGTGGGTGAAATTTTTATTTAAGGTAAGGAATTGCGATATACTATTTATGTTGTCTCCTAATTTGTTGATCTTGTATGAGAATAACATTATTAAAAAAATGTTGGAGTGCTATGAGATGGGTAAAGCAATTTCGTGAATTGGTTAAACTTTATATAAGAGAATTGGTAAAATTGCAGAAGGGTATAAACATAAGTAAGTTGAGGTCTACCTCATTTTCAAATAGTTTTGAAAATGTAGAATTTAGGAGTTGATTTGAGTGTATTTGATTGAGAAGTTGATTATTTGATGAATCGTTGTCACTACATATAATGGTAAATTATACTTTTTTTCCCTATTTCTAATAATACTGATATGTACTTTTGTTATACCAAATTTCCGACGCGAATGCTTATGTTTACCAAATAAACTAGTGTAATACCTTACTCGAAATCAATCAATTTAACCCATAAATTGATGCCTACATCATTTCATAATTAATTATATTTTAAGGTTGAGAAGTCGTTATAACATAAACTAATTTTTTACTTTGTGCCTCATAGATATAATAGGGTTGCCTCTATCGTAACAAAACAAACCCTCTTTATCGTTAGCTCTGTTATTGATCTACCAACGTCTCATTCCCATTTCAGTTTTGTGATTTGAAATGCGAATTACAAAAGTATTGTATAGATAAACTCATAACTATTTGTTTTCCTTTTTCTGAAATTTCTGTGTAAAATTATTTTTATTTCATTCTAAATCCTAATTACTTCGTGACATATTGGAATCGATCATTTTAACTCATGCTAGAAAAATGTTGAACTTTATATAAATAGTTTTCAAATCTTTGTTATGGAACATCATTTTGATTTACCCACAGACTCATTACTATTCTTAGGCAACATGATTATTTTTTATTTAATTATTCAATCTTCTTCTTCTTCTCTTCTTCCCACCTTGGTGTGCGGAGTCAGCAACTCGTGTGTCTCGGTCAGGCTGGCAGCGTTCAGATGATGATCCGGTCAAATTCCTTCTAGTTTTCTTCTTCTTCTTCAACCCTTCAAAAACGGGCACTGCAACAATCCTTGACAAATCCATTCCCTCCTTTTCCTTCTTAAATCCCAACCTCCATTCTTCTTCCCACCTAAACTCACATCATCAATTTCACACACAACCCAGAAAGCCCAAAAAATGGCCGCAGATCCCTTTGACCGTCTCCCCGACGAGCTCCTCCACGCCGTGTTCACCAAAGTCGGCGAATCCGACGCCAAGTCACTCCTCCGCTGCCTCGCCGTCTGCCGGCGATTCGCTTCCCTCGCCGTCCAAACCAATTCCGTCACCCTCTCCCTCCCACCTCTCAACCCCACTCCCTCCTCGTCCTCAAACCTCTTCTTCAGCTTCCTCCGTAAGCTGATCGCCGCCGTCGCCAAACCCAGCCGTGATCTCCTCCACCGCCGCCGTATCCACCGTCATGATTGCTCCAAATCAAACGGGGAACCACCCGCCCCTGTTTCCTACCACTCCCCTGCCCACCTCCTCTGTTCCTTCCCGGAGCTCAAATCTCTCCACCTCCGGCTACCTTCCGACGACTCTGACGTGGGCGGCGGATGCGGGGCGGAAGGGGATCCGATTCTAAAGTGGAATGCGGAGTTCGGTAGCCAGATCAAGAGTTGCGTCATCCTCGGCGCCACGTCATTCCGAAGAACAATTAATAGCCAGAGCAGAGTAGGAGAAAGAACAGGGGAGCAGCAAGAAGAAGAAGAACGAGATACTCAGGGGACTCTGAGCGACGACAATCTGAAGCTGAGAATAATGTGGACGATTTCCTGCCTGCTTGCTGCCTCCGCAAGGCATTCTCTCGTGAAGAAGCTTCTGGCCGGGGGGAAAAATCAGCACTCTGCTCTGGAAAATGTGATTCTCAGCGACGTAACGAAACAGGGGAAGGTTACCATGGGGAAAGATGAGATTTTGGAGCTGAGAGACTCTGTATCGTCGTCTTCGATGAATGTTGGTGATAATGATTCGTCGAATTCGACAATGGGTAGGAGTCGGGTTCCGGATTTGAAGCTGCGGATGTGGTACCTGCCGGAGTTGGAGATGAAGGAAACAGGGTATTCGATGACAGGGGCGACTCTGATCGAAATCCGGCCTGCGGGCGCCGGCGACGGCGAAGGCCGGGGAGATGGGCTGAAGTTGGTTGGTGACGTTAATGGTGATGGTGATGATGATGGGGAAGTGAGCAAGGCGTGCGGTGAAGCTGTGAGGGAGATGATGAAGATGAAGAGGTGTTACGTCATCACCATGAATTCCTTTTGATCTTGGCTTGGTTTTCTGTATATGAACGAAATCTGTACAGTCAATTGGTTCTCTCTAGGGTTTGTCTTGATGCCTTATCAGAATGAAATTTCATGAAAGGATGGTTTGGGTGATACATTCTGTTAATAATTAAGCACCATAACTTTATAGAATATATACTTATTTGTATAAATTTCGGCTGCTATATATAAAGCTTTTATCGAAGAATCGGATACATCGTAACCAAATCGTTAGGCGGTAATTAATATTGTCGAGATTCACACAAATACGTTACTTAGGCATGTGACAATAACAATGTGCTGCTATATTATTCATGTCTACATTAGAGAACAACTATGTGAAAAAGTTAATCTCCTATCTAAAATGTTGTTAACTCTAACATTCATCTATGCTTCGCCGCTCGCCATTCGAAAAACCGTGGCGGCACGGGAAGTAAAAAAAATTGTAAATCGGATGGAGGAGAGTAGCTAGTGTTCTTGTAATTGTGTAACAATGTTTGTTTATCAAATGGGCAAATTTTTCTGTCGATAAATGCGCTCGATTTGTTCTTCAATCTCTCGTCTTGATCGATTGGGTGGTTCTATCGAGCTTGCCTCCACTTCTTCATGCCCATTCCAATACATCAACTCAGTCCTGAATCAATTAACGTCCACATCATTATATTGTTTTTCACTAACATTGGTATATTCATAACGCTATCTCACTAGAAGTATAACAAAGGCCAAATTTACTGGAGGTTGCTCTAGAATTTTCCTTGTAACGATGATACTATGTAGTTTCTTTAGATTTAGGAGGTTATTGAAGGTGAACAACATTGAGAGAGCATATATACATACATGGTGAGCCAAAAGAATTCTCGTGAATCTTTGGTTTTGTCTGATACCGTCACATTGATCTGCATGTAAAAAAAAAAAGATAAAGAAACTATAATTAGTATTCGTTTATGAACCAAATCGAACAAATGAGTTGAGTTGAGAATAGATTGTTGGTTTACCACTTTGACGCCGAAGAGATTATTGCATTGAAGACAATGCACGTCCGCTGTTGTGATGCACACGTTCCCTCTGTTCTCCTCCTTCTGCTTATCCAGCTTGAAATTGAACCTGCATCCATACATGCATAATACGAAATAAAATTTGAAAATTATAGTAGTTGGTGACACTACTTTAACTCCAACTGCGGGAGAGCAGTTTGGATAAAGGAAAAGGATGATTCTCTTACACGGCAACAAATAAACCGTAGTTCTCGGCCTGCAAAACGAGAAAAAAATCTGTCATCAGGATTGATGAGCAACTCAATTCGCAGTGCGAGAAATTGCTTTCGACTCTGTCACCCAGAAATTATGTGTCACTCTCTATATGGAGTTCACCGATTTTCCACCTAATTAATTAATCAAGACCAACTGCAAGAGCTAGCGTAACAAAGAAAAAGCATTATAGTATTTACACACACAATCAAGATCAAGCCCTTAATTAATTAGCTGTCTCATGATGATCACTGATCAGTACTATTCACTAACCCTAATCAAATGCCAAAAATTACCCAATCACACATGCATGAACTCTGTTAGCTTGCACGCGAAATTCATTACAGAAGACTTACGCATCATCGATCAATCCGCATAATTAACCTAATTTAATTGCAGCTATAACATAGACAAAGAGGGAGAGGCACCTTTTCGAAGAAAGTATCGGGGAAGGCGACGCTGCAGGAGCACCGGCGGCAATGAAAGAAGCGGTACTCCACCGTCCTCACCAGTTCAAATATTAGAGGCCAGCCGGGATTACGATGAAGATCTTCCGCCGCCATTGCTAGCGCTATTTTCTTTGCGTCTTGTCTTCTCCTCCTTCGTCCTCTGTCGTTTAGTTTATAACGACGACTGGGATTTTCCTCCTGCTTACGGCGGGACTATTGAAAGCTAGGGAGTCCTGGCGAAGGAATTTTAATGTGTTTCGTTTCTTCCTCTTTTGAAGGCCTGTTAATTATTATTAAGAAGATAAAAAGGAAGGCAGTCCATTGTATATTATGCTTAAAATTTGAAAAAGTAGGATTTTAGGAGTCGGTTTGAGATTCTCCCAGTTTCGGTTAAATAATTCATTATGAGGGTAATCTAGGGACCAATGGACGAGTTTTATAACGTTAAAAAAAATTAGGTTAATTGATGACAGACACCAAGTGTAACCAGGATTGTTAGGTCTATATTAGGATAAAGACTCCTAATCAAAATTTTGGGTTTTAATCCGGTAGTGATGCGGAATCCTTGCAGCACTAGGATTCCCTAAACCTATACCACCAGGATGAACTTCTAGATTTCTCTGCAATTATTGGCAAGCGGATCCGGTTATATCTCTTTAGCTTTAAGTCGGAACTTCGTTTTTTTAGAGATATCATCTCAATTGTTTTCTTCAAAATGATATTTGCTTTGATATAATTTGGAACAAAATATATTAGGCAATATATGATTTTTTCCCGGTAATTAGGCATATATTATTAGTCTATTTTTTTGTGATAATACTTTGTACAACAAATATAAGATTATACCATGGTGGTATGAAAGTGTACTATGATTGTATAACTATATCATAGTGTACAATGGTGCTATGTACGTACATGATGGTAGGATTATGCTAACAACAATTTAACTCATTTCACCAGTTACAGCCCTATACCAAGGTTGTATATTTGATGCTTATTTTTTACCAGGGTTGTATATTTGATGCTGATTTTTTTTAAAGTTTCTAGATCACAATATATCACGATAAAATTCATTCCTTATGTGCATAATATTTCAAAACTTGAGTTAAAAATGAAGGTGCACAGAGTGGTACCGAAGTGGTAATGGGTGACATGAATTTTTTTCTCCAAATATATATATAAAAAATGGATATTTTTTTGTAGTCACAATGAAACTGTTCCATTTGTGGGGGGGAAATTTGGTTTAAAACAAAGAAAATACAAGCCGGTGAAAAAAGTAGGGAAAATTCGAAGACTTATAATATCGACCCTTAAAGTTTACTCCACATAAAACCAAGGAACCAGATCTTGTTATGCCCCCTACCATAAGGCATAAACCCAATTATGGTTCAAAATTGTCACTACAGAAAGAGGACTTAGATGTCGTCAGACACCAAGAAAGAATGAAAGTTCGATCATTATTCGCATATACTTCAAAATTGTCCAAATTTTATGTCCAATTTTATGTCCCACTAGCACTCATCCCACCTGGATCTTCATCAGACATATCATCCCACTACAAAAAAAAGGGTCTATGGCAAGGGTTATTTTCCTTCGTAGCAAGGGTTTTAACCCCTGCTACAGGAAGGAGCAAGGGTTTAAACAACCCTTGGACGGACCCTTGGCAAAGCCGCCCCTGCTACGTGTAGCAAGGGTTATATGCGACCCTTGGTGCAAGTCCCCTGCAGCGGTTGTAGCAAGGGTTTAAACCCTTGCTACACGTATGTCAAAAATTCAAGCGAAAGTTTCTCGTACCATCGGTTATAACCCTTAGGGCTGGGAAAACGGTTGGCGGTTTGCGGTTAAACCGACAACCGCACCGAAACCGCGCGGTTATTGGTTAACCGCAAACCGCATATTTGGCCTATTTTGCGGTCGCGGTTGGAAATATGGGCTGTTTTGCGGTTTGCGGTTTAACCGCAACCGAAACCGCAAATCCATATAACCGCAAGGCTAACCGCGAACCAGACCCAACCCATAATTCACCCCCAGCCCAGGCCATAATTCACTCCCAGCCCATTTCCACAGTAGCTTCCGAGAGTGCTTTTAGTACCGGAGGTCGTGTGTTGGATTCTTTTAGGAGTTCTTTGACTCCTCAAATTGTGGAAGCTCTCATTTGCAGTGAAGATTGGTTAGCAAGCTCAACATTGCCAATTGAAGATGAGGATTTGGAGGAGTTGGAAGATCTTGACAATGGTATTTCTTTTATTTTAGTTGCTTTAGTTTGTTGAGCTATTGTTACTTTGCTTTCTAACTTAATTCCATTCTAATATTTGTTTAATTGTTTTAGCATTCAAAACTTTAGTGTGGGATGTGAATACTTCTGCCACAGCTGGACTTGGAAGTGCAATAAATGCAATGCCCATTGATCGTGAAGCTCCTTCTGCTTCGGTCGGAGTGGGACCTAGTGCTACGGGCGGAGTGAGACCTAGTGGTGGAGGAGCTATTATCGACAGTGATGGCGAGGATGACAGTTCTAGTGATGGGGAGGATAGTCAGTAGGATCACCGATCAAGAATGGTTGAAGAATTGATGTTTAAGTTCTAGCTATGTCTATGTTTATTTGGTATGTTGGTTATTTCCTATGAAGTTCAAACTTGGGATTGTGCATTTGTGCTTGTGGATTGTGTTATTTGGATATGCAGACAGATGCAGGGGTTTGATGGAAGTGAAAACTGAAAATAGACAAAACAGTAGCTGCTGTGTTTTTTTTTTCCATGATTTTTTGCGGTTAGTTCGAGGTTAATTGTCGGTTAGAGTGCTAACTGCGGTTTCATATGGTGTTTCGGTTGTTGCGGTTTTTACCCACAGAAACCGCGGTTCACCGCTAACCGCGTTCTGCGGTTTTTGGTTAACCGCTAACCGTTGCGGTCGCGGTCGCGGTTGGCCAATATGGGTGTTTTGCGGTTGCGGTTAACCGCAAATTGCGGTGCAGTTAACCGCAACCGCACCGTTTCCCACCCCTAATAACCCTTGCCTAATTCGTTCCTACATCTATCAAGGGTTTCAACCCTTGCTACAGGCCTTTGTAACTTTATGTAAAATTGTTGAAGATACGCTACTTGCAAGGGTTAAAACCCTTGCACAGTTTGTGACTAAAGCTGAAAAACATTTGTGTCGAAATCAAAATGGTCGCTAAAAGTCGTCACTAAAGAGAGGCAACAAGATTAGTGACAATAGCTTGGTTGCAAATACCCTGGTCATTAAAACAAATTCAGAACCAAGTTTGTTACTAAAATTCATATCATATACCCATGAATCATAACATAATATGATTCATAATCCAAAATAGTGTTCTTTACATGACTAAATACTAATCACCATGAACATTCAAACATACTCAAAAGAACCCAAAATGGTGTTCTTTTACATGACTAAATTCATACCATATACCCATGAATCATAACATAATATGATTCATAATCCAAAATGGTGTTCTTTACATGGTTTTCTTTACCATCGACCATTTCCAAAATGCTTCATACGACATTTGATCACGAAGCTCGAGATCACATTGATGGAGTAGGAGCACTAGTGGCACCCTGCTCATAAAATAAAATAAAATAATCATAAAGAAACATATTAGATGACAAGTCAAACAATGAAAATGAAGGAATTGATGAGAGATTCAGCTGTAACTAGGAACTCTTCATTGCTAAAACATCTCCAAAACAAGTTGCCACTGATTAAACAAGTTGCCACTCAATTCTGCACAAATGTTAAAGTTCTCCTACAATATGTTTCTCTAAATTCTAAACCTAGTCATAAACACACTAGCTTCCAAACAGATTGTGATTCCAAATAGATCCGACAGATTCAAGTACACAAAATAATGGCACCCAATCAAGAAAACAAGCAGCAGAGTAGTAGCTGAGCAAAGATTATCTTAAATGACCAGCCAAACAATTGTGCTTCCAAATAATTGTACTTCAAACATACCCTACAGGTGCATGTAATAGCAGAGTACGGATCAAAAACAGAACCAAAAACATTCAGATGTAATTGACTAGGAAAAAAGACAGATGGGACATTACCTGATCTTCCATCCAGTTTTGTCCGGGAACTGCCTACTGATGAACCTCGCCATGGCTTCCATGTGTTTCTTCACCTCCGTTAACTCCTCTTTCAAAGCAGTCGCATCCTCACATGAATGACCAGTCGAACAAGATCCACATGCAGCCCCTCTCGAGCACACTCCAAAATATGTGGTCGGAGTTGGCCCTAACCCCATGCATCGAAGCCTCCCATTATGCTCCCGGCCTGCTAGCTTCTGAAAAACTTCCTGCCTAGGGCCCTCCATTGCCGGTGAAATGGTTTATCGACAGTGGAGTCAAGGTGTTGTTCTTGGCATTTTCCTCGTTTTTCCTCGTGTTTTCTGATTTCTGCCATTTTCCCCTGACACCAAATGACAAATTAATTAAGACTTTACTAAGACATTCATTTAGAATTTGCCTTAGTTTTAACTCCAACATCGATAGATATTGGTACACTGACATTCCATTATCAAGGTCGCGATTCAGGCAGACAGATGAGGCAGGATAGAAGACTATGGGAAATAAATCCTTTCTGGCATTTGACCAATCCCAGAATCTTTTTAGCTCTACAAACTGAGCCAGTGAGGTGGTAGTAGCAAAAGTGAGAAAATCCATAAATGTCTATTCAACAATGCTCTCTGTTGAATTTGTTGATGTTGTTCATTTTTTTTTTGTCCTATTAGTTTATTCAATGTAAAGCTAGGAGTATACCATCATTTCCCACACTTAGGGCCTTAAACTTCTCGTTTTGGGGAAAGGAGAAGAAACAAATTAAATGAATTCTGCAGAAGCAAACAACAGCATCAGCAAACAGTGGGCATTTTCTGTTGAAAGAAAAAGTTGAGAGAGTGGTTTCTATGAACAAGAACTCTCCAGACCATTCTTGACCATTCTAGCTAAATGAGAGAGTGGCTAACTAAACCATTCTAGGAACATGCACTCTCCAGACCACCAAAGTTCAATAAATAAAAAGTGGTTTCTATGCTAGCACAACAAGTTTTGGTATTCCATATAGTACCTGTGCTAGCACATGTTGAGACGGTGGACCATGCTGAAAGCCCTCTTGAGAGTCAGATTCAGTAACGATTCTCAAATTTCTTAGATTCCTTTAACTTGAAACCATCTGCAGTCATGAAAACAACAGCAGGAAGAAAAATTCAGAACATTATAACACACAAAACCTTGAAAATGAACAATCACAACTAGCTTTGACACAGATAGTATATAGTAAACAGCTTATAAGGTTGGGACAGGTTGTACAAAACATAGACTAGATATTATATAGTAAACAACATGGACCGATAGTGCAAATTCTAGCAAATCCAGCATCATGAAAATGAACAATCACAAATAGCTTTGACACACATGACTAATGCATCAGAAGTAGATCCAGGTTCTCCTCTGCCCATACTGAGAGCAAGGGCCTACCAACAACAGCAAGAATACTACAGCTCAAGGAAAATGAAGACAAATCTCATTTTTCTAAACTACACTAAAATAGAGATTTGGTAAAACCAGCACAACGATTACCTTATGATTCAAACACTAAGAAATTCCATCTCTAACCTAACTAACACGAGCTCGCTCGCGCGAGAGGGAGAGCCCAAGTGAGGACAGAAGATAGCGAGCTAGGGAGAGAGAGAGATCGAGGGAGGGAGACAGAAGAATTCACCTTTCAACCCGAGCAAGCGACGGAGACCTAATCGAGCAAGGAAGATTGGAGACCGAAGGCCGGAGTGAGCGATGTAGACCGGAGAACCAACGGCCGGAGAGAGCTATACATGTTTCCCCTGACACCATATCCAACTTAACAAATCAATCTAAATTCTTCTTTTTAAACCATTTAAGCTGAAATAGCTATACATGTTTAGGTTGGCTAATTAACTACACCCAAAAGATAACTAGCAGCTGCATCAGCTCAATTATTGTTGAAAAGGTAGAACGAGCAGAGCAAAGCAATATATGTACCTTCCATTGACGAGTTTTCTCGTGCTCAATAATGTCACCAATCTCAGGATCCACGACTTCCAACGCCGCATTGAGCTGCTTCGGCCACTGCAGAACAAAAAGGAAAACAAAAAGCAGAGTTAAAACAGCAACACGAGGAAGGAAGACTGCGCTCGGCCGCGATCCTGTTTACAAAGAAGGAAGCAGTGAGCGGAGGCAATCGAGCAGCGTGACCATATGCAGTGAGGAAACGTCAATGTTGGCAAAGTAATATGGATGTGAAGGAGTAATCAGCTACGAAAACGAAGATTTATCAGAAGTACTCGCCATTGCAAAGGAATTAGGGTTTCAAATCGACAATCTTCTACCAAAGCGAGGGAGATCGTTCGTCGAGCGGTTCAAGCGAGCTACAGAGATGAAGGAAGCGGAAAAGAGAATTTAGATCAAGAAATTGTTCGTCCGTCGAAGAGATCGATCAGAACTTAGAGAAGCAAATCGTCGAAGATGTCGAACGATCGCAACAGAGAGAACTGAAACGAGGCATGGAGCCTGGAAGCTCGAAATTGAAAGGGACCATGTTGGACGGATCGGGGATAGGAATCGGGATGTTCAATTTAGTACTCAAAGTAAATAAATATTACATAATCAACCCTACACTATATAAAATATAACGTCTAGGTTCTTAGATCTTCATTTCCGGAGAACATTTCATATCGGAAAATGAAACAGTGAATGCCAATTAGTTAAGCGTCTAGCAACGGTATGCAAACCCTTGCGGAAAACCCATGGTAAAGTAAGATCTAAAAAATCTAGCAGGGGTTTATTGAACCCTTGTTAGCAAACCCTTGGTATAGGTCTATTTTTTTGTAGTGTCCGATGAGTGGTAACCCCGACCTTCAAGCAATTGTGTCTTATTCTGTGAGCAACCAAAGCTCGGAAATAGGGAAAAGAAGAAGAAAAGATGAACTCAGAATTTTTACATGAAAGCTTGGGGAAAGACTATAGCCCATTTGATGACGAATTCGGGCAAACGCATGCAAGATTGTCACTCGACGGAGCTAGCTTCTTCCTCTAGGGATCTGGCCAATATTCTAGCACAGCACAAATTACACTACTAACATTTAGGGTTTCATTCAGCAACCTCAAGTATGGGTAATTCATATATTGACCAATGAGCACTATGATAAATAATAAGATTAAGGTCACCGCAGACAAAGATGAAGCCCCTCACAAAGATTTGGGTGGGTTATGTATGACCCATTAACTCTGAGCTCAATTAGTCAATGAAATTATCTTATTAGTGTAAGACACGATTCTTTCTGTTACTGTTCTTACATCGGTTACGTGACTGTTGGTTTCAACCGGTATCCAAGGTTGTCAAACCGGTTTAAGTCATTGAGCCGGTCAAGCAAGGGGATTGAGATTTAATGGTCTGATCGGGGTTCGGCCGATTTGAGCCGTTTTAGACGTTTTCTAAATATATATACAAATAAGGTAGTAATTAAAGATTTAATGACTAAAATAAAATTTATCTTACATATATCAATTAAAAACTTATTTTCTACAAAATATATCTACCTAACTTCCATGACCCACCCACCCACCATCTCCCTTCCTTCGTTCCTCTTCCTCTCTTCGCCCTCTCTTCTTCAACCACTTTAGGGGTTAGACCGGGGCTTTCTGGAGACCGTTTTGAATCCCTATTCGATCGGGTCCAACCGGGTCCTACCGGAGGTTCAATAAGGGTTTTCCCCCGCATCCAACAAATGCTACAAACCTAAAAAAAGGGGTAGTTCGATCGAGAGCTTGGCATCAGAAGAGATCGAGCCATATAGTTCTCTTACTCGTGTGTGGTAAAGCTGAAATCACTCTACTATTTTCAGTAAACATGCATTTCAAGTTCCACCATAAATACTTGACCAATTTCAACTTATTCATGTAAACCATTCAAACACATCAAAAGAGTAATTAATTAACTAGAGAGGACATAATTAATAAGCCCCATATCAAAATGTGGATCACAAAAGCTCCTCCCATAGCGGTAATAATTGCAATCTTCTGGCTGGCCGTCGTCGCTCCACCTGCATCAGCAGCAGCCGACGCCACCCCCGCGGCCGCCGCCAGTCCACCGGCGCCGGAGGACATACAGGACAGCGTGGTGCCTGCCACGTCGCCGCCGGTAAAACAAGACGCCGAGACCGACGATCGCGCCCCGAAGCCCGGGACGGGCGTGGGCGGGCTGGTGGACTCGAAGAAGGGCTCGTGGTGGGCCTACATGCACGTCCACGTCGTGAACGAGCTGAGCGGCGGGCGGGCCGTGACGGTCCACTGCAAGTCCAAGAACAACGACATGGGGGTCCACGTCGTCCCGCCCGGGTCCGAGTACCAGTGGCGGTTCCGGCCCAACATCTTCGGCAACACGATCTTCTGGTGCCACGTGGCGAAGGGGAATGTGGAGGTCGTGTTCGATGCGTTTAACGAGGAGGATAAGGATCCCTGGGAGAGGATTCACATGGACAACACGTACTGGGTCGCCAGGGACGACGCCGTTTATCTCCGGCAGTTCTGGAAGAACAACAACATGGTTTTCTGGCGTAAATGGCCCTGATTATTCCGTATAGAGCATATTAGGGTTAATTGCAAGTTTGGTCACTCGATTTACAAAAAACGTTCATGTTTAGTCACTAGAAATATTTAATTCCATTCGTGGTCACTAAAATCAGTTCAATAATTCAAGTTTGGTCACTCTCCGTCCAACTCCGTTAACTTTTGCTGATGTGGCAGTCAACTCTCATAGTTGACCGTTAAATGAATGACGTGGCAATTAAAAAAATAATTAAATAATTAAATTTAATCTTACATTATTTCCACTTCATTTTCACAATTATTAGAAAAAGAAAAACCCTGAAAAATAAGGTAAAATAAAAGAGAACTTCTATTATCCCGCACGTCGACGGGTTTCCGGCAATAGATCTCTTCACCTCCTCTCTTCTCCATCCGGATCTTCCACCCATAATCGACCCCCAACCCTCTCGCCTCAGATTCGAAGCTCCATTCCAAAGGTAAGCCCCTCAACAACAACAAGCCCGCTGCCCCTCAACGAACGGATCTCGATGTCGACAGCGCCCGGAACTCGCTTGTCTCCGTGCTTGGTTTCGCGAACGAAGAAGGGAGAGGAGCTAGAGCTGCTTAATTGTTGTCGCTACTTGTTTTAATATGGATCAAGAGGCAGAGAGAGAGATGGAACCGTCCGGAAGGCACACTTGCGACCTGGGTACATTCTGTATGGGTTCGGGTTCGATTCGGTGAACGATGATTATAAGCTGGTGAGGATGGCAAATTTCATCGCATGAGCAATTCCTGGAAGATGATTTTGGATGGGGCTTTCTCGGAGCCTAGTCCGTCCACCCCGCGCCAAAAAAATTGCGACTGCTCGGCAACGGCGAGGAGGAGCAGGAGGAGGTGAACGTCGACAAGGAAGAAAAAAAGGCGGCGTTCGATTCACGTCGCAACGGCGGAGGCGTTCGATCGATGTTGAAGAAGCTGTTGTTAATAGGCGGCGGTGGTGGGGAGAAGAAGGCAAGGAAGAAGGGAGTGCGTCTGACGGTGTACATCGGCGAGGAATTGCAGCGATCCCGCTCTGTATCCGATTCTTGCATAAGCCCTTGCATTAGGTTTTGCATATATAGGAGTTCTCGTTCCATTGGGTGCTGCCTTAGAGGGGTATGCTGGGCTTGAAGAATTAAATTGTCTCTTTTGATTTTGTTGCTAAGAAGTTTGATGAAATGACTCAGCCTGAGTATGAGAATGAAGATATGACATATGAGCTATCAAGTTTTTTTTTTTTTTTACAATGAGCTACCAAGTTGATGTGGGGTTCTGAGAGAGGGGCAGCTGCCACGAATATATCGGGCGACGGTAAGGATTTAGGTATTATAATTTTTTTTTGTTTTATTTATTTAAATTTATTGTGCAAATGAGGTGGAAATAGTAAATATTAAATTTAATTATTTAATTATTTTTTAATTGCCACGTCACTCATTTAACAGTCAACTATGAGAGTTGACTGCCACATCAGCAAAAGTTAACGGAGTTGGACGGAGAGTGACCAAACTTGAATTATTGAACTAATTTTAGTGACCACGAATGGAATTAAATATTTCTAGTGACCAAACGTGAGCGTTTTTTGTAAACCCAGTGACCAAACTTGCAATTAACCCGAGCATATTATATAGACTACTATTTTTGTTTCGTGGGATATTTTACGTAGTACATCAAATCGGCTTGTTTTCGACATGCATGTACGCTCTGCTAAACCTGTGTCATAGGTTAGAGACCGAGCACGATTTGGGCATTCAATTTTGATAATGCTGGCAAGGAAAGATTTTTTTTTCTTCTTCTTCTTCTTCCTTGTCCATGGCAAATTGGTCTACATAATTTATTTCAAAACAAACAATTCGAGAAAATGGGAATTTCGAGTGATTTTTTCGAGAGGTCATTTTAATTGAATTTGGAAAGGCTGCAGATTACGAAGTTGGGCTAAGATTATTCTTCGTCAATAATTAAGTCTATTGAGCATATTTTTTCCGAGTCTATTTTTGGAAGATTACAAAGGGGTACCATCACAGTTTTCGAGCAATTTTTTCGAAAGGACATTTTAATTGGATTTTGAAGGCTACAAATCACGGATTCTCCCTGAGGCTATTCTCCGCCGATGATAAAGTCTATTAATCGCCGTTTGTGCAGATTTTTTCAGATGGCATTTCTGTAATTTTTCGGGCAATTTTTTTGATATACCATTTTCTTTGGATATTGAAGGCTACAGACAGATTTGGCCATAGGCTATTCTTCATCGATGATTAAGTATATTGAACACTAATTTGGACAGATTTCTCCCGAGTCCATTTTTGGCCGATTTCAAAGGGGGCCATCACAAATTTCAGACGATTTTTTCGAAAAGACATTTTACTTGGATTTTAAAGGCTACAGATCACGGATTCTGCCTGAGGATATTCTTGATCGATGATGAAGTCTATTAATCGCCGGTCTGTGCGGATTTTTTCACAGGGCATTTTCGTAATTTTTGGGTGATTTTTTTGATAGGCCATTTTTTGGATTTTGAATGCTACAGATGACAGATTCGACCATAGGCTATTTTCACTGATGATTAAGTTTATTAAGCACCGATTTGGGCAGATTTATCCTTCGTTCATTTTTGGCCGATTCCAAAGGGGTATCTGTTTGTGCCTGATTAGTATCCAACGGTTTGCGAGGGTCACGAGCTCCGCACGATCTACGATCGTGGGGGGCGGTCATGTGATCCCTGCAAGAAAGGTCCTCAGGGGGATCTTGTGAACTTCTCCGATGCCAAAGTTAGTAATAGAAAGTGGTAACGTTGTCAATAAGAGAGAAAGAAAGAGTGGTGGTTGGAAGTTACCATAAATGTTGCATATCTGGGGGTATTTATACTCACTTTGGCTACGGCTAGCGCATTTAATGATGTGTCGGGCGTCTTTGGACGCCTCTGAACTTCATGAAATGCACAGGCGGTATGTACCGTTGTTAGTCTCCGTACTGAGATGACTAGGTGTCTGTTAGACCGTTTTGTCGGACGGTCTACCGCTGTTTGACTAGATACCATGTTGGGCGGTCTTCTAGTGTGTCCCAAGACCGTGTACGATGCTTCTAGCCTATGTGTTGTCTTCTTTTGATGTCGGGGGAACAAGTATTCCAATACTTGGCCCAACAGTACCATCAAAGTTTTCGGACGATTTTTTCGAAAGGACATTTTACTTGGATTTTGAAGACTACAGATCACGGATTCTGCCTGAGCCTATTCCCTATTGAAGATTGAGTCTATACTGTGCGGATTTTTCCATAGGGTATTTTCATAATTTTTGGGTAAATTTTTCGATAGGCCATTTTCTTTTGATTTTGAAGGCTACAAATGACGAATTTGGCCACAGGCTATTTTTCACTGATGATTTAGTTTATTAAGAACCGATTTGGGCAGATTTTTCCCGCATTCATTTTTTGCCGATTCCAAAGGGGTACCATCACAGATTTCAAAAGATTTTTTTGGAAGGACATTTTACTTGGATTTTGAATGTTACAGATCACGGATTCTATCTGAGGCTATTCTCCACCGATGATGAAGTCTATTAATCGACGATTTGTGCGAATTTTTATAGAGGGATGTTTTCGTAATTTTTGGGTAATTTTTTCGGTAGGCCATTTTCTTTGGATTTTGAGGGGCTACAGATAACAGATTCTGTCATATGCTATTTTTCACTGATGATTAAGCTTATTAAGCACCGATTTGGGCGGATTTTTCCTAGTCCATATTTGCCCGATTTCAAAGGGGTACAATCACTGATTTCAAACTTGTTTTGCGAAGGCCATTTTCCTTGGATTTTGAAGGCTACAGATCATGAATTCGGCTTGAGGCTATTTTTCACCGATTATTAAGTCTATTGAGCACCGATTTGAGCGGATTTTTTCCTGGTCATTTTTGGTAGATTCCAAAGTGATACTACCAATGATTTCGGCCAATTTTTTTAAAAAGATATTTTTATTAGATTTTGAAGACTACAGACACTACAAGAAACAACTTCTTTGCGATGGAAGGAGTCGTTGCAAAGGGTTCAAAATTCCGCTAAAACTTTAAGCTACGAAAAACAGAGTCGCCATTGGTGTTTTCCTAGCATCGCATCTAGATCACGGATTCCAAAGTTCGACAAAGATGGAGCAGAAAATCAACCCCTCACTATGAAAACAAATAAAGAAACCCCATAAACTAGACCCAACGGGCAAAACGGATACAAATTAAGTTGATTGGATTGGGTTATTTGTGACCCATTAACCCTAGCCTGGAGCTCAAATTAGCCACTGAATTTTTCTTGCTAGTTTATAAGGAGTCTGTTTCTTTCTTTCATTTAGTGTTCATATAGCTGTTACGTGATTACTAGTGTTTCAACCGGCATTCCAACTAATGCTATTACGAGCCATAGCTTTCTTAATCCTGTGCGGTGAAGCTGAAATCACTCTACTATTTTCAGTAAACATGCATTTCAAGCTCAACTATAAATACTTCACCAATTTCAACTTCTACATATGTAAAACATTCAAACACATAAAAAAAAAAAAGAGTAACTAGAGAGATAATCAGCCCATATCATCAAAATGTGGATCACAAAAGCTTCTCCCATGGCGGTTGCGATCATCTGCCTGGCCATCTTCGCTCCACATGCATCAGCCGACGGCAGCGCGGGTGCTCTGCCGGAGGACGTACAGGACACGGTGGTCCCGGCCACGTCGCCACCGGAAAAACAAGACGCCCCGACCGACACCGGCGCTCCTGCAGGCGGGCTGGCGGACTCGAAGAAGGGCTCGTGGTGGGCCTACAGGCACATCCACATCGTGAACGAGCTGAGCGGCGGGCGGGCCGTGACGGTCCACTGCAAGTCCAAGAACAACGACATGGGGGTCCACGTCGTCCCGCCCGGGTCCGAGTACCAGTGGCGGTTCAGGCCCAACATCTTCGGGATCACGCTCTTCTGGTGCCACGTGGCGAAGGGCAACGTCGAGGTCGTTTTCGATGCGTATAACGAGGAGGAGAAGGACCCCTGGGAGAGGATTCACATGGACAACACGTACTGGGTCGCCAGGGACGACGCCGTTTATCTCCGCCAGTTTTGGAAGAACAACAACATGGTTTTATGGCGTCGTTGGCCCTAATTCCACGTAATTGTATCAAAACAAGCACCGCAAACACAGCTAAAACTATTCCAGAAAAAAAGGGGGGGATACAGATAAAAGTAAAACAACGTGTTTGTCAGAATGAATCTTAGCTGGCGTTTAAGTTAAGAGCGCGTCTTCTTTCTTCTCCTGTTCTTTGGCTTCACTGCGTCCTTGAGAGTCTTCTTCACTATGCTGGTTTTTTGTTCTTCTACTGTTTCGGATGAATCTGTTGCTAAGCTCAGAGGTTTGACGTCTTCAGAGGCGTCTTTTTCTTGCATTGCTACATCATCGTCACTGTCTTCGCTACTTTGTTCCGCCTTGGGGTTCGATTTTCCTGCACGTAAATCAAACACGGGATATCCTAACTTGCAGTTTAGGCAGAAACCCGTATAAATCTCCAGGAATGGCAACTATTCACTTCAAAATTATGACAATATGGTGGGCATCTAGAACCCCAGGGGTACTGGAAGAGAGTGAAGCTCCCGCCATCAACCAGAGCATTCATCCAAAGATTTAAAAGTAAACAAGCAATGTACCTTGTGCAGCAAGAGAAGCTTTTAGGAAATCTGGATCAACACCTTGTGTGTGAGGGTCCCTAAGATACGAGATACCGTTTCGGAGTTAGTGAGACAATTTGGTAATATACTAGAATGGAAAAATGACTTGGTTAATTCAACAAATAGTACTCATCTTAGACAGGCTAGAACAGCAAGCCGAGAACCTAAACAGCAATTTTTATTTTGCAAAACCACAAGGGGAAGTTTATGGTATATATTAAGCAGTTGTTTTCAATAGCTTTTATGAAGAAAGAAAATGAAGTGCTGAATTAAAGTATGCTTCATCTGTTATCTAACATAAAGGAAGTGCCAGTAGACATCAGTAGCAAGACTAGAGTGGAGATTGCAGATAATTTCAAATATATAGAGCTACTTACGCGTGCCAAAAAGCATAAAAGAAGCATCAGGAAGCAGAATCGAGGAATCGGTTCGTTCCAAGTTCACCCATTAAGGGTTTGTAGTACAGCAGAACAAGTTAAGATGGAATTTCCAGATGGTGAAACTTACCAGCTTGAGGGCCCTCCAAGAAAAAGAGGAGCATTTCCCTCGGCGCGCTGACTACTGATTTGATCCGATGATCTGGTCTCGCTGCCTAAACCATCATTTTGGGATATGGAGCTTTCGTCAGGTTTTAGCTTCAATCTCTCCATCTGGGCCATTGATGACTCATTTACTCTCTGCCCAGCGAGTTTGTCTTTTTGCCCTTTGACATCATTTTCTATACTAACATTGGCAGCTAAGGCAGTAGAATGTCGCTTGATCTTGCGTAACATTCTCTCCGTGTTGAACGCCTCAACCTACCAAAATAATTTTTTTAAAACAGGCGCACTAAAACCATGTCATCTATACATGCCAAGAATGTTAGATCTTGCTGAATGCTCATTCTAACCTATGAAAACACCTGGTACAAATTCCATCTGTATGATAACCACCGAGTACAAGAACTGAGAGTTGAAAATCTAACTATAGCCTAATTGATTATCTAGAAGAAAGTGATTCAAATACCAAACGTTGATAGAGAACGCCCGAGATTTTGAATTTTGGCAAAGAGAACACTAGACATGATAAACATTAAAGCACAAATTTATTCATCGCATCAATTTGACTGCTTAACCATTATAATGATATAAACTCACGTGATAAACTTTTACAATGAAAAAAAAACTTTTTCCAATGGTCATGAGGTAGCATAACTTTTCCAATTAAAGTTAAGCAAATTCTTTGATTTTGCAAGGCTGACAAAAAAACTCGGCGACCAATTTTTCATGAAATTACAAAGAGTGTCTGAAAAGTCTAACTATTTCCAATCAGTGCTGTCCAATAGGAAAATTATGCCCCAAATCAGTTTACAAGACAGTTTTCAAGATAAATTCAGAAGATATGAAAATAGTAACTGAAAACAAAAAACTTACCGCGTCTTTTATTTTTTTGGTAATAGATTCAGCTTTGTCAGAAGCAAGTCGTAAACATCGCATAATCTCACTCTGTGGCACACCTACTCCTCCAGCTTTTTGAATGGCACAAATATCGCCACTTGCATTAACTGTTACTGTCATACGGCCCCCCATAACAGCCTCCTCGCTATGGGTTGGATCTACCACCTGAATGATAGGTAATGCATGAAATGATTGCACAAAAGATTAACATCATGCTCGAGGCACCATACGGCTGCAATTTTATCAAAAGGACCTCCGGACATTAAGTAGCATACCATGGTGTACTCTGTGCTGAAAAATCCAAAGGTCACTGCTATAGGCAAATGGTGAACTATCAAAGGAAGCGGATCCTTCGCCTGCAGAATGCAAGAACAACAATCAACGGACCACTCAAAATGCCCTGAAGCTTAAAGGTACTAATTAGTAGGGATGGGAAGATAGCCGAAACAGACACAAACTTGCAGTCTAGAAGATTTACAGGCATCCAAATATGAAGAAAATGAATTGACCACATCGAGCTCCTGATCAGAGTCACTGATGAAGGGTCTATTTCACATATTTACAAAACTTCAAATCAGCTTAACAGGAAGAGTTGATCCAGCAAATTAATTATAAATTAAGTAATGTAGAATCTTTTATATCAATTATAGCATCGTTCTTTTTTCTAGTACTCATGAACAATATTCAGAGTTCCTGTCCCTACAAAGTACAACTTTCACTGCAGAAATTATTATCTCCATTTTGAAAGAAAAAAATTATTATATTCACTAAAGAATAAACAAAATATAAATTTAGCTATATTAACCATGAGTCTCTTCTAGTAGTGATCATGTGAACTCTTTCAAGTGGCAATAAACCAGAGAATTGGATGCTTAGTACGAGTCCTTGGAGTATGAACCACAGTGCTACTAATTCTTTTATGATAGTTCAATGCAAGCTATTGCCATCTTTTTCACATTGGAACCATATCTTGATCCATGGAATTTCTCCTGGGTGTCTTGTCTGTTCCTTCAGTCAAAACCTTACATTCACTCATTAAACTCTAGATGGTTTAGATAATTATCTCCTGACATCCAAACTAGTTGCAACAGTTTGAAATATGAAGGTTCCACTGATTGCAACAGGCAAAAGCATACTGTTCGGTACAAGAAATTGCGAAGATAAGTAAGCACATATTTAGTTTAGCTAAGAGATAAAAAAAAGTTAATGTTCTAACCTCAGGTGGATGTACAACCACTTCTTGTCCATTTTCTCCACCTAATGAGCACTCTGGTCTCCGAAAGGTCAACAGGGCAGCTAAAGCAGCCACATTGGCAGCGTCAACAAGATTTCTGTTACCAGGCCATATAAGTAACTAGACCGAGAGGTTTCATAACTAAGACCATAAGCAATGTCTAGAAACCAAAGAAACAAGACCAGAAAGAGAAGATAGAGAGCTCACCCTCCATTATCTAGGATGTGGAGATCAATCCTGATGGCCCAAACTAACTTCCCAGCCAAAACACAAAGTGATTCCATATCCACAGCCCTACTTTCCCTGCATGAATAATTTCAGTTATCCACTGTAATTGTTGTCACAAAGACCCAACTACACAGGTCCACAGGTCTACCTCTCATGAACAATACTAGCTCCGGTGATAATCCATACTTCCTTCTAACAATCCAAAATTAGTTTCAGCCATAAAATTAACATCAACAGTATGTTATATGTACACTGGAGAAGAGAAATACTAGTTGGTTGTTTGCATCTGGAAATGGATATACATTAGATCATAGGGACAACTGAATATGCATACTATCCTACAAGCATAATCTTCCTAATGTGTCAACTTGGACGAACTCAAAAAAGAAAACATGTACCTTAAGCCACGATCAATTATGCGGCCCAACTCTATTGCAGACTCTCCTGGACGGCCTAACTCGAATGAAGGATCGGCCATTGGTGAAAACTCGGTGAAAATCGACATTGTCCCTTCATTTGGACGCTCACGGTAAGGTTGGACAAGTTGACTAGACACGAAACCCATCACATGAGTATGGCCTAGCTGCACATCAGCTGACCCGTCTTCCCTGAAAATTCACGACCAGCAATTTTGGTAATCAGCGCAAAATTCATCATCGTCCATATTAAACCCAGTATCTCATACACAGCTTCCAGCAAGAGAACATGACAGAAAGTACCCAACAAGAAAAAAAAAGAAGGGTCTGAAAATGGGAACAGAAACCTGCCTTCCAAAGTTGATAGTTAGCTTCCGATACTCAAGGGGTTTCCGGCCATCGATTCTCAAGTCGGAAGCCAAAGCAGTCTCGATAAACTTCTTCTCATTTACGGTCAGGCGCCAAGTATTTGCCAGCCGAGAATCCATTGATGCCCCGGCGCAGAAAGCAGGGTATGTAGGGAATGTTGCGAGTTGAGCGGAGATAAATGTGCTGGAACTAACTCGGAAAGGCTGACGGAGGGTTCCCGCCGGTCGGTGGACAGGAAACGGAGGGAGAATAGTCGACGAACCGGAAGCGGCTACTAGGGTTGTGCAGCAGTCTGTTCAGTGCTGCTGCGAGCGCGGTGGGGAAAATTCCATTCTCCTTTTCCCAGATCAGCCAAGTAAAAGTGTGAAGCCCAGGTTTGGGTGGTCCAAACAACAACCGCGAAAATGGGCCTGTCGGCTCTACGTGTACCCGGCTCGGTGCGACAACAAGCCCAGCCAGTTCCGGGTGTATTTGCCGATTTGCATCAAATTTGTGCTTGGATCTCTCTCGTAACCTAATTCGCCATTCCGACTTCCACGTTTCGGCTCCAGATCGCAAAAGCGCGATTTGCTGGCCTGGGAGTTTGCGTAAATATCCTACTAGATAATTATTCACAAACTAACACATATTTGACTTCTAAATTTGTTCATGATGTAACTCAAAACTGAAAAAACACTTTCAACATTTGTCGTACAACCATAAAATCAATACAAATTAATGTTAGCTTGTAATTAGATTAATTGTTAGGTTTTGAAAATAATTAAAGATAGAGAATTGGGTTTTGCTATTACACAGTGTTCAGAATATAACAACAAAAAAGTTGTAGTCTAATGGAAATTATACTTATTAGTAATAGTAGTGTCCCGGGTTTGAATTACCCAAACTACCACGTAGATTCCCAAACGCAAACTACAAACGAGAGTAGTATAATTGTTCTTTCAAATTTCAGGGTGTCCCGGACTATTAATTATAATTATTTTGTCTATACGTAAATAACATCGGAGGTTGGATAGTCGATCTTCCAAAATTTAGGGATCTTTCGGTTACTAATTTTATCTTACCCAATTAGATATGATTCGGACGGATATCCAGAAGTGTGGATATTTTTACATTCCTAAGTTGTTGGGGATCGTGGTGGCTCGATCTTGGCCCTGATTATGGTAAGCACATCCCGTTTGATTTTATAAACTCATGTTCTCCCATTTATCGTACTAATGGAGTTTCTCATCCTATTATCGTAGTGTTCAAACATTTGTGAATAATAGGCGCATGACATGATAGTTGAGTCTAATTTAGACTCAAATTAAAAAGTTGGATATGAGTTTGCCCCAAAAATAATATTTACCCAAATCTTTTTCGACCCACAATAAATTGGGCTTGATCATACCGACAATCTAAGTATATTTTGTCATCCCTAATATACGCTTATATGAAATCCCAAATATTATCTATCTTTGATTCACATAAATAAATGGGGTAAATGACACATTTGGTCACTGAGATTATTAGATTATGTCATGTTTAGTCACTAGAAAAAATTAATATCAATTTTGGTCACTCGAATTACCGAAACTGGTCAAATTTAGTCACTCTCCCGTCAGTTTTCGTCCAACTCCATTAATATAGTTGGACGGAAACTTTTGGGAGAGTGACTAAATATGACATGTTTCAGTAATCCGAGTGACTAAATGTGACATTTTTCAATAATTCAAGTGACCGAAGTTGGACAGAAGCCACAGAAGAGTGACCAAATGTGACCTGTTTCAGTAATTCGAGTGACCAAAATTGATATTAAATTTTTCTAGTGACTAAATATGACACGATTTAGTAATCTCAGTGACCAAATGTGTCATTTACCCTATAACCCTAAATAAATGACAATCTTTGTGTTATACGTCAAACTATGTTAATGAATTTGTGCGAAGATTGTGTACAATAGTCAAAATTGTGTGAGCATTTATACCAATTACCCGCCTTCATGTTGGAGCGCGTCTTCTTTCTCCTCTTGTTCTTGCCTTCTTGGACTTCACAGCGTCTTTCGTAGTCTTCTTCACTCTGCTGGTTTGTTGCTCTTCTGGTTCAGCTAAATCTGTCAGTAACGTAGGAGGTTTAACGTCCTCAGAGGATAGCTTTTCTTGCATTGTTACTACATCACTATCACTATCTTCACTAGTTTGTTCTGCATTGGAGTTCGATTTTTCTGCACGTAAATCAAACATAGAAAAAATCGACATTATTGTGGACAAATAGAACCCCTAGGGTACTAGAAGTGAGTAAAGCTTCCACCATCAATCACAGGATTCATGATTCATCTGAAGTAAGCAAATGTACCTTGTGAAATCTGGATCAGCACCTTGTCTGTGAGGGCCCTCCCTAAGAGAAGTGATACCATCTTCTACACTAACAGTGGCAGCAACTGAAGTAGAATGTCGCTTGATCTTGCGCGAAGCCCTTTCCTTGTTGAACACCTCAACCTACAAGAAACAAATACTTAAAAAACAGGCACACTAAACACATATTTCCGTATATGACCACAGTAGCAATAATGCCAAGAATGTAAGAACTTGCAGAATGCTTGCAAACCTTAACCTATGGAACAAGGAGGGAGGGGGGGGGGGGGGGGGGGGGGGGGGGAAATGACACTGCAAATTTGGATGGGGAGCTGCTACATGTCTAGGTGTTCAAGTAACAAATTGCAGATATACATAATCACTGAGTACAAGAATAGGGTGGTTAAAAATTAAACAATAGCCTAATTGATCATCCAGAAAGTGATTCAATTACACTACAGAATGGCTTCAACATGGAAGTTTTGCAGAGAAAACATCAGGCATGACAAAGATTTAAGCATGAACTTACTGCATCTTTTATCGTTTTCGTAATCAAGCCGGCCCTCTGGGAAGCAAGTCGTAAACAACGCATAATCTCACGCTGTGGCACACCCACTCCTCCAGCTTTTTGAATGGCACAAATACCGCCGCTTGCATTAACTGTTACTGTCATACGTCCTGCCATAACAGCCTCCTCGCTATGGGTTGGATCCAACACCTGCAGGACATGCATCGATTGATCGAATAAGAACTTAACATAAGACGCCCAGCAAACATAAGTCTGCAAATTTCATCACAAGGCTCCCCTGACATTAGTGTTGCATACCATGGTGTTCTCAGTGCTGAAAAATCCGAAAGTTACTGCTATAGGCAAATGGTGAACTATCAAAGGAAGTGGATCCTTCACCTGCAGAGGACAAGAAATCTTTGCAACATGAGTTCCCCTCAACGAAAAAATGGAACCCTTATATCCACGGAGTACATTTTTAGTTTAGCTGAGTGGTAAAGAAGTTAATGTTCTAACTTCTAACCTCAGGTGGATGTACAACTACTTCTTGACCATTTTCTCCCCCTAATGAGCACTCTGGTCTCCGAAACGTCAACAGTGCAGCTAGAGCAGCCACATTGGCAGCATCAATGAGATTTCTGTTACCAGACTATATGAGTATCTAGCAGGAGAGATTACCAGAACTAACACCACAAGCAATTGCTAAACTAGAAACAAAGCAAAGCAACAGAAACAAGACCAGAAAAGTGAGGATAGAGGAGCTCACCCTCCATTATCCAAGATGTGGAGATCAATCCTGATGGCCCAAACTAACTTCCCAGCCAAAACACAAAGTGATTCCATATCCACAGCCCTACTTCCCCTGTGCATTAGTAATTCAAATTATCCACTCTACTGGTTTTCACAATGTTCCCCTCTCTGTCGACTAGGTCGAACTCAAAAACGAAAGCAATTACCTTAACCCACGATCAATCATGCGGCCCAACTCTATTGCAGCCTCTCCTGGGCTGCCTAATTCGAACGATGGATCGGCCATTGGTGAAAACTCGGTGAAAATTGACATTGTCCCTTCATTCGGGCGCTCACGGTAAGGTTGAACGAGCTGGCTAGACACGAAACACATTACACGAGTATGGCCTAGCTGCACCTCAGATGACCCGTCTTCCCTGAAAAATTCATGACAAACAACTTTGATAATCAGCGCAAAAATGCATTCTCGTCATGTGACTCGTGTCCAATAGAACAGCACCGAACCCAGTATCACAGACACAGCTTCCAGCAGCCAGAGAACATTGATGGGAATTTACCCAACAAGAGAGAAGAAGGGTCTGAAGAGGGGAACAGAAAACCTGCCTTCCAAAGTTGATGGTTAGCTGCCGATACTCAATGGGTTTCCGGTTATAGTCATCGATTCTCAAGTTAGAAGCCAAAGCAGTCTCGATAAATTTCTTTTCGTTTACCGTCGGACGCCAAGTATTTGCCAGCCGAGAATCCATTGATGCCTCCGGCGCAGAAATCAGGGTTATGGAAGGCTGCGAGTTGAGGGGAGACGAATATACTGGAACTAACTTTTTCTGTAAGGAGACCCTAGGGTTTTTCAGTACCCGGAAAGGATGACGGAGGATTCCCGCCGGCCGGTGAAAGGGAAACGAACAGAGAATTGTCGAGCTACTGCCTTCTAGGGTTGCGCGGCAGAGTTCAGAGCTGCTGTGCGCGCGAGGGGGGTTTAAATTCCTTTTTTTTTTCTTTCCTTTCTCCTGATCGGACAAGGAAAACGCAGCTTCGGGTGGGTCCGACCAAAAACCGCTCAGATGGGCCAGGCCCAAAGTTGTCAAACCGGTTAATACGAGTGCACTGGTTTTGCAAGTGAACTAATCTGATCGTACTACAGCTGCGGGTGCACTGGTTTTGCAAGTGAAATGTTCAGATGGTGCTACAGCTAGTGTTGATGTTGGGAATTGGTAACTAGTAGTAAATAATTAGATACGTAACATTAAAAGCATGTAAATAATTTTTATTAATTTTTACAATGATTTATGTAA
Source organism: Linum tenue (assembly GCA_946122785.1). NCBI lineage: Eukaryota > Viridiplantae > Streptophyta > Magnoliopsida > Malpighiales > Linaceae > Linum > Linum tenue. The sequence continues at coordinate 50,743,048 of CAMGYJ010000009.1, forward strand.
AATACATCATTAGCTATTATTATTATTATTTATTTAATATATTAAAGTCTAGGACTTTGCTACGGTGACATGCATGTCACGGTGACATGCACTTTTCGGTCGACCTCATATAGGATCAGGTCGACCTAATATGTTGTTTTAGTGTAAAAACAGTTTCATGGTGCCTACTTTGGAGATTCATATCTTACAATTGGCTAGATGGAAATTGGATATTAAAGGCTTGTTTTGAAGCTGAAGTGTCCCTCTACACATTAAAGTACTTGGGAGCTCAATAGGATGTCCAGAAGACCATTTTTGAACCTCATCAAAAGGCTATGCCAAAACTGGGAAACTGCCTGAAAATAGCTAAGTCTGGCAACGTGTTTGTCAAGCCTACTTTGGAGCTCAATTTGAGAAGAATGGATGCGAGTCAAGTCCAGGGGCCTCTACCACGTTAAATTACGTATTTTTTTATACAAAGGCAAGGCATTGGATGAAAGATTGAATATCTTTAAGGCTTCAAACAAAAGGCTCAAAGTTGCTACGAAGGCTGTTTTTCTGGCCGCTTGCTTGTGCTCGAAGTCTGCCAGAAAATAGCCTTCGTCGCAACATCGACCCTTTTGTTTGAAGCCTTACAGATATCCAATATTTTATCCAAAGCCTTGAATTTGTATAAAAACATACCTAATTTAACGTGGTAGAGGCTCCTGGACTCGACTCGCATTCATGCTTCTCGAATTGAGCTCCAAAATAGGCTTCACAAACACGTTTCCAAACTTAGCCATTTCCAGGCAGTTTCCCAGTTTTGGCATAGCCTTTTGATGAGGTTCAAAAATGGTCTTCTGGACTTCCTATCGAGCTCTCAATCACTTCAATATGTAGAGGGACACTTTAGCTTCAAAACAGGTCATTAGTCTTCAATTTCCATCTAGCCAATTGTATGATATGAATATCCAAAGTAGGCACCATGAACTGTTTTTACACTGAAACAACAGATTAGGTCGACCTGATCCTATATGAGGTCGACCGAATCCTAAATGAGGTTGACCAGATCCTATATGAGGTCGACCGAATTCTAAATGAGGTCAACCTAATCCTAACTGAGGTCGACCGGAAAGTGCAAGTCACCGTGACATGCATGTCATCATATGCACACCCTAAAGTCTAATATTTGAGTGACTATTCATTAGTGGCCCCCAAACTGCTCTCAATTCACTCACACATCTTTCTCCTAAACTGCAAAATTTTGGAAGACATTCTTTTGTTGCAACCTCACATTCAGTTGCTCTGTCTTGGGATATTATCCGGAGGATCCACACTTATTGTCCTCTAGTTTTTCCATCACAGCCAGGGGCGGAGCTACACTATGGCTCGGGGGGGGCCCGGCCCCCTGAGAATTTCGAAAGTTACGTGTAAGTTGTTCGTGATTTTTGAAAATTACGTATAAACAGAAAGTAAAACATAACAAAGTAGTCACTAATTATAACACATCTACCAGTGCAGCCTAACGGAAGGACATGCTTATACAATCATGGGAATGCTGGTTCGATGCTCATGACAGACATATGTTAACCTTTTTTGTTTTCTACTTGTACTTGGCACGAAAATTTGCATTCCACGTTTTAAGGACTCTTTTGAATATATATAATGAGTTTTTTTCTCTTTTCATTTTTAGCTCTAGAAAATGGTGTAAACTTTGCATTACATGTTTTAAGGACTATTTTGAATATACAATGAGTAACTTTTTTTCTTGTAATAGATTGTACACTTGTACTTGGCACGAAAATTCAATTTTAAAATCAATTAAGTTCTTCAAATTTGCATTCCACGTTTTAAGGACTCTTTTGAATATATATAATGAGTTTTTTTCTCTTTTCATTTTTAGCTCTAGAAAATGGTGTAAACTTTGCATTACATGTTTTAAGGACTATTTTGAATATACAATGAGTAACTTTTTTTCTTGTAATAGATTGTACACATTGATTTTTCAGCTATAAAAATAATGAATATACAATAAGTATCATGTTAGGTATTGGAATATATTATTAATTTTGTTGGTAATTAACTCATTTATAGTCAAAATGACATGATAATTTATTCGTCTTAAATCGTGTTTGAAGTCAATCTAATTGTTTTAAAAAAGTGTATTGGGCAATTTTGATGATTAAAAGTACTCTTTTTAAAGTTGGAATTATATTTTTGTGTTTTTATGCCTCTTAAGGTAATACGAATAAAAAATTTTCGGCCCCCCCCCCCCCGAAGCTCGAATCCTGGCTCCGCCCCTGATCACAGCTATTGTTGGCTAGGTTTTCAGCTATATTGTTCACTATTTTCTCTGTGATAGCTACTATCCACTGAGTTTTCATCTATTGCCTACTTATTCACCCACCAATTTGCATCCCATCTCTAAGCATTGTTGGCGGAATCCTAAGTTGTTCCCCTCTACCGTTTGGCACGATCATTATTGAAGATCCATACAAGATCTGCTCTGCCCAATCCTCGCCTTCGGCCACTAATTCAGAGTCCATCTCGAAACAGTTTCAACGAAATTTAAGTTGTTTTCCTGCACTATTTTCCGCAGGCGCTATCAAATTTTTTACATTATTAATTTCGTCTTCCCGGTATGTCACTAATTTATTGCTCTCTAAGAAAAATATTGCAATATTCAAAACAATTCTAAATTCTCTTTCCATTAAATTCATCGTTGTCATCCCCAACAACAAACTACCATCTATCTATAAAATTATTAAAAGGGTTTAAGATTTGCACCACTGCCACATCAGCGTTAAACTTCAATTAACCTATCCACATCAGCACCCAAACTTCTCTGATCTCTCTCATGCTTTCCTCGGCCCTTTGGGAAAAAAACACCCTTCTCCTAATCTACAAAAACATATAAGGCAATGTCAATAAACAATCACTAGATTGGAGCCCGACCAATGGTCGGGTTCATTTGGTCCATTGACATAAACAACAATTACGATCAGACAAAGTATGAAACATTTTAAGTATCATAAAATAATCCAAATTATTTAATTATTAAAAAAATAAAAGAAACATACATCATAAAATTATCCGACATCCTAACCTATTCATCGACTAAACTAAACAACATATGGATACCCACTAATAACAATGCCTTAATTTTCATCAGCGAAACATATATATCTTTCATCATATAGTTTCTTCCTTCTTATCAACATTATCATTATCTTGTTCAGGTAATGATTAATTAGTGACTATTCTGATGTTATTAGTTATTTTTGGACAATGGATTTATTTAAAGTGGTATTCGTGAGATTAATTGTGTGGATGCGTTGTTTGATCATTTTTCGGGTGGCTTCCAAGTCGGTGTTTGAATAGTATTAGATTTTATGTGTTTTCCTATATATTTGTACAATATTAATTCAGTTACGTTATTAAAGAATAAATAGAAGATTTACCATATCAATAATCTCATTGTTCTTCCTCTATAATCCTTTCAATTTTGTTCTCTCTAAACCGTAATTTTATTTTATATCCCCTGAATTTCTATTAATTATCTTCTAGCCTCCCCTCGTGAATTCTGTAATTTCAATCTAGTCCCAATTTTTCCATGTCCGATAATTTATTGATTTTCATTATTTTGCCTAATTCTCCTTTAATCCAGCCCCAATTCTTCCTCATCTAATACTTTATTTATTTTCATTATTTTTCCTAATTCACCTCTGATCATATCTTTATATTAATCAATCTCGGATTCTAAGATCCTCTCTCTCATCAATTGGTGTTATAGCCTAGTTATCCTTGCACCCAGCACCATCATCTATGTAATTCTAGCCGCCACATTGATTGTTTTCAGCGACTTTGTCAAAATTTACTTGAAAGTTTTGAAGGATATCTCGGTGCGAAAGAGGTAGCAAGTATGAGCTTCGATCATTAAGGATAATAAAAGTACTTTCTGGTTGATGGCAATGTGAATTGGGAATTTTCCATTCATATTTTTTAGTGAGAGCCTTTCTTTTTGTCGTTATTAGTTCATTGCGGCAACTGAAGTGAATTGGAAGTGAAAGAGTGGTCAAGCCTTGAACTGAAAGTATGAAAAGAAGTTCATACAAATTCAGGTTGATTATTTAGGAAAAAATCTTTCAAAGGGGATGGATTGATGAACGATTAGTTAGCTATTATTATTCTTGATGTTATGAATGTTTTCCTATATTTTCTCATATTTTTAGCCATCCAAGCATTCTTGCCCCAAAACCCTATTTTTTTATTACGTCTCCCCTGCATTTCTAATTCTCTTACTCACCATCAATCTAGGTTCTTTCTTGTCCTATAGTTTATTTATCTCATTAATTTTGGCCATTTATCTTTCTACCAATGATTAATTTCGGTGCCAAGATTCTCTCTTCATCAAATCCACTACCTCCACCATTAACAGAGTCTAGTGTCCACGATGTGGTGAGCATGATGTTGAACTTCAACTCCATTGCCTCAATTTTCAGAGATAAGAAGGCGGAAGTCCTCTCATTTTGTCACTGATTTGTAATAGTTTCCAGCAAGACATTCCACTTCCATAGTTTGTAGATTTCCCAACATCAAGGTGAGTGCAGATCAAAACAATGTCTTCTCATATGCAAAATTGATGATCTAGTAATTAACCAAGTGTGTGAACGACATTTAACTGGTATTTATCATGCCTAATAATCTTCACAATTTCGGAATCGGTAGTATTTTGCATATCCAAAAATAATAACTATATTCATAAAATAAAATATTTTCAATATTTAATTGAGAAATCCTATCCAAAAAATCTATTAATGGTTAGAAATTAAAAAAATTGAATGTAACTAAAAGGAATAATACCTTATTTTAACATGAACTTCAACATAAAAAGACACTTTCGTTCGAATTTGGAAAGAGATGGACAAATTTGACCCAAAATTTAGGTTGACCGTTAATATTGAAGGTCAAACATTTCTTTCGTCTATGACTATCATATTATGATGAGGTTGCTGCGACATGGCTTCCACATCATTTATTTTGAGCTAAATTTGTTCATTTCTTTCAAAATGCAGACAAAATTATCTTATTTGAAAATTCTTGCCAGAATTTTCTTTCACGCTGAAGTTCAATCCAAAATAGGGTATTCTCCCTTTTTCTAAAAAAAAATTATGCCAAAGACACTTCACACCACCTCATAATTGTATGTTGAGTTATAAGTTATAACGGACCAAATTTGTATGTTTCTTTCAAAATTTGAGAAAAGGGACTTATTTGAAAATTCAGACTAAAATTGTCTTTTACGTCAAAATTCATGCCAAAATAAGATGTTATCTCTGACTATAACTAATAGTTACGGTGGCATGGGTTTTGGAAATTGGATTACAGATTAATAGTTGATTTTTGCTTTTATGATTTTAATTTATGGATTTCCTTTTAGTCTGCTTGAATAAGAAGTGGGCCAATAAAAAATTAAGGCCAAACCTGTTGTAGAACCCAAGTATAACGTCAAAGCAGGGCATAAAAATGGTTGTCCAAAAAGACCAAACAACCCCTCCTTAAGTTGCGCAGAAGCTAGCATTTTTCCAATTTCGTATGTTCTCAGCCGGAATGTGCATATAGTATTGGGAGGATTGCCACATCAGCCGGTGTTGTTTACACCGCATAACTCGGGGGGATAAATTAGTCTTCTCCTCCCTGCCTTCTCGCCTAAACCGTCCGTAACTGTTACTTCTTTTATTTTCTTTACATTTTACAATCCTACGTCGTTTTTTTCCCCATTTCTACAAGGCCATCAGTCCACGACCACTAATCCATTTCTTATGCTGAAACAACTCATTATTTTTAGGAAATCCAATCTTTTGAAGCCACCTGGACACTAAAATTATTATTTCCTTTTCAATTTTTTTTGGCAGGCTTCCTCTTTTTCATTTACTTTGCTCTATTATTTCAAAGAATCACTCTGATCCTAATAAAAAAAATCAATGTTAAAAATTCCCTAATCTTTTCTTTGAGATCAAAATATTATCGTATATTATTCAACTGAGACTTTTTTTTTCCTTAAAAGAACTGATCATTCATAGGTACTAAGAATGAGTAAGGCTCAAACACAAAACATTTCCCGTAAGATCTATAAAATCATATTTAATTATTATATTTTGAGAAGGGGAGATTAAATGGTTCATATCACAAAGCGGTAAGAATGGAAATAAGTGATTTTGGGGCGGCAAGCACATATTTCTAGAGGTGCTGTTAGATAACTTTTAAAATCTTCTACTAAAATTAAAAGGATCATATTTCATTAGTTTTACATCGAATTTCAAAAAATATTTGCATAGAAAGATCATAGTTATGCTCTACAAGATGATATTGGGTTTGACATTTTTTGGGCAATTTTTTCATGTCATCTTACCACTAGCGTGTCATGATATTATCATTATGTGACAGTAGTATGAGGGTGATGTCAATCTTACCATAGTGGTAACATTATGATATGACAATGGTACATGAGATGTTGATATGAATTATTATCATACTAATATCATATCACTTCATATTATGATATTATCATAATGTGATAGTGCGGCCAGTCTCACGATACTGGTAAATTATGATATGACAGTGATAAAACTACTACAAACATATATTTTTAAAACCATTTTTTTACTCAAAATATAGCAAACCAGATATCATTGTACATATAATAATTAGTAATTTCTTTATGCGCAAAGTTTAAGATTTTGAGTTAAAACAAAAGAATTATAGCATAATGTCATTGTCATATCATGATGATATGACACTAACAAAATTACAACTAACACGTCATTTTAAGAATTGTTTTTTCCCCTCAAAATATAGAAAAATTGATATTATTGTGTATACCATAATTAATCGGTTATTTCTATGCAATTGGTTTTTGTAAATTTTGATTTAAAACGAAAGAGATATATACCATCATCAAGTTGTACTATAAAGGAAAAAATCTATAGTACCAATGCTATATAACATTGTAAAATTACTCTTTCGATAGAGCAATAAAATTGGGATTTCAATAAATAATAAGATTCATTCTTTTATATAAAAAAATTTGTTAAATAAAAACAAAGAGAGAAAATTGGATTATTGATTAAGGGGCATATTTTATGGGTACACAAGAATTTATCCATCAATGGATTTGGAAGTCCAAGCTAATTATTTTTATTTATTTTAAAATCTAATTCACATGGATAGCCTTTCAACTTTAGGTTATAAGAAAAATTTTATTTTCTCATTAACTTAGTTCTAAACAAATTATCTTATAATTTTAAGACGAAACTTAAAATTTTATTTTGAATTTTTAATTTCGTACGTCGTTTTATCTCTTGGTATTTTCACTCAGTTGTCCAGTTGTAAAAACTTTTAAACATTTTAATATTTTTTGCTAACTAAAAATGAAGAGATTTGGACACTCATTCACTTTTTTTTTTTTTTTGCCAAAATAAAATATTAATTCACCAAAAAAACTACCCGGCCAATCGGCCGGGCCACAATCTAGTTTAAATGAAACGTTGTGTCTCTTCTTTTATTGCGTTAGTTTTTTTTTTTTTCATTTCACTTTTTGGGAATAACTCGGCAGTTGCTTTGCTGAGTTTGCTCCCTTTTATTTTCCTTCCTATAATTTTTTTCTTCTTTATTTTCATTCACATATTCTTTGCATAATTATTAAAATCAACACAAAGCATTGCCAATTTGCCATTCACAAAAATCCTTTTAAAACCACCATAACCCATTCACAAAATCCCGGTTAAAACATGAATTAGATGAAATCAAATAGGGCAATCATCGTCAAAATGAATATTATTGCATTCAAATCCATCAGTGAGACCACCATCCAATTTCTGAATTCATCTAAGAATTAATGCTAGACTCTATCATTTATAATAACCAATTTCAATATTTTAAAACAAAATAGGTCAAAAAGACCCTTTGAGCATAATAGTCGACTAAAACCAAAATTGATGTGCTGGTATGTGTACAATTCAATCACCGTCAAAATGAATATTATTGTATTTGAATCCATCCGTAAGACCACCTTCCAATTTTTTAATTCGTCTAAGAATTAATGTTAGACTATCATTTATAATAACAAATTTCAATATTCAAAAATCAAAGTTAACTGCCCAACGGGCAGGGTCCAGGCTAGTTTCATTAGTACTATTTTAAATATGATGTTCTCGCCACCACTCGAAGTGGTAGCGCTGGCTTATGCTAGTTAAATATATAAGGTTAGTTATAGAAACAAGAAAGAGGCAGAGACCAACAAGACTCAACCTTAAAACAAAGGAAATATATATTTATTGTACCGGATCAATTTGACACAATTGTCTCGTTTTGAGACAATTGTACCAAATTGTCTCGTTTGCCAGCAAAAAATTTGGATGGATCAATCTGCCTGAGGTATTTTGAATTGATCCGTTTTGAGTCAATTTCAATTACCTGGGGTGAGGGCAGGTAATTCGAATTGACTCATTTTAATTGCCTCGTTTATAAAACGAGACAATTGATCAAATTGACTCATTTCTAGATTGATCCATCCAAACGACCCCATAAACATCTAACAAACTCTTGATGTCGACTCTAATATCTCCTAGGCACAACAAACAAGAATAGTCATAAATCTGCCATCAAACAACGAACTAATCGACACCGGGAAAAAACCTACCAAATCATTCTCTCTCTACCTTTCCTTTTTGAAATTTGCTCTGCCTTCTCTCTTCTTCTAGTCTTCCTTTTCTGATTTCAGGGGCTGCCGCCGGCTCCTTAGGTGACCGGCGGTGGCCCAAAATTTTTATTTTCCTGTTTTTTGTTTCTTTATCATGCTTTGTTTCCTTTGCCTGAGTCCTGGGCAGTTTTCATTCGGATTTCCAGCAGTTGTGGCTTTCAGTTTTCTCCTTTCCAGTCGAGCTATGGCTCTTCTTTCAGATCTTGGTTCTTGGGCTTGCTCGTCGTAAGAGCTGGAGTCTGCAACTTGGGAGCCTCTTCCAGATCTGGATGGTGGGGTAGTCCCTTGTTGGTGGCCTCATCTTCAAGATGAAGCCATTCCCTTCTTTTCCTCTCCGACCTCCCTAGGTGTTTGAGTGGCTTGGTGAGCCGTCAGATGGTTGTGGGTTGGGTCTTCTCCAGTGGTTACGGTTGGGAATCGGTGTTTTTCGTGGAGTTTGTGGTTACCTTGGGAGCTTCTGCTCTTCTTCGAACCTGATCTCTCTGCCTCTTCAGCTTGGAGCAATCTGGTTCATATCCTCTTCCACCGCCACGCAGTCTAGTTTCTAGATTCACTGTGATGGATGCCTTTGAGTTTTCCCCAGGAGGCGGCACTTGGAGTGATGATTTTCACCTACCATGGATTTCGATATGATCGGACAAGCTAATTGTGATTTTGTTGCACTTTGATTGGTTGTTTGCAAGAGAGATTCATGATGATCTTTTTCGATCAAGGGTTTTGCTCTTTTGGGTGGTTGCTTGCAGACTGTGTTTTGTTCTTTAATGTTGCATTTTGTCTTACACAGCTTTGTTTGTAACCGAATGCCCTTGGACTTCCTCTTGTTGGAACCAGATTGTTGGTTCGTTTCTCCCTCTTTGTAACTGACCAGTTCTAAGTGTAATAAAGTCCACTTTTGTAAAAAAAAAAAACAACGAACTAATCCCTTGTGCTGCACTCTATCTATGATGACTAGCCACAAAAGTAAGTTTGCGTTTTGACCCGTTTGAACTTATACCACTTAAACAAGATCAGGCACTGGCCAGTAGACCTGGCAATCGGGTCGGGTTGGGAAATTTCGGGTTGGCAATCTCGGGTTACAAGTCTTCACGGGTCGGGTCATGATGGGTTTGTTGATTTCAGGTAAAAATTGACCCAACCCATTGGGTTTCGGGTCATATCGGGTCATGAGCGTTCTCAGAAATAATATCAAACATGCTTCATAAATTTTTAAAGAACACAAATTTTTACATATGTGCGACAATAGTTTGCCTAGCACATGTCAATTAACAAATGCTCAACTCCTTCCATGCTAATGAAAAGAAATACAAATTGCACAAATTGTCGAAAAACAATGACGAAAGTAATACTACTACAATAAACAAATGATGTTTGATTATCTTAACACTCCAAACTTGTCTTTCAACTCCTAATAAATTTTTTTAAACATCTCACCAAAGTATGAGTGATTTTATCATTTTGAGAGTGACATATGCAATGAAACGGGTATAGCGGGTAGACCCACAAACCAACCCAACCCGACCCAAAAAATACGGGTTAATCGAGTTCGGGTCATTCGGATTTCTGATTATAAAAACCTCAACCCATTCTCTATTTTTCTGGCGGGTTCGGGTTGGGTCAACGGGTCAGGTTCTTATTTGCCAGGTCTACTGGCCAGTCGAATTTTTCGGTCCAACCTAATTTATGCCTCTATTTTTTTATGTACAATTTTTCGGTGGATACTAATAAAGTAATATGAGAGAAATGACGAAAATACGACAACTTTAGTCTTTTCAAACGACCTTTTCTACGAGGGTCACTTTTTCCAGTTATGTGAAGTGTGAATTAAGAAAATCGGATAGATATTAATGTTGGGTTTTTTTAGTGGTGTGAATGGAAATGAAAGGGGAAAGTTTCAAAAGAGTCTCTTGAAGTATCATGTTGGTAGTATGTGGGAAGGCACGGCTTTGAATTCGATCGATTTGATGTAATATGTTGGTTTGTGTAACCAACCGGACCAAATCGAGTTGAAACAAATCAAACCAAACCGATGTGGTGGTTGGAATAACCAAACCGGTCCAACTACAATGGGCCGAACCGATGCTATAGTTCATTATTTTAAAATGAACCAATATGTTGGTTGGGATGTAACCACCCATACGAAGAGTTGCCTCCCTTCGTACGCACCCCTTCATTCTCTATAAATAGCACCTAACCCCTCTGGTTTTTACATGGATTTTTCCGATACCAAAATTCTGCCAAAATCCAAAACTAGTTTTCTGCGTTCTTTCTGTCGCAACCGCCCCCTCACGATTGCGGGATTCGTTGCGAACTGATCGGAGTCGCCATCGACCTTACTTGGGGTGGATCGAACACCCATTTCCGGTTTTGTTATTTAGGTTAAAACCAGAAATCTGGTCCGCGAGTTTTAGATTTTTCTAGGTTCGGGAGTACGGTTACGTGTGGGAAAGTGTATTCACACCCCACAACGCCCCAAATGGGTACTACTTAAATCGATAAGTTTTTAAAGGTTGGGTGTTTATAATTTTTGCCTTATTTACGTATTTAATTATGTGATGATTTGATAATTTAGATATTTATCTTTACAATTCGATCATACGTTTATTAACGTAAATCTCGAACGTAAAGAAAGATTATTTTTGTTAGTTGGACTCGAACCTATTGGTTGCCTACGTACCCGAGTATCCGGGATCAAAGTCCACGTAGTTCGATTATAATTGGTAGATTCATGGCGTGATCTTACCACGTTCTATTGATCGTGAATAAGATAATAATTTGAGTTGTTATGAAATGTATTTTTGATATTTTTATTTTGTAATTGGATGATTATTGGATTTTTGAATGAATTTTAATTTGAGAGATTACCACAGCCTATTGACTATGATTCTGTATGAAGAATTGTTTTTTTAGGAAAAATAAATACGAAGGGATACCAAACTCAATAACCCCTAAGAGTCCAAAAATTAATGCTCCTCGAGTATTTGAGTAATCGGACTAAACCTAAACGAAGGATTCAAACATGTTTAGTTTTCGTATTAAGAAGGTTTAAGAGATAAATAAAAACGAAATTGTTTCCTTATATATATTAGGCGTGTAGCCTAACTGGTGAGACCTATACAGGTACAACTCTTGATCCATGAAAACTTTTTTTTTTTTTTTGTCTTTGTTTAAGATGGCAACGGGTAAATAAAACGAAATTGAAGGGGCATTTTAGCCAATTAGCAACACAAGGCATATAAACCTGTCTAACAAAACAAACGAAACCCTAAGTCCTAACCTATATGAAACTCGGCGCCGCTCAGCCTCTCCTTCACTCTCTCCATTTCCAACTGTTCCCTCCAAATGACGAGCAAAAACTGAACCCTAGTCCTCCTCTCGATCGGACTAAACCATTGCCTCTCTCCCTCTTACTTCTTTTCGCCTATCAATCGACCCTCTTCTTCTCCCTACGTTCTAGTGAATGATGAGGAGCAAGGAAGGAGAGCAAAAGGACGGGGCAGGAAGAAGCGACAGTAGTGGACATCGGCCATGGCGATCGACGGCGGCGAAGGTAATAAGGTGGCACGACAGAGGCCTGGCAGTGACGGGTGAGGGTTTCGACCCCTCTTTTTAATTTTTGGTTTATTTACTCTTCGATTTGATTCTGATTTCGCTCCCTTTTTTGGGTTTTGGTGAAAGGGGGACGAGGAAAGGGCGAAGGAAGGAAAGAGGGTCAACAACGGCAGCTCTGAGCTTCTCCGGCGGCGACAAAGACAAGATGAGTGAACTTTGTTTTGGTAAGCTTTTGTTTCTCTGGGTCGTTTCTTAGCTGGGTTTGATTCGCTAGTGGTGGTTTATAGTCCTGAAAATTTCTTTTCATGGTATGGAACTCCAGAAAGTTGGTATTTTTGTGATAGATTGTGGGTCTGAATATGGAAATATGAGGTTTTATGGTAGTGCTGGGATTTCTGCGTTTATGGTTGGTGATGGGGCTTAATAACCTGGAAATTCGGTTTGTGGTTTGTACTTTTGGTTATAGAAGCGTTTGTGGTGGAAAGTTTTGGTTTTGGAAGTTTGTGCTTATAACTGTTTTTTTGCGAATAGGGTTGTTTGTAAGCGTAAGATTTCCTTTCTAGTGGTTTAAAAATGGGTTTACATATCTGTATCGTTGTGTATTATGGGTTTAAATTTGGGGATTGATGGTACGTGTAAGTGTGAATCTGGAAATTAGCTTTGTGATAATGGTGTTTGGTTTGGGGTTGGTTTTGGACTATAATTTGAGAAACCATGTTAGTTGCTAGTCTTGGTTTGAGATTATGCTCTCTACGAGTGTTTATGGTTTTGGTAAAGTGGGTTTAGATTATAAGTTTATGGTGTTCATGATGCTTTGAATTTTGAAATTTGAGTGGCGATCGGGAGTATTGCCTGTTTCTTTCTGCATTCTATTCCGTGATTTATTAGTGGTTTTAGCATTGTTTTGCTTACGTATGTAATGATGGAATTTCATGCTAATATGGTGGAAGTGCAAATGAGATGATAAATGAAACAATACTATTATCTTAGTATTAGCAGATCATTAGTAACTGTACTCATATGCATTAGCTAACTTGAACGAAAATACTTGTAAGCTATATGTAGTTTATAGCAATAGAAAGAGTAGACAAATAAATACAAGTATGATGATAATGGTAAGTGCTTAAATGGAAAAAGGGACTGAAATAGAAAGATGAATGTATACAAGTGGATGATGGTAGTGGTGAATTGCCTGAATGTGAAAGGAACTGATAAAGTACAACGATAATAATAATTAGATGATAGTAGTCAAATTGTGATTTGCTTGGGGTAGATCGAATATGTTCCTCTTTTAAACAAAATCAGCCTGCTGCTAGAATGGAGTTGATTAAGTTTCTTTTGATAAGAGAAAAGCTTCACATAGGTAGGAGAAGTTGGAGCTACCAACCTTTTGTTTGTAGACTGGTGTGGTTAGAGCTGCTTTCTTCTTTACTTCTGTGGAGTTCTGATTGCTGCTTCCTTTCCTTTCTTGAGTTTTCTGGTGGTGGTTGTTATTGCTTTTCTATTTTTTTGACTGCTTGTTTGTGGGTTGTATGTGGCTCGAAGAAGGAAAAGGTGGTAGAGAATTTTCCTCTAGCTCTCTGTCCGTGTGTGTTTGTTTTTGTGAGGAAGAGGAAAGGGAGTTGTGGTTTTTTTGGAAAGTGAGTCTGTTTTTTGTGTATCTTGCAGGAGAGAGGTCTGTTGAGGAAGGAAGAAGTAGAAGAGGAAGAAAGGAGTTGGCCGTGAAGTGTCCCCTGGCAGGAAGCTTGGGAAAGGAGAAGGGAAGAAGCTCGAAGTAGGAAGTCCCCTGTTTTTTTTGCTTTGTTTTCTGTGGTGTTCATCTGTGTAAGAAGGGAAGGAAGTGGGAGGTTTTTGCAGAGTTTCTCTACTGTGTTTTTATTTGAAAGAGAAGGGAAGAGAAGAAGTTGAAGAAGAACAAGGAGAATCGATCCCCTGAGAGGACGAAGAAGAACAACGAAAAGAAGTCCACCCCCTTTGTAAGTGCCCAAAGGGCTCTTTTTATAGAAAGAGGATGCTTAGGCAGCAAGCAAGCTACAGTACCCACTCTGGTCTGATCGGGTTTGGGTCATTGGTTGGACCAGGCCTGGCTGTGTGGTTTGACTTTCGTTGACTTTCATTGACTGTTGAATTTTTTGGTTGGGGTTTGACTTGGGCCTAAATTCTTATATTGTACCATTGTAATTAGTGTAATGTAATAGCAATTTAGCATTGTAATTAATTGTAATTCTTATGTATTGTATTTATCTTGATAAAATTGTTATGACTTCTATATTATTATTTAGAAATTGAGGCCCAATTCTCATAACACCTGATGTTTTAGGGATCGATTAACAGTAACATGCATGACAACCAAAATCAAACTCAAGCTTACTTTGTATAACCATAACCACTTTTGTATAACCATAACCACGCCAACTAGTCACTATCAAAATGCATAAATCGAAATTTGCTATTGCTTAATCTCAATTGAGGCAAAGTGATGATCCATCCCAAACACTATAAATTCATTTTAGGTAGAAATTCGCTATTGCAAATCCCAAACAAAAAGTTTAATTTTAATTAGTTAAATATGTTTTAACCCGGACAAAAAGTGGTGTCTACACTTTCAAAGAGAAAATAGAGTCCAGTGTGGTTCTCGCCGGTTCGCTACGTTCGATGGGTTCCGGGGTTTGAGGTACTGCTACGCCGGAAAAGGTACGTCATTTCTATCCTGGGAGGAATCATTCCATAACCTTGGGTACTGGAGGAGAATAATATTCTTTAAGGAGAGATAGTGAATTCTATCGTCTAGGACGCTTGCATGTGTCTTTGCATGTTTTCTTAATCTTATGTGATTGCTTGTGTTGCAAGAAAAATAGTATACGTGAACAATTTCCTCAACAATCTTAAAGAATCTTTATCGTATTCGCGTATACTATTTTGTCTTGATCGGCATTAAATTGTCATTCGTTGTTAATCTATGTATTTGCCATAGGAAAATGGCGTTTCATGCATGCTACGTGAAATTAGGCATTTTAGTGTTGGTTTTGTGTAATTGGCCAATTCATTTCGTTAATCATTGCATGAATCGTGAAATGAGTAAACTGATCTGGTTGGCTTTTGAAAGGATTTTTCAAATTGAATTCAGCAGTCATTAATTAAGAAGAATTTGTGGCTCCTTGTGTATAAGTGGAACTTGATGAGGGGCGGAGCTACACTTAATCTAATTCGAATTTATCTAATTAAGAAGAATTTGTGGCTCCTTGTTTATTGTTGACGTGACTATTCAATTGGGTTCGAATAAATTTTATCGAAAAAAATCAAACTGAAAATATTTGTAGCGAAGTTTTCTCTACAATTAAGAAAAAGTAATAATTTTGGTGTGATTATGAGTTTTAAATGTCTCTAATTCGAATTTATCTAATTATGTGCTATGATTATATTATAAACACTCTCGGGAGAAATTCTTCGATGCACCCGGGTGTACCACGTCACCTGTGCACCGCCCCAATAGATGGTTGACACGTGTTAAGGTTAAAAAAAAAAATCAATTGCGGGTACCGCTGCGGAGTAAGCAGAGGCAACTTCTCCTCCACCGCCACCGCTGACGTCCACCACAACTTCAGTTCTCTCCCGCTCTTCGACTCGCCAAGCTTCTCAGAAGCTCAATCTGAACCCGACCCACCTCCCTCCCAGTCCCAAAGTTCAGACCTTGGCCACTAAAAGTTCCTCCCATCACAAAAGCAACGCCACCAACGAGAAACCCAAGAGTTCCCCGATGTCGATGCCGCTTTCCTAGATGGAGAAGAAATCATTTGCGGTCCCCAGAAGGATGAGGATGAGCTTTGATAATTGATGCTTCTTTTATTGTTTGCATATGTTTGATTTCAGTTTTGGGAAGCGAGGGTAGGTTGTCGATGGAAATTAAGAACACGCAAACAGGCACTGAGACGACGCGTCGATTTCACCCCGCAAAGGTGCATCTTGCCTTTTTTACTTTTTTAAAACCTTGACACGTGGCGATCTCCTATTGGACGGTGCACGGGTGACGTGGTACACCTGGTGCACTGAAGAATTTCTCCTCGCTCGGTGTACAATTCAGTTGTTCATACACTTTAGTCGTTATAATTATCTCTTAGATCACAAATCTTGCTCACTCTCTCTTACTTTATAAAGCAACTCAATGGACATTAACATTATAAGAAATTAGCGTGGAGCCCCCGGCCAGTTGGTCAGAGGAGGTGAGTTATGAAATTTGATAATATAATAGGGTGTATAGATTATTGTTGCATAGCTTTTTCAGAAACTTGTAATAAAGATAGTGAATTTTAGCAAAAAAGAGGCATGAATGATGCAATAAAAAATCAGTCTTATGAACCAAGTTCTAGTACCTATTACCTTGTGAAACAATATTATTTATGGTAATATGAGGAAGTGGAGTAAGTTTATAGAAATCAAATTCTAGAAAACCGAATAAAAAATCGCCTATCCCTCTAGTCTTCGAGAAATGAGCATCTCACAATCGTTGCTAGCTTTTACTCGGCCCGTTGGCCGATTAATTTTCTTTATAAAACTTTCATCTTGTCGTCAAAGTTATTAATTCGAATGGAACCATCCGTTCATCAACTCACAGAAACTGTTAAATGGTTAACCTACAATCCAACTCGATTAGCCTAGTTTTTCTAATTTGAAACATATATTATGCTATAATTTTATATCTTAGTGGCTAAAATATAATGTATTTTAAAGTTATTAAATGGTTAAACATCAACCAATTCGATTAGTCTAATTTTTATCATTTCAAATATATATTATGTAATTATTTGATAATAATGATTAAATTATAGTGTATTTTATAGGGAAGCGTTTGATATTTGTTAGTGAAAAAACTAAACAGAAAGATGCATTTGGTTATTTTAACATTAAAACAATCCTAAATTTTTTTAGTTTCCCTTAGACTTTCTATGGTTTTGTTCCCGAAGTAGTGATGTGCAAATGGCGAATTGCAGCCTTCTCTTTTCTTTCACTTTTTTATTTTCAAATAGAAATTTTGAAAGTAAAGAATAATTGGAGTTTGGCATAGGGTCGGTCAAACAGGCTGAATTTCAAGTTTTGGCACATTTTGATCAAGGCTAATTTATAATCACACGATTTCCTGACACCCGATAAAAATCTTAATCCAAACTAGTTCGGCAGCTAAGTTCGTGTTTACCACCATTTTCTAGGAATACAAAAACGACGGTTACTATCCCAAATTGTGTTGTTCGTTCTTGATTTCTTTAGATTTTATCATGGCATGATAAAAACCAGAAAGCACAATGAATCCACCGAACCCAGAATCGTCGGGAAGGAGGGTGGAAATTGCAAACACGGCGGATGGATCTCCCGACCCAATCTCCTTCACGCTTCTCCGACCAGATCTGCTCGTTGACAAGAGAGAAGCAAAGACAGAGGGGTAATAACTTCCGATCGGGGTGAGAAGTGGAGGAATTGTCACCAGAACGGGAAGAAGCACGCACTTCACATGAAATTGACCGTGAAGAACCGCAATCGGTGTAGAAAGTCGGTACAGGCGGTGAGTTTGTTGTAAATCACCCATCGATCCGCAGCTGGCTTGCAGATCAGAAGGGTAGACGCAACGGGAGAGTGGGCGATCAGTCCGACCTTAGGTAACCAGTTCGTGAAGCAAGAGCGAGAGCGCGAGCGCGAGAGCGTCTATTTCAGAAGAACTTAAAGTCGAGAGCGTGATGAGAGCGTCATTATTACATTAAATATAGTTATTTTATATTAATATAATTAACAATTAGTATACAAAATATCATTTATATTGTTTATATTAACAATATATAAACCATAAAATATTAATGGATAAAGGTTTAATAATATGGAAAAGGTATATTTTCACAATATTGCATTTAGATTGTATTAATCCTTCGTTCCATTTTTTCCGTCATAAAATTTAACGATTTGGAATTCGAGTAAAAACTAAATTAAAGTCCAAGATTATTGCCACAAAAAAGTCCAAGATTATTAGTAAATAGTCTTTGGGCTTTCCATCCCCAATACTTCTACAAGTCTATAGTTACATTGATGTAAAAACAGAAAGGACAATAATATCCAGCAACCAGAAGCATCGAGACGGTGGATGATTCTCCTCAATTCAAAGGTGTCGGCTCTTCTTGTTCGACGTCGAATACTGGTCGTCATATCTCTCCGACGTCAGAACTCCTTGTTTCCTCCAGAACGAAGTATCTCTATAATCTCAGAGCCCTATCTCATTTTTCAGCTCGACCGACCTCAATTAATCAACAATCTCCTTCATCCATTTAGAGCCGATGGTCGCAAATTTCCCGACTCTCGTTGAGTCTACTCTCATTTCACCCATTCACCCAATTAATGGCACAAAGTTTCTTTTCAAACTCTACGCAAAAGGTAGTTTTAATCGGATTTTGGCGGATTGGAGTGTGAACGTGGGGTTGGAACCCACGAATTGGATATCCTAAGTCCGTCGAACATATGCGCGCGGCTGAAACCTATTTTGTTTTTTGTGGGCCGCAACAATCTCTGGGCATGTTCAAGTTTGCGTGTGTACGGTAAGTTGGCCCGTTCCACAGAAGAAAGAGAGAAAAATTAGCACTACCTATTCTACCCTTTCTACAAACGCTCTTGGAGCAGCAAATTTGAAATGAGGGAATGGTTTTTTCCTTTCTGCTATTCTATTATGTGTAGATAAGATAGATAGAAATTTAGATTAAGTATTAAAATACAACTAAAATAATCAAAATATGAAAATCAAAGTATCAAAACCAAATAAGTACTTACGGGAAATTCAGTGATAAGCTAATCGTTGAAAAACTCATATGATTTTCAAAATTTAGGTTTATGTATATTTTTAATTTAAAAAGATACAACAAATATACTTAGTGTGATTGGTTATAATTCTTGCTTTTATTTAAAGTGACCATGGTTTAAATCCAGTACATGTCTGTTTTATGAATAAATAAATAATAAATAAATAATTGTGAAGACCAAAATGCCCTTCCTACATCCATTTTCGTTGCAGGAAATTTGAAATGGAACAACAGCTTTTGACTTAGATTTTTCCCATTATATTAAGAATTACAAACTGAACCCTCCGAACATGTTGCCATTCCTTCAGGCTCCAGCCTAGCCACGAATGACGAAACAGACTTGTGTAGTCTGATTTGGAAGGGAAAAAACGAACCTAAAAAGCCCAGGCCGAGCCCAAAAAGCTGAATGGAGCATCTAAATGCCCATTTGGGCCCTATCGTAACCGCCACGAAACGTAGCCCACATATAGTCCATCACAGGTACTCCGTCCTCATTCACCGTCAATACAAAAACCACCTTCAGCCAATTCCAAGTACCTCATTTCTTCGTCGCTACTTTTTCTCCTTTCACGCGCTCGAACAAAACCGTAGCCATGGAAGCGAAGCTTGGCAAGTTCTTCGAATCCGTCACCAACTTCTTCACCGGAGGCGATCAGATCCCTTCCTGCGACCGCGACATCGTCGCAGTAAGTTCGATTTCCCATTTCGCTTCACACCTCCTCTCGCGGCTCGCGCCTTCTGCCTTCTCTCCTTTCCCTCTGTTCTTTTATCGTCTTATCAAAGAGGCGTGGGTTATCGCTGTTTCAGCGAACCTCTATTCAGCCTGAAATTGAAAATCGCGTCAAGAAACAAACAATCCACCTAGGGTTCACTGGGAAACTGTCGCGATTTTGTAGAAAATTGATTCGATGCCGTGTGATTGAGCTGTGTTCTTAGCCGGACTGAAAATGGGGTTTGAGTGGAGACCGAGTTTCCTTTTATTTAGCTTTCGGAAATTCTGCCCGTGCCGAAAACTTCATGTATTCTTGTTTACCTTGACGAAGGTGTAATATGTGGAGATGAGCTAGTGCACCTTGAGAGTAATGGAGATAGTTCCTCCGGTTCTCTAATTTGGCTTTCTTTTTACTTTCCTTCCGTGTGTTCTGTTGAGCTCTATTTGGTTTCCGTTTTAGTATACTGGGTTATCTTGCTGCAGAGTTGTGGTTGCTTCCTGTTAAGCAAGCTGCTTGTAATTAGCTTGATGGTGCCTTCTTTGGCAGGGTTTCATTATATGCCCTTATAGGCTATAGCAGTACTGCTGTGGTTTGAATGTCTTTGCTGATATATCTAGTCTGCAAAAGGTTGGAGTAGAATTAGAACGTGGGGTTTTAGACTAGACTCTGGACTTCTGCATCCAGTAGGCAAAGATTATGTGCGACTCCGATCCTGAAGACTATCTGCTTGCAAAATATGTAACCTATCTAGAGTTGTGGAGTGACGAAACTTCTTGTCACTCATCGTCTTTCCTCGTAAACTGAAATAGGGAAAGTAGTTTCACATTGGCTTTGGGAATCTGGTTCTCCTTCTGATTTGCTTGTTATCATGACCGAATCCGCACAGTAATATCATATGTTTTCCTCTATGTATGCACTTAGTTATTGGATTGGTGCATCTACAGGGTTGTGAACAAGAGGTTCGCGAAGCTCAGGAGGGTTCCAACGAGGAATTGAAGAATGAGTGCATCATGCGTCTATCTTGGGCTCTAGTTCACTCGAAACAGCCGGAAGATGTTCAACGTGGCATAGCTATGCTTGAATGTAATGTTCATATTCGCAATGCTCACCTACACTGAAACAATTGCACTGGCCTATACTTTTATTTGCTCATAGAATTTTCCTCTGCAACTACAGGGTGGTTGATTTTGTAGCCTTACTTATCGTGGTTTCTTCCTGTGTAGTTTATTGACTGTAAAAATGTGTTGCATTTGCAGCTTCTCTGGGTACTAACACCAGTCCTTTGAAACTGAGGGAGAAGCTATATCTTCTGGCTGTTGGATACTACAGATGCAGCGAATATGCTAGGAGCAGGGAGGTGGTAGAAGAATGTTTGAAGGTATACCATCCTGTCATTTTAGTTCCCCTCCCGTGTTATCCAATGTTGCTCATTATGGGGGGTTTAAGTGTTCTCGATCATACAATGTGAACTGAAGAGAGGAGTGCCCTGTGTATACAACAAAATGGAAATGGTACCATGTGGAGTTTTCTGATATACTCGTTTTCGACACAGATTGAACCTGATTTTAGGCAGGCACAGACTCTGAAGAGAGCCATTGAAGATCGTATCACAAAGGGTATGCATTGTTAGAGCTTTGATCATATAACTAATAACTGGATGAGTTGCTTCATTCGGTGATTTTACATTCTGGTTTTTTTTTTCCGGTTTGTATGCAGATGGTGTGATTGGTATAGGAATTGCTGCAACTGCCGTTGGATTAGTTGCTGGAGGGATTGCTGCTGCTTTGGCACGGAGGGGTTGACCTGACCAGGCTGACTGCATAGGAGGAACGCCAAACTCACTACATATTTATGTTTCCTCATCTCATTTTTTTTTTTTTTTTGTTGTTTCCCCTGGGAATATTAAGCTTAAACAGTTGGTTTAGCTTTCATCGGAATTACATTCTAGCTTGCTTTGTGAGTGGTTTATTCGGTTGATTAGTATGATGAATAACTGAGGATCTTCTTTTTTTTTTCACTCTTTCGAATTCACTACGAGAATATGGCTTGTCTATCTGGTTCTTTCAAATAGAATGCTACTATTATTCAATTAAAGTTCCTCATCTATGGTAAGAAACGCTCTCCTGCTTCGCTACAAGACTGACAAAACATTAAATACTAATCCTGCCCTCTAAACCAGCTTGGGAAGAAACTCCAGCAGCGTCTTGACGTTCTTGCCGGTGGCGCTCGATGTCAGCACCCCGACCACCGCCTTGAACTGCTGGGTGCCGACTCCGACGCCAGCGCTGCCGTCGACGGTCGTCAGGACCATCTGGTACAGCACGTTCACGCTCGGGACGATCACCTTCGACGCCGCCTTCTCCACGCTCACCAGCTTCAGCTGGTGAACCGGGGCCCAGTGGTTGTGCGTCGTCACCGCGAAATCGGCGAACTCTGCCACGCTCCTCAGGTTGCTGATCGGCTGCCACCCGCTCAAGGGCGGCAGCGCCGGAAGCGGGGGAAGCAGCGGTGGAAGCAGGGGAAGCCCATCGGACGGCGTGGCTCCGGCCGAAAACGCGCCGGCGACGATGGAGATGAAGGCGAGAGTGGTGATCATTTGTGGCCTCATTGTCGATCACTTTTCCGACTGTCGTGACGTAATTTTCTGTTCTATGTGGAGGGATTAGTCGGAGGAAGTGTGTGTGATTGTGGTTAGGACCGGCCACCGGAGGGGTATTTATATTAAGAATTTGGTGTTTTTTTTGTTGTTGCAATGTATGGAGATTAATGGCTTTGTTGTCTGCATGCAATACGGTTATTTATGGTCAAACGTGAACGGAAGCCGACCAGCTTCTTTTAATCATGTTTAAACGTAAGTTTTCACATCCAACAATTAACATAATTAAACCTTACTCTTTCACATCCAGATATGCATCCAAAATAAAACGGGCTTTTTTGATCAAGCAAACTGACAAATTTTATTGATGAAAATTAGAGAATCTTAAATACAACGACTCTGACCACTGACTCGAGGGATCGGTTAGCATGCTAACCCTTCTAAGGGGTTGGAAATATGACACCCCTATTAATTATAGTTATTTTTTGTATTAAATTCGTGTTACATTTAATAATATTTGGAAATTAAAAACTCATCTTAATTACATTCCTTTTTTTTAACTACCATTGTACTGATACAACTACCATTGCACCTGTATACTGAACTCGTATTAATTACGTTCCTTTTTTGGAACTACCATTGCACTGATACATCTACCATTGCACCTGTACACAACTACCAGTGCACTGAAAAAAGGAAAGTAATTAATATGTGTTTTTAATTCATACAGATTATTAAATGCAACACAAATTAATTATCTTAAAAACCTATAATTAATAGGGGGTGTCATTTTTCCAACCCTTTTATGGGTAGGCATGCTATCTCATCCCCTGACTCGAGGCTAGGACTCTACTGGTGAAAACATATAAAAAAGGACCAACTCGAAACTTAACCAAAGCAACACATCAGCAACTAATCAACTAACGACTACTTTATTCAAAACGTCTTCTTCCTCTTTAGTTATCCATTCTTCTCTTGACAGTCACCGGCAACCCACCTCTCATCCTGAGAAGCAGCGATAAGCTGTAAGGCGGATCCATCATCCTCTCCGGGCTATTAGCACCTCCATCGGCGGCCAAAACTTCAAACTCCGTCATCACCGCCGCCGCAATCGCTTTCATCTGCACAAAAGCCATCTCCTTCCCCAAACACATCCTCGGCCCGCAGTGGAAAACAGGGTACCTGAACTGATCCACGGGCTCGTACCGTTCGTCGCAATCCAACCACCTCTCCGGCTTGAACTCCCGGCAATCCGGCCCCCACACTTTCTCCGACCGACCAACCGCGTAGGCAGAGTAATCGGCGGACCACCCTTTCCTCACCTCGGTCCCGTCCGGCCACACGTCGTCGTTTGCCACTAGCCTCGTATTTTGAGCCACCGGAGGGAACAGCCGCATCGATTCCGATAGAGCCGCGTGCAGGTAATCCAGCCCCTTCAATTCTTCGTACCCGAATTTTTCCCTCTTTCCGAGCTCCGGCGACGCGAGGGCCGTTGACAGTTCGCGGTGGATCAGGTCTGAGACACGTGGGTTCCCGGCGATTAGCCAGAAGAACCATGTGAGGGCAGTGGAAGTGGTGTCCTTCCCGGCGAGGACGAAACTGATTACTATGTCTCTGAGAAATTTGTGCCTCTGTTTTTCGCCTTCGAACTCCATTGACGAGCTCCAGACCATGAATCTCGCCAGCAGATCTTGATGGTTCTGGATTTCGATTTCTTTTGATTCAATGACTCGACGAGCGAAATCGTTGATCGTGTTGACCGACTCTTTGAACCGCCTCTCCGACCCGAGATTGAGAAACCTCTTGAGCTTCCAAAACAGAGGAACAGGGGAGGTGAACCTCGAGAAGCAAGTCTCCACCGCGTAGTCGAACGCGTTCATGAAATCGAGATCCCGGACAAACAATTCAGGATCCACACCGAACCCAACTCTGCAAATGCTTCTGAAAGCGAATTTATTCAAAACCTGCTGAAGATCGAAACCCCTGTTTTCCTCCTCTGCTTCGGACAGAAAGGGAAGCAAGTTTCCGGAGATCTCCGAGTCCACCACTTCCGACACGAACAGTTTTAGCGACCTGGTGGAGAACTCGTGGCTGGCGATTTTGCGCTGGACGGCCCAGATCTGGCCGTCGGCGTTGAAGATGCCGTCGCCGAGGAGGTCGTGGAGGACGGTGTGGAAGCGGGAGCCCTTGATGTAGCTGGAGACGTTTGGGGAAGTCAGCATGTGCTGGATGTTGTCTGGATTCGAAGTGCAGACGCCGGTGGAGATGTTGAGTAAGGAGTTGACTTGGACGGACGCCGACGGCGTCCGGTGGAGCATCTCCGTGACCCAGTCGTGGAACCGGTGGAAGTTCCGGAGGAAGCTGATGATGTTTCCGATTACAGGGTAGGATCCTGGACATGGGTTTTTGGTTGCCGGGCGTGATTTGAGGAGGAAGAAGAAGAGGATGGAGGTGGAGATGAAGGTGAAGGAGATGTATTCCAACATTCTTTCCCGACCTTGTGTTCTTTTCCTCTCTTCCTAGTCTTACAATTGTCTCATGGTTTATCTAACTACAGAGGAAGGCTGAATTGCCAGACGACATGGGGCGAACCAAAACTCGACCTGGAAGATAGAGACAAACAGGTAGAGTCAGGAAAAACAGGGGAAGCCAAAAATGGTTATTCAGAGTGGTTTGCCAACGAACTAATAAGCATGTAGTTTGTCTCTCAAAGGAAAGAACGCTGTGGCGCAGGAAAACTTATAATTTGTTTAAATGCAAACTCTTGAGAATAGAATTTTGCAAAAGGACATGCAGACTAGACACGGGACACCGATTAGAAATAACTTATCACTAGTTTAGTTTGGCATATTGTTAAATAGATGGATTTTGCATAAAAAAAAAAATAGATGGACAGTGATGAATCGATATGTTACAAATTCTCAAATGTCACATTTATGAAAATTAGAAGACCTATGTGAAGAAGTGGAATGAACAAAAGTTATGAAGCACAAAAGCTAGTTAATTCGCTCGACTGTCTAATTAAGACTCTTCGGTATGGAAATTGGCTAAAGGCCAGGAAAAAGAATGGACACTAATCTGAAAATAGTAAAATACATTTTCACTTGTAATGAATTTACTTACAAGGCAGCTGCTTCTCCTTTCTCTCCCTCCACTCTTCAGACATCACGAAGAAGAATTTACATTTTTTCACTATATTCAACCAACACCAAGTACATATAGGGGGCAAAAAGATTGGCAATCACTGAGTTCGAAAATGGTAAAAAAAAAAAAAAATTACAGCACAAGTTAAAAACATTCACAACCGAACCACTCTAACATCCCCTTCTCCATTGGTGAGGGCAATACCCTTAGCTGTTAGGGTTTGCATCCTTTCATTTATATAGCCGAAGAGATCAGCTTAGTTTCTCTCTACTGTAAACCCCAATGGCCACGTGGCAGCGTGCCACTGGCCCGTTACAGTTAAGTACGGTTTACTTAATGGCTAACTACAGCTAATTAAAAGCGCTGTCATTCTCATTACAGGTTACTCAAAAACAATAAATAAAAAACGCGAAACGTTTCTTCCAATCCGAAACCTCCAGCCCTGAGTCCTTCCACCACGAGGATTTGCAGTGCTGTCTTCTGATATGGTCTATAGGTCGGTGACAATCTTCCGGCCCTAACTAGTGTGGCAGATCCTCGCCACCGATGCTCGACTTGTCGACCATCCTTACGTTGTACTGTTCGTAAACTCTTGCCCTGTTCTCAGCCCACCACTGCTCTGCCTGTTTTTCTGAAAATCGCTTCCGACTGCATTCTCAAAGTTACAGACTTTCAGTCGGATTGAAAGAAAAAAAAAGAAAAAAAGAGGGAGAACAGATGTAACTTCATCCTCGAGCTACTATTGGTTAACAGATCGATCCTAATTTCTGTTCAAAGTTGTGGATGACTTTAGATCGATTGAGTAAAAAAGAACGCACCTGAAGCGGACACGCTTGAGATCCTTGCCGCCGCCTGGCAAAGAGGTTAGTGTTATATACACGCCAGCCTCATCTTGCTCAACCCATTCAGCTTCAGTGTGCGATTCACCGTCTTTCGTTCTGCCACCGCCGTTCCTCAACATCGATTCTGGGTGGCTTTGTTTGTTGTTGTAACCGGAACTAAGGCTGCTAGTGGTGCTGGAACCGTTGGGGAGTGACTGGTTATTATTTAACACGCTCGTCGTGTCTAGCTCTTGGGATGTAACTTGACCATTTAAGCGGTCCATGGCAGCATTATTGGTAGGCATCTCATTCGGAGGATTGTATCCGAAAGAAGTGAAGGAAGGTGTCTTCACAGTCCTGGTTGCTCCCACGGGTAGTCTTTCTGCCATGTCCTTTAACTATCGAACGAAACAATAGACGAAGTCAGCAAAAAAATGAAATAACTGCCCTTTATTTGGAGTGAACAATGCACCACATATAACATATAACCAATGGTGGCTAGTTTAGAATCTACAGGGAAACATCAAAACTCGTCTTACTTGAGCAGTGAGTGACTTGATTACTTCCTTTGCTGCTTTGCATTTTGCAGTTTCCTCTCCTGCAACTGCAATTGCTTCCTTCAACTGTTTAGTTGTTCTTTCTAGCTCCACTTCTTGAAGGTGAGCTTTGTGAGTCAAACTTTCGACCTGAGATGCAATTTGGTTAGAAAGCACTGCCGTTTGTGTTACTTCAAACAAACCAGTAAAGCAAATCAGTATACGATCCCGATAAATCATAAATGAAAAGTTATACGCTCCATGCCACCATCATTATACAAGTACATAAACATCCATTGAATATTATCAGCAGCATTGCTCCCACAAATAGGAAAACCCCAGTTAACTAATGAGTCGGGTGGTTCCAAACATAAGCCAAATGAGCACAACAATGAGATTCAGGACCTATACAAACAAACGAGTCTGGTCTAGAAAGATGCGTCGTCCATGGAGCACAAAACCAGAATTGTACAATATGGAATCTTGTGCATCTTTAAGCTCAACTTTGTAACTGACCAGTTGAAATGAAAGCAAGTATACATGTCCCGCAAATAAATCACTTCCAAATATTACTTCCACCTTCGAAAAGATATTGAAGTGACATGTGGAAAATAAAGCCAACAGTTAACTACATTTTCAAAAATCAGGTGACAAAAGGAAGGACCAGTACCTGAGCTCGTAACTTAGTAACCTCTTGGCTAAGACTGTCATTAGACGTTTTATTATCATCAACTGCGATTTTGGGTGAAGTAAGGCCGCCCAATGTTGGTGATGGTGTTGTTGACCTCGGTGGACTGGGCCGTCTAGATATGGGAGAGGTTGCTCGGGAAACAATTCTTGATCCAGGAACCGAGGCAGAGAAGAATTTCTTGGATGAACCTAACATTGGATTAAAAGATTTAGAAATATTCAGTCCTCCCCACTGTGACCCTCGATTTGGAACCGGCGACACACGGTTGCTGTTGAACTCTAGTTTTTTGTTTTTCCTGGATCGACTGTCTGCTTGCTTGAAAGACTCCATTGATGAAAATCTAGCAAGTTGTGCACGAGATCTCGAATCCAACTTTTCGTCTTTATCAGTAGGATCATTCGAGCCATGATTTATACTACCTCTTCTACTAATTGAGGAATGAGGCGACGGTGCCTCAGTATCCATGGCCTTCCTAAGTTTATTAAAGCAAGTATCACAAACACGATAGGGCTTGTGCGGATTTGGAGCCATGGAAGCTTTAAGCGACTTCTTGCTGCTGCATGAGTGACAGAAAACTAGTCCACAATTATAGCAATTGTGCCGTTTGCGTTTGAAATTGAACGGTAGCCGACAACCAGAACACATAGACTGATCAACACCTGACACCCACTTATGAAGGCATATAGCTGCAGTGAAATTAGCACCACATGCAATACTTTTAACTTGCTTGTCCTTCAGAGCTTCCACCAGTGTAGGAGAGTTTCTGTCATCCATATCCCCATGACCCAACCTACCATTTGCTCCCTTCCCCCAAGTATAAACTTCAGTTCTGGAAGTTAGAACTGCAACATGATAAGCACCACATGCAATCTCCTCGACAAAATTCTTTAACAGTTTCCCTTCAACACGGGCGGGAAGCTTCCCATCAGCTTGTGGATTCCCTAGTTGACCATAAACAGGACTACCCATGGTATAGACCTGGCCAGATGTTGTGAGAGCAACTGTCAGGCTGTGCCCACAAGCAACTCTACAAAAGTTGGGTTCAACCAGAGCAGCAACACAAGTAGGAACAAGTTTGGCTTCCTTGTCACCATGCCCCAGCCTTCCTTTATCTCCATCCCCCCAGGTGAACAACTTACCAGAAGAACAATTGCTAGAACTCGAATTACCAACCATGACTTCTACAACTGCAGCAGTATGCCAAACGCCACATGCTGCTCGTACTGTTCGGAGCCCCTTGAGAGATTCCACTTCCCTTGGCAGCGACACACTTTTCCTGTCTCCATGACCTAGAACACCAAACGTGCCATCACCGAATGTCAACAATTGCCCAGAAGATGTTACAACTGCTGTATGCCAAGGTCCACAAGAGATAGATGATACATGGATGCCTTCTAAGGGCCCGTTCACTCTTTTTGGGACCCAGTGACTGACTACGTTTCCATGTCCAAGAAGACCAAAATTGTAAGTTCCATCACCCCAGGTATACAAATCACCAGAAAGCGTAACAGCACAAGTGTGATATTCACCACAAGCTACTAGCTCAATGTTTGTATTGCTAAGAGCATCCAAAAGTTTCGGATGCATGACATCAGAATCGACACCATGCCCAAGTCTGCCTCCCGATTCCTCTCCCCAGGAGAAAATCTCGCCTTGCTTGGACACCAAGGCTGCATGTCGACTGCCACAAGCAATGTTCTGGACATCAAGTACAACTGTAGATTCTAAGGCTTTAGGCAACAACGAATCCAATTTGACACCAGCACAATTCCCAACTCTTTGACCTCCACCACCTAGGACACCCTCTCCAGTTCCTTCACCCCAAAGAAAAACGTCCCCTAGGGCATCACCATCGTCATGACCAGAACCTTGGCTTGATGTGCTGACAGCACTGGATAGGCTAACTCTAAAAGCATCCATCCCCAGTCCCTTTGCATGACCATGCATACTATCTGAACCCCCAGATGACATAGAATGGACTGAAGCACCAGCAGAATCTGAGGGGAAAACCCCTTTAGGTTGAACAGCATAAAATATCACATCGGAGAAAGTCTTATCGAGTCCATTCTTCGGTGGACTTCCATATGGACTGTGAATACGAAGGTTTTCTCCATCCTGAACGAGGACACAGGAGTCCTCTAATGAATGTCACGCATAAAGGAAGGAACAAGAGGCAGCAGTGATGAATTCAAGGAAGGAGCAAAGTGAACAATAGAAGCCTGTACCTTTTGAAAACTGTCATTACTCCCAAATGGAGAATTCAAGGGAGAACTTCTACGAGTATATGTCCTAGGACTGTTCGCTTCAGATGGAATTCCATCACTCCTCGATTCTGTTCTCCATTTCCGGTTATGACTGCGTGATATTAATGCTTTTAAACCACTAAACCACACCTCAGCCTCGTCTTTATCTTTGCAAATCTGGTAAAGAGATATGATAAACATTAGAGTTCGTCGTTGAAGCCATGTGCATGTAATGAATAAATCAAGGTACATGCTGCAAGCCTGCAACCATCCTTTAGGCAATCAATTGTATAAAGATACGCACTTCTAGCCAGAAATAGTGTCCTTAAAGCATATAATATCTTACCAAATCCAGTGATCTGTCATTATATATAAGAGAAAACGACTGGTATTCCTTCTCAGGACGTGGATACCTCTGAAAGATTGGCTGCAAAAGTTTTCACTGGTCAGTGAACATTGAAAGATAGCCTTCATTCTTCTCAGTATATCAAATCGCAAAATGGCAGAAATAATAGAAAACTAATAATACCACTGATACCTTCACTAAATAAAGCAATCTAAGGAAATGGTACAGATGAGTCGTGAGAAAAGTTTCTTCAAGACTATCAACATATTAAGCAGTAAAATGGAGGATAGTCGTCGATGTAAAATTAACAATATATTATAGTCCAAGTGCTAAACTGGCAACTATGACCCAAAAGTCAATCGAGATATAAAAATCTATTTCATTCCAGCAAAAGAAGTCAAAATGAGACTAGTCTGAAAACTAACAGTTTACCAAATTATATTTCAACACCTATAAATTAAATTGAATTAAAGAAACTCACAGTGCGTTGCCCAGATATAATTCTAGATATGTGGCTTAGCTTGAGATGCTTCTCCTCTTTCCCTGAGAACCAAATCAGAACAGACTCGTCCTGAAACGAATAAAAATCAGTATCATCTCTTACAAGTCATATCTACAAGCTGGATAAGAGCAAGTAAGTTGAATATAGGCAATAGGCCAATCACTTCACATAGCTTGAAATACTGCCATTCATCACTTCAGATATCAAGATTATCCACTCAAATGGACAATATAAACACTTTTGATGGTTGCTATAACCTTACCAAAATAGGAAAATGAAGTTTGATTTTTGTTTATAGCTGTAGGTCATGATAACTGATGGCTATCAGACAGGGTGGAATATATTAAAACGCATGGAGAGGGTAGCTTGTAGGAGTTTAAGAGTGATAATTCAGAAGGCATCACATGTTAAATAGCTAACAAAACTTGGCACACTTTACATTTGAAAGGCGGAAGGGACAAAACTTTGGCTTCCCCCTTCTTCCATACTTCAGCAAGTAAGCTCCTTTCTTCAGAGCAGTGATGGCCTGTTTTGAAATTGAAAGAAAATGAAATTTAGTACCTCATAGTTTGCACTGCTCAAA
Source organism: Linum tenue (assembly GCA_946122785.1). Classification (NCBI taxonomy): domain Eukaryota; kingdom Viridiplantae; phylum Streptophyta; class Magnoliopsida; order Malpighiales; family Linaceae; genus Linum; species Linum tenue. The sequence continues at coordinate 50,774,324 of CAMGYJ010000009.1, forward strand.
AAACATCCATACTACGCAGATACTGGAAGAGCAAACAATAGCACTCCATAACCATCCAGTTAGTTCTAAGTTGGATAAAGAGTTATCTGTATAAGTTCATTTTACTTGTCTACCTAGATAGAAATAAGCATTGCCTGCAGACAAGTGCAGTAGGAACGGCCTGTTCATAAATATGACGTATTCTTTGGGAACGGTATTCTTTGGTTCTTCCTCCATTCTACTGAAGAAAAATCCTACGTTCCAATTCTCTCAAACATTCCAGAAGCCCTATTTTCTCTACATGACCCTAGGCACTTAACCTCAAGCTGTGGCATCCACCACCATACCGGATCATGATGTGAACTAATTACAGAATGTTGAAGCATAAACACCTTCGCCTGCCAAACGTTTGACCATTTCACTAGCAGTAGCCAACCACAGTGGGTGACAATTCCCCTAATCTCACCGATCGTTCACCGCGGTATAGAAATCAATACAACTACCGAGGAGCTGCCACCGCCACTGTCCTGATCAAGCCAAACATAGTTTCACTATCTGCATAACATCTCATTTGTTTACTACTAACTGTAATCACTAGGCAGGACTGTTCGTAGATCAATGCTCTCTATCGTTAACAATGTCAGTCCCGCCCCCCTGAACAATAAGCCTTCCAATCTTGAACACAGCCATCCAATTGGCGGAGTAACACCAAAAGATCCCGTTCAAGAACATGCCAGATTTGCAGAGAAAATCATCACATAAGACCGAATTGACAACACGGAATTCACCACTACTGCTGATAGTCCAATCTGGCTCACTCGGCAACTAGTTGAGCTAAACATAGCAACATAGCAATCCAGAAAAGAAAAGCAAATCAAAAGCCACGAAATCAGGTACCTGCTCAATATCCCTTTCAGCAGCGCCAGTCCTACTGAGATCCGCAGCCATTCTATCCGGCGGCGACATTCCGACGGCGTAAAATCCTGGAACCGAGGAAGCTACACAGCAGCAGCAACGACGCAGCAGTACGCCTCCCGCGCATTCTCAATCAAGCAGCAGCACCGTTCCATCCACCAGACCAATAAAAAACCCTAGCGAATCCACAGAATACTGCTACAACAGCAACTCCAGCTCTCGGAAGTAGAGACCGTCGCCAGTACAAAGAGATCACACAGCTCGAGTCCAAACGAGCTTCAAGCCTCCACCTCCAGCCGCAGCTCAATTCTGAAGTAAGCGCGAGATTTTGACCAGCACTGTAGCGAAGTGGAGCTGAATGCTCGGCAGCAGCTGGGGGGAATTGGAAGAGAAAGGAAAATAGGCACGCAAGGAATCGATTCCGGTCGTCGGTGGGGCGAGCAACAGTGGGATTCCGGCGAGTGCGGAGGTGGAAGAAGAAGGACAAGGGGCAGGTGTTGGTTTGCTGTTTGGGGAAGGGAGAAGGAGCTCGAGAAAATGAGAGTATGGGAGGAATCCAGGGGGCTAAACGACAGAAAATGATCCAAGTTACCTATGCAAGTAAACAAAAAAAATTTGTTTGAGCGCAGAGAGGAAAAGGGAGGAAAAAGGCGGAGAGAGAGAGAAAGCAGAGACTACGCTCTCTTTTTCTTTTAACTTTTCTTTTCTTTTTCTTTTCTCGGTCTAACAGATGGGAAAAAGAATATCCAGAAATTAATTAATGGGCGTGTGGTTCGTTATAACAAATATTGGGTGTGTTAATAAACGGATTTTTTATATTAATATTAGGTTTTCAAATCAATTCTATGATTGGTAGACTTCGTAAACCAGTTACCAACTTATCACCAAAAAAAAAAAAATTAAACGTAGGAGAAGTGGAGAACCATAGTTATCAATTTATCATACAAATTTTTTGCAATGTAGGAGAAACTTTGCCTACAACGGTTATTGACCGTAATAATACCAGGTCAATTCTACCAAAAAAAGTAATATTAGGTTAAACTTCGGGTTAATGTCTAAAGATTGACGGTATTAGGAGCGGGGTGATGACGCGGAAGCTGTCTAGGCATTTCCCGTCACCCAGAGTATAAGAGGAGTATGAGGAGTGTGACTGCACTTAGTGCGCTACAACATAACCGTACACCTCAAGGTCAGGACTCCCAACACTGAGGTGCTAATGAATGGATCACTATGGTCGTCAAGATTCGAACACACAATCTCTCGGATCATTGTGTGTTGTTTCACCAGCTAGCTTGCCATCATTCACCGTTATCATACAATTCGTTTAAGAGTAAACGTGATAAAATTCACTGTATTTTGACATTAAACTTTGTCGTTGATAATTATATAATAAAGAGGAGATAAAAGTGAAAAGGAGAGGTAAGTACATATTATCACAAAAGTAGTCTATCATACTTAACCAATGTGAGTTGGCCTTTGAATGGTTTGTATGATTATATAGTTTTGTTCGTTCAAGAACGAATAAGGTGTTTCAAACTATTAACAGAATTCTTTATTTTAGGTGCATTTATGAATGAAATGCCATGTTAGAAGAAAGATAGATCATCGCCTTGTAGGGCTCTGTGTCCAAATTAACCTCGCCAATATAATCATCTTTGTGTTTTAAGTATAACTAACCTAATTTTACATAGAAGATAAGTTGTTTAACACCAGGAAAGTTCCCGAGTTTTACCGAAAACTTATTTACCACTCTTACGAAAATTATATTACTAACCGATTATTTTAATGGTTATTAGTAAACACAGGGGTCATCTCATGATATTCGGAGGCCCTGTTCGAAAATTTAAAATGGGCCCCAAATTTTTTTCTCTATAGATTTATTAAAAATAAAAATTATTAAATAATTATAAAAAATATATAAGTTCAGAAAATAATTACAAAAGGAATGAACGATCCTGTTTCCAATTTGACCAAGAAACCAAAACCAAATTTCCGGCTCTGGTAGGGAGGAAAGTAAATTTGGAGGGACTAGAAAACGGATATATCGCAAAAATTGAATGGAGAAATGAAAATAGTCTAAATTGATCGAGAGGCGGGTGCAAGGCTGTTTACTGGATCGTGGAGGCCTTGTTCTCAAATTGAGACGTGGTCCAATTGACTTTTAACTATATTAAAACTAAAATGATTATAATACTATTATTTAAAATGCTATATCTTTCTATACTGTTTAAAATAAATTTATCTTTTATCTCTCTGGATTTTCGTATTCTCCATTAGATCATTTCAATTGTTATTATAGATAAAATTATCTATTAAACTCGTTATCATACTCATAATCAATGCAGTCAAAAGCGCGATTCTACCTAGAAGCAGAAGAGGGGTATAATCGTAAAGCGTAGAATTAAAGCGTAAAAACGTAAGTTTTTTACGCATGCTCTAAAATATGAGTGTACAAAATTTAGAAAAGCAAATAAGTACATGCAATTCATGCCTAAAGTAGAGCAACTTATAGCCTCTTATAATAAGTTCATAAACATAAATCTTAACAATAAGCCACATTCCCCTCTATGCTAATGAATTTGGAAAGAGCCTAGCTGGTGAATTAGATTACTATATTGAAGCTGAGAATGCATCCAAGTACCTGGTATGTATCTTTTAATCTCAAATGTATCATATTGTTGATAATTTACCATTAAAATATATTTTTTACAATTAATGTCATGAAAAGAATACTCATTTAGTGAATTAAAAGCGTAAAAGCGTAAAGTGTTTTGGTGAACTAGAAGCGTAAAAGCGTAAGCTTTTAAGCTTTAAAATGCAATTTAGTCCGATTTTGTACACTAAAGTTTTTATGTGGAAACGAAAGCGTTTTGGTGACATAGAAGCGTAAAACCGTAAGTTTCTAAGTTTTAAAAAGCGATTTTAACTGCATTCCTCATAATCAGTCAATCAATCATACACTAAAAATAGAACATACAATATACGATCAATAACTAACAGATTTAAATGGAGGCCCCTAATCTTCGGAGGCCCTGTGCCGGAGGGCGGGCCGCCACACCCTCTTAGCCGGCCCTGAGTAAACGCTCACTCACAGTCACAGACTCTATCACATCAATAACTACTCACCTTAGCAACTGACACTACCTCTGACAAACCTCTCACCCGAGAACGATAATTTCGACGATTGGTTTAAGAGGTTGACTTAAACGGAAAAGTCTAAGACTAGAAAAAGGAGAGGTGATTCTTTTTGTACACTAAAAAACATGTACGATGGTTTTCTTTTTTCTGATGATGGACCAATATACACATACGATGTTGATGTTGGGCAGGGGAATGAGATGCATATTCGAAGGAAGAAGAAAGAAAAAGAGGTGGTACATAGAAGCATGTGCAAAAGTGTGGGTGGAACTGCATAGACGGCCATATTATCCCTCCCTCCTTAACACAAGTGTTACATCAATTTCCAATCCAATCCTCACCCCTTTACTTTGGTGGCAGCCACCATCACCACCAGCGATTCTTCGCTTTTTCCTTCGACAAACAGTTTGCTCCAATTTCTATCAATATATGATATCTTTTGACAAAAAAAAAAAAGGTTTAATTCACTTGCATAGCCATAACTTTTGCGGGTTTGACAATAATAGCCACTTTTCAATTAATATACAGTTGTAGCCACTTTTTGGAAATTCGTTTGACAAAATTAGCCATTTCCGTTTAAAACTTTAACACCGTTAACACAATGGTGATGTGGATGCCACCTCATCTCCCACATCAGCTGCAACATACCAGGTCATGCCACATGGCTACCACATCACATTTTTAATTAAAATAAAATAAATTTTTTTGAATTAAAATAAAAAAATGGAAATGAATCCAATACCCAATCCCACCAACAACCACTGCCAACCTCCCTCCCTCCCTCCCTCTTCCGCCATCTGCTCCGTCAAATCCCTCATTTTCCTCCTCCTAATATCGTCCATCCCCATCCCCTATCTCATCTCCTCGATCTCTCCCCACCCACGTCTTCCACTACCAAAGCCCCGACGACTCAAGTCCACCAAGTGGGATCTCCCGTCGGCTGGTTCGTCGTCTCCTTTGTCAAAGGCGGCAGCGGCGACATGACCGGCAACTCATCGCACGGGTTGGTTGTGGACCGTCCGAGGAATCGGGTGATGGTCGCCTCCCGATCTCATCCTTCCCCTTCTTTTTCCACTAGGGTTTTATGGGATTCAAATGAAACTGGGAGTTTAGATTTGAAACCAGAAGACGAAGGGGGGGATTTGGATTTTCTACTAAAATTTGAGTGGGCAGCGGGGCAAAGTGGAGTGGCGGAGTTCGGATCTTGACCGTCGGCCTCTCCGCGAGTCCTCGTCGTGGCTTCCTTCCTACGTTGGCGAGATCTTCAGCAGTGACAGAGGTGGTGGTTTGTTATTGATGCTTTGACAGATGCAGTAGATCTGGAAAGTGGAGAAGCAACGCGATGGAGGCGGTGTCGAGGCCGATGCAGTTGTGGGCTTTGGAGATGAGTACTCTAGAGTCGATCGGAAAAAGGAAGCCAGAGCTTGCTCTCGTTCCTCCACCTCCTTTGAGTTCCCCAATGACGCCGACAGAGAGGAAGAATCAAGAAGTGGAAAACAGGGGTTAGTCGAGAGAGAAGGAGATGGATGGTGGGAACAGATGAACGAAAAGGAGAAAGTGCTTGGGGTCGATTTTCTCTCCTTTTCTACTTTTATTTTTAATTTCATTTATTCATTTAAAAAATATGGATGTTTAACACGTGGCAAGGACGCAAATAAAACACGCCACGTCAATTGCTGCCGTTAGTATAGTCATCGGATTAAGTGAACCGTTAAAGAATTGGACGGAATTGGCTATATCTGTGTATTTTTCAAAAAGTGGCTATATTTGTAAAAATCGTGAAAGTTATGGCTATGAAGGTGAATTAAACCAAAAAAAAAAAACAGTTTGCCCCAATTCTCTCCCCCACCACTATAGTAGGAAGAGGCTACATTATAGGCAGGAAGTTTATGGTCCCCAACCACAAGGCTTCCTTTTTTCCATTTATCCCTCCCAAACTAGATCGGTTACAACTTTCATGGTTTCTAGCTAGGATCCCATCTATGGTTCTATGTAGGCCTCCGATCTCGAACCTATCCAGTGAAGCCTACAAATTCTATAAGAGTCCAAATAAATGGAGGGTATAAGTCTTCAAATTCAATAAGAATTTTCGCGCATCTTGTAATAGACTCTCAATCTTTTATCTCTCCCCCAATTTGGAGCATCCAAGTGCTGAGAAAGTACCGAACCTAGCATCGGCACACAACTAGGCTTTGAAGAACCAAAGTCTGGGTCGCGGAGAATTTGACATCTATAGAGAACTAATTATTGTGCAATGAACGACTAATTAGTTGAGTGGATAAATATATAGAAACGTTACGCGTGCCTAGCGAATTCATTTATATATATGATTGTCATGTGTGTAGCTGACCGATCGCTCTCTTCTTTCTTTACGACTTCGTCTAGCTTTAAGCTAAAATCAATGATCATCCTTCCTTTCCATAAGCTTACGAGCTCACTCGTGTTAGTGTTGTGGTATATGATCCACGATTGAACATCTCCCAACAACTCGAGTTATTGGGATCAACTGGTTCATGACATGGTATCAGAGCCTTCTGTGACCGAGAGGTCTTGTGTTCGATTCCCGGTGACCCCCATTTGTTAAGCACATGGTATTCTTGTCTTCGGACCTGTGCAAACTTCAAGCCCTTGTGAGTGGCTTTCGTTTGAGGGGGCGTGTTAGTGTTGTGGTATATAATCCACGATTGAACCTCTCCCAACAACTCGAGTTATTGGGATCAACTGGTTCATGACAACTCAAAGGGATTGTAATTTGTAAGAATTAAGAAAATAACCCGATTTATGATCCATCCGCATTATTTTTTCTCCGTGGAATGCGAAGAAAAGGTGACTGAATGGGTGCCGGAGATTAGGGGTGGGCATTCGGTCGGTTTGGTTTCGACCGAATCGAAATTATGAATAGTGGGTCCCCGAATTCTCTCAAACCTCGAACCGAGTTATAAGTCGGTTTAAACCGGATTATAATTTGGTTCGGATCGGTTTTTCACACAAAACCGAATTTGTGAAGCTACTTGTATCTTTTCTCTTTTAAATTATTTTTCACCCCCTAATATAAACAATAAATATGTAATTATATGCATCATCGATGATAAAATCAAACTTTTCAACATATAAGTCATAAAACATTTCAAATATTTAAGTCTAAAATCAACTACAAACATAAAAATCCACCATTTGGAGCTTGCAATTATAATATTTCGGTTTTTCGCTCGAAAATTCAAAAATTCGGTTCGATTGAAAGAACCCTGGTTTTCGAACTATCCATATTTCCTTCCGAATTCCGAACCGAATAGCATTAATTGGGTTTTTTCAGTTTAGTTCGGTTCGGGTTTACCAAACCAGTTGCCCACCCCTACCGGATATCACTCAAAAGAAAATGGAGAGAGCTGAGAGTGGTGGGCTTGGAGTTGTAACGCGGGCTCGGACAATTGTGTCGGAATGTGATCTTCTGCCTCGGCCCATATCCGTAGTTTGTCTTTGTCCTGCGCAGTTAAACATTGCGGGCTTTGGAGAGGGCCCATTGGACTGATATCCAAATTTTGGTTGGTCTCACCATGATTTCCATTCTCCTGCCTAAGCACTCTACAGCAATAGTTGACTTGGACAGCAGACAAAGAAAACAGAGCCTAAAAAATTGGCCCAGCGGGACTGGAAGAGTGAGAGGAGAATGTAGGCTGCTGGGCCGAGCCTTGGGGCACTATACTATAAATCTTAACGACTAAAATCTAAGCCCTAATTTTATAAATCTATATCTAACATACTACATCTACATGCAACATCTTACAGTTCAAAAAAAATCATTGACATACTAGATGTACCATCTTACAATTTAGGATTAGGTTTTAGAAGATTATGATTTGTGATCAAGTCATTAAGAGTTAGAGTATAGTAACATTTTTCCAAATCTCGATAATTCGAGTGCTAAGTATTGTTTTCTCACTAGGTTAGTGAGGGTAGGACATTTGGTTGTGATTCCCTTATTTTCTAGCATCATCACAAGATGCCAAATAGAGAACCGTAAAAGGGGAACCCCAATTAATTATCGAACATTGCAATTAAACTAAAAAGCAGTAATTAAGAACATCCGTACGTAAAATATGAAAAGATTAACAGCAAAAAGCCATTGCACGAGAGAGAGAAGAGGAGCACTTTTGGGCGGGCAGCCCCAGCGGCTGGGCGTGGAGTTGTGCCTAAAAAAAGCAGACAAAGTGGCCACCTAAATTACAATTAATTAAGCCCTAAAGCCAGCTTGAGGCACATTCTATTAAACTATTATTATGTTTCTCTTTGCCGGCCAATAGTTTCACACTTGATGATGGGCAGAAGAACAAAGGCAGCAAAAAAACAACTGCGCTCCACTATTCTAATTATTCTTAAACATCAACCCCCAACATGATCAATAATGCACACATTATATCCACACTTTTGGGTAAACCATTACGGTGGGGGAATGAGTAGGTTGGATGAAGTTCGTTTGAAATCTACATAGCCATTTACTAACGAGTTGGTATAGTTACGATCCCGTTATTTATTTATAACAGTAATTTTGCGCCTAGTCAAAAGAAAGTTCGATTAACATATTTAAAATAAATTTCTCGTAAATTAGGAAGACACTGTCAGTTTAGACTTTAGTAGGCACTTCTCACTTTGTCTCCGATGTATTTGTTCAGTACATGGGACCATGTAAAATATTATTATTATTTTGGAACTCGCACCAAATTTTCAATTAACCACTCTAATTGTGCATAAAATCCCGACGCTCTTTATGACCTTGATACAATCGACAATTTATAATTTACACAATAGCAGCAGTTCAAAAATATTGTTTATTTTTTTCTCTTTAAGAAGCAGAATGGTCAGTATGTGGTGCGGTTAGAAAATATGAGACTTATCCAATAGTATAAATACGAAACAACTCATTGTCACGTGAAAAAAATATATTATGTGAATCACTCAAATGACGTGCAACTCACACACCATCGACCAGAACAAGTGCAGATAAGAAATTCCCGATCGCGATCCAACCACTACAGCTTGAGATCATCTGCGGATAGTTAGATATCAAACCGTGGATTAACCACCTACATGCTGCTCACCACACGAGTAACCATGAACATTTTGTTACGTGACACGTAATCCTATTACTTTCCGCCGAACAATCCCATGCACATGACACAATCTATGTCTCCTCTCCTACAGGGAGAGAGAGAGAGAGATCCAGCTATGGCAATGAGGGGAGGGAACAAACCTGGTCACTGGACGGAAAGCATAACACACAGTCACAGACAAAGCAAGTAATTAAATAGAAAAAAGCCCACTAAGTGCATGAACCCATATATGTATTAAATTTAATTCGTTATTATACTCTTAACATGATCGAGTACTGGCTAGTTAGTCCACAATTGTAGACTAGCCAGCTAGGGTTACATTTTCTGAAAAAAAAAAAAGAGGCATATATGAATACATTATCTTGATCTGACACTTGCCAAACCAAAACCCCCAAGTAATTGTATAATGCCAAGCTTAGAATTAGACATTATTCTTCTCTATAAATTCATTGCATAGTTCATTAGTTCTCTACTTCATTATGTTGGAAGTGTGATCCAATGCATAAACAAAAAACTTAATACAAACCTATATCTAACAACAACATTGGTTCTCTCTTGGATTCCATCACTACTCAGATTGTGTACATTATATAATGGCCTCTTCTCTTCCCCTATAAAATCAAATCAAATCTAACCACACCTAATCCTTCTCTTCCCTTATAACTCTTTTTCGATAGATTGGCTCGCTCGTAAAATTGTTCTGAACCTTTTGGTGCACATTGCGTTCTAGAGTCTGACTCCGTGACTTGATATAGAGTTTTGTACGAGTTAGTGGTGTACTCAACACCATTTTCTCAAAGACAGACTGCTTAATTGAGTAGATCATGGTAAGTTTTGTTGTTACGAAATGTTTTCACAAACCACAATCCGAGGAGGGTTAATTACTTGCGTTCGTTAATGACCAAACAAAATTGGTATTGTAGTTGTCCGCCAACACCTCAGAACCCACGTGTATAATATCTTCATTTGACTTAGGCGTGGAAATTGTCACGTTGCCAGTATCCACTACTAAATACCGAAATAGCCCTAAACATAATCCCAGTCATAAATTAGTTATGTATTTCAATCTCAATTCCTAATATTTTGTTCAATATCGAAATATATACCAAATTAATTCCATTCAAAAATACCAATCAAATATAGAAAATAAAATACTTATCTTCCGCCAATAACTCCACAAAGCATTCTCGAAATGTGTAAAAGCAAACAACGGTGTCAACACTCGTGCAAATCAAATGAAAAAAAAATATGAGTTATAATAACAATAAATTAGAGAAATGTGGTGCCTAAGAAACAAATAAACAAACTAAAGCAAAAACTGAAAAAGGGGGACGACTAAGCAACCAATAAACATACTACCAGTAACGAAATGTGCTTAGTCTCGGTTGTCAAATAGTGATGGAATATGCTACGTATAATTAAGGATATCGTTTTGGTGGTTGAGGGTCTCGTGAGAGCATAGTTGATATATTCTATCTTATATGTCGGTATTCTGCAGTATTTACCGATCCCAGTCCAGTAACCTAATACCAAATAACAATTGAAATTCAATCACAATCCCATGAAATAATAGTGCATTCAGTAATATCCAATATCGAAAAATTCAATAAATTACTCGATATATTCCAAAAACCTATCATAAATTCCCAACTTACTAAGGCCTATTGAGCCCTCAATTCCTGCCGTATTCAAGGACTCAAGCTATAAAAAAAAAATATTCGATTCACGAAACATGCAACATGTTTTACGAAGGTGGTTTTTTTGGCCACATTGAGAGGAAAATGGTGCAACGAGGAATTGAAGTGGGCTGACAACGACCTCTCTCTAAGATTGGCCCTTTTTTCACCCTCACGATCCATTTGTTGGGCAACAATTAATGAAAGAGACGTCGCAACTACTTCGCAGCAGCAGCAGCAATGGAATGCTTTGCTTGCTTGCTAAAGTCCTAAAGCAGCAGAATTTGTACATTTATTTATATATCATTAATGCACACTGTCAAGCTGCTACATGCCAACAATTTTGATCAAAGGGAACTGAACCAAAACAAACTCAGCTAACATCTAACCAGGAAACGTGACTGAACTGGTTGCAGCAGCAGCAGAATGTTAGATCTCAACCATGAAAAAGGAAAACCCATTTTCGTATATCAACTGAATTGAATTGCAAAATGAAGGGAGAATATTTGCAGAAGCAATAGTGGGTTCCTTCAATGCAACTTCCAAATGAGGAAACAAAGTTGGAAGACGAGAATTAGCTAATAACGAATGTAATTATCAAATAAATTAAATTAATATTATTATATATTTACTTAACAGGTAACTGGGTAAATAGTGATGGATGGTTTCCAGCTATGAAATTCTTCTGTTGATGATGGGATCATTTTATGCTGTAATGCAGTAAATGGTGTCACTTTTTGTCAAACTCGAGCCACTGTTGTCACCGAATACAAAGAAAGCCTGAAAGGGTAATAAAAGCAGAAGAAAGAATAGGGAAGAAGAAAAGACCTTAGATGGAAAGAAAGAAAACAACAAACTCCCAATAATGCTACATAAACACAGCACGCGAAGAGATCATCGTAATTCATAAATCTCTTCGCCGAGAACTAAACCCTAGGTTATGAAGAGTCGGAAAGCAGTAAGAGCTAGCTTAATACCAACGAGAATCAGTTCATCTCAATAATTAGACAATGCTGCACAAAAATGGAACAAGCGATCTTAGCTTGTATTTTAAACTATAGATAATAATAACAAGCTATAAATTGTCCATATATGTTGAAAAGACTTGTCAATGGCGTTGGAAATTGATGACAAAGATCATGCACCGACTCCTTCCTTCCAAAGTGGAACCAAACAGGGATGGATGGATGATCATCATCATGAGCAGCAAAGAAAAAAAGAGCTCCCAACAAAGGAAAATAAAGAGAATAAATAGATCACATCACGCATGTGAATGTTTGGCGGGGGGAAAAAGTAGTCATTATAATTACAACAATGAACTGATTAAACATGAAGAGAAAAAAAAAGACCATAAATATGAAAAAGAGCTAATTAACAACAATAAAACACAGTCATGGCGGGAGCAATTAGAGATGTCCCAATATCCAGCTAAACAAAAAAGACTAGGGAAAGATAAGAAAGAACCCTACAACAATTAATTAGCAGGCGATTAGGGAGTAAAACCAGTTATTAGTGTGAAGGGGTTTCACTAGTGAATTAAAGAAACCTTTCTGTGTGTGTGTGCTGTTTCCTCTCATCAGATCATCGATCAGTTCATGGGATGTCCATACGTCGATCCTCCACGCAACCCGCCGGAAGCACCACCACCGTAAACATCCGACGGATCCATGATCGGAGACGAAGACGAACCACCGCCACCACCACCTCCTCCGCCACCCAAATGCAACTCAGACAAGTTGGGGAAGGTCCCATCTCTTGTACTGCTACTGGTTTCCGGTCCTTGATTATACAGAACTCCTTTGAAGACGTGACCTCCAATCTTCACCACCGCCTGATAGGCATACTCGTCTTCACCATCCTCCACCGCCGTCACCCTTACGCACCTGAACACCGCCGGTGCACGTACTTGTCCCGGCAGGGACTCCCTCATTACTCCAGCATCTGAACATATGAGCAGAAGCAAATCAGAAAAAGCTTAACAAGAAAGGGTAACCATTAGTGTCTAATATTTTAGTCGGATGATGTCGGTTCAAATTGTTCACACATTTCGTACAATTTATCATCATATATATATGTTCCTCCCACAGTGATGTTATGATCATACATTGAACATCAGCACTGGCACCAATTTTGCTTCCCAGTAACTGCAGCAAGTATTTCTAAAATCGTATCGGATATCAAATTGGTGAGACCAATGTTTAATGTATTGACACCAAAATTATGATGAAGAAACATGATAAGATTCGTGATAAAACTATACGAAATTCATCTGACTAAACCAATAAACGAAATCAGTAAAGATCAGTAGGGCATAATGATGAGCATCTATGTGATTTTACTGGAATAATTTCGTTATCACACTTCTACTATATATATTGGATTGGAAGTCTTGCTCATTTGATTTGCAGTAACACGCTTCGACAAAGATTGATAACTAATCATGGGAGGTTTTGAAATCACAAAAAGAGACGGAAGTTGTTTACAACAATGGCTATACCTTGATGGCTGGAAGTGGTGTCGAAGCTTCTTGACGGAGTGGTGTTGGAAGTGGAAGTATGGGAAGTGGTGGTGGTCTGAGAAGCCGTAACGAGCCTAGGTTTCTTGGCACCAGAAGTAGACGCAGAAGACCCGCCGGCACCACCACCACCACCAGCACCGGTCGACAGCTGCTGCCGCTCCCTCCGCCGCGCGGCGGGAACCCACGTGCTCTTCACGTGGGTCGCACAGTCAAACCCTCGGCTCTTGCAGCAAGTCCGGCACCTCCGGTGCGGACAGTCTTTCTTCGCCTGGTTCCCGCAATCCTGACACGTCGCCATCGAGCTCGAACTCATCATCATCCCGCCGCCACCAATTACTCCCCCACCTCCACCGCCGCCTCCTTGAAGCAGAACCGCAGAATTGTCGTCGAGATTCGGAGGGGAAGCATTACTCTTCTTCATGCTGCTGTTATTATTGTTAGAATTAGAAAACTGCTGCTGGCTCTGCCAGAACTGTATCCCGCTACTCACCTTCCCGCCGCCGCGGGCGGCGTTAGGGTAACACCCGCCGCCGTCGTCATCCGGCGGGAGGCACGGAGCGGCGGAGAGTAGCGGGATTACGTTCACGCCCATCCCAACCCCGAGGGCGGTGGAGGAAATTGGATCTGAATTGGCGAGATTGATGTCGTGGCCGCTGTGGTGGTGGTGGTAAGGAGCGACCACGAACATGCCCATTTCAGGAGGAAGTCCATAGTTAATATGTTGCTGCTGCTGATGGTGGTGGTGGTTGCGAGAGTTGGACCAGGTGGCGCCGGTGACAACGGAGGAGGGTGGAGCGGCGGCGGCGGAGGGGGCGGCATTGAAGCCGAGGGAGAGGTCGTCGGAGTGGATGGCTGCTGACGTGGAGGGTGTCCAGTCAGCGAAGGCCCCGGAATCGGCGGATAACAGCAGCTGCCTACCACTGCCACTACTGGCACCGCCCCTTGCAGTAGCCACAACTGTTGATTTTTCCTCTTCCCCCTCTCTTCCTCTCTTTTATTATTATTTCTTTTCATACACCGCAGAAACGACAAACGATGGAGAATAAAAAGAAAAGCAATGTAGACAGGCTCTAGTCTAGAGTCTAGAGAGAGAAAGAGGAGGGAGAGGAGAAGGAGAGAAATCTGTATCCTACAGCCCAACCACGCGCAGAGAGAGAGAGGGACAGAGAAATAATAATTAGGGTGAAAACGAAGGGCTCGAGGAGATCTTGTAGGGAATCCAGAGAGAGAGGCGGAGGCAGCAATTATAGATGAAAGAGAGAAGGAAACTTGGATACACAGTGAGTTGAAGCAAGCAAGCGAAAAACCAAAAAGAAGGAAAATGAAAGGAAGCCGAAAAAGCAAAAGGGAAGGGAGTAGGGCAGTGCAGATGGGCGGTGAGAAAGGTGGAGAAGAAGAAGAAGGGGGGAAATGAAATCTATGAGACGTGGGTGTTATGTGTAGTTGTGTGGGGTCGAAAAAGGAGGGCTCTGAAATTGTATCAGAAGGTCGAGAGGAAGAAGAAGAAGTAGAGAGAGAGAGAGAGAAGCAGCTTAGGCTTATCTTCTGCAAGAAAAAAAAAATTTGATGAGTTTTTTTTCTTCTTCCTTCTTCTTTCTATCAGTGCTTATCTGCTCGATCTATAAGTAGGACTGGACTGCTAGCTTGCTGCGGTTGCTGCTGCTGCCGCCGCTGTTACACTGATGCTGGAGATAAGCTTCTTCTCTCTGCTCTGCTCTGCTCTGCTTCTCAGTCTGGCGCTTTCTTCTTTGTGCCTGTCTCTTTCTCTTTTATTAATGAACGGTGTTGCGTAGTGCCTTTTTGTGGGGAGGGGAAAGGAGAGTGTTTGCAGAACTGGGTTTTGCTGAACCCTACTGTGCAGTTTGGATTTAAGTGAAGAAATGGTGAGCTTAGAGAGAGAGAGAAGGAGAGAGTGGGGAAGGAAGGAAGGAAGGACTGAGGAGGGCAGAAATGATCAGATTCAAGAAGGGGGAAGGAGGGGAGGAAGAACAATAAGAAGGTAGAAGGAGAAAGGGGATAAAAGAGTTAATTAATTAATATTATATATTTTAATTGTATGTGGACCCGACCCGACCCGCTCTACTGCTTCTTCTTTTTTAATCCGGGCCCCGGCCCCCCGAAAACAAAACACACACACTTCCCGCATTCCCAAATGCTGCTGCCTCTTCTGTTTTCTTCCTTTTCCTTCTCTTTTTTTTTTTTGTATTTTATTATCGCTTTTGTATTTCTTTTTTTCTTTCTATAATGGGCAAATAACGTGCTCAGGCACCAACTTTGCACTGTTATCTTTTTTGGCCCAAACTTTGCACTGCTATGATGTTGCGACGCAGAACTTCCAGAAATAATTATTGGGGCGACAAATTATATTATTAAATTTAACGACATGTGTCACTCAAGTTAACTGGCTCTGATAGGTAACAGTTCGCTTAACTCCGTTAAAGTTAACAAAGACGGCATGGTGAAAATTTGTGATGGTTTGTTTGTTGGATTTGGATGGCAAATTTTATCACAAAATGTCAAGCATGATAGATTTAATGAAATTGTAAATTCAGATATTCTTGTACATCCAAATTCGTGGGAAGAAGAAAAAACAAGTAGTGGACCATAAGAAATTGTAAAGTCATCTTTATTTTGGAATTTGGTTCATGGATAGAAAATCTTAGTACAACAAATTATAAATATATCATAAAAAATTAACTGCACAAAAATTCAACTACACTCAAATCCCTAGGTAAAATTAATGTGGATTTATAATGATGCAATGAAGGTCAGAAGAGCAATTTGCAAGTTCGAACATCGAAAAGGGTATATAAGATTATACTTCGAGAGTATATATGCGACTTTATTCCTTTCACAATATGTGTAAATAATGCGAACCAATCAATCTACGAAGGATGGATGGATAAATAAAAAATTACCACCAAATATAGTGTAAGACAGGATTGAGCTAATGATAATGGAGAAGAAGTAGTGTTGAGTGTGCAAGCTTTTTTGGTGTTAAAATAGATCCTCCATGAACCTTCTCTACATCCTAGGGATGGCAATGAGTCGGATTGGGGCGGGGTATGTCAAACCCAAACCCATGAGTTTATCAACACAAAAAAACTCGGGGGTAAAACTTAGTGAATTTGGAAAACTCAAACTCAACCCGCTAGGTATCCGTGGGTTCATGGGTACCCATGGGCCATGGGTTCATATACAAAGATGCAGTTACTCTAGTTTTCACTACTATTGTCTACTACATACACACTAACTCAAAAATCATTCATACCAATTGAGCAACATTAAAGGTAAAGATCCACAAACGATACGATTAATTGAACGTGTGAGGAATTAGTTTAGAAATTATAGTTAATTAGTTGACAGTTCTGTGGGTCGTGGGGGTATGAACTTGGGTGCAGGTATCACAGATTGGATAGGGCTAGACCCACATCCAACCCACAAAAAGTAGAGTGAGTTTAAACCCGAAACGGCCCGCAATCCGTTAAAGCGGATTTTACACATGTTGATCGGGTTAAGGCGGGTAAGATACCCTCAAATTCGAATTCTAGTGCCATCCCTATTAAATCCCTCTGCCTCTCTTGCTAGGTCTTTCCTCCTCCACCTCTACTTCTTGTTTTTCTCTTAATTTAGAGAGCCAAATCGAAAACCATTCTACATGATTTCATATTTAGTATCTAGAGCAAAGGAATTAGTGAAGATTTCATGTTCGGATCCCAAAGTGTGTGTTTTTTTTTTGCCGAAGAAAAATAAAAAAAGATGACGTGATAGCAATTTCGATATTTATTGTTTTGAATTGTACTCAAATTTATGTAGTGTCTGTCACTTTTACCTAACATAGAATGATTAATTATAATTAGAACAACTATATACAATTAACCATCATCTCCTTCTGCTTCATGCTAGACCCTGTACTCAACTTCCATCTTCTCATATTCCCTTTCCCCTTTGATCAAAGGGGTTCTCTACATTTCTAAGTTGTGGTTTGTGGATTGAACCTTTTTGCCCCATTTCTCCTTTCCCTTTTCTATTTTGGGTATGAATCCCCCGCAAGAGTCTCCTTTGGCTTTCCTCCCCTAACTCTGTCATGGCTATCGTGATTATAAATTGGTCTGAAAGAGAGAATAGGAAGGGGGAAAGGAATTCCATATAGACGAAGAAGACTTTTTTGTTCTCTAGTCATTTGTTGCTGTCCTCTGCTCTCTCTCTCTCCCTCTCCCTCTCCCTCTCCCTCTCCCCGGCGTCTCTATCTTTGTCTTTGATATTCTCTCTCTACACTATACAGCCTAAAGTCACATGCTACCTTTTTTTTATTATTTTTCTCTCTTCTAGAGTCCTTTATCACTACCATTATACTAAACACCATTGCCACACTTTCTCCTTTTACCCAAAACATAAAAAACAAAAGAAGGGAACTTCTTTATACTGGTCCTAGCTATTTGAATCGATCGTTCATACAATCTCCCTGTTGATATATGAGCAATGGTGGTAATCAACTAACTAGTATAGTTTCATGCTTCACATGCTGTGTGCAGTGGCGGAGCCAGAAAATTGACCAAGGGGGTGTTTATGCATATCGTAAAAAATCAATTATATATAATAAAAAAGTCAACATTAAATGAAATAAAAAATTGCCAGCAAAATACTCAATATTTTTACAATTACATAATAATAGTTCGACTCACACCACTTATAATGAACAACGAAGAGATTTCATATTCTGAAAACATTGTAGAACACATTCCTTGTGCAAACTAGCACGCAACTCTTGTTCAATATATGTCACCAACTCATCGTTTATCCGATTTTGAATATAATTTTTTTGTATATTCATGGGTGAAAATTATCTTCCCACACTTATAGTTGCAACATACAGATAACTGTCAACGTGAGAACTAAATAACTAGATAGATACGGTTTGTGCTTATTTGTTTTCACTTTTTTTCTAACTCGTCAACCCTTTGTAAGTTTTTAAACCTGCCATCAAATGGTAGGTAAAATAATACATGAATTCAACTTATGACCGAGAAATATCATAAGATTTGGGGTAATTGGTATGAATCGTACTAGTATCGGCAGGGGGAAAAATAACCGTTGAGAACTTCTTATGGGAACAATAATAGTTGTAGGTTTAATTTTAAAATTAACTTGGTATTTTATATAAAAAATCGTAAGATTTATTAGAAACTCATCAAGTGAAGATTGTAAGGAAGATTGTTTAGTATTAGTCGGTCAAGGTTAATTCCCCAAACTTACTTTTCCCTTCGTAAATTTTTGCTGCTCTTCCAAGCCAAGGAGGGTGCAAGCACCCCCAACCTAATGAGTGGCTCCGCCACTGGCTGTGTGTTATGTGTAGAGCAGCTATCATCTCCGACTTCAACTTGCATCGGCGAATCTGTACATATACAAGCCATAACCAATTTTTCTTGTAGGTCGTGAATTGGTGTGAGATAATATGTTTCCAAAATTGGGGTGAAATTGAGCCAAACTCAGTCCTAACCCAAGAACTATTCTAAAATAATTGAATTTATAAGTTCAGGCAAAAGCTGGCCCGATCGAATTTGCCCATGACCTTTGCTGACCCACTTGGATCGGGCTATGGGTCGGAGTTTGGCAAGTTTGCATGTCGAGCCAAATCAACAAATTGATATGTGAAAATTTACATTTTGGTACCAATTGTCTTTTTTACAATTTAGTACTTAAACTTTATTTTTATAAAAAGGTTAGTGATGGCAATAGGGTGGGAGGGGTACCTCAATACACATGCCCCGCCCCACGCTACTACGTGTCGGGACATGTAAAACCCACGCGGGTATAAGGCGGGGCGGGTCAACCCACTCTCACATGTTATTTGGAAAAAATACACACAAATTTTATTTTTCACGATAAAACAAAGGAAAAAACACTTTATGAATGAAAAATAGTGATAATAGAATGAGTAATTAAGTCTAACAAGTTGAAAGATTGACTCTAACTAGTTGAATAAAAGTCAAAATAGGACAAATATGCATATATATACAGTAATAATTTAAGATATAATGGGTCAAGAACGGGGCGGGGAGGGGCAAGACGGGTCGGGAGTAGATACCCCTCTATCGTGGGTCAGGTCGGGTAATACCTGCGGGCCGGGTTCAAATTGTCATCACTAAAAAAGGTCCAGAAATTTGGTAGCAAAATTACATTTTAGTACTTTAAATTTTTAAGATTGTGTTATAGTTCCTAAGTTTTAGTACTTTAAAAAATCCGATACTAAATTGATCCTGTAGACATACTGACCCAACACAACCCTTAGAATTGGACCAGCCCGAATCAGATCGGTGAGTATCTAGGCCAAGCTTACACCCTATCCAAAATTAAGCGACCATGTGAGGGTTGAGTATGAGTATTCTTTAGGGCTGAAAATTGCCCTGACCTTTCTGACCTGTCACTGAAGGGCCAAGATGTATAACTAACCCGTCCCTGTCTCCTTCTTGACCATGTCTGACCCTCAAGGGTTGGGACGAGTCTGGTTAGTGGTTCGATCCTAATCAACACACTACTTTCTTACAAATTATGTTTTGGTATCCAAAATTATTTTTTCTTACAATTTAGTACCTAAAATTTATTTTTTTACAAACAAGTCCATAAAATTCGATGGTAAATTACATTTTGGTACCCAAATTTTTTTTATTTTTACAATTCAGTATCAAATTTTTAAAACTTTACAAAGAGTTCCATTGTGGTATGAGATATTTGTAGACAAACTGATAGGGACCCATCTCTAATATGACCATGTAGACAAACTGACCCGTCTCGACCCTTTAGAACGGAACGGGTCGGGACGGGTCAGTGGGTCATCTGATCAAGCTTACACCCCTAGTATTCTTTGGGTTAATATGCAATGTCTAGTTCTCATCTCATGCTGTACTACCAAATTATGTGTGTTTGGGTTGACAACATATCCACTATTTATTTCAGGGGAACCCCTCAAATTTGTGTTAAGCAATTACCCACTACTAATGAGAGTTCAGCCCATAACGCCTCAAGAAGGCCCAAATTCGTCTCATGGCCTTCATGGACTTTGGCTATGAATCCACACAGGACACAGCCTTAATTTAGGCCGGAATAAATATATGACCATTTTGGACTTTCGGTTAGGGTTAGCCACGAGGATTTAGAGCTTAGACATAAATGCATAGGTGGTCAAATGTGTTTACTATGGTTATTACCATTTACTAATCATTATCAATCATGGAATGCAATATTTTAACTGAATAGATTGAATTATTACAAGAATTAAATAAATCAAATAAAATCTTAATCGATCTGGTTAATTAATTAGCTACTATAACATTACATGTCAGATTAAAAATTATCCTTTGAATGCAGCAATCCATAATACAATGAAGAGCTAACACCCACTTTAAAGACTAAATCTCAAAAAAGGTTTTGAAAATTAACTGATGCATTTATAAGTTTAGCATTCAACTTATATAGATTATAGGAAGCTGTCTCATTCAAAATGGAATGTGCTTGTAGGAAATTGAGTTTGGGTAGGCCACAAAATACTGACAAGTTCATCGATGGATTTGGGTTGGAATATACAATGATCGATGAGTTAGGATGATTACTATTTTTTAGTTACTATCGTGGCTACTTACATTTCCATCCTCCATTCTCAATATTTTTAAAATGATTGTATTGATTGATTAAAGTTAATTTTGAAAAAAATAAAAACACACCGGATTACTATAGTTAAAATATAGTTTTCCATATATTCTCCCAAACTCTAAATAATTATATATTCCCAACTCTAACAAATCACCATTTGCCATTCTCCCCTGCCTTCTTCCCAAATTATCCATATATAAAACATCGTTTTAGAAAATTAAAACAAATCACAATTACACTAAATAAAAGCACACAATTCTTTGTTTTTTGTCCATTCTCTTTTTATTTGTGAGAGAGCAGCAAACCAACAAACATGGTATGTTCAACTTCAATAATTAATTTATCCCTCACACTTCTTTGGAAAAAAAGAACAATACGCCGATTTGGGGAGAGTAGAGCGACGAAATAAGTGTGATCGATTATCCTTAAACCCAAACCCAACCTGATGAATAGTTAACAGGTTTAAAACCGAATCCGGCTCAAAACCCGTCAACATGGGTTTTACCCGCGTTGAGCGGGTTGGATCGGGTAGGGTACCTCGTAAGTTCGGGTTTTGTTGCCATCCCTACATCCCTCCTTCCCAACCTACCGCCCACCACTGTCTCTCTCTCTCTGTGAAGACATGTCGGCAACGATTTGTCATATTCCAGATATGGTTTTTCATATTGGTATATATTAACTTTTTGTAGTTGTATTATTTTTTGCATTGGTATTGATTGTCATATAATATTTTTTTTTGTTTGATGTTATAGTATTGGTATTGATTTTCATTCATTGGTTTGGTTAATTCTGAAATAGTATTGGTTAATAAGTGGTATATGTTGTTATAATGGTAGTGGTAGTATTTTGTGTAGGGTGTAATGGTAGTGTTTTTATGTTTTTATATTGATATCTATAATGGAAGTATTGGTGTTTTTCGAAATGGTAGTGGTTGTCTAATTGATTGGTATTGATTTCTTGTTTTATTTTTACAGTGGTAGTAGTTCAGTTGATCGAAAATAATGAAAAGATTGAAAAAAGGAAGGTAGATCTAGCTGGAGATTTAGGGAGTGAGAGAAAGAGAGAGAAACTTTTAATTAATTCGTTTTTGTAACTTCCTAAAATGTAGTTTATTATAAATAATAATTAATTAAATATTTTTTCCATAATCAATTTGTCCTTAGTAGCCATGATGATTACTAGTTTCAAGTAATCACCATAACGGAGCCGGACATAATATATCTAGGGGAAAATATAGTACATATATATATATTGATAAATTGGTGTGTAAGGTTAATTAGCAGGATCATTAACCACATAAAACTAGCTAAACCGAGTTTCGTGCGTCTGATTAGTTGAAAGTTGAAGTCTTGTCCTTATCTAAAGTATCACTCGGTAAAAATATGAGTTAAGATAAGTTGAAAATATGATTTATAAAAATAAATGTTGGGACAAATCAATGTATAACAGGGTCAAGAACAATGCAAAATGAGACGGAGTGAAATACCGTATCGGAGGCTAAACCGACAGACGGTTTTTAGCGGTATATGAAGCGGTTGAACCACCGTTAAACCACGATTTAGCATAAAATATTCTATCGCTGACTTTTACAGTACAACCTTCGATACAGTATTTCAATACTTATTTGACAAAACGAGTTCAAATTGCCATCAATATCCGATCCCAACCTCTTTTCTTAATATATATAATTATATACCACCATAATTTAAAACATGGCTTCATTGCACAAATCACTAGCAGTCAGGAAAAATTTGGAAACATTGAAAACATGGCCTAATCGTACGAATGGTTAATTTGTTATACAACAGAAGCATATCCTGTTGCAATTACGCTTAGAACTAGACCCAATCGTACGAATTATATACCAAAGGGATTTTCATATTCATTCTATGGTTGTTGTCATGGAACTACTAAGTAAGCATACAGAAACCCATATGTTATTAATGCTTTGAAATACACCCATCTGTTCAGAACTTCAAAGTATTATACAATAATATACATATCCATGTCCAACCACCATAACCAATAATAATACCTAACTAAGTATTTCTCTATATACTTTCCTGTACACTTGACAAACATCAATATTGAAGAAGAACGATTCCAAATGTCGCAACATAAGTAGATCGACGGCAAATACAAAGCCCTAATGATCTACGAGCAATATTGTTCCTCTTTCTGCTTCCACTCCAACCCTATAAACCGGCACGGCGAGTACCGAACTTTGTACTCCGAAATCGTCTCCACCTTCGGCGACCATTTTTGCTCTCTACACCCAACCAGCTGCTCGTAATGCTTCTTCAGCTCCGGCGTGCTACAAAGAAAACCGTTGCTAACATCCCCGCCGTTTTCATCTCCTTCTCCTCTCCCAACTTTGACCAGAAGTCTAATCATAAACTCGGGCGCCACCTTGATCAAAACGCCGCCGTCCGACCCCTTCAGGTACTGAAGCGGCTGGCACCCGCCGTTGACCAGCGGGGTCTTGTTGTTATTATTAGCGCTTCCGGCGGCGGCGGCGGTGAAGGCGGCGAGGGAGGAAGCGCTTAGGACTTTGGTGCAAGCGAAGAGGTCAACGGGGAGGACGAGGTAGGTTTGACCGGGCAAGAGCTCGTCGTGGATGGACAAGGCGGGGACCGGGTGGCCGAGGAAGAAGGATTCCGAGTTGCACACCAACTTGTCGGGATGTTCTACCATGATCTGCCCGGCGATGAGCTTGCCGCGGCGGCGGGCGGAGGGGGTGAGAACGGTGGTTGTGCCGTCCCAGAAGATGAGTGAGACGGATTTGGGCGATGAGCAGGGTTGGAAGCAAGAGGCCGGAGAAATGTTGACGTTTCCCATATCTTAGCTAGAGAGAGGATAGATCCAAATATTTTTGCAAGTGATGGATGTGGAAGGAAGTGGGCCTTATAAATGGAAAGAAAGCCAGTCTTTGTCTCTTCTTATCTTCTTTTTTTGGGTTAATATCAATGAGGTGCCTAAAACTTGCAAGTACTTCACATTTATGCCTCAACATTTTTTCAAATGCTTGATCTTTAATCCTTCTAGTTCGCTCTTTGGGGACATTCGATACAATAAGGTATATATGAACTAAAAGTATTAGAGCTTCTGATCGAGAGATAGGTCTAGTAGAGTCTTTGACTCTCTGGGGAGATCCGATGCATAAGGAATTTCGCTCTTCCAGAACTCCCACAGATGTCAAACTAGCTATTATGGTTGTCGGATTCATGACATGGTATTAAAATTGTTGAGCAAGAGGTATCGTGTTTGATACTGATAGTTGGATTCAACACAAGATATATATATGATTAGTTTGTGAATTCAAATCCATGATAGAGCTTTGGTCGAAATATCACGTGTTCGAAATTCTAATACAAGGTACGTCGAAATTCTCGTTATCTTTAATGTTGACAAATAATTCCAATACAAGGTACGTCGAATCAGTACAAACATCTGGTATATATATTGGTCTATAATCTATATATTGGTTGTAATCGATTTACATTGTTAAATAACATGGTCGACTAAACATAGATACGAGGAAAAGCGAAAGTAGAGCACCACCACCTCTTATTCATATATCACACAAACGGTAAAACCGCCAATCGAGTCAATCATGACCTATTGGCAAACATCCGAATCAGAAATAAGAATAGAATGATAGCCAAGGAGACAAATAGCAATATAATCAAAACATAAATGTCAATGGAGTGAATGTTCTGTTTTGAAAAATTCAGGGACTTCACTTGTGTCAAATTTCATTGTTCTTTTGTGGTGATCTTTGGATGTTGGTGTTTGGTTTGCTCATTATTGTCGCGCAATTTAAAACTAGCTAGATTTTCTGATTTTGCCTCGTGATAAAGGGAGAGGCGGAAGAGTCTAATTTTGCCGGCGTTGACAAAAATTGTCCAATCAGTGTGCACTTTGCGTTAGTAATTAACGCTTGATGTTCCTTGGTCCGTTTTCTTTCCCTTTCTGGGAAAGTGGTGTGGGGAAGCTTGAACAAGAATAATATGCACTTCCCTTTGCTTTCCATATAGCCAAATGGAGACAAAGTCAATCATAGTCTTGCCTCGCAGTTAGGGATGGGAATAGTTCGAATTCGGTT
This sequence comes from Linum tenue, assembly GCA_946122785.1. Taxonomy (NCBI): domain Eukaryota; kingdom Viridiplantae; phylum Streptophyta; class Magnoliopsida; order Malpighiales; family Linaceae; genus Linum; species Linum tenue. Next base: position 50,799,413 of record CAMGYJ010000009.1, read on the forward strand.
GAATTTTTCTAAATACAAATTCAATTCAGATACAATGTTTACTGAAACAGAAGAGAGAGCTCAATACAATTCAACGAGTATTCACAGATGTATGGATACTCACGAATTTACGACATAATTGTGAATAGTTTCGTTAAAGACACCAACACTCATGTATTGAAAGTTGACCGTATTTGGGCTAAATCCTCATTCAAATTAACCACCCATCAATTTGAAAAAAGAGTTTTACTCGCAAGCTAACCAGAACTCGCGAACATTATAGGTTGTAGCCGATTTGCCCAGGTGAAATCGAATTGGGTACCCACTTGTCTGAGTTCAACCACCATTCCTACTGAAAATGGGGATGGCAAAAAAGGCTTATAGTATGATATGTGATATGTGTGTATATGTTCAATGTACAACGAAGCATTATCGTTAACCTACAACAACTTGTGCATTGTGATATGGTCTAGTTTGTACTACTCGTCACCGCTCCAAATTGATAGCTATTAATGCTATAAAAATGTTTGCAATTTTTTTTGATAGAACTGTTTGTTGATCTTGATTCGACTCATTTGCCATTATTTCATAAAAAAACTCTAATTTGGCTGAGATTTAATTTATTAGAAATTTCAACCACATTTGAATCCTGTAGGACTCATGGTTTACTTTCTTCCTCATTGTGATCTGGTACATATCATGATTCATGAACCATTAATTGGTTACATTAACTTGAGTTATTAACAAATATTCAAAAATGAATTTTTATATCATTCTTTTATATGGTAAGGAATCAACATACATCCATTGACTGGTTCAGTAATTAAGCCAATTGTGATGAACTGATCAAGCGATCTAGCCAAATTAACTAGATAGGTGCACTCAGCAACCTCGTAATCAATCTCCATATCTCAACTTTTCTTCTCATTATATTTGAACAAGATGGTGATATATTTTATTCATCGGATAGTAAATATGTAAATTAGGTTTTTTCCTTTTATGCTTGTCTTGAATTTCCTATATATTTTGATCCTAATAATGAGAAAGGCAATTCAACAAAACATAGTAGCTTTGGCATTTTCATATATACGATTTTTTCAACAAAGGCCAAAGCATAGACCCAAAGTATGCACATGCCCAAAAGAGATTATTTGGTTACAATTTTACATGTCAACCGTTAATATGATGCGTCAAACCAAAGAATGCGACTCCACCAATGCGCACATGAAAACTATCATTGTACTCTCTAGGTTCGATGAGTAAAAGTAAAACTGCTATCAGATAACATACAGAAGGACCACAAGATTCTTGTGCAAGAGTGAGGATTAATATTATATTTGCAATCACGTATAGAGTTTGCACAACCTACTTGATCTGCCGGTTTTACCCATATTATCTTACATTTGCTAGGTTTTGGCTTCTTTCAGTAAAATACATCGCAAGACATCAATAAACTAATCACACCAAAAATGCCATGAGACGTAGCAAATTAATCCGACGAAAACGGAATCACATAATGGTGATGTTATGAACTACATTCAACTCTTCAATGTACAATATTTATGTCCAACCACTATAATCTATAATTAACCAACATTACCTAACAAGCCCTTTTATATGCTTTGCTGTACACTTGACAATATCAATTAAGAACAATTCCAGACGTCGTAAAACAACAAACAACGGTTTGGTCTAACGATTCTATTGATGGTCGGTATATAGAACATTAGAATTACTATGCCAAAGAGAAGAGGAAAAAAAAATAATAAGAAGAAGAAGAAGAAGAAGAAGAAGAAGAAGAAGAAGCTAATCATAGAGCACACTATGAGCAATACTGTTCCTCCTTCTTCTTCCACTCCAACCCTATAAACCGGCAGGGCGAGTACCGGAAGAGTTTGCTTCGGCGACCGAAGGGGGTGAGAGCGGTGGTTGTCTTGTCACGTCCCAGAAGATGAGTGAGGCGGATTTGGGCGAGCAGGTTATAGGGTTGGAAGCAAGAGGCCGGAGAAATGTTGACGTTTCCCATAATTTTTGGGTATCATCATAAAAGTGGTTTTTGCCATGTGACCGGTTTTATTCCCCTCCGTAAATATGAAGAGAAAAAAAGATCAATTCCAATTTATCTTCATTTCTCACAGTCAACCCTAAGCTACATTATACTACTTTGGACGATTAATGTATTTTAGATACTTCTTATAAATATGAAAACACATCGTAGATCTTTGCATAAGTCAAATTACTGGCTACTCCAGTGCACATTCATGTATCATTAAAATTAAAAAATTTATTATAAATATATTATGATATATAATGTATATTAATTATCCATATTATTAAGACTGTTTTGTTTGTCTTAAATACACATTCATACAGTATCCATATCATTAGGATAAAATGCAAACGACGTCATTTTGATTTTTTTAATGCAAGTCGGTCGGAAAGATTGTTTTGGCTAAATCCTCAACAAACCAACTAGTCAATTTAAAAAATGAGTTTTACCTGCAGCCTACCCAAAACTCATGAACATTAGGTTGTCCCCAATTTCACTAGGTCAAACCGAATTGGGCACATCAAATTACTAAATAAAAATTCTCTTTTCTTTTTAACTTGTACTGTCTATGTCTATTTTGCTTATCCTTATCTTCCTTCTCTTTCTTTTTCCAATGAAAAACGTCCATCTATCTCAATCATTCTTAACTGTCGCCATCATAGTCGCCTAAATTGAAATTGACAAAAACTCTTAAATACAATGAAACCATATTGTCATTATCTGTTCTAGTTCGCTGGACAAACAAGTCACTATATCTTATCTATCAACACCATATAAACATTTTCCTCGATCAAATTAATAACCTAGCTACACTTACACAGTAGTAACAATGAAGATCCTCAATGGTATTAAGAAATTATCAAACCCGAGCTTAATATTATCAACGAAGGCGTACTAAAGAGGTACAGAGTTAAAAAGCAATCAAGTCAAAGTAAAATAAATCAATAGCTAGAATGAGATCACAAACCAAAGGTAAGGAGGAAATATATTTTACCGATTCGTCATCCATAGGCCTGAGAAGTGAGAATTTGGCAAAGCAAATGGAGTCTAGAGTAGACAGAGTTTTCCCGCAGACTAAGTGTGGAGCAATCGAAGAGGGAAAATGGTCCCAAATCGAAAAATTAGATTGAGCTCAAAAGTAATAAAGATTTGTTTTTGTCTTTGAACCGTCACCTTAATGATATAAACAAATCTTTATTTCTTTAATCTTTATAAATATTAATTAAATAGATAAAAGATTTGTTTTTGTAAGGACGGAGAAGTTTCACGAAAAACTTTGCTATAAAGGGATTGTTCTTCTTCTCAACAATGCTCAAGAAAGGCCGTAAACCTTTTATTTACTCGATTCGTGTTTTTTTCAAGATTTTTGTAGCCCCGATTTAATCACTAAACAAATTTTATAAAAATTTAAAAACAAAGGAAGAGGAAAAAATAAAGATCATCCGCTAAACAAATTAGAATAAAAAAACAAATCCAAAGAAGATACCAATTATTTTCAATCACTAAATTAGCTTTCTCCAATAACTAAAACTCACAATATTCGTTGAGGATAGTGTATAATGTGTTGAAATCATGCAAATAGCAACACAAATTGATCATGTTATTATGACCATGTACGTGTCTATCATATGATCTCCAGACGCACAACAAAATTCAAATGAACTCTTAGTTTAATTGCTATAGAATTCTCAGCTTGAAATAATAATTAGACGGATGCATGCAATATTTCAGTTTGTATGATTGTATTTACTATGAAACTCAATTATGTCATAATTGTGAATGCATCTCTGTAACTAACTTGCATGCAATATTCCCGTTTGTATATAATTTGATCCAATTTTTTGGTTTATGTTTTGAATTAAAAATAATCGTTTCACCGAGCAGCCACGCGAGGCCGTGGAGGACTGGAGTGATACACGCTTCTTGGACGAAATTGGGCATCCAGGCACTGTTCTCATCAGCCCTATCGTCAACCAGAACAAAGCAGGTGTGTGTAATACTAACTTGCTAGTTGACTGATTGAGGTTTGAGTTTATTAGTTGGGTTGACCCGAGTTGATTTGCTTTGACTTGGGCTTTGGACTTGGGCTTTTTAGTTCATTATTGATTGTAAGAGCTATTTTAATTGAGTAGTATATTTATATCAATTAAAATTTTTTGATGAATTAATCATTTTTATATTTATATCAATTAAAAAAATTCAAATATTTTATTACTATGATGAAATTTTAAACATACTATTAAGCCTTAATGACATATAAAATTCCATATGTATTAAGTAATTACCATTTTTATATCCCCTTGCTAGTTAGTGTTAAGTCTGCAAACCTTACTATAAATTTTTCTTCTTGTGATGAAGCCCTTCCTCTGATCAATATGTTAATTGTATACATCTGTCTTTGATTTGCGTTCCAAAAACTTGCGTGTGTCACACAATGGTTTTCGCTCTTGAAGCGTCGTTCAACATCTTACATCGTCCCCTACATCCCGCCGCCCTAGCTGTTCAAGAACTCATTGATGATGCCACCCGGAGCAAGGAGACCATGGGGTTTTGGGGACTTTAAGACGCTGAAGGAGAAGATAGATAAGATGGCTGACCTGAGTCGAAGTGGGGATTACAACCACAACGAGCAGTGTCATCTTGTAAGTGCTTTTTCTTTAGGCCTAATTAAGGGAATTCACCTGCGTACGTATATAATAGTGGTTTCTTTTGATGTTGTAGGCAAGTGTTTATCGCGTAGTCCACGTCCAGATTTTGGTAGAAGGGTACATACAGAATGGGAGACAAGACGAGGAGGCCCTTCTCCAGCTAGTGCGCCAACAACCGGGAATGATAGCCATCAACATAAGAGACGCCTGAAAAAAAAGACGTCTGACAACCTGCTCGATTGTGTGGGTTGCTAACGTTAGTTATTATGACATACTTATTGAAACAGGGAGTCATTTATCCTGGACCCGATCCGGGCGTCCAGAACAACAATGAGCATTGCATACTCATAGTCGGCTTCAGTACACGAATAATCAAAAAGCGTCGTACGGACTACTAGATTCTTCGCAACTTTGAGGGCAAAAAATGGGGCCACGAAGGCTATGCGTTGATGTTGCATGCCTCCAACAATGCGGGCACAGGCCCGACACTGGGCTTGTGCTGTCAGGCCCCCCAGGCCCCAACATAGAGCCTGAGAGAAAATAGGGACCCCAACTTGTTGTTATTACACTAATAAGTATTTTGGGCATTTTGACTTATACGGGCCTCGCCAGCAAAAATGGAAGAAAATAAAACAAAATTGATTACTTAATTCATTAATGTACTTGAACGCCAAGAGGAAGATTCACAATAGGTAAAAAGTTGCTTTTTGTGTGTGCAATATTATAAAACAAGGTTATTAATTTGTACATCATTTCTGGTAACTTCTCGACATTAGTAAATGCATTAAGATTTTTTTCATCCACAACTATTATTATTATTTTGAAAACAACAGTAAAATAAGAGATACCACTTACCAGATGGTTTATTTGGAATAGAATAAAAAATATTATCAATTATTTCGAACACATTCTTAATATAAATATTTTGCAACAACAATAATTTTTTTACTAAAAAATTCAATTATTTTTCTAATATTTGTTTTTATCAATTATCTATCAACAAAAAACACATTCTTAATATCAATTATCTTCTTCTAATATTTTTCTTGTCTTGTATGTATTTGTATCTTTAAAAGTTCTTTTACTCTTCGACTTAATCGATTCACCAAAATCTATTTAGATGGATTTTGGGAATTAACGACTTGTCACTTGAGTTATTGTTTGGTTTCATTTTTTTAATTTTAATATTGTTTGACTAATGATCCCTCTCTTAATTTATCATTTTTGTATCCTATTTTTCTGTTTCTATCATCATTTGTTCATCGTTCATTATTATTATGTATTATTTTTATTTTATTGAATTTATAAAAAAAATTGAGCCTCATTTTGTTTCTAGAACAAGCCTCCAATATTCCAGGGTCGGCCCTGTGTGGGCAGATCATTCAACGACATGGACGCTGAAATGTACACTTTTTGTCTGAAGTTTACGAAGTTTGTTAAATTATATGATCAACTAAACATCACATACCAACTTTATTATAGGAAAACCTGTTCATTCAATTACTCCAAATTTTGGGCTTTCTCAGCCTCTAACTGGCTCCCGATGGGGTTGGGAGGAAATTCAGTCCAGACAACCGTATGGTCCTACTGGGGAGCCAAGTGAGCCAAACAGTGGGCCACAGAATTGGACTTTCTAGGAGTAAAGGCCCATTTGACTTTACAACCAGACAAAGCAGAGTTGACTGCGGTCAGAATTCTTATCTCTTTGCACCAGATTCCCAACTTAGTACAATCTTCTTCCTCACCATTCAGAAGCTTTATCAAGTTCAGGCAGTCCGATTCAACGATCAAGGGGCTCCATCCTCTCCGATTAGCTTCCCTCAACCTAAGGGTGATGACCCTAGCCTCCGCCTCCACCGGTCTGGACTTTCCCCTCTCCTTTCCAGCTAAAGCACCCATAAAATTTCCTTCACAATTCATGAAAATACATCTCAGACCAATCCCAGAAGGGTTTAAAATCCCTGCATCACTATTCATCTTGTAGATCCCTGTCGGCGAGCATTTACAACCTGATCAAGGGTGCTTCGTCCGCCCATCGCCTCTGAAATGTTTTGTGCTTGAAGGTAATCTTTGATCCATGCAATTGCCTTCGAAATAGCTTCCTCCTCTTCAAGTTTTTTTATTATTAAACATATGGTTGCATCTCCTTTTCCAGATAAACCAAAGAATGGCGCAGAATTATTGGAGATCCTTATTCGATTGAGTATCTAAGACTCGGAAGAACCATTCACAACCAGACAAGCCCTCACCTTTTCGGAAGAGTTCACAGTCCTCCCTTTGCTACCAGAGGCGTCGAGTCCAGTCGCATTCCCTGACGCAGTGGAGTTGGGTTTCGGGAAACCCACAAAACGAACAGTCAGGGGAAGCATCCTCGATTCGATTTGCAATATGGCCCCTATAGGTAATGTGTCTCTGCTAATCTTCCAAAGAAACACTTTGACTTTAGGATGAATAGGTGGACTCCAGATCTTCTTCCAATAGCCTTTAATTTTCTGAATATCAGTAGTGTTATCAGCATTACTCGAATCCGTGTGTATTTATTTGTTTCTTTTGTGGAGATCTTTGGGTGTTTGGTTTGCTCTTTTTTTTTTGGTCATAGATAAGTTTGGTTTGCTCATTATTGTTACACAATTTAAAACTAGATAGATGTTGCCTCGTGATAAAGAGAGAGGCGGAAGAGTCAAATTTTGTCGGCGTTGAATGAAAACCATCCAATCAGTGTGTATTTTGCGTTAGTATTTTTTTTTTTTTTGACAAAGGGATTACTTGCATTGCACTTTGAATGATCTATTACAAGAGAACCAACAAAGCAAACCAAAATCAGAACAATGATAGACAAACTCAAGCACATGGATGCTCAATCTGTGCTTCAGAGATACAACAAGAAGAGCACAAAACCCAGAAGGAGCCACCCAAAGTACCCAACAAAGGATCTGAGACACTTGAACCAAAAGCAGTAAACACCGAAAGCTCTCTTACAATCAAATCAAACGAAGTAGCACCAAGCACAATCAGCTCGACCGATCCGACCGAGTCCATGACGATTGAACACAATGTCATTAGCCGCCTCCTGGGAGTCGCTCGAAGACGCTCAACACAGTAAATCACGGGTGAGAGATTAAATGGAGGTGGACAGGGATGAGTATCGAAATGCTCCGAGCTGAAAAGGCAGGGGAAGACGAGGCTCCAAGGCTTGGGCAAGGGAAGCAGAAGAACCCAGATCCCCAGATCGAAGAACTGAACCGACGAGCATCAGGGTTAGACATCGCAGTCCATCCTCCATCGGCCACCAAGATGCAAAAAACCACCTGGGAAGAACAAAGGGGAAAACCAGTGAATCGATTCACCACACAAGCTGATAAACCCACCATCATGAGAGAAGACCCAAAATGCATAACCCAACCCCCAATGAGAGCTAATCACAGAAAAAAACCCCTAGAACAGGGGAGCAAAGTGCCAAGAATGGCTTGAAAAGCTTAAAAGCAGGAAAAGCAGAGTGAAAAACATCAAAACAGAGACAAGAAAGCTAATAAAGGAAGTAGGAAGAAGGAAAAGACAATGGGCTACCGCCGGTCACTAAGAGATGCTTGCGGCAACCCTTGGAGAGCTTCACAGCGAGGGAAAAGTTAGAGAGAGATGAGAGCAAATTTTGAATTAAAGTAAGAGAGAGACTCCCATAGTCACTGGGTGAAGTTCTCCAAATTTTGCGTTAGTAACGTTGGCTGTTTCTATCTACGTTTTCTTCCCCTTTCTAGCAAAGTGGTGTGGGGGAAGCTTGAGGAAAATTAATATGCTATAATCTTTGTTTTGGATGGATTAATTGTCAATGTGATATTTGTAGAGTCAAATGACTCATTAATTGTTCATGTAATAATTTAGTGTTATTTCAATGGTAATTGAAGTATCTCGTTTGATAGAAATATATACAAACATGGTATTTGGCAAAAACATAGTAGTAAAACGAGTTATTTCAAAAATCAAAATAACATGAGTGGTAAAGCAGAGTTGATAAAAAAAAGTTATTTCAGTGTTATTTCAAAAATTAAAATAACTTGTTTTGAGTTATTTGTAAATAAACCACTAACCAAATAACTCATTTCAATAAAATGCTGCCAAACGAGTTATTTATGCAAAAATGAGAATTAGTATTAATTTTAGATGACGAAGAAGAGGACCACACGATTGTTGTGCAAAAATGAGAATTAGTATTAATTTCACGTGTTGTAATGGAGTTCATACAATATTACGCACATTAATTAGTCATTTACTAGGGTTTTGGCTTTCTTTGTGTAGAATACATCGATTCGTATAATATTTAGTCTTCAATGTACATTTAAATTTATGTCCAACCACTACAAATCTATAATTAACCAACCTTACCTAATAACAAGTCTTTCTACACTTTGCTGTACACTTTGACAATATCAATTAAGAACGATTCCAAATGTGGTAAAAACAAGCAGATCCACGGTATAAATAGGAAACCAGAATTACCATGCCATAGAGAAGAGGTAAAAAAAAAAGATAATCATTAATCATATCACTATGAACAATACTGTTCCTCTTTCTGCTTCCACTCCAACCCTATAAACCGGCACGGCGAGTACCGAACTTTGTACTCCGAAATCGTCTCCACCTTCGGCGACCACTTTTGCTCTCTACACCCAACCAGCTGATCGTAATGCTTCTTCAGCTCCGGCGTGCTACAAAGAAAACCGTTACTCCCCTCACCGTTTTCATCTCTCCCAACTTTCAACAGGAGCCTGATCATAAACTCGGGCGCCACCTTGATCAAAACGCCGCCGTTTGACCCTTTTAGGTACTGAAGCGGCTGGCACCCGCCGTTGACCAGCGGGGTCTTGTTGTTAGGGCTTCCGGCGGCAGCGGCGGTGAAGGCGGCGAGAGAGGAAGCGCTTAGGACTTTGGTGCAAGCGAAGAGGTCAACGGGGAGGACGAGGTAGGTTTGACCGGGCAAGAGCTCGTCGTGGATGGACAAGGCGGGGATCGGGTGGCCGAGGAAGAAGGATTCCGAGTTGCACACCAACTTGTCGGGATGTTCTACCATGATTTGGCCGGCGATGAGCTTGCCGCGGCGGCGGCCGGAGGGGGCGAGGGCGGTGGTTGTGCCGTCCCAGAAGATGAGTGAGACGGATTTGGGTGGTGAACAGAGTTGGAAGCAGGAAGCTGGAGATATGTTGACGTTTCCCATGTTTGAGAGAGAAGAAGATAGATCGATGGATTATGGATAGATCCAAATGTTTGCAAGGAAGTGGCCATTAATATATGGGGGAAAAAAGTCAGCCATTGTCCTTTTCTCATTTATCTTTATGGTTTATATCAATGAGATGCATAAAACTTGGGGGGACTTCACATTTATGCCTCAACATTTCTAAATGAAAGGTTTTTGTTGTTGTTGTTGTTGTTGGTATTTTGGAGAACATTCATAGATGCAAACCAAGCTTTTTCAGACTATCCAATTCATATAACATGGTATATATATTATAGTATTTGATTGAGCAATCTCGTGTCTGATACAAATAATTGAATGCGCAATAAAAGATACGATTACTCTATTGCAGAGTTCACATCTATAGTTTGTCTTTGATGAAGATATATTCCATATTTAAATATGACGACGTGTTTGTCCGAACTTCAAGCATATACTTTCATCAGTAGGTTGTGAAATTTGTTACATTATGTAGTGCATCACAATTAATGTCCGTGGAGTGAATTTTTCCTGTTTTTGCAAAATTCGGGGACTTCACTGGTGTGGTGATCTTTGGATGTTAGGTGTTTGATTAATTTGCTCGTTATTTAATTACACAATTTAGAACTAGATTGTGCCATGTGATGATAATTAAAGGGAGAGGCGGAAGAGTCAAATATTGCGGGTCGTTGAAAAAATCCCCCGTCGATAATCAGTGTGCATCTTGCGTTGGTGACGTCCTCTCTCTCTCTCTCTCCAATTTTATTTTGGCCCTTTCTGAGAAAGTGGTGGGGAAGCTTGAAGAAGAAAAAACATGCACTTTATCTCCATATCGATAATCCGAATGGAGACAAAGTCAACCATATAGTCTTTGCCTGGAAATGGAGAAGGCAAAATTTAAATAAAAAGGCTTTGATTAACTTCATCTGCGTGTTCAATGTACAATGACGCTTTACTGTATAATTACAGCACCAACTTGCAATGGTGTTTTAGTCTACTATATATAGGACCATAATCTCCCAACGGTACCACAATCAATAATGCAGTAAAACCGTCCGTCGATTGGACCGATTCTGATGGCTCTATCCAAAAAGTTCTGATTTGGCTGACGGTTAGGAGAAATTTTACAATGATATACAGTATTGGTGGTATGGGTTTTCGCTTTTATGGTACAATTTTAAATTGTACATTTATGTTATTGTACAACTTCAGATTGTACCTATACTTTTTGTACAAATTCTTTTATGGTACAACTTGAACTTGGACCTTTACGTGATGGTACAACTTCAAGTTGTAAAGTTGTACCATAACATAATGGTACAAATTGCTTTATGGTACAATCTAAACTTATATATTTAATATTATGGTACAACTTTAAGTTGTACATTAAAGCACCAATGCTATATAACATAGTAGAAGTGCTCGACAGTTAGATTTCGTACAACTTAACAATCGCACTTGAAGTCTCTAACCAATTCAATTGTAAAAACGTAAATTTATATAGATCATGAAAGTTATCATAAATATCTACCATAATTATATTATGTTAAATATAAACAACATAAACTTCAATTAACTAATTTTCATATTTAAAATTTTACTTCTCATACACATATATAAGCAATTTTGAAAACCTTTTGGACCGGGGTGAAATCTAACTCATATAAAAAAAACTATATAATGAAACCTTAAATATCTCGAATTTTGGAAATCTAAGCATCCAAAGATTATCGAACATGAGTTTAATTAAGACTACATTAGGGGATCTACATAGCATTTGCATCGGGTGGCGTAGCTAGGAATTAATATGGTTTAGTGGGATTCAAAGATAACCTAGTGTACGCTAATTTGTGTTCCAATAGTAATAAGCACTCCGAAAATACAAATTCGTGCAATAAATTTGAAATTGTTGCTCCCGTTGACAAATTTTTGCCACTGCGCATATATACTGTTATTGTATACGAAGCAGGAGAGGGGAGGTTAGAGAAATTGAAGTTTAATTTTGCACGTGCTTTGCATGTCGATTTGCTGCATGCATGTCGATGAATATACGATAATCTGACGAGGAAGCTACCTAAGAGGTTTCTGATCATGATGCATAAAAAAACAGAATGTGTAGGATATCAGATGGCAAGATTTGATTTGGCTCGTTCATAATTCAACGTTTTTTAATTAGTACTGACATTTATATACGGGAGGGTAAAATCATATTCGTAAAAATTATCATTTTAGCTACGAATTCCTCTCATTACGTACGTACAATCGGATCGTACTATCAAGCTAATGTCAACAAGTGTATAGATTCAAAATTACCCTTTCAACAAGATTCGCTGAGATGATATTGTGCATGCACATCATCGTTATTGTCAAAGGCGAGCACTACGCTGTCTTATTCGTGAGATGAAATCGGGTAACAATGTTTATATAAATCCTTTCTTCAACCATGAATAAAAAGCAAAGGGGAAAAAATGTCATAAATGAACCGAACAATTTGTTGATATATATAAAAGCTGAGAGGAATTTTATAATACTCATAAGCACATATACTATGGAAGTACAAATTCACTTTGTATTATAAATAAATTTATTAAAAAAATATATGGTTACAAACTGAATTTGTTCTATAATGTTAAGTATATAAATTTAATTTGTATGATAGAAAGTTTTTTTACGAAAATATATAGATACAAATTGAATTTGTATCATTATATTCAAACTACACATTCCGATAACTATAAGCATAAGTGCATAACAATCGAGCTCAAAAAGTTGATTATTGGAACAATTTTGAAACAAACAACGAAAACATAACGCGTTGACTAATTTAATTGCGCTGCAATTTCAAGTGGTGGATCAGTGGCCATATCCAACATTTGTGTCTTGCGAGTCTTTTATTCGTCAAATTGGCCATGTCACAATATTATTAACGATTTCTTTATATATACAGACAGGCGAGTTACTCTAACAAGTAACGACTACATTAACAACGACAGATACCAAACTATACCGATATGGCCATGCAGTGATTTTATCAGCAGCTGATATTTTAAACTAATTAAGTTACATATAATACAAATGGATAATTAGAAAATATCTTAATAGAGCAGTTGGCTGATCCTTGAAGAAACCGCCGACTGCCGCAATCATCTGCTTGAAGGGTTCTTGATTCATCCCTTTCATCTAATTTTTTTTTCTTCTTCTCCAGAAGAGATTGTTGAAGATTTCATTTATTTGACCATGACCTGAGTCATTACCACCTCCATGTGTCTTTAGTTTTATGTATCATTATATTATCAATCGTGTTGTGGGGTTTGATTCTTTTTCGTTGATTGTTGATCTCAAGGTTCGAACTCAGGGTATAATAGATGTTTACTAGGCGAACTCCTTAACGTTGTGGGTTTGATTCGGATGTGAAAATCGATCATCATTTCTAGCTAAGAGATGATGGTCAATTTTCCACACATTTTCAAACTGATGATTTTGTCCTCTACTTAAGCGCCCGAAGTATGAGGAGACTATTTAGGGGTGCCTTTAACGATTCTGTACTATTTCAAGAGAGCTAATCAATCATAAGATATCTCGTATTATATTTTTGAGAAATTTCTCTGCAACCTTGCTCGACGGCATTGACAATTATATGTGGATTATTATAAAAAGAGACAGTAACAAATAACGCATATAAATGTTCGTGAAAGAAATTAACCAGAAGCTCTTCGATTGGCGGTTGGCATAGTTAGTAAATACTCCGTTTAATACACGTATATGTACCCGTACGTACTTTATCCGTTTAAAACTTCCGTATCCGTATTATTGTCAAGCCGTTTCATTTTCCCCCGTTCATTTCATGGTTCCCGTACTAAACACGTATAAAACCCGTATAACACGTTTATTATCCGTATTTTACGAATTAAATTGTTAACTTTACTATTATTTATATATTTATTTATTTTTAAAATGATTAATTTTATATATTTATGACTATTAACGTACTATTAAACGTAATTTTAGCTTAAAGATGAAGTATAATGCCCGTACGTATCTTTTACGTAACTTTCCCGTACCGTATTTTACTAACTATGGCGGTTGGTAACCCAAGTTTCTCTCTCTCTTAGAATTAGACTCGGATTTTCAAGTCTAATCACAAATCCTCGTCCAACAAGGATTTCTAATCAACTAGTAAAAGGGTTCAACTATGGATCATTTTGTGCATTTCTTAAACAAGGTTCTGAATATAGCACATAGGATTCCCATCCGGTTGACAGTGAACAACTATATGATCATGAACGCATACTTGGAGTGACCAAATGATTAAATACTCAACAATCCTACTTTGTCGATCAACAACGATTATGTACCGGAAACATTATTACCTTTTCCATTTGGTGATGCTGCATTTCGACGTTTAGGTTACCAAGAAGCACCAAATACAATACTAGTGTATTTGACAAAATTGCTACAAAGAGAAAATTCAGCGACAAAAAGCGCGCCAAAATACCCTTGAAGCCAACAGGGAACCTATTGATGCAATGCTTCGCTGATATTCTACGCCTGATGGTTGTGGCCAAAAGTCCACCAACATATGATTAAAACTAATGTAACATCGCACAGCCATGGAAACGAACAAAGTATCTAAATTAAGTTGCTGCAACTCTGTTAAACATGCTTTGGCTGTAATACGAGAGAAAAGGACTCGTGCCTTCAGGAAACTGCGACACCAGATAGCTCCCGTTGTGCTACAGCCTCATTAATCGAATCGACAACGTCCATTTTGCCCCGGGTAACGGCTTCGTCCATGGGAGTCCTCTCATGGCTGATGATTGGTTCACAAGGAGACACACATTAGGAAAGGGCCTTGAATTGATAAACAAACAAGCGAGTAAGAGACTAAACCTGTTGAGACTGCATAAACTAGCTCCAGCCAAGATCAGCTTCTTCACAACCTGTAATTAGAATGCATAAGAATATGCAAAAATAGGAAGACGATGGCATGTAGTGATGGGCAATGCCAATTGATTACCTCGCTGTGGCCATTCAGGCAAGCCCAATGAAGGGCTGTATTCTTCTCCTCGTTGGAAGCATTAACATCCTGCATGGAACAAGTGTCTGCAACTAAACATGATTTCTTCGAAAACCCAAATTCAAGGAATGAAATTTACTATGATAAGGAAATTGAGATATGGTTGGAGATGAAGGCAAAATTTTTTGCCAAAGCAAGGAACCATGCCATGAATTCAGCTGTTATAGACAATTGATGACAAGAACTAGGATCACAGCGCATGATGTTTGAAAGAAACTATTGTCTGGTCATTGGTGATGGTTCGCCTCGTGAGATTAAGAGTACTGTCATAGATAGTCTATACCAAAACTAAGTATTCAATCAGTGCGGAGATTTCTTTAGACCGGAATCTGATGCAGAGTTAATAAGTAGACAAAAGCAAAAGAAGAAATGAGGAGAAAGAGATTGATGTATTCTATTTAGCAATAATCAGCTTCGAAGATAATCTCAAGATAATGATAATAACCTACCACTCCTTGATCAATAAGATACTTGACGATTTGAAGATGACCATTAGCAGCAGCCATATGAAGAGCTGCAACCCAATATCAGAGCAAGTCAAACATTGCTAGAGCTGTACAGAGCTCATCAGAAGTTCAGACTCCTATTCAAATACATTTTCGCCTTTCCAAAAGATCTCCCTACAGGTTTCCTAAAAGTAGAAGTAAGCAAGACAAACAGCACCAACATTTCATTGAAATTCTCTTAACAATTCTTTGATGTACGTAGAAAGAAACAATGAAGCAGCGACAACTGTTATTAAGTCCTGTAAACTTCTGCATTCAGCCATGTCAGTCTAAGGCATGAAACAGGCATTCTGCATTTTCATAGCATCTTGCTGATAGACGATAAATACACTTGGATATGCAAGCAGTTCACAAAATCTTGAAGCAAGAATCAGTAGTTGTCAAGCATTCTCCGTTAGTCTAATCTCGTAATGTACTTTTCCTTCCATACGAAATGCCTCACATACCAACCCCTTTGAACTACAAGAACGTAACATATCTGTTCACAAAATGTTCTAACACAGGGTTTTATCACCATACCAATGCAGATTGCAGAGTAATAGAATCCATATTTCGTTTTGATTAGCCTACCAGTTACTACAAGACAAGTAATTCAAACAGTACAGTCTACAAATAAGCACTCAACTATGTGCCATAGAACAGAGTATCTCATATTCAAAGTTGTACAACAATCATAAAGAGCAAGTCGACCAGAGACCCACAACTAACCTGTCCTTCCGAATGAATCCTTAGAATTGAGAGGAACACCATCCGACACCAAGCCTTTGATGTCGTCAAGATCGTCGTATCTAGCCGCCTACAACGAAAACGGGGAACCCTAATTTCAATTGAAGATAGCAGGTTGAGACGGAGGAAAAAACTTGCCGATATAGATGGAAACAGATGACGCACCTCAAGCAGCGCGTCGACAGTCTCCGGCGACGGGCTGACTCCGGAGTCGGACTGCTGCTCCAGCTGATTTGACTCTCCCGCCATTTTGAACGCAATCTAGTTGCAGGGGAAGGCGCAAGACTTCTGACTCCAGTCTCTCGAAAGCCATTTTTGTTTGCCGCAAGGAAGAAACAAAAGAAGAGAAAAGCAGTCCAAACTCGGGAAACAATCCGTATTTTCGCATGGGTCGGACCCAATAAGTCATTTCCTTCTCGGTTGGGCCGGACCTGGACCCTTCACTTCTTGTTGCTTTTTTATTGTGGGCTTCTGTTGTCCCGCTACCGTCTGTTAGCTCCTCTGGGTTTTGGTAAACTTTTTTTTTTTTGGGTAAATGATACATTTGGTCACTGAGATTATTAAATTGTGTCATGTTTAGTCACTAGAAAAAATTAATATCAATTTTGGTCACTCGAATTATCGAAACTGGTCAAATTTAGTCACTCTCCCGTCAGTTTCCGTCCAACTCCATTAATGTAGTTGGACGGAAACTTTTGGGAGAGTGACTAAATGTGACATGTTTCAGTAATACGAGTGACTAAATGTGACATTTTTCAATAATTCGAGGACCGGAGTTGGACAGAGGCTACAGAAGAGTGACCAAATGTGACATGTGTCAGTAATTCGAGTGACCAAAATTGATATTAAATTTTTCTAGTGACTAAATATGACACGATTTAGTAATCTCAGTGACCAAATGTGTCATTTACCCTTTTTTTTTTACAAAAGACAATCATGTATTGATTCAAAGAATAGGTAGTTACATCCTGGAGATCAGTCACGACTGAAAATAAAAAAAACGACTCATAGTCGGGTACAAAGAGAGGGCCTTTCTAGCCACCAAATGAGCTATCATATTACTACTCCGACCTACAAATCGAACACTAAACCCGGGTTTGCTAGAGAAACCCAGCACCACTTCATCAAGAATCGCACACCAACCGGTTGTCCCTTGTATCGGCCCGCCTATTCTTGTCGATGATCACCTTGGCATCCCCTTCAAATCTTACTTCTGTGAAGCCATGGGATCATCAATTATAGGAAATTGAACCCCTTTAGCCAGAAGGACTTCCCGAGTAGGGGTCATAAGGACCAACCCGCCCGCCGAATGAGAGCCGCTCCTAGTAGCCCCATTCCACATACAAACAAAATCAGCATGAACCATCAGTACCGGTTGTTGTACCATAGGATCAGAGGCCTGAAGAGCTTTATCCACCGGCAGCCGCACCCATTCCTCATATTGCTGGGCGAACTGTCGCATCAAAGCAGGGAACCCAAACTGCTTACCCTCAAAGACTACCCAGTTCCGAGACCTCCAGATCCGCCAAAGGACGGCAACAAATGCCATGAATAGCGTCGGCTGCTGAATTAAAGCCATCAGCTTTTTAAGAAATAGAGGGAAGGTATGACGAGGAAGCCCCTCTCCTAAGTACTCCAGCCCCGAATAGCCCCAAAGGGCCCGTGCCACCGGACAATCTAGAAACAAATGTTCCATCGTTTCTGGATTCTCCCAGCAAACCAGGATATGAGGGAGCACCGGGACCTTCTTACTAGTTAGGGCTTCCGTAGTTGGTAAGATTCGATTTAGGATCTGCCAAACAAACACCTTTAACGTGGGGGGAATATTAGCCTCCCACAACCGAATTCAACTAGTATTATCCATCCAACTAGTCGTAGCCTTCCAGCGACCCCTCCTCCCATCAAGGGAGACAGCCAAGTGATAAGCAGACTTAACAGAAAACACCCCATCAGCAGTATCATGCCATATGAGCCTATCCTCCAAATTTTGCCGCGGGAGGGGAATAATTTTAATAATACGGCAAGTAGGTGGGTCAAACCACTAGCTAAGTTTGAGATCACACCGCCGCCCTTCCCCTTGACAAATTATCTCGGCAACTGGAGGGTCACCCCGACCGGTAAAACCTGCGGATTATACCGCGGGGGATCCAGCTGGAGTTGAGGGATCCATGTGGAATGTAGCAGAGATGCCGATCGCCCATTCCCAATTTCTCATCTTAATCCCATCTCTAGTAACTGCCGACCAAACAGGACACTCTGACATCCCCATGACGGGCGGGAGCGAGCCTTAGCATGAAGGAAATGCCCATTAGGAAAATACTTACCTTTGTAGACTTGGGCAAGAAGGAACTAGGGCTCAAACAGGATACGCCATCCAATTTTGGCAAGCAGGGCCTGGTTAAAAATGCTCAAATCGGCGAAATCTCATCCCACCATCATGCTTACTCCTACACAAATCACGCCAGGACATCCACCGAATTTTCGAATGACCCTCGTTAGCACCCCACCAGAAACGGGCGACATGTCTATCCAGGAGACGACACAAAGAGAGAGGCAGCTTGAATCAGGACATTACATGCAACGGTAATGCCAGAGCAATTGACTTTATCAGCGTTTCTTTAGCCGCCCAAGATAAAGTTCTTTGCTTCCATCCCTGGAGTCGCTCCAACAATTTCCTCTAAATACCGGAATGTCTCCATTTTAGATAGGCAGGCCTAGATATTTATCATGGACCCCAACCGCCACCACCCCCAGTATCGCAACTAAGAATTCTTGGTCCTTCAACTCAATATTTTTGCTGAAGCATACCGCTGACTTCGCTAAATTCACCCGCTGTCCACTCAGCTCCTCGTACTCATTTAAAACCTCAATCAAATTGTCACATTCCTGGAGCGTGCCACGCAGGAACATATAAGAATCATCAGCAAAAAACAAGTGTGAGATCCTAGGGCACGCAGGATAACCTCCTTTTTCTTAGTTTTTGGAATTAGAGGAAGTTATGGGTTGATAAAATGTTAAAATGACATATCAATGGAATTTGCACACTCAATTAATGCAATTGAGTGAAAATATATAATGAAATCACGAAAAAAAATATATTGGAAATCGGTACCGTATCGGTATCCCAATAGCAAATACTGAAATCTCAAATATCGAATTACACCTTAAAATCAATCTCAATCCCAATTTCTAAATAATTTCGATATCTCAATCTCAATCCAAATCCCTAAATATTTCGGTATTCCAATCGATACTTCAGTATCTTAATCGACATTATCGAATACGAAATTAATTACCTTTGTAATTAATAATTAAATATATAAATTAGATTTGATTGTTTAATTTAGGGCAAAGAGACCAAACAAAGAGTTTTGAGTTTGCCTAGCGCTAGGATATGGATAATGAGAATAGAGGAGAGGTGACATCTCAAATTCTTGTTATTGATAATCTTTAATTAAGGAATTGGAGGCAGAGAGACGACTAATACTAGTGTTTACTTTTTGTGTGTTAGAAATAACAAGAGATCAGATGAGTGACGAGAGTAATTTAAACTGGAAAGTCAAAATTAAGTTGGATGGAAGCTTTTAAATTATGGAACATTGAGAAATGACCAAATGTTGTATCATGTATGCTATATTTCAATAATTTTTAATTTTCAGTATTTCTCGATATTTCGTTATATACCGATCTCATCCTGTAATCTCGAATACTGAATAGTACTCCAAATCTCAATCCCTAAAAAATAAACCGGTACTCGCTAACACTAAATAGTGATAATTCGATCTAGCATTCAGTATATCCCAAATACTGGTACCAAACTTTTCAATCCTCTATAGGTGAAAATCGCGTCGACGAAGTTGAAAATATAGTCTATAACTTGGAGGAAAGAACATAATTTTCTTTGCTAACAGACTAATACAAATAAACAGAAAGGAGAAATGCAAGAACAATTAACCCTGCAGTTCCAGGAAAGTCGCCAGGAATTATAAACCCTGACTGATATCGACTTCAAGCATAATATGAACAACAAACTTCTGGAATGTACATCCTGCAGTTCCATCCCAACTACTAAACCTCCCTTCCTAATGGGTCTTTTATCCCACCCACCCTTGATTATTTCAGTTAAACGAAGAAAAAAATTAAAAATAACGAAGAAACTTGGATCAAGTACTGTACAATGGAACCAGCGTCAGTCTTTCTGGCGTATCGAGCATGATACACGATCAACAGGGGCGTCTCTAGTTTACTGGCGCCCCAGCCTGGCCAGAAGCAGCTGATGTTTCTCAGCAGCTTTCTTGTCAGCAGCTTCCCGCTTCTGGGTCCTCTTTGCACGACGCCCGGTCTTATCCTCTTTCTTCCTCGGTTCACGAGATGATGACGAGGAACTACCTGCACCTCCGGAATCCTGGGCATTGGGTCGATGATGAACTGGTCGGGCCTCTAAACGGCCTGCTCTAACGTACCCATTGTCACCCCACCTTCTGTTGCCAATCCTAATAACACTGCTCGATGAGGAACTGCCGCTGCTGTAGTATGCAGCTTCATCAATATCATCTTCCTCGTAATCGTACCCGTAACCATACACGTAGTCATACGGGAAGAACTCATCTGGATCCTCATATGCAGTGCCATGGTGAGATGGTACTTCCAATGGCTTGAACCATGTGGCTCTGAGTAGAAGGCACAGGCTTTCCTCAAACATGTAATCATGGATGCTGTTGAAAATAGGATAGATAAATCGAAGTTAATCACCATTTTCAAGAACCTGTGTAACAGAAGCCAGAAATTTGGAGTTAACATACCAGCCATCGAGCGATCGGTGGACATTAAGAGATTCAAATGGATGCTTGCACTGAGGGCACTTTGGATTCTCACTGTACGTGGCCCAGTGCAGGATGCAGGTCACACTGCAAGAAATTGTTAAAAGGAAAAATTCATTAACCCTGTTGGCTTCAAAATAATACAAAAGAGAGCTACAAATACAAAAAATGACCCAGTTGGAGGGATTGTATATGATTTTATTCATTGTTGAAGATTGCATGAGGTATCAGTAGTGGTGCCGTATTATCGAATAGGAGATGAGTTCCTCTCAACCAACTTCATCGGTTTGTTAGCTAGAAAGCTCAGAAAATGCAATCATACACAAATGTGGCCCAAGAAACAAACCGAGAAAAAATTTGCTAGGAAATATGATCCATGGTAAGCCATTCTCGCAAATCCATGCAACTAAAATGAGAGATTAAGTTTCTAGCAGTTGCAACTTGCAATACAGATTAAAAATTAACGTACCTCATGCCACCAACCTGCTCAGAACAATTTCAAAACCATCATTCGTAAAGGCGACAGGATATCAATGATGATGTTTTAATCTATACTCCTCAACATGAGTTACAAGGTACGCCATATAGCATAGATGAAAGTGATCACAAGAGAAAGTCCCGAAAGAGAAGAGACAAGAGACAATCAACAAATCAGCTGTGATGCTTTGACAGAGGAACTAATTATAAACAGAGAAGATCTATAATGCAAAGAGAAAGCTGGCAAAGGCTATTAAGTTACTATTATAGTCATCCATATTTCCTATGATAGAGCCAGAATATTCAAATGGTGAATCACAGGCAAGAATCATGCTCAAGACCTACTGAATTGGAAGGCCAAAGAGGCAGAATGCTGATCATACTAACCAGTAAGCATGCTCACACCCCTTAATGAGGGCAGTTTCCTCGAGCACAATCTCATCCAAGCAAATCGCACAATTCCCACCATGATTCCCACAGGCCTTCTTCCCATTTGACCCAAACTTAGCATCTACCTCTCCCTGTAATCCAAAAGCCCCAAAATCAATAATTCCACACCGCCCAGAAATCAAATATCACAATCGCCACCGCAATCGAAACAAGCAAAAAAACACAATCATATCCATACAACTCCGATTCACCGCCGCCAACCAACAAAGACGAGAACCCAACTAATTCACCGCCTCTTCTCACATACCCAGATCAAGAGATCGGCAACCCAGGAACAAAACCCGGATATTTTCCACCAAATGGAATTACTCAAAAAGCCATAAAGAAATACAGATACGGGGAGATTTGAAACATACCTGATCCACAATCGAGACGCAGTCCAGAGCTCCAACCAACTGCTCGGCGTTGACGCTGAAGGTGACAGCTGAAGACATGGTCGATAAACCAGAGAGAAGTACCAACAAATAAACAAAACAAAAAAAAAGAGTTTTTGTTTGGTTTTCGTTTCCTCCTATATATCTGATCTGTGTTCTAAATCCTACCCTAATCTCAGAAATTTGTACAAAAAGAAGGAAGAAGAAAAAAAAGAAAGGGAAAGAAATGCCCTGATTCTAAACGAATAAACCTACAGAGATTCCAGATGAGAAAGGAAGGATGAAGAGAAAAATGAAAAAAGAAAGAAGAAAAATAAGAGACAGGGAAGAGAAGAGAGAGATGGAGAAGGAACGAGCGAGGAGAGGACCCGTTTGGAGGTCCCGACCGACTGGGGAAACTGAACAGATGGCTTCTTCCTGAACAGTTGGGAAGATATGTGGATGAGAAAATGCGGTGGAATGCAATGGGCTTTTTCCACCGTTCAAATTTGACTGCTGGGCCCTTAGATCCATATCCTTCGGCTCAGAGTAAAGCAGGTAGAGATAGGGTTACTGCCGGGCCTTACTTATGGGCTGGGCTTTGTTGTGGCACAAACAGATGAAGATTACGTTTCTGACCCTGGTTCCAACATTTTCCAGTTTAATATTTGAACTCCAAGAAGTCCTTTGGAAGTCACGAAGGGTTACATACCCAATATTTTTAAAAGTTCAACATGGCAATCAGCGTTACACCAATGTAGGGATGGCATTGTAATTATAACCGCGTCCGTCCTCAACTCTATTAAGGAAGGAAATTTTCGTATTGGCTGGGTATAGAACGGATATGGATAATACGTATAAAGAAAATGCTGGAAATGAGTTTAAGTGTTCACGCTTCATTTTCATATCCGTAACCATTTCACATGTAATTCATATAATACCTACACCCAATTACATTAATCTGATCTCTCTCCTCCAACCTTCCACAAAAATTTAAAATACTATGACACTAGTAACCTCCATTTCACTTTTCAGTTTCGTTAATACATACATGTCACATTTTATCTCCAATTACCCCCAAGTATTCATATTTTTGTTGTTTCTTATACTTTTATAGCTCTAAAATTGGCTAAATTGCAAGTTTGGTCACTTGAATTACTCGTAAAATTTACGTTAGCCACTTAAATTACTTTATTCCATCCATAGTCACTTAAATTAGTTCAACAATTCAAGTATGGTCACTCTCCGTTAGTCTCCGTTAACTTTGGCTGATGTGGCAGTCAATTATGAGAGTTGACCGTTAAATAAGCGAAGTGGCAATTATAAAATAATAAAAAATAAAATTTAAACTTTTTACAATTACCACCTCATTATCACAATAAATTAAAAATAAAAAAAACCAAAACAATTATAATTAAATTGAACAAACCCTCATCGGAAGCATCTCCTTCGCCGGTGGTGGTGATTGGGATTCGGGACGCTGTTGATGAAGGGTTTCATCCCCCGCTTCGCCGTCGTTGTCAGCCGGTTTCAGTGCTTACGTCATGCGAGGTTGGAGAGTTTTCTAGATGGAAAATGAGCTGAAGCTCGGTGACACCTTCAATCTTGGGGGTCATTTGGATGCAGGTTTTGGGCACAATCCTACATAATGTGGGATTTTATTAAAATCACTCGTTTGGAAAGCAATTATATGATAAGAGATTTTAAATATTAGAGATTTCAGAAACCCACAATTGTGGGATTATGAAATAGCTGATGGTGATCAGCTATTTTAAAATCCCACAAATTAAAAACCTGGGTTTTTAAACCAGTGATTTGAGCCAAAATCCCACAAATTAAAAACCTGGATCCAAATGACCCCTTGAACTTGTTCAAGGTGTTCAGAAGCCAGTCCTAAGAATGTCAGGCGGGTTCTCCACTTCTCTCTTCATTTTTCACTCTTTTCTAACAACATCAATATTCCCACTTCTACATGATATCTGGAAAACCCCAATCCCCACCTCACATAATCGTCCATTAATCCAAAATCTCTGCTTCAACATTGAAAATCCAATCCAAACTCTGACCCAACCAACCGCCAAAATGAACAAAAAAGACAACAGCAAAGAACCTAATAAAGCTGGGTTCAGTTAGCGTGACTACCCCTAAAGGGGTAGTGATTTTTGACACCCCTTTTATGATTGGCCAATTTTATTTCCAATCATTGGCAAGTATTAATTAAACTGGTTTTTTATTTTTTTTAATCTTGTAATTTGGGGTCTCTCACCACATTGGAAAAGAGAAAGAATCTGGGGAAAAACGAAATCACCCCCATTAATTACATAATTAATTTCTCTCACTGGTACATTAATTACACGTACCACTCCACTGGTACACGTACCACTCCACTAGTGCGAGCAATTCACAAGGTAGGTTAGAGTGAGAACAATACCAGTGCAATGATATTTTTCATAACAATGATAAACAATAATAGGGAAAAAATAGGAACTTTCCATTAGTAGCCAAAAACTGTGTTCCAAAATGGGTTGCAAAATTAGGGAAATGCCAACAACAATGCCAAAAGCAATAAATTATCCTTCGAATGTGAATAAACATAAAGTCTTCACAATTTTTTAAGCCTAAACAGGACATATGGTTACACGTACCACTCCACTGGTACACGTACCACTCCACTGGTGCGTTTTTTTCTGCCGACGAGAAACCCCCCAGGTGTTCTTCTTCACGTTCTTCTTCATCTCCGACGGGTTCTCCGCCGACGAGAAACCCCCTTGGTGTTCTTCTTCACGTTTTTGTTGTTGTTGTTAGTTAGTTACTGTGGTATTGGCCCTGTTGATATTTTCATCGCCGAAATCATCCGACCCCCAAAAAGAGAGGATAATTGTAATTGCGGGGAAGGCATTATTATGCTTAATTATAGGTGACGGTTGTTGAACAAATCCTCTGAGTCGTCTCGAGAGCCAATAGGATGCAACCAAATGGAGAGCTGCCTTTTGGTTTTGGGGGTTTTTCCATGGCATTCTTCTGCCGGTGAGGGTGAGGTGTGACTGTTAAGGCTTTCCCAATTTACAATTAAGGCTTTCCCAATTTACAATTAAGGCATTCTTTTGGCTTCCCCATTCATAATTATTATCACAATTGAGGCTTTCCCAATTTACAAGATTACAATAAATAAAGTAAAAAGCAACTTTCATTAATAAAACTTATCAAATGATTAAATGGAAAAGTGACCAATCAAGAGGAGGGTGTCAAAAACCACTACCCCTTTAGGGGTTAGCATAGTATCCGACCCCAATAAAGCTCCAATTTCTTCCACCTCTGTTCCCTCTGCTCATAAAACCCGTAGAATTTTGCTTAATAATCCTCTCCCCTCTCTCTCTTTCTCTTCATCTCTCTCTCCATAAAATCCCACACCCCCTTCTTCCCCATTTCGCATAACCATTTGCCCACACTGCTCTGTTTCTTCTTCCTCTGCTTTCTCCCCCTTCCGCCATTATTGAATCTAAAGAAAGAAAAAGGAATCAACTTTCCTTCGATAATGACTTCGGTGGCCGCCATGGGCGAGACGTGTTGGACTAAGAATCGCATCGGATCAAGTTGACAGATTGGATTGAAACTAAAGATGGAAAGAAGATCAAATTCAGTGCATCAATCAAGGGGGAGCCTCTCCAATCAACTCGCCCAAACATTCAAATCACAACGGCTACCCAGCAAGAAGACTATTTATACTCTTTCTCTTCGGTTATGGTGAGTCGACTGTTTTGAGGGAATTCTCTGTGGTATAGGGCTGAGAATTGGGAAAACAGTGGCTTTGATCTAACTGAGGTATAGGATCAGTTTGATCAAAGGTTGTAACGAATTCCTGCGCGAATTCGGGTCTAGAGTCGTGCCTTTTGATTTTCACATTTGCTGTAATCTCTTCGTTTTCTTCTTTTCTTCAGAGTCAAAGAAAATCAAAAGTGTCTCTCGGAATAGTGGGTACTATTCCGAGACGAGGAGTAGCCCAGTGGCGAACCTCGTTAAAAATCCTGCTGTGTACTTTTAATTTCTGCCGCTCTTCTTCTTGCTGGTGCTGCAGTACTCTGTTCTGCAGTGCTCTGTTCGTGTTCTGGGTTGAGTCAGGGAAGAAGAAGATTATTCTTCATTCCTGTTCGATCAGAATCCTTGGGCCGGAGATGAAGGCTTTAGCCCAGCAACCTGCCTTTAGTTAAGTTGTGGGCCTAACCGGTCTCGGGCCCAATTCCATTACAAAGGAGATCGACCTAGCCTTCTGTCGATCTCTTCCTTCCAAAATCCCAATTCGACAATTCCAAATCCCTAATCGAAGCCAGCTCCGCCATTTTCACAAGTGGTATCAGAGCTCCTGGTCCTTGATCGAGCTCATCGCTGCCAAGGGAAGATCCAGTCGAAATGGCGACCACCAGCTTCGGTCACGCCTCATATAATCACCCTCCGATGTTCACAGGATCAAACTACACCGCCTGGAAGAAGAGGATGACGACATTTCTCTGGGGGGTAGACGAAGAGTTGTGGATCGTGGTTCGCGATGGACCAATCCAGATGGCACCGGAAGAACAGCATCTCTGGTCCGCCGCGCAAAAGAAGAGTGCTCAGCTCAATCGAAGAGCCATGCACATTCTTCAATCGGCAATGGCCTCTGACGAAGCTGACATGGTGGAAAACTGCGAATCTGCTCATGATATCTGGGTCTCGCTCGAGAATACCTACGAGGGATCGTCGAACATCAAAGAGTCACAGATTGATCTTCTGGTCCACGACTATGAAAGTTTCATCATGAACCCAGGTGAGAGTATTCATGAAATGTTTTCTCGATTCACCATTTTGATCAACAAATTGAAAGGACTAGGGAAGTCGTTTGAGTCAAAAGATCTAAACAGGAAAATCCTAAGGTCTCTACCTAAGGAATGGTTGCCTAAGAGAACATCTATTGAAGAAGCTCGAAATCTAAGCTTATTGCCTGTTAATGAACTCATAGGGTCTTTGATGAGTCATGAGCATGTAATGCAACAGGTTAGCAAAGAAGATGAGAAAAGAAAAAAATCCCTAACTTTTAAATCTCAAGTTGTAGACTATGACTCAGAAAGTGAACTTGGAAGTGATTTTGATAGGGAATTCGCTTTGATTAGCAGTAAATTCCATAGAATGCTCAAGCTAAAAAATGATCGCAAACAAAGAGGTAGTGACAGAAATTATCAGCATGGTAATTCTAATTACTCTGACAAATCCAAGAGTTTCTCTCAAGATAGGCTGCGACACTCGCAGACCAGAGTTAACAGTGCAGGTAATCAGGACAGAGAGGTTCAAGACTGCTACAAATGTGGCAAGTCTGGCCACATTCGAGCTAACTGCCCTCTGACCCTAAAGGCTAAAGAGAAGGCAATGAAGGCTTCGTGGAGTGACTACGAGTCAGACTCAGAGGAAGTTACTGAAGATGCAGAAGCATACATGGCACTTGAAGAAGCAGAAATCACTCTTCAGACTAGTCAACCACACTGCCCACCTACTGCTGAAACTCAATGGTACTTAGACAGTGGGTGTTCCCACCACATGTCTGGTAAGAAGCATCTTTTCAATTCTTTAAATTTGAAACGTGGGGGAAAAGTGACATTTGGGGATGATAATCAGGGCACCATAGTTGGTTCTGGATGCATAGGTAAGAGTCCAAAACCAGTTATTAAAAACGTTCTTCTGGTTGAAGGTTTAAAACACAACCTTTTATCCATTAGTCAGTTATGCAGTAATGGAAATAAAGTAGTATTTGAAAATAACAGATGCATAGTTGAGAATGCTAAAGAAAACAAAATAATTTTTGTGGGAAAAAGGGTTGGCAACATGTATATTGTGGATCTTCAGATCTTAGCATGTTTAACGAGACCTGTTTTGCTGCCTCATCTATTTCTCCTGAGTTCCTGTGGCATAAAAAGCTAGGTCATGTCAGCCTTGGAAAACTTGCCACTCTGTCTAAACTGAGTCTAGCTAGAGGTATTCCCAAACTTAGAGATAAAGCTGAGTTCTTCTGTAATGCATGTGCTGCTGGAAAACATAAACAAAAGAGTTTTAAAATCAAGCCAGATATTACCTCTACCAGCCCTTATGAACTCATCCACATGGACCTGTTTGGTCCATGCAATGTTACTAGCCTAGGAGGGAAGAACTATGTTTTTGTTTTAGTAGACGATTTTTCTAGGTTCTCCTGGGTGTATTTTTTAACTCACAAAGATGAAACTTATAAGAAGTTCAAACTGTTTCTTACCTCTCAGAACTTCAATGTCAAAAACATCAGGAGTGACAATGGTGGAGAGTTTATTTCAGAATCATTTGAAAACCTTTGTGATGATTTTGGAATAAAACACACCTTCTCTGCCCCTCGTACCCCTCAACAGAATGGAGTAGTAGAAAGAAAAAACAGAACCCTTATAGAGTGTGCTAGAACCATGTTGCTTGACTACAATCTTCCTAAACACTTCTGGGCTGAAGCTGTTAACACAGCATGCTACACTATCAATCGTGTCTTAGTTCGTAAGCAAATTAACAAAACTCCCTATGAGATATTGAAAGAAAAAACTCCTAGCATTGCTTACTTTCATCCTTTTGGTTGTCCATGTTTTGTTCTCAATACTAGAGACAATCTTGGTAAATTTGATGCCAAATCAGATTCTGCCATCTTCTTGGGATACTCGTCCAAAGGCCAAGCTTATAGAATATTCAATAAAAGAACCAAAAAAGTAGAAGAATCAGTTCATGTTAAATTCAATGAATCAGACTTTGTGATACCAGATGAGACTCTACAATTCGATTTAAATGAATTGACCTCACCTTGTCAAGATGATGTTAGTAAACAGGATCATAATGAGAAAATGGTCGCATCATCTGACATGGAAGAGCCTCCCGTTGAAAGTCAAATCACTCTTCAAGTTCCTCAAGCTCCACCGCACATCCAGAGAAGGCATCCAGAAAATCTGATAATTGGAAAACTGAATGAGGGACTCAAAACCAGAGGTAAGTATACTCCTGGTCAATATGCATTTGTTTCTCAATTCGAGCCTAGAAATATTAAAGAAGCCCTTCTAGATGAAGAATGGGGATTCTCCATGATAGAAGAACTAACACAATTTGAACATCTTCATGTCTGGGACTTAGTTCCTAAACCTGAAAACATCACTGTCATAGGAACTAAATGGATTTATCGAAATAAGTCTGATGAAGAAGGAATTGTTGTTAGAAACAAATCTAGGCTTGTTGCTCAGGGATACCTTCAGGAAGAAGGAATAGATTTCGATGAAACATTTGCCCCTGTAGCTAGACTTGAGTCAATCAGATTATTGTGTGCTTTTGCTAGCCACCTAGGTTTTCCTCTTTACCAAATGGACGTCAAGAGTGCCTTCCTGAATGGAGTCATTCAGGAGGAAGTTTATGTTGCTCAACCCCCTGGATTCATTGACTTTGAGCATCCTGATTATGTTTACAAGCTAAATAAAGCGTTGTATGGACTCAAACAGGCCCCTAGAGCCTGGTTTGAACGCCTTACAACCTTTCTTTTAGAAAACTCATTCTCTCAAGGAAGCATTGATAAGACTCTTTTCATCAAACATGAATCAGGACAAATCCTACTGGTTCAAGTTTACGTAGATGACATTGTTTTTGGGTCAACTGACCCCTCCCTATGCACTACATTCTGTGAAACTATGCAATCTGTATTTGAAATGAGCATGATGGGTGAACTAAAGTTCTTTCTTAGTCTTCAAGTCAAACAAACTAAAGCTGGTATTTTTATAAATCAATCCAAGTATCTCGAGAACATGCTGACTAAGTTTGATATGAACCATGTCAAGCCATGTCCTACCCCAATGGCAGTAAACCTCAAACTAGATAGAGATGAGTCAGGTATACCTGTAGATGAAAATAGATATAGAGGGATGATTGGTTCATTACTTTACCTTACAGCCAGTAGACCAGACATCCAGCATAGTGTATGTCTGTGTGCCAGATTTCAAGCAGCACCAAAGGAAAGTCATTTTAAAGCTGTTAAAAGAATATTTAGGTATCTTAGAGGAACTCCAAATGTTGGCCTTTAGTACCCTAAAAATGACAACTTCACTCTCCTAGGCTATAGTGATTCAGACTTTGCAGGAAGCTTAACCGATAGAAAAAGCACCACAGGTACCTGTCAATTTGTAGGAACATCCCTAGTGTCTTGGTCATGCAAAAAACAAGGTGTCGTTGCTCTTTCCACCGCTGAAGCAGAGTACATAGCTGCTGGCAGCTGTTGTACTCAACTTATTTGGCTTAGAAATCAACTCAAAGACTATAATGTGGCAACTGAATCCATTCCACTCTTCTGTGACAACACTAGTGCCATAAGCATGTCAAAAAATCCGGTCCAGCATTCAAGAACTAAACATATAGAAATTAAATATCAATTTATAAGGGAACTAGTTCAACAGAATATCATTCATATTAGTCATATCCCCACAGAATACCAACTGGCGGATCTTTTTACAAAAGCCTTGAATGCTGATCGATTCACCTTCCTTTGTTTTGAAATTGGATTAAGATCTCCAGATCATCTGGAGGATTTTAACTGATTTCTCGCTAAGGCTTTCCTTTCTTTTCTTTCCTGTTTTGAGTCCTGTGTGTTTCTTCCTTTTTAGTGTGTTCCTCTTGTGTTGAGTTTGCCTATTTAAGTAAGTCGAGTTGAGTCTCTTGTTCGTCATTCAATTCATTTGCTCTTAGGGTCTTAGTTAGTAGCTGCAATGGTTCTAGGGTTCTCTCTCACGTATACAGGTACACTCTTTCATGACCCAATTCCTGCAAACTCTCATCGCCATGCTGTTTCCTTTGCTCGTCTCCCCATTATCCCCACTTATCATGTCCCTTTTCCAGATCTAGTTGACTATGGTCTAGATGTCTCTCAATATCTCCATAACCTAGGTTGGGATTTCCTTATGGCTGATCCAGTTGAGTATGTCTGTCCTGAAGCAGTTCGACTGTTCTACTCGAACTTTCGTTCATTTGGACTACACACTCGTACCTTCACCACCCTGGTGTATGGCAATCTTGTCACTATCCCTCTTGAATACCTTCGCAATCTTCTGAATATCCCTAGGGTAGGAGAAGTTCTTGCCAATGAGACTGAGCTGATCCATTTCAACTTCAACATAGAGCATGAGTTTGTTCTTCTCACAGGACACTCTCCTGATGCCCTACTCACTCTTCCTTCTGCATTTTTATTGCCCTCACTGCGTACTTTTCACTTTCTTCTCACTCGTAGATTTCTCCCTAGAACTGTGCTGCTTGATAGGGTTACTCCCCTAGATCTTTGGATTCTTGCTCATGCCACTGTCAATGTTCCTCTGGACTACTGTCATCTGTTGTTTGGCGGGTTATACCCCTTTCAATTCGAATTTCTGGGACATCTCCCCTTTGGCCCTCTCATTACCCGTCTCATTCTTCGCCTTGGGATTTCCCTTGATCCTTTCCGTACCACCACTCCAAATGTCTATCTGACTGCGGATGACATTCTTGATGAGATTGCGGATGACATCGTTGAGGGGGAGGATGATGCAGAGATGGAGGAAGAATCAGAATCATCTGAGGAAGAAGCAGAGGAGGAACCTGAGGAACCTGCAGATGAAGAAGACTTCGAGGAAGGTGTCAGTCCTGATATAGATGTTAACTGGATTAGCAGCGATGATTCTGACTCAGAGTCATCTGGCTCGGAGTCATCTGACTCCTCTGATCCACCTCCTCTGGAGGAAGTCTTTGCTGCCCTGCAGGAAATTCAGGACCTTTATGGTTCTGATTGATTAGGAGTTGCTGTCTTAATGATTCTGACAATTTTCTTGGTTTGCTGGACATGTTTCTCAGCTGTGAGATTCTCTGAATAGTCGGTTTTGCTGGACGTGTCTCACCAGCTGGTTGGGTTGTTTCGGTCAGGTTCTCTGGTTCATGAATGTTTTGACTGATTGATTGATGTTGAGTCCGTAGTCATTTCAGAACTAAGTTTTCCGTGAATGCCATCGTTGTGTTGCTTTGGGAAAGGTATTTGCTCGTGCTTGCAGGTTTCAACGAGTCAATCAGCAATCATCAACTAAGGGGGAGATTGTTGGACTAAGAATCGCATCGGATCAAGTTGACATATTGGATTGAAACTAAAGATGGAAAGAAGATCAAATTCAGTGCATCAATCAAGGGGGAGCCTCTCCAATCAACTCGCCCAAACATTCAAATCACAACGGCTACCCAGCAAGAAGACTATTTATACTCTTTCTCTTCGGTTATGGTGAGTCGACTGTTTTGAGGGAATTCTCTGTGGTATAGGGCTGAGAATTGGGAAAACAGTGGCTTTGATCTAACTGAGGTATAGGATCAGTTTGATCAAAGGTTGTAACGAATTCCTGCGCGAATTCGGGTCAAGAGTCGTGCCTTTTGATTTTCACATTTGCTGTAATCTCTTCGTTTTCTTCTTTTCTTCAGAGTCAAAGAAAATCAAAAGTGTCTCTCGGAATAGTGGGTACTATTCCGAGACGAGGAGTAGCCCAGTGGCGAACCTCGTTAAAAATCCTGCTTTGTACTTTTAATTTCTGCCGCTCTTCTTCTTGCTGGTGCTGCAGTACTCTGTTCTGCAGTGCTCTGTTCGTGTTCTGGGTTGAGTCGGGGAAGAAGAAGATTATTCTTCATTCCTGTTCGATCAGAATCCTTGGGCCGGAGATGAAGGCTTTAGCCCAGCAACCTTTCTTTAGTTAAGTTGTGGGCCTAACCGGTCTCGGGCCCAATTCCATTACAAAGGAGATCGACCTAGCCTTCTGTCGATCTCTTCCTTCCAAAATCCCAATTCGACAATTTCAAATCCCTAATCGAAGCCAGCTCCGCCATTTTCACAAGACGGCGACAACCACGGCGAAGCGGGGGATGGAACCCTTCCTCAACGGCGTCCCGATCATCACCATCGGCGGAGGAGCTGCTTCCGATCAGGGTTTGTTGAATTTAATTACAATTGTTTTGTTTTATTTATTTTTAATTTATTGTGATAATGTGGTGGCAATTGTAAAAAGTTTAAATATTATTATTTTATAATTGCCACGCCACTTATTTAACAGTCAACTCTCTGAGTTGACTGCCACATAAGCCAAAGTTAACGGAGACTAACGGAGAGTGGTCAAACTTGAACTGTTGAACTAATTTAAGTGACTAAGGATGGACTAAAGCAATTCTAGTGGCTAACGTAAAATTTACTAGTAATTCAAGTGACCAAACTTGCAATTTAACCCTCTAAAATTGCATGTGTTTTCAACTTAATTGTCTTAATCATATTAGTTGTATTATGAGCTTGGTTCAAAATTTTTGGGAAAGTACTATCCACGGATATTCGAAAATCCTCAAAGTAAAATAATTATAAGAATCTTCCATCCAAAAGGAAATGAAAAGTGTATAGATTTTACGAATTAAGAATGAAAATGAATTTGGCGAAATCCATCATAGTGCTCTATGAACTCCCCTTGTTTATTTATCTTCTTCCAAGTTCCATATTAATACTTGTTAGTTGTTACTATATCCCCAAGGCCCAAACATTTGTACCAAGTCCAAAGGAGACAACAGGTTTTACCTCCATGAACAACAAGATGAGCACGATGCAACTCAAATGACACACAGACTAAGAAAGTACGAACAAGCAAAGAACCATCCATGTTCAAACAACCACCGAAAGGTACAGTTTTTCCTTTCACCATGAAAGGTAAAGCTCCAAACTTTCATCTAATCAAACAATCAATTCAACACAAGTTCATGATATTTTAGTTAATCATCAACAACAATGAGGAAAACAAAAAGTTAATCGCTCAAAAAAAAAAAAAAATACCAAACAGGAAATAAGCTCCTTGTAATTCAGAGCAGTTTAAGTTACTGTGTTAGAAGAATGCTCGGCTCCCGTAAAACACTCGTGATCCATCCTTTTTCTTCTTCTGCTGCTGCTCCTGCTGCTGCGGAGGATCGAAATCCTCCATCATTTTACGATCACCGTTCTCATGTTGTGATTGACTCAAATCGCCGCCGCCGGCGCTTCTGGGTTTGTCCAGATCCATCGGAAGCTTCATCTTGGCGAGTGACTCGGTGAACTGCTGCATACTTCTCATGTACATATCCACTATCTGCTGCTGCATCGCCGACTGCTCTGCCTCCAAATTCATGTCCGGCACCAGCGCCGGCGGACCAACTTTCCCGTATTTCCCCCCTCCGTCGATCGAATTCCCGTTCCCCTCTTCTCTGCCTTCTTTCCGGTCCCTGATTTCGCTCCCTTTCCTCGACGTCGGGGTGTCGGGGCACCCGCCGGAGGAGGACGAGCTCTGGTTACCTTCGCCGGAAACAGAGACGTTTAGGTACGCCGACGACGACGATCGCCCCCCTCCGCCGCCGTTACCTCCCTTCTTGTCCTTCGAATCCGAAGAATTCCTATCGTCGCTCAAGCTCGTCGTGGTAGAGCTAAGAAACCCAGACGAGACGTGAACGCTGCCGGCGGGAGAAATCGAACCACCGTCGGCGGCGGTCATTTCGCAATCATGAAAAACAGGGGAGTTCCCGAGATGGAGGAAAGATCCCAATTTCCGGTGGAAATACTCCGTAACCATCTCCTGATTCTGCTTCGCAACTCGGATATCGGGGAATTCGATCCTCGAATACTCCACCGGATCCAGAGCGACCACTTCCGAGATCCTCCGGTCCAGCAGCACGACCTCCGACGAAATCGAGCAATTACTGCTCTCCCCTGACGCGCCGGCGGCCGAAGGCGATAAACAGAGTGTCAATTTCACTGTTCCGGCAGGGGAATGAAACAGATCGGTGGAGGACAGGCTGTAATCCGCTGACACCTGCCCTTTCCCAACAACCCCAGAAATTGGGACCAGAGCAAAACCCAGAAGCTGATCCTCCATCAAGTTCCTAGCTCTGCTCAGCATCCAGATCTCGCATTTCAGAACGGCGTCGGATTGAGCCACCTTCATCGCGAGCCTCTGGTTGAACTCCGGGTTCTTCCCGCCGCCGTTGACGATTCTGGTCGAAACGGTGTCGTCGGGGTTGTAAGTCAAGGAGAATTTGGCGTACACGTCTTGGTTGTCGTAGATGCAGATGTTGTGGATGTTCCTCGCGTGGTGGACGTAGATTTGCAGCAGCCCGTCGCCGTCGTCATCCATCCGGCTGTAGCGGTACCGGGGACCGGTGGGTCGGTTGAAAGAGTCCATCTTTGGGGAGAAATCGAAGCCAAGCAACGAAATTTGCAGAAGGTGGGAACCAGCAAAGAAGGGGGGAAGAAGAAGAAAAAGCAGAGCAAAAGATTTAGTGGCTGCAGGGGAAAGGGGAAGACTTTGGTGGAGAGTATCTTGTGGAGGAGCTTTTGATTTGTTTGTTTGCTTGCTTTCTTTTCTTCGAAGGGTTGGAGAAGTGGGTTAGAGAGGAGTAGGTGAGACTGACTCAAGAGGAAGAAGAGGAGTGGGAGGAAATGGAGAAATGGGAAATCATGAGGAGATCATCGCTATCATTCTTCATGATGATGATGATGTTTGCACCATTTTTTTTCTCATCTTCTCCATTCGATTCCATCTTAATCATGATCCCACCGAAAATAAATGTGGTGGTGTGTAGATGTAACAATGGCACGAGGAAATTTGGTCCAATTATTTTGAAATGTTTTTCTCTTTTTACAATACAAAATGAGATATAGGGATACAAAAAATTTGAATTGTCTTATTTTGCATTTATGAGAATTGACATAGAGAGCAAGAATTTTGAAATAATGAGCCTTTTTTTTAGAGATCCAGACAATTTTCTTTTTTAAATCCACCAGTCAAACAACCCAATGGTATTTTCTTTTTTAAATCGCTGCAAATATTTTCTCTGTCTTGATTCAAAATCTATAAGATTTGGTAGTATTCTATGCAATCGTATATTCATATATATGAATTGATGTTTAAACTATATGATCAAGATTAGATATGTAATGTGAATCTAATATAATGGACGACTATTCTTACTTGTACAAAGTCGTTTGCGCAGTTGTTGCCCCTTTTTTATAAGTATAAGAGATGGCAACTCATCAATATTTGGTGAAAATGTTGTATGAATATCACTAAAACATACTCATGGTCTAAAGCATTCAATTAGTATATTGTGAATCTCCCTGCAATTTTATTTTGGGGTGCCAAGCATTATAATATTGAGTGAAGAACTTAACTCTATGCCAAGAGGAAAGTTATTTAAGTTAATATGCTTAATTATCTGGTTCGCTTAACATCGTCATGCATTTTGTTTTCGTTTTCTATTTTGAGTTTGAGTGGTTTGATCATTTTTAGTGATCTCCATTGTTGTACAAATCCTTTTCTTTTCGTTAATAATATTTATCTCCATTATAAAAAAAAAATCAAGAATCAACAGCTTGAATCATAATGTACTCAATAGATTTGGTGTAAACTCGGCCTGATTAAACACACATGTGATAACAGTGACGACGATGTACCAAATCCACCGGCGAAAAGCATGGAAGCACCTCAAAGGAAGGATGAGGATGAGCACAACACTTACGATGAGTAAAGATAAGGGTTATTCAAAACAATTAAAGAATTTGGTTCCCTGGTAAAGGGTTTGTCGTTCATTTTTCGTGAATTAATTATGTTGGATGAGTCGGTTAGAATGTCCCAGCATACTATGATGTTCGTATTTTAAATTGATTAAGTACTTTAATAATTTGAACTCTTTTACGCTACATAGAAATTTTACTATTCGATAATTTTTTTATTATTTCTGAGTGATATCAATGAGAAAAAATAGTTAATCTTACAATTCTACCCAAGACCCCAAAGAGACTCTAAAGAAGCCATCCCAAGAAATCAAAAGATTCTAGCTCTACAAGAGACAAAAGCAGTGCTTTACGCGCCACTCTATGGGCAGCACTGTTGGCGGATCTAGGTACCGCCCTAAACTCTATACAAACAGACAAAGAGCTAAGGATCTGAAGACACTCTCGAAGCACCGGACCACCAATCGAGTCTTCTGAGACACCTTGACGGACTTGGTTGACTACCACTTCGGAATCACCTTCTATTATCACATGGGTCAAGGATCTTGAGGCCACAAAGGAGATAGCATCCCTGAGCGCTAGCAGCTCAGCCAGATAAGGGTTGACTATTCCTTGATGCTGCAACCCGAACGCCAACAACACATGCCCGCCTGACCCACGGATAACAAGCCCAGACGAACACCCGGAGGCACTAACGGTTGCGTCGACGTTTATCTTCAAAAAACCTTCTGGAGGAGGGACCCAAGTGGAGGCAGGTATGATTGGTGGTAGAGAGCTGCGGGGAGGAAGGGGGGGGGGAAGCAGACTGGAGAATTTGAGGACCTGGTTGTAGAACTGTCTGGCTAGGGAACGGACATGAGGTTGGGTAAATTCAAAAGTCACTTCATTTCTAGACTTCCAGATTCTCCAAAGTAAACAAACGCATTGGAGAATGTGGAATGGGGAGGTCTAGGAGACCATGACATGTCGATGTCGCCACCATAGACTAAAGTTAACAGTCTGGGCGATCTCTATAAAGTTGCTCAATCCCACTAAAGTCCACAATCTGATGGCTAGGGGGCATCTAAAGAATAAATGTTCAATACTTTCTCTATGTCTCCAGCAGACAGGACATCGTTTAAGGCAGTTTACTCCACGAGATTGAAGGGCAACTATTGTTGGTAGTATGACTTTGAGGCATTGCCATATGAAGAACTTGAGTTTAGGCGGAACTTGGATGTTCCAAGTCTTTTTCCAAATTGGAGGATCAATGATATGCACTATCGGTTTTCGACTTGATGCCAATGTTATTTCCAGAGCTAAGTGATAGCCCGATTTTACTGTGTATTTTCCATCTTTGGAATAATGCCACACTCTAATTTCCTGCTGTGAGTATCGAGGAAGAGGAATTTTCCTTATGAGATCAACAGATTAAGGTTCAAAGCAATTCTCGAGTTTTGAAACGTCTCATTCCCCTCGTCCTTCTTTTATGAAATAAGATACCATAGGTGATCCATTTTGAATATGGGGCCGAGTACTTGGGATTAAGGGTTTATCTTCCGGAACCCATTTATCAATGAATGCTCGGGTTCTATGCCCATTGCCTATTTGTCATCTTAGTCCCTGTAGGAGCAGATCTCTTCCAAAGAGTAGACTTCTCCACCCCCACGAGGGGTTTGACCCAATTGATGCTTCCAACACCGAGCATTGGGTAAAGTATCGACCCTTATATATTTGGGAGATTAATGAATTTGGATTGGTCCATATTCTCCAACATTGTTTAGCTAACAACGCTTGATTGAAGGCTTCAAAGTCCCTGAATCCAAGACCTCCATGGAACTTGCTGTGAGCTAGGCTTTTCCATTATTCGATAATTTCAGCAATCTAGATTATTGACAACAAACAAAACACGCGAAACTCATGCTACCCCTATTCTGTATTAACACAATTCGCCAATGAACCCAACATTGCTACGTATTTAGTATTTACGGAATTCAGAAATGAAACCGGCCAACCGGCCGGACCCATGACTAGATTTGTGTGCCCGTCCGTTGGCCGGATGAATCACATCAATAGTATAAATAATAAGAGTAATTATCCCAATTATTTATTTGGTACAACAAAAGAAAACTAATTATTTAATTATTTAAAATATCTAAAAATAATATACATAATAAGTTTTACAACATTTTGACATTCATATACAAAAGTCCTTACCAAAAGTAAACAACAAAATTCATGCAAGTAACCGATTCCTAAAAAATTTAATATTCAAAACACATTTCAATATTCTCTTTGTTGTTAGTAATTACTTCAAAATTTCCTTTTAGATTTCTTTTTTATTGCTCCGCTATTAAAAGCATCTTCTCCACAGAGCTTCAAATTGAAGAGATTTTATATTCATCATCAATAGTCTCGTCCTTCTTTTGCATTTCATTACCAACTAAATTTTAAGGGGGAAATGTTTGAAACTATGAAACATCTTTTCATGATAGTAGAATTTCACATCATCCAAATCATAAATATTATCAATCATTCGCTCTTTCGCCCCATCATTAAAATTTATATATCTCAATAACGTTTCTATCTCCATCAATGAATTCACTGCCTCTACTATTAGCATACTCTTCCTTCTTCTTCTCCATTTCACTTAATGCAAAAATCCAAACGCAAAATGTTTGGAATGGTTAAAACTCAATTTTCAAGAACTTAAATTTACCCAGTACATGTCATGAACTTTGTAAGAGATTACTTTTCTTCATCCTTCATTATCTTCAAAGTTGTGTATCCGCTTATAGAGTTCGTGATGTTGTAATAGGTGAGGTTGATATGAAAATTTGACTTCATGCTCTCAAATTGTATGAGATGAGGAGGTGAAAGTTCTCTCATTTTGTCACTATCTTATAATAGTTTCTCAATAAACATTACAAAAAATTCAGTTGCCTCGCGATATCGAACAGTAACATTTCATTAAACAATGTTGTCTACAACTCCCCATAAATCCCGAACCTATAAAATAACAACAATTGAGATACTATTTGGTAAAAAAAAACTTTATATTTTAGTAGGTACGTTGTTTTCTCTCGAATGGATGAACTTGAAGTTAAAAATAATAGAACAGTAAAGATAGGTTGTTACCTAACTACTATTTTCTTTGATGTTGTTGTACATACTCAACGTAGTCTTCTTCAAAATTTCTTTGAAAATTTAAATTAATATGGTTTTTCTAATCCAATTTTTTTTTAAATCAGAGTTGAAATGAATGAGATATTAGTCCGCTTAGTGTGCGAGAAATTGAAAAACTCTTACCTATAGCTCTTGAGATTTGTGCCCGCTATAACTAAAGAAGGTTATGTTGCCAAATTCCATCCATTTGGTTGTGAGCCACATTTCATCTCTCTAAAAGAAACCAATACCTAAAATAAGAATTGAGGAATAAACTATTTATTAATTAGCAATCATTACTAATTATATACATAAAATTTTAAATTATTTATTTATTTTTTTATTTGTCAAGGACGGGTGGGATAATGGACAATGCAAGAAAGACAACAATAGCACCAAAGTAAAAAACACACATTTACATTATTCACTTAAACAATATGTGTGTATATGTGAAGTATATATAGTACTTCTCCAAATGGTCTAACTCTAATCTAATTTGTAACTATATAATAAAAAGAGATAATGAAAAACCTCAAATCAGTTAATTAACAAAAGTCGAATTTGCGTCAAACACTTAACCATAGGATTAAAATATGAACAAACTAAACCTATATACCCACACGTCTCGACCTTCGCCCAAATTTCACACTACCATATTCCTAACAAAAATAATAATATAATAATTGGTTTAATAATAATTTCCTACTAAAGCTCGTTTTACATTCGTATAATTAAGAAAAATAATTCTATTTGGACTTCTATTAATTAAGAAGACAAAAGTATCCTTCCTAAATTTACTAATTTAGAATTAAGCATGTTCTTATGGAGAACCTCTTTATATTAGTATTAGGATTAAGATGTCTCAATAGTACATATAAGTCTTCATAACCTAATGTCTAGGCGTTGAAACTCATGAAATACTAATTTGTCTTCATATATGGAGTGGTATACAACAAGAGGGGAAAATTCATAAAATACTAATTTGTCTTAATAATACACATAAAGTCTTCATAGCCTAATATCTAGGCGTTGCATCTCAGGAAGAAATACTAATTGGTATAGTGTTAAACCCATTGTTATAAGAATCGAACTAGATCAACAGCTGAGTCAGTAGAACGGTCAAACCAGTTACGATAGCGGTCCGATTTATTAATTGGAAGCTTATTGATGGATCAAATAAAAAAAAACTAATACCATCGCACCATAATTATTAATTTTGTATATGTTTTCTCTTTCTCATTTTCCAACTTTGTTGTCGACTCTACATTCTCCACTATCGACTGGCACCATAATATACAATTTGAATTGAAAAAAAATTATGATTTCTTTTGTGAGGAGGTTTGAATGATTTATTAGATATTTTGGTGATGATATGAACTGGAAATTGTTTATGGTGAATGATAACTTCATTCTTAAATTTAGTGTAATATACAAGTCTTATATGTTATATATCATTGACGGTTCTATCAAAGGTTCACCAATGATCTTGTAACAGTTAACCACAAAACTCTAAACCACTAACTTTTCCGGTTCAACCTCCGATCCGGTTTTGAAAACATAGATTAAACCATAATTACAAAGGAAGTATTGTGATTGAAAATTTTCTCTGTTGACTTGTTCATAATGTAACAATGGATTCCTGGCCTTGGATTGTTGCCATTGTTTAGTCAGCCATAGAAAAAAAAGGAAAACATGGATGGTGGAACCAAGAAGACAATATTGCTCTGTCTCCCTCTAAAAAATGTATCGTTCCCCATTGTCTTTTCCTTTGTCGTTCGACTCCCGTCACTATACTTCTTGCAAATTCTCTCTTCAAGGTTACGAAGACATAAGTTTTTGGGGGCAACAACAAAGGCACACAACGATTATTAGGATAAAGAGACGAGAAGGTTAAAATAAAAATTACGGTAAAAAGTAACAACAGTCTGATTGTTTTTCTTCAAAATTGTTGTCATCTGTAAATTTTGTTCATCATTTTATCATTTTTACGTTTGGAACGAGAAAAGTTCATTACATTTTCTCATTAATTCAATAACTCCGAATTAACCCACTATAGGTGACTTGCTCTCTTTTTTATGAGTACATGGCCGACCAATCATTAACTTTTTGGAAGGGATACGACCATGGTCAAACCTAATGAAAAGGATGAGTATTTTAACTTGTGGAACAAGTCAACCTAAACCAAGGATGAAAGGGTTGAAATGTGGATTCGAGGAGCAACAAGCATAGCCCTTATGTTAGCACCCTTGAAAGCCAATTCACATGACTTTCTTTTGGGTGTTGGAGAGTTCAGCACAAAACCAATTAAGTGTGTTTCTCTCCATAAGTCACCATGAGGAGTAGCTAGAAAAGGACCAAGAAAGGTAGGGATAATAGAACGAAAAAATACGATGACTGATTTTATGGATAGCTCAGCGATCGCTCAACATGTATTTTTCCTTGTATTGTTATAGTTAAGAGTCTAAACAAGGAAAATCCCAACTACACTTGGAATGATTCGACAATCTTCCATGCCCTACCACCAACTTACGTCTTTAGAGCGGCGGTCCAATTTTTCTTTGCCTATGGTCTTTTGCAAGTTCACAATGACATATAGATCGCCTAGTCATATAAGTCATTAACCTTCCAATCCTAGAGGCATCTCCCTCTATCTTGCTTGTCAAGCAATGGTTCAAATTAGCCATGATAAGGATTTCTCATATTGGTGTTGGAAGCACAAGAACTCAGCAAATTACTACCATCTATCTTTTGGATCAGTCGCGAAGCTTGAAACAAAAGTCAACTCCCAACCCCAATCCACTAAAGATATGGTCTCGTGATTAGAGGTAGCAATTTTGTATATAATCCACCAATTCAATTCAATCCATCCACTTAAAATTCTAATTCAACTGGATTGTCGGATTCATGAATTATTGCTAAATTACAATTTAGTACCTTTATTGTTAGTATTTTATAATTCGGTACCTAAAATTTATTTTCTTTGACCAACTCCAATGGAGTTATAAAATGTGGCGGTACGAGAGTAAGGTCGTGACAAGTGGTATCAGAGCCTGATTCGGTTTTGTGCTAGCAAAGTAGAAGCAATAGCCAAACGAAAAGGAAGAGCCTCACCAAAAATATCGGGATCAGAAGTCGATGACGATGCTGATAAGCAACGTGGAAGAGAGCCGACCCCGGGCGCGAGAACAAAAGGTACGTTGAGCACTCGTGATCCTCTCAAGTCTCTAGAGAGGCGAGTCTCGAGGATGGAGGTGAAGCTTTCTGAAGATGCCACCGCCATCGAGGATTTGGGAGCTAACTTCACCCAAGTCCAAAGCGATGTTCATGGAATGGTTGGTCGGTTGACAAGCTTGGAGATCAACCATGATGGGCTACGAGAAGAGTTTGTGGCTCTCATCACCAACACCATCTCTGAATTCATGAACAACGCCATTGAAGTTGTGAAAGAGCATGTCCAGGCTGAGCTGGTCAGCGTGAAGGAGGAGATTGCAGATCTCAAGAGTGAGGTCACTCTCGTGAAGAGAGCCATGGCTAGCAGACCAGCCCTGGTGCAATCCGTCCCACGTGCTGATGTTCCAAGACCGAAGAACTTCGGAGGTTCAAGAAACGCAAGGGAGTTAGAGAACTTCCTTTGGAGCCTTGAGCAGTACTTCAAGGCATCCGACATCCAAGAGGATGAGGTAAAACTTCGTACCGCTCCACTATACTTGGTCGATGTTGCAATGGTGTGGTGGAGGCGACGTGAAGCGCACGTCGAAAGGGGTACGTGTGTGATGGTAACGTGGGAAGATTTCAAGAGAGAAATCAAGAAGCAGTTCTACCCGGAGAATGTGGAGTTTGAAGCCCGTTCGAAGTTGAGAAGACTTGCCCAGAGGGGTGGAGTTCGAGAATATGTGAAAAAATTCTCAGAGCTGCTTTTAGAGATCCCGGACATCACGGACTAGGAGGCAATGCACGGCTTTCTTGATGGGCTACAACCATAGGCCAAGATGGAGATGCAACATCGAGGAGTGCAAGACCTTGCATCTGCCATGGCCACGGCGGAGTCTTTTGTTGAGTACAAAAGGCAAGAGAGCAGCGGCAAAGAGAAGAGTTCAAAGCCCAACAACGGTGGAGAACAGCAGAAGCCTTTCAAGGAGGGGACTCGCACTCAACAACACCAAGGTGGTTCAAGCAAAGGGGGTAAGCAGGAGCCAAAACCCATGTCTTGTTTCCTTTGCGATGGACCACATCGAGTGCGAGATTGCCCAAGGAAGGCAAGATTGGTGGCCATGGAAGCTCAAGATGAAGAGCCCAAGGCGTCGGAGGGCAAGATTGGCTCAATCCGCAAGCTTGGCGCGGTGAAGACCGACGTCAAGGAGAGCAAGCGTGGGAGGTGCTATGTTCAGGCGCAATTCATACAGGGAGAGCCAAAAGCCTTGGTGGATACCGGTGCCACGGACAACTTCCTTCGCATCGAGGAGGCAAACCGGCTGGGTATTGCCTACGAGAAGGGGCAAGGGATGCTCAAG
This sequence comes from Linum tenue, assembly GCA_946122785.1. Classification (NCBI taxonomy): domain Eukaryota; kingdom Viridiplantae; phylum Streptophyta; class Magnoliopsida; order Malpighiales; family Linaceae; genus Linum; species Linum tenue. Next base: position 50,843,941 of record CAMGYJ010000009.1, read on the forward strand.
ACGATCAACACGGAGTCCATCCCGATCCATGGAGTTGCGCACAACGTGCTAGTGAAGCTTGGTGAGTGGGAAGGCCTCATCGACTTTTCCGTCGTCACCATGGACAATCACCCAGTTATCCTCGGCATCAACTTCCTCGACAAGGAGGGAGTGCTCTTGAAGCCCAACTCCAACACGATGTGCTTGGAGAAGGAAGGGGAGTTCCATGCGGTACATCTCTTGAGATAAGATGGCCCCCATAGTGCTCTATCGGCTATGCAGGTATTGAAGGGGTTCAAGAAGAATGAACCAACCTTTCTTGTGTCCTTGAAAATGGAGGAAGAAGTAGTCTCAACGGGAATCACAACTCTCATCATCGAAGGCGTCCTCGAAGAGTTCGATGACGTGATGCCATCGGAGTTGCCCAAGAAGCTGCCACCAAGAAGAGAGGTGGATCACAAGATCGAGTTGGAGCCAGGAGCGAAGCCCCCTTCGCGAGCACCATACCGCATGGCGCCACCGGAGTTAAAAGAGTTGCGGAGGTAGCTCAAGGACTTGGTGGATTCAGGCTATATGCGACCATCGAAGACACCTTTTGGAGCGTAGGTGTTGTTCCAAAAGAAGAAGGAATGGTCGTTGCGCATGTGCATCGACTATAGAGCCATCAACAAGTTGCTGGTAAAGAACAAGTGGTATATTCCCAACATTGCCGACTTGTTCGACCAACTTGGAGATGCGATGTGGTTCACCAAGCTAGATCTTCGCTCGGGCTACTATCAAGTGCGGATAGCAGAAGGCGACGAGCCAAAGACGACTTGTGTGATGAGATATGGCTCTTATGAGTTTCTTGTGATGCCATTCGGTCACACCAATGCACCAGCCACGTTTTGCACTTTGATGAATCAAGTGTTCGAGTCATTCTTGGACCGGTTTGTCATGGTCTACTTGGATGACATTGTCGTGTATAGCAAAACACTAGATGAGCATGCCGAGCATCTACGCCAAGTCTTCCAAGTCCTTCGCGACAATGAGTTGTACGTCAAGAGGGAGAAGTGCACATTTGTCGCCACGGAGGTTCCATTCTTGGGGCACATCATTGGTGGAGGCAAGTTGAAGATGGATGGGGCGAAGGTGCAGGCAATCCAAGAATGGAAGCCGCCGACGAAGGTGCCAGAGTTGCGGTCATTCCTCGGCCTTGCCAACTACTATCAGAGGTTTACCAAGGGCTACTCCAACATTGCAACACCCTTGACGGATCTCTTAAAGAAGAACAAGGCGTGGGATTGGTCGGAAGGGTTCCAAGAGGCATTCGAGGCCTTGAAGGAGCTCGTGCTCGTGCTCCCCAACCCCACATTGCCCTACGAAGTGCAGACCGATGCATCCGACTTCGCAATTGGAGGTGTGTTGATGCAAGATGGGCATCCCATTGCCTTCGAGAGTCGGAATCTTAGCGAGACGGAGAGGCGACACAGCGTCCAAGAGAAGAAGATGACGGTTGTGGTGCATTGCTTGCGCACATGGAGGCACTACTTGTTGGGGTCAAAGTTCGTAGTGAAGACGGACAACGTGGTAACGAGCTACTTTCTGACGCAGAAGAAGCTCACCCCCTAAGCATGCGAGATGACAAGACTTTTTGGCCGAGTTGGACTTCGTCATGGAGTACAATCCAGGCAAGGCGAATTCCGTCGCAGATGCTCCTACCCGCAAAAGTGCAGCCGCAAGCATCAGCCAGTCCATGTTTCTTTTGAAGGAGCGGATCGTCGAAGGCCTTGGCCATGACCCCTTCGCCAAAACTGTAGCGGAGTACATCGAGCAAGATAAGACTCGACGATTTTGGATGAAGGATGGGCTCATCATAACTAAGGGAGAGCGTGTGTTCGTGCCAAGGTGGGCCAACTTGAGGAAGGAGATCATGAAGGAGTGTCATGATTCCAAGTGGGCGGGCCATCCCGGCATCGAGAGAACGCAAGCGCTCATCGAAGAAGCATACTTCTGGCCGCGTATGAGAGACGACGTGGAGATGTATGTGAAGACTTGTCTTGTGTGCCAACAAGACAAGATGGAGCAAAGAAGACCGCCAGGCTTGCTAGAGCCCATGCCTACGCCTCAACGACCATGGGGAGTGTAAGCATGGACTTCATCATCGGACTTCCCAAAGTCGAGGGATGCGGTTGCATCATGGTTGTGGTGGACAGGTTCTCGAAGTATGGAGTGTTCATTCCTGGGCCAAAAGACTTGACAGCAGAGGATGCGGCGCGTCTATTCTTCAAGAACGTGGTCAAGTATCGGGGCATTCCTAGCAACATTGTGAGCAACAAAGATGGGTGCTTCACGGGCAGATTTTGGCGAGAGTTGTTCAAGATAATGGGCTTACACTTAAACTTCTCGACGGCATTTCATCCTCAAAGCGACGGACAGACGGAGCGGGTAAATGCCTTGTTGGAGGTGTACTTGCGGCACTACGTGAGTGCAAACCAACGAGGTTGGGTGAAGTTGATGGATACGACACAATTCTCCTACAACTTGCACCGCAGCGAGTCGACCTACACGAGTCCATTTGAGTTGGCGACAGGGCAGCAACCTTTGACACCTACGACGGTGGCAACGGGATATAGAGGCAACAGTCCGGCAGCCTACAAGTTCGCTAAAGGCTGGCATGAGAAGATGGAGATGGCCAAGTCTTACTTAGCCCGCGCTAGTAAGAAGATGAAGAAATGGGCGGACAAGAAAAGGCGGCACTTGGAGTTTGAAGAGGGAGACATGGTGATGGTGAAGTTCTACCCTCATCGCTTCAAGCATCTCAAGAACGTGCACAAGGGACTGCTTCGCCGTTATGAAGGGTCATTCCCCATTGTGAAGAGGATTGACAAGGTGGCGTACAAGGTGGAGGTGACATCGCACTTAGAGATCCATCCAGTCTTTCATGTGAGCCAACTCAAGGCTTTCCACGAAGACAAGGAGGACGAGCAGCGAAGAGAGTCGCAGCGCGCACCAACACTCATCACCAAGACACACGACCATGAAGTCGAAGAAATCATGGCGCGTCGTGTCATTCCTTGTTGTGGCGTACATCCAAGCTTCGTGGAGTACTTAGTCAAGTGGCACAACCTTCCGGAGAGTGAAGCAACTTGGGAGAAAGAGCTCACGCTTTGGAAGAACAAGGACTTGATCGAGACTTTCCATCAAGAGGACGCGACGAGGGCGTCGCGGGCATAGGTGGGGGAGGATGTCACATGTGGCAGATGACATGGCGCCAATAAGGTGATAACATGGCGGCTGCACATGTGGCGTGTATGGAAGACTAGTAGCATAGAGATGCTCATAGGATTCTCCACCTTAATAGAGAGCTTAATGGTGCACTTATGAGTCACATAATGGGTGACATTTATAGAGTGCATAATGGGGGGACTTAATGGGATGTATTGATGTAGAGGGACATTATGAGGGGCATTGATGCCTTGTATGAGGAGATGCCTATATAAGGAGTCATCTCCCTCACTTGTAACTCACTCCACCATTTTTTAGAGTAATACACGATCGATAGTAAGGTCATGACACCACCCACTTGTAACTCATTCCTTTGTCTTTGCTCTTTGTTTCTTTGCTTGCGAGTGAGTTGAGAGAAGGCTGCCTAGCGCTCTAACGGAATTGAGAGCTAGGGCCGCACGATCGAGAGTAAGGTCGTGACACCACCCACTGAACACAGTTCGTCTTAATTAATTATTACTAGTTTACCACATATATAAAAATAATCTACAAACTATCTAGTTAAAGACTTAAAGTTATGACATCAACACTAAACCAAAATTAACCTCTCTTTTTTTCTTTTGCACTTTGGCACTCTAGAACTAAGTCTAGCACTTGGGCACTCCTATTGAAGATGGTTTTAGCAACAAAAAAAATCATTCGAAATTGCGTTTTGGTACCAAAAAAATTATTATGAAATTTTAGTACCTAAATTATTTTAAAATTTGCACATGAATCAACGACACAATCCATAAATTCACAAATCCATTTGATCTATGTATCCACTATCCACCCATCTATTAGTCATTTTACTAGTAATGCCTAACCTAGTGTTTTCCAAAGATTAAAGGAATCAAGGAAGGGGACCTAGGTTGTTGTCCCTCCCTCTTTGGTAGAATCAATCAATGTATCGTACCAAAAAATATATAAAAAATCAATCAATGTAGACCTAACCCTCACCTTTAAGTTGAATAAGTTAATATATACCTAGTATACATACTTTTGTTAATTTAAATCTAGAACAAAAAAACGTGTTTGGTAATATTTCTTATTAGAAAGATATAAATACGAAATTGCATGAAATATCATTTCATTTTTTACTTAAAACCTAAGAATATCGATTAGACAACATTCTATTCTTTGAATCTATAGTTTTTATGATCTCCAGTTTAAAATTCTTGTAATTCCAAAATCTCAAAGATCAAATTCTCAATTTTCAAACCCGTTGAAAATAATCTCATAATCACAATGCATTTTCTTATATAAAACATTTTGCTTAATACCTATCTCCTCCATTACTCCATTAATTATGAACTTAAGCGTCAATTTGGGATTGTTAATTGATGTTTATTTCATTATCGTCCGATCGCGATCAACTAGATGAAAGCAATTCGAGAAAAGAACTAGACGAGATATATGTAATTTATTATTTATTAATATATATTTTTTATCAATCGTTGAATTGAATAAAACCAATTTTTTTAGCAAACGAATTAAAGAAGTTCAAATTTTGAAATGATGATAAATCATTAAAATTTTCAAAAGCAATTAAATCCAGAAAATAAAATTTTCTTAACAATATCAAGAAACATCTCTCACCTTCTTTAAAAATTTGCAGAAAATAAGTAAATTTTCTAAATTTTAAGGATATTAATGGCCGACCAAAATCCCATTTTAAGAGGAAGAAAAAAAGGAAGAATGGTCAATATCAAGATACAACATTGTTTGGAATTAAAATTAATATTAGATTTGGAACAAAACCCACCAAAATATTAGATTTGGAATTTTCCTCAACATCTAATTTGCTGCCAACGTTCTATAAAAAAACAAAATTTGTTGCCCGAAGACAAAATACTAGAATCTGTACAATGAACAGAAGTAGGTAGCAGTCTTCCGCTGACACTTCCTTTCCAGTTTTTTGTCACCCGCCGGCTCCATCCCATCACACCGCGTTGACAAAACCAAGTCCGCGATCTTTCCCCGATCTCCTCTCCTCTCAGCCCGCCCACTCTTCTTCCCGTCGTTCCTTCTTTCACCGCGCCAATTGCCCCTCAACGCCCGTCTGGTCTTTCTGCCCTGCTAGAGAAAGGAAATCTCTACTCTCCTTCGATTTGCAGGCTGGGGTTTGCCTTCCCCTCTTCTCATTGCGGCGGAAAATGGGTGATTGTTGACCGGTGCTTCTCAGATCTCCGGTTTGCTTCTTTTCTCTCACCTTACTTCAGCGCTAAATCGTTGCTGTTTCCCTAAATTTCTGCTCTACCCACCTTAAAGTTTGTGTCTTTACACCAGAATTCCCGCTGCCGTTACAACTTACATGACTTCACCTTAAAGCTTCCGTCTTGTTGTTGAAATGAAGCCTTTTCTCTCTTGTAACTGAAACCCATTTTGCTATTTCGCTTGTTTTGCTGAATCCTGCTGAACTGTTCAATTTCTTCTGTTTGTGCGTGCTTCTGCTGTTAATAGGTATATTTGATCTCCCCCCATCGACTTTGATCCTGCTTTGGTGAGGAACTAGGTTATGGTGATTTTGGTTTGAGGTGCGCTGAATTTGGCCTGGCTGTGTCTTAGTTGATTTCTGAAGAAGTTTGATTGAGTTTGGGGGATCTGCATTTCGGTTTGAGAGGATGATCGAGAGGAAAAATATGGGGAGAGTTTCCCCTTTCCTGCTGGTGCTATTGGCCCTCGGGTTTAGCTTTGCAACCTATAACTTGTTAACTTTGGTAATACGCTACAAGACCTCAGGGGAGGGAGCAGGTTTCTCTGATCCTGTTATCGCGATGCCTCAGAACGTGAGGAAATTAGGGAAGTCGAATTTGAAGTACCATGTGGCGCTTACTGCAACTGATGCTCCTTACAGCCAGTGGCAGTGTCGGATTATGTACTATTGGTACAAGAAGATGAAAGATGCGCCTGGATCGGATATGGGGAAGTTCACCAGAGTTTTGCATTCGGGGAAGGCTGACAATTTGATGGATGAGATCCCGACATTCATTGTGGATCCTCTTCCAGAGGGTCTTGATCGGGTATGTAAGATTATGCGATAGGGGCCATCTGTTTGGTTTTTGTCATGCATTTCTATGTTGTCAGTTATATTCATTGTGACGAATTCGGAACTGATTCAGGTTACAAGGGTAGCAATAATAGCACATGCAGCTGAGTGATGTTGGTGCTTTTTTACTAGTTTCAGTATATCTGCATTTGTGGGGGTTTAAGTAATAATCTTGTCATGGTTTGCTTACATAACTACAAATGACAGGACACAAGTATCCAGTCTGATGATATCTTTGGTTAGAGAAACTTATATCCAAATAGACTTAGCACTGCTTGTTCTTACCTTTCTGATCCAGTGAATGATAAAACTTCTTGTAGGTTTTCATGATTTATCTGGATTGAATTTTAAAAGAAATAGAAACTGGATAACAGACCTGCCAACAGTTGTGTAGTCTATATTCACGCAACTAATACGTTCTTGCGATGTTCAGGGATATATTGTCTTGAATAGACCGTGGGCCTTTGTTCAATGGCTGGAGAAGGCAACAATCGAGGAAGAGTAGGACACAAATTCGCTCTCGTGTTTATTATTCTTCATCTCGATATGTTCTGAAGCTTACTGAACTAAATTTTCATGCAGTTACATCTTAATGGCCGAGCCAGACCACATATTTGTCAATCCCTTGCCGAACCTGTCTCATGGAGACAACCCAGCAGCATTTCCCTTTTTCTACATCAAACCAACAGATCATGAGAGCGTTGTTAGGAAGTATTATCCCAAGGACAAGGGTCCAGTAACTGATGTTGATCCCATTGGAAATTCTCCTGTGATAATTAAGAAGGTGAAGTTTCACTGCTATTGTTCATCTGTACTCTCTTGCTTTTCTAATTTCAATTACGTGAATAATTAATTATTGCTCTTTTCTAGCTTAAGTGAATGATTGTAGAATTGTAGTAACATAACATGAAGATTCAGACCAAAAAAAATGTAATAAAAGGAAGGAAGAACCAGTAGAAAGAAAGGGAAACCATATGAGAAGCCTGTCAGGAAACATATTATATGATGAATTGGTGATTATTTGAACCGAAAACATTGGTTAAAGGAGTGATTTTGTGTCCATTTCTTTGAATTTCTCCACTGAATAGCAGAATGGTATATAAGATAAATCTACTTGTAAAGAGTTCTGGTAGCACTGTCAGTCAGCTGGATTGCCCTCCTTGCAAGTGAAGAATGATGCTTTATTATTTGGCATTCAATTGACTCAGCTAAACCATCAATTTCAGACCTTGCTGGAGGAAATTTCTCCCACATGGGTCAATGTATCATTGAGGATGAAAGATGACCCAGAGACCGACAAAGCATTTGGCTGGGTGCTGGAAATGTAAGTTAATTTATGTTTGTTGCTCTATCTTATCTCAATGGACCGAAACATCTTGACATTTGCTAACATCTTTTCTTGGAAGCCAGGTATGCTTATGCTGTAGCATCAGCGCTACATGGTGTGCGCCATATTCTTCGTAAGGACTTCATGATACAGGTTTGTTTTATTATGGTGAAGCTTCTCTATATGGTTGTTGTTCAGAACAATTGCATATGATTATTGTACATTTGTTTCAGCCACCATGGGACTTGGAGGTTGGGAAAACCTTTATTATACATTATACTTATGGCTGTGACTACGATTTAACGGTAAATGATTTATTCTCATGCGCCATTGTTTTGTTCTTCCTATTCTTCAGCATTTCTCTTTTTTACATCCTCAGTTGTGTTCGCTTCCCGCTTTGTTTTTTTTTTATAGTTCAAAGTAATGGTTAGTGATCTAGTACAGATGGTGATTTGGTTACTAGTAGATGAATGTTTCGCTTATGTCTTGCCTGAAATGATCTAGGGTAAATTAACTTACGGCAAGATCGGAGAATGGCGCTTTGACAAGAGATCATATCTCCGTGGTCCTCCGCCAAGGAACCTCTCATTGCCCCCACCAGGAGTTCCGGAAAGTGTGGTATGTACATTTCCTCTCCTGAGGGAAGTGTTTAGCAAAATGCCCCTCTCACATTTACTTTTATGCATGCAGGTGAGGCTCGTAAAATCGGTAAATGAAGCCACAGCAAATATACCAGGCTGGGAGCCAGCAGAAAGTAACAACTGAAGTACAGAGAACAGACTAGTCGTTACCATATCCTCAGTATGACAGACAGAATTCATGACAGTCATTTACAGTGACCAAAAAAAGCAGTACAGAGACAGATGAGAAGCAAAGAGAGACAAGAAACCCCAATCATCTTGGCACATGTGAACTAATTGTCAAGGAAGAAGCCCCGAAATCTGGAAATTCTATCAAAACCCTTGATAACAATGTCATCTTGTACCTCATTGTGAAGCTTCCGTGATAGCAATAGACATTCGGTTTTTGCTTAGTCAGATGAATGCAGCTAAAGATGCAGAGTTCTGCAGATGCTTCAGTTGAAGGGTTTAAGAAATGAAATGCAGTTGGTTGCCAATCTTAATAATCTTCTCTGCTATAAATAGCTTTAATAATGTACTTACTGACATACAGCGAGAGATATTGACATCATAGTTCCTTTCTTTTCCATCTTTCTGCAGCTACTGCTACACATATACAGTCAGTCTATCACGGGTGTTCGTATGCAGGTTTCGACGATCTTCTAGTAGTCAAGGAAGGCTTCATCTGAACAATCTGTTCTTCATCAACTCCCATCTTCTTAGCATAAACACCAGCCTGAAAGAACCTCCTCACCGCGTCTTCCATATAAGCAGTGCCTTCCTTCACCGTCATCTGCTTCCCGATCTCGCTAGGGTAGCTCGAAAGCACGTTGTCGCCCTTGAGCACTGCAGCAAGCTGCAGCATCTCCTGCTGGAACTCAGTGAGCTTTGCTTCCTCATTGGCCTCAGTCTGTCTGATCCTGGTCGGAGTCGGCAGCTGCAGTGGACAATCGGTTCTGGGCTGGGCTCTGGACTGGACAATGGACTCGAATGTGCCGGCCCATTGGTCTCTCTTGGTGAGGAAAGAGGGCAAGTTGAAGATGTTCTTGACGGTGGCCGGAATGGAGGAATGCTCGTATTCTGACGTCGGTGTGGGCTTGCCGTTGGGCCCATGTACAACTGCAGCGGTCAAAAGCCCAATTCAGATTCCATTATTATTTATTAATGATTCTCACGGCCGCACGGAGAAGTCATGTTACATCAAACTATCCAAAGTGGTGGATTGCTTGTGAAAGACGGAAAGTAGTAATTTTGTGATAGTGGAACAAAAAGCCATTGTTGGTGGGAGGAGATTTAAAGCTATGATTTTTGTTTTATGTCATTGTCACAACTCACAAGTCACAACTCAAAAGACTAAAGCTGTTGATGGATAAGATATGTGAGGTTACATAACATGTCACCAAAACTTATGTGCTAAGACTTAACTCTTTTCTTTTGAGAAGGTGCCTTTTAGACTTCCTAACCAGATGATTAACGTTCGGTATATCTACTACTATTAACTGATGTTGTTAGATCGTTTGTCCATGTTTTCTTAGTCATTAGACCAACCAGTATTTATCGCACAAATGTCATCTCATTGATCGAACGATCGAAAAATGTGATGTTAGATCACTTGTCCATGTTTTCCCCAGTCATCGGACTAACGACTGTGCATTAACTTACACAAATGCCATTGCATCGATTCGAACGGTTGAAAACTTAAATCGTTAGATCAATGCAACTATAGTTTCTGTTTTCCAAGATTATGCCGATATATATTACACAACCCAAGATTATGCCTAGCTACAAGTATACATACAGTACAGTATGTTAGAAATGTGAAATTTGTAATCTAGCAAGTTTCCAAGATTATGCCTATAGCTACAAACAATATCCATCAAATGTTGTCAATTTTAAGGGTTGTAATTCTACACATGTGGCACTTGCAGTAGTCCAAGTTACAAGGCCGTATAGAGTTGTGCCCTAACTATAGGCTGCAGAAGTCGGCGTGTGGATACAGATAGAGTCACTAGCTAAGCTTCAATCTCCATTCTCCACCACATATTTTCACTTTGATAAATAAAAAATAAAAAAAAGATATGGCAGAAGGATCACCGACCCTTGCCTTTGGTGGATGAGGTTGCCCTATGGCTGTGGGACTCCACTACCTTAGCTAATAATATCCACTATCACGGTGTTGTAAGTTGTAACCCTATTTTGGGTCAAAACGTTCTAGCTTGATTTATATTTTTTAGTCGTTGGATCGGGCACATGTTATGTTATGTATTATAGTCTTGTGACATATGTGACGACGATTTGGTAAATCGTTATGATCGCGTGTACAACGATCGTGAATTTATGAAATAGGCGACCCAACATTCATTAACACATCAAAATGTTCTTACTCTATCGAACGTTATGAATTAGGACCGTAGGCTGATTCGGTTGAAAGGAAAGGGAATGCATCATGAATAATTAATAAATTACTGTTACTTACCGGTGCCCTTATTGATCCAAGGCGAGACCACGATGGTGGGGACCCTGACGCCGAGCCGATCGAACGTGAAGTTGAAGGGCTCCGGGCCCACGATCCCATCGGGGCTCGGAACCCCGCGAACCGGGGTCGCCACGTGGTCGTAGAACCCGCCGTGCTCGTCGTACGTTATCACCAGCATCGTCTCGTTCCACTGCGGGCTCGCCCTCAGCGTCTCGTACACCTAACACAACAACAACAGCAACAGCGAACCACATCAAACTCTAATATATCGTTCGCTACACATACCATCGGAACCACCTGGCTAGCTAGTTTGCTTCTCTCTCGCGCGAACCAGTTCTTTATTCGCTACATTGTCAAGCGAACTTATTCGAACTCTTTTATTTTGGAAAATATATTTGCTCTTTTTATTTTTGAAAAATATTTCGTATTGTGAATTTTTTTTTCAAAATTCGTGACCTACAAAACTCTCGAGATTGTATCATCGTATCGCGATTTCGTGATACGACGATGATACGATCCAAATTTTATAGGATTTTGCCAGGTCGAAATCTTGTACCCTATCCGCTAATAGATGAAAAAAAAGTGTAATACTAGTACCTCTTTGACGAACATCTGGCCGTGGTAGACGTCGTGGGAAGGGTGGTCGTCGTTGGCCGGAGCGGTCTTGAGGTCGGTGTACCGCTGCTCCACCACCGTGTAGTTGGGGAGCTTGCCTTGCCTTGCGTGGCTCTTGAACTCCAGGTCGTAGGGGCGGAACCTGGACACGTACTTGAGCTTGCGGAGGTTCCGGTAGAAGAGCGTCGCCGGAATGTTCTGGTAGTAGATCCCCCACGAGAGTCCGGCGCCGTCGATGTTCTCGAAGATGGTTCTTTGCGGGTAGCCTTTGACCAGCAGCGCCGGGATGTTGCTCGTCGCACCGTGCGACGTACCGGAGTGCACGTACAGCCGGTTCGGCTGCGTCGACGCCGGCACCGACGCGAACCACCTGCCGTTTTTTTCCCCCCACAGTTAATGTTATTTTTTTATTTCAGTTCAGATCCATAAATAGGAATTTATAACAGATGGGGATCTGACCCATCATTAATATTCACGAAGAAGGGAAATAAATAATTTGGCGATAAATCCTTTCTCTAATGCAATGTATTTTTTTATGGTTATATAATTTCAAACATTTGAATAATATTGTACAATTTAGATTTTCATAAATTACCGCTAGTGATGACAACTTGAATCCGCCCGTCGAACGGATAATACCCGACCTAACTCGCATTGGGGAGAGTCGTGGGGTGGAACGAGACATGGGCTACTACATCTTATCTGTATGTCCCACTTCATTCTTGATCCGTCATATTTCAATATTCTTCAATTTTTATTTCTCTTATTTCAATCATAATTTCACCTAATGAAATTTTAAATAGATGTAGGACTTAAATTTTCAATTATTTACACTCAATTACCCATTCTATTATTACTATTTTTATTTGTTGAAGTGATCCTTTATTTTATTCTTATCAGAAAAGAATTATTCCTGGCGTATCAAATAATATGTGAAAATGAGTCGACCATTTTCATCTCGTTCCTACACTCAGTATTATCCGACCTAACTCGCACTTTGGTACAGGACGAATATATATATTGAAACACCCGACTCCCCTTAATTACCACAACATGTTTTGTATCTAAAAAAAAATAATTACCTCACTTCTTCTTCTGTTTTTTCCCCCTAATTTCATAATTCTCATTTCTCCACTTATTTTACTAAAAAAATTATTCACTAATTCCCTATAACAGCTAGCATATCAATTACCAATTATCCAACACTTAAAAGTCAACAGAGCACAAGCATAAATTCCTCCCTAATATTTCAAAAAAAAATTAATTAAAAATTAAACAAAACGGAAACAAATCAAGAATAACAAAACCCAAATAATAATAATCATAATTTAAATTACCGGTCGAAAACGGCGAACTCGGAGACGAGAGCCTTGTAGACGGCGACGGAGTCCGGGTGGAAGCCATTCATCACATCTCTGGACATATTGGCAGAAGGGTCCATGGAGAGAGCCTGCTGGGCGAACCCGTTCATCGGCGGCGGGTCCTTGTTGGAGCTATCATTGGACCCGAATATCTGCTCCCGGATGGCCTGGAACGAGTGGCCCGGATCCGGATCCACGTAGTGGGCCTGGTCCCGGAAGTAGAGCCTGCTGGATTCCGGGTCGGAGGTGTTGAGCGGGTTCCATTGCGACCCGTCCGCCCCGTTGATTTCCGGGTTCAGCTTCTTCATCCAGCCCAGCATGTGGTCGAAGGAGCGGTTCTCCATCACTAGGACCACCACCGTTTTTATGGGGCTCGTCGTTGGGGGTTGGACGGCGTGGACATTGGTCGGCGGCGAAAGGAGGAGGAGGTGGAGGAGGAGGAGGAAGGGGGCGGCGGTGGAAGTTGGTGTTTCCCGGCGGGGCATTTTGGGGATTTCTGGGGGGTTTTCTGAATGCAGAGTATACTGAGGCTTTTGGGGATTTCTAGGAGCTCTGCTGCTTTTATAGTGCGCTCTGGAAGTGTTTTTATTTATTTATTTATTTATTTATTTATTTATTATGCTGATGGAAGTTGATTACAATTATTGTGTTTATGTACAAGCTCTGAGATCGCAAATCTGACCGTGGTTGTTTATCGATATTCGTATAATATGGGTGGCATTGTTGTTTGATTTTTCGATATGAAATTTTATGGTGCCTGTTTGATGTTTATCGTACTAATACCGATAAGTGTTTTTAATGTTGAAAATTTGGGTAGAATTCTCTATCTTTAAGGTTGTGATCACTGAGATATTTGGTATTTATAATTATGGGGTGGTATATCTATGATATTATTGTGTGTTGATTATGATGAAGGACGTGTTTTTACTGGAGGGTAATAAATCAAATCATGTGGGTAAATGGTGATGGACTGACGGCTAGTTGGAATTTTTGGGGTGGGATGTGGACAAAGAGAATTAATTGGGGTACTAATTCGAGATTTGTTAGTGGACCATCCTCTTGTGTGGAAGAGATCTTTGAAGTAGGGGTATGGATGGCTATGGGTGGACGGCTCACATCTATGATTTGATGTATAATTGGTATCGGATAATTTTGGAAGGATAAGGGATTTCAAAGAGAGATACATTTTATACATATACTAGCTTATTACCCGGCCCGTTGGCCGGATTACTGTATGTTACCCACTTGTGGAATGGGAGAGAAAGCAAGTGAGAGTGAAGGGATTGGGATTCCACTTGATTAGGACCGACCCACTAATCCAATTCTTCCCGACCCGCCCCAACCTACAGGGTCAGAAAGAGTCAATAAGAAAATACGAACGGGGAGGATTAGTCATATATCTTGACTCTTCAGAAGTGGGTCAAACAGGATCAAGGTTGGGTGAGGGAAATTTTTAGCGCTAAGCAGAGTTCTGGGTTGAATACCTTTACTTAGGCCTAGAAATTGGTGCTGATGCAGACTGCAGTTTTTATTATACCATCATCAATCATCATTGAATTAGTCCTGGGCATCCCTCCCCGTTGTCGGTCTGAATTCTAATGATGGCTTCATTCCTTGCACCAGCCATATCTGCGAGTTGCCATCTCGAGCATGATTTGCCTATGTACAAATAATACAATTAGAGTATGAAAATGAATTCAATGAAAAGGAAAAGAGAATTCTATCACATGCCAATAAATACACACATAATAGTTGAAGCTAAGTGAAAGTCATTACTCGCACATCAATTCTCAAAAATTACAGACTAAACATTGGCTAGAATGGCACTGAAACTACCAAGAATCATGGACGAAACAACTTGTCAAATTAAATAATCCTTATACTGAAACTACCTTCTAACTTGAAATATGACATGATCACAGTTCATAGCTCTCTTCTCACTATGAATTGGTTGCAGCTCGTCCTTATCACTGCCTCTCAAGCTCAATTCAAACAGAATAGAGACCGTTATGTAAGATAACCATATTCTTATTGATCATAATTCCTTTCTTCACTCCATTTTTGTCGGAGAAAAGAGTTATCCCCCTCTCCTGCATTTCCCTTTCCCCCTCTCTTCTCCCTCTTCTTCACAAACCGATCCCTAAACCAGCAACAACAACACAAAAATAGCCTTAGCCTCAGACAGGACTGCAGAAGCAAAATTTTCTAAAATCAAACTAAATTTTTTGAAGCAGACTCAACCACGAAAAAAGAGTAAAGCAACAATGCAGTAGAACCCTAAATTTAACTACAATCAAGCACATATCAGCAAGATTTTCGATTTGTCTGAGAGTTAACTACACGGAGAGAACAATTGATGCATAATTGAAATGCTCCAAGCAAGTTGAAGTCAAACCATAACTTTAGAATTTGGTCATTATAATAACCTTCAAGTATTGATGCTTCTTAGAACTATCATGTCCAACCCCCACTTATACAACTACGTAGCCATAGTAATTAGTTGTATAATGAGAAATATTGCAAAGAAAACTACATAAACAATCAATGTAAGTAAATATTAAAACTAACAACTGATAAAACTTAAAATCTCTCTATTGGTATAAATGTATCTATTAGTAACTACTATGCAATCGAGTATATATGATTTTTAGGCACTGAATAAGAAAAGTATAGATGGCTCACAAATGAAGACGTAGCAACTGAAGGTAGCACACAAAAAACCAAAAATAGAAAAAGAGATAAGAAAAAAGGCGAGAAAAAGTCAAACAAAGAAAAAGCCCACATAGGAATACCTCGCTAGCTTTAGGGACTCTCTGCCACAACAAACAACCTTCTTAAAAATCTAACACCCTGAGACATCAAACAAACCTCCCACGACACTAATGTATGGCATTCCTATTGTCCAATAGGTTTGCCCAATTTAGACTTCTAAATAAATGGACTTTTCACCATTAAACCAAAACTCACAATCATTAACAGTTAATGCAAAGACATACATTTCTGAGGCCAATCACAACATTTAAGCATAATTTTTAGTTGAAAAGAACAACTAAGTATTTAGCTAAATGATATAGTAGAATGGACACAATCTGCTACCTACTAATGATATAAACGTGTACCAGTACCATCGTTGTATCCTGACTTGCCATTTGCAAAGGGCACTTTGAAAGACAGCTGCATTTTAGAGAATAAACACCCATAAGGGCGTTACGAAACCAAGCTTAATCCAAAATCTTCATATTCCACTTCGAAGACTCCATTTTCAAAAATAAGAGAGTTTAACATGTCAAATCACTCATTTGAAAAATCTCAAACAACTATTAATCAATGCAATATAAAGGCACGTTCCAAATTATGTACTTGTAGGAATAATCCCAAATAATTATCAATTAATGCCCCAACTACCTAATGTGCAGAATAGCCCTGGAGCTGTGCTGTTGTTTGCGTTGGTCTACCTTCAAACATAACATAGTTGCATCACGAACCAAAGCAATTAAGCAAAAATCTTCATATTCCAAGTAGAATGACTCAATTCAATTTGGCCAACGCTTTATACATATTGTTTACCCCTGGACCTGTTGCACTTGCGCCTTCAGATCTTCGTGAACACAATACAATTGCGGAGAGGAGGTTGTCAACGGAATAAAAATTGTTAATTAAGTGAATCACCATACAACTAAACAAACGCGCTCTTCTTGATTAGCTATCAAAATAGTGGGGGTCGCTACAATCCATCGGTTGCTCCCTCTGCGCCTAAGTTGTAGATATTAGGTTTCAGTGAGAACTTTGAGTACATGAGGAGATATCTTGTAGTGGAGGAGATGACCCGGCGAGTAGAATAGGAAGATTTGGAGAGGCTGCGATGGGCAAAGCAGTTAAAATCGAGTTTTTACCTAAAATCGAAAACTGGGGTAAAATCAAAATCGTATAATCGAATCGTAAAATCGTAGGATTTTAAGTATCATATAGAACATAGCATATAAGGATATTAATAAGGTAAATTATTAATATCACAAAGACACATAGCATTTAAAATGATAATTCATAAGATTTTTTTTCCATAAGATAATTCTCAAGATTAATGTTCCAAAATCACTATTTTAATTGTTATTTAATGTGTAACTCAAAATAATTCATGATGAAGGGATATAGTTCATGGGTTTGGCTCTTATTTTCATGTTATGTCTAGGTTGTTTAACTCAAAGTAATATTTCGACATCGTCTACTAAGTATGATTTAAAACTAAAAATAATTGAACTCCAATAAAATAAGTAATGTTAGTGGCTTGGTACAAATATATTCATTAATAAATTAATAAGTTAAATGGGGTGAAGGGAAAGAGATTAACCGAACCCTAATTTGGTTATTTTTATTATTTTTGAATATTTTTCTAATAGAAAAATATCTGAGAAGATTTCATTGCCCTTTTCGCTGAAACAATTATACTTATTTTAAATTGGCTCAAACCACCTATTTTGTTCTCTTACGATCAAAATCCCGATTTTAAACGATTTTAAGGTCCACCGATTTTATAGTAAAATCAAGATCGGAATCCCTAAGTAAAATCCTAAAATCCTACGATTTTACGATCAAAATCCCGAATTTGACTGCATTGGCGATGTGTGCACGATTAGTGGGCCAACTAACAGTTTGGGCCCGTTTAAATGAAAATATATTTTTACTTTCGTGCTCAACAGACCGACCGCACTGGCATCTTCTAAATTTACCCCTAAAAAATTGCTCTGTACGCATCAAATTTGAAATGGAATCCCTCTTTTCTCATTTCACATTTCACATTTATATGATGTGTAGATTGTGATGAGTGTAGATGTAGGCCTGTCATTGTCCTACAAATTCATTAACACGCCAAAAAGTGGTGAAATGAGCCACCCTATTAAACACAATCTTGTATAATGATCATTGGATCCAATCATGCCAGATTATGAAGAAGTTTAAAATGTAGCGGTTATCCCGACTAAAACATTAAAAGAACCAGTCTCATATAGTTTGCACAAAGATATAATTTCATTCTGAAAAATAATATTAATTTAAGACCCATAAAAAAAAATTTAAGAAGTCGATATTGCTTCTACATGTTTAATATTGCAATTCGATATGCAATATTCGAACCAGTGATATTTGGGCTGCAATTTTAGGGTTATTGTATATTTATAAAATAGATATAAATTTAAATTAAGTATTAAACTACAACTAAAATAATCAAAGTATTAAAACACCAAATAAGTACTTACGGGAGATTCAGTGGCCAATTAATCGTTAAAAAAGTCATATGATTTTCATAATTTAGGTTCGTGTATGTTTGAATTTAAATAGATACAACAAATATACTTAGTGTGATTGGTTATGATCCTTGTTTGCCTTTAAAGAGACCAATGTTCAAATCCCAGTGCATGCCTTTTTTATGAATAAATAAATAAGAAAATAAGCAATTGTGAAGACCAAAATGTCCTTCCTATAATCACTCTCGTTGCAGGAAATTTGAAATGGAGCAACAGTTTTCATCATTCGGCTTTTATTTATTACTAGCTTATTACCCGGCCCGTTGGCCGGATTACTGTATGTTACCCACTTGTGGAATGGGAGAGAAAGCAAGTGAGAGTGAAGGGATTGGGATTCCACTTGATTAGGACCGACCCACTAATCCAATTCTTCCCGACCCGCCCCAACCTACAGGGTCAGAAAGAGTCAATAAGAAAATACGAACGGGGAGGATTAGTCATATATCTTGACTCTTCAGAAGTGGGTCAAACAGGATCAAGGTTGGGTGAGGGCAATTTTTAGCGCTAAGCAGAGTTCTGGGTTGAATACCTTTACTTAGGCCTAGAAATTGGTGCTGATGCAGACTGCAGTTTTTATTATACCATCATCAATCATCATTGAATTAGTCCTGGGCATCCCTCCCCGTTGTCGGTCTGAATTCTAATGATGGCTTCATTCCTTGCACCAGCCATATCAGCGAGTTGCCATCTCGAGCATGATTTGCCTATGTACAAATAATACAATTAGAGTATGAAAATGAATTCAAAGAAAAGGAAAAGAGAATTCTATCACATGCCAATAAATACACACATAATAGTTGAAGCTAAGTGAAAGTCATTACTCGCACATCAATTCTCAAAAATTACAGACTAAACATTGGCTAGAATGGCACTGAAACTACCAAGAATCATGGACGAAACAACTTGTCAAATTAAATAATCCTTATACTGAAACTACCTTCTAACTTGAAATAAGACATGATCACAGTTCATAGCTCTCTTCTCACTATGAATTGGTTGCAGCTCGTCCTTATCACTGCCTCCCAAGCTCAATTCAAACAGAATAGAGACCGTTATGTAAGATAACCATATTCTTACTAATCATAATTCCTTTCTTCACTCCATTTTTATCGGAGAAAAGAGTTATCCCCCTCTCCTGCATTTCCCTTTCCCCCTCTCTTCTCCCTCTTCTTCACAAACCGATCCCTAAACCAGCAACAACAACACAAAAATAGCCTTCGCCTCTGCCGTCTCCATCTATTGAACGCGTTGGTGGCAAGACAGGACTGCAGAAGCAAAATTTTCTAAAATCAAACTAAATTTTTTGAAGCAGACTCAATCACGAAAAAAGAGTAAAGCAACAATGCAGTAGAACCCTAAATTTAACTACAATCAAGCACATATCAGCAAGATTTTTGATTTGTCTGAGAGTTAACTACACAGAGAGAACAATTGATGCATAATTGAAATGCTCCAAGCAAGTTGAAGGCAAGCCATAACTTTAGAATTTGGTCATTATAATAACTTTCAAGTATTGATGCTTCTAAGAACTATCATGTCCAACCCCCACTTATACAACTACGTAGCCATAGTAGTTAGTTGTATAATGAGAAATATTACAAAGAAAACTAAATAAACAACCAATGTAAGTAAATATTAAAACTAACAACTGATAAAACTTAAAATCTCTCTATTGGTATAAATGTATCTATTAGTAACTACTATGCAATCGAGTATATATGATTTTTAGGCACTGAATAAGAAAAGTATAGATGGCTCACAAATGAAGACCTAGCAACTGAAGGTAGCACACAAAAACCAAAAATAGAAAAAGAGATAAGAAAAAAGGCGAGACATCAAACAAACCTCCAACGACACTAATGTATGGCATTCCTATTGTCCAATAGGTTTGCCCAATTTAGACTTCTAAATAAATGAACTTTTCACCATTAAACCAAAACTCACAATCATTAACTGTTAATGCAAAGACATACATTTCTGAGGCCAATCACAGCATTTAAGCATAATTTTTAGTTGAAAAGAACAACTAAGTATTTAGCTAAATGATATAGTAGAATGGACACAATCTGCTACCTACTAATGATATAAACGTGTACCGGTACCATCGTTGTATCCTGACTTGTCATTTGCAACGGGCACTTTGAAAGACAGCTGCATTTTAGAGAATAAACACCCATAAGGGCGTTACGAAACCAAGCTTAATCCAAAATCTTCATATTCCACTTCGAAGACTCCATTTTCAAAAATAAGAGAGTTTAACATGTCAAATCACTCATTTGAAAAATCTCAAACAACTATTAATCAATGCAATATAAAGGCACGTTCCAAATTATATACTTGTAGGAATAATCCCAAATAATTATCAATTAATGCCCCAACTACCTAATGTGCAGAATAGCCCTGGAGCTGTGCTGTTGTTTGCGTTGGTCTACCTTCAAACATAACATAGTTGCATCACGAACCAAAGCAATTAAGCAAAAATCTTCATATTTCAAGTAGAATGACTCAATTCAATTTGGCCAACGCTTTATACATATTGTTTTCCCCTGGACCTGTTGCACTTGCGCCTTCAGATCTTCGTGAACACAATACAATTGCGGAGAGGAGGCTGTCAACGGAATAAAAATTGTTAATTAAGTGAATCACCATACAACTAAACAAACGCGCTCTTCCTGATTAGCTATCAAAATAGTGGGGGTCGCTACAATCCATCGGTTGCTCCCTCTGCGCCTAAGTTCTAGATATTAGGTTTCAGTGAGAACTTTGAGTACATGAGGAGATATTTTGTAGTGGAGGAGATGACCCGGCGAGTAGAATAGGAAGATTTGGAGAGGCTACGATGGCCGATGGGTGCACGATTAGTGGGCCAAATAACAGTTTGGGCCCGTTTAAATGAAAACATATTTTTACTTTCGTGCTCAACAGACCGACCGCACTGGCATCTTCTAAATTTACCCCTAAAAAATTGCTCTGTACGCATCAAATTTGAAATGGAATCCCTCTTTTCTCATTTCACATTTCACATTTATATGATGTGTAGATTGTGATGAGTGTAGATGTAGACCTGTCATTGTCCTACAAATTCATTAACACGCCAAAAAGTGGTGAAATAAGCCACCCTATTAAACACAATCTTGTATAATGATCATTGGATCCAATCATGCCAGATTATGAAGAATTTTAAAATTTAGCGGTTATCCCGACTAAAACATTAAAAGAACCAGTCTCATATAGTTTGCACAAAGATATAATTTCTTCATAGTAATTCTGAAAAATAATACTAATTTAAGAAGTCGATATTGCTTCTACATGTTTAATATTGCAATTCGATATGCAATATTCGAACCAGTGATATTTGGGCTGCAATTTTAGGGTTATCATATATTTATAAAATAGATAGAAATTTAAATTAAGTATTAAACTACAGCTAAAATAATCAAAGTATTAAAACACCAAATAAGTACTTACGGGAGATTCAGTGGCCAACTAATCGTGAAAAAAGTCATATGATTTTCATAATTTAGGTTCGTGTATGTTTGAATTTAAATAGATACAACAAATATACTTGGTGTGATTGGTTATGGTCCTTGCTTGCCTTTAAAGAGACCAAGGTTCAAATCCCAGTGCATGCCTTTTTTATGAATAAATAAATAAGAAAATAAATAATTGTGAAGACCAAAATGTCCTTCCTATAATCACTCTCGTTGCAGGAAATTTGAAATGGAGCAACAGTTTTCATCATTCGGCTTTTAGTTATTATCTAGATAGAGGGGAACCATTATTGTAAAAGAGTTCTTTGAGCTTTTGGCTTGCAAACAATGAGGATTCCTGTGATTTTTGTTTTTTGGGGATAAACTTGAAAGAGTTGATTACATCTCAATTCGGAGTTCATCGAATAGTTTTTTAAGTTTTTACCATCTTTCATGGTAGAAGTAGAGATGTGTGGCTTATAGAAGTTTGTAATGAATATTTTGCAATCGATTTCGCTAAGAACCTACAATAGTAATTATTTTGTTTTGGCTCGTCTCTTGCCCAGCGGCGGATCCAGGGGGCCGCCCCTGGGCCACGACCCAATCCTTCTCTGGATCCCGAGCTAGTATAGCGCTTGTAAAATTTTGATTTTTGATATTTGTTTTAGCGTGTTCCCCGTTGTGGTCCAGCCCTTTTAGCCTTTTTCAAATGTGGCCCAGTGCTCTACCGTGTTCTGGATCTGCCGCTGCTCTTGCCTAGCTAGTTGGGGGAGTGAGAAAGCAAGAGGATGCATGAAACGCCACGCAGAAGGTTCTCTGGTGACAGCCGACCAATTAATAATGGAAGGATTGAATCAATAATGGAAGCAGATTGAATTCCATTTGGATTTGACAGAGATATTCCATTTGATGCACCAAAGAGGAAAAGAGAGACGAAAAATGTTGGGAGAGTTCACACATGACACATCTCTTACATACACGCTTGGAAATTTTGATTTTTTTCTTCTCAATTGCTTCTCTACTTGAGGAAGAAGAAAAAAAGGTTGAGTAAAGTGATTAAAATAACAGTACTCAGTTATGTCGAGTCACAGTCAGTTGGCCTTTGCAGATAATCTAGTTAGTTGATGATAGATCTGTTATCAGTTCTGTTAGATCTGTCCTTTATTATCATCATCATCAACATCGTATATTCAGGTGGCGTCGTTTATTAAAAAGACATATATGAGCATCACTCTAT
The DNA here is from genome assembly GCA_946122785.1 of Linum tenue. Taxonomy (NCBI): domain Eukaryota; kingdom Viridiplantae; phylum Streptophyta; class Magnoliopsida; order Malpighiales; family Linaceae; genus Linum; species Linum tenue. The sequence continues at coordinate 50,866,621 of CAMGYJ010000009.1, forward strand.
TCCAAACAATTCAATCCAGCAGCCGCAAATCGCACCGCGATGAACACGTTCTCACAAGCGTCCTGCGAGTTGCTCCTTTCAAACGAAGCAGCAACAGAAAGGTCTAAAACCAGACTGACACAAGGTATACAGACACGAGTTACACGACAACTGAATCACAACATTGTCTCCAGACATAATAAGTTTTACATCACTTGTAAACACTCACTTATTCGAAACGAGACCTGTTAACACAATAGCGTAATCCCAACACTCCAGATAGAAAAATACATTCCCCTGGCATAACCAGATATCTGCAGACAACATTTATTCCACAGGAAGTTGGGGGTACGATAGTCTCGGACGCATATTCAAAAGCCAACACTTCCAAACCATCCACATTCACCACATAAACCCAGTACACAAAGGGGAAAACCCGAAAAACGGTACACATACTTAAGTCTCTAGAGCTTAACATACAATCAAGCTTCCAACTGACCCCAGACATAGCATCAAGGAAAGCTTGAAACCACGACGCCATCACTCTTCACCGTATGCCACAGACAGACTTGTGATACTGAGGACATGCCTAAGCACCCATCCAGGATTTGGAGATCTGAAAGCTACATGCCACAGATTCCACTCACGTTCACCATAACCCAATCCATTGTGATGACGATACTAGCCCAGCACCTTTGACAGCTACAGCAACCCAAAAGTTTGGCGTAGAAAGGTAAGGGGAACCACGTGGTTTTTATTTCACCAATTCTTCCTTCCAGATATAAGGCCCAAAGTTCCAACTAATCTTCTTATTAGCTTGACTCTATCTCCAAACCCAAGTAACCAAATAAGGCTTCTACTTCACGAGAGTTCCACATCATAGACGATGTTGCAATATTTGTCTTCTCCTGGCAGACAGATCAGGAAAAGCTATCAAGACCGGTAAAAGAACCTCAACACAGTGTATCAAGCAAATTTTAAATCTCAAATAAACAAATGGGTAATGCGGCAACCACCCAGACTGCAAGAATTGATCTTTTAAGGGTTATTCAAGGGCTTTTCTAGCAGGACATATAAAGGTCACAAAAAGATTATAGCCAGAAACCATCCACCAGATAGACAGACATAAGCTGCAGTGAAAAATTATTTCAGGGCCGGTCAAGGGACAGTCTTTAAAGGGAAGTGTTGGAGAAAGATGACACTTAGTTCCATGAAGCCAGATACAATCGATTGATACATCAAGAAAACAAAAATATTGAAAATTATCCCAATCTAATTGTGTAGTGGGCAATATGAAGGGCAGAGAGATAAGAAATGAAAAGGGTCTCCAAGACAAGTATGCATAGGCAAAAAAAAGTAGAAGACCCACACCACCACAGCACAATACCATTTGAATTGTATACCAGTGACAGAAAATAAAACACACCTGTCCAGTGGCAAGAGCCAACGCCACCCACCCTCCAACAAAAAGTGAAATTTGAAATTTGATACTGCTGCAAAGTTGGAGCGCACACTTGGTAGCAAAAGGATGCCGTAAGATTCACCAAAGCCCATTCTTAGAACCTTCTTAAGAAAAGAGATAAGTTCAGAGCAAATTCCAGAAAGAATGCCCATAAAAACACCCATAGGCATATCCACCTGGAGTTCCAAACTTTTCATCTTCCCCATATCTGCTTCACATCCATCTCACACGATATTACGCCCGTTCCACATGGAGTGTCCATGAAACTGCTCAGGCATTGTCGCAAATTGCTGATTTCCATTAAGGAGTTGCTGTTGCTGTTGCTGTTGTTGCTGCAGGTACTGCTCTTGCTGTGCTCTTAGATTCTCAAAAGCCTGAAAATTTTCCCAACCCCTTTCATTCTCTAACTTTACCTGAGATCCTTGCAGCTGCTTTCCAGGGAATGGAAAGTTGACTGCCCCCGTTAATCCATTATTGTTGCTGGCATATTGAGGTGTGGGATAAGAGGAGAGGCTGGACGAACCACTAAACCCTGAGGTTTTGGTTGAAGATGGCAACTGATAGCCATCCAACCAGCTATAGTCATCTGCTAGAGGATTCTCAGTAGGTAAATCTGAACCAGAAAAAGAATCTGTCACCTGCTTCGGTGGAGCAGAAGTAAAACCAGGTGGAGGGCCTAGACGCCTAACAGGCCGGCTTACAGGGCTCCTCCTAAAACCAGCCGGCATGACACTTGATGCCTGTACATCACTTTCAGGGTACATTCCAGAAGAAGAAATAGTACCAACCTTGGAAGGAAAGCTTGCATCTGGAACTTTCATTTGGTTCGATATCATGCCAGTAGTACCAAAATTCACCGGTGGTGGTTGCATTATAACTGAAGCAGACACAGGCAAATGGGCTAAACCAAAATCTTTCTGCATCTCATAGCCAGTTGTGTGCCCATTCTCCATGAACCTGACACTTTTCAGGTTATTAGCGAGCAGTGCAGCTTCCTCCATCAGCCACTTTGAAGTAGTAGGCGGCTGGATTGCTGATGGGTGCTGAGTTCCAACCATACCAGCAGATGTTGATATTTGACGATGTCCGTTGAAAGCAGCAGGAAGGAGCTGATTATCAACGGCAGCAGAGACAGAGCCACCAACGAATTGTAGATCAGAAGCCGAAAGGTTTCTAATAGGTCTTGAGCTCTCATAAGGAGCAAGCTTTGGATGTAAATCATCATTTTGCTTTTCACTCACCAAGGGCTTGAAAACAATTACTTCGTCATCCTCTTCTCCTTCAACACATCGCTGGGGGTTTGTATTCAATGCCCCAAAACTGATAGCTTCCTCAGGAGTATATTCTTGCATCAATTTACTTGCTTTTGAAAGTCCAGAATCAGAGTTGAATACATCATCACCAGAAACATGAGGCACGGCACCTATAACGAATTTTTTCACCTTATAATCAAAGGAGACTGGTTTCTGATCGACCTTCACAACGTTTGCTAATGCCTTCCCTGCAGCAAGAACCCTCTTAATGCGAGCCATCCTTTCCTTAGGGTATTTCCTTGAGAAGTCCAAAATGGACTGAGCAGGGACAAGTGGCAAAAACCCTCTTAACTCTAAGTCTTCCCATAAAGCAAGCCTGTTCCCAGTTTCCCCTTCTTCATACCGGCTCATGTTATTGAAGCATGTATCATCTTCATTATCATCAAGGGATATTGGCAGAAACGACAAGATCTTATTCATGAAGGCAATACAGCACCTCCAAAAGTTTGACCTTACAGCGACCATTTTCTCATCCGCATCACCACTTCCAGCAATATCGGAGCAACAGGCCAACCACTCCACAAATACCAGAATTCCAGGTAACATGTAACTTGACGAAGGATCATTAAGCTGCTCGCACCTCTCCAATACATGTCCCATTAACTCGAAAGCTGCAGTAAATGCATTTTGAAGAAGAACAGCACGCTGCACAATCTCTGCATAACTCTGACCTTCAGCCTCTTTCTTCACATTATGAACCGTAAATACAAGGATGGAGACTAAACGAACAATAAAAAGTCCATTCTCAACAGCATCTGCGCCAAAATTTGACTTCTCTTCAGGACCAGAGGATAGAAGCTCAAGGAAAGTGCTGCTGACTGATGCGAGAAGTTCCGCAAATGTCTCCAGGCTACAAATGAGGATCATATGATAATTCATTGGCAATGCTACACAAACTAACAATGGTAACTGATAGTGTGAAAAAGGAATTACCTCGTGCGGGTGAAAAGAATGCCATTCAGACGTACAAATCGAATGCAAAATGATTTACGAATCTCATTAACATCAGTTGACTTCTCCTTGGAGCCATCAGCTTCAACACTTGGAATTTTAGATCCACCTTTTGGTTCCCCCTTTCCTCTTCCCCTTCCTCGAACTGGTGACTCCTTAACTACAGAACCTTTGACCTCACCAACCAACTGAGAGCAACTCTGACGGTTCTGGCAATAGAGACAGAAAGTACAATTATTCAAACAAATTGGAGGGATGAGGGAAAAAAGATGTTATGAAAATAAAATTATCTAGCATTGATAGAGCTGCAACTACAACCAAATGTCAGGAGGGAATGCATCACCCATATCCTCAACTTATCTGACCCACCACCCTGCCCCAACTCCCTTCTAACTAAGGCCTAAAGACTTTGCATGATCCATGCAGGTTTAAAATCTAAATTTGGATATTGCTCGAGAAACATTTCGATTGGCAAGATATTTCACTTTGTCGCCAATTCGTACAGCAAAACCTCACTGTATAAGCGCCGCAAATTACCTAGATCAGTTCAATACACATAAGAACTATAGCCAGATCAAAACCCACAAGTTACTGTTAGTTCTAACCCTCATGAACCTGAACTAAAGCATCCTCCCCGCCAAAAAGACGAGGGAAGACCATGTCATGCTACTGGACCTCGATGTCTTTAAAACAATAAACAGAGGTGCAGTTATCTTGTAATACAGCAATAACCTATCTCACAAGAAAACCCACAAACCAATCATTTCTGCACACTCTAACAGCCTGTTTGGATACAATTCCACAAGAAATGGAAATGGATTTCCATTCCCAATTCTAACTTTTATGGAATTCCATTTCCAATATTTGTGTTTGGCATAATTCCAACAACTATGGAAATGAATTGTATTCTTTAACAATCATTAATGATTTAGTAGATTTTTTTATCTTGGGAAATGAAATATGGATGAGAGAGAAAGAGAGAAATAAGATAGTGGAATTATAAAATAATAATAAATATGAATGGGTCCCACTAATTCCATCTCCATAAACCCAATTCCTATCACTTTTGATAGGAATTCTAATTTCCAATATTTTAGTCAAATGGAATTCATTTCCCAACCTTCTTACCATTCCAAACATGAAATAATGAAATAGAATTGGAAATGGAATTCCAATTCCTGAGTTTTTTGTCCATCCAAACAGGCTGTAAAGCAGAATGTTTATCCACAACTTCAGCACAGTTTAAGAACATAGCTGCCACAGCGGAGGAAAAAGAAGATACCTTCTCAAAAGCAACAATCAGATTATCTCGTGCTGTCATAAAAGGATTGTCGACTGCCAGGCTCCTAAAGTAACGGTACACTGCCCCCAGCTCATCACCGGAATATGAAGCCAAAATAGCAAGCTGAACAATATATTCAACAATCGTCAATATCAATGCCTCAAAATAGATCTAGCATATCTAACAAAAAGTAGTCATATCCAATATCAACCTGGTGATGCGGATTGCCACTTGATGGCAAAAGAGATGCAGCCTGCAAGTAGTAACTTGAAGCTGCAGCGTACTCGCGTATTTTAGAGTCACCATCTCCATATAGTCCTTTGTACCTTGCAAGATCACCAAGGTATATCAAACACCGGTGGCAGGAAATCAATCCTTTCTTGATATCAGCAGATTTCTTCTCATCTTTCTCCATAGCAACTCTGTCATCCGCGCCATCTGAGAAGAAACCCAGGGGAAGCCCGTACTTGGCTCTGATTTTCAAAATCAGATCATGATAAAACCCAGTTGCCTCGGAAAGAAATGTTTTAAACTGTAACCGTATCTTTGAGACACGATCAGGACGGACAGGAACCTGAGATGAGTTTGAGCCAGCAGAATTAAGGGCAGCAGTATAGTGAGCTCTCAGTTCCTCAATACGCCTATAGTGCAATTGCCACAACGTATATTCTATGTTGTGCTGCTCAGAAAAACCATGATCCTCAAGAATTATAGCTTCATAGTTCTCACGCATCTGTTGCCAGGCATTGGGATCAGATGGAACCCGTGCCTGAGCTGACTTCCTTCGTTTGTTCTCTAACTCAACGTTCTGAAAATGTGAAGTACTTTATAAGCAAACCAATAATAATATATAAAAGAAAAAACCAACATGCACAAATGTATCTACAAGTTTACCTTCTCATACAGGCGTTGAGCACGATCCCGAGAAGGAGGAGCAGACATTTTATCCATCTGCACAATCATTGTCCATCAATTATATTTGACCACTTTCTATGTGCCTTCAATCTGAAGAAAACCCAGAAACATTACCAAGAAAGGTCTTTAACTATAGTGTCCAGTCATCAGATTTGGAATAAATGAAGCAAGACAAACAGGCAGCATACAGGGTTCAGATCAGAAATAACACTGAAACAATCAAACATGCAATATTGACATTAGGCAGTGAACAACAAGGTGTTCTGGCCCTTCTTCAAATCACAGGAAATAATGGACCAAGGAATGCCTGCTCCAAATCACCATAGAAATGAAAGCACAAATCAAAACAACACCACAACTAGATGCCATCTGTACATCCCCCAACCAGCTTATTTTTCTCCCATTCTTCCTCTAATGTGATTGGTGCTAAATTCATATCAACCTGCTAACGTATTCGAAACTGCCAGAACCATAACCAGAACTTCACACACCTCATAAGACCCACAAGTCAAAGAGTTCAATGTAGGCATCAAAGCAGCTAGAGAATACAGAAAGACAATATTGCCTCCTGCGCAATGCCAAATCATAACACCGAAATTAAACTTGTACACCGAACTCAATTCTAGCAAATGGGGTCAGCTGCCGTATTCCACATTCACAACTCAAATTCACTCACAGCTTCTAGTAATAACCCCTTTCTGTCAACGAGAAGTGGAGAAAGGCCACAAACTCTTCCAATCTCCATCCATAAACACCCTAGAAGACTACCAATACCTTTCAATTTCCCACGTCAACGACTGAGCAAAAAGAACAGATTTCCACCCAGAGGGAGATAAGCCAAGGGAACAAACAAAGAGCAATTGGGGAAACGTTAAAACATCCTCATTCTAATAAAGTCATCCTCTCATATGCGCCTCCCAGCCGCCTCCGCAGACGAATTCACGGCACCCAACAGAAAGTCAATCGTCAAACCAAAAAAAAAAAAAAAAAGAGCAGCTGCAGAAACATTCAAAACGTCGGCCGATCCGCTAACGCCACACCAACCACATACTCCGCTCAGAAACTGTCGATCAATCAGCAGACCTCAGATTTTCAATTACCACAAACGATAAATTCAGCAAGCCAGAACTTCGTAAAAGAAAAGAAAAAAAATCTTCGAAGGGGGAAAATAAGGGACGAAGAGTAAGAGAACGCACCTAACGACGGGAACCAGAGCCAAGAGCGATCTATTCCGAGCAGATCAAACCATCGTGAAGGGGGGAGAAGAAGGCAAACTTAGGGTTAGTCCGTCGTGTAGTCTGGTTTCGTAGAAGGGAAAAATAGAGAGAGAAGCCGAGAGATGAAAAGGAAAAAAAATAGGGAGAGAGAGAAAGCGGAAGACCGAGGAAAAAATATATGTGATTGTGTTATCAACACATTCAATGAGATTTCTTCCTCTTTTCCTAATCCCCTCCGCCTTCCTCACCAAGCCACCAAACCAGGCCCATTCGGCGGCCCCGCTTTTATAGAAAACGACGCCGTCTGCTTATTTACATCTGTCTCTCATTTTGGCCCTCCAACTACACATTTAATTCATTTACACCCTTTTTCCCCATCTTCCTAAACTAAGGAGATTTATCTTTTATCTCCTATTATAAATCTTATATGTTATTACATGGCAATTTCAAACCGCCTGCGGGTATTATCCGACCTAATTTGCGATGGGGCGGGTATTATCTGATCCGCAGTAGCGTATGGTAGGATATTGGTATCTACTTCTGGCTTGTTATGCCATGTTCTTGGTCCATTTTATCTTAATTTTCTTGTGGTATCTATTCATATTTTTCCTATTTTGACTTTTTTCAACTAGTTAGAGTCGATCTTTCAACTTGTTAGACTCAATTACCTATTATATTAACACTATTTTTATTCATAAAGTGTTTTCCCCTTCGTGTTATCCTAAAAAGAAAATTTTCCGTTTATTTTTTTTAAATAACATGTAAAAATGGGTCGACCCGCCTCGCCCAGTACCTGCACGGGTTTTACCCGCCCGACCCACAATGAAGTGGGACGAGACATGAATATTGAGGTACTCGTCTCGTCTCGCCCCGCCCATCAAATGATTTCGTTATCGTAACAACTACCCAGAAAAATGTTAGGAGTATGAAGAGTACGAAGCACTAAGTCCACATTTCACTCTTTAAAATTCCTTTTTGTGATTAGTTACGCGAGATGAATTTTTAGACTATTTTTTGTATGTGTGTTATTTCGAAGATATGAAGTGGTACGTATTGCTCTGATTTAAAGGTTGATTTCTCATCATATATTAATTAATTTTGATTTAAAAAAACATGTGTTTTAGCTATGAAATCATGTTCATATTAGAATCATGCGACCTGTTGAAACAGTGAATTTGGAATGATCTTCAAACTTCAAACTACTTTTATTATGAAGGATGATGAAGGAGTTGCATGATTCAAGATAATATCATGATAGTTCAATAAATTATTCTTCGCTTCAAAAACCGTCGTATGGATAACATCATGATCTTCAAATATAACGGATCAATTCGAACCCAACCATTCTGGTTACCATTGTACGCGATGTTTGTTAGGTTTGTGATCACAAAGTTCAAGCTCTCATTTGCTGCTTTTTGATTGAGTGGAGGCTCGAGGTCTCATTCAAACTTCAAAGCACAGAATGTACTGAAATCAGCAGAGTTCCATCAAGTGCATGCTCTGATTGTCCGACTCTGGTGAAAGCTCTTCTGGGTTAGAGGTGATAAATGGAAAGTAGAAAGCACGTTCCGCCCACACCACTGAATAACAGTTCAACAGAGCTGAAACGGAAACAGGCTCTTTTTTTCATTAACCATCCTCATCAGCGTCACTGCATCGCCTTTCTCCCTGTCAAAGTGCAACCCTGCAACAAATCCTGATGAACAATCTTATACTCCCCTCCCAACTTCTAACCATGGAGAAAAGGATGGCAACAAATGCAGATGCTTTGTTGAGCTACAAGGCTTCAAAGTTCAAACTCTAGATCATTAGAATGTAAGCTACTTTTTGCATTTTTGCAGGCTTTCTTTTAAGGTCATACGTTATACAACTCCCACAAATGTGATCATCAGGCAACCAAGATCTAGACACTAATTTTATTTACATAAAAGCTCTACAAAAGATGCTGAAACGTGGAACGCCAAAGGGTTTGCTGCATTCATCTCTCCTCCATCTTATTCGCAGTAGAGATAAAAACATCGGGTTCTACTGCTGGCTACCTTGTATTCTGCTGAATTTCCAGCCTCTAAAGTTCACATTGCTCAGCCACCCAAAATTTATCAGAGGAACCCCAGATTGTAACTTCACGAGGTGCGTTCTGTACGGTACAAGTATATTTTTCAGACCTGCGACGCATCACAGTGTAAGAAAAGAAGGTTAAGTAACTTCAACATCATTACTACTAGCAATTTTACAACAGCAATCAATAAAACCTTTGGTGTACCTGCGATGGACATGGTTCTGTAAATGTGTGCAACATGAGAATCACCTCTGTTCACCATATTTGGCCTCTCCAAACAATCAAGAAACTTTAAGTCCGCCTTCAACAGCTCGGCTTGATCATGAGTGTCGTACCCCATATCATGGCAGTAGCAGCAGTAATCCAACCAATCGATCGGCCGCTTGTCCCACAGGAGAGAACCCTGATCCTTCCCACTAGACCAGTTTGGCCCACAGTAGTGTCCATAACGAGGGAACAGCTGAGAGAGGAAGGCTCTAGGGCCAGTATGCCATGGAACTTTAGACACATAAGGCCTGAACCGCAAAGGGTTACCCCTAATACCACCAGCACCACCACCCTCCACAACTTGAGCATACTGAGTCCGCCTCTTCAACTTCCTGTTTATGGTGGTTGGTCTTTCCATCTTGATGTTTGAGGCGATCGCCCACGGGATGATCGAAAAGAGTGACCATCCCCATAGCTTGAAACCCGACCCAAACCCACCAGAACCATGCTGGCTCTTTTGCTGCTGTGTCACATAATTGGGTGACACATAAACATTGGTTGCTTCAATCCTTGTTTCAGTGAGCTCTTTTGAATGCATTCTGTAAAAAGAAAGTGGGATGTCAGAAATGGAATCCCCAAGAGCAACAATAAAGATTGATGAGAAGAGAAGCTCAAGATATCAACAGCACCAATCCAAGGGGAAATCTGTCACATGAACCAAACAAAGAGGGGCTTCAGTCACACACGCACACGCACAATCAAATCTGAACCTAAGCAGAGTGGTTTCCTGATTCTTTGTGAAATGAAAGACGACCGTGTCCAAGATTGCAATTATTTCAGTATCGGTGCCGGAAGAGAGATCAGAGTCCGAAAATCAGCGAGACCCGTCAAGAAAACCACCGGCAAAGTTCTAATTACGGAATAAAAAGGGAATTGAAACGAATCCTGAAAAACAAAAGAAGCAAACAACGCCGGAATTGCGTTTCGGGTTCCCGACGAACAACCATACAGACAGGGAGGGAGAGAGAGAGAGAAAACGTACCGAAGCGGTGGTTCGCCGGAGGGGAAAGTGGAATTCTGCCGGGCCGGAGGAGCTCCTTTCATCATTTTCCCTATCGAGAATCGAGAAACAGCATCCTGTTTCTCGAGTGTGGAAAGCGGTGGGGTCTCTCTCCGGCTGATCGTTCTTCGTCGCCGTTGGCCGGTGGTGTGTCTAATCTTTTCGCGTATTTATTTATTATGGCTTTTGTGGGCGGGATTAAAGATTGAAGAAGAAGGCTTATTTTTTCCCATTAAAAAAAGGGGGAAATTGGAAGCTTTTCCTCATCATTCTATCGAAAGAAGGGCCTGGACCCTCCGCCGCTCGATCATCCTTCGATGACTGGAAGCAAAACGCCACGTCTCTATCGTAAAAATAAATGCCACGTCTCTCTGTCGTGGCGTCTCTCTATTGGATGCGCTTTGATGTGGTATTGTGGTACTCCGAGGTTAGAAGACGAAAGCGGATTTCTTGCGAAATGGTACCCATTTTTATCTTAAATTTCTCATTCTGAAAATTCTCTGCAAATTCACAAAGTAGGTCCTCTGCCCAATGCATTTGCATCACCATAATGCAATGGACGTCAAAACAACCCACAAATTCGGCAGTTACAACTTACAAAAAGGGACCAATGAAGATCCTGAGAGCTTAATTTCTAACAATACATCAGCATTGCAGAATCGGATGTATTGCAGAGCGATCATCACCCAGGAATCTCACTGCCTGATGATGAAGGTGCAGCACATCACTGTGGCAAGTAATTTTGTCAAAGAGGGATGATCAACATCATCATACATACTTGCCTCCTGAGGTCTAAAGAAGAGCACCTAGTTCATACCCGAATGATAGACCCAGGAGATGCACATCCCGACCAGTGAATAGAGCCATCGGAGTTGCTGGTCACCGATCCTGCAGGAGGCGGAGACCATGGGGGAGTACGGGTGGCTGGTTGCAAAAGGTGACAAGCCCGGCAGGTGGATGGAGGACGGGAAAGGCTGCAGAGTTCTCCTTCCACGCCTGCAAATGTTGGGATTAAATCATAAATCGATCACAAAGCTGATTCCCATATTCAAATCTGATAAGAGGAAAACACACAGCTATCATTACACTGTACCTTGTGAGTGGATAGTGGAAACTGTTGAACTTCAACTCCAGTTCAGAGAAGAGTCTGCACCAATCATATGCTATGGTTGCAACTGAAATTTAGAAGAGGTTCCGTTACTGTACAGTCCACATTTTCAGAAATAACATACTAATCCAAGATCTCAGCAAGAAAATCATCCAACGGATGCAACACGAGAAAAGCAACAGAAGATTGTTCTCTTTCTCTCCTTTTTTTACCAAAGAAATCACTCTGGTGGCCACAAAAAGGAATGACGTAGGGAAGGAGGAAGACTGCAGTACACTACAAAAGAACAAATATGGCTCCTCCAACTAAGAAATTTGAAAAGCTACATGAAACCAGAACAAGAAATTTGATAGAAGCCATTACTTGTGTTTCTTCTTGCAATTTGAGCCACCTAAAACACAAGATTTAGCTGAACCTAGCAGATGATTCTAGCATCCGACGACCCAACATTTGACACCAAGACCTCTTGCCAGTAGCGATAGGAATGCAAACTGCAAAAATGCTATGTCTGCAGAAAGTAAAACCGTAGAAAGTACACATTAGCCATTGGATATACAAACCTAGCATAGTAATAAGGCGCTAAAAAGAATGGTGAGCCAAGAATCACATACATCCCTTGTAACATATAACATGAAGCCCTTAGAAACTAATGATTTCCTCTTTGCCTCCCAAGTACCAAGCAAAAGGAAGGTCGGCAGCATAATGACAAAAATAACCCTGAAGACTAAGGCAGAAATTAAACAACATAATCCCATTGTTGTATCTATGCTAGAAACGTCAGTCACCACAACTTACAGAAGAATGAATAAAATCAAATTCAATTCAATTATTTTCACCTGATGAGAATTGAGACTCTCCACAGACTTTCTGAACCAGCATTTATTGCAAGGAGATGTGATCATCAAGCAGCAAGTGCCTTGAATTTAGGAATAGCCTCTTTCAATTTCGTCAACACATCATCACATGAGAAGTTCTTTCCTTCTGATATCTCATGACGAAATTCTGGCAAGATCTCTGCAATATTATAATCAGCAGGGCTGTCACATAGACAAACCAAGATCGTGTTGAATATCCTCGAGTCAAGAACAACACCCTGCTCTGCCATTTTATGTAGCAGCTTTATGATGTCTTCAGTGTCACCTTTCGAAACGACTCCTTTCAATAAAGAGTCATATACATGGACATCTGGTTTGATTCCCGAGGAAAGCATTCTCTCAAAGATGCTTCTAGCCTCTTCCACTTGTCCAAGTTTCGCTAATCTATTGATCAACACGGCATAAGTAAAAGCATCTGGAGCAAGGCCCAATTGAACCATGTCATCGAGCAATTTTTTGGCATCCTGTATATTTCCAGCTTTTAGTGTCCCATCAATCATTGTATTGAAGGAAATCACGTCAGGAATATGGTGACAATCTCTCATCTCTTGAAACAACCTCATTGCTTGCTCCACGCTGCTTTCCTTGCAAAGTGATGAAATCAGTACATTGTAGTCGGATAATGTAGGGATAAGCCTGCACATTCTCATTTTAGTAAAAAGTCCTTTTGCTAAATTCAGCAACTGTATCTTACAAAGTCCACCAATCATGAGACTGTATGTTATTGAATTGGGAACAAGCCCCAGTTCGAGAACCTCTTTCCAGAATTGCATGGCTTTGTCAATTGAACCTGCCTTCAGATGCTCCCCAATCAAGACATTGTAAGTAATCAAATTACCAGAACTTCCACGATCAATCATCATATCAAATATTTCCATAGCTTCATCAAGGCGACCTTCCTTGCATAGCCCCTGGATTAGGATGTTAAATGTGAACACATCTGGTTCTATGTGATCACCATCCTTCAGGACAGAAAAGAAAAATTTTAGTGCCTCGTCAACCTGACCATCATTGCTAAGTCCCATTAGCAATGAATTGTAAGACACCACATCAGGTTTCCTCCCCTTCTCCAACATCATTTCCATGATCTTGAAAGCATCAGCGACAAGACCATCTTTGCACAGTCCATTAATTAGAACATTATACATTACAGTAGTAGGCTTTCCATTGCTTGCTATGACTCGATGAAATAATTCTACCGCCTTCTTAGATTTTCCATCTTTGCATAGCCCATCCATCAGACATGTGTGTGTAACAATATCAGGATCAATGCCCCTTTCCGACATAGTGTTTAACATAGTCACAGCTTCCTCCCACTGCCTCATCTTACAAAGGCCATTTAGCAAACAACTATATACAACTACATTTGGAAGAATGCCTCTCTGCAGCATCTCATCAAACACAGCCTTACCTTCATTGTACGATCCTCTTCTACAAAACCCATTTATGATTGTACCATAAACAACAACATCTGCATCTAAACCCTTCTTCTTCATCTCCTCCAACAATGACAAAGCCTCCTCCACTTTACCATCTTTACAAAGACTGTCCATCAGAGTTGCGTATGTGAAGGAATTTGCCTCGCAATTTGCGCCCTCCATTTCTGCTAACAAATTCACTGCGCTTTCTAGTTGATTCTCCTTACACAGACCACTTATGACTGTGTTGTAACTAACAGCATCAGGAGAAAGATTAACTCTTCTCATGTTACTCAACAAACCCATTGCCTTGTCAACTTCACTTTTTCTACACAAACCCTTCAACATGAGATTCATAATATACACGTTCGGACAAAATCCACGCTTCAATATAGATGAAAGCACCCCAAACCCGAATTCTGGCCGACGGGTATGAACAAAACAATCAATCAAACCGCTTAATGACTTGAAGTCAGGCAGGATACCAACGAGGGCCATCTTCCCGTATACTGAAAAGGCTAAGTCGTAGTTTTTGGACCTTACCAGTGACAAAAGAAGATAATTGCAACTTGAAGGAGAGGGCAAATGCGAAGTAGAATTGAGGGAGTCGTGAAACAGTGAAACTGCTTCAGTGAAACGATTATTGGGTTTCTCGCAGAGGAATCTCAGCTGGGTTTCTAAGTCGGAGATGGAGGAGAAGAACTTGAACTGCGGCCGCTGCCCCCGGGAACGGAAGCAGTTGCAGGTCATTGAGATGGATAGACCGCTTTTGTTCATTGTTGAATTGAATTCCGGTGCCTTTTGACTCCGGTTTCGAGAGAAGGAACGGAAAGGGGTTTAGAGAATCTGGGAGTGGGAAGTTCCCTCTTTGATCCGTTTCACGAAGGGATCCAATGCGCTTCAGAAAATTGAGCGCGGCGGCAGTCGACGATTTTTCCCATTCATGAAACTCTTAGTCCCTATATTATGTTATTTTACCAAAAATACCTCTGTATTATAATTCTTGACAAACAAGTATCTATATCGTACATTGGAGATTTTGTCCGCCTTCACTCCAACAGGTGAACATTTTCGTCCGTAACCATTATTGAGGCGTGAATTTATAGTAAAAATGGATTTGATTGATGATTTATGTGTTATGTAATGTGATTTGAAATTCGATTTTCCTCTTTGCATTTCTTATGCTAATTAATCTCAATATTATTAATCCTAAGTAACACGTTATGTCGTGACCATGAGGTAAAAGGAGGAATTCGCCCGAAAGTCAATTTTAGGGGGAAGTATTCATTTGTAGCATACATGATGATGAGTCATTTAATACGTGTTCATGAAACATAATTGATTTGGTCCCGTTTTATAATGAAATCACATTGTAACTTTTAATATATGAACTATATATGGATAAACAATAACATGTTTATTAACAATCATAAGGATATGTTTGTTAATAAGATTGGTCTTGCCCAACTGATGTGATGTTAGATAACTTCGCTCTCCTAGCGACAAGCAATGCATGTGGTTCAATTGAGGTATCGTTACAAAGCCCCTCTGCCTTTTTTTGAAGGGTTGTATGGCCCATATAAGCGAATGAAAGGTGTTTAAGCCTAGAAAGTTCCAGGCGGTTTATGAGAGACGAGCAAAAAGCTTCTGTTCCAGGTAGTGGGTGCACTCCAAACAACCTACAAAACAGGGGTCCGTGGGCGGTCGCCCAGGACACTCTCCAACGCTCAAGTTAGAGAGAGAATAAGAAGTGTGATTTATGTTTAGATAGAGAGAGTAGTTGAGTTCCATTAATGCTGAATTGCTGATACCTGTGTATTTATAGCCAACCATCTCGAGCATGGGGCATTAAATGCTAATGTCAGGCGGCCTATATGCACCTTACCTTTTCTGAACCGCCTACGGCGGGCATTTAATGCTCAGTCCTGCTGTATCCGAGGTTGGTATCCTAGGGAGATCTCGTCTTCTGACACCAACGGTCTTTTGTGTCAGGCGGCCTAGTCCCTGTCTTGTCATAGGGCGGCCGCCTGCTGTTCCCTTTCTCCTATGCTTCTCCTCGGGTTCCCCGCTGAGACTTGGACTCCTCCCTTGGGCCCTATTCGACTTTCTTCTCGTGGGCCTCGGGCCCAGCACTGCCCAACAAAAGGTAACATAGATTGAGTTTTTTAACCTTATAACCTCATTGATATGATCTACTTATCGGGCAGGATATGATTTCAACTCCTAAAGTAAGCATAGCCCAAACAAAACTTAAAATGTTAGATACAAGTGTTTAATGTATCCACACATAACATTCGCCCAATAAATCATACAAAATAGGTGTTCCACGCAATAGATAGGGTTAATATGTTAGGGTTAATATATTTGTATGGTCGAAACTTTTCGCATATTAAACATCTTGTCCAATCTTTTTGATATATAATTGTGGCTTTAAATATGCATCAAAGTTATGAAATTGGCCAAACCCGAGATTTGACCGTTATCTTGGACGGTCAAATGCGTTGACTAACGATCAACGCGCCACGTCACCATCCAATCAGCACAATATATGTTAAAAAAATTAAAAAAACCACATAATCTCCAAATGTGAATTATTTCAATTTAGTTAAAATAAATATCAAAAAGAAAAAACAACAAAAGATCAAATGCATATCTTCTTCCTCACAACAGTAACATCGAGATTTGGGCGGCTCGGAGATTTGGGCGGCGACCAAGAAGCGAGCGGGGAGGATTTTGGGAGGGATGGTTTTACACTAGTTTAATAATTGCGAGGTGCGAGCTGGCGAAAAAGTTAATCTGCTAACTTGAAGATTCGTTAGCAGATACTAACTGATATCCAAAATACATGGAGTAGTATCCAAGTACTAAAGTATCTAGAGAGCACAGACTAGTATTCAAGGTTTGCTAACTAATATCCACCATGAATCAACTATTATCCTAAATTCACAAACTAATATCTAGATAACACAGAATAGTATTCATACTGCACATAATTAGTATCCAGATAACACATAAGAGTATCCATATTGAATACTAGTTGGTTGATTGTGGATATTAGTTGGTATCTGCTATCTGGATACTAGTTTGTGATGTTTTGAATACTAGTCTGTGTTATCCTAGATACTTTAGTGAAATTAGCAGACTTGGA
Organism: Linum tenue; assembly: GCA_946122785.1. Lineage (NCBI taxonomy): Eukaryota > Viridiplantae > Streptophyta > Magnoliopsida > Malpighiales > Linaceae > Linum > Linum tenue. Next base: position 50,883,615 of record CAMGYJ010000009.1, read on the forward strand.
TACTAGTTCATACATTTTGGATATTAGTTAGTATATACTAACAACTTATGCAATTAGCAGAATAACTAGGCTGGCGAGCTGGTGGAGGTTGCCGATGAGGAGGAGGGTTGGTGGGCCCGGAGCAGGTTTTGGAGCCGGTGGGGTCGACAGAGGAGGATGTGAATGGAGACGAGGAGGAGGAAGGTGATTCACCTCGAGAAATTTGCAGTATTTGTGAATCAAATTTCTTTTTTGTTTGTCGGATGAAATTATTTTGATTTTTGATATCTTATTTTATAATAATTGTAATAATTCAAAATTGAAGATTATGTGGATTGTTTCTCAATTTTTTAATATTTATTGTGCTGATTGGACGGTAGCGTGGTGTGTTGACCATTAGTCAACGCGCTTGACCATCCAAGATAACGATCAAATTTCGAGTTTGACAAATTTCGTAACTTTGATGCATAGTTGAGGCCACGATATTATAGATCGAAAAGATTGGACAGGATGTTTAATATCTGAAAAGTTTGGACCATACAAATATACTAACCCAATAGATAAGCATAAGTTACATTCATTGTGAGATTTAAGTACCAGTCTACCACTATTGGCTAAAGGAAAGAAGATCGTGGTACCTTGTCACTATCCAACTCTTTGAATTTGACGGTCATGGATTAATGTGATAAGATCTGAATAAACTTTAACGTGCCATTGTGCTACCATATTTTCTCTTCTAAAATTTGGTTCCATATATCCTTTGAAAGGAGCCCTCTCCCTCCTTGTACATGTGATAGCTTGAGTTGCACAATCCTAACAAGTAGGATTCGAACGATGGACCTCCATTATTCATAATGATAAGTTGTGGCTCTTATCTGCTCAATACCGCTACCATGAGTTCATCATAAAGACATCAAAATATGGCATTTCACTAAGAATAATAGTTACATAATGAAAATCTAGGTATCATCCAGCGTTAGAATCAAAATTGGCCACTAGACGAAAATCCTAAGCACAAATTGTCTTAAGGTGATTTTGCCTAGTATGGCTGCCCTTGGTCTCAAGGGACAAACTATTAATTAGTGCTTTGTGTGTTGGAGACATCGAGAGATTATTGAGAGCACTTGTTCTTCAGATGTCCATGTCCGTTCAATTATGATATTTCATGGGTTTAAGCGATGTACTTGTTTGGTCCCCAACGATCAACTTTAGTTTATGGTTGTGTAGTGATATGCTATCGGAGCAGCCTCAAACTTGTATGCTATAGTGCGTTTTCTTCTTGTGGAGAATTAGAAAATCTAGAAATAAAATGATTTTTTAGTATACTCAACCACATGCCCATTCTCTTGCTTGTTAGTTTTCCTATCAAGTCCATGAAGTTGTTGTTGACTATCTTCTTTCCTTGTCTCATTAACCTCTCCTTCATCATCCAACTCCTTCCCGCAAGGTGCCCCCTCTTGGAGATTTCATGAAGATAAATTTAATTTTGTTGTGCGAGACTACGGATGTTCAACTTGCCTAGTTGTTCATGGCATAGACGAGCAAGTCTTGTTAGCGAATGGGTCTATTGATCACGGTGTGACTGATCCCTACCTTTGCACATCTGCTTGCTGCTAGGGCTGTCAATTTGGTTTGGTTTGGTTAACCAAACCATTAAGTATGAAAAACCAAAAACCAAAAACCAAATCCCAAAAACCAAAACCAAAACCATTAAGGTCCTTATTGGTTTTTGGCAACCAAAAACCAATAAGGACCTTAATGGTTTTGGTTAACCAAAAAACCAACATGTACTCATACACTCATATTTATTCATATTTCCCTCCTTTTTATTGAATAAACATCATAATAATGGTAAATGGCCATTACAAATTATTGGTTGGCATGCGTGTCAAAAGAAACAGAAAAAAAAAATTTGTTGATAAATAATTTTATTCTTATTGGTTTCTTAATGGTTTCTATTGGTTTTTCAGTTTTAACCAAACCAAAACCATTAAGTTGCTTATTGGTTTAAAACCAAAAAACTGAAACCATTAGCTTTCCAATTGGTTTGGTTTTGGTTAAAACCAAAACCAAATGGACAGCCCTACTTGCTGCTAGAGATGCTCTATCCTTTGTTTTTGCACAAGGTTGCCTCGTGTAATATTGAAGGGTGAATAAGAAGTGGTGATCCAGGGACGAAGCTAGAGTGTAAGCGGGGGCAATACACTTAACAACATTACAAAGCGAGGCAAGTTGTAGTCTAGAGGTATATAGATTTTCTTTTACATGGAAGGTCTGAGGTTCGATGGTTACTGGAAGCAACATTTAAAATTCAATAAGTTATGATTCTTAACCCCAAAATTTCCATTCTTTACAATTTGGTAGCAAAAATTTATTGTTTGGTACATCTTTTGCCCCAAAATGTTCATGCCTTACAATTTGGTATCTAACTTTTTCATTTTGTTACATATTTTGCCCATTGTTTTACAATTGCCTTGGTACCAAACTTTTCATTTTCAATTTTTCTATGGCTTACGATTTTGTACTAAACATTCCCATTTTGATGTATCTTTTGTCCATTGTCTTAAAATTGGTATCAGATTTTTTAATTTGAGGTAATTTTTTTCTCATTTTAACATTAAGTTTCTCAAATTTTACAAGTTGATTCACTTATATGTATATATGTTCTCATAAAAGCAAGGGCAAAAATGACATTTCTCACAAAAAGTAAAATAACATGTTGAATACGAAAATGACTATCACCAAAACCAAACAATGTAAAGTACATTACATCATTTTCCTTAACTAGATGCATATTACAATGCATTGATTTAAATATCACGAAAATCAAACGAGCCCAGGTCATGGAACATGTCCTAATTAGGGATGACAACAAAATCCGAACCCACGGGTACTCTACTCTACCCAACCCGGTCAACGCGGGTAAAACCCGTGTTGACGGGTTTTGGGCCGGGTTTGGATTTAAACACGTTCACTATTCACCGGATTGGGTTGAGTTTGGGTTTAGGTAAACCCGCCCCATGGGTACCCGCCCACACTCATATAATTAATTTTCCCGGTATATTTAATATTCTAAATGACTAATCTTTTTTTATGTTTGTGGAGACATGTCAATTTTTTTCTTTCTAATTGTGTAGAACGAACTTGATATTATCGAGTGTAGAGTGAAGAAGTTTAGTTGACAAGGAGGAAGAAGCTTTCAGTTAATCATGTTGTTTATAGATAATTTGTGATTTGCTTCAATTTTCTTGAGTTTTCTAGATTGGTGTTGAACAATTTGTATGGTTAATTTGTGATTTACTTGAATTTTCGAGAATGGTATTTTATTTATGGATAATTTGTATTGAGAGATTGATATTTGACTTTTATTTTGATAAAAACTTGTTATTGTAAATTTTTTACGACAAAAACCCATGGGTACCCACGAACCCGCGAATAGCCGGATACCCAGCGGGTGGATTTTACCCGGGTTTTTTCACGGATAAACCCATAAGTTTGGGTTTGACAAAACCCGACCCAACCCCACCTATTGCCATCCCTAGTCCTAATTGTTAAAAGCTTTAATATGTTTTATCAGTTAGGCAGGGGCGGAGCCAGGATTTAATCATCGGGGGGGGCCGGAATTTTCTTAATACGTTACAGCAAAAGAGGAAAAACTAGTAATAAAAATTATTTTAAAAACGTATTATTATAATTAAAACTCAAAACTTTATTGAGTTCACTACAAATCACAAAAAAATATAATGATAATAGTCGAATTAGCTAATAACTAGCTTCCAAAAAAGAAAGGAGAGGGCTACTGCTTACCAAAAAGGCAAGAAAATAAAATATATGCTCATCTAAAGAATTGAACCCGTGACCATTTGGTCCTTCTAAATTGCCAATTCCGCTAAACTAACTCAAATTTCATGTTATAATCTGCATGCTTTGTCTTTTTATTAAATACTTTATTGTTTATACGTATTATCCTAAACCATTTCCACGTAAGTTCGAGATTCTCTGGGGGGCCTGGGCCCCACTTTAGGGCCAATGTAGCTCCGCCCCTGCAGTTAGGAGTACCTACCTCGAGTAGATGCATTGATACTGCATACTAATGCACAGGGGCGTAGCTAGAGTAATGAAAAGGAGTGTCATGGCACACCCTTGATTTGGAGTAATACACACAATATAGTAATATAGATATACCAATAATGAAATGTGAACCTTAAATTTCAATGTTAATTGTCAAATATTTACCATTACAACCACAATCAATTATATAAATTAATTCTACCAACTGATTTCTACAGTAGTAATACAGTATAGTTTATCAAAATGGGGAAGATGGTACATATTATTAGAACAAATCATTAAACTTTCTATCATAACAGCAAAAAAATTGGTTCCCATCAATGTATTTGTTTGTGAAACTATTATGTTTAGTTTGGTTCTTCGTTTAGTCAATACACATGTTATAAACTTTTATGAAATGCAACAATTGACCAACCTTCGAATCAAACCAAATGAAATTGTGAATGGATAACATTAAGTGCGAAATCTTGATAGTTTGAAAATTTATGCAGTTTTAAAATAATTTCATATACCAAATGCGAGATGCATCAAAGCTCATTGTTCAAGATTATTTTAGTGCACCCCCTTAGATCAAATTCTGCCTACACCACTGCTAATGCATTTCAACATAATCACACATTTCATAAACTAATCCATCAAGTGGCATCAAGAGATCCATAGTTTACGAAAAAACAACTATATGTTGCCAGTTACTGTACACCCCGACCATAAAGAAATAAATATTATATATATATTGCCAAAACATACGAGCAGGGTTTATTCTGACAATCTCGACCTCTATCAATGTGCTGAACCCTACATTTCAAGTTGCAATTGGAATACAAGAGGTGGTCCAAAGTCCAGTCCCCATTGAGGTTTAATGGAAGGCAGACGAAAATAAAATCCCGCCAAAAACTTGCGCTGGCAAACCAGCCCAAATACGAAAAGGATGCCCTGCCTCGTACACGTGGCAGACCCTTGATGCCCAACAAGACTCGGACTTGACTGGGACTGACCGCAGCCGATCAGAGCTCGCTAACATTAGTTTCCATCACAAGCCTCTCTCTCTGTTCTTCTTCTTCCCTTTTCTTTTTCCAAAATTTTCTAATTACTGCCTGCGAGCCATTGCTATCAGGGTGAGAGAGAAGTAGGTGGAAAGCAAAGTCTCTCCCTCCCTCGCCCCCACTTTCTCACTTTCCTTCTCCCGCAAACTGACGACGAACAGAGAGAAAGCGTGTAGAGAGAGAGAGGGAGAGAGAGAGGGAGTATTATACTATTGAGGGACAGACAACCACTACTCCATCCCCTCCACCTAATCCATCCATCACCAGAGAACTACCACGAGAAAGTTTTAGGGCTCCTCCGTAGGGAAAGTGCAGTTTTGGCTCGCGTATAGGGTAGAAAGAAACGTAGAGCTTGGGGGAATTATTGTCTTTCCTTTTGTTGCGGTTCGAAAACCCTAGCGAAAGGGAAGGCAGAGAGGAGTTAAAGAAGGAAAGGAATCGTTATCGTCACTTGCTTGATTGTGGTTTGCTTTCATTGAGGACATTCGATTCCGATCAGTGTGGTTCGGGTGGAGTGTAGAGATCTCCCTCTTCCCGATCTGCTTGGTCCGCCGCCCGGCCGAGTCGGGCAGCAATGGGCAGCTCGGGTCGGAGGAGTTGAACACGGGAATGTCCGGTGGCGGCGCGTCGTTGATCCACCTCCGAAGCTGTGTCAATGTCGGCTTCTTCAGCTGTTTTTGTTGAGCGTCCTAGACCTGCTACTTCCAACACGGTACTGCATTTTCTTTCCCCTTCTTTCGGCTCTCTTGGTATTTTGATCGGACAGTGTGTGGAATTAGGGTTGAATGTAGTTGGATCTTGATCATGATGATGTTTACCAACTGCAATGCGTAGGATTTATGCATCATTTCTAGGGCTTTAAGTGATGGAAGTAAATCACTGCGTGGATGGCATTTTCCTTTTAACTTTTTTCCTTTTACAATTTGCATGATAGAAAGAAATCGAAGATGCCAATGGACATTGTAAAGACCTGACATTCTTTTTGTGGCTTTCGGAATTACACGTCAATTGGTAGATTGCTCTATTTTTAGGATGGTTCTGTTGGATGATTCTGGATTGGATTAAAATTTATGGTAACTTTTTTTAGTCCCAGTGTTCGTCTGAACTTTGAGCTTATGAAAGGATGTTCTGGTCATTGCATGAATGAGGCGGCATTCTCTTGCTTATCGTAACATAGTGGTTAAGCTCCGATTGTTTATGAATCGGTCTGAAAAACAAAGTCAACATAATATGAGGTGCCTTCTGATGCTATGCATTGGTTTTGTTCACATTTGAAGAGAATGGGGACCTGAGTGGCTACTAATGAGTAATGTCCTTGAGACTATTGGAAGATGTAGGTGCATAAATCATTACGTGACCGTGCAATGAATTACTTGTAACTTTATCCTTCCTGTCTTCCGTGCAATAGGAGGACGCTATGTTTGCACCTGATCCTTGATGAAAGTTCGAACTCTATATGTTTACAATTGGCTTAAACAACAGGATATTTAACTTTTCAAATTTAAAGAAGAAATAGTTAATTGAGTTTCATTTGTCAATTGTTATGATCAAATGCATTGTTCGTGCCATTTGATTTCAATTTATGTTTGTTTACCCATGGCCAACATTTATACGTTCTAATTCGGCCAATTCTGTGACAGGTTTTTAAAAGTGGACCTCTGTTCATATCTTCTAAAGGTTGGTGGCAGCTCTTCCTTGTTACCAATTGATTCTCAATTTAACTCTTTCCTGGTCAGTGTTCTAAAATTCAGCAATTGTGTGGAAGACTACTTTGCTAGTTTCTTTATCTGAACATTTCACATCTGCTTAAAGCACAAGATGGAACAGTGAGCTGGATTGGAAGCAGTAATGACTGAGTAGAAATTTCCTCAAACTTATCTGTACAGTTGTAGAACCATCAACTTGAACCCTATCAATTTGATGTCTCACTCATTTGTTAGAAAGGAAAACACAATCACTACTAGTCCAGTTGAGTTCATGTTAAGTCGCACACCCTTATATCTATCATACTTTGCTTGATTCTTGTGATATGAACTTGTTTGATCCAGTTTCCAATGATTTCTGGGTGGCATATCCTTCTGTTTGGTGTGGAAGGGGGGTAGGGGGCCTCTGGAGCTCGAGGAACTGAGATTAGTCCTTAATGTACAATAATATTTAAAGAGGGTGGAGGGAAACCTCATATCATCACGACCTTCTCTCATTTGGCTAGCTCAACAATAGTAAGAGGAGGCTTGTTATGAGTTTTATGTTGGAATTTTGTTGCAATTTTATTCACCTGCAAATCCTCCAGATTTCCTCTCTTAATCTCACCCATTGAATGACTTATTTGAGGCCAGAGAAATCATAGAAGAGAGATAACTGTCCTCGGACTTGAATCCAAAACTCTGCTTGTTTCACTAATTGTATGTTGCATTGTATATATAAGTTATAAGAACAAGTTTACTGTACAACCCAGATTTTGTGTGGTATGGAATGTCACAATGTTTGTAAATTTGTTAATTGCCATTTTTAATCCGTAAATCAAAGGGTTTGTAAACATTTACATAAGCTTTCATAAGATTATTATTATCATTATTCAGTGAAAGACGAATGTAAATTTGTAGTACAATTCCATTTGTCAAAATTTGCAAATATATGTATGCACCCAAAAACCAAGGTACAACATAGACGCAATCCGGGAAACAATAATTTTCTAGGAACAGTTGGTAATAATAAACCAACTTCCCATGTACTACTACTTCCACGATAATACCTCACAAATAGTAGGACCTCCTAATCGGTTGTGTTGCCCTAATAGTAATGTAGGGACAATAACATTCACCACAAGGAGGTTTGAACTTCGAAGCAAATATCATCTATAGAAATAACAATATCAGGACCTTCTTAAGAAGTAAAACAAACTGTAAAGAAGAAATAGAAACTCTAATAAGATAGGAAACTGAGCTGTAGTTTACAACTCATGTCCCTTCTTTATTATCTGACTTTTACATTTATTTTTATTCTACTTAATTGTTCTTATTATTTTCTTTCACCCTCCTTATTCTCTATTCAAACAATGCTCTACATCGCTACTTTGACCCTCTCAAAATATTCACCCTCCTCATTTCCCAAACAGAAGGGCATATATAGTATATATTCGCTTCTGGGTTGGAGAAGGAATGTCTTGTCCGGTGCTGACAGCTAGTATTCAATTCCTGCAGGACTAGGTTGGAAATCATGGAAGAAGCGGTGGTTTATCCTCACACGCACATCTTTGGTCTTCTTTAAGAATGACCCGGTTAGTTTATCTTTGTTAAGTGTCTTTACTTTTTCGACTTGTAGTTCTATCTTTGTTAATCCTCTCCACTTCACAAAGATGCCTGCTATATGTCCTTTGGATGGTACTTTGCCCCTCGTTCTTCATACTTATCAAGGACGAAGACACTGCTATTGATTTTGGTCAATATTGGACATTTGATTATCTTACCTCAGTTTGCTGTGTTTGATTGCACCTGGTAGTGAAATGATTTGTATTATTAGTGTGGTCTGTGTTTTATGATCATGCTCCAGCTGTATTATTTTTCACGCATACTATATTTGAATTTTCTTAGTGAGGTGTTGGTAATTTGTCTGTGCCACAGTCTGCTACTAACTGAAACTTCAGGTTAATTATGCATGAAAACAAATTGTTAAAGCTGTTACTCATATTTTTTCTTCTTCTTTCCTGCAGAGTGCCTTACCACAAAAAGGCGGTGAAGTGAACCTAACTTTAGGAGGAATAGATTTAAATAATTCTGGGAGGTAGTGCCTGATTACCTTCTTTGTTGTGGTAGTTCTTTGTTGGTCTTGTATTTGATTTCCTTTTTTTACAGTGTGGTTGTAAGAGAAGATAAAAAGTTGTTGACTGTTTTGTTTCCTGATGGCCGGGATGGGCGTGCTTTTACTCTTAAGGTAAGTGCTAGTTTCCTTTTCCCATATTCAAATTGACCCTAGCCTAGATTTATACTCTGAGGCCAGTTTTAATGTTGCTCATTATCTGCTGGCCTTTCCGTAAGCATTGTATGTGGCCACAAACAATATTCCCTTAACTGTTATAATGGTTATCTACGTCTAAAGTTGTTTGTGACATTTCAGGCTGAAACTTCAGAGGATCTGTATGACTGGAAGACTGCTCTTGAACTTGCCCTTGCACAGGCACCAAGTGCTGCTCTTGTTATGGGGCATAACGGGATTTTTCGAAGTGACACTACTCATCCTGTTGATGGCTCTTTCCATCAATGTTCGTACTCCATAACAAGTCTCCAAACCCATCCCTTCTTCTGTTATAAATGATATATATATCCAGTTCGTGAATATTCCTGTCCTGGTGTTTCATATGCTCTAGCCAACAATTTTGCCCTTGGTTTTCAGGGAGGGAGAAGCGTCCTGTGAAATCATTAGTTGTTGGAAGACCTATTTTGCTTGCTCTAGAAGATATTGATGGGAGTCCATCTTTTCTTGAGAAAGCACTTCAATTTCTTGAGAAGTATGGTGAGTCTAGTTGCATATACTCTGCTTCCTAGTGACTGTCTTTCTTTAACTGTGTGACTAGCTACTTTATAATGGAAAAATACTGCCAATTTGTCTAGCTGACTTCTGAAGTAGGACAAATATTAACCTGTATCGGAGGGGAAATAAAGGAGTGAAGGCTATGCACAAAATAATGTGGATTCAGAATCTGCAGGGGCAGCTATTATTTTTTGCACATTATAGGGCGCTTAGAATCACATGTGAAAATGGTTGGATTTTTTTTCTTTTTTTTTTTTGGGGGGGGGGGGGGGGGGAGTTAGTAAAACTGAATTATAGTTACTGGCATCATTCGACTCACAATCTGCGCCTCGGACCTTTCCGATGCAATGGTTGGTGGTAGTAAAACTGAATTATAGTTAGTACTTGTCATTAGAATGTCATTTCCTTGTTTATTTATATTTATTATCTTTGCATCCATTTTGTGGTCTTTGTAAATTTCTTGGGACCTCAACTGCTCTTCAGTTTCTTAGTCTTAGGTATAACATTGTTTGTGTGCCATTTGATCTTATTTTCATAGGAATTAAAGTGGAGGGTATTCTTAGACAGTCAGCTGATGTTGAGGAAGTTGATCATAGAGTTCAAGAATATGAGCAAGGTATTGGTTTTCTAGAGATCAACTTCACTATAAGTTTCTCCTGGAACCATAGGGTATCTGCGTTTCCGTTTGAACTGTTTTCGAGACACTAAATGTTCGTGTACATCACAATCTATTTTTAGGTAAAAATGAATTTGAAGCAGATGAGGATGCCCATGTTGTTGGTGATTGTGTAAAGGTACTAGTTGATAAATTGAAACTTTTTTGACAAATGGCCGAGTTCTGTACTCACCTCGGTTTTCTTTCTCTCTGCAGCATGTATTGAGGGAGCTTCCTTCCTCTCCAGTTCCTGCATCTTGCTGTGCTGCATTGCTAGAGGCCTATAGTGAGTTTTTCTTTATCGTATCTAGCTTTATAGAAGTAGCCTGATAACTCTTAATATGCTATCATCTGTGTTGGGGTATAAGATCCAAACTCAGTTGGACATTTTGGCGTTACTTAAGAAGTCAAACTTTTTTTTCCAAATGCTGTGTTGTACTGTCAGGGGCCATTAAGTCATTTATCTGTTATTTACGTTGGGGCCCAAGCATTGTTCACTGTCATCAGTTATTGAACTTTCCATCTTATCTATTTAATTTATTTTGGTACGTAATCATTGTATTATTGCCCAACGTGCATCACCATTTATTGATATTTTTCTCTCTATTGTATAAGAAATCGATCGTAAGGAAGCTCGGATATCTGCTATGCATTCTGTAATTGCAGAAACATTTCCTGAACCAAACCGGAGGTTATTACAAAGGTAAAACTTTCTGTCATTTCTCTTTCTCCAGTTTCAGGTTGCATAGTTTATTGGCAATGATGAATTCCTTGTTATATGTTGATACTTGGGAAATTTAAAATTTATTTCGTTTCTGTACACCGACATAAATACTTCTGAACTTATCTCGTGATCATTAGCATATAAATGTTGTATATTTTAGACATGAATATATATATCTAGCCAATTCTACTACTTATAGGTATTAGAATATTTTTGATTATGTTAAATTTCTGGCAAAAATTAGGGTAAAAAGTCAATAATTGATTCCGTTAAACTCGTTAAGCTTGTATCTATGTGAATCTGGTAGACTGGTAGTGCCATTTACTACAACTAAATACTCTCAATCTTCGGATTGTGGTATTCCGGAAACAAAGCTAAAGCTTCTTCATCTCCCCGTAGTTCTGGTCATTTCATATGAAAATTGGCTGTCTCAGTTTGCTTCTTGTTCAAACTTCATACAATGCTTCACCATTGAGGGATAAGGGCTATTCCATTATCTGCAAATGAGCCATTTGACAATTGCATCTGGCAGTTTACATTTCTGGAACCTGGTGAAAGATTGGTATAAATGAAACCAATGTTTACCTCCTGTTATCTTTACGCTGGGGTTTTTGCAGTAGTCTAAACTTATCAAAAACTGATCTTATTAGCCGTGGGGTTGAAAAGTATATCCAAACTTCAAAGCTGGACAGTATCCAACTCAATATCTTTGTGGTGGCTAATTTTAATTTTACTCCTTTGTGTTGGTGTTCTTCACAGGGTTCTGAAGATGATGCACACAGTCTCTTCTAATGCTCATGAGAATCGGATGAATCCTTCTGCTGTTGCTGCTTGCATGGCACCCTTGCTTCTGCGCCCCTTGTTAGCTGGCGAATGTGAGTTAGAGGATGATTTTGACGCTAATGGTGACAATTCTGCCCAGCTTCTAGCTGCTGCAAATGCAGCCAATAATGCCCAGGCTATCATTACAACTCTTCTTGAAGAATATGACAGTATTTTTGACGTAAGATATTCTCAATCTCTAGATTCTCTGCCCTTTGCTCATTGGATCTTGATATTATAGTGGCCGGGTTTCATTTCATTTTCAACTGTGATTGTCCTTTCTTCTCAATGTATGACTTGATCTCACAGATGTACTTCACTTAGGCAGAGTAGGTTCTATGGATACCTCTGCCACCAGTTTCCTTTACTAGGTGGTTTTTGATTGATATCTGGCCAACTTGAAGGCTTAGGAAAATTCGACTGAATTGCTTGGTAGAAGGGCTAATGCTATTTGAATAGATGCACTCTATACTGTACTTCTTTCTAATTGTGGTTATTGTATCTACCAAGATGGATCAGAATAAAGTGATCTATTTACTAGTTTATCTCTCTTCGTTAGGTGTTATGACCATAACGGAACGCCTTGAAGGATTTCTTATTCAGTTGAATCACTTCAGACAGATTCTTTGATGTATTCCATGACATAAGACTAACTGATATTTGAAGTCCTCAACATGTTTCTTTAGACATTTCTATTTGCACTTATGGTAGTTATGACCTCTCTTATTAGCAGCCGGGCCATAAAATTACTAGCAAGGTATATTAATTCTCATTGTGGACAAGAGGCCAGAAGAGATCTGGCTTGAGTGAATTAGAAAGATGCAGGTGTCACTATTCTTGTTTTGCTGGTTCCAGGGGCTTCACTTTCTTTTGTGTTTTGGTTTCTTGTGGACAAGGGGTGTCACGATTTTTGTTTGCTGGCTCCAGGGTCTTTTGGTGGCCCCTGTTTATTTCACTCTGTTCCTTTTCCTTCTTTTATATAGTTATTATATAACTCACTCTCACTTATAAACAACAAAAAGGTTTTTACTTTAACTTAAGCATTGTAGATGAGCTTTTATGTCAATTTGGTTATCTCCGCCGTCTCCTTTTAAACAATCTTCACAAGATGAGGATGATTCTGCTTCTGATAAGGAAAATAATAAGATGTAATTCTCGATGGTGATGACGTTTGTGTTTGACAATTTTGCAGTTCTGGATATACTGTTTCTATGTTAGATAACTCAGTGTTAATACAGTGCTCCTGTTTTTCAGGATGAAAATCTGCAGAGATGCTCTATTTCGGCAGATTCTCGGATGGGAAACAGTGGAAGTGAAGACTCTAGTGATGATGAAAATACAGATATGAAAAATAACAATTACCATGATGCAGAAAATGAAGTAGACCAAGAAACAGATGATGATGCTGCTGAGCGTGTGCTTAGTGGGAAACTGAGCGAATCCAGTGGTTCTACTGGCACTGATCTTTATGATTATAAGGTTCTCTCCAATATCAAGCACTTAAAATTTGAGATCCTACTTTCTTTCTAGGTCTGTCAAATTGACTTTCTGCTTCAACTATTGAAACCTTGCATGTGTTTCTGTTAAATGGGATAATTTTCAAAAGACAGATTTTGTTGACGAGCATGTTGCAAGTACTTACAGGGCTACTCAGCTCGTAGGACAATCTTCATGATATCTAACAGCACTTACCTGAACTCGTCCTTGCCTTAAGTGAAGGGCTAGAAGTAAAGAAAAAAGAAAGAGCATGTTGCCAAATTCAGCATGGGCTGGAAAGTAGAACAGGAAAAAAATATGCTGAGGAGGTTTAATTCACTTCCATTGATGTGAGGCCTATGTTCTGTTTCGGCCGCTCCTAGCATTTATCCACTATTTACTTGGGAATCTAATACTGACAAAGCTGCTGGCTGCCTTTTTTTGAACTTATTTGAATTTCACTTAGCAATCATCCCAATAAAAAAGAGTGATTCTAAAATTGGAAGTTCGTTGCAGTCTTTGCTAGGTACTTGTTCAATTTTACTATCACTCGTCCCCATTAAAGTGAATAATACTGAATTGGAGATGCCTAGGAGTCACTGGTAGCTATTATGTTTTTTTCATTGTCGTTGGAGGCGTGGGGGTTTGTTGTAATAACATTTGGGGGAGCCATGCGTGTTTGAAATTTTCTTAGGAGACTAGAGTTGAGGACGCAAAATGTATGTAGTGCTCTACTGTTGTTATTGTGATGATGAAGCATCATATCGAAATGGATTTTTAATATAGTTGTGGCGCTTTCTTCCCGTTTTTTGAATTTTCTTTTGCTGGATATATTCTTTTTTCTTTTCTTCTAATGGGTTATACTGATTAGTTTTGTATAACATGCAGGCTTTTGTTGGCGATGAATCAGGTGTCAGATTACCCATTGACAACCATACTCCTGCCGAGAGTGCAAACTTAGTTACTGAACCTCCACATGTTAGAGATCCTGGTGCACAATTTCTGGAGCTAAGCAAACATAAAAAGGGAAATGAAAATTCAGTCAATGAAACAGATTCATTGAGTGTTTTGCCTCCTGGTGAATCTTACCGGTCAATGGGAGAGATCCTGTCTACAATAGATGCCGAGCCTCAGGTACCTATATCACCTATTGAGTCATTAGCTGAGAAGCCAGCTGGTAAAGCGACAGCCTCCAATGCCAACGGAAAGCAGCGGTCAACATTCTGGGGAAGAAGCAATGTACGTCTGACATTTTTAATTTTTTTTTTATATTCTACAAGTCATATAAGTTGTGATATATTTTTAGTTCCAGATTTGGAAATTAATGAACTTTCTTGACTTTCAATTAAGCAGATTCTCTGTGAACTTTATATTTAGGCATTTGAAGGTTTTTGCTTTTCAGATGGTTACATATAAGTATTCTGAACAAAGAATTTCAACTTCTTTTTGGGTAATAAATACCAAAGTACGGAAAGATATCATGGGAACCTTAGGAACAAGGTTGAATATGCAAGTTTTTGTTCACAGTGGCCAAGTAAATACAGGGAAAGAGAGTATGAAAAATGCACATCCCTTGTTAGAATATGCACTTCTGTTTACTATTTCAGTTTACTTCAAACTTCGGTGGGTGTCTGTCATGTAATTTTGAGTCATTACCTTGCAATTTGAAAACTATTCTATTTGCATGTATTGCTGAGGATGGAGCATGAGAATCAATCTTATTGTCCTTCCCACTCCGAGCTCTGTTAATTGTGCTCACCCTAATTCTCCGGAATCCTTTGTTTTTATTTGCAGGGTAGAAAGACACCATCTATGGAGTCAGTTGATTCTTCTGAAGAAGAGTAAGATGTTCTCTATGCATACATGCACCTAAACTGGCTTGTTTTTCGGATATATTTGTTTCCTCTAATTTTTATCTCCTAAACCTGAGTTGAAACTATAGCTCAAACAAATGCCCTTAGCAAATTTTTTTAGAAAGAGTTGGTGTTCATGTGCTTCATAATGAAAAAAGCCACCTAATTGATAGAAACTTGCCCTTTTCCAACTTGCCCCCTCAAAATGAGAGTTTGTGTTGTTGATCCTCATAGGTCACTAAATTGAATTCCTTGAAAAATCTATAGGTCACTAAATTGAAAAAGTTCAAGTTGACTGGAAAATTGCATGCAAGAATTTGTGTCGTTGATCCTCATGATGGGTTAAGGTTTTGTGGTGGTTGTGAAGTTGATCCTAAATTTGGTCTCATCTTACATGAGTGAAATTGTGCTATTACAGGCTTGCTATTCAGAGGCTTGAGATTACTAAAAATGACTTGAGGCACAGGATAGCAAAGGAGGTTGGGAGACTTTTATTTGGATTGCCTCTGTTTTGAAGTTCGAGATGGTGATACAGTTACCTAACTGCATTTCCTATTCATAAATTGCAGGCTAGAGGTAATGCAATTCTGCAAGCTAGTTTGGAGAGAAGGAAACAAGCTTTGCATGAGCGGCGCTTGGCACTTGAGCAAGATGTACTTATTTCTATCTGTTTCTTGAGGTTACACTGTTGGTTGCTTTATTTTGTGAAGCATAGGATTGGGTGAAGTGGGCTTTGTGCTTACATTTAGGGATGTAGTAGCAGATCATGCATGTATTGGGATTTACTGTTTTAGAATCTATTCCTTTCCTGTGATATTTTTTACCTGTATTAACATTTGTATTCTTTTAGGTTATTTTCTTTCCTTCAAATTGTTGAGAAGATACAAAATTTGTTTAGTCTTCTGTCAAGTCGTTATCTCTTACATACTCCGGTCTTGTATTTACTGCCTGTTCTTTGATTATTGGTGGTTTAGGTCTCAAGATTGCAAGAGCAGCTGCAAGCTGAAAGAGATCTTCGAGCTGCATTGGAAGTTGGTTTGAGTATGTCTTCTGGGCAGTTGTCAAGTTCACGGGGCATGGACTCTAAAGTTCGTACTTGGCTTTGTGGTTTTCTCTATTTCAATTACATCCAAAATTTGTGAGAGTTATAAAAATAAGTGGTCTGTTTCCCGATTTCTAGACAAGGGCAGAGCTGGAGGAGATTGCTCTTGCTGAAGCAGATGTGGCCAGGCTGAAACAGAAAGTTGCTGAACTTCATCATCAGCTCAATCAGCAGCGGCAGCATCATTATGGTGCTGTAACTGATGATCGATATCAACATGTCCAAAACCATAATCCGCAACAGTGAGTTTCCAAAATCTTGGTGCCATTCTATTTTTTGTGCATAACATGGAGTTGACAATGGAGGAAGAGGTTTACATTAGCGAGAGAAAGGAAGTTGCGTTTAACCATGAGTATTGTGATTAACCTTTTGATCTCAGTTACTTCTTATCATACAAAGTGTAAGGTTCCAGACTGTTGAGAGCATGGCTGCAGTGTAGTTTTTGCTATTCAGTATATTATGTTGCAATCCCTTGTTTGAAAAAGACTAGTTTGAAATTTTGCTGCTTGATTAGAATGTTGAGGAATGGTGGTGCAGTGTCTTGTATTTTTACACCCGTCAGTCCATTAGTATTACTGCCCAAGGAAGTGGAGAATAGATCCGGTTAAGTTTGCAAGGTTTCAAAGCTGTTGCTGTACTTATTACTCCACCTCGTTTTGCAGGAGATTTCTTCAGCAAGATTTTGATACAACCCTTGCTTTTGTAAATCACGAAAGAAAACAGAGAACTGAGGTATTTCTAGAGAAATTGCTCGATCTCTTCTTATTTTATTCCCTTTACCTATGAACTTTCTCCGTCGATGATTCTCCTGGTGGTGTTAAGTGAAGATCAACAACAATTGACCACTAGTCTATCCTCTGCTAAAAGTTCTTGATCCTGCAAGCATTGTTTGCCCTTGTATAGGCAGTTGTAGTACTCTCTGTCTGCTGGTGCAGAAAATGGAACGTAGGCATATCACGTATTTTGGTAATGCAAAAACTAGAGTACTTATAGATAGCCATTTGAGTTAAGTGGGTACCGATTCATGATATTTGTTCCCATCCGAATTGTACTCAGGATAGCCTTAATCCTTGGAGAAAAGGGGAAAGGAAGCAAAGCAATTTATATATATCGTTATTAGGTACCAATTAAAATTCAGTGAGGTGATTATGTCTTTACCTGTAAGAATATAGGTGGTTTGTTTCAGCTATTTTTCCTGACTTTTTTTGGGTGGTCGTTTTTCTGGTTGTATTTTAAATCGCTCTTCTGGTTTTTGTTTGGATGGATGCCTTTATCCTTGCTAGCGATTAGATACCTTTCCATTACTTGCCTACATTTAATGGATCCTTCTAAATAAACTTTTGATTGCAGGAGGTTCTATTAGGAGCTGGTTGGAGGAATAATGTTAAAGAAGCAGCTGGCAGCAGTAGCAGGCAGCCTAATAATAGAAAGCAATATATGGAACCGACGACAAGCCTCAGTGACTCTAAAAGTACAGAGGAGGCTTCTGCAAACTTATCCATGGACGAGCTTTGTGGTGTTGTCGATTCTGCTCCTACTTCAAGACCTGTAGAGGTAGTTTTCTTGTGTTTCCAAACAAACAAATGCTTAACATCTATCTCTACGTGTATGTTCCCTTATATATTATCATTGCTGCATGCAGGTGACAGATTACACCAGACATCCTTCAGCAGCATCTTCTGCTTTAGTGGAACTGACGACACGCCTTGATTTCTTCAAGGAAAGGCGGTCACAGCTCATGGAGCAGCTCCACAATCTCGATTTGAACTACGGGACAACGACTTCTTCACAGGATTTTGTGTATACTAGGCCGCCATCTTCTCCTCCATGGAACTGACAGGAGGACGAGAACCTTCCAATCAGCAGTGTTGTTGTACATTCTCGGACTTCCCGTGTTTGCATATAGTTCTTTTTTTCTTTTCTCTATCTCAATTGTATTCTTCTTCTTGCTCTCTACCGAATCTAGCTATTTTTCTTCCGATACGTATGTTTGTGTTGTGAAAATTGAGTCTTGCTGCGCTCGAGGTCAGCAGTTGATGGGGAGGGTGCTCGGTCTGCCCATCTATGACAGTACGAGAGTGTCTTTCCTTTTTGGGTTCTTTCTCCCTCCAGTTTTCTATCCTATTTCGGAATTTCCCCTTGTTATTTGAGATATGCTGTGTATATGGGATGTTATGCTTGTGGTCAGTTTCTATGTGGTTCAGATGAACAATACTCACAATATTGATGAATGGTCCTTAAAGCTCTACTTTCTATATTCATCCTTCTTGGTCATTGTTGACACATCTTTGTAAAGGAATTCGTGTGTGATACTTTCTTTCAGTATTAGTTGTATCAATATGAAAGACGCTAGAGGTTTTGATAATTGATATTTGCTACTTCAAAATCCATTACATTATCCTAATGCGCAGAAGATGCTGCTGAGTGTCATAAGCGGGGAAGAAAGAAGCCAACAATCCCAAATCTCCGAATACCAGGTTTAAACAGGGTGGAAAACATTACATTGCTCAGCTACCTAGTTTAAGAAACACTAGATTCAACAGCTACAGAAGAAGAAACTACAATGCTAGTGGCCTAGCAACATTGAAATGGAACGATCCGATATACAGAGAAACTACCCCCAAAAGCTGAGTAGAATTTCACGACAGAACGAATCAAATTGGATCTCTAGCGATAGTGACCTTCAACTCAACATCAGTCCAACCATGAACCAGCTCGAAGGTGCAGACATCCCCTCGCTTCAGCGAGTTACATACTGCGAAATCCTTCCACCCAATGCCAAGCTTCATGTACTTGTTCTGTAGCTTGTTCAGCCTTACCGTCCATTCATTGCCTCCCACCACAAGTTTCACTTGCTGCTCAGTTTTCTTAATGTGCTCGTCTGCAAACTCTGCAGGAATGTACTGCGAAAAAACGGGGTATCGAGGTGTAAGTTCAAGCAGAGCCAACAGACCCCGTTGAAGAACTATGAACAAAAACTCCAAAAGATATATCTGTACCGGCCCTGTGGCGATGTAACTCGGATGCATTGTGGTCTGGTAGGAGGGTTGTTTCGTTGTGAACCCATCCACCGGCAGAGCTCTGCGTTTCCTTGAAGAAGAAGGCTTGTCAGAAGAGCCTTGTTTCTCTTCCTGTGGCATCACTGTCTTGTTCAAACCACCTCCTTCACATAGTAATTGTAACTCAAAATTAGTAAAGGTAATAAAAAAAAGGGTTAATACCTTGTTATGGCCTGAACTATGACCATGTAATCAACTTTGGCCAGTGGTTTGAGAAATTAACATCCTGGCCCGAACTATGCAGCATATAGACAAAATTGGTCGGGAGCGTGGTTTGACCGTCTATTTGGACAGTCAACACCGTTGACCGTTAGTCAATTGTCCATATCATTGCCATGTCACGCCTTGTCAGCCTATTAATCATTAAGAAATCAGAATTCAAACTTTTGACCTAAACTTATTATTTACAATTTAAACAAAAAATAATAAAAAATAATATTTGAAATTTTCCCTTATCCTCTCTCTCTCCTCACTCGGACCACACAACCCTCATCCCTTTCCCAATCGTTCTTCCCCCGACGGTCACCGAACCGGAGATCGAGAATCTGGGGAGATTGCGGCACAAGAACTTGGTGAACCTTCAAGGTTGGTGTAAGCAGAGGAGCGATCTCCTTCTCGTCTACGATTACATTCCGAACGGGAGCCTGGATTTCTTCCTCTACGGCGGCGGCGGGCAGCGATGTTTGAGCTGGGAGCAGAGGTTTAGGGTTTTGAAAGGGATTGCCGCGGGGTTGCTTTACCTGCACGAGGAATGGGAGCAGGTTGTGATCCACAGGGACGTCAAGTCCAGCAATGTGTTGATCGACGGCGAGATGAACGGCCGCCTCGGGGACTTCGGGCTAGCCAGGCTGTACAGCCACGGAACGGCGGCGTCGCACACGACCAATGTCGTCGGGACGGTCGGGTACATCGCACCGATTTCCTTGTCCCCTCTGTTTTCACCTTGTCCCCTCTTCCCCTCTGTTTCTTCTTCTTCTTTTTTTCCCCCTCGTTCCTTTATATTCCTCCCCACAAAAATCCCCACCCTTTCCAATTCATAAACTGATTCTTTCTTCCTCCTCTCTTTCCGCACCGATTTCACTCCAGTACTGCCCACTTGGGAACCCAGAAGAACAAAAAAGAAGGGGACAATTCACGGATTCACTGTCAATGGAGCTTCAGCTGGGTCTCGCTCTTCCCACCCTCGGGGGAAGAACGATTGGGAAAGGGATGAGGGTTGTGTGGTCCGAGTGAGGAGAGAGAGGATAAGGGAAAATTTCAAATATTATTTTTTATTATTTTTTGTTTAAATTGTAAATAATAAGTTTAGGTCAAAAGTTTGAATTCTGATTTCTTAATAATTAATAGGCTGATAAGGCGTGACATGGCAATGATATGGACAATTGACTAACGGTCAACGGTGTTGACCGTCCAAATAGACAGTCAAACCACGCTCCAGACCAATTTTGTCTATATGCTGCATAGTTCGGGCCAGGATGTTAATTTCTCAAACTACTGGCCAAAGTTGATTACATGGTCATAGTTCAGGCCATAACAAGGTATTAACCCTAAAAAAAATACAAACTTTAGAAGCAGGGGAAGACATGAAGTCATGAACTAAGTAGTAATTACCGTTAGCCTCAACCTCTCCATTGGATTTCCAGTAGCTCTTCTGCCGCTTCACCAGGCGGTTGTCATCACCTTGCCCAGCACCATTCGGCACCATTGAAGACTTGCCTTTCTCGTTCTCCTTCCACTGGTTTGTTGCCCCAGCATCATCCTCGTCATCACTATCCAAAACCTCCAGTACCGGAGCTGAATCCTCGATCCCGATGACTTCCCTAACTGGGTAATCAATCTCGGTAGCGGATCTACCGAATATGACCACAGAGAACTCGGAGCGACCCGAGTACTCGAAAACCAGCAAGTGGCCGTACTGCAAAGAGTAGAATTCTGCAAATCTCTGCCACCCGTTGTTGCCGAACCAAACATCTTCTTCCCCTTCCCTTCCCAGCTCCACTTCCCACTCGTCTCCACTGGGTACCTTCAAAGTTGCAGACTTTGAGTACAGCAGGCAGTCGGCAGAATCCCTGATGAACTTTCTCGGAACAAACTGCCGTACAATCAAGCAATCAATCAATGTTTACTAACTTAACTAAAAAAGGGCTGTAAATGGACGAGAAGGAAAAGTGGGGTTTTCAGTTTTGGGTTCTTTTTTACCAGCTTCTTGTCACGAATGGTGGATTGAAGGATGATCTTGAAGAAACGGGCGCCGGTTTGCTCGTCATCATTATCTCCTACTCTCCGCCTGTAATGGCCAGAAGAAGTCATGGTAGTAGTAATCAAAGCTTCAATCTTTCTTCTTTTTTTCTTTCGACTTCAGGGGAGAGCTCCTCTGCCTCTTCGGTTCTATGATAATTCTATTATATGGAGTATGCCAGTTGTTAGAAGAAGAAGATAGTCTTGTTGTTGGTGAAACATTGACATGGAACTTGGCGCCAATCACTTTTACTTTTTACCTCTGGTTTTCTACTGCACGGTAAAAACAGAGGAGTGACTTGACTCATCGGCTCTTTGGGGAAAGGGATCAAGGAAAGGGAAAAGGAGTCATGTCGTCATAGATAATGTCTTGAAAAGCAGGGACAACTTCAATGCCTCAGCAGCGCCCTACCTCCTCAAATTACAACGACGTGAACAGAGGAGATGGGACGGGATAGCAAAAAAGCACAGTGTATTCTCATTTCTCAGTCATGTTGGTCCGATATACAAATATAGGAAAAATTGGTATTATGGTGTTACTAGTAGAATTATGATTATAGCCTCGAAACACCATTTTCGTTGACTTGTTTGATACGATTTTTTGGTGCACCATTTTTGTTTAGAAACTTAAAATGAAGAAAGTGTCATGAAAATTAATGTTTTGCATGTTTTTTTTTTAGTTTTGGCCAATTGTGATTTGTGAGGTAAATGGAGACCTTGTTGGTCTTTTCCAAGGTGAGTGAACTAGTCAATAATGTGTATAAACAGAGGATTTAGACAGGAACTCATTTATTGAAGAGTACTCACAGGCCCTTCAGTTCACTTATTGCACTCAACAGCAAGATACAGACTTCTAGATGAACTCATTTGATTGAAATGGTTCTGTTGCTGCTAGGGGTGTTCAAACGGTTTGGTTACCATGGTAACCATATTAACCAGTACTATTTGGATAATTTGGTTTGGTTAATTTGGATAATTGGTTTGGTTTGGTTAAAGTTTTTAGCTTGTTTGGTTTAGGTGGTTTGGTTTGGATTCAGACACTCCTAACCAGTCAAACCAAATTAACCAGTTAAGTAATTAGTCATATATCTAACATATATTATATACACATACTTAATACTTTGCATAACCACTCAAGAGTTAATGTTCATTCCTTTTAGACTCATAAAATATAAAGCTCAATATTGCTCATATAGTGTATATTTGTATATGTAAAGTGTAGACCACAACATATGGACGCCTAATTTAGATAAATTTCATACATTATGATGGATGAAAACTTGAAAGAAATGTCATTTCCAGCCTATGATAATTGCTAAGAGACTAAGTCAATTTACACAAACACAACAATTCATTAACCCATACCATTGTCATAAATTTTTGTTAGGTGAATACTTCTATACTAATCGTAAGATAATTGTCTAAGTTTAATGTATTTTTGTTAAGGGTCATCTATAACTACGTGTTGATTTTTATGTTTTATTCATTATATAAATTGCGAATTGTTGCATTAACCGGAAATTTTTCATCGTCAATGATAATCTGATTTTATATTGGTTAATCTGGTTAACCAATTAACCAAACCGATTAAACTTTAGTTTGGTTAATTTGGTTGTTGTATTAGTTTGGACGGTTTGGTTATGATATTGTATTCCATGGTTAATGGAATTTAGCCTTATTTGGTTTGGTTATAACCATGGTAACCATTTGAACACCCCTAGTTGCTGCACTGCCATCTATGCTGCAATGGTTGAAGGTAAGAAAAATTGAACTAAAGTTACTGCTGCGTTTAGAAGCGTGTTTCCTTCTCGTGGTTGTAGTTGCTCTGATTTTTGATATATCTGATCTAGAAACCCTACCGTACCGGGGCGGTCCGATGGGTAACTAATCGTATCTAAGAATTGTTATGAATACTACTGATTCAGCCCAATGTTGCTTGAAAAAGAAAAGTTGTCACTAACCTGCATTTGATGGATCCTTCAAAGAACTAAACTTTTCTAGCTAATTTTAGGAGTTTCTTTCAGGAGCAGGAGCAGAATGCTAATGAGGGGTTCAACCTAGAACAATGCGGGCCTAAGTTTGGATGTTTTTTTTTTCTTCTTCTTTTTCTATTTGATCTTTTATGGCCACAATAATTGTATACTTTTTAAAGTGAGTCAGGCCAACTAGACTACTACTAATATATAAAAAGGGTAGTCCAAACCCAAGTTTGGCCCCAAAGAACCTTCCTTTTCCATGCTATTTTACCACTTTTGTTATGGAATACCAGCTTTCCCGTCCGTCTTTTAAAAGTAGATGTACAAGTATCATGTGGCTTATAAATTGTGATTCCATTTGTAATTAAAAATTATATCGTACTGGTGGTTTTGATCAGGAAAATCTTCTATCGAAAGCGAAATCGATAGGGAGTATTTAACTATATGAAACATTTAGATCTCCATGCGACCATGCCTATATAAAGGAGATGTCATCCAAACACTGGTTAACACTTTTACTCATCGTAAGCACATACGTATATTCTTACCATCTATGGAGAACAATCAAGACTTGAATCGTCTACTCCAGTAAATTTGTTGTAAAATTTTTTTCATAGAGAAACATTCATCAAGAACCTCTAAATCAGTTGGTTGGATTATGTAGACATACCAAAACACTTAGAAAAGAGACATTATATATGTAAACATGTAAAGAACTATATAGTTGAGTTATTAGAACCAACTGGTTCTTCACATGAAATTAAAGTATTTTGTGATAGAAAGGTCGTGTGTTCGAATCCGCACTACTAATTTGTTAAGTACATGGTATTCGGACCTGTGCAACCTTATGAGTGGTATTCGTTTGAAGGACCAACTAGTTCTTGACAAAACATTATAAAAAGATAGCTATTTCTTATGTACTAATTAAACATGTAAATTTTTTGTAATGATTAAGACACTAGTGTTGTATATGTAGCTCCTTTAATATAAGTTTGAACTTTAAACACACATTAAAAAGTTGTAAGATGCATGCTACGATTCGATCTCTTCTAGAACACCTATATTCGACCCCTAACAGAAAACCGTGATAATTTTTTTCTTATATATTTCAAGCCACTCGTTTATTTGTCGCTCTAAATCTTGACTTCACATCTTGAAACCAGTGTTCATTATGGAGTTTCTCGAAATGGACAGGTAATTCAAGCGCATATATGTCATTATATATTTGATCATTACTGAAAATTAAATTGGAATACGCGAGAAACTAAAAGGCCGGATTGTAATTATATCTTTTTTTTTTCATTAAAAAAAATTATATCTTTTTTTTTTTATTGAACACCAAACGAAAAACAAAAGACTTCTATGAGCGCGCCAAACAGTTGGCCGTAAAATTACTCTTCCTAAACACATGGAAGAAAAATGAACAGTCCACTCCCACCACCAGGGTATTAATTACTCCATCAAACTCATAAGCATGATTAACACAAGTGTAGGTTTTCCGTATATCAAATCACAAAAGGTACGTAACTAGAACAAATCACTTTCTCTTACGATATATATGTTGCTGTTATGAAAATATTATTATTATGGATGACCAACATTAGATGCTCCATGGTATGTTACAAGTTCTATGTAACTCATCTCTTTATATTTATTTCTCCATATGACACATTAGTTGCACAATTGGGTGTTACATGTAACCCCCCACCCCATTTCTATTTCACATTCATGTATATTGATTGTAAGAATGTAGAGGTTATGTGATGTGCCTATAAATAGATGATCTCCTTGTACTAAGGAACACATGAATAAGAAAGCTCTATTCCCCCTCTCTTCTTGAGTCTCTACTCTTACTCTTGTGTGTGTTCCTCTTCCTTGTTATTTCATAACACGTTATCAGCACGAAACTCTGCCAAAGTCATGGTTGGTGATTGTCTCTCTACAGAATCAAATATACTTGAGTAAGATCACAACACGATCAAGGTATGCAAATTTTCATGTCGTTTCTTGTTAGTATGTTTATCTATCTCAATGTCTTGGAGAGATTATTTGATCTTGTTATTTGTTCATATAATTTTATGAACTTATTTTATATATCTGAATCTTGTAACAAAAATATCGAAATATGAGTTACCATTGCAATGAAAAAATACATGGGAAGTTTGGATAATGACAATCAGCAAATGTTTCTTTTCACCGGAAGTGAAAAATAAAATAATTATAAATGAGGATGATAATTCATGTAGCAAAAGTCATGATCATATACTGTAATCTTCGTATGCCGAAATGTGTTATGAAACACATATATGTTGTTATTATTATTATTATTATTATTATTATTATTTTGTATGTTTTTGTATAGAATTGAATATTTGCAAAAGTCAATACTGGTATTATATCATATAGTATGAAAGTAATCAAAAGCTCTGGAAGAGATTGTGTTTTGTTACTTGAAGTAACTAAACAATATATTGGTGATAAATAGTGTGACAATATTCTTATCAATATGGATTTGTGCTCACAATAGTTCACCGAAATCAAAAGGTGCCTAATGACCAAAATGTATTACAAGAGTATATGAAAGCTCCAGAAGAGCTAATGTTTTGAGACGTGAATGAACTAAACTGTCAGTTGAAGATGCATTACCGAATTATGAAGATATTCGCAGAAAAGAATATCATAATTGATATTGCATCAGAAATGTGTTATAAGAGAACATATACTTAACTGGAGAAATTTGTACTACATGTATATTAGTACATATGAAAGTGTAAACCAGAAGTTTGCAAGATCGGATAACTTTTTATTTTGGCATGTCCGGTCATACCATCCCGGATACAGATGAAAAAATGATTGAGATATCTTACGGAAATTAAGTGAGAGTTCAGAGAATTCATCAATCAAAGGATTGATTATGTGATACATGGTCTCGAGGAGAATATACTCAATCAAAGTGTATGCAGAAAAATACACTCACCGTGCAAATCATATATGAATTTTATGATTTTGGTTGATTCATCAACTATATCATCATATGTCTGTTATCTAAACGCAACCTGATGTTTGCGAGATTAGTTGCCGAATGATGGATATATTTTGATGATTATCCAATCAAACAAAACTTCTCTTATGAGAACAAACTAAGTCTATCGATCTCTTATCGAGGCATATGATATCATTAATTCGCATGAAGCCAACAAGTTATCATAAGTTCTCCCCTTTCAGGGACCAAACATTTAAAATGCTAGAAAATTTGGGTGTGCAGAATACATCCCAATTGCTCCACCACAACACGTTATAAGTTCCATGAGAATTTATGTTGGACATGGTGTCCATTGCAGTGAGAGATTTGTTCATGACTCTTTTTGCTAATATCATCATTTTGATGAATTACTTTTCGATCGTTAAGGGGGAGAAAAGTAAACACTGGGGCATAGATGTGAGTTGGAATCATCATTATCTCATTTTGATCCTCAAACGAAGAAACATGAACCCGAAGTTCATATGGTGATTCATGGAGGAAAAAAACGTATTGATTGCCAAACGCCTTTTTACTCACTAAAAGGAGTGATTATGTCAAATGCCCAGTTGTGAATGCTCCAATACAAATTGATGTCCATATTGGATAATCTAATGAGTCTAAACGAGCGCATGAAGCGTGGTAGACCAATCGGTTCCAAGGATAAAAATCCTCGAGAAAGGAAGGAGCAATAAATTAAGATGGTAAACTCGAGGATAAAATAGCTCTAGAAGAGTCAAGTCATAAAATTGAGATCATAGTTCCAAAAGAATAGTAGGTACCTGAACGTTTTAAAATGAAGAGATCTCAATTAATTGGCTTGTATGAAAAAAGTTGGAACCGACGTGTATTTATTGTCGACAAGGGTTTTGATTATGCTGCAGCACTGAACGTGATAGATACAAAGAGGATCAAAAGTAAAAGTCTATTGATGCATGCAAAGAAATATATATTGGCCAATATAAAAGAAAGCATTAGGCTATTTGGTATAAGTTTTGGACCAGAAGTCCTAACACCTGAAGATGTAAAACTAATGGGATGCAAATAGGTTTTGTGCAAACGCGTATGGAAATTGCGAGAGATATAATACAATTTCTAGTGAGAGATTTCTGGTAGAAACCTGACATCAATTTTGAAGAGACATACTCTCTTGTGGTGGATGCAACTATGTTGTGCAATTTAAATAGTTTGGCAGTTCAAAAGGCATGAAATTTGCATTTGATAGATATTGTGATAGCCTATTTGTATGGATCCCTTCAATGATATTTATACGAAACTCCTTGAAGGATTAGTTTGACGGAAGCAAACATGTGAAGTTCTCGAGAACAATATCGATTGATAAAACAATCCCTTGTATGGATTGAGATAAAATGGATAAATATGGTATATTCATCTAAGTGAATATCTACTAAAGGAAGTGGTCGAATAAGCCTTGCGTGATTAAATTCGAATAAAGTGCATTAGAGCATTTGCATTTGGCATGTGTGATTGTGTAATGGCATATAGGCTTATGTGCGTGATATTGTGGTTTTAGTTATGAGTTTGATTTATGAATATGGTTTGGTTAAGTGATATTGTGTGTATGACGTGCCTTTTGCTTGTGACCGTGTGGTATGAAGTAATTGTTTGCATACAATTGTGTTAGCTAAGTTTTATAGTTATTTGGAAGAAAAAAAGTCGAGAAATTATTTTATAATGATCTCATATATCTTTTAGTTGATATGAACTCCAGAAGAGCTTCATAAAGCATGTTTTGCTTAATGAAAGAAAATTGAACTCCAGAAGAGTTTCATGCAACATGGATTGCTTAATGAAAGAAAATTGAACTCCAGAAGAGTTTCATGCAACATGGATTGCTTAAAGAAAGAAAATTGAACATGAAGGATTTAAGATCCTTTTTGGATCAGTACGACAATGTCGGAAAGGTGAAAGGACAATTTTGTGTGGAAAAAATTGCATATGTTCAACAGCTTAATGATCACATGGTCACTATAAGTGAACAAAGATCAATTTAGGCATTGAGATAAAAGTGAATTATTAGGTCCTGAAGTACCGTATGTTAATGTCGTTAGAGCGAAAATGTATCTCGCTATACTTCGTTACTATAGGTAACGATGAGGATCATAGATGAGTAATTTGTTTACCTATGGTCGTACAAGTATCTCATGGAGATTCCAAAGAAATCACAATAGCAACTGATCATGCACAATGGTCAACAATTCATGAGACTTGTTATGAATTGTTTGGTTAAGATTTGTGATTCAACACGTCTAAATGACTAGTAGTTGTGGATTCTCTTCATAAAAAATGATCTTGAAGATCATGTATGAAGAAAATGGTCATAATGGATCATGCATAAAGTGACAATCTAGAAGATTTGTTCACTAAGAAGCTTACCATGAGAAGATTTGAAAGATTTGTTCACAACACTATACTTTGATGTTGTCATGAGGGGGAGCATATACGCACTGCACTCTTTTTTCCTTAACCATGGTTTTTCCCACTGGGTTTTCCTGGTAAGGTTTTTAACGAGGCAGATTCAGATAGCGTATTATGATGATTATGTACTCTTTTTCCTTCACTAGGATTTTATCCCACAGGGTTTTTCCTAGTAAGGTTTTAACGAGGCATATTCATGTCTAATGGTCATCCAAGGGGGAGTGTTATGAAAATATTATTATTATGGATGACCAACATTAGATGCTCCATGGTATGTTACAAGTTCTATGTAACTCATCTCCTTATATTTATTTCTCCATATGACACATTAGTTGCACAATTGGGTGTTACATGTAACCCCCCACCCCATTTCTATTTCACATTCATGTATATTGATTGTAAGAATGTAGAGGTTATGTGATGTGCCTATAAATAGATGATCTCCTTGTACTAAGGAACACATGAATAAGAAAGCTCTATTCCCCCTCTCTTCATGAGTCTCTACTCTTACTCTTGTGTATGTTCCTCTTCCTTGTTATTTCATAACAGTTGCTTTATTATGAATTTAATTATTTGTTTGGGAAAAAAAAACAAAGAAAAACTTCAGCATATAACTGTCAAGAACCAATTGATCCTAATAACTCGAGTTGTTAGGAGAAATTCAATTGTGGATCTTATACCTATCTCTAACAATAACCATGATCGGGCCGACGGTTTAATTTTCAAGTATATGTTTGAATCCCCTGGCTGCCTGATCAGCAGGGCGCAACGCATCTTGTGTACTCGTCCCACTCACAGCAGCTCAGGATGCCTACATAATACACGTATAATAATTACGACCAGAAAAAGTATGTACACGTTCGAACATTGAGATCAACAACCAACGAAAAAAAAAAGTACGTAGTATTATTATATACGATAATTCAACCAACCACTTACATTGCTGCCCCGATTTGCTACAGTGCCCCAGAACAGTAGTGCCGGCCGGTTTGAAGCCATCATAAGAATGGATCCTTGAAGCAGCTGCAGGCAGAGTAAAAATGGCTGCTGCCATGAAAATCATGCAGACCATCAGAATCATCCCATGGTACTTCTTCATAGCTTAATAATCAAACAATAGAGAGAGAGAAGCTATATTTCAGGCTCGTAACAAGTAGCTTGTAGGTAATTTATAGATTGATATAAGAGTTCCAAGACTTCAGAATTCAACAGCTAGGTTGATAGAGCCTAAGACATTTCATTTTCTCAGGTACACCTCTCTCCATCGTCGTAACTGAAAGAAATAATAATAATATTTATGTACGAGTCTTCTGACGATTTGAGTTATATGAGGACCAACCGATATCTCTCTGACTCGCGGGTTATTAGTATTGGAGATGCATGTTGGATTGAGAGGTTGCGCGCGCATTAGAAATTTTTCATTATATGTTTCAAGACGTACGTATGATGTTGGTGTGTGCAAATTTCAAACCCGTTGCGACGATTGATCGTGCTCGATCTCGTGCCTCATCGCGTATAGTACAATGCAATAGGGGTGGCTATACGGTCCGGTCCGGTTAAATTGGCCCAAATTGATCCGGTCCAGTCCGGTCTTTTTGAAGATATAAGGACCGAAGATTGGATTGGATACAGTCCGGTCTTGATCCGGTCCGGTTTTGATCCGGTCCGGTCCCAATTCGGTCTTGATTTTACATTGAGATTGTGGGATTTGAGTGGCCTAAGGCCTTAAAGGGTGAGGAGTTGGTTAAGTTTTGTACTAAGTGCAAAGGTTTGTGACCATTTATGCAAATTACCCTTAAGTTTTGGGTGTTGAGCTCTCTTATCCGGTTTTTTACCTCAAATCTAAGCCCAAAGATTGGATTGGATTGTTTACTATCCGGTCCCGGTCCGGTCTCGGTCCGGGTTATACGGTCCGGTTTCCGGTTTTTAATCCGGTCCCGGTCCAAATAGCCACCCCTACAATGCAATGCATACCCAAAGGTGGTACGTACAAAGGAGAGACATGGAAATGATTCGATACTGTCCGGCAAGGGCAGAAGATGTTTTGTGATGTCGCGCCGAAATGCCGTATCGCTATTGCCGTGGAAATAGTTTGAGATATGACTTTTGGATCACTATTTATTGCCATTTTTGGCCAAGCTCGGCTATAGCTGGCTGGATAGCGGCACTCTCGAGAAGCAAGAAGGAAGTAATAACTAATAACATCATTTGCAGATATAACAATAGTAGTTATGATTAGGGTCAGGTTGTGGTTGGAAATATGACATGGTAACACTCCATTTGTTAGTATGATATGCTTATACTAGGTACAATCAATATGAATATTTCACTTTGATAGATTTTTCTATTTTTAAGGGGTTGACCATGGTTAATGTTGGTTGTTAAAGGAAGGGGAATGCTTGTCATTTTTTTTTTAATTAGAGGGGAAACATGCGCGATCGAGGGTGTACTGGCGCTGCTCATTTATTTTGTGTCATGTCTTGTCCACAAGTATCATGAAGCGTACCACAAAATTCATACCGGAAACACAACAACCACACCAGGAATAATATAAAGTAGACCATAAAGCTTTATAAGCAGACCATAACCTCACTAGACCACAAAATTCGTAAAACCATATAAGAAAACTCAAAGTTGACCACCAGTTTCTTAAAGCATATCAGAAACCTCATAAAACATACTACAAGTTTCTTGAAGACACTAGAAACCTCATAAACCTGACAACAAGTTTCTTAAAGCAGACCAAAAATCTCATAAAGCGTACCGTAAGTTCTATGAACAAAAATCTCATAAAGTTGACAACAAGTTTTCTGAAACATACAAGAGAAATCACACTGGAAACTTCACGAAGCAAACCCGAAACATTATAAAGGATGATAAATAATAAAAATATATAGTGGTGAAATAATTTTTTGATAATGGTAAAATAATTTTTTCATAAAAAAGCGTGTTATTTTTCTTACAAATGGAGAAGTGGAGTGAGGTGGAGGGCGGGAGGTGGAGGGAGGAAGACATGGATGAAGTAACTACTAGTAGTTAACATAACACCATTTATAATTATGTTAGCACGCTATCTGC
This sequence comes from Linum tenue, assembly GCA_946122785.1. Lineage (NCBI taxonomy): Eukaryota > Viridiplantae > Streptophyta > Magnoliopsida > Malpighiales > Linaceae > Linum > Linum tenue. Next base: position 50,915,676 of record CAMGYJ010000009.1, read on the forward strand.
TTCATACAAAATATAGATGTACAATTGAAGTTGTTGAATTTTGAAATCGAAGTATTTAAAAGTTTATGTTTTTTTTCTTTTACATAACTATTTTTTCTTTCCTGTTTTCGATTATGCATATTCCACCAAATTCTAGTTTTTGAATTACTTATGGGTACATCAAATTTTACTATGATCTTATCCTTAACCACTTAAGTTTTTCCCAACTCCAAGAACAAAAATAGGTCACTCTCATTATTCCCACTAAATCAAAACATAAATGCAGACCAAAACTCGACCCACCCTCAGGGGTAGTGATTATAGAAACCAAAAAAGTTGTTGATAATTCAAAACTAAAAACTTACAGCTGGCGCGAGGATTCCTGCTTCAAATAAACTTTGGTTTCATGTACTCATGGATCAAACATCAAAAAGAGTATGCCCATAAAAAGAAAAGGAATGAAAATTGCCATAATCGGGGAACTCAATTAGTATGATATTGTCCGTTTTGGGTTAAGCTCGCACGGTTTTATCTTTGGGTATCCTTCCTAAAAGGTCACATACTGATTGGGCTAAGTGGACACTAATATACAAGGGTCCCTTGTATTATCGATGTGTTTAGAAGTGTGTTTTGTAACACCCCAATCCAAATTAACATTGTGTTTCCCTAATTACCCTTCTCCAACCATATAATTAAGGTGATCTAAGTTACATGCACCTGTCAAATCACTCACCCCACCCAATCCTATCTCTCTGCAACCATTATCTCCACCCAACCATTAGTTGTCAACCATGTGATGGCTTTTATTTCTTTTCTCTTACTTTCCAGAACCATTACATAGACAATCATGCATATATATCCCACTATGTCCAAAATATCAAGAGGAAGGAACTCGTACAGAGCAGGGGAGGAACAGAACACTATAGCCACCACCCCGTCCTTTTATCATCATCCTAAACCATGTCTCTCCTTTCCTTCAAGCTTATACTCTCCCGAACTCCTCGTTGCTATATCATCATTGCCATCGCCGGAGAGGGACATAACCACCATCAACTACTTTCATCGTCGCTCACTTTCTCTACTTCCCTTAACGGAAGCTTGGCCGACAAAGGTGCGGAGTGTCCGGACGACGATTAAACCAAGGAACAACGACCCTCGTGACTCAAATCAAGTCTAGGCACGAATAAGAGGTAAGGAGTCCCGATCCCTCGTGTTGGAATTGATACTTACTTGAGTTCCACGAGTTTGTAGAAATCTGGGACTTAGCGACGGAGGTACAGGCTTTTAGTAACGGTTATATCTGTCACTGAAAGTCTGCCCAAATAGAAACAAAGGTAGTCCTTTTGGGATGGCCAGTGTTGACCTTTGGTCACGATTTCCGTGACTGTCACTAATGGAGCTGTAGCTTTTAAGATTTAAGTATCCAGGTTAATGATTGCCAATTATGTATTGTCAAATGAATTAATTTGGAATTTAATTAATAAGTATGTATGGATTAGGAGATTAATAACATAGTAGTTAGTAAAATGATTTAGTAGGAATTAGTGAATTAATTGATCTAGTAATATGATTATTAGTGTTGCCAAGAGGTTCTTCAAGCAACACTACAAAAGAAATCACTTTTCATCACGGGACATTAACCACAGTTCTTTTTCCCGTAATCGTTGGTGATTCGCTTATTACGGGGAACAATTCCCGTGTCCTTTAGGTTAAGAAATCATACTTTGGGAAATTTCCCGTGACTGCTTATGGGCGGGAGAAATGCCGCACTCGAGTACATTTTGGGCCCCCAAAAAATTTTGAGTACCCCGCCCTCCAAAATTCCGCCCATCCTTTTCTTTTATTTCAGAAACACAAAATCTTACTTTACCAAAATAAAATCTAGCTAGTAAAGGGTCGCTGCAAAAAAAACCCTAAACAAAGAAGAATGCTATTTCAATAACCTCTGCCCCAAACAGAAACAACCTCTCCACCGCGTTCGACCATCTCCCACCGCCTCTTCCGACCGATTCCAGTTCCCTCAGTCCTAGCAAATCCTTCCCCTGCGTACTCTTCTGTCTCGCATGTCCCTCTATGGCATCCGCCATCAGCAAAATTGATAGGACATCCCCGACATTGCGCAAGGACTACAACATTCAGATCTCTCTATGACTGCCATCGCATGCCTTTGTCTTCCATCCTCATACATGATATGGTCGAGTTGAACGGGAGTGAATCAGCCTTGGACTCCAGGGGTCCGATTCAACTGTAGATCTGGACCTTTCCCCTGTTTGGCCGGTGACTTCCTTGACTCCAAGCTCCTCCGCACTTTCCTACACCTGGTATTCAGCAAGGGAGAACGATCCATCCAGCCGCCTCTCTCACACATCCCACCATTGAGCAACCGAGGAGATTGGGAGCCCAATTTCGGACATCAAATTCCCCTTCCAAGGCCTCTTCAAATCGCCAAACAATAGGTTAAGTTCTGGTCAGGTTTGTTGTTCACTTATATTCCTCTCTCTACAGATTGGGATGGGGTGAGATCGATTTCCTTCATCAATTTTCCCTTTGGGGTTGAAATTTTGAAGTACTAATGTGCTTCTAGGGTTCTGGCGCAAGTGCAAAACCCTTTAAAGCATCATATTGTTCTGCCTTTTCTTTTAACGGTAAACTCGATCTCGTAATTCATTATTGAACCACTTATCTTATTGATTGTATGACATCGAACAATACATGTAATGCTTCTCTTTAACTCTAGACTCCAAAGTTATCCTATATACTCTGGTTTATTGTTAACTATTGAATGGCATTACTTAATGTCTGTTAGTCTCGGTAGGAGAATAAATAAGGCAGGCAAATGGGGACAAGAGATAAAGCAGCAGCATGTCAAAGGTGAGGTAGCTAACTTCTGCTTAACTCTTTTTCCACCATCTTGGTTAGTCCCATTTCACAATTCTAGTTTTCAGTCCCTTGGAGGGGCTTACCATTGTTTAATTTCCCACAGCTATTTCCAATTCACGGAGCCTGTGTGGATGCTCATCTCCACTACATCCTAAGGTTTGCCTCGCTAGTCTTGAATTTTAGTGCTTATAATTGAATCAATGAAGCTGCTGAGATTGTCTAGTTCGCATTGCAATATTTGGCTTGCGCATTTCTAGAATTTTCTTCTCTTACTTTGTTGCTTATAATCGGTTTTCAATGTATTGTACTTGAAACACTAACAAAGAATGAGAATTCATGCCTTTCAAATTCTCATCTGGTTTGTTAAACTTGTTGCAGCGTGCAAGTAATTTCAGCATGGATGGATGAAAGGAAGATTTGGCTAGTGAAGAAAGTACTTCAATTTATAGTTTATTAGTAGAACTCAAAGTATTGCATCACTTTAAGTCTTATGTTTTAGACTTCGACACTCTGGAGTAGTTTGTAAAAACTCTCATCAGTTTCTTTTGTCCTTAAACCTTAGTTGGTTTTGTGGAGAGAATACCACTACAATGACGTATCTTCCTTGTAATTAATGTATACAATAATTATCGATTAATATAAATTTTAATTGTTTTTTATGTTCAGTATTATTAGGTTACATCAATGCAATGAGAAATGTCGAATTAGATTGTCACAACCACCACCTTAGCGTGACTAATAGCAAAAATACTGTGTTTAATAATACCGCTAATCACGGGAATTCCCGTAGTTATTGCAACTTTTACTTACAGGGAACATCCCGTGATTCTTGCTTCATCACGGGATTTCCCGTTACCAATTGGAATGTTTATCACGGGATTTACCCCGTTGTTAATGTTTTCTGGTCACGGGATATCCCGTAATAACTTACATTTAATTACGGGTACGCTTGTCACGGGGATACACCCGTGACAAAGCACATTCGTCACGGGATTTGAGCATATGGTCACGGGAAAACCCGTGATCAAAAGTCAATTTTCCTGTAGTGCAAGTTAACCGGTTAAGATGATTTAAGTTGTTAACTAGCAAATATTGGCTTTCCTGGGAATAATGCTATGCGTCTATGACAAATTAAACTAGAAGACAATATGATATTTGATATGATTAGTAAGTAAAAGTTATCATTGGCAGTTGATGGGTAAATATACTAGTTTATTTAGTATGGTAATATATGTTATAATATGCTCGGTAAAAGTGATTTTAGCATGATTAGTTCCAAGTATATAAGTTGGCATAGATTTAAGGAGCGGAGGTTTTATATGACAAATTATTTAATACGTCAATTAATCGTACTTTGCAATTATTGCGAAGTAGTTCCAAGTCGAGAGAACCGTAGCTAAGAACCCGAAACCCAATCGATCTAACCTCGACTTTCGTCATAGGTTCGCCAAGGCATTTCACCCATGAAGAGCACTGATTTCTTGAGTTGGTGGCTAAATGACCAGGTCGACCGACTTAAGCTAATAAGGTGCGTGGTTTGAGGGGGCATTAGTTAGTATTCCATTCTGAGTTTTTTTTTTTTTTTTTTTTTTTTCCAAGAGATGTCAAGAAAGAACCTATACAACCTACCCAGGCCCTGCCCAACCCAATACATTAGTGAAGCCATCCAACAAAGTCAAAGGAGCATAACTCTAGAGGGGAGAGTAACAGGGCTTTCTGCGCCACTCTATGGGCAGCCCTGTTAGCAGTCCGAGGAACAGCCCTAAACTCTAAAAAAACAGAGATAGAAGACAGGAGCAGAAAGCAATCTCTAAGCACCGGACCACCAAAGGAGTCTGATAGAACGCCTTGACGAAGCTGACGAATCACCACCTCAGAATCTCCTTCAATGACGACCCGAGGCAATAACTTGGAGACCAAAAGGGAGATGGCGTCTCTAGCTGCAAGGAGCTCTGCTAGATAGGGATCCGAGATACCAGGATGAAGACTCCCTATAGCCAGAGCCACATGCCCATCTGAGCTGCGCAGCACTAGACCAGACGAACACCCAGAAGGACAGACAGCAGCATCAAAGTTGATCTTCACAAAACCATCAGGGGGCGGAGACCAAGACGAGAGACGATCACGGGGAGGCTGGGGCGGAGCAGGGACCAAAGGAAGGGAGGAGGACAGTTCGCGGACTTGGAAAAAACACTGACGAGCGAGAGACTGGGCATGGGTCTGGACATGCTCAAAGACCACCTTATTTCTAGACTTCCAGATCCTCCAAAGTACACAAATCCAATACACTGGGTGTCCTGGAAAAGCTTGGCACATAGCAAATTTTTTGGGGGCCTAGGATTTAGAGACTTTGGGGCTTTTAATCAAGCCTTGTTAGCAAAACAATGTTGGAGAATCTGGCAAAATCCGAACTCCCTTCTGGCTTCAATCTATAGAGGTCGGTACTTTCAGCATGGATCAGTGTTGGATGCTAGTGTAGGGTCGAATCCTTCCTGGGGATGGCGTAGCTTATTGTTTGGAAGAGACCTCCTTCTTCAAGGGTTAAGATGGCAAATTGGAGATGGGCAGGACGTTGTGGCTTTCAACGATAAGTGGGTTAGTGCTGAAAAACCCCTGGTCCCACTAGTTCGCCTCTCGAACATAACTAATTCCCCTAGAGTGTCCTTCTTTATTAGGGAAAGCGGAGGGGCATGGCATGTTCCAAGACTACAGTATTGTTTTGATCCTGCAACAGTAAATCTCATATGCAAAATTCCACTCCCGAGGTGTCAACAAAGAGACACGAGAGTTTGGCATTTTACAAAAAATGGTTCATATACAGTCAAAACGGGGTACCATCTAGCTCTTGAACTATCCCTAGCTTCGAGTCGAAAACCACTAGTCCAAATTATTGATCCTCCTATCTGGAAGAAAACGTGGAACTTGGTCACCCCTCCAAAACTGAAATTCTTTATCTGGCAATGCCATTCTGAGTTATTTACACTGCATGTTGCTTGAATTAATTGATATGTCTTTAAATGCTATTTATGCTTGAGCTATGTGTTCATGAGATCCATTTCCAAGTTTATGAATTATGTTCATTTCTTAAGCATAGCATGGCATGGCATTGCATCGCAAAGTTATGTTTTAAGACAAGATGATACAAGTTATGTTTTAAGTATGCATAGCATGATCATGTTTCATGGATACATATGTTTTAAGCAAGTCAAGTTACTTTTAAAAGAAGTACGATTGTATAAGTTAAGCAAGTCATAAGATTGGATCTCCCATTGAGTGGATGATCATTATGTCAAGCAAGTAGGTTCAGTAAGTAAGCAAGATTTAACCCTCACTTAGCTAGTCGCACGCGGTCACCTCATGTTATGATTAAGGAGGTTACGAACCCCACTCCTGGGTAAAAAGGAGGTTACGAACCCCACTCCTAGGTAATAAGGAGGTTACGAACCCTACTCCTGGGTAATAAGATCATGTTCAAGTATTTCGGTGATCGTGGTGGCGTGCTAGTTAAGTTGAGCTCGGGGCCCCCTTTTCGTAAAAAAATGTCTTTCAAGAAAATCATTTACAAGTCATGTAAGCATTTTCATACACGAGCATAACATGAGCATTTGCACTCATTATGTATGTTGGTTCATTTTATATATGATGTCAAGAATGGAATTAGGATTAAGACTGTCCCCAACGCCCGCATTCAGGAATCATAGAAGCTCATATCACGCATATGGATTCAGCGATTCATCATTGGCTCCAGAGCACTGTAGAAGGAAGAGGTTAACTTCAGTACTTTAGTGGGACGAGAGACTTGATGTGATTTTATGATGAAGATTTATTAAGACAAATATCTCAAGGTTGTTCATGTTTTAAGTATTGTTAAATGTACGAGGTTTCCGCTGTTGTTCAAAGCATTTTAATATTCGTTACTTTTCAAGGGTATTTTGGTAAAAGTAGCACCCTATCGGGTCAGGTGTTACATGTTTCCTTCGCGTGTAGTTATAGTTGCTACCATTTTTGATGTCTCTATATAAAAAACCCTACTGTACCTACCGTTATGACAGGAAATCAATCTTATTTAAGAGCTGTTATGAATACTACTGATTCATGATCCCATGCTTGAAAAAGAAAAGAATCCCATGCTTGAAAAAGAAAAGCAGTCTATATATTGGTTTGTCTTTCTGGTTTACATTATAAAAATGCTCTCCTGCTATAGTTTGGATGGAGATCTGTTTAATTAGGCGGTATTTAACAAGATAAAATAGTTAAATCACAATTAAATCATATTTTCAACATAGAAAATTTTATCAGTGACTTTTAAAGCGGAGTTTTTAACTACGTAAGTTATAAACATAATGAACAGCAAATGAAACAGAAAGACATTTATGTTTTTAGTATTATAAGCGGAATATCATTTGTCCTCCAATACAATATAGTATAGTTTTATAAACTTTTCTTCATTTTGAAGGTGTGCATAACTTACTCATAATTCTTAGATTTAAGGAGATCAAATGGTACAAATTATGGGAAGATATATTTTTTCTTCTTATTTGGGTAGAAGGATGAGAATATCATGATATAACTCAAAAATATGCTTATAGTATGGTCACAATTTAGACAATTTTATGGATAATATATTAAGCTCAAATATTCCGACCAATCGGCCGGGTATATGCTAGTATGAAAGAAGATTCTTTCCCTTTTTCCCTTAGACTAGAATTCTATAGTTTGGCAATTTATATAAACAACGTGATATATTCCTTAATACAATTTTTTTATAACTTATTTATCATACATAATTTGAAGTTTGGACATTATTAGCATCTATTACTGTTTTCCGGCGAGGAAAAATTGGTGTTTGAACACAATGAATACACCTTCGACTTCTTGAATAACGAAACTAACACGGTTCACTCCTCTCCGAACAATGTTCGAACGAGGGTGTTTGAGGTTTTTGATGGTTTTTGGGAACAATCTAAGTTACGTTACTCTACTCCTATGGAGGTTCAGTGAGAGCTCCGAAAAACTAAAAAGCTTATTTGCAGAGAAAAGATAAATTTTGACATTGTGCGTCAAATGTTTGGTTGTGGAACCCTTGCTTTGTTTTCGTTTCTCCTATTTATAGTCATCCCTTGTAACCGTCGTGTAACCGCCTCTTGGTAACCACTGCTCCACTGCTTGTTGCTTGATGTAGCTTGTTTGACGCCTTGACGGTCTTGCGTGCTTGCCACTTGATACCTTGCACCTTGATGACTTCACTTGATAGCTAGCCCCTTGTGCCATAAAGGTGTCTTGCTTGGTGAGTGAAGGCTTCAAGCTTGGTGGTACTCGTGCTAACCACTCTCGACACTAGGGTGTTTGGGGTCTGATGGATGCACACTGACCCCCTTGGGGGTGACATCATACTTGTAGGGTCTTGACAAGGTGGTCTACCATGTGATGATATACATGACTGACCATTTAGAAACTTGAAGACCTTGCACGAGACCTAGCACGCCTGCTCTGTTTGGGTACTTGAGAGGTGAGTGTCAAAGCAATGCCGACACCAACTATCCTTGCACGACATCATGCTTGACACCCTAGTGTTTGGTATTCGGTGCTTGACCCCCTTGGACGGTGTCATGCTTGACCCCCTTTGTGGTTGGATCTCCATACTTAGCCAATTTTCACCTCGGCATCATGCTCGACACCCTAGTGCAAGGTAGGTGGCTATGATACTTGGTGCTCGACCCCCTTGGACGATGTCATGCATGACCCCCCTTGCATGATGTCATGCTTGACCCCCCTGCTGGTTGGGTCTCCATACTGAGCCAAATTTTGGCTTTCTTCACCACCATGATCTAGGGACTCGCGTTGCCCTTCTTCGCCATACTCGACTCACCTAGGATGGTATCATGCTTGACCTCCCCTGGGATGATGTCATGCTTCACCACCACGACTAGGGTACTCGTGATATCTCTCCTTGCACAGCATCATGCTTGACACCCTAGCGCAAGGTAGGTAGATGGCATAATGCTTGACCCCTGGGATGATGTCATGCTTTCACCTCGGCATCATGCTCGACACCCTAGTGCAAGGTAGGTGGCTATGATACTTGGTGCTCGACCCCCTTGGACGATGTCATGCATGACCCCCCTTGCATGATGTCATGCTTGACCCCCCTGCTGGTTGGGTCTCCATACTGAGCCAAATTTTGGCTTTCTTCACCACCATGATCTAGGGACTCGCGTTGCCCTTCTTCGCCATACTCGACTCACCTAGGATGGTATCATGCTTGACCTCCCCTGGGATGATGTCATGCTTCACCACCACGACTAGGGTACTCGTGATATCTCTCCTTGCACAGCATCATGCTTGACACCCTAGCGCAAGGTAGGTAGATGGCATAATGCTTGACCCCTGGGATGATGTCATGCTTTCACCTTGGCATCATGCTCGACACCCTAGTGCAAGCTAGGTGGCTATGATACTTGGTGCTCGACCCCCTTGGACGATGTCATGCATGACCCCCCTTGCATGATGTCATGCTTGACCCCCTGCTGGTTGGGTCTCCATACTTAGCCAAAAATTTGGCTTTCTTCACCACCATGGTCTAGGGACTCGGGTTGCCCTCTTCGTCATACTCGACTCACCTTGGATGTATCATGCTTGACCCCCCTGGGATGATGTCATGCTTGACCTCCCTGGTGGTTGGGTCTCAACACTTAGCCAAATTTTGGCTTTCTTTGCCACCACGGCTAGGGTACTCGTGATATCTCTCCTTGCACAGCATCATGCTTGACACCCTAGCGCAAGGTAGGTAGATGACATAGTGCTTGACCCCCTGGGATGATGTCATGCTTGACCCCTTGTGCTATGGGTCTCAACACTTAGCCAATTTTCACATTCTTTCCCATCACGGTCTAGTGACTTGCGTTGCCCTTCTCCCCTTGCCACCCATCATAGGGTGCTGGTCGGCGAAATTTTGGCTAAGTATGATGGGCCCCTCTTGTGTGAGGGGTGAGTGTTTGGTGGGTCAAGGGGTGTGTGTTGAAGTACCTGGCATGGAGCCCAAAATTCCATAATCCAAACCCAACTCAAGCCAATTTAATTAGTGTGTTTAGTTTGACCTTATAAAATTGTAGGTGAGATACATGAGTTTTGTTAGTATAAAGAACTCAAAATATTCAAATTGATTGATAGAATAAGAGAACGCAAATTATTAAAGTACGTCAACAATTCAAAATAATCAAAATCATAGGATTTTTCGACATTATAACTGACGTATCGACTAAAATATTTTTACGAAAATGAAAGGCAAATACGAACCGACTCCTAAAGAAAAATTTAAAATCATCATTCTATTTACTCCTCATTGTGAGAGGTTACTACACATTTTCTTTTTGACCTATTTTCACTTCCTCCGTTATGAGCAACATCATCATCTGCACATAATAATGCAATCTCCATTAGGTGACATATTTGTATCCATTGTCAATTTCCCCTTCCTTCTTCTCTTGCATTTAAGTAATCTCTTTCTTGTTTTCATGCATTTTATTCCACACAAAAATTTGATTGTAAAATATTTGCAAACACCAATCAACTTTTTCATTGGAGCATAATTGATCTCGTCCAAATTATGAACAATATCCAAAATTTGTTCTTTCTCCTCATCACTGGTAATTGTATCTTCATCATGACATGAACAATGTATTTCTTCTTCTCAAGATCATCGTCATCTCTAGCACAGATCCAGTACATCCACCATTAGCAGTATCATTCTTAGTTATTCTCATACATTACCATTATGAATTAAGATCATTGGCATTCAAAAAAACACAATATATGGTGTGATTGTCTAGAATCATATGTGCTTAATATATATTTGAGTTAAAATTGTAACCAGATACAATTGCTTGCATGTTAGTGCAAAAGGAAGCAAAGTTCCACTGGGGTTTTATGTTATAAACGACATGCATTTGCCTATACATTAAAGAATACAACTAAGTGTTATTTGTGCATGGTTTTAAAATTGATTACATATATTTGTGCATGGTATAGAGATTGATGGCGTATATACTTGATACTACAACCAGTATACAATTGCATGCATGCTAGTGGGTAATAAAGGAAAGTTCCTCTCAAGTTTTGAGTTATGCAATTAAATGCATTTGTCTAGAGTTAAAGAGTACATCTGAGTATCATTTGTGCATGATATAAAAATTGAAGAACTATATACTTGATTATATAACTAAAAGTATAATTTACACGTTGTATATAGTCTATAGCAATTTATTTAGTTGATGAAAGACGCAAATAATTGCATTGTAAAATCAACATGTGAGAAGTAGACATGGTAGGCATATTAGTTAAATAATAATCAAAGGGTGCATATTCCAAATATACTCCAAATCAAATGGAAAATATTACAATTTTATAATTAATATTGATCATCATTTTCATGCAAGTATAATTTACCTCAATCAAGTTAGGAAGATCGTTTGAGTTATGCTCTTCTCGCCCTTTCCTATGCTGAAAATCGTGTATTCACTTGTTGGATTAACGATGTAATATGTGAGCTTGATATCAAACTTCAATATCATTCTCTCAAGTTGTAAGAGATCAGTATGTGGCAATCCTCTAATTATATCGTTGTTTTGGAATAGCCTTTTAACCGGCATTCCAAATATTCCATTTCCCACTCGATCCATAACAACAAAGTTAACCTCAGTGGTGTTGTCCAGAACTCGAAGGTGGATCCTGAATAAGTATAATGTTAGTAATGACATAAAAACAAATAGAAAATGATACTTTTATGGAAAGGTTTCACATCCAATATATCATCACCGCCCATATTAACTTTGACAACTTTGTATTTGACGGAATACATATTTTCCTACCTATTACATAAAATATTAGCATTTGATAGTTAATGGGTTGTTAAATCAAAATTGATACTTACCTCTTCTCCCATCCTTAATTTTAAATTAATTTAGCTTTTGCAGTGTTTTGGTCGAAATTAGTTGTTGAGGTGCTTTCGTACTTTTCACTGGAAAAGTTGGTCCATCTCAGTCACTTATATTTACCACAAAAAAAAGAATGAAAGTTTATCTTTTTCTATTTTAAACTTCAAACTTATAACTGGCAACTAAATATGATAATTAAATTGTCATGAATTTCACCTTGACCCAAAATTAATGACTTATGGAATTGTTAGATTTGCCAGGATCAAAGTCGCTCGAGATCAGAAGGTTTTCTCGTTTGCAAAATTGACGATTGTTTAATTAAATTTCATTAACTTATTTTCAAATGGTTGTATTAATCATGACAAAGTAATAAAGATTTTTTTTTGCCATTGTATGGAACAACATATAATGATGCAATGACCAGGATGAGAGGGTGGTTACCCACATTTGCAAGGATGACATTTAATTGGGTCCTACCAAAGAGAGTTACCTTGACAACAATCCCCTGCAACCAAATTGTATATTAAATTTGCAATTAGAGTTAAAGTAATGTAGGCTATATATTAAACTAAAAATAAAAAACTAATTGCATACTCGAGAGAAGTTTTAGTTGGAGCCTTCTTGCAAGCAATTCTCTTGTCAGTGTTAGATGTCAATAAACCCAAATAATGTATAAGTTGACTAACAACATCTGTGCAATGAAACTTTTAATAAGTTCATCAATGTTTATGGCTGCATACATATCATATTGAAGTAATTTTGAATCGATAAAAGTAATTCGAACCAAACAGAAATTTTTGTTAGTTGCACTTCTTGTCAATCTCATCTTGTTAGATGAAATAAAACTTGTAAGCTAGTATGGCTGGAATATCATTGCATGTTTCGACTTCTGTATTTGATTCAAACTTGATGACCAATTTGTTTAGAATTTGGCCAATAATCTCCCATTATCATGCTCGTCGTAAAGTCTTGATAGTGGAAACTACCTGGTCATGAAACATGGGCCGAAAGTATTTGATTTTTTCTTTGGGAATTTGCACCCTAATATCATTATCCTGATGAAAAAAATATGAATATTTATAATTTTTTTCAAATTTTAATCATATTTGAATTCGTGTGGTTGTTGTTAGTTTTTACTATGAGTCATAAATATCATATCGAGACAAAGAATAATATTTGTCTTGGGGTTGATTGACTGTCAATTCCTCGAAACTTGTCATTGAAGAATCTAGTTCCTCTTTTAAATTGTGATATCGGATATCAGGTTGGATTACATATTCACTAACCTCCGATTAAAATAACAGTCAAACAATTTTTGTTGTTATTTCACAATGGATATCAGATTAACTAAAAAATATGTAATAAGCTTAATCTTGATGTCTGAGTGTGATTAAAAAAACAGAGATGAGCTCTTTTTAAAATAACAATAATGGCATATATAACAATAAATATTATTATATTGGTAGTAAATTTTAGAAAGAAAATATAGAACCAAAGATTGAATAATTTTAGCACTTAAATAAAATTTAATCCCCCCACAACCATGAATACATGTGAACTAAAAAAATTAATTTCTACTGCCATACATAATAACATGTTAGTATGGAGGCAATTGCGATTGGGTAGTGAGTAAAAAAACAAATATTGTAAAACATGAACAACGTCTGAATAAGGACTTGCAAGTGAAAGTGAAAGAACAATGACACAATGGAAGTCATCATGGAAGAAATAATACATGCAATAATGCATAAACTAACAAATAATCAACTGGAAAGGACGGATGTGTTGGGTGGGAGTAGCTGGGTGTCTCTAATCTAGGACTTATATAGTAGTCTGGTGAGTTAGTTGTTATTTAGGATTATGTATCTTACCTTCTCTGTGTTATTGTCAGTAGCAATTAAGGCTACTTTATTGCAAAGTTACTGTGGGTATAGTAGGTTTGCAATTGCAAGGTAATATCATTTTTATTTTGTATTTTATATTCAATTAAGTAATTCCAATATTTGTATGCTGTATAATTTTGGAATGAATGATGAGTTAAGCTCTCTAAATTTTCAAAATTTTTCTTATCCACTTTATTTACGCTTCAAAGATTCTTTTATATAAGAACCAAATTGGATCAAATGTTCGGTTAGTAGAATCACTAAATTAGTTACAATAGAGGTTCAGCTCATTTGATTGGATGGTTAGAGCCAGAGTTGGACCGAATGGTTTTTAATGGGTTGTTATGAAACCAGATGATCCAGTTTAACTTATCCAATGGTTCACTATTTAACCACACAAAATAAGCCAAAAGTACGTTTACGTAAACTAAAAATATCCATCCTCGATCACTAATTTTATTCATGCTTAATTTTTTTCATTTCCCATCCTCCTTGTCGGATTTATCTGGTTCACTACGGATTGTCACTCTTATTAATGACGTGAATTTAATAAAAAATTATAATTTTTTTGTGAGATAGTTTGAATATTTTTTTATAAGTTTGCTAGTGATAGATGATATGGATTAAATTTTTTTTATGTGTAGTGATAAATTCACACCTAAATTATCGTATTATATATCTCTTTTATATTATAGCGCATGAACGGTTCTATCCACGTTTAACCAACATTTTTATAACGGTTAACTATTAAACCATGAACCACTAACTTTTTCGGTTCAACATCCGGTCTAATTATGAAAACATTTGTTTTTTTTTGCACCATGCACTTTGCGTCTCTTTTAATGGACTAATAAATGCTTATAAGAGTTAGGTGTTTGTGCAAATTGCATGGACATGCACATGCTAAATTATATTGAATCGGCCCTGTTCTGAATAACATCACCATTATGAAAGCCCATATACAGCATAATTATTAGTAATATTGCCATGCGTCAGTTAAAGAAACCGTTCGGTGCTCTGAAGCCTATAAGAATTAAAGAGAAAATGACAAAAAAAACCCTCCGTGGATTGCGCAGAGAGCAGGAAGAGGGGAATTAAGGAGGCTTCCATCAGGAACGTCCATATAGGATTGTTAGGATTAGTATATATATATATATATATATATATATATATATATATATATATATATATATATATATATATATATATATATATATATATATAATCCTTTTCCTTGCCATGTTTGGCTAGGATTCTTGTTTCCTTCTCCTTCTAGGATTCTAATGCAATCAAATCCTTTCCATAACTGCAAAGGAATCTCTCATTAAAGCTTCCTCCAACTCTATAAATAGAGACCACCCCTTTTCATTCTTCACATACTTCAACATACAAAATTCCACCAAAAGCTCTCCAGATCAACGTGGTCTTCAAGCAAGCAAAACAAGGTGAGAGAAAAAGTTCTCTATCACCATTAATGGCCACAAGCCAATCTTTATTTATTTATTTATTATTATTAGCATTTTTTTTGGTGTCCTTCCAAAGTTTGAATGAAACTCATATTTTGCTTGCTTGCACACGTCCCTACTCATGATGACATATGTACCCCTCTTGTCTTGTACGTGTACCCTTGTGTGCAAATTTCATGGCCATGGCTTTACGAGACTAGTTTTCTAATCTGCTACTTTGTTCGACACATAGACTTAGCCAATACTTGTAGTCGAACCGACGTGTTGTGCTCCTTTCCACTTCCTTTGCTCATTACATGATGGTTACCACGTCCCACTACTAGGTCTGATTTACCTCGACTGACCGTGCCCGTTCATGCCATGTAGGATGCCTGATACCGAGAGAGAAAAAGAAAAGAAGGAGATCTCTAGAGCCACTCGAGAGTACCACAAGCAACTCAGTGCATCAGAAGAAAGGACCCAGCTTCACCATCTTCTACACGATGGACAAGTTGGAGACTTTCACCCCGTTCCTTCACGTCGAGTTGGGCCATCTTCCTTCACCAGGATTTTTCAAGAGAAACCACCGAAAACCACTACGAACTGGTTAATTTTCACATGCCAATGGATGAGTTGGCTTCAAGCACGAGACATCTTATTCAATCCTCCAAACCCCAAGGGTCACGCATATGTTGAGGTATACAACCCTCACTATGTTGCTCGTCAGTTCGGCCTTACCCAGATGTGGCCAATTTCTCTACCATCATCCCGTAACTTCGAAGCTCCCACCAAGCGAAGGCCTCTAACAACGGAGCAAGATGAGAAATATGTGTATTGGCAGGAAACATCCTCTCTTGATGTGAAGTTCGAGTTCTTCACGCCCGTCCATGATTCAACCTCGACCTTGTTTGGGTTGATATTCCCTTAACAACTTCGTAAGCTAGGCCTCTTCACTGGGGATCCTCAAACTGTGGCACAATCTTTCCTCGAAGCTGTCTCCAAATCCATCTCGAGTGAAGACAAGGACTCTTCACAAAATGAAAGCAAGGGAATGGCTCCATCATCCTCCTCTTCCATGAAACGTCAACCATGTAAGTCTCCATCAATCTACATTGGCTTGTCATACTAGGTTTGAATGAATCCAAGCCATTATTAAAATCTCTTTTTTTTAGCCTCCGTGGCGTTCAAGGCTCGTGACATCAAGCTCCAATGAGGTCATGACATCCATGTTGGCACCATCACACCTTACAGTCACTCTTTTGTTTGATAAGTTGGTTACAAGACCCTCCTCTTCATCGACACCTCTAATGCCAAGTGGAGCTTCAATCCCAATATGTTTTCTACAAGCCACCAACCTCATGTCTCCAACCTGGCCATCATGGAGCATAATCTGCGCCAATACATTGGAAGGAGATTTCAACAATAAGCACGTGGAGGGCACCCTGCAAGTCGAAGACTATCAACTTCCCACCGAACACTATGATATGCAACATATTTACAAGGACCTAGCACCGGACCATCCACTATCAACATGGCTGAGACCGAGCGGGCTATATTCTCTTCCTCTACCACACCAGAATTCCAAACCACCACGAGTGGCCTTACTCCAACCCTAGTAAGCACCACAACCTACGTTCCTATTTTTTTTTTTTTATTTTATAAATCGACTTGTCAATAACTTAATAAAAACCATTGCAACCCAAAACTATGGCATTGACCAGATTCCTCTGCTGCACTAGAGACTCCTTTGGCATTGACCACAGCTTGGGCAGTTCCAATGTTGGAGGGCTCTCCATCTCCGAGCAGCAAAGTCTTCAGAGTAATACCATTGTCAACTGGCATTTCTTCGCTATACACTGCTGGTAAACTTGGAGCTGGAGCAAAGATCCCACTACCAGTGGCGATAAGGTGCGGAGGAGATCAAGACATGATGCTTTGGCGGAGCTCGCTGATCTCCCCGGATTCGCCACCGCTGACTATGGTCACGATCTCTCCAGCAACTCAATCTCCGGCTCCCTCCCTCCCGAGATCGTCAACTGTAAGTTCCTCAACAACCTCTACCTCAACGGCAACAGGATGGTAGACGTTCACCGGCGATCGGAGCCCTGGGGTTCCAGGCTCTCCTCCGGCCGCCGCCTTCAAAGTTCGCCTTGTCTCCGAATTTAGCTCCGAGGCGAGACTTACGGCGCCACGTACGTAACTTTTCTTTTTAATTTAAATTCCTTCCTCCGGTGATGTCTCACTTGTTGACTTACGAGGTAAGTTTTGGATTCCTATTTACTAATTTATTTATTTTCTTAATTATTTCTGATTAGAAGAGTAATTATTAATTGGCTTTGCCTCTCGGGTAGTTACTTCCCCTTTAATTTGCTTTATTATTATCATCATTATTGTGTAGCAATTAATCGTCCATATTTAGTGGTCTCATTTCCTCTTCCTCTTAATGGTTGATAGAAATTTTATTTCATTATATTTGGTAATTCCCTTTTAAGAATATTGTATATTGGATAATTCGGATCCATCTACAAATGGAGATCTATTGTACTTCATTTTATGAATTATACAATTGATATTTTACATTCGGTTATGTCGCCTATGCCTAAAGGGCACTACTTAATCTCTTGAGATATAGATCTCTAGCATCACAGTGGATGCCTTTTTGGGGTTAGATATAACCTGCCCTAGCAAAAGTATATTGATTCGGTTTGATTGGGCCACAAAGAATCTTCACGGATGTGCAAACTGACTTTGCCAAATTTTCAGGTGATGGAACTGTCTCATTTGCTTTTGGTAAAACTTATTATTCTATTACTATGAGAAAGGGTCTTACTCATAATGTTTGGTTGTTACCTCTCGAGGATATTCTCAACCGATCATCAGGATGCTACATCGAGGAGGTCTTCCCATTCTAAAGTCGGAGATATTTTAAGGAGAAGTTCTTTCTCTCTTCTCAACTCCCTGTGTCAGTTTCGCGTCTTTGCTCTTCCGAGCTTTCATAGAGCTGCCCACCTCGTGGCAAAAAAAGGCTCTTTTATCGGGAGTCTGGTTGCATACGGGCTACCGTTCTTTATTATTTTCAGTTTTATATATTTGTTGTTCGGCCATGCCCTGGGGGCTTATCTTGGATAAGAAAAAAAACCATTGCAGGATCAAGTTCGCTCGAGCAAAGCTTCGAGCTCCTCCAAAACTTAGAATCACTTGGTGAGGAAGCCCAATTCGTTGCCCCCTCTTCTGAAGTCACACGCATTGCCCTCACTAAGCTGAACCAGTACCTCTCACTCACTCCCCAACAGGCAATCATGGCTTCCAAGAATCACTGGCCTAGAAAAGCTCTTGAGTCACTATCCAGCCTTGTTGTTCTCAACCCATTGCCATGACTTGACATGACTAAGATGTCCATTTTACAAGCAGCTAAGAATAGTCTCGGCTTCAGCATATCAGCAATGGAGAAGGCTATCCACGAACAAAATCAAGTTGTTAACAAGGAATCCATCCAAGCCGATTACACCAAAATGACTGCTGACTGCAAGACTATGAAGGATGCTCTTATTGGTTTCAAAGCAAGGGAAGCGGCTCGCCAGACCAAGATAGCTGAACTCGAGAAAGAGCTTGCCCAAGTTCGTGCAGAAGTTGTCGAGGACCAAGCTCAACATGTTCCCATGTCTCAAAATTTTCGACAGCTAGTGGAAAAAGCTCATAGCCTCAAAGAAACAATGGGCCCAATGACTCCTATGGCACAACTAGCTCAGGAGAAGGAACAAGCCCTCTTGGTGTACAACACCCATCTTGCTACCTTCCTCAAGCTGCGAGATATCGTCAAAGAGGCTCTCCACCACATGCCTGGGTAAATCATCCATACTTCATTTTTCTTTTTCTATTGACTCGCTTTTATGATTTAAGACGTTCGGCTTAGCTATGGGTTTGGCTTTTATTTTCCTCTTTTGGTATTCAGATGACTCGGCCTTGTAGTGTTTGCCCTTGGTGGGATGTTCTTTTCATTTCCTTAGTAATAAATTTTATTTTTATTATTGATGAAGTGTGATACCAATCTACTTGGCTTCACTGCCCCCATATCAATGTCATACTTTTATCTCAATACACCCTCCATGTCATGGCTAGCTACTCAAGCCAGACTTCATCACGAGGGTATCATGCCATACCTTAGGGTGTGGGAGGCTTGGCATGTCGGCCACCATTGTGGCCTACTAACATTGAACCCCTTGACACCCCACGTCCCAAAGAGAAGGGACGTAGGGCTTGAGATACTTACCATCTAAATCTTTTAACAAGTAGGCCCCATTGGGCCGGTGGCATGGAAAATGAAGGGTCCATGCCAGTTGGGAGACCACTTGCTAAACTTGGGATCCTTTTCCCCAATTGGAAAGTGTAGTTTCCATACTAACTCTCCTTCTTCAAAGGACTTGTGCTTAACCCTCTTGTTGTAAGAGCGAGCTACTGTGTCCTTTTGCACCCTTATGTTATCGAGTGCTTTGATTTGGAGTTCATCAAGATCACACATATTCCAACATCATAGACTCATAGTAATCTGAGGGTGTTAGCTCATGTTGCCTCATGTACCTCAATGACTTGACTGTTATTTTAAGTGGCAGGAAGGCCTCATGGCCATATGTGAGAGAGAAAGGGGTAACCTTTGTACTACTACGTGGTGACATACGATAAGCCCATAAGGCTTCCGACAAGACTTTGTGCCACTTTCTCGGGTTATCTTCGATCATCTTAGACAATATACCCCTCACCACCTTGTTGGATGCTTCAGCTTGACCATTGGCTTGAGCGTAGTAAGGAGTGGAGTGTATGATCTTGATGCCGTGTTCTTCGACAAAAGCCATCACTTCCCCTCCCGTGAACACGGTACCCTGGTCAGCTGTTATGGTGGCTGGCAGGCCGAAACGATGTATTATATTTTCTTTGATGAACTTGATGATTTCTCCTTGATTTACCACTGTCATTGTCTTGGCCTCCACCCACTTGATGAAGTAATCAGTTGCTAAGATGACAAACGTATGTCTATCAGAAGATGGTGGATAAATCTTCCCAATCAAGTCCATGGCCCATCCAATGAAAGGTCGAGGCTTGATGATAGACTTCAAGTCGATGGCCGGAGCTATTTGCACCGGGTCATGTCGTTGACAAGCCTCACACCCTTTAGCAAAAGCTGCACAATCTTCCCCGATGGATGGCCAGTAGTACCCATACCGGTGGAGTACCCATCTCATAGAAGGGCCTGCTTGATGAGCACCACATATCCCTTCATGAACCTCACCCATGGCTTGTAGGGCCTCCTTGCCCCCCAATCACTTCAATAGTAAATCGTATGGTCTCCTTTTGAACAAGACCTCATCAAACAAGACGTAGTTCCTTGCCTTAAATTTGATGGCCCGATCCACATTCAATGGGTTAAGCGTTCACACAAAAATTTGCTCTCCCCTTCATGAGCAAACTCTTTGAACCCCGAATCTAGTTGTGCTAAGTAGTTGGCCTTGCCATTGTCCTGGCGAGGAACATACTTGATGGAGACATTATCAAAGTGGGTAATTAATATTTGGACATAATTAAGATATGTCTCTAGTATGCAATTGATGCATCGAAATTCACCAAGTACTTGGTAGACTACCAGTTGGGAGTCCCCTTGGATGTTAACACTTTTGACTTTCAAGTCAACAAGCATCTCCAGCCCCACCACTAAAGCCTCATACTCGGCTTGATTGTTAGTGCATGGAAGATCAAGTGTAAAGGCAAAGTGCATGGCATGTCCCGATGGGGAAGTGAGGACCACGCCAGCACCCGCTCCAGACAGTGTCTTTGATCCATTAAAGTACAAGGTCCAAGGGGTCTCCTCCACCATGTCTACTTGTACCAACTCAGCTGGCACATCCACACATGGGTGGTCAGCTAAGAAGTCATCCAATGCTTAGCCCTTTATGGCCTTTTGAGGCACGTACTGCAAGTTGAACTCAGATAGTGCAAGTGTTCACTTACCAATCCTCCCATGGATGATTGGTCGGGACAACATGTACTTTATTATATCAGTCTTACATATGAGTTGCACTTGAACATGCATCAAGTAGTACCTTAGCTTCATACAAGAAAAATATAAGGCTAAACATAACTTCTCTACAGGAGAGTACTTTTGTTCTGCCTCGTTTAACAATTTATTTAAGTAGTACATGACCTGTTCATGGCTAGAGTCACTATCTTGAGCCAACAGACTTACTACAGAGGTGTTAGTGGCTGAAAGGTACAACTTCAATGGCTGATGTGGGATTGGAGAGTTGAGTACCGGACGGGTTTCCAGGTATTTTTTGATGTCATCAAAGGCTTGTTGATGATCTTGATGCCATACAAACTCAACTTCCTGCTTCAGCTTCAACAAAGGAGAGAAGACTTGGGTTCGGCCAGCACAGTTCGAGATGAAACGTCGAATGTAGTTCACTTGGCCGAGGAACTTTTGAAGCTCTTTCTTATTACTTGGTGGCATTGCCTCAATGACGGCCTTGGTTTTGCTCTTATCAACCTCAATGCCACGTTGGCTCACAAGGAACCCTAAGAAGTCACCTGTTGACACACCAAATGCACACTTAAGTGGATTTAGCTTCAAGTTATGGCCTCTCGTACGTAAGAAGGCCATGCGAAGATGAGATAAGTGTTGACTTGTTACCTTAGACTTGACAACAATGTCATCCACATAGACCTCAACCAACTCACTGATCAAGTCATGAAAGATAGCATTCATGGCTCGTTGGTAAGTGGCACCAGCATTCCTCAACCCAAAGGGCATGACGAGCCACTCATAGCACCCTATGGCTACTGGACACCTGAATGCGGTCTTGTGGATGTCTTCCTCGGCTAAGTAGATCTGATTATAGCCTGAGTAACAATCCATGAAAGAAAAGATCTTATGCCTAGTTACTGCATCAAGCAACATGTCTGCTACTGCCATTGGGTATTCATCCTTAGGAGTGGCTAAGTTTAAATTTCTAAAATCTAAACATACACGTATCTTGCCATTCTTCTTTCTGACTGGCACTATGTTAGATAACCACTCCACATACCTGGCTGGCCTGATGAAGCCAACCTTCAACAATCTTTCAATTTTTTTCTTAATCTCTGGCAAGACCTCATAAGCAAACCGTCTAGGCGGCTGTTTGAAGGGTTTGAAACCAACACTATTTGGTAATCTATGCTCTACTAACTTTCTATATAGACCAGGCATCTCGTGATAATCCCATGCAAAAAAAATCCTTAAATTCTTTTAACAAATTAATTAACTCATACCTTTCGGCTTCGGGGAGCATGGCACTGATGAAAGTAGGACGTGGGTCGTCCTCAGTGCCAAGATTGATCTCCTCCAACACATCACGTGATGTCATAGGCCTCTGGTCTTCTCCAGCTATACCCGGTACCTCGCCTTCTTCAGGCAAGTCATCTTCAGGCACACAGTCAGCCATCAACACCGCTTCCTCACAAGCTAACCTCTGCTCGTATTGATAGATGGCTAACTTCTCCAACAAGGCACTCACTTCGGCCTTGCCCACTAACTTGTCTCGAAGTGGTCTACTCATCATTGATACTCGTTTCAGCTTTAGGTGGACCATCCAAAGCAATCATAAATGGTCTCGCAATGTCGGCAAGGGGGTCGAGGCATGCCATGCTCAATATCTTAGCACTTGACATCACCACTGTGCACGACCCTCCATCCATGTTCTTCACTTGTAGAGGCCCGAAGTCTCCATGATAGAGTGGAGCCTCGCCCACGTTAACACCAACTGCAAATGGGTTGGTGTCTACTTGTACTACCTCCATCATTCCAAAACATCAAACGCTGATGAAGTGAGGGCGGGACACACTTGTTGGCATGGATCCAATCCCTTCCCAACAAGGCGTTGTAGCTTATTGCCCCATCCACCACAAAGAAGGCATACATTTTCTCTTGACTACCAAATCCAATTAAGACTGATAGTATCCCTCTTGCTGATGTTGATCCCCCATTGAAGCTAGTAACGCAGATTTCAGTGGGAATCAAATCGCTTGTAGTCTTTCCCAATTTTCTTAACAGCCTAGTGGGCATCCTATTGACAGCAGCTCCATTGTCAACAAGAATTCTTGACATCGGCATACCATCCAACCTAGCCTTGATATAGAGGGGCCTCAAATGCCTTAGCATACTTGGCTCCGGTTCCTTGAAAACAACTAAGTGACTTAACTCATCACTTGTGTTCTCCTCCTTCATGACCCCTTTCCCTTTCAAGGTGGCTAATTGCTACCTCTTCTCTCGTCGAACTTTCTACCTTTGCCACCGAACCCTCAGCCTCACCATCAAACTCCCAACCCCAAGAAGGGTTCTGGATGGGCGAGGACGATGAAGCTTCAGGGCCTTGGTATAACACATAAAAAGGGTATCTCCCATCATCTTCACCAAGTAAACCAACACTCTTATGGCTTGCTTCATGGAGCTCCTTCAAAAGTCTCTGAGAACTCTTGCATTGTCTCGCCACCTCAGCAGCTAGATCAATCCTACTTCCCAATCGAGCCATCATAAAACCCCATGACTCATCACTTACTTCCAAACCAGCAAATGCTTCGGTTAACTCAGCAATGGACCCGTCTGTATCTCTAACCTCTTCTACTACCTCTTCTTCCTCCACATACCTATCCCGGTCTTCCTCATTGAATTGGAAGATCATAGGTAGTATGTAGTTTGTGACCACCACTGGCGGCAAACTTCCAAACTGGATTGTCAAAGGGGGTCCTTGGTCATCCCATTCATCATCCTTGTTGCCTCTATCGAATTTGGGATTGGGATGCTCATCTTCTAGCATGTCATCTTCAGCATACTCATCTTCATCACCTCCTTCTTCTTGGAAGTCATCCTCAACCCCTTCATGAACTTTGACATCACCATGAACTTGGACCTACTTTCCTTTGTCAGTCATTGTCACCTTGAGCCAGGTAGTTACTAAGTTGTCCACCTCGATATTTGGTGAAACGAAATCATTCTGTGGTGGTGGTCCGATCGTCGCACTAAGTATTACTGGATACCTCCCCTGTCGTGCTTCTGCATTCTTACGTAGGAATCTCCTCCTTTGGGTCCTTGTCATCCCCCCAATGGCTACTGGTTGTTGACGACGCATGTCATAAGTATGCCACCCTCCTTGCGACACATTGGGCACCTTAAAAGTTCTCCTCGCGGGAGGACTTCTAACGGGAGGACTTCGCATGGAAGGAATGCCATGTGATATCCACTGCCTTCGTTACCCCTAGCCGGCTGGACGACCCCCTCCACTTGTCTCTGATAAGAAGGGTATCTCGGCCTGTTGGGTGGGCCAAGTCTTTAGTGGGCGGAAGGCCTCGCCTCATTAATTTTTTAGGCTCTTCTTGCATTGAGCACACAACTTCTCAACTTCTACGGATATGGGAGTCGATGCGGTCGTCTTAGCTTGCACGCCACTTGACGAGCCCCCATGTTCATAAGTTGCATTGGAGCTCCCATGTTGAACCGGCATTGTATCCAACACCAGCTTGAAACGGGGCAGCTCGATTTTGGAGAGGTCCGGGTTCACCATGTTGATGCCTACCACGTTAGGAAATGGATCAGTATCCACCAACATTGCGGGAACTTGATACGCCCCTTCTCAGTAGCATCCTGCAAGATGTTACGAAAAACCACACATGAGTCAGTGGCGTGTGACATGCTGTTATGCCACTTACAATACTTCTTCCCTTTCAACTTCTCGGGTGGTGGTATACTATGCCCCCAGTTAACTTGATCTGGCCATCCTTGTAGAGTTGGTCAAAACTCAAAGTCAGCCTTCGAGACATCAAATGAGTACTTGTGTGGCGGATGGGGGCCCTATTGGGTCTGCCCCCTTGCGGCTCGTT
This sequence comes from Linum tenue, assembly GCA_946122785.1. NCBI lineage: Eukaryota > Viridiplantae > Streptophyta > Magnoliopsida > Malpighiales > Linaceae > Linum > Linum tenue. Next base: position 50,940,696 of record CAMGYJ010000009.1, read on the forward strand.
TTCAGCCTTAGCCAAAGAAGCACAAACATATGGCTTCCCCAGAGCTAACTCAGCCAGGTCTACCTCCACCTCATTGGCCTCTTGGCCAACATGGTTGACAGGGTAGTTAATTGAGGGGAAGTATTGCCCCCTTGATGCACTCCTCCTATTCTCCTCTTCTTGGAGAAGAGACTCATATCTCACAGCACAAGACATGAGTTGGAACAAGTCCGAGAACTCTCTGTCTTGGAATTTCTTCCTTAACTCAAAACTCAAGCCCCCTTGAGCAAGCTTGACAAATTCCCTCTCTGTCAAGTTGACGAAGAAACGGTTACGAGCATTCTTGAAGTTAGTCAAAAAGTGCTCGACCGACTCCCCTGGTTGTTGGCGCATGCGTGCCAAGTCAGCCATTGAGACCTCGGGCTCAGATCTATAGAACTGGGCATGGAAGATATGTTCCATCTGTTGCCAAGTTTGGACAGAGTTAGACGACAAGTTGACATACCATGCAAAAGCTGGCCCTGTCAATGAGTTGCCAAAAAGCCTTACTTGACAAAGTCTCTCACGTCTCCACATTGGACAGTAAACCGTTCCACATGTTCAACAGTGGACTGGTCACCAATACCCGTGAAGGTGGCAAACTCGAGCACCCTAAACCCTCTTGGGAATGGGTATAGTCTATCTACCCATTCCGAGTAAGGCTTGTGCTACACAGGTGGCATGGTGGGCCTTACTCCTAATCCAAATTGCTCGGTGAGGAGTTGAGCCACCTGATCCCTTAAGGCATTAGCATCATGCCCCACTTGCCCCCCCTGGCGGTACGAACCCCATGGGGTCCACACCATGCCCATGGACTTGGGGTGGTATGGGTGCTGGGTAAGCACGCGGGGGAACTTGATCCCCAACACCTAACCTTCCTCCCCCACCCATGTTAGGAGGAGCTACGTAGGGTCTCGCCACCGGTATGGATGGCGGTTGTTTAACATGGGTGTTGAACGTAGTGGCAAAATTTTCGCCACGTGGAGGCAGTTCTCCAACTCCCACATTAAGTGAAGCCTCCACTTGAGTGGTGGTGGGAATCTCGCCGCGATTCACGTGGTGAGAGGTTGATTGGGTTGTCACCGACGACGGTAAGTTATCTTGCCGTAGTTGGCCATTCTGGCCAGCGACTGGAGAAAAACTTTCATTATTAGAGTTGAACTTGTGCCAGCAATTGGCAAAGCTCGTGATTGTACTATTGGTCCATTTAATAATTGTCTAAATTGATCTAACTCGTTTGAATGTTTGTTAACTACCTCAAACATTTGACCCAAACCTCTATCTACGCGGGAATTGAGACAATCAACTTGAGAATTTACCTGATGAACCATAGCTCTGGCTTCCTCCATCAACCGACGACTCTCCACCATCATTTGGCGGTTCTCTTCCATCATCTGGAAAAGAGACACAACCGCCTCGCCTAGATCAACATTTGGCGCCGACGTGAGTGGTACCTCCGCTCTGACAAGGTTGCCTGAAGCTCCTCCATCTTGGCCTGCTTCACCGCCGACCACTTGCTCCTCCTCTACAACACCTTGTGGAAGATCACCTTCTTGATTCTTTCGCCCAGGAGCCATCGAATTAAACACACAATTGTCCCACCAGGTGTGCCGATTTGTTTTCCAACGAGGAAAAACTGGTGTTTGAAGATAATGAATACACCTTTGAATTCTTGAACAACGAAACTAACACGGTTCACTCCTCTCCGAACAATGTTCGAATGAGGGTGTTTGATGTTTTGATGGTTTTTGGGAACAATCTAAGTTACGTTACTCTACTCCTATGGTGGTTCAGTGAGAGTTCCGAAAAACTACAGGCTGATTTGCAAAGAAAAGATAAATTTTGACATTGTGCGTCAAATGTTTGGTTGTGGAACCCTTGCTTCGTTTTCGTTTCCCTATTTATAGTCATCCCTTGTAACCGTCATGTAACCGCCTCTTGGTAACTGATGCTCCATTGTTTGGTGCTTGATGTAGCTTGCTTGACGCCTTGACTGTCTTGCGTGCTTGCCACTTGATACCTTGCACCTTGATGACTTCACTTGATAGCTAGCCCCTTGTGCCATGAAGGTGTCTTGTTTGGTGAGTGAGGGCTTCAAGCTTGGTGGTACTCGTGCTAACCACTCTTGACACTAGGGTGCTTGGGGTCTGATGATGCACACTGACCCCCTTGGGGGTGACCCCCTTGCACGAGACCTAGCACGCCTACTCTGCTTGGGTACTTGAGAGGTGAGTGTCAAAGCAATGCCGACACCAACTATCCTTGCACGACATCATGCTTGACACCCTAGTGTTTGGTATCCGGTGCTTGACCCCCTTGGACGGTGTCATGCTTGACCCCCCTTGTGGTTGGATCTCCATACTTAGCCAATTTTCACATCGGGATCATGCTCGACACCCTAGTGCAAGGTAGGTGGCTACGGTACTTGGTGCTTGACCCCCTTGAACGATGTCATGCATGACCCCTCTTGCATGATGTCATGCTTGACCCCCTAGTGGTTGGGTTTTCATACTTAGCCAAATTTTGGCTTTCTTCACCACCATGGTCTAGGGACTTGCGTTTCCCTTCTTTCCTTGCCAACATGTTTGATACCCGGTAGGTGGCTAGACCCCCTTGCGTCTCGTCATACTCGACTCACCATGGATGGTATCATGTTTGACCCTCCTGGGATGATGTCATGCTTGACCCCCCTTGCACGGCATAATGCTTGACACCTAGCGCAAGGTAGGTAGACAACATAGTGCTTGACCCCACTTGCATCATCGTGCTTGACCCCCTGGGATGATGTCATGTTTGACCCCCTTGTGCTATGGGTCTCAACACTTAGCCCATTTTCGCCTTCTTTCCCCATCATGTCTAAGGATAATTACACGCAAGATAGGTAGGCGGCTGGTGGGGCGAAATTTTGGCTAAGTATGACGGGCTGCCCACTTGGGAGGTTGATGTTGAAGGGTGTCAATGCTTGGCGCTTGACCCCTCTTGTGTGAGGGGTGAGTGTTTGGTGGGTCAAGGGGTGTGTGTTGAAGTACCTGGCATGAAGCCCAAAATTCCATAATCCAAGCCCATCTCAAGCCAATTTAATTAATGTTTTTAGTTTGGCCTTATAAATCACTAACACTCCTTGAAAATAATCAATGTGGTAAACAATTACATACTATTTCTGGGCAAAGTATTGTTAAATCATTGAACACGATATGAAAATTCCGCCTCAATTTTGGCCTCTCCTATCTAAATACCCTAACTCTTATATCCTACTTTCTAAGTGTCTTAACAATCAGGGTGAATTGCAAGTTTGGTCAATCATATTACATATTTGTAACACTTTTGTCACCCGAATAGCTTTTCTTTCAATTTAGTCATCGGACATAGTAGGTTTTGTGGATGATGCTGCCGCTAGTGGGTCTTCTCCATCGCCCAATCATGGCCAACATGGCGAGATGAATGGAAAATCTGGTGGCAATTAAGCCACGGGAGGACAAGGAGCTGGACCACCGCCATCTCCGCCACCATGGTTGTCGTCGTCTTTCTAATGGAATTAGAACGGTTGAGGATCTTCCTCCTCCTAGAGGAGGAGTTAGAGCAATAATCCCTCGTCTGAATCGACCCACCTGGAAGCATCTTAGTAGCAACGTGATCAAGAGGAGGCAATGTGGAGTGGCGGAGGTGGAATTACAATGGCAGAATTGCAGCAACGGAAGGAGACCGGCGATTTGTGTGTTAAAGTGAATTATTTTTTATCTTTATTAAATGATATTTTAATTGCAAATTATGAGTTGTAAAATATAAAAGATTTAAATTTATTAATTAATAATTTATTAATTTTCACGTCAGCATTTAACAGTCAAACGTAACTGTTGACTGTCATGTAGGACTGATTTAACGGACCTAAATGATGAGTGACCACAGATGACATAAATGTGTAATATAAGTGATTAAATTGAGGAGAATGTAATTTGGGTGGCGAAACTATTACAAATATGTAATATTAGTGAACAAACTTGCAATTCACCCATGACAACCATAACAAGAAAGTTGCTTCATTACAATTTAGGGTTAATATTTTTGTATGGCCTGAACTTTGACAAAATAAACATCCTGGCCAATCTTTTCGATCTATAACATCCTGGCCTGAACTATACATCAAAATAAACAATTTGGCAAGATCCGACTTTTGACCGTTAACTTGGACGGTCAAACGCGTTGACTAACGATCAACGCGCCATGTCACTGCCAACTCAGCAAATTTCATTTTTTTTTTAATTTACACCTATTTCCATTTTTTTCCTTTATCATTTTGAACGAAAAAAACACATTTTCAATTTCGGATATATCCCCCAACAGATCTCATGGCGAAACAAGCAATCCCCGGAAACCGAACACGAACCCGAAGATCCCTCCCTCGCCGGCAGGGTTTCCGCCGCAAAAGCCAGAGCATACCAACTTTCTGACATCATCGACGCCACTGACGGATTCAACCCACTCCGAATCATCGGCCAGGGAAGCTCCAAGACCGTCTACACTGCCGTCTTCCCCGACGACGAAGATCACCTCTTCACCGTCTGTCTTCAGCCAGGGGAATCGAGTACTTACACAATCAGATGGCGCCGAGAACGATCCACGACTGCGTGAAGCCGTCGAAGGTGTTGATTGATTCGAAATCCAGGGCCAAAGTGTGCGATTACGAGATTTGTTTCAATGGAAGGAGTGGGATTGTGGGTTATGTCGATGCAGAGTACTGGAACAAGGGAGCTTCGAAGGAGAGCGACGTTTACGGGTTTGGGGTGGTTTTGTTGGAGCTTTTGACGGGGAGGAAGGCGGAGGAAGGGTTGCTGGTGAAATGGGTGGTGCCGTTGTTGAAGGATGAGGTTAGGGCAGGGGGTCTGTTAGGGGATATATCCGAAATTGAAAATTTATTTTTTTCTCTCGTTAAAATGATAAAGGAAAGAAAATGGAAATAGGTGTAAATTAAAAAAAATTAATTAAAATTTGCTGAGTTGGCAGTGACATGGCGCGTTGATCATTAGTTAACGCGTTTGACCGTCCAAGTTAACGGTCAAAAGTCGGATCTGGCCAAATTGATTATTTTGATGTATAGTTTGGGCCAGAATGTTATAGATCAAAAAGATTGGCCAGAATGTTTATTTTGGTCAAATTCAGGTCATCCAAAAATATTAACCCTACAATTTACAAGATAATTCTCTAAAAAACACGTGGTTGGCTGGTGGATGTTTAGTTTCGACAGATCAACCAAACTCGAGCCGAACCATGTATATTTATGGTTCGGTATCCTATGTTCGGAACACGCCCAACCAGAACAGAGTTTGGCTCGAGAAAATTCGTTTCCTCTCACCCATGGACCAGGAAACCGAGTTGTACCGGCCGATTCAACCAAAAAAACCGAGAACCGAGCCAGAAACGCTACGATAGGCTGATGGTGTTCAAAATACCGTGTCGGCCGATTTTTCCGGCTTAATCGGTACAAAAGGAAATATCCCCCGGTTTTGGTCTAACCGGCGGTAGAGTTATTTTAATGAATTCATCTCCTTATTGGGAATATGCTTAATCTCTTAGTATTTGGGTGTTAAGAGTGTATTGAATCCATTTCATTTGGTATTTTATCCATGAAAATTGGAATCATAATTATTGTGCCGTGCATGATAAATACTACCAAATCCCAATACTGCAGAGGAAATTAAGTGATAAACGTTTGTTGCCCCCAACCCTCTAAAAAAAACCTCTCCTCTCACTTTCTTCAAGCTTCTTTCTCTCCTTCTTTTTCTAATTCAAATGCGAGTTCATGTCGTATACGATTGATACTGGGCGCTGTGCGTATCGACCCGTACGAAAGCTAAGTCTCCGATTTTGGTCATGTGTCAGATTGGAAGAAAGTCTCGTCCGGTTCGTCGTCAAGAAAGGTTGACCATAATCAGACAACTTCCCGGGCAAGAGAAGATTTTCTCCTTCATCAACACGCCGTGGATGCTCACGGGCGATTTTCACTCTATACTTAAAAAACGTCACCGTTTTTCGAACTTCAAATTGAAAAAAAAAAAAAAAAAAAAATCGGCCGAAGGCCAAAATCCCTTATATGTTCTCTAACGAAAATCGGCAGCCAGGCTTTTCATCGTTTCTTCTTTCTTCCCCAGCCTCGCCCCGCCGCTCCTCCTCTTCACCTCTGCCGATTGGCGACTGGCGACCTGCGATCGGCGACCCGCGACTGCCTACCCGCGACGCCGTTCCTCTTCTCTTCTTTTTTGGCGTCGCGAGTGGTGAGTGGCGACTGGCGACCGGCGAAAGGTCGAGCCCAACCCTGCTCCACTCCGCTCCGCTCCGCCGCTCCTCTTCTCTCCTACTCCGTCCTCAGCCGGCCCCCTGCTCGGGTGGCCCTCTCCTGTTCAAGAACGCGTCGCCGTGGTCGAGTCTCCCTCCGCCTGCGCGAGACATAGGTAAGGAAAAAGCTTGTGCGAGATAGTATTTGGATTTTGACAATGTTTGGACTGCTGAGTATTTACAATGCCTGCGCGAGATAGGGAAGAACCAGCTCCGTAAAGCAGACAGCTCCGTTCCCACATTAGAAATCGGCTGAAAACATCTACGTCGAAACAGGATGCGCAGCATCATAGACACCAGCGATGATCCCTACGTGACGATTTCGTTTCCTGACCGCTGCTTTTCCCGGATCCACTATAACGCCAAGGCCGTCGAAAACAACGGGTAAGTACATCTCCCTTTCCCCTTTTCTCTGTTCGTTTCCCGAGAGGTTCCGAAGGAAGAGAAGAAAAGTTCCTTCTAGCATCTTCATATCCCAATCTTTGCTCTCAGTCTAGCTGCGCATTATGAGTTTTTTGCTTCGGATTTTGGGTTGTTCCTGATGGAGAAATTTTGGTTGGATTGTGTAGGACTGTTGTGGGGATAAAGTGCAAAGATGGCATTGTCATGGTAGATGTGCACTTGTTTCGATTCTCGCTTGGCCCTCTCTTGCCGCAGTGTTCAATTTTGTTGGTTTTGGTTCAGTTTTTTCACTAATTTGGTGGGTATTTACTGTTTAGGGTTTGGAGAAGCCCACCTGTAGGAAGATGATGTTAAGCGATGCCGTTCATAGGGGTGCTGGCATGGTACGCCTCTCTCATCCCTCTCCCTTTCGCTTTCATCTGCCTGGCTTTTCAATGTGTACGAATCGCAAATCTTAAAAGTCAATTTTCTTGGTTCGTTGGGCTCACTGTGTGAATTTTGTGACCTTGTCCCGCTGAACTTGACATTTTTATAGATTGAGTGTTGATTAGTAATATGCTCCATTTGTCCATTCATGCGTGGTTTTAATTACTTTCGACTCCTTGCTATATATCCATACAGTTTTTTCACTAATTTGGTGGGTATTTACTGTAATCTATGTGTTCAAATTTAGGGTTTGGAGATGCCCGCCTGTAGGAAGATGATGTTAAGCGATGCCGTTCATAGGGGTGCTGGCATGGTACGCCTCTCTCATCCCTCTCCCTTTCGCTTTCATCTGTCTAGCTTTTCAATGTGTACGAAACGCAAATATTAAAAGTCAATTTTCTTGGTTCGTTGGGCTCCCTTTGTGAATTTTGTGACCGTGTCCCGCTGAACTTGACATTTTTATAGATTGAGTGTTGATTAGTAATATGCTCCATTTGTCCATTCATGCGCGGTTTTAATTACTTCGACTCCTTGCTATATATCCATACTGTCTGTTTGGGCATGCCTGTCCTTACGCATTTACTCTTTAATACCAGGCTGTTGCTGGCTTAGGTGCTGATGTTGGAGCAATTTTTACAAGAGTGAAGTCCGAGGCAGTCAGATATGAGAAGTTTGTTCTTCTTCTATCCTTCCTAGTTGTTTCAATGCTACTTTTGTTCTTATCTGAGAGTCATTCTCATTCGTTCGTTCCAGATTAGCTAGTTCCTTTCAGGCACTAGGCCCTTACAAAACTAGTAGGATGACTTGGGAACCTGATCTGCTTACTGGTGAATGAATTAAGCTCTGTGTACAAAGCCCCACTTGTATTTGTCCGATTGTGGACTAGAATTGTAGATGTATAATCTGTTCACTTATGACTGTCTTTCCCAGCCGAATATGCCAGCCTGTTGTTCTGTTCATTCTAGTAGCTCTATGTTTTCGGCGCGATCTTGTATATACAAGGATTTTGGTTGTTTGTGATTTTTACTTGTTTCTTTTAGATTATCTGGTATCGTCTGAATGCATGCTTGCTTGCTGTTCTATTAACGTTAGCTTGTTAAATTTATGAGTGCTTGCTAATGATGTGGCCACTCTGTTCCCATGCTGCAGAGTGTACCGTGAACCAATCCCTGTGAAAGAACTTGCTGAACGTGTTGCTGGTTATGTGCACTTTACTACCCTCCACTGGTGGGGTCGGTAAGAACTGATCCTTTGGTTTTGCATATATGGAGTCATGGACACTTTTTGTGTGTGTGCATAGGTTCACTGTAAGTGGCTGATAGGAAAAAGCAAGTGAAAGCATTATGATGCATGTTTTACATTGCAGGCCCTTCGGTAGTGGTGTTATTCTTGGTGGTTATAATAGAGGTGCACCAGAGTTGTACATGATTGAACCATCTGGACTATCTTATGTAAGTTATGTGTTGTTACTAGGACACAAATTGTTTTCCTTACAAAGTTTGGTTTAAGTTTCTCCGCTGAAATCACTTGGATTCCATAAGTTCTGCTTGTATGAGACTGAAAGACTTGCAGTCATTGTGCTTCTCTGTGGGCTGTGTCATATCCTTTCAAAACTTAATATCTTTCTTCAACAATTGTTATGTAGAGGTATTTTGGTGCTGCAATTGGAAAGGGCAAGGAGGCTGCTACCAAGTAAGTCTTTACTTCTGCATTTCAACTGTTGAGATACTCTTAAATGATAGTAGTGCATCATGTTGTTCATAACAGCAAAACTGAATGTCGTTTACGCAAGGATTGTATATTTTGCCAATGATGCAATTGATGGTGCAGGCAAATTGAGAAGTTGAACCCTTCAGAGATGACATGCCGTGAAGGAGTTCTTGAAGTAGCCAAAATGTGAGTGTTTCTGCTTTGTATTATCTTATTGGACTTCATTAAGGGGACTTGAAATCTTTTACTGACGACTTGAGTCTCAATACCTTCTCGTGTTTCTGGCCTTGATGAATCTGTATTTCTGTTTTGTATGGTTTACGGTCCAATACATAGCATTTACGAGGTAAATGCTGAAGTGACGGATGGTGACTTCGAACTTGAACTGAGCTGGGTTTGTGACGAGTCAAAGAGATTACATATGAAGGTATTTATTGTCCTATTGCTTGATCACCCATGAATCTAGAAACAGAAAGGAGTAGATGTGAAGATTTTTATCTTCTTCCAACAAAAAAGCAATTATTGCAAGCCTGTGGGATATTACTAGTAACACCATATCTGTGCATCTTGTGCCATTCTGGCTGGTTACTGGTTAGGCAACTTACTGAGTGATGAATGGAGATTGTATGTCCTATCCCTTCAAAATCATGGCTGACCTTCCCTGTACAAGTTTCTTACTTTGAAAACTGAAGTTTTGTTTTTCCTGGAACTTGAAATCAAGATGTGGTTTTTGTCTAAATGATGTTGATAATCAAAATAACGAACTCATCGAAAAGAAAGACATGGTTGTATCCGTCTTTTTGTGCACTTCCTGCTGACGAACTTTTGTACGTGATGTCAATGGTTATTTTGCTACACAGGTTCCTGATGAACTGCTAGAGGAAGCCAAGTCTGCTGCAAGAAATATGTTATTATCGGTGAAAGGATATCATTGGGAAATCGATCACAAAGGGCCTTCACCGTCAATTTTCCAATTCCATGATGATTTGCCTTGTTGAAATGCAACTCCTGAGGCAATTAGTTTAGTTTGAGCTATGTAGTTTAGTCGTACATGAGTTGTGAATTTTGCGCTTTTGTGGCATGAATTCCAAATTTAGTGAAACATTGTGGCTGCTTCTTGTATGGAACCTACGTGAAAGTAACTACTTAGTTGCTTGAGTCATTTCGTTGCAGTGTAAACAATGTTCTACTCCGTGTGATTCAAGAACTTTCTTAGCACTCTCTTGTTGGATCATTTGCCAAGACTGACAATCTTTGAATGATCAAAAAGGCTCATTTGTTTCACTAGACTGCATCGCTCTAAGTGAACTTTCTTTCTTTCATATAGTTATGGCGTTAGTCTGACTGTCTATATGTTGGAATCCAAAATATTCTTTGGGTGGTTGATGGTTCCATTTTTAATCGTTATGGAATTTATGGAATTGCTGGTTAATTGTTCATAGAATCGTTCATGCGCTATAATATAAAGTACATATAGTATACTAATTTAGGAGTGAAAATATGACTGATCATAAACAAATTCGAATGCGTATAGTTTATCACCACAAAGTTGGAAGAAAGTATTCAAACCACCTCAAAAAAAAAATCAAAATTTTTATTAGATCAATTTATTAATCAGGGTGGCAATTCGTATTGGACTACAAAAAGCTGATAAGGAAGCTGGAAAATGAAGAAAAGGAATAAAATTAAAGATCGAGATTGGATGATCTTAGTTTACGTTAAAATATTTGTTTCATAAATTTTTCTGGTTAAATTTATGAAGCTCTGGACCAATCAAACAGGGTGGTTCATTTGGGTCATGTCAAACCGTGTAAAACCATAGGGTCCATCGCTAATCGTCAAATCAAATAAACCGAATTGCTATTGTAACTGGTTTAGTGGTTCTGGTGGCAAGCAGTTGAAACACAAGATATTATCTTAGTATCATAGAATTTTTGGCTAATTCCACTAAAAATGCCAACTTTTAGAGACTTCGCCATTTGTATTACGAAACTTCAATAATTCCAATAATAATTCAACCTATTGAGGGTCAACGTCATCTGTGTTAAACAAAATTCAGTTGATTGTTAGAGGTAACAGTTGAACTAATGGTTGTGCCACGCAAGAAATTCATATTTTCAATATTAAATAATAATTAATTTTTATAAATGAAATGTATTTGGTTGTTTTTACCCTACCACAACCCCTAGTTTTTATAGCCATAAGGCTTTCTCCCTGGCCCTTCATCATCTAATCATCTTCCTCCACTTCTAGCTTGAAACAACAACCAAGGCAGCCACAGAGTTTTGGAAGGGGGCAGTGATTATATTTCATATGAAATTCATAATTATTTGAGTTATGAGCTTATGATAGACCTGATGGTGTTCTATTTGATGCCTTTTTTGTGTTATTTTGTGCTATTCAATGATACTCAAGATGAGTATGGATCACCAAGGCCTAAAATAGAGATGGATTTGGAAATCAGATACTCACTTTATGCCCAAAACCAACAAATCTGATGGTGCAGCAAGCCCAGCATTGATCGATGTCTAACAAGAGGTCTTTAAGTCAAAACAAGCACAACTTTGGAAGAGAGGTTACTTTTGGGCCAATAAACCAAGCCATAGAGGAAAAGGGGCATCAGCCTCAACCGCTGCACTACCGCCGCTCAGGCCCAGCTTTTAGAAGACCCTTATTTCTTCCCCAAGTCGAAGGAATCCGAGTTCAAGTCGAACAAGACTGATTTTAGCCGATTTTAGGAGGAAAAATACTAGAAAATACCCTTTTGTAACTAGTATAAATAGGATGCTAGGATAGATTTTTAAGACACCTTTGACCAACACTCTGCCCTTGGGGCAAAAATAGCTATCCATAGTAAGGAGGGAAAGCCCTATTGGAGCTTGACTAGGAGACATTCACCATCGATGCCTATAACTTTGATGATGTTGTTCTACTTCTCTATGGTGTGCTAGTCGATCTGTTTAGGGATGTGAATTCTATGATGTTTATGAATTACTTTCCATGAATCAATGAGATGCTCATTTCGTTCTATGCTTTGGTTCATCGATGCTTGTTCCTTTAGATGCTTTGTTGAATGCATGCTTTAATCATCAATTGTGTATGATCATCGATGCTCTTTATCATATGATGTTTTGATTGTTCTATGTGTATGAATATATTATGACTACTACTATAGTATCGTCTATACTTAATACTACTATTATGGGAGACAATGAAACTAATCTTGTGTAGTAGGCATCAACTTTAGATAATGCTTGATAATTTAGATCATCGATGCTATAGACCATCGATTATGGCTCAAGAGGGCCACACTTTTTTTTTAGAAAGGGGAGGCGAGACGCCAAGGATTACAAAGCAAAGGGTTCAAAGGTACAACCTATAATTGTAGCAGGAAAGGACAGGAGAAACAACCTCTACTTACAGAACAACTACCAGGCATTAATTCTGAGTTTGCACAACCATTCTGGGAAAGCTCACCCCCAAAGTGTCTTCAAGAAGGATTTACTGAAGCTGACTAGACGGATTCATTAATTCGTGCGTACCAAAGGGATAGACGAGACTGTGCTTCGAGAGCCAGCCCGCGGCTCTATTCCCCTCTCTGTACGTATGAACTAATTGCACCACCCAGTTCTGAGCCATCAATATGCGAATAGCCATCAAAATGGTGGATTGAGGATGAACTGGATCGTCACGTCTCCTTATTAACTCAATAGCTAGCTGCGAGTCGGTTTCCAGAATGAGAAACTGAGTGTTCTGCTTCCAAGCTGTTATCAACCCTTGATGAATTCCCCAAAGTTCGGCCACAATAGCAGAACCAGTGCCGATTTTGCAGCAAAATCCTCCTAGCCAATCCCCATCACTGTCCCTGATAATTCCGCCTGCAATAGCCATACCTATGCTTCCTTGTGTCGCGCCATCTGTGTTCATCTTACTCCATCCCCTCGGAGGAGCACCCCAGCCCACAAGACGATCTGTTCGGGTAGGCTTGCTGCTGGAATCAAGATGCAGGGAGGCCCTCTCCCAGGTCCACAGCCATCCTGTAGCCTTGCTCTTAACATAATTGATGAAGGAAGAATCCGCTAGCTTCTTGCCCTGAAAAATGTATTCATTACGATATTTCCAAACATACCAGCATACTAACGAGAAAAGGTTGAGCCAATCCTCCTGTCTCTCCCCGCTGTCCCTCTTTTTGAGATTCAAATGGAACCAGGACGCATGGTCTGTTGTGAAGAATGTGTTCTACTCCTGAAGCGGGACAAGACCTTCCCAAATCTTCCTAGTCGGAGTGCAATCTCTGAGGCAATGCAAGTTTGTCTCTGCAGTATGCTTGCAAATGGGACATTTGTCATCCATGGTTAAATGCCGCATTTTGAGGCGACTGTTGGTGGATAACTTCTCCTTGGCTGCAAGCCAAACGAAGAACCAAACTCTTTCAGGGCAATGCAGCTTCCATATATGTTTCCAGAAGGTTGAGTCCTGATGCGCAGCTTCTGGACAGCAGACCTGGAAAGCGGATTTGGCACCAAATAATCCATTTGCAGTGTGTTTCCAGAACATGGTGTCATCATTGCTGGTTAATGGATCAAGGAGTATTGACCGGATCTTGTTGGTGGCTTTAGGTGGAAGGTAACCTTCGAATTCTTAAAGTCTCCATCCGCCTTCCTCCTCCCAATAATCAACTACTGATTTGCCCCTGACTTCCATAGACACCTCCATAGTAGTTATCTCCAGGAGTGGTACCTGCATTGCTCAAATATCAGCAGGAGGTCAACAGTTTGTGCAAAACTGTTCCAGGCGAAGGAACCTCCCTTTTTTTCTGAGAAGTTGCAGTCCTTGTCTCTGTCCCCCGTATTTGTTCCTCATCACTTGAGCCCATAGAGTCGAATCTCCCGTAGCTAGCTTCCAAGCTCCTTTAGCCAACATTGCTTGGTTAGCAAGCTTTGTCGGTCTGATCTCAACGCCTCCTTGGTCTTTAGGAAGAGTGAGTTGATCCCAGCCAACCGGGTAGAACTTCGTTTGACCTTCCTCTTCTCCCCAAACGAACCGGCGGTTTATCTTGTCAATATTATTGGAAACAGAAGTAGGTAGTCGTTCTATGAACATAGGATATATAGCCATGGAGGAAGAGATCGATTTCACCAGGGTAACCCGAGCAGCTGTTGATAAATGATTAGTCTTCCAGGTTGCCAACTTGTTTTGTATTTTTAGGAGAAGTTGATGGTATCTTTCTTTGGTGATCTTGCCATTGATGGCAAAAATTCCCACGTAGCGGCCAAGATCGTTGGTGAGGTTTATTCCTGCCCTCAAGCTCAATCTCTGGGCCTTATCTCTATGCACGTTGGGAGAAACAAACATAGCTGATTTGTGAAGGTTAACTTTTTGGCCAAAGCTTAAGCAGAAATCCTCCAAGCATGACCGAATAACATCAATCTGTCCACCCTCCGCTTCTGCAAACAAAATCAAGTCATCAGCAAAAAATAAGTGCGAGAGCTTTGGCCCATCCTTTGAAAGAGGGATAGGCTTCCAAAGCTTTTCCTAGACAACTTGTTCAATACGATGAGCTAATCTGTCCATACAAAGCACAAATAAGGAGGAAAGAGTGTCTCCCTGACGAACTCCTGACTCTTACTCAGGTCGCCAGTCACGCTCAGAAGTACTTCCTCCGGCGACTCAACATCAAAGCGAGGCCGGCGTTGAGGAAGGAGCGGCGGCGGAGACGATCGCGTCATGGCCACGGTGGCGTAGATGGCGGAGGTAAGTTTTATTTTTATTTTTTAATAGTTGTAAAATGAGGTGGAAATTGTAAATATTTAAATTTTATTATTTTTTTAATGGCCACGTCACTCATTTAACGGTCAACTATAATAGTTGACTGCCACATCAGCAAAAACTAACGGAGACTAACGGAGAGTGATCAAACTTGAACTATTGAAATAATCTTTGTGACCATGAATGGAATTAAATATTTGCAGTGACCAAATATAAACGGTTTTAGTAAACCCAGTGACCATCTTTGCAATTAACCCAAAATATATTAATGAAGAACAATCTTATAGCCATACCACGTTAGATAAGGAACAAAATATTCAAGAGATTGTTTCTCTTGAGTGGAATATATTTTAATGATTCAAAATTCCTAAGTTAAATCTCAAAATTATAGTATGAGAATATCATGTTAGTGATATAGCATATTGATCGTAACATAAAAAATTCTTTAATGATTGAATGATATTTTATGGATTATGATAATCATTAGTTGGGAATCTTTTGACCAATGCTAAATAGAATGATAAGAAACATCAATCTAGGACTGATAATCTTCCATAAGAGGTCTAAACTAAAATTCATCAATGATATGATCTTACCTTGACGGGGAAATTTTGACTCAAGACCTTTGTTAATGGATTAGGATGTTAAGTCAAAGTTAAATAGAATTGGCTGAGGACACACGTATGGAATATTATGTTGATTCTCTATATTTTATCAAATCGAAATGCGATATGGTTTTTCTTTTAAAAAAAAAAACAAGGAAATGAAACTGCATGTACGTACTTGGCTAAGTATTTTACATAATACATATTTCATAGTTAGAATAAGGAATCTTTTTTAACATAGGCAGGTACAAACCGAAAAAGTCAAGAAATCAGAGAACGGAAAATAACATCGTGCGAAAGTCGACCAATAGTCGAACTTCTGATGAAAGGGCTTGCTTTGCCACAAAATGGGCGGCCCTGTAAAGCTACACTGAGCTAAGGTACAAGAACAAAAATCAAATGACTGCGCCAATCGGTGGATGTCCTCCAGTATCGCTCCTCCCGCCACGTGACGTCGCTCGCCCGATAATATCCGTCGAATCACCAATTGCGAGTCCCCAAAGAATTTGACAGATAAAAAACCCCTAGTTAGACACCAGTTCATTGCATCGCGAAGTGCCAAAAGCTCCATAAGGAATGAGTCAATTATACCGTCGTAGAACTTACCGAAAGCAAAGGCAAGAACGCCATATTGGTCAAAACCAACAAAGTCGATGCTGCCTCCCCGATCTTGCTTGATAGCTCCCTCAAAACGGACTAGGGAGGGATTGGAGGAAGCATGGGCTTTATCACTCGAATTCGATACAAGCACACCAGCTGTTGATGGTGATTCGAATTTTTGGTAAGGACCATTGTTACTACCTCCCTTACCTTTTATTTTGTTGTTTTTTTTCCAACAATGATAAATTTTAAAATTTTATTATTGTTTTTCCCATAGATTTTTTTTAATTTTTAGCTAATAAGATCCGATATTTGATATTTTTTTAAGTTTTTTATTTATGAATTAATATGTGCATTAAATATACAAAAGGCTTGGCACATGTGATTCGAATATTCATATGTTTTGAAAAGCATTGAAAATTGGATACCCATAAATGTGCTAAGAGAATAAGAATTATAGGTAAAGAAAAGTTCAAGACAACATTTAATGCACATATTGTTTGAAAAATGGCGGAGGTAGTGGATCTGGTGTTGGGGTTAAGAATATTGTTTAGAAGGAAGAGACTATGCATGGTTGAGATAGGAGTTTCAATGATTTAGATATGACTTGAGCGAGGTAAATTATATCTGCGTGGAAATGATGTTTCAGAGTTGCAAATAGTTCACTGTTATACTTTTGGTTTCAATGAAATATAGGAGAAGAGGAAAACACTTGGTAATGGTCGAGATAATGGATCCCGACTATTGAATGTGGAGATCATGGTTTTATTGATGGAAATGAAGGCAATGCTATCGATGGAGATGATGATGCTATGCGGAGCAACCACAAAGAAGTTAAAAAAATGATTAATTTATGACAATGTGGTAAAAAATTGGAAGTATCATTTGATAAAAAAATTTAGGCTTCGATTCCCTAAAAAATGGAAGTTTCATTGATTTTATTTGATAACCCAGGGAACCTCAGCACCACGTGCCTCTTGAGCGACAGCGGAGCCTACTAAATCATTGGGGGTATCTGCATACTACCGAGGCTTTCTGCTACCAACATCGGGGAGGTTTCGCCTACGATACAAGGGTGCCGCCGGGTAGATATGACTTGGAGCACTCATCTGTTTAATTTCTAACAACAATATACATAGATGGCACTAATTATAATGTTAGTAATCTTTATGATGGATGCAGTGATGCACACTTTCTGTTTTTCAGGAACTGAATAATTTGACTTTCTTGCTATTTTGTAAAATTGATATTTTTTAATTCACATGACCTTGGTTTTGACTGCAATGCTGATCAAACGTCTCCGTATCAATCACATTTCATCCTACGCCCCTCATTCTCCTCCCAACTACGTCGGAAAAAAAACCTAGGCCTCAGTCGACAACGGAGGAGTTCGAAGCTCTTTCGCCGCCGGTTTTGTCATGACACCCGAGATGGGATGAGTGTTCGGCCAAGAATACCTCCATCGCGAATCCGCTCCCTCGTGTCTCCTCAATCTCTGAACGACGAATCGACCCGGTTGAAGCTTTTCTAGTGCATCTCCTCCTCTTCTCCGGCGTGGAATCAGTGTTTGAAGCCCTTTGTCGATGCTCCGGTACTCTCCCTCAATTTAATTTCTAGGGGAATTTGATTTTCTTTCTCTTGGTTTGCTTCTGTCGCTTGTAGGAACTTCGTTTTTGTTCGTATTTGGTGGATTCAGAATCGCTAGGGCAGATTATTTGGTTGTTTGACTACTTCGTTTTGGTTCGATGTTTTGGCGGATTCAGATTCACTGTGTTTGTTCGAATGGTTTTGGGTATTCTGAAAAGGCATGTCAAGAACTGTTATATCACTAATCCATCTCTAGTAGACTAGTACTACTCATTTGAAGTCCTCTGATTTAGTTCTCATGTGTCAATGTAGCCAAATCGCCATTGTAGATGAACTGATACTCTGCTCTGTGAATCACTGTGTTTCAGTCATGTGAGTTACCAACACAAGAACTCCAACACAAACTTTTGAAGGGATTGAAATTGGACAAGGCAGGCGTACTATCCTATTCTGGTGCGGGAACTCCAAATCGGTGCGGGATCTGTCTGCAGCTTCAACCCTTCGTTATCAAGCAACTTTGTGGTCATCGAATTAATCTCTCCCCAGAGCATCCAAATTTATTTTCGATTGATTGGCGAACAATCTCCTGCACAAGTTCCATCTCAAAGGAATGCCTCCAATCTGACTGTTGCCATGAATTGAAGGTCCATTTGTTCTTGTCTTTGTCTGCAATAAACTTCTCTGAACTCCCGCATAACTGAAATAAGAATTGAGGAAGCACACAATCATAAAACATGAATTTCGTGAGTTGTAGAGAGCAACAGAATGTTTACTGAAATTTGGTAGGAAAATCGAAACTGGAACTTGAGGGGGTATGTGTCTGATAATATAATTGTGTTTCGAGTCTTATTTAGTTATTGTTGAAATTGAATGTTATATTGTTTCTCCTAATACGAGTTTTTGGTCCGTATGTACTTTTTTCACTCTCCTAATTTGCATAGCAACGGGAAACTGAGGGATTATGCTATTATAGTAGAGTTGTGTTTGTAGTCTTGTTTAGTTAATGTACCAAGGCTTAAAATGGTGAATGCTAATTTGATTCTCTTAATACGATTTTTAGTCCATCTGTTGCTTTTTCACTCTCATAATTTGCATGCTTTGACTTCATATGAGTACTTCAACTTGATTTGAGCAAGAAAGCTTATGTTTAATATAAACATTAGGAAGTCACAGAAGGGTAACCAGTCCGTAGATCCACAAAAATGATTGAGTTGATGTCTTTATGAGTTTATTTTCCAACAGTATTTTCCAAAATTATCAAGTAATTGTTTTAGGGATTATTGTTCAACAGAGTGATCATATGAAGCCATTGATGATTAGCTTTTGTGCATACTTTAACTTGAAAATGCATGACTTATATGATGTATCGGTATGATGAAAATGAGAGAGATGTGATGCATGCTATAGAAGTTGATAAGTTCCAGCAAATTCTTTTAGGCTTGATGATGAAATGTGTGCTCAACGAAGCAAAATAGTAATAGGCTTAGAACTGTATATTTATAACAAGTCCAGTTCACCTCTTTAGCATGGTTTCTATAGGGAATTCATAACAAAGCAAACAACTGTGAACTGTGAAGTTTATTACATTTAGATAATACAGATTATCATGTCATATGTTCAGCTACTCAACTTTGACTAATTCTTGTTTGGTTCTTTTCTGAACATTTCAGGCTAAGAGTGAGATTGTATAGTCGGTATTTATTTGGTTCTTCCTCGTAATCATCATCTCCTATAAGGTACGTCCCTTATAATTTCATGTTTTTCTTTAAATTTTGTTGAGGGCTGTTATGTGTTATTCTTCTTTGTGATACTGCTGCTGTCTTTTTCCATTTTATTGCTTATTGTAGGTTGTCTAGGCTTAAAATTTGCTCTACATGTCATCCTCCTCTCTTTGTACCCCAATTTCCCATCCAAAAAGCAACATCAACGATGGCAAATTCACTTTTTTGCTGCTAAATTCATTCGAGAGGTTTTTTTTTATTTTAGGTATATGCTGGATTTTAATTTTTGTACAACCTAATGGACAAGAGTTCGATGAACAAGTCTAGGTTAGTTGTGTATACGAGGAAGGGGTGGAAAACTTCGTTGATTTTGCATTCTGAAATGCCTCTTCAGAAGGGAAATTCTTTTGTCCTTTTGTATTCATATCAAGATTATTAATTAACCTCTGATGTAGTGATTTATGAGATAATTACCAATTCTTGTATTCTCACAGCACTACTTACATGACATATTTGTTAAAAACTGCTAAGCACTTTGTTTGGTTCACCCAGATTCTTCATTAGACTATGCACTTGGATTTGGTTGCAGTACACACAGCAGCGGCATAATAAATTAAACTGTCTGAGTTGAGGATGCATAGGCTTACTTGATTTGTTGTTCCATATCAGCGCATTGATCTTGTGCAAAGTGATGGGTGATTTTTTTAATATGTATGTAGACCTCATCTTATCCAATAGATTCCTAAGATAAGCTAGAGCATGAGGCCTACTTTCATCCTAGGACCTCCTCAAGCCTAGATAGAATTGCAAAACAATTAAGTTTTGACAAACTCCATTCATTGACACCCAATTTGCTTTTGACATTCGATAGATGCTTTTTCTTTGCCCCTTGCAACCAAATATGTCAAAAATAGCTAATGAAATGAGCATCTTTTTTAGTAGGACATATGTGTGCATGTTCTTTTCCGTCACCATTCTTCACTTTGACGTTTGGATTCAATCTATCATCCCGCTGCTGGCCACCTGTTTTTCCTGTCATCATCTGTTTGTTTTGAGATGTGATTCCACATAAATAACCCGGTTTGCGTTTTTTAAATATCATTGTAAGTTGATCAAAATGGCCACTTCAATTGAATCAGATGGAAAGTCAAGGATCAGCAGAGCTGATTGGCTTCACTGCTTTGGGTGCGGGTCTGCTGTTGCGCAATGTCTGGTTGCACCGGAAAGCTCCGAGTGCAGGTGAGGAGTCTATTGAGAAGTTAGCTCATCAACCGCCTCATGCACCCAGCATAGAAGACACTCTACAGTCGATAGATCGTCCATCAGATGCTCATGATCAAGCGGATGAGCTTTTTAAAAAGAATCCATTCGAAGATGCTGAGAAGAACTTTGGGGCATTCCTCGAAAGATACATTATCTTTCCTCCAGTGCTCCCTCCCAACAAGCAATTTGCAGATCTCACCTTTGCAGTTAGCGATGCGTGCGTTCTCTTTTTCTTTTATTTATGTAATTAATATTATTGCTGAGATTGATTGTTGTAAATATTAATGTTTTTTGCGTGGTGTGTTTGCCAGTTTTGATGTGAAAGGTCACATAACTGGATTCGGGAGTCCAAGTTGGGAAGCGACACACGAGCCAGCGGAGAAGATGGCTGCAATTGTCGGTGATCTTTTAGAGCAAGGAGCAACCTGTGTTGGAAAGACAGTTTCAGCTGAATTGGGATTTGGGTAATTTCCTCTCTCTCTCCCCTGCTGACGACTACTTGTCACTTTGTTGCTGATGTTCTTTTCTCTACTAGGATAACTTATGCCCACGTCGGAACTCCTCTAAACCCTCAGTTTCCTCGATTTGATTCTGGAGGTTCTTCTGGTGGCCCAGCTGTGGCGGTTGCGTCTGGCAGTGTAGACTTTGCACTGGGTGAGTATGTTTTCTATTCTGTTCTACTCTTTATTTAATGATATACCATTTATCATATACACTCTATTTATTATGATATTTTATAACATGTGTTCATTTTTGCTCTCATTTTTCAGGTATTGATACAACTGGAGATATCAGAATTCCGGCATCACTTTGTGGTGTCATTGGATACCGACCATCTCATGGGCTCATTTCAACGGTTGGGGTTGTTCCCAATTCGGGTAGTTTAGATTGTGTGGGTAAGACATTATTAACTTGATGCTTTAACTTTTAAGTTGCTTCAAATGTTTGAGGTGATTTTCTGACTTTTCCCCTTTTTAGGAATTTTGGCCCGTAGTTCTTCTGTGCTGCGAAGATTAGCAAATCAGTTATTACATCTCAATCAGGCCAATCATAAATCAGTTTCGAGGCAACTTGTCTTTGCCCGTGATCTATTTGATTTGTTTGAGCTTCGAGCTGAGGGTGCATATGCTGTAGCCGATTTAGTTAAAGGCCGATCTGGCTGTAAGTTTCAAATATGTAGTTATTTGACTTTTCTATTTCTCAAATTGCTTTATTCATTCTTTAACTCATTTGTTAATTCAGTAAAACAACTTTCATTGTGCAGACGAATCTCCAATGCATGTGGATTTCATTCAACATGTTGCATCAGAAGTGCCCAGCTTAAGAAGATTCTATAAAGAAGATGCAAACCTTTCTGAAGCAATCCCGAATGCTCTGTCTTCTGCCATGTATTCACTACAGAGGTAAAGATTGTGTTTTTGCCGTGAATCATATTGAAATTTCTGATCGTTTGACTTCTGATGTTGACTTGCATAACATTAACAACTTCCTTGCAGATATGAATGGAGAAGAAACCATGACGAATGGCTGAAGGAAGCGAGGCCAGAAATATCTTCTACTGTGTCTAGACGTGTTCATGCATCTGTTACCCTCGGAGAGGACGAGTTGCAGTTGTTATACCGTGTTCGGATTGAACTGCGGCGTGCTCTAGGGACTCTCCTCAAGGTATGGGTTCCTCACTAAGATTGACTTGCCTCTTGTTCTTGGATTCCTCACCAAATTGTCACGATGAGCCCTTTAATTTTGAAAATAATGCCCAATAAATTTGATGAGGGTGAAAACATTCAAATTTCTCTTTATCTGAATCATTGACGAATTTCACTATTTTTCTGTTATTGCCCAACCAATTTAATACAAGGGACCCCTGTTTTTCTATAATCATTTATTTTCTATGGGTTAGTTATGGCTTGTATATCACACTCTAAATCTGGAGTTCCTAGCTAATTTATAGGCCATCGATGTGCATGTATGCCAGTACTAAGACCTATTTAACGGGTGTGGGTAACACAGATCGTTCTCATTCAACATTGTCGATATTTTGTGTATAGCCCAAATCCAATTATATTAGGTATAATGAGAAGAATGTATTAACATCGATTGACTGTGGTACTGATGGATATTGTAATCTTAATATTATTACATTTATATACTGATGATGTATGACAATGAATTGGCATCAACCTGTTGTTTTCTTGATTCCCAGGATGGTGGGATTCTCGTTGTTCCTACACTCGGCGATCCCCCACTTGAGTTTAAAAGCAAAAGGGACTCTAGTGAATGTTATGCGAGGTCCATGAGCCTATGTAGCATTGCTAGTCTCTCTGGCTGTTGTCAGGTAGCTTGTTATTGCTGAATGCTATTTGAATCTTTCTGCTTGTATTGTTATCAGTGTAGTGGCTGAATATGTATTACTCACTTTATGTTTTTTTTAGGTTACTGTCCCGCTAGGCAAGCGAAAGGGTAGTCCACTCTCTGTCTCTTTTTTGTCGGTACACGGAGCTGATGTGTTTCTTCTTGACATGGTGGATATTCTTCAATCAAAAGGCAAACTGGCTTCAAACTTAGCCGTAATCCCTGCTCCGAGTGCGAATATAGAGGTTGCGAAACTATTGAACGAGAAGGTTAGTGTGTTGCATGTATGTTTTGTGCTTCATTACAATATGGACAAGAACGTAGAAGTTCGTGAAGCATTTTATTACACATATGTTAATAATGAAGTTTCTGTTGGCATAGGGCAATGGTGCAAGTGAGGTAGAAGGATGGCACAGCGCTATCAAATACTATAGTGAAGCTATCCGTCTCAATCGTAGAAATGCCAGCTACTATTGCAACCGGGCAGCAGCTTTCTTGGAACTATCCTGGTACAACTTTTTTTTAATGTTTTGTCTGTCTGATGGAGCTTGGTTCTGGATGTTCGTTTATGAGTCGTGTTGAACCTTTTCAGCTTTTTTGATGTCGAAAGGGACTGCACCCGAGCAATAGAACTTGATGAAAAGGTTAGGAGCTTTTTCATTTTCATTTATAAAATGGGTCACTTGCTGTATTGCGGTTCATTTTAATGTGTTTCTTATTTTGCAGAATGTGAGGGCGTATCTGATGCGTGGAACAGCCCGAGAGATGTTTGTAGACTATGCAAATGCATCTCAAGGTGATTTGCTAAATTTTTAATTTCGGAATTTAGTTTAGGATAAGATGAATCAAGTTGGATATCCAAACTAGAACCTTTTGTCCGCTCAATTGCATGTGATTTAGGATTTGGTTGATTGCTTTAACAAATTATTTGTTGTTTGGTTCACAAATCTAACGAGGGAGAGGGGTTTCTTTCTTATTGTGACCTACAGATTTCAAGCGTGCACTTGTTCTGGAGCCAGGAAATAGGGTGGCTGTGAGTGCTTTGCAGAAGCTAGAAAAGCTTTCTTTGAGATGATTGGCAGCTTAGACATACAGACTTCTTTGAAGGGTAGTGTTAGTGGAGAATGAGAATTATCAACAAGACTCAATCAGTCAGCTGAGGTCTTTTGGCAGGTCTAATCCCTAATTTAGTCGTTTAACTTAGCTATGTGCTGCATGATACCTATTAACTTGGATGTGGAGAAGTTAGAGCGTCAAACTCAGGGAGGGTTCAAGACAGCCTCAATTCTGTGCCCTTGCTTGATGTTCATAGCTGTTAATTTTAGGGGCATGTTCATCGCTGTTAATTTGACTTTGTTTAAAGGTGAGCGACGGATTTATGTCTTGCTGTGGAGGTTTGCTATACTAGCCATTTGACATGTAATCCTTTACCCGGGTCACTGAAATTACACTTGCCATTTATTATTGTTGACACCACGATCAGAGAATGTCACATCGGGAAGAATTTGTTGATATGAAGTATAAAACAGTCCTAAGGAGCACAAATGTGAATTTTAATATTAAAAAAATAACATTTAAAAAAATGGGAGAGTTTACTCCAAAAGGAAAGAAAAAAAAAGTAAACACACGGCGCTGTTTTTGTTGGAAATGAGAAAAAGCAATACTAAGATGTAAACAATCCAAGCCTAAATCCTATAAAAGCAAGTAGTACACAAAATAATAACTCCCTAAAAGTTTAGCCTAAATCAAAAGGTATTAACAAGTTGTCAATTGCGTTGGCCTGATAGAATAAGTGGATTGAGGGTTAATGGTAGATCGCTTTAGTTCGGTTTAGGTTGGATACATGAAAAAATTGTTATATCGTTCGTACAGTTATAAATTATATCAAATCCCATCTACATGTGGATAATGAAACATAACATATTACGCCCAAATAACTGTTCGTACTTGAATCCAACATAATGAAAATTCAAACGCACTCATATAACATCAATATTAAAATTTACGATTTAGAATTCCAAACGTAGGGTTAGGCAATGGAAGAACCCCGGGAAAATGCGCAATTTGCAAACCAAAGAGAAAAATGACACCGTGTGGCCTCCAAACTGGGAACCTTGCTGCAGGTTAACCCGGTAAGTGTGTAGCACCCATTTTCTCACCGAGTCCATGTCAATCTGAGTGAACCGGCGGGTTGACAACCTTGGCTATGACTAATAAATAACAATGGGGTTAATTGCATGGTTGGTCACTGAGATTACAAAAAACGTTAAAGTTTGGTCACTCGAAATATTTAAATCCATTGGTGGTACTTGAGTTTACTGAAATCGTTCACGTTTGGTCACTCTCCGTCCAACTCCGTTAACTTTTGCTGATGTGGCAGTCAAACTCTCAAAGTTGACCGTTAACTAAGTGACGTGGCAACTAAAAAATTATTAAAAATAAAAACATAACTTATATATTTTCCACCTCATTAAATATTTCGAGTGACCAAATTTGTACTGATGTTGCAAAAAATAAATATACTTATAAACCATATATAAAAGATTTCAAACATCACAAATATTTTAAGTAAGCTAATTATTATATATGATAAAAAACACTCCTTCAACCAGCCAAGTGAATATACCGTTGCATCAAACTTTGAACTGTTTTATTTATCTGAGAATCAAAATGCATAGTCAAGTCATTTTTACTCAGTCACTTGTACTGACTTTACAAATTTACTAACACATACAAAAATGGTGAAATAAACCGGTACATTAAACTCAATCTCATTTCATGATTGTTGATATAACCGTGCTAGATTAGTAAAAACATTTGAGGCTTGGCGATTAACCGGACTATAACAAAAATAAGAAAACCAGTCACTTATTCTTTGCATAAAATATTGTTGCTTCATGATCATTCTAAAAAATTATACCTTAAGAATTCCACATCACTTCTATATATATAATAATTGCAATTTGAAATGCAATATTCAAATCAATGGTATTTGGTCCACCATTTATAAGATAAAAATAAATTAAATTGATCATTAAAATTGAAATAAAATAATAAAAAATGAAAATAAAAGTATCAAATGCTAAAGAAATACTTAAGATGGACTTAGTTGGCTAGCTAACCATGTTGGAATAGTCATATGAATTTTTTGATTTTTGCTTTTTATATATTTTTAATTTAAAAAATAACAACAAATTTGTTCAGTGTAATTAGTTAAACTTCTTGTGTTCCTTAGAAGATATTCGGGTTCAAACCTCAATACTAATACATTTTTTAAATAAAAATAAACAATTGTATGACGAATGCACGCCTTCTACTTTCATTTTCGTTGCAAAGAATTTGAAATGGAAGAAAATAAAGGAATGAATCCCATCTTATAGATAGATAGATAATATATGTAGAAATGTCTTATCAAATTATATATATTATAAGATAGATAAATATATGTGCAAATTGTCTTACCGGAAGAAGTTGGTGTTAGTACATGTTATTATATATATGGTAATTACTGGTGTATGTCAGGCGTATAGTATACAACAAGTGATCTAATCGTTAAATGTACTTAGATGAGCTCCGGCCGATCTCAACGGTCAATTTTTGTTTTTCATTAAATCAAACTTCGGGTTGGGGTTTAGAAAATCGGTGTCTGAGGTTTATCCATTAGAGGTTATGGTATAGTATCATACCCCAAACTCGATTTAATTCATGGTCTAGATAGAGATATCTCACTAGTAGTACCTGACGTATAGTATAGGCCTGACGTACGCCATTCTGACCCATATATATATATATGGGGAGTTCTACGGTACCCAGGGTGAAATCCGGGGTACCGCATACCTTGAGTAAGAAAACGCTATCCAGAACTTGAATTGACTGATCTTTCTCATATGATACTATACTCTAACCCTTAAAGATCAAAATCTAGGTCTTAATTCTCTAAATCTTGTACCCCAAGATCAACTTAATTAGAAACAATAATCGACGGTTATGATTCGTCCAAATATAAGCAAAAAATCAATGTACCATTTTAGGGTTTATAGTTTATGATTTTGATGATTAGGACCTAGGGTTCACTCATTAAGGGTTAGGGTATAGTATCATGCAAAATATATATATATATATATATATATATATATATATATATATATATATATATATATATATATATGGTGAAATCCGGGGTACCGCATACCAGGAGTAAGAAAACGCTATCCTGAACTTGAATTGATTGATCTTTCGGACATGATACTACACTTTAACCCTTAAAGATCAAAATCGAGGTTTTAATTCTCTAAATCTTATACCCCAAGATCAATTTAATTAGAAACAATAATTGACGGTTATGATTCGTCCAAATATAGGCAAAAAAATCAATGCACCATCTTAGGGTTTATAGTTTATGATTTAGATAATTAGGACCAAGGGTTCACTCATTAAGGGTTAGGGTATAGTATAATGCCCAAAAATCCTGCTAATTCGAGATCTAGATAGCGTTTTCGTATTTAAAGTATGTGGTACCCCGGATTTCACCCGAGGTACCGTAGAAGGCAATGTACAATATAATTTATAGCTGAAAAGTAAAACTGCACCCCCCCCCCCACCCATTCAAATTTTCCTGCCCATAGAGTGATTTTAGGAAGCTGATGTGGCAGAGTGTTAAGCGGGGAAAAAAATAAGAGTCCCCACTTGATTGCAGAACTAACAAACTGTCCACTACCCACCTTTTCTCTGTTTCCCACGTTGGCATATAATATTCATTTATTTTTTGTTTGGGTGAAATAAGCCCACCTTTTCTATTGGTTATTAAGAGAGAGAAGAAAGTCACGGAAAGGGAAGAGCAATTGCAGGCATATTACAGAGAGAGAGGGGGAAAGGTGAAAGGGAGGAGAAGGAAGGAGGCTGCTTACCCTTTTACAGAATCGATCTGCGGAAGGAATGGAAGAGGAGGTTTCTTACCCTTTAACCGTTTTACAGATTTGATTGAGGCTGTCCCCTCCGGCGAGAAGCACAATTACTCGCATCAGAAATCTCCTCCTATTCCCAATTTCAAACAAATCAAAATCCCTAATTATAAGCAAGTCGACGACCCCACTCGCTGATGGAAGTCCTTGGGAGTGGGGAGATCGCGATTGGGAGTACCGCGGACGATCTCGGCGGCGGAGAGGTTATTGACGAGTGCGACTTTCATCTCCGGCAGCCAGCCCACCTCCACCGCAGGTTCCAGATTACCTCCAGAGATTCGCTGCTATCTTCTCTGTCGATTGCTGCAGCAGACAGTGTACAAATGCCGGACAAGATTAACGATGTCGACGTACGCACAGAAGAAACAAAACCACTGAGAGGGTTTTCATGGTAACTACTGCCGACGTCACGAACCCTGCTTATTCTCTCTTCTCTACTTCAGCTTGTCCATAATTTGGCTCCAAATCGCTCCAGCTACTCGCATCCGCGGAGGGCGCCCCCATCATTCTCAAGCCATCGGTTTTCCCCCTCTTTCTTATTAGCTTAAAACTCATAATTGGTCTTTCTTTTGTTACCGTTGTATGTGATTATCCCTTAAGTTTTGGAGAACGGGGTCTGGCCTGTATTGGTTTCTGATGAAATTGGAGGGGGGGTATTTGTATCGATTTGGATGTGTGGTTTCAGCTTACTTTTCCGGTCAAACGCTTAATGCTAAGTTCGCAAGTAAGAGTTGTTGTTCTGGGTGATTAGAGGGCAAAGAAGGGCAGAGTGGAGAAGTACAACATTTTGCTGGACCCTGTCCTTAGTGTAATTCACAAATTAGAAGGTCTTCCACAGACTCATTTGTTTGGAGTTAAGGTTACATTCTGTTGATGATTTATAAAACGTTTGGTGTTTTGAAAATCTAGAATTTCATGTATCCTTGCTCATTGGCGAACGTAGAGTTCGAGTTTGATTAGTTTATGATGGTCGAGGATTTTGGTTTCTGTACTAACAGTTCCATTATTTCCTCTTGGTGGCAGCTACAAAATTAACCGGAACGGGTTCATCATCTAACAGAAGCACTATTTCATATTGCCTCCACTTCTTGCAGAATCAAAAGGTCAACTTCCATCCTCCATCTCACACCATTTACTCTTGAACTCAGTAGGAAAAGAAACACACATGACTTGATTTTAAGCATGTCATGCATTTGGCTGCAAGTGTCAACTTATGGGGTCTATAAACACATATGACTTGGTTTCTGCTTGCGATTCGATCTGCATTTGCTGTCGGTGATGAAGCAAGCATGATAGCGAAGCAAAAGCCAACGTCAACCTGGCTGGGTAGTGGAGATTCAGATTTGAAGCAAGCCCATTTTGATTCATGTTGGTGATTTCCACTTTTCTTTTGTTTTGCTAGAAGTACAGTTTATAATGGTTGCTAGCAATATAGAAACAGATTCTGCTTATAATGGTCGCTAGCATTATAGGTTATATGCTTTGGTTTTGTTTGTAGCTAGGGATTTATGGTTTACCCATTAGGTTTGCTTCTACAATTTGTAGGCGATCTACTATGATGTACCAGCAATGGTAGTGGAACTACAGATTTGGAGGTCTAGCGAAGTATAATGCAACTTACGTGAGAATTGCTTCAATCTGGTTTTGACTCAGATCAAATTCGAAGGGGTGGACGCGATTAGAGTGGAAGCTTCTTACACTATGGAGATGAGACTCACTGCTTTTATTGCATTCCAGTTGGGGAATGCCAGTAACTAGGACCTTTGAGCTCTCCCATGCAGGTAACCATTGATGCTTGCCTTTTCTTCCTTTCGTATTAAAACTTATGCAATCATAATGGATTTGGCATGTTGCTTATACTTTCATCTCAGTTGATTGAGATGGATGGAAGTGCATGTGAGTCTGGTCAGGGTGGTGAGATTCTGCGCGGAAAAGGATAAGATGCTTATCTATGTGTTCATGCCGAACAGAAGCTTGGACTTCCCACTTCTCAGAACTGGTATAATTTGTTTTCATGGCTTCATTGTTTTTTAATTTCAATATGATCTTAGGGGATTTGTTGATATAATAGAGCAAAGCTTTTCCCTTAAGTTTGGTGATTTTGTCCAAGGTTTTGTTCTTCAAAATTGCTAATTGACAGGTGGTCTGAGTTGAAGTCTTCCTTGATATATGTTTTTTATATTGTTGCTAAGGCAGAGTGTATAATTTGATACTTATGCACCACTTTGAAACATAAAAAGCAAGAATGGATCTTTTCCCATGCTTCCTTGGGATCTGTTAACTGTGGTATGTGAACTTCTGGTTATTGGATTGCCTGTTTTCAGCATGGTTTCTTCAGAATAGATCGACTGGAATCTCTACTTTCATAGGTTGGGTTTTGTTTCAAAATTCCCATTTGTCTTCCTCCAACAAGGACGAAGATGTATCATTGTGTACAACTGGAGCTGATTAGTTTTTCTAAACCTAATCTTTTACTGTTATTAGAGAAGGTATCCAACGCATCATTCTTTAAGATGAATGTATTAAGGTAATATAATTTTTAATGTCATAAAGTACAAAGGTTATGTTTTGTTATTGGGACTTTCATTGAGAATGAAATCGGGGTAGGTGAAAAGGGCTAAAGAACGAAGAAGGAAAAAGGACAGGGAAACATAGAAGAAGTAAATGGTTATACAGAAATGAATTGAAGCTGAACAAAAGAGCTTAAGCTGCAGTTTAGTCGAAGAATATCAGTAGAATCATCTTTCAACATCTGGCATATTTTTATCTTCCATTATAAAGAATATAACTAATTATATCAATTTGAGTATGCAAATTTATAAGGTGCTTAACCAATGGTGGACAATTGAAACAGATAGCAAAATACGAATGAGTGTCTCCATAAACATGAAACCCAAGATCATGCCAAACATTGACCTGTATTCTTTATCCTACTTGCAACGAATGAGTTTATACGATCATTTCAATTGATTATAGAAACATAGATTCAAACTATAGGTGCATTGTGTTCAAATTCTTAATAATCCACCCAACAAGCTGGTGCACTTACCTAGCTTACTTTTAATGTGGAATGGAAAAGAGGAAGTCCCATTTTAAAATTCCTGCATCCAGAGATAAAATTGGAAGGATATTTGTCACAAAAAATTAGTTATAATCATGTTGTTATTGTGAATTTTGTTAAAATAGGATAGTACTACACTGATTAATACACACGTATTGCAAAAAAATGTATTTATACAAATATTTTATATGGGTCACAAACAAGAACTAATGAGAAGTAACAGATGTTTGAGATTGGTGTACGTAGAACGCTTATGTTATGAATTTTATCTTTGGCCAACTTCCTTTCACCCGGTGTAATATTTTTATACTTTAAATGTTTATTGTGCCATTCAAAAAGCTGTGCACTAGGATTTTCTTAATGGTTGTGGGAATTAGTTAATAATCTACATAATAATTTATAGTAGAATTAGAAAATTGTCAACGCCATTTAATATTTTCTGGATGGAGAGTGTTTTTTTGGACGAGCAATTTGGAAAGCCGGAATGCTTCTGGTATGTGTTAGCGCGGATGTTAATCTCTCTTTGGATTTTAGTAGGTCCTAACACTCATCCGGCGCACCAAGAAGTATGCTATCTTTGCTCCTGCCTTCCTTTTTATCCCGCAACGGTAACTACATGCCAAAATTTGCTCCCTTCAATTTCTGTTGTTATCTTTATTTGGTTTCAATTTAAGTAGTCGGGGTTAGGTTTTGTGAAAAAGTCAAGTTATATATTGGGTAATCAGGAAGAAGAGTAGATATAATATATGGAGGGGTTGAAGAGAGGGCGGAATATGCAGCAATTTCAATTTTTTGGCGAAGGGATCCAAACAACTCAAATATTTGGAGTTCTTTTATTTTTCACACCACCTTGCAGCATGATGAACAGAAGGAACATGTTCATCTTCTTCCTCTCCCGCTGGTGGCTATAGCGAGCTGAGGAGCAAGGAAAGCTGTTGATCGGCAGAGGAATCAGTTCAGACAAATATTACTTTAGATTATGTTTAATTTTCCGAGAAGTCCCAAATTATTTAAAATATAGATAGTTAGTTAACATAATAAGAAATGAACTCAAATCAATCGATCAATGGGTGGGGTAAGAACTAAATTTTTTACTTAAAATCCACCCACCCATTGTTTTCGTTGTGGGTGGGTGACACCGAATGATGGGTGAATTTGACGATTTTGGTGTGTCAAATGATTTTTAAATATTAGATAATGATGAGTCATAAAAATTTGCATAAAAATAATTTAATATCAATACTACATATTAAGAAAATTTAGAAATATTAAACATAGTTTATTGCATATATAACACCTATTATCTCATTTGCGAACAAAAATTATTTTATTGATAGCTTTCATATGTTAAAATAATCAAATTTATAGTATACATCAAGTAAAAATTATAAAGTTAATTGTAATTTAATTGAATCAGTCATGATTAAAGTTTTGAGATAAGAAAATATAGTATATTATTATAGAATGTGCATTAACATATCATGTGATTTTGCGGGTAATGACCCACCCGCCACCCACCCAAGTTTAGTGAGTGACAAAAAAGTCGACTCACACCCATCCACCACATCAACCAAAACATGTAATGGGCGGGTCATAATCAGTGGGTTCGGGTGGGTTTAGCGGTTGATCAACCCATTGCCCATCTCTAACAGGTAGGCAAGGCCATTGATTTATCGGGAGAGAACATGGTTTTGTTTTCTTTGCGGGTTTACTGTTATGATATGTGGAAGTTGTTGGTGAATTAAATATCATATTTTTAGTATTGGACCCTAACTTTCATTAGCTAACAAAGAGTGGCAAAATTAATAAATTGTTCATCTTAGACATGCGTAGTTAATTCATAAATAATTTAATACTTTCATTCTCCGTCCAATTTATTACTTCTTTTTTATTTTCTTTATTTTCATTAAACACGAATATAAGCATGACACGAGCACGAATAAGCACGGCACGATGAAAATCGTGCCCGGGCCTAGCAAAAATCAACAAATGGGCTGACACGGCACGACACGAAAACTGACGGACCGTGCCAAGCACGGCACGAAATAAACGGGCCCAAAGCGTGCCGGCCCAATGCCCATATACTCCCCAAGCCAAACTACTCTACTTGCCATCGTACAATTTTTAAGTAATTGAGAATTGAGAGCGAGGCAACGAAAAATATAATTTAATAGGATATAAAATAAATAAAAAAATTACCGGTCAACGGGTCGGGTAAAAGCTAGTATATATTATATTGTTAAAACATGTTTTAAATCCAAGCCCAACTGAAAACAAAAAGACTAAAGGACCCTTCCTAGGTCTGCGCAGGATCCAAAAAAAGTGAATGAAAGGGTTTTGAAGAAGAACATCCTTATATTAGTTGTTTAGAGATTAGAGATTAGAGATTTAGATTAGATTAGACTTCAAAAATAACTTTGTCGTTTTTTGCAATCCGACCTAATTGGATATCCGTTCGAATTCGACCTAATCGGGTTGGTAAAATTTGAACCTGGAGAATTTTCAATTCGTATGGGTAAAACCCGAATCGAATTATTTCAGATAGGCGGGCATGGATTTCTCACTATCCATCTCCAATCCGCCCGATTGTACACATGCATATGTATTTTGTATAGATATGGTCATTATTTTTCTCACCATATTTTATATTTATTATACATTTTTAATTATTTTCATAAAATCATATTATTTTTTAGCAATTTTCTTTGAATTGCCGTACCTTTTCACTCATGTAATGTTTGCATATGTGTGAGTGTTAACATGTTGGTTGGAGCTGTTAAGAAAAATTATTACCAATGGATAACCGTGGATACCCATAACTCGATATAGTATGGGCATAGTTTTGATTTTATACCCGATTCTTGTGTGTATGGATTTGATAAAACCAAACTAATAGAATAATGGATATGCACTATCTGCCCCGCCGAATTCGTTGCCATCACTAGATGAGACAATGCAAAAAAAAAAGTTTTTTTAAAACTTTCTAGTTAATTTGAACTAAATTGTGGAGGATTAGTATTAAAATTTTATTAAAAATATTTATTGATTTCTCCATGTGGCATCCACATCATCAATGTTTGGTGAATTTTAACGGAAAAGGTGTTGCCCGCCAATTTGATGGACAACCAACACATCCAGCTAAACGAGTCTACACGGTGAATAGTTTAGAATTTAGATCAAGATAGGAACAAACCAAAGTTAGTGGCGGAGCTAGGGGTTTAGGGAGTGTCTCAGGACATTTCTAAATTTTGAAAAAAATGACTATCCAATTCTAGTAATAATTTGCATACAGGTATAAGTGGTAGAATCAATGATTTGAACTAGGACATTGCTATTATTGGTGAACATATTTTACATTAGGCTACAACTTATTTGTGGTTGTACTTTAAACACAATTCTAATAGTAAGAATGCTATTACCTTCTCCAATTATTTTCAAAACCTAACAATTAAGTTCAATTACGGGTAGGGATGCAAATGAGCCGAGTCAAGTTGACTTTTACCCCAGTTTGAGCTCGGCTCGTTTTTTAACGAGCCGAGTCGAGTCGAGTCGAGCTAGCTTGTTTACTAAAATCTTGACTTTTATTTGGTACTTCATTTTGTATATCATAATACATATGATTTATTTTGTTAGCTAATCTCATATTATACTTTGTTGGTATCATCTATTATTTAATTAATAAATTTTAATTATTCCAAATCATGTTATTTCATAGTATCGAAGCAATCTATAATACATAATTTCTTTTTAAAGTATAAAATAAGACATATTTGCTCACATACTCAACGTGTTAAACTTTATATATGATATATTATTTAACAACCACATGAATTAAATCATAAGATATAGATTGATTCGTCCATAAGTCGGTAATCGAGTTGGCTCTCTAGCCACATGTTGAGACATATCATGAGCTCTAAACGAGCCAGCTCACGAGTTTAGCTTAACAAGCCACCAAGTCGAGCTAGCTCGTGAGTTTCACGAGCTGAACAAAGTTTAGCTCGTGTTTGGCTCATTTATTAACGAGCCGAGTTTCGAACGAGCTTTTTTTAGTTGAACACCGAGCCGCTCGCGAGCAGCTCGACTCATTTGCATCCCTGAATTACGGGCTACCCTTATTCCCACTATTCTATCATATTCATGGGTTTACGTGCTTCTTAAAGTTATCTATTTTATGGATTGTAGTTGTAAGTGTTGAAATAGTATGTTCAACTTTGGGTTACTTTAAAAACAATTTTCGGAATCTAATAAGCGATCAGTTCGTGAATGATTGTATAGTCGGATAAAAATTTTTGTCGAGCGGTGTAGACACCGAATGTAATTTACAACTTTTTCGGAATATGAAAATATCTCATGAACTTTTGTTGTAACATGGACTAGTTAGATATTTTGATATTTTCTTACATAAGAATTATTTAATTTTTAAATATTTTTTGAAAGAGTACATGCATCCTATTTAAACTTCCAGCCTCCGCCAGTCTATCTATATAAATTTTGAAAGAATTCAAGTATTAAACCTAAGAAAAAGCATGGTCCATGAAACCGTACCATATCGGCGATTCAACCACGAAATACCAGTATTAGATGCTAAATCGGTAGGCGGTATTTAACGATACTACTGTTGACCTACGATTAAACCATGATTTTATCATAAAATAGTAAAATACCCTATCGCTGACATTTCCGGTAGGCGGTAAGATGTCCGGTACGGTTTTGAGAAAAAGTGAAAAACGGTAGGAGCACTTGTGTCTTCGGTCTTTTACTCATTCCCCAGTGAAACGCCATCGTAGCATTGGTTCTGAATTACTGCTGTAAATATAGATTGGGCCGCAAACCCTTGACTTGACCAAACTATTCCTTAACCAAACCCTTCAGCAAGCCAAAAATCCCTAACCGTTTCCCTCGAGCCTCTTTCTCGTCCACACGCCGCGGCCGCCGCCGCCGCCTGGCCAGGATGAATCCCCATCCTTTGGTGGATGCAATCCGCGAGAAAGTAGTCGCCTACAATGAGACGCTGAGAGCTCACCGCGAAAAAAGTTCCGGTGACCATGAACTTTCGATAGCAAAGGAAGTGAGGGAGATGGAGAAAGAAATTGAAGCTCGCCGCCGCCGTATCCATCCTGTTACATTTCCGGAGTCGGACGCGGATGAGGTTAATCGCAGGATAAACCAGATGTTGAACAGAGATATGGTTACCCCGGCTTTCGGAGACCTTTTCGTGGAGGACCCTGAGACAATCATTTCTCGGCTCGAAAATATCACGGGAGGACTAAGTCAGCTCATTATGTTCAGTCGGTAAGCAATCAGGTTCAGTCCGTGTTTCATCGTTGAGCATAATGTCAAACTTCAGTACTACTGCTGTATAGTTGAATTAGGTCATTAGATACATGATTAGCCCCCTTTCTTTTTCCCATCTATGTATACATATAATCGAAGGGAGCAACTCAACCCTGGTGACTTGGACTTCGACGTTGATTCGGTGGTAGCTCGTTGCTATCTTTGGCTGGATGATGCGTATGCGTAAGTTGTTGTGAGCATATTGTGATTGTTATTAGTAGTCAATTGAGGCTTTTTAGTTGTAATTTAAATTTGGTCTTCAATTTGTATTTGTTCGAAATAGGGCGGGTCTCCGAGCATTTGTGGATCCGATAACTAATCTCAAGAACAGCTACGCCACTGAAAATGCACAGGGGTAATTGGGGTTGTTCTCTCTATATTTTCCCCACTTATTGAACAATGTTCATTGCGATTTTGTATTCTCGCAATCATGGATTTGCTGTTTTGTTTTGCAGATTGTTGGATGAGCTTGAGGCGCTGGGTGTAGAAATGCAAGAGGAGATTGTAGCGATAGGCCAGGTAAGATAGGAAGGATAAAATCTGAAACACGCTTAATAACTGGTACAATGATTTTAATATCAAGTAAATGGCTAACACATATTTTCCTTTTTGGATTGTCATTGCAGCTTGCCGGGCTTCCGTGGCGATTGGGGGAGTAGAATTGCAAGTAGAGATTGTAGCATTAGGCCAGGTAAGACAAGAAGGATAAAATCTGAAACACGCTTTAATAACTGGTACAATGATTTTCAATCAAATGGCTAATATATATTTTCCTATTTGGATTGTCATTGCAGCTTGAGGGCTACCGTGGACATGGCGGCGTCTGACATCTGTTGGTTAAGTCTATTTTATATGCTGGATTTGATATGTATGGGTACAATCAATGATAGGATTAAGTTGGTTAAATCTATTTTATTTCCAACTTTTTGAGCTTTTCTTGATGTTTCCATGTGCCATGTTTTACTTCCCTACACAGAGTACTATCTTTGCGTTGGGCCTGAAGCTCTGTTTCTTCTGTCATGGTTAGCACATTTGTATGTAGGAATTCTCTTGTTGTGGGTGGCATCATCGTCTTGTTCAAACCACCTGCTTTCCATGGTAATACTATATATATGGTGGCGTCTTCGGTGCACTCACTTTTTTGGGTGCATTCGGTGCACTCACTTCATAACCGTCATTTTAAACATGCGATTTATGTCAAAATGATGTCATTCATCACTTATGATGTGATGAACAATAACGCACATGAATTTGCACAAAAATCATTGAAGATTTACTTTAATTTGAAGGATTTAGAGTTTAGGTATTTAGGGTTAGGGTTTACAATTTGGGGTTTAGGGATAGAACTCAAAATTGGAGGTTTAGGGCTTAGGGTAATCCACTAATTAGTTGTGATCATCTGTTATATCATCATATTACACTAATTCTACAAATTAAAATTCAAAATCCAACACTTTAAGACTAGTTTTTGAGTTGGGTGTATTGAGCGCACTCATTTTTGTGAGTGGACCGAAGTAGTCACCATATATATATATATATATATATGTTTGCAATTCAAAATTAGGAAGATAAAAAATAGACACCCTTAAGAAACTGGGAAAAGCAGAACAGCTAGAAACCGAGAATTAGAGACATACAATCTTCAGCCCTTTTGCCCTGCCCTTTATGCTGCAATGGTTGAAGGTACGTAATCAAATTGAATTAAGGTTACAGCTGCTTTTGTATACTCGCGTAGTAACAGTTGCTCCAACTTTTGCTGTCTTTGTAATGTTCTTGCCCCTCAACTGCATGTCCTTACTTGCCCTTCAGGCTCTTTGGCTTGTGGTGCCTTGCAAGAACTTAAGTGAGGGGATTCAGAGACAGTCCGCTGATGTTGAAGAGGTTGACCATCATCACTAGACGTCTTATTTTTTCATATTGTTTTGTTTTAATTTTGAGGAAAAGCCGAAAAAAGGTATTATGTGGATTTTCCAATGCATTCGTAACCGGATCGGATTCTGAATTGAAAAGATTAGTGGTTGATTGTTTAACAGTTGATCGTTATAGATTCATTGGTTACTCTATAATGAATCGAGTGTCTTGGTTCAAAGATCAACGAGAGTCCTAGACTTACACACCTCCACTAAGCACATGAATCAAAATTAGATAATTTAACCATTATTAGTTGGTATGTTAAAATGTTGGGACTTCCACCACAGTTTTATGATACGTTTAGGCAAGAGCCTACATTTATTGATTGACTGAATAAATTTTTAAATGAAAACATGTGTTTATCTAAATTATATGAATTTGTTTATGGTTAGTCATAATTTCATTCCAAAATTAGTGTATTATATGTATTTTATATTACTGCGCATGAACGATTCTATCAAAAGTTAATCAGCCATTCTATAACGATTAACCGTTGAACTATCATCCGCCAACTTTTTCGTTCCGACATCCGATCCGGTTCGCGAAACATTTTCAATAAATCAAAGAATATTTTGGATTCCAATATATAGACAGTAGGACTAACGTCATAACTATATGAAACAAAGAAGGTCCACTTAGAGCTATGCTGCAGTCTATTGAAACAAATGAGCCTTTCGATCATTCAAAGATTGTCAGTCTTGGCAAATGATCTAACAAGAGAGTGCTAAGAAAGTTATTGAATCACGCGGAGTAGAACATTGTTTACACTTCAACGAAATGACTCAAGCAACTAAGAAGTTACTTTCACGTAGGTTCCATACAAGAAGCAGCCACAATGTTTTCACTAAATTTTGAATTCATGCCACAAAAGCGCAAAATTCACAACTCATGTACGACTAAACTACACAGCTCAAACTAAACTAATTGCCTCAGGAGTTGCATTTCAACAAAGGCAAATCATCATGGAATTCGAACATTTCACCGATAATAACATACTTCCTGTAGGTTAATCATCATCATGGGGGGTGAGGGCATCCATCGAGCTCACGACAAGCTGCAATGTAATAGCAAGGCAAATCGTGATGGAATTCACACACAGACTTCAATTTGTATTGTTCTATGCTTGGGTGTATGTTTACCTGCTGTAACTCTTCCAGGTGAGAAATCACGTAGGCGAGACGTGGTTTGAAGCGCCTGTCGAACTTCGCTCGACACCTACAAATTAAATAGAGAGCAAAAGTATGTGGGTAGCATCTTGTGGGACAAAACTTAACATTCTTGTTATGTAAAATAAAACAAAAAAACATGGACAAAATGAAGAGATTGCTTACCCCACAAAATCCCCAAGTTCACGCAGCTTGTCAAACTCGTTCATTTGGACTTGTAAGGTCTCCATGTCAAATCTGTGGGAAGAATAATTAAATCGTACTGGCTCGTTGTGTTCAATAAACCGAGACAATGAAGCAAAAAAATAGATCCTGTACCTGATGAATAGTTCCTCCATCTGTTCCTTCTTTTGCCGAATTGCCGTACTTTTGCCGAGGTAGAGCGCAGCACTGCAGATATCAATCAACCATAACATAAAACAATAAATCATTCACTCACAGCCTAGCAGGCTTGAACTCATTTTAACAATGTGAACTAAGACGAGTGGGCTTTCTCTAACTTGAGCCCATTTGGACAACTAAAACTAGACCATACGAGTGGGCTTCTAACCTGAGCCCAAATTTGGCTGTTTAAACTAACACGACATGGTTCAACTTCATGTTTGTTTGACAAGCGGTCACGGATAAAAAAACCAACTTCACCGAGACCTGGACTGGTCGCAGATAGATTTGGTTGGTTATGAAGAAAAGTAAAGGGACAGAGTCTATTCTTTTATAATTTTTTGTTGCTAAAATTATGTTTTGGTACCTTTTTATGTTTTTTTCACATTATAGTACCTACACTTTTAATATTTGAAAATAGGTCCAATTTTTTGTTGGGAGGTATTTCAAATCACTAGTTGTTGAAATGTATTTGAAGTTGACAAGTAATATACTAGACATGTATTTGAAAATCAGCCTATAAATTTTACACAAATCTAAATATCAATGTAATTAATAGATTTGTCGCATAAATCCAAATCAGAAATACCAAACAAACCGTTAAATAAGAAAGAAGAGCATAAATCCAAAATCAGAAATAGATTTGGTGCATATATACTTACAGACCGGTGGAAATGCTATCACTAGCATTTCTGAGCGAATCGATCAACTCCTGGATGGAGTCGTTGAGCTCTCCAGGTCGGTCCATGAGCTCCTCAAACTCACCGGGCTCCTTCAACAAACCTTCGGCTTTCATTATGGCTAGCTTGACTCTGAGAGCATCGATTGCTCGTTCCCTTCTTCCGCCTAGCGAGTCCGGGTACACACAGTTCCCCCGCGCCAGCATTGCGAGCAACCCGTCGCTGTGAGCAGCAGTATCGGCTTCCAAACAGGTCTTCATTCTCCTGTGCGTGTCACGTGAGGGCGCCACCCTGCTCAGCAGCTCCTCCTCTTGTGCTACCAAGTCATCAATCCCAACCTTGGCCCTGAAGTATTTGTCCAGTGCCGTCTCTGGCTCATCGTCGATGATGTTCTCTCCGATTTCCTCATGCCTCAACTTCCCAGCCATATCAAAGAGGGAATCGTGTGAGTGAATTCTGGTTTTTGGGGGGGAAGCAGTTTACGTTGTGTGTGTGTGAGAGAGAGAGAGAGAGAGAGAGAAAGAGAGCTGGTGGGTATTTATCCACTTCACTTATTGTGGCAGGGGAAGACACTTGCCAACACCCAACATGAACAGGCCGAGGGGGAATGTAATTAGTGGTGCAATTAATTAACACATCCTTCCTCATGGTAAAATTGACTAAGTGACATCATTTTTTATTCACCATTTTTCTTAAAATATATCAAAGATCTGATGTAACAGCAGAGGTGTGACGTAATAGCTAATTTGAATGTTGGTCATTTGGCATTGAAGACTTGGGATTTATTTTATATAAGAGTGATATTTGTTTTTTTTAAATGGTTTAGGTACAACTTAAGGAAATATATTATTGATATAGCAAGGATTTTAAGAATGCGGGTGTTAGGGGTCGTTTGGTAAGCACGTAATGTAGAATTCGTGTATTTGAAGAATTCATGTATATGGTAGGTTGAGTTGTGAGAACTTGTGTAATATTACAATGCATTGTTTGGCTTGCATGAGTTCTCATGGTAGAACCCACATAATTTGGCATGAAATCTCAAATACTTTGGGTAAACCCAAAGCATTTGAGATATCATGGTCACATGAATTCTAAAATTACATGGTGCACCAATATCATGATATATGTCCAAAAATGAAACAAGAAAAACAGTGAAATCGCAGATATCATGTAATCTTGAAATCTGTGGGTAGATTACATGCTTACCAAACGACCCCTTAGTGTATTTTGTGATGAAACTCTGATTTAAGTATTTAATTTTGATTCAATCATTACATACTGCTAAAATCGCATATAAATTTGGATTTCAAAAGATGATTTTTTTTTTCAATCGGATTACCCGTATCAAGGATTAAAAAATCATATCGTACCAGGAAAACATCCTACCGGAGGCTAAACCGGTAGGTGGTATTAGCGGTATAACCACACTAAATATATTTATTTATTAATAATACTTTGCAATATTATATTATGCGAAAAGTGGAATGTCACAAATTAAAGTAGCTTCTAAAATCAAATATGCACTTATTTTATAAAAAAAAAAAACCAACTCAATACAGAGTGTCCGTCTGTGATACTTTTATTAAATAAGCATTATTTGTGTGGTATATGTTTATTTTATAACAAAACCAAGTCAATAAATATGGTTTGTAGTTTATTTAACACTTTATAACTTTCCTTTATGTAGGTTTTTATTTTTGTGTGAGAAGAACATAACATCAATATTTAATTACTATGTGCAAATAATTAAACTTTTGCTGGTATCCACATCCAACCCGCAGTGTATAGTGGTTAACCACAACCCAATGCGAAGTTGATTATGGGTAGCATAATTCTATATCCCCAATTTCGACCCCTATCTAGTATGGCAAGATTTTGCAAACCTTGTGAAATAGATGATTGTATACTTTAATGATCTTGTTATCCCAACAAACATAGTTTTAAACAAGGATTGAAAAATCATACCGTACTAGCGATTCGACTAGGAAAAACCTTATATCGGAAACTAAACCGGTAGGTCGTATTTAGCGATCTAAAACGGTCGAACTACGGTTAAACCACAATTTCGAGATAAAATATTTTACCACTGACTTTACCTATACAACCTCATTTACAGTTTTACAAACCTTGTTTTAACATTACCCAATTTATTATCCTGGTAGAAGAACTAAAAATATATTTCCTCGCCAAGAATAATCATTTCAAACATGCTCATAAATTCAATTGTTTTTATTCTTATTAATCTGGAGGGGTTGTTACTTATTTATTTAGTTAAGAGATATGGACCAGAAGCGAACCAGTGTTGCTTGAGGAGGGGACGACACTGGCCAACAGGCCAATGGAATTGGAAATGAAAGTGGTGCACTTAATAAACACAGTCTTCCTCACTGTAATAAACAGAGTGACCTCACTTTTTATTCACCACCAAACAGAGAAAGGAAAGAAAATTGGATAAAAGATATGTTTCTGAAAGATCGGACGTAATTGTACATGTGTGACGTGTTGAGAAATGACAGGTCTTGGACAAATATATATATGGCAAGTCTGCACAACTATGACTCTTAACGCAAACATACAACCTCACTTTTTGCCAACTGTTGGTCTTGCTCTCTCTTGTAAACTTGACTTTGACTTTCCCAACTTGGATATTGTTCGTCCTGCTTTCGGTTTCAGAATCAGGGGTTGGTACGCTTTTTACTCTTTGGAGAGGGTTTTAAATTTGAATTTGGGGCTTAAAAAATGGATTTGGAAGTAATATATTTTGTATTAGGAATTATTTTAGTCTCCAATCCGTTGGTCGAATTGTCATTTTAATAAAAGTATTTATGATAATTTATCCTAATTACATATAATTTTTTTAAAAAAAATTACATGTACATTTTTTAAATTTAGCAATTTGAACAATCAATAAGATTCTAAGTTCTAACCCACCTATCCCAATTTAAATCAGTTTCTACTCATTCATATTTTGGCTCACTACTATTAAGACCATCTCCAGCAAGGAACAAAAGTGCTAGAATTTGGAGGTAGATTTGGCATTTTAGCCAATCATAATGTGATTTTTGCTCCAATAAGATCTAGAAGTTCTAAAAGTT
Organism: Linum tenue; assembly: GCA_946122785.1. Taxonomy (NCBI): domain Eukaryota; kingdom Viridiplantae; phylum Streptophyta; class Magnoliopsida; order Malpighiales; family Linaceae; genus Linum; species Linum tenue. The sequence goes on from CAMGYJ010000009.1 coordinate 50,984,071, forward strand.
CTAAATTTTAATTTTCACTTATAATCTCGTTTAGTGTAGATTTTATCATTTTAACTAGATAATTTGTTAATCATTTTTCTACTTTTGGCATATATTTTTTTGTCGTTAAATATGATGTTGTCACTCTTAATTATTTAATTTAATGGATTGGATTGGTGGATTGGATTGGATTTGATTGGATTGGATTGGATTGGTGGATCCATGAATCAAATGGACCCACCACCAACATCGCAGCCTCTAACTCCCGTCAATGAGACCCTCCAACATTCCACTTCCACCACCATTACATGCTCCTAAGGTAAGCAATCCCACTTCTCTCCCCCTAGAGGTGGCAAATAGATTGGATTGGTGGATTCATTGATCAAATGGATCTAATGGATTGGATCAAGTGGATTGGTGGATTATCCATGAATCAAAATAACATTATCAACCAAGGACCAATATGTAAAATGTGAAAATTTTAGGTACTAAAATGTCATAATGAAAAGTTTTAGGTACCAAATGTAATTTTCCAATAATATTTTTTGTATTAAAATTAAATTTTAGGTACAAAATGTAACAGAAAATTAAAATTAAAAGTACTTAACTGTAGTTTGCTAATGATCCATGGATCGGATCCATGAATCCACCAATCCAATTGGATTTGGATCAAATGGATTGAATTTGAATGAATTGGATTAGTTGGATATTTTTAATGAATTGATGGATTGAATTGGTGGATTGGATTGAAATTGTCACCTCTACTCTACCCCTGTCTTTTTTTGGGTCGAAATTACCCATGTCTTTGGCTCTTTACTTAGAAAGAAAAAGAAAGGATTAATGTTTTTATATGACCTGAACTTTACCATTCTTTAGCATCCTGATTTTTTGGCAAAATACACTTGCATAGCCAAAACTATCACCTTTGTGCCACTTATAGCCACTTTTGGCGAAATACCACTAATAGCCACTTTTGAAAGATGTTGTGTGCCAGATATAGCCGTTTCTGTTAATGACACCGTCAACTTATTTGACGGTCGGCTGACGAGGCGCCTAATCATTAAACACGTTAGCGACAACTAAGCAAATAGTGACACGCCAGCTTAATAATTTATTTATTATTTAAAAAAATCAATCTAAAAAATTAACCCTATACGCCCATCTACCTGATTCGCGCGAGCTTTCCTTCTTCCCCATCTCTTGCCAGAAAACGAAGTTAGGGTTCTTCCCAAATTTCATCTTCCCCACGAAGAAGATAGACATACTGATCGATGCGTCTATTACTCCTCACCATTATCCACCAATCTTCTTCTACTTTCTGAACGGCTCGGCGCTTACTCCTCTTCCCCAATCCATAGCCACAGTAACGAAGCAAGAAAAGAACCTTACCAGTCGCGACACAGAAGTAAGAGCAAAAATCTCCCTTTCAAGTGCGATTAGGGTTTCGACAAACCCAGTTAAATCGCGTCTGCTACGGGTTGATTCCAAGATTCCTTCAAAGCATTCAGCAGAAAACAAGCTTCGAAGGACTCCGCCAAAGCTCGCCGCCGGTTGGTCAACCCATTGGATGCAAGTATGTTTTTATCGAAGAAGGAGGAAAATCGGGATTGGAGGAAAAATCGGAATTGGAGGAAAAAGGGTATATCGATGGTGGAGGAAGGAATAGAGGTGGGGTACGTTGGTCGTCGGAGGCAGATCGTCGACTTCGTCGCCTTCGTTGCCTTCGTCTCCTTCGTCGACTTTGTCTCCTTCTAATAAGGGTGGGTGGATTCGAAGAAGAGGATAAGACGGAATAAAAAGTGGGTGGGTGAAATTAGGGGTTCTGTGTTTTTTTTTTTTTTATTATCCACGTGTAAAACTCAGGCGGGCCACATAAGCCTCTCCGTTTGCCCAGTCACACTTAACGTTAACAACGTTAAAGAATCTGACAGAAGTGGCTATTAGTTGCACGGTTGAACCATCTCGTTACTCTGTTTTTTTTTAATCAAGATCGTCCCAAATCCTATTCCGAAGAATCGAACGTCTTAAGCCGAGGTTTGGGTCATATCAAGTGGTATCAGAGCCTGGTTCAAACGCAGTGGCCAAGACGAAGAAGAACGTAGCCAACACTGCGCCCTGGACAAGATCGAAGGGTTCTGTAGACAGCGACCCTACAGTTCGACGTTCTGAAACAAGGGGCGCGGCTCAACACGAGGAGACGACTCCGAGTGAAGATCGAGTGATGGGGGACCCAACCATCAACAATTCTGATCTATTGCAGTAGATTGTAGCGACGTTCCAGACGCAATTCGACCAAATCCAAAAACAATTGGCCGAATTACGCACGACAGTGCAGGCCCCTGTTCCGCCGAGAAATTTCGCAGAACACGGCGGCAATCGCAGAACTCAGTCAGAGGAGCATCGAGACGAGACGAATCAAGCATTGTTGGCGCGACTTCAGGAACTGGAACAGCGTATGGTGGTGGTTGACCACGATAATGAGCACCGCTTCCAAGATCGTGGCGATTACCGGGAAATTCGCCGGGAGGCAGAGCAAGAGGAAACCATTGCGTAGCTCAAGGGTATAAAGTTGTCAATTCCATCCTTTTCAGGCTCCAACGATGTCTCATCTTACCTAGATTGGGAGAGGAAAATCACCCTTTTCTTCCAATGTGGCAATTACACTGAATCCCAGAAGGTCTCGCTTGCGACTTATGAATTTACGGAGTATGCTGCGTTGTGGTGGGAAAAGATGCAGCTGCGGCGAAGAAGAAACCTTCAGCCTGCTATCGTGACATGGAACGAGCTAAAAGCTAGCTAGCCAAAAACGAAGGTTCCAGTGCACAAATTCAGTGTTTCAAGTGTTTTGGGCGCGGGCACAAGGCGAATCAATGTCCGAATCGGAAAACGCTCGTGCTCAGAGACGGGGAATACTATTCTGAAGATGAAGAGGAAGCTCCAGCAAAGCCCACGCTTGATTCTGATGGAGACGAAATCGAAGAGGAAATCCAAGCTAAAATTGCTCCACCACCAGGCAAGTTATTCGCAGTAAGCCGGAGGGCGCTCACGGCAACTTACCAACCCGAAACAGACCAAAGGGAGAACCTCTTTCAATCAAGATGTTTGGTCGAGGGTCAACTACTGTCCGTAATCATCGATGGCGGCAGCTGTGCTAACGTCGTTAGCCAGGACATAGTTAAGCGTTTGGGACTAAGCACAAGTCGACATCCAGCACCCTACAATTTTCACTGGCTTAACGACTACGACGCAATCAAAGTTCAGCGCCAAGCTCTCGTAAAATTTGACATTGGCGATTACAAGGATGAGATGATGTTTGGCGTTGCCCCTATGCAAGCTACCCATCTTCTTCTCGGTCGACCTTGGCAGTTTGATAGAGGCGTCTGCCATTACGGGGGAACGAATTGTTACCAGGTTCGACATGGCGGGAAGAAGTTCTTACTGAGGCCGTTAACTCCGGCGGAAGTTCGTGAAGATCAGGAGCAGCTCGAAGCTGGCCGACGGCGACTGAAAGGGGAAATCAGTGCAACGAATTCCGAGGGTCACCTTGGAGGTTCCCTTCTCACCCGACGCTTTATGCTCACCGGGTACAAAAGAGAGAGGACGCCTCGCCGCCGTCGTCCCTGTCGTTCGTTGCCGGCGCAGGGGAGGAGAGAGAATGAATTGGGTGGAGTTCACCAGGGCAATTCGAACTCCGTCAAAGGTGCTAGCACACTCCTTGAGGGTCAGGGAAGCTCCTCCGCCGATTGGATTAGCTCGATTTCTACTCGAACTCAGCATCCAATTCGGGCCCAATCACCTCTGCAAACGCTCCTGTACGAGCAGAATTCGACCACATGGGTTGGAGCAGCTGGGGGTGAATCGTCGCCAACCAACGATGCAGTACCATTTGGCCATGAAGTCCGAAGCTGTAGGAAGCTTCAATTGCGCTCGAAGACCCCTGAAGAAGAAACGCCTAAATCGAATTCAGCTCTTTGGGAAGCAGCCCATTTGAACTCGGCTTTGGGCGGGAACGAGGAAAGTGACGATTCAACGATGCTTAAGTTGGGTCGAGGCATGGGAAGGGTACAGATGTTCGATTGTGAGTCCCGTGAAGCTCGTGGAAGCAGTGAATTAGATTTGCGCAGCCTCAATCGAAAATCCCCAATTGATGCCCTGAAGAACACCGCCCCAATTTTCCAGATTCGCCAGTTCGAGAGGCCAACTTTCGACACGATTTGGGGTCAATTCAGTGCAAGATTTGAGAAGCGGAAGGAACCAGCTTTGAGGACAAAGCTTTTTGAAGAGGGAGGGCCTGATGCAACCCTGGATTGCTTCATAGCAAAGCTGGAACTACTTGTTCAAGAAGGTAACCCAATTCATCTGAACAATGTGGAATTTTGGTTAAGTCTTTTGACGAGTTCAGATAGGGTACTTTGGGGACTTGGTTCTTCTGATTGGGGCAATGGAATGGTGAGTTTGGGATCTTGTTTTGAATTTCAAGTCCTCTTGTATAAGCTGGAGTGTCTGGAAGCTCTAGGTGATATGTGGAAGGTCAATTTTCGGGCTCAACAAAAGGCTATCAACACACAGGAAAACTGCCAAATTCTGGCTAAGTATGAAACTATGTTCGGCATAACAACTTTGGGCGACAATTCTGGGAAGATGGTTGCGAGTTGGGATCAGTGGTTTCCTCCACATCAAACTACAAGTTTCAGGATACAACGAAGTGGGATTGGCTGAGTGATTTGGTTCTTAGAAGCACTCGAACGAAGCGTCCAAAGATCGTGTCGAGGCCACTGTTTCTGACTTTGGAAATCAGCAATCCTTGTGGGATTGGAATTCACAGCTTGTTTACGTTTGGTTTCCTTTCCATGTACGGTTGTGTTCTTTTGGGTTTTAAGTCAAGTTGTAATAGGTTTAGGATTTCCTTCCTTGTTCAGTACTCTAGCTAGGTTCTATTTAAGGTTAAGATTGCGTTGCAATTGAATTAAGTTTTAATCGAAGAACACGTTTTGTTCATTGAGTTTTATCTCGTGAATTGTCCTTGTTTGCGTGGATTGAATTCCATCAATCAAGCGAGCTCGTATCAATTGAGTACGCACCTCAATTGTGGCCGAGTTGCTACCACAGATTCGATCGAGCCTCTTCCCCAACACGGCGAGAAGTTGCACGGTTGAACCATCTCATTACTCTATTTTTTTTAATCAAGATCGTCCCAAATCCTATTCCGAAGAATCGAACGTCTTAAGCCGAGGTTTGGGTCATATCACCTTGTATCCTCTGCTACGGCCTGCTTGCTCTGCTTTTACAAGAAAAGGAAGAAATCAAAGTGAAGGCGCGACGAGAAGCAAAGGCGATTGACACGGCAGAGCCAGCGACAAAGGTGAATTGGATCTGGCCACGATGATGGCGTTGCTGACGACAGTCGAGAGGGCCACAGGAAGATGCGAGTCGCCTCTCTCTTTCTTGTTCCCTTCTCCGTTATGCACTCCTCACTCTCCCCTATTTCCCCCTTCTTCTCCTCCTCAATAATCTCTATTGGCTTACTCCTCCAGATCTTCCCAAACAATCATTGCAATCTCCAGATCGAAGGTCGATCTTGCGGAAGTGGTGGTTGGTGGATCCGTTGTCGGAGGTTTGCCTCGTTCTTGCTGGGGATTGGAATGTGAATGGTTGGAGAAGGTTGACTGGTCGGGGGAAGAGGACGGAGAAGGAAAGGAAAACAAATTTTATTTGTTTTTGGGGATTTTTTAAATAAATTTAATTAATTTTTGAATTAAAAAAATCCTAACTAAAAATAAAATAAATAACTATTTGATGATGTGGCAGCCATCATTAGTTACTCAACAGATTTTGCTGAGTCATTAACGATACAAATGTTTGGCCATTAGTATTGAAGGTCAACTCAATCTTTAGACTAAATCTACACATAATATAATAATGAAATGGGAAAAGTGTGTCTTTCATTTTGAATTTTCTGCTACGAGAATAAAAGTAGGAAGAGTATTTTTGCGTTCACAATTATCTATTCATTTCTTATTTATTCATAGGAAAAAGAGAACAATAGTGGAATTTAAAACCATGGTCGTTTCAAATAAAGAAAATGTCTATAACCAATCACACTACATAGAGTTGTTGTATCTCTTTAAATAAAAAGCATAAACAAAGCAAAAATCGGAAAATCTCAAGACTTTCCAATGGTTAGCTAGCCTAACCCACTAAATCTCCACCAAATACTTATTGGTATTTTGATTATTTGAATTGTAGTCTAAAACTTAGTTTTAAGTTCTATTGATCTTATAAATAGATTGACCTCAATTTCAAATTTCTTGTCTCCACAACAATTCTCATCAGAGTGTTTAGGGGAAGCTGTTTTATGATGGTTTGTTGAATGCATCAAATCCCCAAGAAGAATTAACGGGCCCAAATATTGTCTCGACCCACTACCAACACACTCATCACCGCCTCTCCAAAAATCCGCATCAGAATCTTCTAACCTTCAATCTATGCAGCCACGAATATACTCCCCTCTGGTAAACGAAAGCGCAACACGGAACACTAAAAGTTGCGTTGTTTCTTTTTCAATCGCAGCCCAATAAGGTACTCTTGCGTCGACATTCATGAAGCAACCACACTGGTTGTGGTCTCCATAGTTCCCTATCTCCGATTGCTGAGATTGAAGGGGTCAGAGGAATATTTTCCGTCTATAGAGAGGATGATCTTGAATGCATAAGGTAATCATTAATGTCTGTTTGGTTTTTCTTACAATACGAGTGTTGATTTGTGATATGTCGGTTTCGTTCATAATAAGTTTCAATCATGGTTGTCATGCCGAATAGTTGAACCTGGTTCAATCGGTGTCGGTAATAAAACCGTGTAAACACCACTGCTATGATTGACATGATCGACTTACGAATCTGTGGTGTGATTGGCTATTCTGGTAACCGTTGCGGGAGGAAGGAGGAGCTTGGCAGTGAACCGCTGCGTTATGGCAAACACACAGTTAGCCACGACAGGGGTCCTCGTGTGAATGAGCATACCCTGGCTCGCAAGCGCAAATACACATGGGTTCGTTCTGCCGGGGCATCGAATGAGGAAGGAGCGATTTGGGGGCCTGCCTCGCGCAAGTCCGGGACTTTCATTGTTAATTCCAGGATGAGGTCTTTGTCCATCACCACAGAAATGTCTAAGGAAGATGGATCGGCCTTGCTACTTCCCCAACCCCACAGGCAGATCCTTACTCTAGGAACGGGTGACAAGGGGGGAGTCTCAGACCAGGCAGAACCAGCTCTGAAGAAGGCTCGACTGGTTGACACGCTACGACACAACACCTAACAATGGCCAAGTGTAACCAATGAAAGGGACTGCAGTATAGTGGCACAAGTAATAAATATTGAATACACGGGTCTCTAGAGTTACTATTACTCAGCTTCAGTTCATTATCTAGCAAACTAGATTAAGGATTGATTTATAAACTACTCTACTGACTACTCTACTAATTACAAGTTGGGAACTCACTTAGGTATGATTCCCCCTAGCTCCTCAATTAGGTCCAAGTTTCAATTACCTTTGGTTGATCTACTAATGATTAAACTGCGGAAGATCCTAAATTAGCTTGGAATCTCTTAAGCTGACCAAGCCCTCTTAGACAGAATACCCGGCAGGCGACTAGCCTTCACCGGGATAGACTACTAAGGCGATTCACACAGATCTCCACTATTGGAATGAATTCCAGTACAAAGCAGTGAATTGATTGACTCTCGCACAACCAATTCACTACTATCAATCAAGGAAGCTCTCTTAACCTAATCAGATTCTATCTATCATAGGTTAAAGCAGAAATCAAGAGAATTTGATCAAGATTCAATTGACTCAACAAATCATGCCTCAATCGATTATAATCACACAATATAGCATCCAAAACTTCATACAAGAAAGATCCTAACACATGGAACTAGGGTTCCTCAAAACCTAGGTGAAGGGAAGTTACTCCATAGAGAAGAGAGAGACTGCAGAAATCTGATCTAGATCTTCAATCTCCATCTCCAAGCTTGATTCCCGAGCTCCAATGGCGAAGAAATCCTCCAAAATAGCTCCAAGAATGTTCCCAAGTCGCTCTCTCTCTAGGGTTCGTCCCTTGGGTGTTTGGGAACCAAAAACCCAGCTCCCCCCTTTCCTTTTGCTGAAAATCGGGTTTTAACCAGAAATTCCCGATCACGCGGCCAGGCCACACGGCCGTGTGGCTTTCCCAGCTGCCCGTGTGAAGGCTCGGTGATTTCCACACGGCCACATGGCCATGTCACACTGCCGTGTGGGTTTTTAGCCTTGCCCGTGTGGCTTACTCAGCCTCTGTTTAATGCTTCGTTTCTCCCTCGTCCGGACTCCAAATCAGTCGCCGTTTGATCCCAGACGCTCGTAGTCTCGTCCTCTTTCTTTTCATGACAAAATTCCATGATTATTTGTGCATAATATGAGGTAGAAGTCCATTATTCCTCAGGCCATGCTCGTGTTTCTTCTCCCGAATTGCCAAATGATCTCTGATTGACTTGAAACTTGCGCCTATGCTTCAATTTACATGCTAGGACCTGAAATGTGACAAAGGAATACAATCTAGCGTAAAATAGTCCAAGAAAGCAGAAAATCAAGCCAAAATGATCAAGAAACGAGGGTGCAAACATGTGCAAATCCGATGTTATCAAATTCCCCCCACACTTAACCGTTTGCTTGTCCCCAAGCAAACCTAACTCAAAGCAATGCAGCTCTCCAGACCTCTATAGCAACAAACAACCCCGATCATCGGTAGAGGATTTCCTAGATCATATAGCAGCTTACGAGGTCAACTGGTCTTCTAAGACGTTCTCTATCTCTCTCAATGCGAGTACTACTCAAGCCAGGATCATGAGAAGAAGTGGAAGTAAGACAACCAGTTCATGGATAAAGGAACTCACACCATTCACAACCAAAGACTCGTTGTACCGGGGTGCTCTTTCACTTCATTTCACCGTTGGAACCCCTTTTTGCACTTTCATTTACATTTCTTTTTCTCTTTTTCTCTTCATTCACTTGGCGGGGGTTCCAACTGCAGTCTTTTGCACGGTCGACCCTTATTAGTCGAGCAAGAGCAATTTTTGTACATCTGGCGCTCGCCAAAGTACTTCTTTTAACTCCTTTTCCTCAACTCGTGTGGAGGGTCAATGAAATTAAGGGGGGTCGGAAGCTCTATCCGTGCCCTTAAAAACACATCCTCAAGTAGGCAAACCGTTCAACGTGTGGAAGTTTTACTTGTACTAGAGACAACTTAGCTTCACCTTGTAGGAGTACCCCACTAAGGATCACTAAAATCTCTTCCAAAACCCAATTTTGTGCAATGAACGGTGCCACACACGTTGGGCTTACCCCATGTTTAAGATTTTTGATGATTTCGACATGGAGGACCAACTGCTTTTCATTTGCCACATGAGCACCCTGTTCAATACACGAGTCCATAACACAATTCAAACAGAGTCCACATTACCACATGAATTCAACGGTCTTAGCTCCACTAATTTACAAAATCAACTGACACAGCAGAGAGCTAGATAGGAAAAATCTTATACTTCAATATCCTCCATAGTGTTACACTACCTCCCTAGGTTGCACATTACTATAGAGAGTGTCAATTCAAAGCAAAGCATACTGAGCAGGCAATTTGCATGGGAACACGTACTTGGAGCCCTCAAATTTAAAAATTTGGACAGTGGACTAGACTCCAAGCACACAAACAGCCAAACATTCACCCGTAACATAATCGAACACCCCCCCACACTTAAGCACGACATTGTCCTCAATGGAGGAAAGATAAGGAGGTTAGAACGAAGTTACCTGATCAAGGGTGAATGATGATGGGAGGGTCAGGCGGTGCATTCCAGGAAGAGCAAGTAATCAGAACGCAAACACCACACAAAATCGCACAAAGGTTGAGTTATTGACTCTAAAATTAAATAACAAAACTGACTCAAACGAGGAGAAATAGAGAAAGAAATGCAAACCGATTGGTTGGGTTGCCTCCCAACAAGCGCTTCTTTCACGTCGTGAGCCGGACGATGGCTCCTAAGTTTCGGTCCATGCTAGAACCTCATTGAAGTTGAGGTTCTCGTCAATGAGGTGGAGTCGCAAGTCACAAGCATGTGGTATGACTGGTGATGGAAGCTCGTGCACTTGATGCAGATGAAGTCTCCATCCTCGAGACCTCTTCTTCTCTTCTCTCGTCTCATTGTCCCAAACCATATATGACAACATCGATTGACCACCATCGCGTCCACCAAGAGGGACCGATGTCGATGTGGCCTTGGTCTGGCAAAGAGACACTGCAAATGGGTCCTTGCTAAGCAGTTCCTCGAAGTTTGGTGGGGATATTATTTGTATTATAGGGCCGGTGCAAGCCTCTTCCACCTCAACTTCATCTTCAGCCTGGACACCACTCGCTTCTGCAACCCCCCTTCCTTCTTCAAAATGTGGTCTCTCTCCTCGGAAAAGATCAAGAACTACCTCTTCTTTGCTTTCTTCCTCATCCTCCACAACTTCTTTCCTCATCCTTTCTCTCTCTTCTTCTTCCATAAGTGATTGGAGAACAAGTCGCCATGCAAGGTTCTCAATAAGTTCAGCTTGCATTTCCTCGCTCGGGCCCAACATGTCAGAGCGGAAATGGGGAAAGTTGTGATCCACCACCAGAGGATACACTTGATCATGATTATCATGGGAGCTTTCCTTGACAACTTCTGTATGCTCCTCAACATCCTCACGATTGCCTTCTTCTTCCTCCACCTCTACTTGTATGGCAGCATACAGGTTGTCTTGAGAAAACTGTGAACATGTTTTCTCAATGACCTCTATGTGCTCCTTTATGCTCCGAAGGGTATCCTATGTTTCACGGGGAAAGGAGAAGTCAGTTTGGGCAATGGCCTGGATATGAGGATCCATCTCGGGAAAGGATCTCTCAGGTACTCGAGCAATCTGCTCCACTAGAAGCCTCAAGTGATAGTTTGGATCTGGCTGTGGAGTGTAGCATGGCTCTGCCGGATCGCCCGTGAAGGCTGTGGCGAACTCAAGATCTGATGGCCCTTCTTGTTGTGGGAGGAATTCTTCTTGATAAGGAGATTGTTCTTGAAATACCCAGGGGTCTGACTGTTCTTCGTAGTAGTAGGGGGTTGGTACTGAAACCCGACTCCATAGTCTTCTCCTCCTTGGTTACTCCAGGGAGTCTCGGGGTAATACCACTCGGATGGTGGTGGATACCCCCAATGATTGGAGAAGCCATGAGGGTCCATGATTCAGATCTGCACCAACAAAAACAAAAAAACACCCAAGTGAAAAGCAAGGGCGGAAAACAAAAGAAAAACGCTAAAGTAACAAACTTCTGCCTTTCCTAATAATCTAGAAAGACCCCGGCAACGGCGCCAAAAAATTGACATGCTACGACACAACACCTAACAATGGCCAAGTGTAACCAATGAAAGGGACTGCAGTATAGTGGCACAAGTAATAAATATCAAATCCACGGGTCTCTAGAGTTACTATTACTCAGCTTCAGTTCATTATCTAGCAAACTAGATTAAGGATTGGTTTATAAACTACTCTACTGACTACTCTACTAATTACAAGTTGGGAACTCACTTAGGTATGATTCCCCCTAGCTCCTCAATTAGGTCCAAGTTTCAATTATCTTTGGTTGATCTACTGATGATTAAACTGCGGAAGATCCTAAATTAGCTTGGAATCTCTTAAGCTGACCAAGCCCTCTTAGACAGAATACCCGGCAGGCGACTAGCCTTCACCGGGATAGACTACTAAGGCGATTCACACAGATCTCCACTACTGGAATGAATTCCAGTACAAAGCAGTGAATTGATTGAATCTCGCACAACCAATTCACTACTATCAATCAAGGAAGCTCTCTTCACCTAATCAGATTCTATCTATCATAGGTTAAAACAGAAATCAAGAGAATTTGATCAAGATTCAATTGACTCAACAAATCATGCCTCAATCGATTATAATCACACAATATAGCATCCAAAACTTCATACAAGAAAGATCCTAACACATGGAACTAGGGTTCCTCAAAACCTAGGTGAAGGGAAGTTACTCCATAGAGAAGAGAGAGACTGCAGAAATCTGTTCAATCTCCATCTCCAAGCTTGATTTCCGAGCTCCAATGGTGAAGAAATCCTCCAAAATAGCTCCAAGAATGTTCCCAAGTCGCTCTCTCTCTCTCTAGGGTTCGTCCCTTGGGTGTTTGGGAACCAAAAACCCAGCTCTCCCCTTTCCTTTTGCTGAAAATCGGGTTTTAACCAGAAATTCCCGATCACGCAGCCAGGCCACACGGCCGTGTGGCTTTCCCAGCTGCCCTTGTGAAGTCTCGGTGATTTCCACACGGCCACATGGCCAGGTCACACGGCCGTGTGGGTTTTTAGCCTTGCCCGTGTGGCTTACTCAGCCTCTGTTTAATGCTTCGTTTCTCCCTCGTCCAGACTTCGAATCAGTCGCCGTTTGATCCCAGACGATCGTAGTCTCGTCCTCTTTCTTTTCATGATAAAATTCCATGATTATTTGTCCATAATATGAGGTAGAAGTCCATTATTCCTCAGGTCATGCTCGTGTTTCTTCTCCTGAATTGCCAAATGATCTTTGATTGACTTGAAACTTGCGCCTATGCTTCAATTTACATGCTAGGACCTGAAATGTGACAAAGAAACACAACCTAGCGTAAAATAGTCCAAGAAAGCAGAAACTCAAGCCAATGCTTGTTTATCCCAATGAATTGAGTTGTTTTATAGATAAGAAAAATAATTAGAAAACACAAAACAGGTTAATCGCCCATTGTGTAGCATGATAGAAGTTAGAACCAAATCAGAGCAGGTCAGTAGAGTAAGAAAAGTGACATAATAATGATGCATAAAAAACATAAGCATTTGGGTTTGGAAGAGGGTAATTACTAATTAGAAGGTGTAGCAGGAGTTTTTTGGGTAAAAACAGGGACTGAACGTACGGCGGTTCCGACCGCTGTCTGGTCGGAGAAGAAAACCGGCACTGGAAGAGCCCAAGATTGATGGCGTTCTTCGGATGGTGTCGGTTTTTACTACTTACAGAACCCGAATCTCAGGCAAACTACTGCAGTAGGCAGGGGCCAATGCGGCGGTTGTAAGGAGGGTTTTGTGCCGAGCAGAAGGCAAATACCTCTCCTGGAATCAATTCGGAACAGGGAGTATAGAACCCTTGTGAGATCGGGAAGTTAATACCTCTTCTGGAATTGATTCTGTCGATCGATTCATGGTTCAACGCTCCGACATCGGTAGCGATGAAACCGCTCTAGATTTGGCGAGAAGGAAACTGTAGTGGTGGACAGTTATAATTTGGGTGACTGCGGGAGGAGGGGAAAAAGGATGTAGCGTCGAGGCCAGGCCCAGGGCCAGGAGGGTGAAAAAGGAAGAAGAGTCTTGTTTTAAAGAGCTGACGTGGATGGCTATACGTTAAAAAGGGCTGACGTGGATAAGGTGCAATTCTGAAAGTGCTTTAATATATTTTAAGATTAAGATTATTTGAATCTTATGTCAATATAAATATGAATAAAACCCTAAATAAGGATAACATAACAAATATCAGTTGCCGGTCCATCAATGCCAGCCAGATCGCGAAACACCTTGTTACGGACTTACAGTATCAACAAAGCAAACGAAAACACTGTGTATTGGGCCTATCGGGGGAATAAGTTTATGGTCTCTTGGCAAGTTAAGCCCAACTTTAAGAGTGTTGGGCTGTTGGCCTCTTTGGTCTGATACGGGTCGATGGTAAGCTCGTTGGTCGCCGCGCAGCGCATCGCACTCTTCCCTTCCACTTCATCTGTCGCCGAAAAGATTTTCTCCTTCGGCTCTCTACCTCCTCCTCCTTCATCGGAACCGATAGTTGGTAAACTTAGAACCTACTCTGTACCGTCGAAGACACTGACTAGGAATTCATCCACAACTGATCTGCCGCCGGTGCGTTCGGTTTGAAAAATAGACGAAGCCGTGGAGAAAGACGCTCCGGCTCGTCCAATCGTGCACTTTGATGAATCGAACACATTCTCCATCCTTGATTGATTTCGTTCTCACCCAATCAGGAAAGCAGTTCAATCAGTGTAAGTCGTCTCTGCCATCATCTGTCTATATAGAATCTAGTCTACTGAAGAATTTGAGCAACCCTCTGTATCCTCAATCCATTGAGTCAGGGTTGTTGGTAAGGCAGCGTACCGTAATGGCGTCAGGAATAGCATCGTGATTGTTTCAATACAGTTAATAAGACGAATGGATCATCCAACTTCTTTGACATAAAGTAGATATGACAACGAGCTGGACTTTTTTAGGCTGAAGCTTATAATTTGCAAAATCTTGGCCAGCGAAATGAGAATACTGGTCTCATATTGATAGGTAGAGTTCCAGACAATGTTTTCGTGCAAATGTAGATTTTCATCAAATGGGGAAAAGGAAACGAGAAGTGCATAGTACGAGTTTACGATGTACAGTCAATTGTGTTTCGAGTTGCTTGCTTAGCAAATTTGTGCATTGGTATTCAAAAGGATTGATATTTTTCTTGCCCACATGTTGACTTTGAAAACAATTTTGTGATGATGACAGGAGCTGTCTTGTACACTCGCAAGAAAAAGGAAGCTGGGTGGTGGTGGCGGCGTTGTAAGTACTCCGATGCCACAGTCTTGAAAGTTGCATTGTATTAGTAAGTTAAGTTGGATCTCTATTAATCAACTAGTTGGATCTCTATGCATTTGTGATTCTTTGTTCTGGTTGGCACCATTGTACTATTCCTTCTGTTTGACGTACATTATGTTAACGTGTTTCGATGCTTTTGTTATAATCTTTATGTGTTCCCTCATTGTCTGAACATTTAACTGCCACACTATGCTAGACTAGTGACAGTGTAACTGTGCACATTTCACATTCCACCTGTCTCTTGTGCTCTGTTCAAAACTAATGTTTTGGTCACTTTGCAGCTTAGAGCTGGAGGATCACAGACAGTACAGCTTCTTGCATTAAAAAAGGTCCTAACCTTTTCTATTTGAGCAGTTAACATCCCCTTCTCTGTTTGCCAGATTTTAAACCTTCTTGATTGTTTCTCAACAGGGGAACTCTCGGGCCATGATCTTCCGATATCAGTGAAGAAGAATATTACCAGTTAAAACCCTTAACTCCGAGCCCCAGTTATCTGTGTGCACGTGATTTAATCCATCTTCGTTTGGATGTTGATAATAACTATGCGCGCATTGGCCCTTTTGGGCCAGCGCATGTTCTTTCAAGTTATTGCTCAAACAACTTGCCTTACTCGCCTACCCCTCTGTAGTGCTCCTTACTGTTCCGGCCTTCTCGACACTAAAGCAACAGATGTTTCCTCTGCAAAAATCTTGGAAGCAGAAGTTCAAGCAGAGCAACCACCAAACTGTCTATCCTTAAGAATCGAGAAGCTCGCAACAAGAGGAGTGCCTGTTGGATCCGCCTTCCAAAGCTGGATGGGTGAGGGGTTCCCAGTTCACAGAGGAGATATCTTTCATGCAATGAATCGACTCAGGAAGCGTAATATGAACAAACGTGCGGTTGAGGTAAGTACCTGCTCTCTTTTTCCTGAGGGCTCTTCTTATTTGTTTAGGATAATGCTAGTTTTGGTCCCTCTACTATTGTGTTATTCGTATCGTACGATTTTAACAAAATGTTACTGAACTTTATTGTTTTGTCAGTGCTTTAGTTCCTCTTGTAAAAATTTCATCTGAATCTGTTACAAGCATGATTGACCATAATTCAAAGCATGTCTCGGATGACTCAAGAATACTTGAAATTCTTGTTTTGCCAATTAATTTGACTCCCAAATTCTACAACTCTCGTTATTGTGATGCATTCTTCATTTGGAGGGAGAATTTATGATTTATTGTCTGAATCACAATTTCACTGATTAATTTTATTCTTTACTTAATATACTCTATTATTGATGGAAATTGAGATAGGTGATGGAATGGGTAATCAGGGAAAGACCATACAGGCCAAAGGAACTCGACTACTCTTATCTCCTGGAGTTCACGTGCAAGCTTCATGGGGTAACCCATGCCGAGAACCTCTTCTCTCGTGTCCCACCCGAGTTCCAGAACGAGTTGCTCTACAATAACCTCGTAATCTCCTGCCTGGACAAAGGAGTCCTGAGGCTCTCCCTTGATTACATGAAGAAAATGAGAGAATTAGGGCACCAAATCTCTTACTTGGTCTTCAATCGCCTGATCATTCTCCACTCTTCCCCTGGCCGCAGGAAACTACTCCCTAAACTCATGTCCCAAATGAGGGCCGACAAGGTGGCACCACACGCCTCCACATACAACATTCTGATGAAGATCCAAGCTAGTGAGCACAACATAGAAGGCCTGTTGAAGGTATTCTCTGACATGAAACGATCACAAGTAGAGCCGAACGAGATCTCATTCTGCATATTAGCCACTGCTCATGCTACAGCAAGACTGTACACTGCTGCTGAAGAGTATGTCAAAGCAGTGGAGAAGTCTCATACAGGGAGGAATTTGTCAACGCTGGATGTTTTGATCATGTTGTATGGTTATTTGGGAAAGGAGAAGGATCTTGAGAGAATATGGGGAATCAAACAAAACCTCCCTCGTGCTAGAACCAAGAGTTATGTCCTAGCAATCGAAGCCTTTGGCCGAATTGGGTTGATTGATCGAGCAGAGGAGCTCTGGTTAGAGATGAAGTCACGAAAGGACCTCCGTTCGACCGAGCAATTCAATTCGATCTTATCCGTGTACTGCAGACACGGGCTGATCAAAAGGGAGACTGCCATTTTCAGAGAAATGGAGGCTAGCGATGGCTGCAAACCAAATGCAATAACTTTTCGACATCTTGGATTGGGTTGTTTGAAAGCCGGGTTGGTCGAGGAAGCCTTGAAGACTCTTGAGATGGGGTCGAAGATGAGAGCGACTAGCGGGGTCAGGAACTCGACACCATGGCTGGAGACGACCCTTGCTCTCGTGGAGGCTTTCTCGGAGAAGGGTGATGTGGTGAATGCTGAGAAGTTGTTTGGAGAGCTTGGGAAGGCCAGGTATATAAGGTATACTTTTGTGTATAATACTCTGATAAAGGCTTATGTAAAGGCCAGAATGTATGACCCGAATCTGTTGAGGAGGATGATTTTAGGAGGTGCTAGGCCTGATGCTGAGACCTATAGCTTATTGAAACTTGCAGAGCAGTTTAGTAGTAGCTAGTAACTGACTTCTAGCCATTATGGCGGCTCTGTTGTATTTGTAAAATTGTATTATTTTCATGTCATTCAGATGGGTTCCATCTTCTCTCACAACTGCAGTCAATAGTGATGATAACTGATAAGTAAGCAAATTGAACTCGAATATTTGTCGGAACCAAAACTTCAGACTTGATACAGCAAAATCATTGATTAATAACCAAAAAGTTTCGGTTTTTCTTTGTAGTTTCTGCTCATTGATCTATAGACTCCAACAACAATGACAAGTTGACAACCCCTTGAGAAGGAATCCCAGGAATTTCATCGTCTTTCTTCAACATAAACTGTGGGTTTTTGGCCCAAACGGAATAACAATGGGCTAGGCGGGACATGATGCGAAAGTCCTGTCTGTCAGCCCAGTCTAGAATAGAGACGTCGTTCGACATCGAGGCGGTAAGCTTTTGGCCTTCTAGTGGGCGGCAAACCTCAGGCGCGGTAAAAAAAAAACTTCAAGTTGGAGCCTGGAAGAAGGCGGCAACCGATCGACGCAACCAATTCTGGGTCTTCTCTGCTTCCTTCTTCTTTCAATGTTGTCTAAGGAACGGTATGAAATGCGTTTGGCTACCTGGGTGCTTTATCCACCATGCCGGTAGAAAAGTTGCCCTGGGTTTTTTGTGTGTTTCACCTCACTTGTTGCCCAATCAAGCAATCGCCTTCTGATGCAAGATAGAGCAGCGACCCAGTTTGGCATTTCCCCTAAAGCATAGGAATAAGTTGGTAATCGAAGAGTGTCACTGCTTGAGAAATGAAGTGATCGTTGGCGATTGTAATGTGTTTTATTCTTATCTTGATTCATTGATTTACTGTTGCTCACTGGACACCTATGTTTTTGTTGTTACAAGTTTCAGAAATCCCCCTGTCTTATCTGAATGGGAAGGCCATCATGGGTTTGTACAGTTCAGCCCTTCTACGAGGTTTGTTCCTTTTTCTACTGGATATATATGCTTTGGCTCTATATATTTCAATTACAGTAGGGTTAAGGGTGGCCTTTCCGATGGTTAGTTTATTGGTGTTGCTTAAATAATGTTAGGACGTTATTCTTATTGGCCCATTTCGTCCCAAACAGACCTTCCCAACCAGCGTTCATTTGGGGGATATGGGAATATAATAAGTCCTAAAGCTACAACCTTGTGGCAGTGGAGATTTTTCTACATCACTTGTTGAGAGCATCGATTTTCTGTGCAGCAAAGTGAAGGTGTTGTCTCTTAGGTGACATCCCATAATATTGGAACGATACTCGATACATAGAAGATTAGCATGACCCTGCGCAAGGATGACACACATAAATTGAGAATTTTTTGCCCTCCTTGTATTTCTGCATACTCCCACAGCAGCCAGGTTGGAATTTGTGTCTGAAATGGTAGTGCTGCTTAGATTTTAGCAGCAGGCAATATCTAGTTGCCATACTTCTACTGGAGCAAGTTATTCCATAAACTCTATTCATCATGCAGGTAAAATCCGGAGATGATCTTAGTTACTGTAAGTGATCAGTTCATTTAGTCATGCTCTCATAATCTGCTGAAGTAGTTCAAATCGTTCAATACCTGTGTCTCCATGTGGAGCATTGCTTGTGTTAAAGACTTAAAAGTCAATTATCAAGTTCCTACCCTTATACTAGATTTCAGTTAGCCAAATAGGTCTGCGCATCCTGTGAAAATTCACAACTGTAGAATGGCTGCAAGCAGCTGGCTCGGTAAATTAGAGAAGAAGCCATATTTTCTTTATTCATGTTTTTGCCTGCTTGATAGGAACGAGGGAGAAAAGATGCTAATATGTCCCGGTTGATTTGATTGTTCCTTGGAAATGGATTTTTTTTGCTTTTTACAGAACCACACTGAGCCTTCTTCCTCTTTACAATATACCACATCACTTGTCTTCAGATGGAACATAGCATTTATAAAGCTATGTGAAACTTACAGTGCTGTCCCTCCGGGGACATCCGATAAAATTGGAACGATACAGAGAAGATTAGCATGGCCCCTGCGCAAGGATGACACGCATAAATCGAGAAATGGTCCAAATTTTTTTTGCATCCTCCTGATCTTTGGCCTTTACACATTTTTTTTGCCTGTTATGGACTTTTGGAGCTATGCTCTGATGTTTTGCCATAATCAATCTGCTAGACCTCTGTTGGATTCAGCTATTCAATAATTCTAATAACCTGTGGAGCTAACAACTGGAGTGTAAGCCTTGTAAAAGAGGTGGTTCATTGTTTTTATTTTCTTAATTAATAAAACTTTCACTCTTACAAAAAAAAAAAAAAAACAAAACAAAAACAGAAGGCAACTGGAGATCCTTTTCAATGACTGAAACTACTTGGCTCTGTAAATTAGATATGAAGCTTGCTTATTGTTTCCCTTGCTAGTGGTTCTTTTTACTTTCACCATGTTCATCCAAACCAGGAGATACAACATAAGTTGTAGTTTCATAATCTGCTGAACAGTTCAGTAATACTGTTCATATGTAGAGCTAATATCTAGTTGCTATATTTTTACTGGAGCCAGTAATTCAATAACTGTATACATCATGCAATTAACAACTAGAGTGTAGTTCATGTTCTTTATCTTGCACAAGACTTGGGCTAATTGCCACTTTTTCTTATCCTGTTTGCATTTGTCCTACAGTCGAGCTGTCTCCATGTGAGCATTGCTTGTGTTTATGTCAATTATAAAGTTCATACCCTTCTACTAGATTCCAGTTAGCCAAATAGGTCTGCTCATCCTCTGAAATTTCACAACTGGAGAGCAGCTGAAAGCAGTTGGTTCAGTAAATAAGAGAAGAAACCATCTTTTCTGTATTCGTTCGTGATTTTTGCCTGCTTGATACAGAGCAGGGAAAAATGATGCTAAGGTGGCCAGGTTGATTCGATGGTGTCTTACTTTTGCTTGTGATATGCACATGTGCCTTCGAAACAGATTGTTCTTCTTTTAACAGAATAGAATGAAACCTTCATCAACAGTTGCTTCATATCTCATTCCATTTGCAACTACTCTCCCATTCTTGCAGCGTCGAAACTCCAAGGCTTGATTCTTTGGCAGGACATGGAGGGTGCTGAAAAATGTGTGTGCAATGCAAGGTCTTTACGCAAGTTTGAGACTTTCCTGCTGGGGAAGGACCTGGTTCTGAAAATATGGGTTGTCCTCTTAAGTAACAGCACTAAAGGTATGTATGCCCTTTCCTTTCTGTGTTTACCAAAAAGTATTAGACTGTGTCTTTTGCCTTTACAACTTGGGAAGTACTGGAGAGTTGGGCATTCTTGTTCTTATGCGCGTTTAGTTTGTTAGTTAGACTTGCTTTTTATCAGTTCTTTTTTCCTTGTTTGAACTATCCTTATTAAGATATACTAGGAGGTTGAGAGCATAGAGCCATGGAAGCCTCCTTCATTTTACAATGTACCACATCCCTTGTCTTCAGTACGAACCCAACATTTATAAAGCCATGTGAAACAAACAACATTGTCCCTTCGGGGACATCCGATAAAATTGGAACGATACAGAGAAGATTAGCATGGCCCCTGCGCAAGGATGACACGCATAAATCGAGAAATGGTCCAAATTTTTTTTCCTACCTCACCAATGTTTAAGAGACCAGTTCTTTTTTCACC
Source organism: Linum tenue (assembly GCA_946122785.1). Lineage (NCBI taxonomy): Eukaryota > Viridiplantae > Streptophyta > Magnoliopsida > Malpighiales > Linaceae > Linum > Linum tenue. The sequence continues at coordinate 51,004,949 of CAMGYJ010000009.1, forward strand.
CACTGTTTGCTTGTTTCAAGGTTTTTCACCCAATGTTTAAGAGACCAGTTCTTTTTTCACCCACTGTTTGCTTGTTTCAAGGTTTTTCACCCAATGTTTAAGAGACCAGTTCTTTTTTCACCCACTGTTTGCTTGTTTCAAGGTTTTTCCTCCATGCTGCATGTTTTTTTTTTTGATGAATAAGCAATTTTATTCATCAAGAAGGAGGGATATAAAACAATCCCCCCAACTGGAAACCCAGAAAACCTCAACGTACAGAGTACACGACAATTAGCTCTTGGCCAGAACTACTAACAGAACCAAACTACCAAGAAATAAAAGGAAACCCCAAAAGCCACCCAGCTACACTATTCTATTTACATAATCTTCTGTAATAGCAATCGCAACCTGAGAGGATCCATTCCTCAACAAACGGATCAGCCCTTGCATCTTCTTCAAAACCTGGGTTACTGACAGAGCTTCACCAGACATAACTCTCCTGCAACGCTCTCTCCAAAGCTCAGCTACCACCATCACCCATAGTAGTCTATCCCTATCAGAATAAGCACATTTCAGCCTGAATAACGAGATGGCTGTTACCAATGAAGCCTCCCAATCTGCCCCCACCACATTTCTACCTGCAAATATAGCCTGCAGCACAAGCTGAGAATAAGAGCACTCAAAGAAAAGATGATCTCTGGATTCAGCCGCTGAAGAGCATAACGAGCAGAGGTTAACCACTGTACTATTCCATCTCTGCACTTTATCTAGGGTCGAGATCCTGTTCAAGATGATCAGCCAGACAAGCAGTTTATCTCTTGGTGTCCCAAAAGACTTCCAGACCAAATTAAACCACGGAACTGCTACCCATTTATCTCTAATAGTCTCCCATACCTTCTTAACTGAGAATTTCTCCATCACACAGTCCCCCCAGAACACTCCAGCAGACCGAACTGTAAGATATTGAGCCACTACTGGCCTGATCTTCAGTACTTTCCTCCAAGCCCATGAACAGGGTATGGAGGTAGGTATATCCCATATCGATGTATATGTGAGCTGGTAGTGCCTGACCCAACTCGCCCAAAGAGAGGAAGAATTTGAAGATATGGCCCAAAGGTGCCGTACTAAACAAGCCATATTCCAGCTCCTTAAGTCTTTAAACCCTAATCCCCCTTCTTTCTTAGGTCTTGCTACCATTTGCCATTGAACTTTAGCCCTCTTCCCCTCTTCCTCTGCACTCCACAAGAAATCAGAACATGCTTTTTCAACCAATTTAATCACCTTTGCTGGCAGCTGAATAATTCCCATCCAGTACTGAGTAACACTGGAGATGACAGCAGTAATGAGCTGCATTTTGCCAGCATAAGTCAGAGTCTTTACCCTCCACCCCCTAATTCTTGCAGTTATTTTGTCAACCAAAGCCTGACAGTCAGCAGTATTAAGCTTCCCAGCTATAAGTGGGATCCCCAAGTATCTCACAGGTAATTTCCCAATAGCAAAGCCTGTTTGGGATGAAATCTGAGCCTGCACCCTAGTTTCCACCCCTCCACAGAATACCTCACTCTTAGAAGGGTTACACCTCAGCCCAGATACAGTATAAAAAGCATCTAAGATAGCCTTTGCTTTCCCAACAGCCTCAGAGGTCCCTTTTGTGAAAACCAGGAGGTCGTCAGCAAAACACAGGTGGGAGAGACCTATCCTATGGGTTTGAGGGTGGGGAGGGAGGGTCTTTATGGCATAAGCCCTATTTAACATGCAGGAAAGGAGTTCCATAGCAATGGTGAAGAGGTAGGGGGAGAGAGGATCCCCCTGCCTCAGACCCTTATGAGCAGAAAAATAGCCCACTAACCCTCCATTGAAGCTAACACTCAACTTGGTACTGTGAAGACAAACCTCAATCCATTTGATAAACTGACTAGGAATTTTCATAGCTGCCATAATAGTTGTTAAGTAACCCCAATCTACACTGTCAAATGCCTTCATCACATCCACTTTCAAAGCACATCTGGGGGAAATGGTTTTCCTGTTATAAAGCCTAACCATCTCATGGGCAAGAAGTATATTATCACTAATCAGTCTCCCCTTAATGAAGGCAGACTGATTCTGACTAATAAGACTGGGAAGAACTTCCTTAAGTCTGTTTGCCAGAACTTTAGCAACACATTTATACAGAATATTGCAACACGAGATTGGCCTAAACTGCTTCATACAGTCAGCATTCTGCACTTTAGGAATTAGAGCTAGGTAAGTAGAGTTTACCTCTGAGAGAAGCCTCCCCGTTCTGAAGAAATCCAAGATTGCATCAGTTACCTCCATCCCCAAAATCTCCCAATTATGCTGGAAAAACCTGGCTGTAAAGCCATCTGGCCCAGGAGACTTATCTCCATTCATAGAAAACAGAGCAGTCTTCACTTCTTCCCTAGAGACTGGAGAACAAAGAGAGCCAGCCTGCTCAGGGGAGAGAGAGTGGACCAGGAGTTGAGAGACCAGCTCACTTGTTACTCTCTGAACATCTGGATTCTTTGTGCCCAGCAAACCCTGATAGAACCTTACTGCTTCCCTACTCATTTCCTGTGCATCAGTTAGAACAGTCCCATCCTCTGAAACAAGCTTTTTAATAGTTGACCTAGCTTGACGAGACTTAACAGAGTTATGGAAGAAAGAGGTGTTTAAATCCCCTGAAGTCACCCAAATTTGTCGTGATTTTTGTCTATATATAGCTTCCTCTTCTTTGAGCAGCCCAAACAATCGAGTTTGGCATTCATTTACCTTCTGAAAAGTCACCAAGGATGGCTGCTGGAGAGCCTCAATCTGTAGGCCTTCAATTTCACAACGAACTAGTCGAACTCTTTCAGAAATTTCTGAATAAGAAGAACGATTCAGCTTCTTCAACTGCCTTCTAACTTCCTTCAGCTTCTGACAAACCACAAAAATAGCAGTCCCCCTGACACCCTTGTTCCAGGCTGTTGTGACAATCTCTTTATACTGAGGATGGTTCTCCCAGCAGCTAAAGTATTTGAAAGGCTTGGGCAGAGAGGCAATCCTGTTATCAGTATTCACCAATAGGCCACAGTGATCAGAAAGCCCTGGAGGCAGTAATCTGACTGCATAACTTGGGAAAACAGACAGCCAACTTGAATTGACAAGAATCCTATCTATCCTCCTAGAAATGGGATTCCCTTCTTGTTTATTCGTCCAGGAAAACCAGGGCCCATCAAAACTACTTTCCTCCAGTTCCATTCGGGTGATCCAGTCATCAAAATCAACCATACTCGACGAAACAACTGGATTATTAGAAGCTTCCTCAGCAGTTCTTACTGCATTAAAGTCACCTAGTACTAACCAAGGCAGATTGGCAACAGGCTGCAGAACAGGATGATGAAACAGCCTTCTTCTAGTCCCTTCATCATTTGATCCATATACAAACGTAACCCTAACAGGTTGCTCACCTCTGAGCTCTCCATGTACAAATTGCTCTGACTTCTCTACTATAGCAAAGTCTAAATCTTTTTTCCAAAAAATCCACAGCCTACCTAAATCTGAGTATTCATAGTTATGTACCCACTCCCATCTACCAAACTTCAGGTCCACAATCTCTTTAGCCTTTTCTTTTTTCACCCTTGTTTCAAGAACTCCTAAAATATCCACATTTTCTCTACTAACTACCTCTAATATCTGCTTTTGCTTGGCGGGGTGATTAAATCCCCTAATGTTCCAAGCCAGCACCTTCATTTCTTCAATTTGGGTTTAGCAGGCCTGCCTGGCCCTTTCTTACCCTGCTTACCTTTCCCTTTCCCACCTCCTTCTAAAACAGGAAACTCTTCCAGACTTTGGAGGACTGGACTGCCTACCATGATATCCCCAACCTCAAAAGAGCCTTCTGCTAGACCCTGATATCTGTTAGCTACAGGTGTGATTGAACCCTCACCAGCAGGAGGAGAGCTCTGCTCTGACATAGCTGTCTGAAGCTCACCCTCAGATGGCAATACCACAGTCCCTGAATTTTGCCAATCAGATATGACTCCCTGCGTAATTGACTTGACCAAATTTGCCACTGCTACATTCAAATTGCGGCAAGCAGCCTCAGCAGACTCCTGAACCTTACCATTCGAGGCCAGGATCAAATCCAAATCCACCTGATCCTCACTGCCAGTTACAATACTTCCTCCCTCCACCACAGCTATGGCTTCCTCACTCACTGCCCCCACATCCTCACACTGGTGACCAAAAACACGGCACTTCTGGCAGCCCACAGGTCTATTACAATACTCCAAGCTCACCTCAAATGCCTGCTTGTGATCAGGAACCAACTTCAATGTCGCAGGAAACACCGAATCTATGGACATTTCAACGCAGACCTTAGGGAAACCCATTCTTTTACCCAGCCTAGTTGATTGATCAAACCATAGCGGCTTGCCTACCATACTAGCCAACCGAGTCAAGATTCGACCAGTCACAAACTCAACAGGAAGATCCTGGAAGCAAATCCAGATAGGAATGGTAGAATCACAGTTAACAGCTCTGATTCCTGGAGACCACTGCCTAAGAAAACACATATCATCGTTGAAATGCCACGGACCACTAGTGAAGACCCAATCAGCAACCGTCGCACTCGGGAATTGAAAGAGGAAAAGCTGTTCGCTGAACTTCGAAACCCTAACAATTCCCGATTTCCCCCATAATCTGTTCGCCCAGCTCTGCAATTGCTTCACCGAAGGAGTAGAATGAAGGAATTGCCCAACGAGACTGTTCTTCCACCGAGCTTCACCTTCTTTCACAAGTTCCTCCGGAATCCTCAATCCACCATCAATGAGCTCTGGTTCAATATACACCAGACGGTTTGCTTCCGCAATCCCGAACAAATCAGCCCAAGATTGGCCAACGGAAGCCATCTCAGCAGAAGAAACTCAATCGAAATGGAAGAAGATCACCGTAGAAGAGGGCCTGCTCCGATCAAAAACTCACTCGACGGAAATTCGCCGGCAAACCAGAGATCGCAACAATCATGAGAGAGAAACTAGAGAGAGGTTCTTATCGTCCTGATCGAGTTTGATTGGACTTGTAAATCCCATGCTGCATGTTTTCCATAGAAGTCTGAGAGCATATTTCTTAAAAATGTAACCTCCTTTTTCGCTGTTTGTTGGTTTCAAGGTTCTTCCTCCATGGTAGCCAGGTAAGTGAGCTCACAATGCTGCATTCAGAAGCTAGCAACTCGTTTGAGTTTGATCAAATAGCAGCCAGAAGGGCCGTGATCAGGTAAAAGAGAACACTTCACAGGACCTCTAACCCCTCAGTAGTTCCGATTTGTACTTAAGAATCCGGAACGAACACAGTTTATCTTCATCTCCAGATGCCTCTTTGCCCAGGATTCTAGTGTAGGGGTTCACTGCTACCTTGGTGATGCTGTATGTTGGCAGCAACAATGGCCACCCACCAGGGTTGCAATCTTGTAAAAACCTCTTCACTGTATCATCCAGCTTATTCTCATTAAGTGTCTCAACGTTCCAAAGTTATTTCCTCACGTTCACCTTCGGAATCCTCTCAGCTTGCCTCGGAGGGAGATGTTGACTATCCTGGTGCCAAACGTCAAGAGCTTGAAAAGTAGGAGGAGAGCCTCATTTGTTGCCTTGACGCCATGTCGCCATTGAAAGGGGTGTTTAAGCATTCCTCTGCCTTCTCTTAGGTATGCTTCACTGTGAGCTTCCTTCCCCGAAACTGCCATTACAAAGTTCAAAAACACACAGAGCAAATGGTCATTTTTTTTTTTTAATAACTACACAAACTCGCCCTAGTTTGTAGCTTGATTTCTGGGGACCTTGACACGTTCCTCGTGTTGCACAACGCCAGAAGCTCCAGCTTTGTTTACCTGTATCAGAAAATCAACCTTCAGGTTATGAAACTGTGACGAATTCAACAAACTAGTACGCGGAAGATGAAAACAGGCATCCAACAGCACCACCAGGATGTCAAACTTTTCAAACTTTCTGTTGATGGAATCGGCCAAGTTGTGAATGCCGAGCGAGTCAAGAACATCAAGGCTCAAGCTGATGGAAGATGACTCTGAGAAGACCTAGGGTTGTAGCTGTAGAAACTATATGGCTTGATTCTTTGGACCAGGCATGGAGGGTCTGAGAAATGTGTGTGCAGTGCAGAGTCTTTACGCAAGTGTGAAAACTTTCCTTTTACATGTTTCTTGATGATCATCTTTTTTTTCACAGTCAGAAACTTGCAACATCCAGTTGGGGAAGGATCTGGTCTGAAATTATGGCGTTTATCCTCTTAACTAACCTTGCCAAAGGTACGTATGGCCGTATTGCCCATTCCTTTTCGTCTACCATAAAGTAAATAACTTCGCATGCTTTTAAAACTTGGGAAGTACTGGAGAGTTGGGCATTCTGCTTCTTTTAGCTGCATTTAGTTTGTTAGTTAGATACTAACATTTGCTCCCATTTTCATGAATCGGAAATTAGGAAATGCAAAGAGAACGAAGTAGAGATTTTCCTTATTCTTGTTTGAACTATCCTCATTAACATTTACGAGGAGAGAGAGAGAGTCACAAAAAGCTTCCTTTTTGCAACGTCCCCCATCGCTTGTCCTCAGTACGAGCTCAGCATTTATAGAACCATGCAAATCAGATGTGGTCGTCCCTTCGGGGACATCCGATAAAATTGGAACGATACAGAGAAGATTAGCATGGCCCCTGCGCAAGGATGACACGCATAAATCGAGAAATGGTCCAAATTTTTTTTGGATCCTTCCGATCTCTATCCCTTATGTTGTTCATTTCAGCCTCTGTTCTGAGTTGGTCTTACTGTAAGACTCTTACATCATTTACTTGCTTCATTTTTTCACTCCATATGGACAACTAAGCAAGTAGTTCTTCTCGAGGCTTCTTAACTGTTTTTTATTTGATAACGAGGCTTCTTAACTGTCGGTCGCTGTTATATACATTTAAATAAACCACTGCAGATCACATACCAATTATCTAGTATAATTTTATTTGAAAGCTATTTACCCCGGATGACATTAGTAGAATTGTGATTCTAGTTCTACTCTCGGAACACCATTACGTTGACTTGATCGACACGATTTTTTTGTGCCGCTTCATAATGTAAAAACTGAAAATAAAAACTGAAAAGGGAGGACGGAATTTGTGAGGGTTAAAATGACCAAAGTGTCTTGAAAATTAGTTTTGCATGCTTTTTAAGTTTTGGTCAATTGTTGTTCCTGCGTTGTGAGGTATATGTGGGACCTTGTTGGTCTTTTCCAAGGCGAGTTAAATAGTACATAAATGTGTGTGTACAGAAGATTTATACGCAAAAACACGTAAGATTCCTTTCTCCCAAAACGCGTTCCACTCTTCATCTTCCCTCAAAGATTCATCGTTGAAGCCCAAACATTAGCTTAGCTACAGCCTACAGACCATATAGACTGTCACGGACATAGACTTCCGAAGTCCGTGCGGCGCCTTGAGGTGCACTCATTTCTCAAGACCAGCCTCTCCGCATACGCATGCCAACTGGTTTCGCCCTGCCTTGGACTCATCAGGGAGACGGCAATAGCCTCCGACCAGTTGTGCCTTCTCTTGCAACGATCCCCTTCATAGCCACATCATAACTCGGCTAGATGCGATGCATAGGCAGACAACGCCTTATCGCTAATGTCGCCCCCTTTACCCTTCTCATGGCAAGACAACCAGATGGCAGCGTTCTTCAGACGATCAACACGGTCACGACATTTCGGGTCGTGACATTCTCCACCACTCATAATGCAGCACGTCCTCGTGCTGGTGAAGAATGCTTCTCTCCGCAGCATGTATTGCAACTCTCGAACCGATTGTGGGCGTCCGCATACGATACCATCCTCTGATGGACAGGCTCCGGTCGCGTCTCTCGCGCTACCCTGCTGTGCCCCGCGCACATACCGCTTCGCCCCTCGACATCAACCTTCACTCTTTGCTTCTGCTGCGCTAGTACCTCAGTCGACCTTCACCCTACGCTACTCCCAGCGTTTGTACCTCAATCGACCTTCACCCTACGCTCTCGCTAGCGTTAGTTCCTCGGTTGAACGGCATTCTCGGCCGCTGCATCTTCAGCCTGTCGAGGTCCCCCACAACGGTGCAACACATGTGTTGCTGCGTCCGGACCCCCTGATATGCTCACCTAGAACCTCCTCTCATTCGGGCATAGGGTCGGCCCATACACGACCTATGCCGTACTGAGAGAGGAACTAGGCTCTTCAGCCTAACCAGGCTCTGATACCATTTGTCACGGACATAGACTTCCGAAGTCCGTGCGGCGTCTTGAGGTGCACTCATTCCTCAAGACCAGCCTCTCTGCATACGCATGCCAACTGGTTTCGCCCTGCCTTGGGCTCATCAGGGAGACGGCAATAGCCTTCGACCAGTTGTGCCTTCTCTTGCAACGATCCCCTTCATAGCCACATCCTGACTCTGCTCAAAACTAATCATACAAAATTTGCAAGATTGTACGTGCCCTATAATTAATTACAACCTGGTGCTCCTCGATCTCTCTAAATCTTGACTTTGCTCAAAACTTTATTCACCCGGTTTAGAACCGGCGAGCGGGTAATCAAGAATTAATTAATATATTTCTTATATTTAATATTGATCATCATTGAAAGCTAACATGGAAATTAATCGCAGAAACTGAGAGGAAGATAACTATCAACCACTCCAACGGGCACATATGCATGGTCATTAAACCATGATTAACGAAAGTTCAATACATTAATCCGTAAATTTAAACCACAAAACGTAGGTAGACCTACGCCGAGCGAATGGTGTAGGCGGCCAAAACAACGTCGTTTAGATCTCATTTGAACGGCTGGACAGTGCCGATCAGCAGGGTCTGGTGCACCTTATGTACTCGTCCCAAGCACAGCAGTTGTCAATGCCTATTAACGAACAAAACACTCTGTGTCAATAAATCGAGTTGTTGATAAATGATTTTCATGAGCTTTTATCTCTTACACGCTCCTTCACACGGAATAAAAATGCTTGTGAGTTTTTCTAATAATTTGTACAGGTTGAACATATATATCATTCGATCGCTTGGCCTGCTAATCCATAAAAGCTTTCAGTTTGTACAGGTTTAATACATCATGACTTGTATTAAACCATTGTTTATCCTGAGTATCGTCATAAGAATTTGAAACCATAATTAACCTTTCAATCAAAGACTCCGGTACCATGGTGACTAATTATTAAATATATTAAACCACTTGGACGGTTTTTACTTACACCACTTATTGCAGTCTTCGGCGGTGCTAACCCGGCGGTCGCGTCCGGCCGAGTTGACGAAGTGATCACGGTCGGAACCAGCAGATGACGGCGACACAGTAAAAGTAGCAGACAATAATAATATTGCTGTGATGAAAAGGCTTATCATCATCATTAAACTCATACCACCATGGTAATTCTTCATCGTATATAGCTAGCTTATTATAAATTTATAATGGTAATTGGTAAGAACATAACCGAGAGGCAGTGGAAATGATGTATTTGGCACAAAGTACAGGTACAATAACCAAGGAATATACAAGGGCGAGAACGGGGATCAAGTTTAGTGGGAGAGTAAGGACGAAGCAAGGATGACAAAGGCAACCAAACACCCGCAGTTTTTGATAATTAGGTGGTAAATTAAAAAGAAGTGTTTATGGAATTTTACCACGTAAGGCAGAGCTAGGAAGACGATTGATGAGATAGATGGCTGTGGAGAAGGCATACGACCAAAAGGACAAAGGGAGTTTAGCATGGTGAAGAAGGGTTATACCGGTTTCAACTAGATGACGGTGTTTGCGTTCAACAAGACCATTGTGCTCAGGTGTATGCGGTGGCGTAAGAAGATGGGTAATGCCATGATCAGTGAGAGTGGAACATAGCTTTTGAAATTCACCACCGCCATCAGTATACAAACGACGAATAGTCGTAGTAAAGTAATTTTGAACCATTTTCTGAAATGTAAGAAAGACATCGAGCACATCTAATTTTTTACGCACGGGATAATACCACGTGTAGCGAGTAAAATGATCAACAATTATCAAATAATAACGAAAACCATCAATAGAAGAAACCGGAGCGGGGCACCAAACATCAGTATAAAAAAGATCAAAGGGACGACTTTAGTCAATGAAGAAACAACAAATGGGAGTTTATGGCTCTTATTAGAAAGACAAGCATCACAAGAATGACTAGTGATAGCAGACGAAACTGGAAGAGAAAAAGATCGAATAATATTGGCAAGAGAGGAATGGGAAGGATGATCGAGATGAGAATGCCAGGAACTCGCTGTCGTCTTGGTGGAAATAAGCGCCATACGAACCGTCCCCACCTCACGAGGTAACTCGTAGACATCACCGTTGTTTACCCCTTTCAGCAGCTACGCCCCCATGCGAAGATCCTTCACAATAAAATGAGTGGCAAAAAATTCCACCGACTCCGGATTAGTTTGACATAATTTTGCCACGGAAATAAGATGTTTCTTTATAGCAGGCACACGAAGAACATCTTTTAAGTGAAATAAATGAGAGCCAGCAGGTAAAGAGGATGAACCAATATGAGAAATGGTCAAACATGTACCATCACCGACTTTGAATTTCATTGGGGCCAAGATAATTAGAATAAAGGGATAAATTCCCTAGGTCCGGCATGGCATGATGAGAGGCCGCTGAATCAAGAATCCAGGGCCCAGAAGAAGAGGCCGCAGGCCCAGGCAATGGCGCAGTCGTGAAGTGGGCTTGAGGAGCTGGGGAGTGGCACGCAAAATGGGCCTGAGGAGATGGGGAATTGCGGGCCTGGTGGAAGGCCTGCCTCGCCTGAGGAAATAACTGGAAGCACTGCCGAACAGAGTGCCCTGGACGATCGCAGAATTGACATCGAACAGAAACCCACCGCTGCCGAGGAGAATCAGGTGAGGGGACGGGGGATCCTGGGTACATAGCTGGCGAAGAAGATCGGCCGTCAGTCCCATTGAGCGGCTGCGGAGTGCGCCGAGAAGAGACCGAGCCACCTTGGTCGTTGTTGCCGCGACGAGTAGGGGTGGGCATCGGTCGATTCGGTCCAAGACTGGACCAAACTATCCTCGGACTGGACCAAAATTTCTTCTAAATCAAGGACCAAAGTCGAATCATTATTACTTCGATTCGGTCTGGACCAAACCATATATGGCTCAATTCGGTCTGAACCATCCCATTGGACCAACTAATCTTTCATTCGAATAAAATCACTCTTAAAGGACAACACAATAATTAAAAAAATGTAATTACACAAAAATGGTAATCAAATTATCCAAATTTAAATACTCCACAATTCTTAAAAAAACCACATGTTCCAAAATATTATGCAAAATGCTAAACATGAACTATTGTTTAAATTACAAGACAAAAGTCTTTTTATTCAATCTCAAAGTTAGTCTAACTAATTGCCTCTCTAATATTCCATTTTTATTTCCAGTGCACGTTGGACCGCTTGTCCATTTGAAAGCCTTTCTTCTGCAATATAAGCACATGATACAAGGCATTAGAAAGGAGTTTAACAAAGTGACACTTACTCCAAGAACTAGTGCAAGTAAGCAGCTCTCTTGATCGAAGAAATGCTGATGAGAACCCTGATTTGAGGGTAAGACTATAGGAGAGGGAGCGGCAAGTCTAAGTCAGGGAAAGTTAATCATATTGATAGGTAGTTAAGTGTCGTGTAGGGTACTACGACTTTCACTTTTCAACTCCAAGTCGACTTGCCTTCACTGAGCATAATATAATAGGCAATTCATTTAATTACGATTCGGTCCGATCCTTAGCTTGATTTTACGGTTTCGATCTGGACCGAACCAAAACCTAAAATTAACCAAATTCAGGAACCAAAGTCGAATCGAAATATAAACAGTTTGATCCGATTCGGTGTGAGAGTCGATTTGGTCCGATTCGGTCCTATGTAAACCGAATCGTTGCCCACCCCTAGCGACGAGGAGGCGGACCATGGGTGAAGAATGCGGTGGGCACAACAGAGGTACGAGCTTGAACCTTGAGATCAGCCTCAAATTCAACAAGGTAATCAACGAGATACTCGAAAGAGACAGATGAACCCCGAGCTCGAACCGCAGCGGAAAAGGGATTATACTCCGGGCCGAGACCGCGAAGACAGTGAACGACCAAATCAACATCCTTGTCTGGTTCTTCAATAAGGGCGAGTTCGGCTGCAATAAGACGCAGATCATTGACATAAGTGACAATGTCATTGTCACCCTTGACTGTATTTGCCAATTTTCCTTTCATATGAATGATTCGGGACTGATTCTTGCCAGCATACATCTTTTCAAGAATTAGCCAAGCCTCTCGAGAGGTAGGTGCAGCAGAGACATACGAGTAAATAGATTCGGAGATGGAGCAGCGAAGAGCATGGAGGATCAACTTATCCTGTCGAAACCAGAGACGATGCGCAGGATTAGGGACAACAGCAACAATTTTATCATCAGTGACAGTCTTCGGCGGAACAACAGTTGTTCCATCAATAAATTGAATGAGATCTAGACCCATTAGAAGGGTTTCAAGTTGGGACCGCCAAGAATTGAAGTTTGTCATAGTAAGCTTCAATGGTAATTGTGTTGCTGGGTTGAAGGTGATGACCGAATCACCAGAAGAAGAAACAGAGGAAGAGCCCAATATAGTGACGAAGAGAAAAGAAAAAACAGAGAATGCAACGAAAGATGATTGGATCGAGCTAGTTGATCGTGACTTGCTCTGATACCATGAAAGATAAAAATATTGGAAAGATTTTATGTATATTGTATTGATAGCAATTGAAGGAATATATACAGTACAACAAGAAGAACGTGAATAGTGGTAGGCTGGAGAATTGGAGAGTTGTTAGCTAGGTGAGAGTTTGTAGCTAACAGAACTACATACACGGTACTAACAAAACAAACAAAGAGAAATTATTTTATTTCTGTAACAATATGAACCTCCTTTCCGACAAAAATCCCAGACCTCTAACAGATGTCCAGTAAGCTGTCTCGAACGAGGTTATGCCGATGCTTAATGCCCACAATACCAGCACATGACACAACATGATCCCCAAAGACATCACCATCAAAGACACGGGAACAAGCAGAACAGGGCCTAGATACCAAAAATAATGGGACACCTAATCGATAACTAAGCACACTACGATATGTTCTTCCATTCATAGTCTGGCACAACCCAGCAATAGGGACAACACGCAACCAATCAGAAGAGTGCGTACTCTGCTGGGACTTCCACAAAGCAACCTGCCGAGTAGTCAACGAGAAAACAGAGTCTGAAGAAGCAGAAACCTTCGCCAAATATATGTCTGCCAATTTCTTCATAAGTTTTGAGGCAGCTACTTTGCTAAGGTCACGTAAGATATCAAAACCTGTAAACTCATTGAATGTGCGTAGGGCATCATCAAAAGCAGGGCCAGGAGAGTGAATACCAGAAGGACATAGTAGCTTAGCCTGCAACCCAGCAGACTGCAGACGAGATGCCAAAAAAGCATAATGCATGACATCTCCAGCAGCATAAACCCCAAGCCCACCTAAATGAAAAGGGAAGGTGGCAAGTCTCCACTGCCAATCATCGAAGCCTGGCTCAGAAGCAGTGACAATACGTTCTAAACTGGAACGAAGGGTTGTGTCAAAAGAGAGCTGGGCCAGCCCAAAAACACGATGGGAGCAAGTACGCAAAGCAAAGTAGATTATTTAGATTAACTAGGGTGTGATTGGATGTACTTACATATATGCATTTGAAATGGTTGGATTCCAAAATTGAAGTATTTAAAATTCTCTGTTTTGGCTCATTCTTTTCAAATAACTATTAATTTATGAATTTTCAGTTTTTTATGAGCAGGTTAATTTTATTAGGGTTAATACCTCAATCTAGTCCAAACTTTTTATTAAAATACTACTTTGGCCTGTATTTTCTGTAATTTCTATCCTGGTCTAAATTATGCATCATTTATATTATGTTGACCGGACGTGTTAGTTGACCGTCAAGTTAGTCAGTCAACACCATTGACTAATGGTCAACAAGCCTAGTCATTGCCATTACTTTTTCTGCCTTATCCAAGAACTTTGGAAGATGAAGCTTGAGAAAAATAGACTTTTAGAGGTATTAGTGTAAATATCAATATTTTTCGGATACAAATAGTAATTCGGTATTGCCCATTAAAGATAACCAATCTAATAACTTTTATATAATTCTATCACGTTTAACAAGATCAATACTCATACCATCAAACAAGTTGAACACTTAACCTCTGTTGGGGGTGCCATAAGGGAGCAAGCCCAAGTAAAAGCCAACTAGGGAATGGGTTGGCTAAAGAAAGGAGGCGCATAAGAGACAAAGTTTGTTAAACTCCAGGGAAGTACGGATTGTCGGCGGGGCGTCTAGCATTTGTCGGGAGGTCTGACTAGAATGTCAGGGCGTCCGGTCTAAGAAGGTACAAAGCATAAATGCGTATATCGTGCTAAAAGCGTCCTCAAAATTTAAAAAGTATGCCTATATCATGCTAAAAGCGCCATTGCAATAGTTTCCGTCACGCTAAAAGCGCCCCGCCCCCTTATTTTTAGGCGCCCGACAAGATAATGCAACATTTATGAGCAGATGGACATGATGAAGCGTGGGCCTATGAAAATTGATAAAAGCATCAGAGACGTAATTGAAAGCGCTCAACCGTTAAACAAGGGAGGACTAAGTTAATCGAAGGTAAATAAATTATATAAAACATTTTAATGGTACATAGAGTTATTGAGACTAGTTGATTTCTAATATTATTAGTCTCATTGTAATTCTTTGTTTCCCCTTTATTTAATGTATTTCTCTTTCTTATGTGCCTTTGTCTAAGACCGAAACAATTAATTACTTACTGCGCGAGAAAAGAGAGTTCATAGAGTCCTCTCATGATAGTGTTGAGACGATTAGTAACAGTGTCCCCATCCTCTAGGAAACATTGATCAATAAGGGGAAGGAAATAAAAATAGAGAACACATCAAGAGTAAGGTAACCGTATCTATGATGACCTAACAGATCCACAAATGCTAGGAGACCCATTTGAATGATGCAAATTAAAGACAAAGATCTGCCAAATTATGCAACCAAACTCCAGCCAATGAGAACAACGATCTGCCATCGAATAAGGGTCGAAATCAAGGTCACCAGGGATGCATTGGTACCTATATTATAATTCTATGTGCTAGTTTTGTGGCCCAAGCTTCGCATATGTAGAATAAATTATATTATTTATTTGATAATTTAGTTTAAATGAATAATTTTAGAAATTTGAGTAAGATACCTATTTTGACAGAATTACATCTTAGTTTTTTCAGTGATACATAATAGTATCCTCCATAAATATATTTTTAATTGATACATAATAATATCCTCCATAAATATATTTTCAATTGATACATAAGAAATATTTATCCTTTCATAAATTTTACATCATGTCTTAATCATTAAGAATACAAACGTAATTATTTTTAATTTAAGTAATCGTGATAGGAAGTTGCAACATAAATAATTCGTAGTGTGTGTTATAATAATAATAAAACCAAGTTATGGAAAGAATTAGATTTAATTAAATTATTATATAAAATTTAACTGACATTACGGAATCTTTGCATAATCTAAATTTTTTTTTTTTGGCTTAGGTAGATAGTTAATAGATAGGGAAATACAAAGAGTTGAAAAGTAAATAGCAGTAATCAGCCAAGTGCTGATTCACCGATGCAAGAGCCGTTTTCGCCACGCAATGGGCAGCCCTGTTAGTATGCCTAGAAACATAAATAAACGAATAAACGCAAAGGAAGTCTTCTTTTGATAAACTTCTTGAAATACCACTCCGCCAAGTACAAACTTCACATCGTTGATAAGCCGGGTTCCAATAGGCTAGGAGTAGATCTGATATGCAAGCTACCTGCAAAAACACAATCGACCCTCAAAGGGGCAAAATAACACTCAAGTACCACCAGGTTGCCACCAATTGCTCCACAAGCTATGCGAACTCCGCCGTCTACAGCCCAAAAAAATACCAAAACCGACTAGTAGAGAAATTACACTCCATGCCTAACGAAAAGCAATTCCTTAATATAAGCAAGAGGCATAAAAATAAGCGAATACATAACCAATGCAACACCACAGCAAAAATACCAAACACAAATGTAAACATTATAATAATGAAATACATAATTAGTAAGTAAGAGGTAGAAGACTTAGCTAAACGTGGTTAGGATCAACGGTTAGGATTGGAACCGCCTATTCGGCAAATTTGTAACTGCCTTGGTATTGTAACCGACCAAATCATTTTGCACCAAAGTTTGTAGGCTTCGAATTTGTAACTGCCACCGAATGTTGGATGCCGGAATTGGAAATGGGAAGAGGGAATGGTCGGGAATCGCCGTTGCTGCATACTGGCCAAACTGCCAACCATGGCACCGTTGTAGCAGCATTCCTGTCGTTGGTGAGTCCTACAAAACGAACAAACAAAATAGAGTCGCTCTATGGCACTCTGTATCTCCATGAAAATGGAGTCAAACAGGCCCATAAGCCATAGGCGGTAATCTGAATACCGAAACATAGAAAGTAGCTCAACGCGTCAAGGAGATCCAATCAAGTGTCCCTGATTTTGCCCGCAACTAGGCGAGTCTGGTACTCAAAAGAAGAATGCGATTGATAATCAAGAGCAGGAGGCGGCGGGATCCCAAGGCAACAAAAGAAGAAGCCAGGAGACCACGAAAAGGGGATCTTCTTCTTCGACATCTCAACCAAGAAACCACCAGTAGTGGCGAACAGAGCCGCCACCATGATCAATCTAGTAATTCTATAGCATTCTTCCACTTCCGTTTCGGAGATGGCCGACTTTTTTTAAAATAATTCATAGTTAAAGAAAATAAAACGGATAAGCTTTGAAAAGAATAATAAAAAATTAAATGAGAGAGCACTTATCCGGCATAACCGCCACTGTCCCGGAATCGTAACCGCCAATGCCAACGGCGACTTCGTCGTCTCTCGTCGTCACGAAGCCCTCCTCCTAGCATCGTCGTCGTCATCGCTGTCCTCGTTCATGGTCGGCGTCTGATCTCCCTTTGGTGGTCGCCAGAGCAAAGGACGGGAGAGGAGAGAGAGGAGTCGCCACCATCATCGGCCCTATTCTCTCTTATTCGGTGCTCGGTAAACCGTAACCCGGTGGCGGCAATATCTGGGTAGAAGATTCGTCGTCGTTGGAGTCGAGAGGGTCGACGGAGACGACGACTTTGCCGATGGGGCGTGAAGGGTCGTCGGGGAAGGGCGAGCGGAAGGAGCGAGAGATTCGAAACTCCATAATCTAAATTGATGACATGATTAATATTTTAGTTAAAAATAAAGTAAGTTATGAAAATGTCACATTTGATTAAACTATTATATTAAAAATGACTTTTTTTTACACAAAAATAAAAGACTTATCTTAAAGAACCTTTGTATAATGCAAATTGATAATTTTCCCTCCATAAAGTTTACATAATGTATTTTTAATGGAGGTAACTATTCTTTAATAGTGTTACATAAATCTACAACCAATTTACACAACTGCATTCTCCAACCAACAAGAGCAACGATCTGCCACCGAATAAGGTTGAAATAAAGACCATTGGGGATGCATTGGTACCTTTTATTATATATATGAAGAAAAAGAAAACAAATAACCATGTATATAATAATCTAATATAACTAGATAGCAGTAATGAAGTTGGAAAAAATGTCGAACGAGGAAACATGGGTTCAAGCTACATGTATAAACTTACTCCACTAATCCAACTCGATTGCTTGAAATAAGAAATCCCCTGAATTGACTAACTCAACCAAAAAATTAAATTTACACTTTTCTTCCGTAGGCCCATCTCCTAAGTTTTTGGAAACCAGAATTATAAGGCACTGGCAGAATGACTCATTGTAATTCTCTATTTTTCCTTTCTTTCATGTATTTCTCTTTCTTAGGTGCATTCGTCTAAAATAAAAACAATTAATTATTTACTGTCTAAGAGAAAACTATTTCTCTTTCTCAAGTGCACTAGCTTTTACCCGACCCGTTGGCCGGGGACCCGAATCTCATTTGTAAGCTTTGCGCTAATAAAGATGGTGGGAACGATATCTAATTACGTGTAAGACTTGGAGAAACCAGCCAATTTGACAATCTGATCGAGCACCAGCCAAACCTCAACTCCAAACATCGATCGTTTGCAAGGGAACTGGCTCCTCCTCCTCAATTAAATACTTTCTCATTCTCGCAGGCATCTACTTCGATTGCAGTGACCAGCTCGCCTCCACCTCATGGATGTCTCCTCCCGATACCTGCCAGAGTCGGGGGTGGATATTTACTTAATGGTATCTTAAATCCACCCTTATTTGTTTTGTCCCTGAAATGTCAAATCATTACGTTGCAAACTTATATCTCTAAAAGTGTGTAAATGTGGGCCAACCCACCTCGAGCCAACCATGAACCCATAACCCATATGCTTCATGCATCAACTTTTTTCCCTCTCGCCATTCAAGTTAACAACTTTGATTACTATAGTTTTAGTTAGCAACTAAACAACCATTAGTTTGTGATGAACTAAGGGAACCAGATACTACCCCTTGACATAAAAGGCGGGGAACAACGTAGACATATATAAATTGGCGACCTAACAAAAACTAATTCAACCGGCAGCTGGTTTTAGTTTTGCCTAAAATGGAGTAATTTAGTATGGATGTGGTTTCCAAGTGGTTTATAGCTTGGTAGTTCACCGAATCATATACTAAAGCAGGCAAACAGATTCCGTGTTTTTGAAATTGGGTCTAAAGAGTGTAAATTGGAAGCAAGTTGCTGTTATTGAGCTTTTTTCAGCTGTAAACTTTGTAGATCAATGTTTTAGAAACAATAACCTACCATATGATCGGCTTATAAATATCGGATACCGAACGCTAAATGATAAGTGATCTTAACAGTATAAAGCAATTAAACAATAATTCAAGCACAAAATACTATACCACTGATTTTTCCTACATAACTTTCAAGCTACCAGTAGATTGTCACATTTTAATTTGGAGGTGGGGGATAGAATTTGGTCCTTAGTTAATTGAGAGAGGATCCATAATTCCATACAATAAGTGTCCACAGCCCAATCTCATGCATAATTCATTTCATGTGTGACGTAATTGCGAAATATTTTGTGCAATACCAATTCTCACTCATTGCTGGAATTGTTGCATATTCCAACTTTTACCATAAAGTCCTATTAATTCCCATAGAGAGCAGCCGAGTTGCAGAAGTAGTTGTCGTCCCAAGAGCCTCACCAAGATTCACAAGGGTGGAAGCTATTCTTCCAATGTGAGATGAATCATATAGAAACAAACAGGCATGAATCTAATGCTCTAGTTATCACCATTATCACTTGATGACTCCACACGGTTCATCTTTAGATCTTGGACTGAAGCTATAGCATTCACATAAGCAGCAGCTCCAAAACCCATTCGCGTAACACATGTATTACTATGAAGCTAAATTTGGTTCTCTCCCACACCCAATTTCATTACCAATTATAATCGTCAAGTGGTTAGTACCAAGCATGAAACTTTCACCATGGCAACAAATTATGGATCGTCAGTCACAATACCATGCATGTCACTGTCTAGACTCTAACCCCAACACTAATTATACTGAAAGGCAAAAGGGGATCAAATGAATAGTCGGCGAACTCGGCCAAAGATCACAGGCAGCACATGAATCGTTGATGGGCTAGAAGGGAGAAACGGAAGTACCTCGTAGAGGCTCTGCTCGTTGCCGGAGAACTGATCGAGCATCTCTAGTGACGAAAATAGTCCTCCACTCAATCTCCAAGACCGCCCACAGTGACAAGTGAATCAAAGAATAGTTCTTGACCTTCAACATGTCTAATGTCTCTACGTACTTCTCAACTCTCTTTACCGAAGGAGGCTTGAGCTCTCATGTTGGTCTCGTGGTAGGTTGCCCGCACTTGACCTGGACCCTAATTGTCGGTGGAGGAATGAGTCTGTGATCGAAATCTTGGTTTCGCTTTTCAACCAGCATGTTGGCGAGTCTCATCTCCCACTCTGCTCCCATGGAATCCGGTGAACCACCAGCTGCCGACTTGTCATTAGCCGTCACCGCCGTGGGTGGTTTCATACCAACCAATAACCAAAATGTAACTACAGCAAATATGAAAATATGTACTGATACAAAACGAAAAGCAAAGCAAGATTTAGCTCATGGAAATAGTGAGCATAAACATGGGCATTTATCAGCCAGATGAAAAATGTGAGAAACATCACATTTGTTTAAAGAAGTTTAAAGAAGCGGTGCATATTTGTGATTCATTATCCTTGCAAAGCTAGGTGTTCACCGCTGCTAAGAAAAGCCATAGGAATCTGGCTAGGAAGCTTAAAGAAGAAGTGCATCATTTCTGTTTTGGAAATGAGGAAGTGTCTAGGCTGATATCCTTGTCTAGCTTTGCAAGGATAATGAATGTAAACTGATAAGTATTCAGGAGTATACTTGGTAGTTCTTAGAAATTGATAGCAGTAGAAGGATAAGCCTTAAACTGTATGTTTTTTTAGAAACTTAGATTAGTTTGACTAAGTTGGAGATATAAATGAACAACAACAATTATCGGAAAAAAAAATTGTTGCCAAGAGTGTACATTATCCAGAGTCGAGCTGGTTATCATATACTCCTCTTTGCACTTGTTCGTGGTCAAAACAAACTGGCAGCGACTCTGGAAAACCAACACAAAGGGATTAAGATCTCAATTACTTAGATGGGCAAGTTTTTACCTGTACTATGAGACGGGTTTTGAGCAGCTCGAGAGGGTATGTGCAGAAGGTGGAAGCAATACCAGCTAGGCCACCAGCAATTGAGGATGCAAGAATTGGCAGCATTGACTTCTCCCCAGGTTTAGGGGTCATGCTCTTTAAAACGGTATCATATAACTGCAAAAGAATCCAAGAAAAGCAGAGTCAGTCTATTAAGTTACAAACCAATGTTTGGATGGCAGCAGGTTCTCTGTTTCCATAGGTTTAACATAAAAAGCCAGTATGTCTATTCAAATGATTACTGTTAGAATCTAATGCATAAGAATTAATTCTTTCAGTGATGATCATATGATGTCACAATAACAGGCAACCCAATATATAGTCCCTAAGGGTTTGCCCTGAAGGCTGAAGTTATGATGTTCAGTCATTTAATTATGATGATAAATTTCCGTATTTGTTTTTAGCTTATTCACCATAGTTGCAACAAAACTTCTAAATTTTGTCTCGCTCTTAGCAATTAAGCCCCCTTAAATGTTGGGCTCCACAAACTTTGATTTACCCCAATCTCCTATAAAATTTTCTTATATAAGCTCTGGGATTTATAGAAGCCAGGAGTTTAAAACAGATGGCTAGAATGGATTTAAGATCCTTATCAACAAAGCCTACAATCATGTTCGTAATGATGGGAGAACTCCTGTACAACTGCAGTTTCTTAAAGAGAACAAAGAAGACCCCTGAAGGTGAATCATGTACTTGTGGGAAGTGGTTATATGGTGGGTGTCAATCAACAGAGGTGCATACCTTCATCGAAGATAGAAGGAATTTGACGGTCATGCCGTGCCGCCTCGCAGCGTGAAGGGGGGTCAATCAATGAGAAAGAACGACAAACGACACCCAATCTCCCCCTCCAAAACCCAAACCCCACGGCCACCATCAAGGAATAAAAGATCCAGTTGCCATCATTGATTGGTGTTCCACCTTTCCTCATATGTCCGGAACAATATGAAAATCACCCATCCAAGCACCCAAATTATATAATAGTACATGAGTTATACAAATCCGAGGTACAAAAACAGAATAATCAGACATCGAACAAAATGAAACATGAGTCGACCGAGTCACACAGCAAACGAACAACAGCAGGATCGAGAAATACTCGATTTCATCACCTAAACATATCAGAGTCAAAGTCGGTGATAGGAACCTTGGCGACGCAGTTGAGGCGTTCTTTGCTTTTGCGGTGGATGAGAAATCTGAAGACATCTATTCAGACGGCTCCATATCCGAGTTGGAAGAGTTCAACTCGCCGCTTCCACTCGTCGTCCACGCCTCGACCAAAGTAACATCGCTGTAATCGTCGTTGCGCCCTCCGCAAGAAGAGGAGGAGGAAGAAGTAGAGGGCGAAGTTGCAGATCCGGGGCGAGTCAAGTGACGGTACTTGGAGGGCGGCTTACCAATCGAACAGGCGAGGATCCTGTCCCATAAGAACTCGAAGAACTCGCGAAAAACAGAGACGCGTCTAAGGAGCGGCGGAGATTTCCACCTTTTCTCTGCGGCGGACGGCGGAGCAGCGGAGATTTCCAGCTATTCTGTACGGCGGACGGAGGTTCGCCATCGCAGCGTCGGGATGCGGCTTCGACAAGAAAAGAAAGGGCGACTGGGGGAACTTTTCATCTGGTGAGAAAATGAGCGGTTGAGTGCAGCAGGAGCTTTGCTGCGATGAGAACAGGAAAGAGGAAGGAGATTTTCAGGGGGAAAAAAAACAGTGGGCGGTTCTTTATCCCTCCCATCAGGCGGGGTTTTCTAAATTAATGCCGCCTAAACACTCTGCCACATCACCCTCCTAAAATCACTCTATGAGCAGGAAAATTTGAATCGAGGGTGCAGTTATACTTTTCAGCTATAAATTATACTGTTGATTCGTCTAAAACAAAAACAATTAATTATTTACTGCGTGAGAGAAGAGAGAGTTTTGTGGCATTGTCCTGCAGGACTTTATATTTTTTTAGATTGAGTGTTGATTAGTAATGTGTCTTGGGTTCATGGATGAAACGTAATATGTTGCTTCATTTGTTTCCTATGGCATGTTGTAGTTCATCCATCATATAATTCGGGCATTCTTAGGGGAGCAGTGTCTTACTGTGAAATTAATGAGTTGTTGACTTGTGGTGTAAGGTTAATTGTTCAGTCACTATATTGTTGGTTCATAATTATTTCGAAAATAATGAATTCGTCCTCGTAACTGCATTTTGTCAAGTGTGTTCCATCTACTCATTTCATGTGCGATTTACATTACTTTGGTTCCTTATTGCTATCTTTCCATATTGTTTGTTTTGGCCTGCACGTCCTTACACATTTGTTCTTCAATACTAGGTTGTTGATGGCTTCGGTGCTTATGTTGGAGCAATTTTTACACGAGCAAAGTCTAAGGCAGTCAGATATAACAAGTTTTCATTTCTCCTCTCATGTCTTGTTGTTGCAAATGCTGCTTTTGTTCTCCTATCTACTATGTTGCTAACAGTGAAGTGCGACGTGTGATACAACTTCAAGTTGTACCTTTAACATTTTAATTTTAAGTTAAAACGAAGGAGATATGACCCGATGAAAAAACTTACTCACATAACATAAAACGAATTCCCTAGAACCCAAAAACGTACCCACCATCATATACTCTTCCTATTCTATTCTCTCTCTTTGATCTGTTGTAAAATGGTCGGGAAGTTTAACCATTAGTTCATCGGAGAAGGCATCATGGAGGATGACCCGGTGATGGCATTCGATGAGGCAAATCCAGACTGCCAAAAACGATATTTTCTAAAGTTTTGTAGTATAAGAGTTGTGTACCATATTCGCTCCCCCACTCATCTCGTGTAGTTTAAATCGTCAAAATGGGCTCAAGCCCACTACTAGAGACGGAAAAACAACCATGCTTAGCCATGAAAGATTTCTTATTCTACATTCTGATTGATTGATATTGCAGTGATGCGCTCTACCTAGGTAACAACACGAAAATTCATGAAATAAAAACACACATGAACTATTCGGTAGGTACATGATTCATTGTTTACTTCACTACCTTCAGTTTTTTACTACAACAGGGGAACACTGTTTATTTATTATTATTTTTTTCAATAGATTTGACAGGAAGACCTTACCCTCTGTTTTCGAAGGAGAGGAAAAGTGGGGAGAAAGAAGGAAAATTTGAAGCGGAAGGAAAATTTGGGGGACGAGAATTGGGAGAGAAAATGTTGTGTTGTGAAAGGAAGTGGAATGAAAAATGGGGGTGAAAAAGTTTTTTGAGAATTGTGATTGATATGTTATTTTATTGTTATGTAATGTTAAATAAGTTAATTATAGGTTAATAATATTTTCATTAATTATGAATTAAATTTTAATTCCTTACCAATTCTGTTCATTATTAAAAATCAAAAGTGGATCATTTGAAGAAAAAGAATGACGACCTATTATTAAAATTTTTGTTAACTATTTTATTGATTCATCAACATAGCAACTAGATACATAAATATACAAAAAAAAAATCAAGATTTGATGATTTTGAATGGACGCAACCAAACTCTCGATTTCTCTTATAGTTTTAGAGAAATACGTTTTTTAATCAAAGCTTACCCCCCCCCCCAAAAAAAAATCAGAACCAACTCCCTAAAAGTGTACATGAACCTTATCTTTTCTTATTTAGGAAAAAGAGATGAAATCTTTTTATTAGGAAAGACAAACGCTAATAAGCAAAGGATTACCTAGGCAGATAGAGAATCTGTCTTCTGCGAGTTGACACGATGGATTACCACAAAGATGAAGGTTTAGAGACTTCTATCTATATTGAGGGACGTTGTGGATTTTTCTAGGTGAGTGAGCTGAGAAGAAGATTTTGATTAGGTTAGAGAAGAAAATAACAACTTTATTTTCATGGTATGGTTTGTGTAATGGAGGAGATGTAGAAAAACTCTTGTTTTGATATTGTTCTTCTGGGAGGGCGAAGAAGAAGAAGAAGAGAGAGAGAGAGAGACATCAATAAAAGAAAAAAGGATGTCAATTTTTTCTTCTCCTCAACCGTTCTGTCTCTCTTAAACGGAGGAAAGTATCTCGAAAATAAAAGTCCCCCCACCATTATTTTCCTTTTCCTCCATTTTTGCCCTTCAAAAACATGAATATGTGTCCAGGTGAATGAGTTTCACCACCTCCGTGAACTTGAGGATTTTCTGGGGTAAACAATTTCTCCATTTCGTTCATGTTTATTTATTTATTTGACATAACATAATGTCAAGTTTTGTTCCATCAATCAAGTACTAACCACAAACTCATTTTGGCCTCCATTTTGTAGGTGTCGAGATAAGTTCAGTAAACGCTTCAAACCACGTCTCACCTACATGATTTGTCACCTGGAAGAGTTACAACATGTAGACAGACACCTAAGTAAAGATCCATACAAATTCAAGTCAATGTGTGAAACAATCTCTCTTTGTTTTGATGCATAAATTTCATTACTGAACATAGCTAACTAGTTTGCTTATCACGTTTTGCTATTACATTGCAACTCATTGTGAGCCTGATGGATGATTTTCTGTCAAAAACATGGATATGTGTCCAGGTGAATGAGTTTCACCGGCTGCGTGAACTTGAGGATTTTTCGGGGTAAACAATTTCTCCATTTCGTCCATGTTTATTTATTTATTTTACATAACAGAATGTCAAGTTTTGTTCCATCAATCAAGATACTAACCACAAATTCATTTTGGCGTCCATTCTGTAGGTGTCGAGATAAGTTCAGCAAACGCTTCAAACCACGTCTCACCTACATGATTTGTCACCTGGAAGAGTTACAACATGTAGACAGAAACCTAAGTAAAGATCCATACAAATTCAAGTCTGTGTGAAACAATCTCTCTTTGTTTTGATGCATAAATACATTTTTCATTACTGAACCTAGCTAGCTAGTTTGCTTATCACGTTTTGCTATTACATTGCAACTCATTGCGAGCTTGATGGATGATTTTCTGTTAGAAACATAGTTTTTGATTCCATTTTATTATTTGGTACTCCTTTGTCGTTTTATCTCAATTGGTTGGAGTTCTGTAATTAAGCACTTACAAATTAATGATCTCTAATCCTAATACTCTCTCTCTCAAGCTCAACTCTCTCTTTCTCCCTCTTCTAGCAGTCACCCATCCCTCCCCTTTGTGATTGATTTTCTTTTTCTTCCTTCTATTAACCCTCTTCTTCTTTCTTTACTCAATCCCTACTCCCAAAATTTCCTCTCAATTTTCCACAAATCTTTAAGACTAGAACCCTAGACGGACCGTCTAGATCCATAGTTCTTTCAGCGATAACAAAGCATGGTTGGCATGGAGTTATGAGAAGATGACACCTTCATCTGACAAGACATCGAATCTGCAGAAGGATGCTGGAATGGCACTCACAGTCAAAGACATTACCAAACACGAGGCGATGATCAACATGATGAACAAGTTGATAGAGCATCAGGGTGACGCGAAAGCCCAGGTGAAGGAGACGGGCTAACGCCCGGATTAGCGATTATAATGGCTCCAAACTGTGATGACGCAGGCGATGGGGAAGCTTGAGCGATCGATCACTATGATTGCTCAGGCAATGGAGGTTCTAACAAGAGCCATGGCATCGAGAGAGCGATCAGACTGGGGCGGGGCGAAGCCCGACACAGAGGTGACACTTGCCCCGAAGCTCGGAGGGATGACAACACCGACAAAAAACGAGGGGGAGGTGGTGGCTTCGCTGGCTGGCGGTGGTGGTTGAGGACGGTCGGGTCAAGGGAGACAAAGCCTGGAGGTCCAGGCTTATAATGGGCCGGAAGGGAGAACGAGCATACTACCCAGACCCATGACCCAAGAGATTGATGCAGTTCGTAGAAGGGTAGGTTAGCGAGCTAGAGCCTACGAGCTATGAAGGTGGGTCTTGCCCATGTGGACTAGTAGTTCGTGGGACAGAAGTAGCAAGAGAATTAGGCCATCTAGGCCCAAACTATGGATGAGAGGAAGATGAGTTAAGCCTAGCGAGCCATGGAGGCAGATGGGCCAACCCAGGCGGAGCAGGTTTGGGCAAGGTCACTTATCCAAACCAGACTAGGTGGCATGAGCCGGACCAACCTGGATGGACCAAAATCAATCGAAACCGAGCTGAATTGGACCGAATCAACACGAGCAACAGTGGAGGAGGTCTTGGGGGCCGAGGCGGCCACCAACATGCGACAGACTGGGGATATCCTCTATTGGTGACATTACTAGTGGATCAAGTGGGGCAAGGTCTGGAGGCTAGATAGGGTTCGAGGGTGAACTCAAGTAACCTAGAAGAGTACATGGAAGAGGGTGAGGATTGGTCCTTCCCTAAACCACCACAGTACGACTAAGAAGTGGCACTCGAGGAGGCAAGCGACGGTCGTGTTCGGGCATTGGCAGGTATGGAGGTTATAACCCTATGTATGACAGTGACAATGATTTGATTTTTAGGGTTAAACCACCGATCATTGAGTTTCCTAGGTTCGATGGCCAAGAGACTTGTGGTTGTGGTTATACGCGGCGGAGAGGTGGTTTAGGAATCACCCGACTATAGAGGAGAGGAAGGCACATCTGGCGTCCTTCTACTTGGAGGCATGGTCCATGAAACCGTACCGGACACCGTACCGGAAAAGTCAGCGGTAGGGTATTTTATGACAAAACCGTGGTTTTACCGTAGTTCAAACGTTCATACCGTTAAATACCGCTTACCGGTTTAGCCTCCGATACTGGTATTTTGTGGTTGAACTGCTGGTACGATACGGTTTCATGGACCATGCTTGGGGGTAGATGCCTTGCAGTGGTGGGAGTGGATGGGGAGGTCATATGTTGTAGCGAAGACCCTTATCACATTGCCCATGTTCTAGGCGGAGCTTAAGTACTAGTTTGGCAAGGCTAAGGGATGAGCACCAGAGCATTTGGCAAAGCTGAAGCATATTGGGACGGTGGCAGACTATAGATCGGGGTTCCTAAAGTTGGGGAACCAATGCAAGGGGGTGGTTGAGGAGACACTGGTGGGGTTGTGCATGGTGGACTGTGACACAAATTGGCGACCTCATTTAAGATTTTTGAACCTGACTCGTTCCAAATCTCCTTGAAATTCGCAAGAAAGAGGAGCTATCTAGCTAGAAGGGAAGTGTGGGCAAGTTCCATAAAGGGGATTGCGGAGAAAAGGAAGAAGTAGAATTAGATTGGACATGCCTCATGGAGTACCACATCCCCGCTGACAAAAACCTGCAGATTATCCAGGCCATTTAATTTGAAACCTTTGACATCAAATGGACAACCAAGAAAAACTTATCTTCGTGCTCTAGGATCAAACTTTCCTGTGTGATTATCCAACATAGTGGCATAGACCAAATATCCAAAAACTCTCAAGACATTGTATCTGGGGAACTCCATAAATGCACTAAAAAGGTGAGCTTGTTATATAAAACAAGTGTGGAGATGTTGTTAATTAAATTGGATAGGTTGCATGAATAAAAAATGACTCCAGAAACTCTTAGGCATTTCTAACTGAATTTTAAGAGATCTAGCAACGTTTAAAAGGTGTTGATGCTTTCTCTCAATCATATCATTCGATTGTGCAATCCTTACACAACTCATCTGGTGTATAATGCTCTATTCTTGATAAAAATCAACCATGTTGAATTCCTGCCATTGATCAGATCGTATGATCTTAGAGGTGGCAAATGGATTGGATCCATAGATTGGTGGATGAGATTGGTAGATCCATGGATCAAATGGACTGGTGGATTGATCCATTGTTCCAAATGACATCCAATTTTTGGACCAATATGCAAATTTGTAAAAGTTTGGGTACTAAATGTCATAAAAAATATAGGTACCAAAACATAATTTTCTAATGATATTTTGCATATAAAATAAATACAAGAAACATAGGTACTCTACTTTAATTTGTCAACGATTCATGAATCCAATCCATGAATCCACCAATCCCATTGAATTTGGATCAAATGGATTGAATTTGAATGGATTGAATTAGTTGATTTGGCAGGAATTGGTGGATTGGATTAATTACCACCTCTATATGATCTTGATACTCTTCTCAAATTCTGTTTTTACCATTAAGCAAAAAGATTGCAAGATATGTCTAGCTTCAGACTTAGCACTCATAAGAAACATTCATGTGCAACTATTGAAATCATCCATCATAGTAAATAAAATACTTATAACCATTATGTGAAATCAAATAACATCAATTGGTCCCAAAATATCCACATGGATCATATCAAACACAAACTTAATACTCGACATACTACAAAGGAAAGAGGATCGTTTCTGTTTAGACAATTGACAAATTATCATTGTGAATTGAAGGTATGAAAAAATCACTACACTATTTTTGGATAGTTTTCAATATAGGAGGAGAAAAATGTCCTAGTCTTAGATGTCACAATGTAGAATCCTTACTAGGTTTAACTCCATAGACTCTATGTATGTTGGTTTTGAGCTCTCAGCTTCGTCCCCAAACATATATGGCCCTCTATCTACACGTAGTGTACCAATCTTCTGTTGTGATATTAGGTCTTGAATACACATAAGTTTGATTCAAACATTAGTGAGACAATTGTGTTTTTTGTTAATTAACTAACAAAAATGAGATTGAAAGAAGAAGAGGTTACCCAAAAAAACATTGGTATAGAGATGAGATCTAGAGAGTCTATGCTATTTTTATTTGTTTTATATGATTTTGATGAACTAACTCATCAACTAGAACTATCATGAGCCGGTGAAAAGTTTGAAGTAGGGGTGGCAACTTGAACTCGCCTCGTCAGGTGTTACCCGACCTGCAATAATTTGGAGTGGGGCGTGGGCATTTACTTTCGACCTTCTTGCCCCGTTCTTGGCCCATTCTATCTCAATTTCTTACAATATCTATTCATATTTCTCATATTTTGATTTTTCTTCAACTAGTTACACATGATCTTTCAACTAGTTAGACTCAATTACCCATTATGGTATCACTGTTTTTCATTCATAAAGTAATTTCTTTCGTTTTATCGTAAAAATTAAAAAATGTGCGTGCATTTTTATCAAATAACATATTAGGGTGGATCGACCCGCTCACCCCATACTCACGTGGGTATGACCCAAATTAGCGCGGGACGGAACATTGATATTGATGTACCCACCCCGCCGGTCCCATTGCCATTATTAGTTTGAAGAGGTGACTATTGTCTTAGTCTACACTTACTTTAATGACAAATTTGATAAGAATCTAAGTACAGTGACTAATTTGCTAATGACTCCAATGCTCAGTGACCGTTAGGCGTTAGTGTAAAAAAGGTGAAAATTCGCAAATGACGCAACGGACCGCCAAGTAACCAAACGCTCGTAAATGGCCAAGTCAGTTCAGTAATCAGAGCAAAGCTTCTTCAACCAAACGTTCGCAAGGAAACAGTGATCGGAGAGCAATGGGGTTTCAGTACAGAACTCTAGCAAAGGCGGTGCGGCGGCGCACCGCGAGCAGTATTTCACCACCGCCACAGCCGCCGCTCGTCCTCTCGCGATCCTTCGCGCATTTGTCGTCCGAGTTCGCGGGAAAGTGCGCTTGCCGATCCCCCCGATTTCTCACTATCCCTCTCTCTATCGTTCCCTTTCCCCAATCTCTGGTTTCAAAATCACCCGCCTAAAATTCTCAGTGATTTTCGATAATGCAGGCGCAGGTCTCCTCCTCGTCGTCATTTTGGCATTGCGTTCGATATCGACGGCGTCATTTTTCGCAGCGAATCGCCAATCGGCGGCTCCCCTCAAGCGCTCAAACGCCTCTACGACGAAGAATCCGGTGAGCATACAGTTTCCAACTTTTCCGATCCCGTGGCGAGGCCGGCTTATGGTTGAATTTGATTTCTCTTCTTGTATGTTGGCAGGTGCCTTACGGATCCCTTACGTTTTCCTGACCAATGGTGAGCACGAGTTTTTTACTTTCCCTAATCGTTTGAGCTCCTAAGACGTCTTGCACTCACTTTGATTATGGCGCATTCGATTGGAGAAGAAACGAACCATGTGTTGGTTATTTCTGTTGTAGGTGGTGGTTTTCGCGAGTCTATAAGAGCATTGGAGTTGAGCACACTTTTGGGCATTAATGTTTCGCCATTACAGGTACTTAGTGGTTGATATGCACTTGGCTGTATGTTCCTTGCTGTTAAATGGGCTTTGATGGTGTTGCTGACAAGTAACTTCTCCCTGATTTTCCAGGTACTACAAGGTCATACTCCCTTTAAGAATTTGGTGCAGAGGTATGATTTACAGACTCAGTGAATGAATGCACTCGTTGGTAATATCAGTTGGCTTGTGAACACACAATTTTATGAATCTGATCTTGGCTCCTAGTTCAGTCTGCAAGGACCATACTTCATAGGCTGAAAGGAAAGTGAATTATGTAGACAATACTTGTGGTTTAGTATAAGACGGACATACCACAGCAGCGTTACACATTTCTTTCTGATTTCACCACACCCCTCAATGTGTTAAATTGCTTGCTACATGGTTCAATTGACGGGAAGAAGTAAAGGGAGCACAAATCATGGGATTTCTTGGCTAGAACTCCATGGACGTGAAGATAGTATTAGGTTAGAGAAGTTGGACGACTCACATCTGCAGATATTCTGGCATTCCATATCTAATATTGAGAAATGAGTTGATTTTAGTGGCAGCTACCTGAGGAATTAGTGTATATTACTATATGTTTCGCTTTGGCCGATATATTCAGTTGCAACAATTGTGTACCTTGCAGGCTTGAGAATGAACTTGTTGTTGCAGTTGGAAAAGGAGAGCCAGCTGCAGTGCTGTCTGAATATGGATTCAAGTAGGACCAGAGCCATTTGATTTTATTCAAATTTTGAACTTAACTCTCTGGGAACACTATTCACTGTGCCCTAATTTTTTTTGTTCACAATGGTTTATTATGCAGAAAAGTTGTTTCTATAGATGAGTATGCATCCTGTTTTCCTGGGATTGATCCACTTGCACCATACAAGAATTGGGAAGTTAAACAGGTTCCCAAACACAATGGGGTTTCAGAAGCCAGAACCTCAACCGACAATATTTGTTCACAAAGAGTACAGGCTGTGTTTGTTGTCAGTGATTCAATTGATTGGAGCAGAGACATTCAGGTGCATTACTTTGTCGATTTCTATATTCCTAAGAGAAACTATTATGCTATTTTATTCCAATTACATAATATGTTACTTGTTGAAGATTAATGATGGGTTCAATTGTTAGGTTCTCTGTGACATTCTAAGAACAGGAGGTCTTCCGGGAAGGGAGATTGGACACCAGCCACAACTTTATTTTGCTCATGATGACCTTGCCTACCAGGTTAGTAATGTTACTTTTGCAGGCTTGAGGTATCAATTTTCAGTTCAGTTCTGTATCATTTACATGTCAAAATAAACTAACGTGGTGCCGCTAAAGGAAGGCTGCATTTCCTTCAGAACGTTTTGGTTTGGGAGCTTTCAGAATTGCACTAGAATCCATCTTCAACAGGTAAAACATATTTATGGTATAACCAATTTTGTCAGTCTGAAATTAGCTTCCATTTTGTGGGATAAACATAAAACAGTATGCCAGGTTCCGCTTAGGAAAATCAGTTTTGTTTTTGTTTCTGGTGATCATAACTTGCTGGTTTCCACGAGGATTCTGAAAGTTCTGAAACTGAATCTTTAAGATAGAGTAGCAGAACCCAGTTTGACTATGTTTTTATACAAGAAACAGTCACAAGTACTATTCTGATCATGGGTAATATGGTTTGAAACATGCAGAATTCATCATGATCCTCTTAGTTATACGTGTTACGGGAAACCAAATCCATTTGTGTTCAAGAATGCTGAAGCTGTGTTAAAGCAATTGGTTTCTTCTTGCACCGACAGTGGACTAGCCCCTGACAATGCAAGTACAGCAGTGCATAATTTTGAAAGACTATATATGGTAGGAGATAATCCAGACGTTGACATCAAAGGCGCACGGCAGGTTTGTTTCACGAACAAGGACCTGACCCTTGAGCATTTTTTCTTTTTGTGAACCAACAAATGTTTCGACCTCGAAAAACGCTTTTGATCAGTCTTTTGTTTGACTATCATATACATTGATTTCAGGCTGGATATCCTTGGTTCTCAATTTTGACTAGAACTGGGGTTTTCAAGGGAACCGGAAACCATGACAAGTTTCCAGCTGACTTGGTACGTGGTTACTTATGTGCAGCATAGTAATAGAGTAGTCTACTCCACGATTTTTTTTTTGCCCTAATGAAAGCTGGGGTACCAGAACTCATATATACGGTTTTTTCCATCAGTCGAAACGTGCAGTTAATCTTAACAGAACATCGCCACTGAATAACATTTAACAGTTTCCTGAAGCTCGATTATGGACTGTATAGCAGATAAATCATTTGGTTTGGACTTTTACAATACGAGCGAGGACGTATGGTTGTGTTGATGAAATGCTGTTTGCTTCATGTTGTTTGTAGGTTGTGGAGACTGTAGAAGAGGCTGTAGATTACATTATAAGAAAGGAGTGCAGCTGACACCAGGCTTAGTTCCGGAACAAGTCTTTTTCGATCGACATGTCTTGCAAAAACAGAGGAGAATCAGTACTCAGGTGAACAAGAACCATATTGCATCACCCTCTGTGGCTTAGATTTTGAAGATGCTAGACCTCCTTGTTTTTGCATATGCTTTTAGAATACATTATAGCACAAAGGAAACTGTTCAGGTGCTTATTTTCTTAATTGGTTGTGTTTAAAATCAGCTGTCAATGTACTCAGTGTTATTATATCAAATTTCTTGGCTTATTATTATTGAGTTCCTCGGACAATGGAAATTAATCCAAGTCACAATAGTGTCTTATAGTGTCCATTATTGGTCATAAACTAATAATGGAGCTGGAAGCTTGTACCTTGGGGTCAAGCAACAAAGGATTTATGTAAATTATAAATCTAGGGTTTGGACGCCTCGTTGGCCGTTGCTTTATTTTATTGATTTACATGTCAATTAATCAACATAAAGTAGTTTATGGCGCGAATTTCACTTGTAGTTCAACTTCACCCTTCGTTATCTTACACATTTACAATGATGTTTTTGTTTCATTATCTTGTTAATTCATTTGATTAAGCTTTGGACGTGCATAACGTGTAAATAACTTAACTAAACAATTGTTACAAGAAAACCATATTATGATCACTTTATGGTTTATATTAGTGGCTATATTGGTGTTACTCAACTCTTAAAAGTATGTAAACTTACACGTAAATTTTATAATAAATTTGAAAATTGAGTAGGTGGTAATATTTTAGTCTCTTTGTCAATTACCATAGCTCAAATCCCACGAGGGTAAGATTTTTTAGCCCTCTCTTTCAGGTTTCTTTACCAACCAAAATAGTCATGTTAGACTTGATTTACTAGACCAAGATGTCGCCAAGAAATACATGCCAGCTCACTCAACAACCTCTGAAGAGTGTTCAACTAAAAATCATCTCTTTCCCAATATTCTCTAATCCATCGAGCGTCTTGAAGTATTTTATCGGCCAGAAGACCAGAGACTAATTTATGTTCTGAAAGAAGTTGAGTCAGAAGGCGTACTATATATTCATCCATTTGCACCAAACGAAATATTGAGTAAGCTCCACAAAGGTATATTTCTGTGCCTAAGAAGAATGAGCATTTATTTCCATCCATGCTAATAGCATTGATGTTTCATTATTTTCTATAGCCTTTTCAATTTTTCATTCTCCTTTGTCACTACTTTATTCTTCCCGGGCAATGGCATGACAAACGTAACACAAAAGGTGAATTAAAGCTAACATCAAACTTAAAAAGTCTCAAGCATGTCTCACTTGATCTTATGTATCGACAGTATAAAAATGTTTTAATCTCATCCATACAAACACATGATGCTGAAGATTTTTCCTAGTTTTGGTGTTCTCCATTCCATTACCACTTGATTTAGATGCTAAAGTCACCGTCATTACTCTATCTTCATATTTGATGATATATTTGAACAAATACTTGGTAGTCCTAAACAAAAACATAAATTGACTACAAAACATTAAAATAATGTTATAATAAACTAACAAAATTTTACTGAATTATTCATAATTTTATTTCAAAACTATTAAAGTAATAAAAAATTACGAATTATTCAAAATTTCCTTTTAGTTTCGTTGATTTCAGCTAGCCCATTGTCCCATTGGTATTTTATAATGATCATTATTGAACTTTCACGTGTCCATTTTCTGTTTTTTTTTTCACTCCCAATTCATATTTTCATGTTTACGTGAATTAACATTAGTGTAAAGGGTAATTGTAGTTATGTAATATGTTTATGTTATAGGTTATATAATAAGAAATTTCATATAAAAGTTATTTAAAGACAGACTTAAATTTTAAACAATCTAAAACATAAACATATTACATAACTATAATTATATGACGAATTATGGATGCTTAAAGTAAAATTATTGAATATAACTTACATGCACCTGTTTTCAGAAAAATTTATTTTCCAAATCTCCTTCAGCAATTGATGTATCTTCAATTTGAAAACTCGTGCGAGGATGTCAGCTCAAACATGTACTAAATCTCAGCCCAAGTAGGATTACATATAAATGTAATGAAAGGATCTGGATATCCTGCCCATCTACAAATTGTCATACATCCTGAAAGCTTTTATACTTATAGCGAGGACTATGAAGCTAAAATCAATTGTTTTCCACTCAGACTGGTGTCTGAATCACCTCTCAAGTAAGACTCCAAAAGACATTGGTAGTAATGTTGTTGCAGCTTTGTTTGATTGTTTTTAACACAATCCAAACGCTCGGCCTCAAACAATGCATATGCATTAACAACATATTGTGGAACAACTTTCCACACAATAGCAATGCTTTCGATTCTTCAAATCTGGTTTGTACAGTCTGAGTGTCAACCATCCTCACCATGTGCGAATAATATGGGATATTGTAAAGCCATTAAATTTGGGTGATATATACTAATTTGCTCCAGTTTATGACTTTAAATAATTGAATCGCGCAAAGGATTTGCATCTGGATATGTAGAGAAAAAATCTAACATGTTTTGGAGTTCATTGCTAGTGTCATAGATGTAGAGTTGAGCAAATTTGGTATGTTTCTTTCGGTAGGTATCAGGCTTTCGATTCGATGATATACTTGACCTCAAATTGAATAAACATATACTCTGCGTCCATCATTTATAGATTGATCCAGTTTACTTTCAATAGAAGTCAATTAGAAGGCCCCATTATATCCTCGCATATGTTCTCAAAAGTGACATCTAGTTGAAGTATTTGCTTGCAATAGCATATTCAAAACCTTTGGAGGTTGTCTTTGAGGAGGGAGTTTTACTTTACCTTGTCTGCAACACAATGAAAACTTTGGTTGATTTGAGTTCCTCGTGAATTCGGTACTTTCGCCCTTCTACATTAGTGCTCCACAATATTCACATTTATATGATGGTTTCCCCATATCAAACACTTCAATCACTGTAATAAATTGAAAACTCCAATATAAGAAAGAAATTTGGTCACAAACTCTAACATTATAATAAATGAAGGAAAAATAAAATACCTAAAATATCAATAAACTTGGAAAGTCTCCAGAACGCATCACACGAAGACGATTATAACGATTTTTTGAAAAATTGATGGACCTCCACAATCTATTCGTTTTAATTTGTAGGTTATCCATCTCA
This sequence comes from Linum tenue, assembly GCA_946122785.1. NCBI lineage: Eukaryota > Viridiplantae > Streptophyta > Magnoliopsida > Malpighiales > Linaceae > Linum > Linum tenue. The sequence continues at coordinate 51,041,517 of CAMGYJ010000009.1, forward strand.
ATTTGTAGTCCCGTATAGGAATTAGTAAAATAATCAATCCTAGCATCTAACTCTTAGGGGTCGTTTGGAAGTTGTGATTGTTAGTGTTGTATTTGTTAAATACATGCATTGTCCACAATACAATGTTTGGAAGTGTCAAGTTGTAAAACAATGCATGTATTGTTTTGTGTGGGTCCCATCAACAATCAACAAAAATGAGGGATTGTACAATCTCAACTAAAAGTTGAGATTGTTGTGATTGTTGGTTTAATAATTGAGCACTTTTACTTTTTCCAATTATGTCCATAGTTCTTTTTGTTTTATATTAAAAGTGGAGGACAAATATGACATTTCCTTATAAAGTAACTTTATAACAATCAATTCATAAATTATAATCTCAACAACCAAACAATATAATTTTAAATGCATCTATTGTATCAATTCATGCATTTATATCATAGTGATTCATAACAATACAACGATTTAACATACGCAACTTCCAAACGACCCCATAATTTGAGAACTTATAAATCGAAAAACAAACATAAATTAAATGGATTACAGAAGGAATGTTGACAACTTTTCCAAGTAGACGCTTTTTGCTTATAAAAAGAGCATGTCTCCTTATTGCTAATTTGATCACCGGTTTATTAATTTTCTTCAACTCTGACCTATGTGGATCAATTTCTTAAATGTGAAATGGAGAATGATAGTTTTATATGATCACCATCAGGGACTTGGAGGACAAGGAATTAATTATTTTTGACTAAATAATTAATATCCTCAACACAATATTCATACCATCAAAACCATTTTTTGCACATAAGATAGGGACTGATTAGAATCGACCACACCTTCCGGTGCTATAAAAAAAATTCTTTTTCCATGAATAACACGTGTCGTAGACACACATTAAATTGCACGATTTATATAATTATGTTAATAAAAATATTTGTGCTTACATTCACTTTTTAATGGTTGAAGTGAAACATTATTTGGTTGTTTGGATGACTCTCCACGTGAAATATTTCTTTGAGGCATAAAACTACAGAGAGGAGGCTTCATAAAATTATTGGGGCCTTCAAAAAAGTATTGTAATAATGTGATGTAGTATATAAATGCTAATATAATTGGTCGGAAAAGTACATGTTGTAGACTAAGTTGAGAATATAATTTTAAAGAAAAGAAAGACAAAAAATTATATGCATTCATGTTTTGATAACTTGCACTATTGGTTTTGACCGATCTCGATTATACCAAACATCAATACCAATGATTAAAAATATGAGACATACCAAAGCCAAAAAAGAAGGAACCAAACGCTACATTATTTTTCAAAATAAATAAATATCTAAATAATAGTAAAGTTAACACTTTAATTCATTAAATACGGATATTAAATGTGTTATGAGAGTTTTATACGTGTTTAGTACAAAAGTCATCAAATGAATAAAAAAATGAAACAACTTGAAAATTAAACGGATAGGGAAATTTTCTAGGAATATTTAGTAAGTAAGTATGATGTAATATATAAATGCTTATAATCTCTCGGAATTCTAGATTTCAAATAAAAATCCCACATCCTTACTGGAACTGGACAAATTCACATTGGCACATTCCATTCCCACTTTGGATTGTTGATTTTCCCTATATACCTCTCCGTGCTCTACGCTGGAGGCTGGGAAATTCCAATTGATGGGGTCCCGGAGTGGAACCTCCATATAGTAGTTGTAGGATTTTCTCTCCATTTCAAAATTTATTATTATATTTTGATTTTAGTTACGAAAAATTTGTAAATTTCAGTATTGTACTTGATAGGTAGAGTGAAAGTCAAGATTCCTAATTAACTAAAGACTGCAACAAAAATTTGCTAAAATAAGTAAACATCTTAAAACTAGAGGATTTACCCACCACAAGAATCAAATAATAAATGTGGAGTTTAAGTGTATCACAACTCATAAATTGATTAGGTTACATGAGTTTGTGGGAATACAATGATTATATATTCTCAAAAATGATTTTTTTTTTCTTTCAAAACAAGTTCGATGGTTAAGCTAAAATCGAAAAATATGTTATATGATCATAAGAGAATGCAATGGTTTTGTAACAAAACATTTTTAATGTCAGAAGTGAATGATCAAAAATCAATAACTAATAATTTCATTAAGGATTGAGAATCATATAAATATAAAAGTGAAAGACTAAATATCATTGACCAATGAGTCTTACATCATTAACTAATGTTTGAATTTAACAATTAAAGTTAGAGTTTAAGATTCATAATCATCTATCGTTGTCCTCGGTGCATTTTTTATCGGAGAGTTTAACGTTTAGATAACTAAGGTCTAGGATTTGCTCATTTTAGTTTAAGTTATATGATTCGCACATTAAAAAAATAGGATTTAAAGGGCCAGAGAATTAGGGTTTAGGACTAAAAATGATATATTATATTCACTGAGAAAATTTCTAAATGTTGTAAACCCAGACCAAGCATTGAAAATGATAGAAACAAAATAGGTGCCGTGCTTCTTAAATCTTTACACAAAATCCTATGCCGAAACTTACACGTACGCCCAGGGCCGTCCCATAATATTCGGATGCCCTGTTCTACAATTTAAAATGTGCCCCAAAATTTATCTCATAAATTTATTAAAATAAAAATTATTAAATAATAGGAGGGATGAACACTGATTAGGAGTTAATTAGAATTTGATGTGAAAATTTATTTTTAGGCGTTGCATGGTTTTGCAAAGTTAAGAAATTTTCGGGAAAGAGATGAAGAGATGCGTTAAATATTCTAACTATTAGTTTAAGTTCATCAAACTACTTCTATCCCAGTGGTTAAATTTCCTCTTAATGGAAATGGAGGTCCATGGTTTGATTCTGCTAGTTGTTGTCTTGTACATGTATTTTTTTAGTGGGCCTTGCGCTTGCCAGCCCATCGGGTATGGGGTGGAGCTCCGACTCGGATTATGAGGGTCCAGTTTAGAGCAAGGTCCAAGGGAATGTAGCTCTGCTAGTTGTTGTCTTGTACATGTATTTTTTTAATGGGCCTTGCGCTTGCCAGCCCATCGGGTCTGGGGTGGAGCTCCGTCTCGGATTATGAGGGTCCAGTTTATAGCAAGGTCCAAGGGAATGTAGCTATGCTTCTTATGAATTAAGAGGCCCAGTTTGGCCTTGGCTCCGCTTCAAGCTAATAGATTATGAGGCCCCCAGAAATTGAGGCCCTGTGTTGTGGGTCTGACCAGCACAGGGTCTGGGCCGGACCTGCGTACGCCTCCATTGAGGTCATGAGTCAAATTAGATAGTGGAAGCATCATTAGTTAGTATGCAAAATATTGAGAATTTTCAACACACTTTTATGAAAGAGGAAATAGAAGAAGAGAGTTAGGGGAGGCTGGGAGCGATTGAGCTTTGGAGTTTGAGAGAATTCTAGAGAGTGGAGAGGGAAGTTCAGGTTTGTCTCTAGAGACTCCATGCTCCTTTTGTGTAGAAAAAAAATGGAGAAGTTGGGCAGGAATGCGAGACTAGGAGGGAGAGGAGATGAGGGGATCGAGAATTGGGTTTGGCAATCGGGTTCCGAACTAAACAAACAAAGGCAATGAAAGTGTGACCAATTTCCGACTTGTAGGTGGCCCTTTTCAATTTATGTTCGGTTTTGGGTGGGTTCGAAATGATTCGGTTTAAGTTTATCTAATCGAATGCTCACCCCTACTTCACGATGCGAGCCAGATTGTGAGAGACCTTGTTATAGTATCTACTAGTGGTTAGCACGTGGGTGGTTAATGCGTGGTTTGATATCGAACCCCTCCTCCCCCCTCCCTGACAAATAATCCAACCCGCAATGGGTGGGTGGATTGCGGGTGGATGGTGGGTGGATTGATAAATATCATACCCGCACTAATTCGGGTGGATGGTGGGTGGATTGCGAGTCACTCGAATGATCCGCACCTTATTATCATATGACAAAATAATGTTTCTTGCTTATACTATCAAATATTTGTCATTTCTAATCGCTCTACACACTGACCATCAACTTCTAAAAGCGAAGAGTAAAGAATGTTTTTGGACTACTATTATTTCTTACAATGTTGTGATTGGGATGTAAATTATAAACTATTAATTGTATTAAAGTCGTAAAATGTGCTTGTTTTCTCCATGTTATTGGTTGATGTAGTAATAAAAAATTTGATGGAAATACTACTCGAATTCACAGAAGACAATGTGAAACGTGTCTAAATTGTTACAATTGTACTTATTTGTGATGAACTTATTCTAAATGGTACTCAACTTTATTAATGACAAGTTGGAGAATTAGTGTTGTGGGTTAACCCACAACCCAATCACATCCATCCAACCCAATCAGAATAAGAATGTGAGTGGATAGTAGATCACAAGTATACCAACTCGCTAGTAAGTAGGTGTGTCAATTTGAGACAAAAACCCACCCAACACACCATTTGCCCACACCAAATATCGACAAAGCAAACAAAAACACAATGGATTGGGCCTATCGGGAGAATAAGTTTATGGTCTCTTGGCAAATTTAGCCCATTTTAAGAGTATTGGGCTGTTGGCCTCTTTTGTCTGATATTGGTCGTCATCTCATCTGTTCTCTTTTCATTTCCTTGTAACAAAAAAAGAGAAAAATAGAGGTTGCACACGGGTCGGATAAACTGTAACGGGTCGATTGTTGTCGCCGCGCAACTCTTCCCTTCCACTTCATCTGTCGCCGAAAAGCTCTCTCCTTCGGCTCTCTACCTCCTCCTCCTCCTTCTTCATTGGACTGGTCGCTGCTCGTTTGTAACTTTGAACCTGTTCTGTATCGTCGGAGACACTGACCACGAATTCTTCCGCAGCTGAGCTGAGCAGCCGCCGGTGCGTTTGATTGGGAAAAAGAACAAGATGAAGGCGTGACGAACGACCCTAGCTCCTGCATTTCTTAGTGTGCACTTTGATTAATTTACTTCGTCATCACCCAATCATGAAAGCAGTTCAATCAGTGTAAGTCCTCTCTGCCATTATCTTTCTATATAGAATCTAATCTACAGAAGAATTTGAGCAACCCTCTGTATCTTTCAATCCATCGAGTCAGGGTTGTTGGTATGGCAGCGTACTGTAGTGGCGCCAGGAATAGCATCATGATTGTTTCAATACAGTTAATAAGAACATTGGATCGTCCATTCATCCAACTTCTTTGACATGAAGCAGATATGGGAATGAGTTGAATTGTTATAGTCTGAAGCTTATAATTTGCAGAATCCTGGCCAGGGAAATGGGCATGAGACAGATTACTGCTTCTGGTTCCATATTGATAGGTAGAGTTTCAGACGAATGTTTTCTTGCAAATGCACATTTTCATCAAATGGGGAAAGGAAATAGAAGTGCATAAACCATAAAAAAAAGTAATGGAAGTGCATAGTACGAGTTTACGATGTACAGTCAATTGTGTTTCGACTTTCGAGTTGCTTGCTTCGCAAATCTGTGCATTGGTATTCAAAAGGATTCAGGTTCTTCTTGCCCACAGGTAGACTTTGAAAACAACTTCGTGATGATGACATGAGTTGTCTTGTGCACTGGCATTGTATTAGTAATTGAAGTTGGATCCCTATTAATCAACTAGTTTAATCATACTGCACCTGTGTTTTGCATGCATCTGTGAGTCTGTTCTGGTAGGAACCTTTGTACTATTCCTTCTGCTTGACATACATTATGTTCAACATGTTTCGATGCTTTGTTATACTCGTTAAGTGTTCCCTCGTGTCTGAACAGTTAACCGCCACACTCAGCTACACTAGTGACAGTGTAACTGTGCACATTCCACATTCCACCTGTCTCTTGTGCTCTGTTAAAAACTAATGTTTTCGTCACTTTGCAGCTTAGAGCTGGAAGACCGCTTAGAGAGTACACCTTTGCTGTAAAAAATGTCCTAACTTTTTCTATTTGAGCAATTAACTTCCTTTTCTCCGTTAGCTAGATTTTAAACTTTCTTGATTGTTCTCAACAGGGGAACTCTCAGGCCATGATCTTGGATATCAGTGAAGAGCATTATTACCAGTCAGAAATCTTATTTCCGAGGCCCAGTGCTCAGTGTCCATGTGATTTAATCCATCTTTGTTTGGAAGCTGAAAACAAGTATGCGCGCATTGGCCCTTTTGGGCCAGTGCAGGTTCTTTCATGTTATTGCTCAAACAACTTGCATTATACTCCCACCCCTCTGCAGTGCTCCTTACTGTTCCGGCCTTCTCTACACTAAAGCAACTGATGTTTCCTCGGCAAAAGTCTTGGAGGCAGAAGCTCAAGAAGAGCAACCACCAAACTGTCTTTCCTTAAGGATAGAGAAGCTCCCAAGAGGAGTGCCTGTTGGATCTGCCTTCCAAAGCTGGATGGGTGAGGGGTTCCCAGTTCACAGAGGAGATATCTTTCATGCAATGAATCGGCTCAGGAAGTGTAATATGAACAAATGTGCGGTTGAGGTAAGTACCTGCTCTTTTTTTTTCCTGAGGGCTCTTCTTATTTGTTTAGGATAATGCTGGTTTTAGTCCCCGTACTATTGTGTTATTCCTATCCAACGATTTTAACAAAATGTTGCTGAACTTTATCGTTTTGTCAGTGTTTTAGTGCCTCTTGTAAAGATTTCAGCTGAATCACTTACAAGCATGATTGATCATATGATTCGAAGCATGTCTTGGATGGCTCACGTATACTTGAAATTCTTGTTTTGCCGCTTAATTTGACTCCCAATTTCCACAACTCTCGTTATTGTGATGCATTCTTCATTTGGAGGGAGAATTTGTGTTGTATTGTCTGAACCGCAATTTCACTGTTTCATTTACCCTTTACTTAATATACTCTATTGTTGATGGAAATTGAGATAGGTGATGGAATGGGTAATCAGGGAAAGACCATACAGGCCAAAGGAACTGGACTACTCTTATCTCTTGGAGTTCACGTGCAAGCTTCATGGGGTACCCCATGCGGAGAACCTCTTTTCTCGTGTCCCACCTGAGTTCCAGAACGAGTTGCTCTACAACAACCTCGTAATCTCCTGCTTGGACAAAGGAGTCCTGAGGCTCTCCCTCGATTACATGAAGAAGATGAGAGAATTGGGGCACCAAATCTCGTACTTGGTCTTCAATCGCCTGATCATTCTCCACTCTTCCCCTGGCCGCAGGAAACTACTCCCTAAACTCATGTCCCAAATGAGGGCCGACAAGGTGGCACCACACGCCTCCACATACAACATTCTGATGAAGATCCAAGCTAGTGAGCACAACATAGAAGGCCTGTTGAAGGTATTCTCTGACATGAAACGATCACAAGTAGAGCCGAACGAGATCTCATTCTGCATATTAGCCACTGCTCATGCTACAGCAAGACTGTACACTGCTGCTGAAGAGTATGTCAAAGCAGTGGAGAAGTCTCATACAGGGAGGAATTTGTCAACGCTGGATGTTTTGATCATGTTGTATGGTTATTTGGGGAAGGAGAAGGATCTTGAGAGAATATGGGGAATCAAACAAAACCTCTCTCGTGCTAGAACCAAGAGTTATGTCCTAGCAATCGAAGCCTTTGGCCGAATTGGGTTGATTGATCGAGCAGAGGAGCTCTGGTTAGAGATGAAGTCACGAAAGGACCCCCGTTCGACCGAGCAATTCAATTCGATCTTATCCGTGTACTGCAGACACGGGCTGATCAAAAGGGCCACTGCCATTTTCAGAGAAATGGAGGCTAGCGATGGCTGCAAACCAAATGCAATAACTTTTCGACATCTTGGATTGGGTTGTTTGAAAGCCGGGTTGGTCGAGGAAGCCTTGAAGACTCTTGAGATGGGGTCGAAGATGAGAGCGACTAGCGGGGTCAGGAACTCGACACCATGGCTGGAGACGACCCTTGCTCTCGTGGAGGCTTTCTCGGAGAAGGGTGATGTGGTGAATGCTGAGAAGTTGTTTGGAGAGCTTGGGAAGGCCAGGTATATAAGGTATACTTTTGTGTATAATACTCTGATAAAGGCTTATGTAAAGGCCAGAATGTATGACCCGAATCTGTTGAGGAGGATGATTTTAGGAGGTGCTAGGCCTGATGCTGAGACCTATAGCTTATTGAAACTTGCAGAGCAGTTTAGTAGTAGCTAGTAACTGACTTCTAGCCATTATGGCGGCTCTGTTGTATTTGTAAAATTGTATTATTTTCATGTCATTCAGCAATCTAGTTATGCTCCTAACAGGGTATTTTGTTAGGAGATACTGACATGGCTGGATGGGCCTCCACGTCGCCAAGCCGCCATCCATCGGTGGAGGAGAAACGCGCTGGCCCGTGTGAGAGATGAGAGCCGATTCCATCAGCTGGGCCAAGCCCACTCCGGCTGGCGGGGCCCGCCGGGCCCACTAATTCAAAAACCCGGTCAAAAAAATATCCTAAACCCTAACCCAAATCACTTTCCCCAAATCAGTTTCCCCCCTCTCTCTCCCCCCGTTTCTCTCTCCCTTTCCTCTGCCTTTCTTCCTCTCCCGAACGCAGACGTCGCGACCCGCGGTGATTGGAACTCGGCGGCGTCGAATTAGGCGGCAGCAAAGTCTGGCGGCGGCGACGATCTAGGCGGCGGCGGCGACCTTGCAGCGAAGGAGGAGATCTCGGCGGCGCGACCTTGCTGCGAATCGGAGATATCGGCGGCGACGTCTTGCAGCGAAGGCGGAGATCTCGGCGGCGGCGGCGGCGAAGCAGCGAAGTCGGAGATCTCGACGGCGGCGACCTTGCACTAACTCGGAGATCTCGGCGGCGACGACTCTGCAGCAAACTCGGCGGCATCGATCTTGTCGGCGGCGACGAAGCAGCGATCTCGGCGGCGGCGGTTTGCAGGTGACTCGGGTTCTTGATCAAGTAAGTTTTTAAGCATAGTTTGGTGGATATTAGTTTTCGATTGGACAGCTTTGAGTTAGGGTTGCATGGTTGCGTTCTTCTGTGGATTTTGTTTCTGGGTTTTGTGGAATGGCTTCTGTTTGTGTCGATATTTAGTTCTGTTTGTGTCGATATCAGTTCGGTTTGTGCCGATATTAGTTTTGTTCGTGTCGATATTTGTTCGGTTTGTGTCGATATCAGTTCGGTTTGTGCCGATATTAGTTTTGTTCGTGTCGATATTAGTTCGGTTTGTGCCGATATTAGTTCTGTTTCTATTGATATTGGTTTTGTTCGAGCATGATATTAGTTTTCACTTTCCTGGATAGTTGTTTTATTGGATCTGGGTATTTGTCTTTGCAGGTGATTTATCTATGGCAAAGACTAAAACGAGCGGGAAAAGAGCGCCACCGACTTCACCCCCTCCACCACCACCACCGCGACAGCGAGAGGAAGATGAGGAAGAAGAAAATGTTGAATCCGAAGCAGAAGGAGCTGCACAACAAGATGATGAAGTCGAAGCAGAAACAGCTGCACAAGGAGCAGCTCGAGGTCGGAAAAATCGGAGGTATAGATTTCAGACATTATATATTTTATTTTGCTTGGATTGTTTCTTTGATATATATATCTGGATATTGGTTTTGACAAGCATGATATCAGTTGTTACTTGCCTGGATAGTTGTTTTAAATATCTGGATATTTGTTTGACATACAGGGATATTTGTTTGATTTATCTGGATTTTTGTTTGGCATATCTGGATATTTTTTTGATTTATCTGGATATTCGTTTGATTTATATTATTTATTTTGCTTGGATTGTTTCTTTGATATATATATCTGGATATTGGTTTTGACAAGCATGATATCAGTTGTTAATTGCCTGGATAGTTGTTTTAAATATCTGGATATTTGTTTGACATACCGGGATACTTGTTTGATTTATCTGGATATTTGTTTGCATATCTGGATATTTGTTTTGATTTATCTGGATATTCGTTTAATTTATCTAGATATTTGTTTGATATATCTGTATATTTGTTTATGCATCGATTTATCAATGGCCAGAAATCCGCGAACCACGAAGAGAGCGCGACGTAATCCACCGCCATTGCGAGAGGAGGATGAGGAAGAAGATGCTGAAGTTGCTGCACGAGTAGCTGCACCAAGAAATAATATTCTAGGCCAAGGCAAGCCGTGGTACAGATTTTGGTGCCATACCAAATCTGTGCTAGATGTTATTAATTACTGGAAGGAAGAGCCAAGGTACTATGAAGCATGCAAAAAAGAGTTGGAGAAGGCTGGATTTGGAGGGTTATTGGAGCTTCGATTGTCAAATTTTCCTAGGAAGTTGTTCGATACCTTGATGGCACATTACGATTTGGTCACCAGTTCATTCATTTTCGGTGAAGGGGAGAACAAGAAGGTGCTTACAATTGAAGCTGAGGATGTTGCCCGTGTTTATGGCCTTCCTATTGGTGGAGCTGAGATTGATGTCGTTAGGTCTAACGACAAGATGCTTGATATGTTCATGGAGGAGCTCAACATCGAGTGTAATCGAAGTCGAAATGTCGAAGTCATGCATCTTAGAGAGGCAGCTTGTGGTGGTCCAGATGATGCACCGAACAGGAGACCACCTGTTGCAGCCGCAGTGAAGCAGTTTTTGTTGCTGGCTATGGGTTCGATGCTCGTCCCAAAGATGTCACGACTTTGTGATCTCGATTATGCTGAGTACCTTGTTGGAAGGGTGGAAGACATTGCCACTTTCAATTGGAGTGGTTTTGTTGCCCGCAATATGAAGTTTGAGTTGTCTCGTGCCAAGGAAAACGAAGCTGAAGCTAGGGCTAATGGTAGCCAGCAATGGCCTCTCGGAGATATCCACTTCTTAATGGTAATTTCTCCTTTAACATTGTTGATTTTGTTTATTTGATGTGCTTAGGATATTAGTTCTTTTTATTTCTGATATATGTTTTCTTTGCCTTTGATATTAGTATCGTTGCTTAGGATGTTAGTTCTTTTTATCTCTGATATATGTTTTCTTTGCCACTGATATTAGTATCGTTGCTTAGGATGTTAGTTCTTTTCCATCGTAGAAATATCGACGAGAACGACCCGCTCATCGTAGAAATACCAAGGTCGTCGTAGAAATATCGACGAGAACGACCCGCTCATCACTACGCTCACCATTTTCCATCACATATATGAGGTAGCCAATCATGCCGTCATCCCTAGTATCTGAGAGCTTCTCCATTATATAGGATTCAATAACCAAATACTGCTTCTGTATCCGATCGAAAATTTTTGGAGTAAAGATCTTTGCCGCATGTTGGAGGATCGGGCTATTCTCCAACATTATATAAGGAACCGATTGTTTTGCATTGTAGTCTGACTCTGACTCCTTGCGTCTTTTGTCAGCCAACAAACTACAATTAGGAAGCAAGAAAAAAGACTTCAGTGCCCAGACTAATATCCTCAAGGACCCGTACCAATACCCAGAACGGATTAACAAATATTTCAACAGAGCCGAGAAATATCAACACTGACTATAAAAATATCCAACCCCACCAGACTAATATCATAGAAAGGAAAAGTCATATTGCGCGTGTGTACCTGCTAAAGTGAATGAAAAACAAGTCCAAATCATGCCTCGGCTTCAAGAAATGTCGCACTTGTGCATTGCACGACTCGCTGGCTTGCGTAGTCAACATCCCGGCTGTGAATTGATCTCTCAACCATAAAGAACACCATCGATGACGAAGAGTCTTCAAACGTTCCAACCATTGATGGCCATCCTCAATGTCGCTATTTGGGAAACAATCAGAAACCATGGTGCTCCATGCCATGTCAAACTCTTCCTCACTGTCGATGTCGTAGAAAACAAAAGAAATATGATGTTGGAACTTCTTCCAAAATTCCTTGTCCTTGCGAAGATGCTTCTTGGCATTCATGAGGATGTGCCAAGTACAGAGGGCATGAAACACATTAGGCCACTCATTTCTAAGGGCAGCGGCCATGGCTGCGTCATGATCAGTAAATATAGTGATTGGGAGCTTCTTCTTCATGCATCGACTAAATGCAACAAACAACCATTCAAACGACGGAGTAGTCTCGTCATACATCAAACAAGCTCCAAACACACAAGTTTGACGGTGGTGATTGAAACCTACGAACATCCCTGCACAAGACAACTATTAATGACAATACATAACCGAACAAGTGTCGAAAAAACTCAAACGAATTAGGTGATGAATAGTAAACAACATATAATACCCATACTGGTATAAAAGCATACCACGATTCCTCCCCTACTATTATTGGTTCATGGGCCTTCGGCCCATGGGCCCTCGGCGGGCAGCCCTATCTAAGGTTGCAAGCCCTATGTGTTAGGTCTTGATAGTGTCACAGTATATGCCAATCAATATCAGTAAAGCCCAGACTAATATCGTATGAAGGGTTACTAATACCCGTCGTGTTACAAACAAATATCATGGCATCACATGTCAATATCAGACCACCAAGGACCAATTCTATTCATAACCATTTCTGTAATATAACTAAAAACATCCATGCGAAAGAACTCAAGGGAATGCATCGATTCACGTACCCAGTGGACGGAAGTATTTATTGGTTCGGAAGGTGGTATCAAAGGAGACCGCATCTCCAAAAAGCGCATAATCTTCACACATCCTACTATCCGCCCAAAATATATTAGCAACTTTCTCATCGCAATCCACCTCTACAGCATAAAAGAAGCCAGGATGCTTTTCCTTTTGGTCCTCAAAGTAGTCCAGCAAATAAGTCGCTTCACCACGAGCCATTGTCTTTTGCCTTTGAGTGTTCAAGTGGTTCTTCTGATCGGATTTGGTAAATCTCAGATTTTGATAGCCGCCAGCACAATCAGCCAATAACTGATACGATGCACTAAGACTCAATCCGGCATCGCGATTAGCTTCGGCCATCTTTTTCTGAGCATCACTCATGCACTTGTTAGACCTGTGCAAGTGCATATGCTCGGTAGAGTGCAAACCATGACTGTGGGCTTCGACGAATTCATACACCACAAATCCCTCCCTAGCAGTATCCCATCCAAAGCGAACACGGGCGGGACATCCATCCCTAACTCGAGGCCTCTTTCTTTTGCAAACCATTCTCTCCTCAACCTTGTCTTCCGACTGTATCTGATTATCCATATTGACTTTGCTTGTGGAAGTCCAGCCTTCCTTATTACAAAAGTAATAAAGGTATGCATAATTTTTCTCCACCACTCCTTTAGAATTCTTGATCTTTCTTATGTGTTCCCCATCTATTCGAACACCAAACCCTTTTTTGTGAGCGTAGCGCTTATAGAAATCAAAACACTCATCCTTAGTGCGATAAAAGATGTTCTTCCTCGCTTCCTCGTCTTCTAGATCCAACGTCTTATGAGCTGCGAGTTAATGGTATGAGGCATGTTATTATCCATTCTTGACCACAAACTGTTAGAATACATAGGCTTCAACAAATATCCAGAATTCAAATAAATAATATCTATAACTACCAGATTAGTATCAAACAATGCATTAAATAGTGGGTCACACACCAAATATCATGTTTCGTTACAGCCCAAACAAATATCATGTTTCGTTAAACAAATATCGGCAAGCAGATATACAAATATCAGTACAGCCCAGACAAATATCATGTTTCATTAAACAAATATCGGCAAGCAATATAAAAATATCCTTCCAGCCCAGACAAATACCATGTTTAGTTAAACACATATCTGCAAAGAAACAGACAAATATCCGAAAGATCCAGACATATATGTCATTCTCACAACAATTTCAACATCAAAACCCATAACAATATCAACATCATTCAATGCTATTCTCACAACAATCTCAACATCAAATATTCAATGCAACCAACCAATCTCACAACAACACAAACATATAAAGAACTCAATCAACCTTTATCTTCTTCTTCTTCTTCTTCTTCTTCGTTGAGGGCACGAGCACCACTTGAATCTTCATCAACAAACTCATATGATGTAGGATAGAGTTCTTCTTCTTCACTATGATGTAGGATCGATTTACCCTTCTTCATTGGAGAAGATCCTTGATCATCCAACTCCCCATTGTCGTCGATCGGCATAGTAGAAGGTCGCCGGAAAGGAAAGATGGTCGCCGGAAAAGAAGATGGTCGCCGGAAAATACAGTTGGGCGGCGGCTTTCTTCCTTTGGAAGAGAAGAAAAACAGAGAAAATTTGAAGAGAGAGAGGCAATTTTCGGGTTTGGGTGGGTAGGGTAGTTGGGAGCATTAAATTCCTCCACTTTCTTTGAATTTCCTATTTTTGATTTTTGTTTCCCCAAATAAATGACCCACTTGGGCCCCTTCTTTCCATTTCTCCCCCCTTGCCACCTAAACCCTACTAAGCCGCCACCATCAGCTCCATCTTTCATCTCAGCTGGGCTAAAAAACCCACAAAACTCCACTGGGCCGTGTCAGTATCTCCACAAATATCCAAACAACACAGAAAAATATCCAAACGACACAGACAAATATCCAAGAAAGACAAATATCCAAGAGAAGGATCATCCCAACCTCGTCGTGGCATGATCGAAACGTGGGGGGCTCGGAGGGACATGAGAAAGAAGATAATCGAGAATTTGCACAAGCAAGACAACATTTGAACTATTCCTTTTCTATTTTTTTTATGTAGTTATACTTTTTTAGATTTTAGATTATGGGATTGCCAAGTTGGAATGACAATAAATACTAGTTGTATCGCAGTTTATCGAAAAACGACTTTGTTTTATTATGAATTTGCTTAAACTAAATATCAACACAAACAAACATAGATAAACATCCACAAAAAAAACAAATGCAAACCACCCAGAATAATATCCGTTCACCATAAACAAAATCCAGAACACCCAGACTAATATCCCACCGCCTAATACCAATATCGAGTCAGCCCGTAATCAATATCTTCACCATACAGACTAATACCCACCACACACAGATTAATATATGGATGTCTTAGCCTAATATCCGGCTACACAGCAAAAATATCAACACATCATGAACTAATATCCTCCAATCACATAATAATATCTTATCACCACACACTAAAATTGATCACCCTGCATTGTGTTCAAAATCATTTCCACAATATTGTCTTCTAAACCCGAAACCAAAACTCAAACCCTATACCTGAAACCCTAATCGTAGACACTAAACACAAAGCTTGAACCCTGAACCCTTAACTCTAAACCTCAACCCCAAAGTCAAATCCTAAATCATAAACTCCAAACCCTAATTCTAAACCCTAAAGTCAAAACCCTAACACTAAACCCTAAATTGATGTAATCATATACAAATCAGTAGATAAACATCCACACAGAACAAATATCCAAACTACCCAGACTATTATCTCACCTTAGCAAACTAATACCCACCATACACATATTAATATCTGTCCATCACATACTAATACCCACCTCACACAGATTAATATCTGACCATCGCAGACTAATACCAACTACACATAAACTCTAAACCCTAATCGCTAAACACTAAATCCTTAACCCTAAATCCTAACCGCTAAACCGTAAATTGGTGTAATATGGTTGGCTAAGTGTGTGATGCTAGATGCTAAAATAAACAAAGGATCACATCTGAATAGTTACCAGAAGTGCCCCAATATCCGTAGTACATAAAAAAAATTCCACATCACCCAGACTAATATTCATTCCTACCATAAAAAATATCTGCAACACCCAGACTAATATTCGTTTTGCCCATAATAAATATTCTCACCAACCCTAACTAATATCCATCGGTTACAAACTAATATCCTGCTACACAGCCAAAATATCCACACATCGCCAACTAATATCCTCCGATCACATAATAATATTTTATCACCACAGACAAAAATCGACTACCCTACATTGTGTTCAAAACCATTTTCACAATATTGCCTTCTAAACCCGAAACCCTAATCGCTAAAAACTAAATCCTTAACCCTATTAGAATATCCAAAAGTCCAAGAAAATTTCGAAAACATGAACTAATATCAACTCAAACCTAAGCTATACCCTAAACCCTTAACATAAAACCGTAACACAAACTCTAAACCATAAAACTATTATTATTTAATGGGCCTTCGGCCCATGGGCCCTCGGCGGGCAGCCCTAACTAAGGTTGCAAGCCTTACGTGTTAGGACTTCCTAGTGTGTTTAATTTCCTAGTGTGTTTAATTTGATGTAAGAAACAATATTCCAATCCTTCACAATGATTCAAAGTAATATCAACATAACACATAATAATATCCACTGAAAACAAATAAATATCCAAACAAACATACATATATATCACATGGGGCCCAAAAATTTCATTCTCTTTCCACTCCAACCCAAAACTGGCGCCCAAACTGAAGCCGGGCCCACCACGCTTTCCACTCCAAACCAAAATCCCGCCCAAACTGATCCCTGGCCCACCAGCCACGAACTCGGCTCTCCTTCTGCGCCGCACGCTGGGCCGGCTTCTACACGGAAGCCCATCTCCAGCTCATTTAAGTGAGCCACCACTCTCCTCCATTGGATGAAGCCCAAGCACACGTGGCCCAAAATCTGACCCTATCAGTATCTCCTAACATAATGGCATGTTAGGAGACTAACTTTTTCGATTCAGATGGGTTCTATCTTCTCTCACAACTGCAGTCAATAGTGATGATAAGTAAGCAAATTGAACTCGAATATTTGTCGGAACCAAAACTTCAGACTTGATACAGCAAAATCATTGATTGATAACCAAAAAGTTTCAGTTTTTCTTTGTAGTTTCTGCTCATTGATCTATAGACTCCAACAACAATGACAAGTTGACAACCCCTTGAGAAGGAATCCCAGGAATTTCATCGTCTTTCTTCAACATAAACTGTGGGTTTTTGGCCCAAACGGAATTACAATGGGCTAGGCGAGACATGATGCGAAAGTCCTGTCTGTCAGCCCAGTCTAGAATAGAGACGTCGTTCGACATCGAGGCGGTAAGCTTTTGGCCTTCTAGTGGGCGGCAAACCTCAGGCGCGGTAAAAAAAAACTTCAAGTTGGAGCCTGGAAGAAGGCGGCAACCGATCGACGCAACCAATTCTGGGTCTTCTCTGCTTCCTTCTTCTTTCAATGTTGTCTAAGGAACGGTATGAAATGCGTTTGGCTACCTGGGTGCTTTATCCACCATGCCGGTAGAAAAGTTGCCCTGGGTTTTTTTGTGTGTTTCACCTCACTTGTTGCCCAATCAAGCAATCGCCTTCTGATGCAAGATAGAGCAGCGACCCAGTTTGGCATTTCCCCTAAAGCATAGGAATAAGTTGGTAATCGAAGAGTGTCACTGCTTGAGAAATGAAGTGATCGTTGGCGATTGTAATGTGTTTTATTCTTATCTTGATTCATTGATTTACTGTTGCTCACTGGACACCTATGCTTTTTGTAGTTACAAGTTTCAGAAATTCCCCTGTCTATCTGAATGGGAAGGGCATCATGGTTTTGTACAGTTCAGCCCTTCTACGAGGTTTGTTCCTTTTTCTACTGGATATATATGCTTTGGCTCTATATATTTCAATTACAGTAGGGTTAAGGGTGGCCTTTCCGATGGTTAGTTTATTGGTGTTGCTTAAATAATGTTAGGACGTTATTCTTATTGGCCCATTTCGTCCCAAACAGACCTTCCCAACCAGCGTTCATTTGGGGGATATGGGAATAGAATAAGTCCTAAAGCTACAACCTTGTGGCAGTGGAGATTTTCTACATCACTTGTTGAGAGCATCGATTTTCTGTGCAGCAAAGTGAAGGTGCTGTCTCTTAGGTGACATCCCATAATATTGGAACGATACTCGATACATAGAAGATTAGCATGACCCTGCGCAAGGATGACAAACATAAATTGAGAATTTTTTGCCCTCCTTGTATTTCTGCATCCTCCCACAGCAGCCAGGTTGTAATTTGTGTCTGAAATGGTAGTGCTGCTTAGATTTTAGCAGCAGGCAATATCTAGTTGCCATACTTCTACTGGAGCAAGTTATTCCATAAACTCTATTCATCATGCAGGTAAAATCCAGAGATGATCTTAGTTACTGTAAGTGATCAGTTCATTTAGTCATGCTCTCATAATCTGCTGAAGTAGTTCAATCGTTCAATACCTGTGTCTCCATGTGGAGCATTGCTTGTGTTTAAGTCAATTATCAAGTTCCTACCCTTCTACTAGATTTCAGTTAGCCAAATAGGACTGCGCATCCTGTGAAAATTCGCAACTGTAGAATGGCTGCAAGCATTTGGCTCGGTAAACTAGAGAAGAAGCCATATTTTCTTTATTCATGTTTTTGCCTGCTTGATAGGGACCAGGGAGAAAAGATGCTAATATGTCCCGGTTGATTCGATTGTTCGCTTACTTGTGCTTATGATATGCATCTGTTCCTTGGAAATGGATTTGTTTTGCTTTTTACAGAACCACACTAAGCCTTCTTCCTCTTTACAATATACCACATCACTTGTCTTCAGCTGGAACCTAGCATTTATAAAGCTATGTGATACTTACAGTGCTGTCCCTTCGGGGACATCCGATAAAATTGGAACGATACAGAGAAGATTAGCATGGCCCCTGCGCAAGGATGACACGCATAAATCGAGAAATGGTCCAAATTTTTTTTTGCATCCTCCCGATCTTTGGCCTTTACACATTTTTTTCTTTGCCTGTTATGGACTTTTGGAGCTATGCTCTGATGTTTTGCCATAATCAATCTGCTAGACCTTTGTTGGATTCAGCTATTCAATAATTCTAATAACCTGTGGAGCTAACAACTGGAGTGTAAGCCTTGTAAAAGAGGTGGTTTATTGTTTTTATTTTCTTAATTAATAAAACTTTCACCCTTACAAAAAAAAAAAAAATTAGAAGACAACTGGAGATCCTTTTCAATGACTGAAACTACTTGGCTCTGTAAATTAGATATGAAGCTTGGTTATTGTTTCCCTTGCTAGTGGTTCTTTTTTCTTTCACCATGTTCATCCAAACCAGGAGATAAAACATAAGTTGTAGTTTCATAATCTGCTGAACTGTTCAGTAATACTGTTCATATGTAGAGCTAATATCTAGTTGCTATATTTTTACTGGAGCCAGTAATTCAATAACTGTATACATCATGCAATTAACAACTAGAGTGTAGTTCATGTTCTTTATCTTGCACAAGACTTGGGCTAATTGCCACTTTTTCTTATCCTGTTTGCATTTGTCCTACAGTCGAGCTCCATTGCTTGTGTTTATGTCAATTATAAAGTTCATACCCTTCTACTAGATTCCAGTTAGCCAAATAGGTCTGCTCATCCTCTGAAATTTCACAACTGGAGAGTAGCTGAAAGCAGTTGGTTCAGTAAATAAGAGAAGAAACCATCTTTTCTGTATTCGTTCGTGATTTTTGCCTGCTTAATACAGAGCAGGGAAAAATGATGCTTAGGTGGCCAGGTTGATTCGATGGTATCTTACTTTTGCTTGTGATATGCACATGTGCCTTCGAAGCAGATTGTTCTTCTTTTCACAGAATAGAATGAAACCTTCATCAACAGTTGCTTCATATCTCATTCCATTTGCAACTACTCTCCCATTCTTGCAGCGTCGAAACTCCAAGGCTTGATTCTTTGGCAGGAAATGGAGGGTGCTGAAAAATGTGTGTGCAATGCAAGGTCTTTACGCAAGTTTGAGACTTTCCTGCTGGGGAAGGACCTGGTTCTGAAAATATGGGTTGTCCTCTTAAGTAACAGCACTAAAGGTATGTATGCCCTTTCCTTTCTGTGTTTACCAAAAAGTATTAGACTGTGTCTTTTGCCTTTACAACTTGGGAAGTACTGGAGAGTTGGGCATTCTTGTTCTTATGCGCGTTTAGTTTGTTAGTTAGACTTGCTTTTTATCAGTTCTTTTTTCCTTGTTTGAACTATCGTTATTAAGATATACCAGGAGGGAGATAGCATAGAGCCATAGAAGCCTCCTTCATTTTACAATGTACCACATCCCTTGTCTTCAGTAAGAACCCAACATTTATAAAGCCATGTGAAACAAACAACATTGTCCCTTCGGGGACATCCGATAAAATTGGAACGATACAAAGAAGATTAGCATGGCCCCTGCGCAAGGATGACACGCATAAATCGAGAAATGGTCCAAATTTTTTTCCGGATCCTTTCGATCTCTATCCCTTATGTTGTTCATTTCAGCCTCTGTTCTGAGTTGGTGCCTGAATCAAACTGCTAGGCTTCT
Organism: Linum tenue; assembly: GCA_946122785.1. Lineage (NCBI taxonomy): Eukaryota > Viridiplantae > Streptophyta > Magnoliopsida > Malpighiales > Linaceae > Linum > Linum tenue. The sequence goes on from CAMGYJ010000009.1 coordinate 51,061,671, forward strand.
ATTGGATTCAACTAGTCAATGTATCTAATCACCTCTAGAGTTTTAACAACATGAGAGCGGAGATCCTTTTCGATTACAGGAACTGCTTGGTTCAGTATATTACATAAGAAGCTAGTATATGGTGTTCTTTTTGGTGTTCCTTTTCTTTCGCCATGTTCAATCCAAACCTGGAAATAAAATACCGGTAGTAGTCTCTTAATCTGCTCAGCAGATTAAACTATTCAATGTATCTAATCACATGTGGAGTTAATAACTGGAGAGTAGAGACCTTTTTCAATTAATGGAACTGTTTGGTTCAGTACATTACATACGAAGCTAGGAAATGGTTTTCTGACCCTTTTCGATTAATGGAACTGTTTGGTTCAGTACATTACATACGAAGCTAGGAAATGGTTTTCTGACCCTTTTCGATTAATGAAACTGTTTGGTTCAGTACATTACATACGAAGCTAGGAAATGGTTTTCTTGGTAGTTCTCCTTTTCTTTCGCCATGTTCATCCATACGTTGACTTGATCGACACGATTTTTTGTGCCGCTTCATAATGTAAAAACTGAAAAGGGAGGGCGGAATTTGTGAGGGTTAAAATGACGAAAGTGTCTTGAAAATTAGTTTTGCATGCTTTTTAAGTTTTGGTCAATTAATGTTCCTGCGTTGTGAGGTATATGGGACCTTGTTGGTCTTTTCCAAGGTGAGTTAAATAGTACGTAATGTGTGTGTACAGAAGATTTATACGCTTTGGCAAGAAGAGCTGGAATGGAGAAATGGGAAGCAACCTTCTGAATTCTCTCTTCAAGCGGAACAAGCTACCCGTGAGAAACTTGAAGAAACGCTTTGGCAAGAAGAGCTGTTGTGGTTTCAAAAGTCACGAGTAGAGTCTCTGGAACAAGGAGACCAAAACACTCGATTTTTTCACACGAGCACCCTCACTAGAAGAACAAGGAATAAGATCAAAAGCTTGAAGAATGACCTTGGACAATGGATTACAGATCCTGAATCCATCCAGGGTATGGCCAGAGACTTCTTCATCAGCCTGTTCTTGAGAGATACTCAAGAGGAGAGTCTGGATGTGGCTGCTGATTTTCCTGAAACTGATAGGGTGACTCTCAATGGCATTGGTCGGTTGCCCCATCTGTTGGAGATCAAAACCATCATGAATGGGATGAAAGGCCTTGCAGCTCCTGGAAAAGATGGGTATCATGCTCTCTTTTACCAGAAGTGCTGGGATGTGGTGGGAGAAGATCTCTTCCGTTTTGTGTGCTCTTGCTTCATGAACCCTGAAAAGATCAGAAGCATTAATGGCACTCTTCTGTCGCTGATTCCCAAAGTTGAAGCCCCTAGCTCTATGAGCCATTTCCGGCCTATCAGTCTTTGCAACGTCAACTACAAGATCGTGGCCAAGTGTCTTGCTGAAAGGATTAAGCCTCTCATGAACTCACTTATTATGCCTAATCAGTCTAGCTTTGTTCCTCGGAGAAACATCACTGATAATATCATTCTTTTGCAGGAGACAGTCCACTCAATGGCAAGGAAAACTGGAAAGAAAGGCCAGATGCTCCTTAAAATTGACCTCGCCAAAGCCTACGATAGGCTGGACTGGACTTTCCTTAAGGAAACTCTCGAGGCAGTGGGAATCCCTGAAGGTGGAGTCAACATTATCATGGCCTGTGTTACTACCACTGAGCTCCAAGTACTCTGGAATGGTGGGGAGACTGATCCTTTCACACCAAGCAGAGGACTTAGACAGGGATGTCCCCTCTCACCCTACCTCTTTACTTTATGCATTGAACGTTTAGGACATTGCATTAGCAGAGACGTTAGGGATGGTAAATGGAAACCCATTAGACTGTCTAGGAATGGTCCTGACCTGTCTCATTTGTTTTTTGCCGATGATCTTGTTATCTTTGCGGAAGCCAACCTTAAACAGGCTGATATTGTGATGAGATGCTTTGAGAATTTCTGTAAAGCCTCGGGTGAACTCATTAGTAAGGACAAGTCTCGTGCTTTCTTTTCTAAGAATGTTAGAAAACTGGAAAAAGTCTCTATTTGTAATAGACTTGGAATCCAAAGTACTAATGACCTTGGGAAGTATCTTGGTGTCCCTGTTCTGCATGGAAGAGTTAATAGAAACACTTATAAATACATCCTTGAGGCCATTGATAAAAAACTGAATGCTTGGAAAGCTAGGACCCTCTCCCTTGCTGGAAGGGTTACCCTTGCCACTGCTGTGCTTAATGCTCTCCCGGTGTATGCTATGCAAACCTCTGTTCTCCCCATGTCAGTTTGTGATGAGATTGATAAAAAAGTCAGAAATTTTGTGTGGGGTACTAAGGAGGGACAGAAAAAAGTCCACCTTGTTTCTTGGGATAAAATTTGTAAACCTAAAAAACAAGGGGGGCTTGGCCTTCGATCTGCTAGGTGCATCAATAGGGCCTTTTTGATAAAATTTGCTTGGCAGATGCTCACTAATGAAAAATCCCTGTGGGTGCAGGTGCTCCAAGGAAAATATTTCCACCATAAAGAGGGCAACATTGTCTCCATGAAGAAGAGCTGCCATTCCTCGCTTTGGAAAGGAATCCTGAAAGCTATGCCCCTTATGAAATCAGCAACCTGCTCAAGTATCAGAGATGGGAAGTCTACTGCGTTCTGGACTCATGCCTGGATTGATGCGGGGATTGTTCTTGAAGACTTCCTACTCACTGACATTGATGATGAAGAAAGGGATGAACCTGTGTGCTGTTTTATCACTGACTCTGGAAACTGGAATTGGGACAAACTGAATTGTAAATTACCTAATGAGGTTCTCTCCCTCATTGCAGGTACTGAAACACCGAAGCAGGATCTTGGCGAGGATAAGACCATTTGGGGCCTTGAAATTGATGGCAGGTTTAGACTTAAGTCTGCTTACCAATTGGTTGCGGAGGAGATGGAGTGCTCCCAAGATGGCGAATGGAAGGACTTTTGGCAGTGGAAGGGCCCTAATAGAATCAAGCATTTCCTTTGGCTTGCCAAGCAGGAAAAGCTCCTGACCAACCATGAAAGAGTTAAAAGGAAGCTAACGAACGATGGAAGATGCCCGAACCCAGACTGCAACGGAGAAGAAGAAACCACAGAGCACATACTGAGAAGATGCAAAAAACAGAGACTCTCTGGAATCGGCTTTGCCACTCAATCACGACACGGGACCATACGCTGACATTCAACGAATGGATTGGAACCAACATGAGGAATGATGAGAAGGGAATCGACTTTGGGATCATTCTCTGGCATATTTGGAAGCAAAGGAACAAAGAGGCGCTGGATGGAAAGAAATACTGCGAGCAATCCCTCCTCTCAAGAATCCTCTCGTACTTCTGTATTTTGAGGAAAACCAGGATGTTTGACAGCAGGATCTCTACTGAAAACCCTTGTGAGAGGGTGTTGAATCATCTGTCCTGGAGTCCACCTGATGAGGGATGGATGATGATCAATACTGATGGCTCAGTTTGTGCAGGAAACGAGAAGGCTGCTGGTGGTGGACTAATCCGTGACACCCTTGGACGGTGTCAGGAGGCTTTCGCCATCAATATGGGAAATTGCTCAATCACAAGAGCAGAGCTTAAGGCTGCCGAAACGGGGCTTGCTATTGCGTGGAGAAGAGGCTTCAAGAAAGTGGTGCTCTGCCTCGACTCCCTGACAGCGATCAGTATCATTTTGAAGAAGGAGGAGGTCGACCATAGATATGGCCTGCTTGCGATGGAAATTAATAGATTGCTCTCATTGAATTGGGAGGTTCAAATCAAACATGTGTATAGGGAGTGCAACTGTGCTGCTGATTTCTTAGCTAATTTGGGTCACTCCCTTCCTTTTGGATCACATCCTATTGATGTGTTCGATCCAGGACTTAGTCACTGGATTTCTTTTGATGTATTGGGTATTACCCAAGAACGTTTAATTAGGAATATCATTTAGACACCATTGGTGTCTGTCTTTTTACAAAAAAAAAAAGAAGATTTATACGCAAAAACATGCCAGATTCCTTTCTCCCAGAACGCGTTCCACTCTTCATCTTCCCTCAAAGATTCATCGTCGAAGCCCAAACATTAGCTTAGCTATAGCCTACATACCACATAGACTCTCCGATACGGCCGTCGCCGTACCCTATAATCGACTCGCCGAGCTCAAGGCATTCAGCGGAAAGAATGCCGGCCGGAGTGAAAGGGTTGGCGTCAGCGAACTGGGGTTCTTTCAGGCCGAACAAAGCTGAGTTGGCTTTTTCGTTTCTCTGTTAGTGAATTGGACACGGAAAAATAGAATTATGCACATTTGATTGACTTATATAGTATCTTGTGCTCTAATTTTACTTTACTAGTACTCAGGGGTCGTAGTGAAGATTTTGTGGAGGATGGGTTCATTTAGACTTTAGAGAAAAAATACATACGTTAACATAGTTTTGTTAGCTTTAAAATCATTCTTGATATAATTTTGTATTTACAAAAACCTTGGTAAATTAAATATGTCAATACACAACTTATAAAACATACATCAAATATTCAAATGATCAATCATTCTCATTTAAATACGTGTTATTTTTCCTACCTGATTAAATATTATACCGAATTTACCATTATTCCTCCCAAGTCGGGACCCACCCTCTATCCCTCTCTCTCCGCCCCTGCTGGTATTCCTTCACAATTTTCAAAATTTAATGGTATGGTTTGATACCATTAAATTTTCTCGGACTGTGTTTACCCATAAAAAATTTTCTCGGACTGAAAACAGTATGTATATGTTCTAAGACATCATACAAAATTTGCAAGATTGTACGTGCCCTATAATTACAACCTGGTGCTCCTCGATCTCTCTAAATCTTGACTTTGCTCAAAACTTTATTCACCCGGTTTAGAACCGGCGAGCGGGTAATCAAGAATTAATTAATATATTTCTTATATTTAATATTAATGATCATCATTGAAAACTAACATGGAAATTAATCGCAGAAACTGAGAGGAAGATAACTATCAACCACTCCAACGGGCACATATGCATGCTCATTAAACCATGATTAACGAGAGTTCAATACATTAATCCGTAAATTTAAACCACAAAACGTAGGTAGACCTACGCCGAGCGAATGGTGTAGGCGGCCAAAACAACGTCGTTTAGATCTCATTTGAACGGCTGGACAGTGCCGATCAGCAGGGTCTGGTGCACCTTATGTACTCGTCCCAAGCACAGCAGTTGTCAATGCCTGTTAACCAACAAAAACACTTTGTCTCAATAAATCGAGTCGTTGATAAATGATTTTTATGAGCTTTTATCTCTTACACGCTCCTTCACACGAAAAAAATGCTTGTGAGTTTTTCTAATAATTTGTACAGGTTGAACATATCATTTGATCGCTTGGCCTGCTAATCCATAAAAGCTTTCAGTTTGTACAGGTTTAATACATCATGACTTGTATTAAACCATTGTTTATTCTGAGTATCGTCATAAGAATTTGAAACCATAATTAACCTTTCAATCAAAGACTCCGGTACCATGGTGACTAATTATTAAATATATTAAACCACTTGGACGGTTTTTACTTACACCACTTATTGCAGTCTTCGGCGGTGCTAACCCGGCGGTCGCGTCCGGCCGAGTTGATGAAGTGATCACGGTCGGAACCAGCAGCCGACGGCGACACAGTAAAAGTAGCAGACAATAATAATATTGCTGTGATGAAAAGGCTTATCATCATTAAACTCATACCACCATGGTAATTCTTCATCGTATATAGCTAGCTTATTATAAATTTATAATGGTAAGAACATAAACGAGAGGCAATGGAAATGATGTATTTGCTATTTGGCACAAGTGCAGGTACGTAGTATATATAGCAAACCGGACTTGCATGCCGGCGGCGAGGTACGGATGGAATCCGGACAACGCACTACCGCCGGCAGTGGACAGAGTATAGACAGATAGAGTTCCAATATTTTCTATCTTTTTCTTGACATGTACGTTTCTCGGAGGACTAAATAAGGGTAAGACAACTAATGTCATACATTTTAAATTTCATATAGGGTTACCGGTATGAATGGGTTTCTCAACATTAATTATCATTGATTTGGCTGGACATACTTTCAAATTTGTCGCCGCTAGTGATGTTAGTAAATTGTATAAGAATTATAACGGAATATCTCCCTACATTTCGAATTATTGTCAACCGATTCTTGACATAATATATATTGGAGTCTCTGATGACCGAGATGTCTTGTGTTCGGATTTCGAACGACGATCACCATTTGTTAATCATCACGTGGTATTCGAACTTGTGCAAAACTTCATGTCCATACGAGGCTGGCTTTCGTTTGAAGGAGTATGTGTGCTAGTATATAGTATAATTAGATCAATGATTGAACATTTCTCAACGTACAACTCAAGTTATTGCGACCAACTGGTTCTTGACGCATGTGAGGCAATGATATAAATATTCATGTTTGGATCTAAGTTGGCATGCAGGATGTGCTAACTTCGGCAGAACTCGAATTATTGCGTCCAACTGATTCTTGATACATAAGAGATCTCCGCCATAAAAAAAAACGTATTCATCTTGAACCAGCTCTTAATAAGGTGGTTCAACTATGTATACAACTACATACACATACCATAAACATTTAGAAAATAATACACAATCTTAAAAATGATCGATATTGTCCGGCAGAGCAAAACATGTTGGGTGATTTCGCGCCGAAAATGCATATCGCTATTACCATGGACTTTGGTATTCCTCTGTGGATCGAACTATCATCATTTTTTGTCCATTCTCTCTTGTTTTGGTGAAGTAAACATTGATTCCGGAAATTAAAAATGATAAAGAATATTTCTTCTCAACTCTGACATATGCGGAATCACACTACAAATTAAGATTAAGTATTATTAAGATTAACTAGGGTGTGATTGGATGTACTTACAGATATGCATTTGAAATGGTTGGATTCCAAAATTGAAGTATTTAAAATTCTCTGTTTTTGCTCATTCTTTTCAAATAACTATTAATTTATGAATTTTCAGTTTTTTTATGAATAGGTTAATTTTATTTGGGTTAATACCTCAATCTAGTCCAAACTTTTCATTAAAATACTATTTTGGCTGGTATTTTCTGAAATTTCTATCCTGATCTAAACTATGCACCATTTATATTATTTTGACCGGACGTGTTAGTTGACCGTCAAGTCAGACAGTCAACATCATTGACTAACAGTCAACATGCCTAGTCATTGCCATTACTTTTTCTACCTTATCCAAGAACTCTGGAAGATGAACCTTGAGAAAAATAGATTTTTTAGAGGTATTAGTGTAAATATCAATATTTTCAGGATACAAATAGTAATTCAGTTTTACCCATTAAAGATAACGAATCTAATAAACTTTATATAATTCTATCACGTTTAACAAGATCAATACTCGTACCATCAAACAAGTTTAACGCTTAACCTCTGTTGGGGGTGCCATAAGGGAGCAAGCCCAAGTAAAAGCCAACAAAGCTTGGTTGGATAAAAGAGACCTCTCCCTATGAAAAACCCACACTTGCGCCCGAGCCTATGGGCTTAGCCCAAAAGGGAATGGGTTGGCTAAAAAAAGGAAGTTGTATAAGAGACAAAGTTTGCTAAACTCCAGGGAAGTACGAATTGTCGGTGGGGCGCCTAGCATTTGTCGGGAGGTTTGACAAGAATGTCGGGGCGCCCGGTCTAAGAAGGTACAAAGCATTAAATGCGTATATAGTGCTAAAAGCGCCCTCAAAATTTAAAGCATGTCTATATCATGCTAAAAGCGCCCTTGCAATAGTGTCTGCCACGCTAAAAGCGCCCCACCCCCTTATTTTTAGGCGCCCGACAAGATAATGCAACATTTATGTGCAGATGGACATGATGAAGCGCGGGCCTATGAAAATTGGTAAAAACATCAGAGACGTAATTGAAAGCGCTCAATCGTTAAACAAGGGAGGACTAAGTTAATCGAAGGTAAATAAATTATATAAGACATTTTAATGGTATGTAGAGTTATTGATACTAATATAATTAGTCTCATTGTAATTCTTTGTTTCCCCTTTATTTAATGTATTTCTCTTTCTTATGTGCCTTTGTCTAAAACCGAAACAATAAATTACTTACTGCGCGAGAGAAGAGAGTTCATAGAGTCCTCTCATGATAGTGTTGAGTCGATTAGTAACAGTGTCCCCATTCTCTAGGAAACTGTTGACACCTAAAATTAATTTGGCCGGAATTAAATGCCGCATTAATTAGTCTCGGCATTTAAGTCGATACCGCTCGTAAAAGACGGTATCGTTGGGAGTCGAGCGGCGTCGCAGAGAACTAAAACGGTACCGCAAGGAAGCTCAGCGGTGCCGCGGTATGCAACCGACACCGTTTACCGAAAAATAAGAGGGCCGCGCGCGGGTATTGGAGAATGCGTTTTCTCTAATTAAGTATTATTTTTATTCCTTGTTGGATGGGAAGAAGCGGCACTGAGGGGAGTTAAAACGGGGCCGCGGAATTAAAAACAGTACCGCGAGGAAGCCCAACGGTACCGCTATACAAGCAAACGACAGTGTTTAATAAAAAACAATGTCGCAAAAGGAAAAACAAACGGAGCCGTTTTGGCGCTAACGATGTTGTTGGTCGTGGACTAGTGATGGTCAGATTAGTTAATTAATATTTTAATGACTTCTTAGCACGGTGTCGTTAGTTGAAAACGATGCCGCAAGGGGAAGGAACGACACCGCGGATTTAAAGACGATGCCGCGAAGGGGCCAAACGATGCCGCAGTTGTTAAAACGACAGCGTTAAAGTTAAAGCGGCATCGCAAAGTTCAAGCATCACAGAAATAGAAAACGATGCTGTTTAAGTAAGAACGGTGCCGCGAAGTGAGAGTTTGACAGCGTGTCAACAATGATGGCCGGTTTAATTAATTAATATTTTAAGGAGCAGTTAAGACGGTGTCGCTTTAGCCGAAAACGACATCGTGGGAGAAGTCGACACCGTCGCGGTACTGAAACGATGGTGTTTAATTAAAAACAACGTTGCAGTGACGAGAGTTCAGCAATGGTGGATTTCGGCTCAGTGTCGTTTTGGACCAAGTTGCCACGTGCTCAAGCGGTTTCGCACTCGTGGGATTTACGCAACAAGGAGGAAGTTACCTGCACGGTTGACAGATGTGAAGACGTGGGAGACAAAGGCGCGAAGGCAGTTACTACGCCGAGGAGAAGCGCGAAGTATAAAGATTGGGAAGAGAGAGAAGTTCAGGACGGCAAAATCAAATCACAAACTGCAGCGTCGCAGATTATCAGTTTTTCACTCTAGTTTTCGTAGAACCGCTCTGTCAAAGATCTCCTTTGCAGAGTCGTAGTAGTCGTAAATCGTAGTCGTAGGTGCGGAGCTCTCCAGAGGAACCTCCATAGGAGTAGAGGTAACGTAACTTAGAACACTCTTGGTTTGGTTTCTCGTTTCTCGTTGAACACCCTCGTTCGAACGTAGTTTGGAGAGGTGGTGAACCGAATACGGTTGTTTGATTAGAGGTCAAAGGTGCATCGATCAAATCAACGACGCCGACACCGGCGGCGGCCATTTGACGATCGTCTTGATTTCTTCTTTAATCGATCAAATCAACGGCGCTGACATTCGGCGGCGGATATTTGACGGTTGTGATTGACGTGTGTTTTGTGTTTTTCTTGAAAACCGTGCGCAGTAAACACACGAGTTTCGCCAACGAAACAAATTGGCACACCCGGTGGGACACGTGTGTTCGAATGGCTCCGCGACGATGGAATCCGGAAGGGGATGTCCCGCCCGGAATCGTGGAGGAACATACGTGCCGATGGGCACGTGATCAATATTCATTTAATTTATCTCAAACAAATTACGATCGATGGATCGTCATCAAATTAAGCAACTACTACGTACCGATGGGAACGTAAGCAAATGTTTTAAAACAAGTAAACAGCGGGCGAACTACGAGGGCTTTGATCGCGAGATGTCGGGTACGTAGGCGGCCTACGGGTCCAAGTCCACTAAAAAAGTAAAACCTTTTTCCCTAAAATTATCAACAATGTATATTATTTCTTCCAACGTAATTACATGTTGATGAACATGTAATTATCTTAAAAATGACATCACATATTCGATGTAAATCCAAATAATTTCAAACAAGCAAATATCAATTAAGAAGACAAATCAAACTTATAGTACCGACTTAGGGCGATGTAAGGGTGCTAATACCTTCCTTACTCGTAACCAACCCCCGAACCCATAAATCTATTCGCAGGCCGAGCCGAGCCTAAATCGTAACCGATTTATGCTTGACTTCCCAAGTGTCCAATCCACTTTGAGAGATTGGTGGCGACTCCTCTTTTTCGCGCCGCGCCGCGGACGGACCGTTTGCGACAGTTGGCGACTCCGCTGGGGACACAGGTTTAAATATACCTACGTGGGTCAGGCTATATTGATTTGTCTTCAATTTTGTTGTTTGAAAATATTTGCTTATTTATTATTGATATATGATGATGTTCATACATAAGGCTCTATACCCGAGCTAAATCCTTACTAGGACCCTTGGACGGAGTAGTGTATGCCTTTACGATGGTAAAGGCGCACGAAATCATCCAGCCCGAATTGAACCAAATCTGATACTGCCGAAAGGCTATTAGATGAGGTTACATTTTACTAGCTCAAAGAGCGACAGTGAAATACAATTCGGGTTCCCTTAAACCATCTGAACCTAGATCCCACCCAATGCATAGTTATACTATTGACTGTGTGGTAATTTTTCTTTACCTTGTGAAATCGTTCATGTCTATACTAAATTTGTGCATCTCATTGCATTTCACCCATTCACTTTTTTTAGAAAATCAAGCATAATTGCATGTTTTCTCAAATTATCATCTCATGCATTGTCATATCCATTGGTTCCATCATAATAATTTGTCATATGACCAAACATGTACGTTCCCATAATAATCCTCATTCTCATCTCAAGTTTAGTTGCATTAAAACAAGATTTTGAGATGACTAATAAAGGTTATGTGATTTCTAGAAGTTCTCAAAATTGCTCACCGACAAACGAAAAAAACAATAAAAATATTTCCTCTCATGTATACCCAAATTGCTCAAAAACTGGATCACAAGACGGATGTAAGACAAGAAGACGCAGAAGGATTTGGATGAGATTAAAGAGAAGCAAGGAATTTTGAAAAGCTTGGAGATGAAAAGGGGGCATTGATGGCATGGAAAGGGAAAATGGAGAAGATGATTCTTTATGCATCCAAAGACATTTCACCAAATAATAGAATGGAGGGTAAAATCTAGTCACTATCACTCCAAGATTTCACAGACACAATCTACCTACTATTGGTGATCATCTTCTTACGGGAAATCCATTCCAATCGTTGATCTCATAATCTTGTGCCCATAATTTGAGTTGGGGGTTTGATTCCCCATTTTTATCAAGAGTACCACTATGTGCACAATAAAGGGCAATGATGATTACGGGTGTTTGACAATTTATAATGACGACTGAAAATGTAGTATGCTGGTGATCAATGATATTCCTTCTTTGCTGCAAAATTGCATGAGAATCGAAATTACCTAATCACAACTTTTGTTTATTTAAACATAGCGATTGGGAAAACTTGCATGAGAGAATGAGCAGTTAGGAAGCCTGTGAGTTTGGTACCTGTTCGCTTTCTTTCTTGTGTGTTAGATCCCTTTCTGCATGATGATTATGCTTCATGTTTGCACATGACCGAGTCGTGATACTGTTAACGAGGAAGATGGAGGCATAGGTGTATCCCACAACCTAAATGACTATCCATATTACTATATCCCTTAGTCAAACCTCATGGAGTCTACCATGTTTTTCTTCAGTTACACCATGTTTTTAACCAATCTCGGTTCTTTCAAGCCCTTATACTTAAACCCTTTCAAGGTTCCACACGACGTTTAAAATATGGTATTCTACATTTCGGACAGAAAAAATGAGCTAAGGAGGGATCATATCCAAAAAGCATTGTTCCACAATCAAGACGTTATGGCCTTGCCTTCGAACTCCCAATAAAAAGCAGAAAATATCATTCCACAAAAAAGAGAGTTGGCCATCCAATTTCCTACACTTTAAATGAGTTGTTTCACAAAGTCCATTGGCTAAGTAAACTCTCAAATCCTCGAATAAATTATCCACTCCTTTTCTCGTGAAGAGGAGCGTGATTAAGCAAAAAGTCGTGAGTTTTGGATATAGTGGAACCTTGAACTTTTAGCCACTTGAAACGACTATCCCATGTACTTCACCCTAGCCACATTTTACATAATTAAAAGTCCTCCGGATAAGTTAATGGTGACCCATTTCATGGAGACTCGGTCGAAATGCAAACATTTGCAAGCTAATTTCATGGTAGAAAGATGGTAGGACGAGCGTATTCAAAATGCAACAACTTTGCACAAATTATTTGTCCTGACCCCACTGGTCGAGTGAAAGTGATTTTCTTACTTATGCTATAAATCTCGGTGAGGTCCTAATTTGCTCAATTTCTTGTGCCATATTTCTTAGTTTCTATGTTTGAATCATTGAGATACCAAGCAACCAATTAGGTTCTCGTAACATTTTGCAAGACGGATTCACAATTTACTTATCACCAGCATACTATAGTCGAATGTTGTTTGTGGTGATTGCAAGCATCCATGTTGCGCCTTCTCATGTGTCAATTTCGAAGGACAATTGAAGCGCAAGTTTTCATACCCCTACAAGTATCGCCAAGGGTCTCGGGATATTTTCTAGTAAACAAGGATCATTTCATAGGAGAATCGAAGGTCAAGCAATAAAGAGAATGACTTGATCCGCTACCTACATGATAACATGTACAGCCGCATAGTCAACAACGTGCCTGGGTAAACGAATCTCGCATTCACACTCAAGCGCCTTCGAAATCAAGTCACAATGATGAAATGTCATAGCAAGAATAGTATGATGCTGGGGGCAACTAGGGGCAATAATAGAATGATCACCTGTACATATTGTCACAACTAGGGAAACGAAGAAGTGGCTACCATTTCAAGGAGCCATAAAAGAGATCTCCTCATCAAAATCATAGTAGAGCGATTGATGAATCGCAACACCAATACTGGGGGGCAATTGGAGTCAAAAGGATCACACCGACAAGGGAAGTCACATGGTCCAGTTAAAGAGCAAATGAGAAGAAAAATGAAAAAGCAAAAAAAGAGAAGGAAAAATAAAAAAAATTACAAAAATATTGTTGGTGAGCATTCAAGAAAGCTTCTAAAAGTAATAAAATAATTTCTACTTATTTTCTTTTTCTTATATCCCAATATCTCTCGTTTTCCTTTTCAATGAAAACAATCATTCATCTCATTATCATACACGTCATAGAGCACATTTCGCCTCAAACATCAATCTTCGCAAACACATCATCATTCATTATAGGATAGAATATCACGTGCATATATCACTAGATCTAGAAAAAGCCCAAAATATTATTTTTACCCTTTATATCACTTACACCTTCATATTTTCTCTTTTCCAATAAAAATGGATTCATATAAAAAATAAACACACACATTTTGCATCACAAATCAGACCCTAAACATACTCATCAACATTCATAATAAAATGAGATCTCACGTGCATAGTTTGCTTATCTACGCACCAATAAATTTCACAATTAATCTACTTTGTCTTCATAGGATAGTATGTCCTAGAAGATTTTCCGACCCAAAGTATATTCATACATTTTCATGCTATTCCCATTAAAGCGACTACTCACGTCATAGTTGCTTTTTCCCTTTACATATATCGACCTTGCGTCGGCAGGCGCTATAAACACCATGCACAATCGACCTTGCGTCGGCAGGCGCTATAAACACCATGCACAGTCGACCTTGCGTCGGCAGGCGCTATAAACACCATGCAATATCGACCTTGCGTCGGCAGGCGCTATAAACACCATGCACAGTCGACCTTGCGTCGGCAGGCGCTATAAACACTATGCACAATCGACCTTGCGTCGGCAGGCGCTATAAATACCATGCATATCGACCTCGCGTTGGCAGGCGCTATAAACACCATGCATATCAAACTCGCGTCGGCAGGCGCTATAAACACCATGCCTATCAGCTTCGCGTCGGCATACGCTATAAAAACCATGCACAAAATATCACATCAATAAACACGTTCGACTTGTCCAGTTTGATTCCCATCACCTCACAACTTGAATACATCATTGTTACCGAAACTCCAGTTTGATTCCCATCATTGATCGTTCCAATCAAGACTTTTCTCATTCAACTTGTTTAGCGATTCTTATCACAAACACGTTGCCAAATGGTCAAGTCGATTCCTATCACTCACATTTCCCTATTCAACTCGTTCAATCGATTTCTGTCACAAACAACTTGAGTATGACGTTGTTACCAACTGGCGACTCAACCTTTTGCATTCACCTTGTTTAGTCGATTATCATCACAAACATGTCATCAAATGATCAAGTCGACTCCCATAAGTAACATGTTCCTACTTAACTTGTTCAGTCGATCTCTATCGCCTTCTACAGGATTTCGGCTCCTGGCGTCATTACCAAGTTGTCTATGGTATTTCAAGTTCTAACCCTAATTTGTCTAAAGATGATCACGAATAGGAAAAAGGATTTGGGTGCCCATAACTCACACTTTGTATGCATCTTGTACCAACAAGCATGCAAAGCGGGGGCAACTGTTGGCACCCATTTTTGTCCGGATTTCCAAAAAAAAAAGTAAATAATTTCAATAGAAAAATTAAAACACGAGTACATCTTGTACACTCTTCTTGATTCGAATTTTTGGGCTGTGGTCATTTTAGATACTTGTACAATGGGTTTGAGTATACAAAATGTGCAGAAAATTCAGCAGCCCCTTATTTTCCATTTATGTTACATATATGGGTTTCTAGCCCGATCTATCACAAAAAAACCTACAAAAATAGCCCACATAATTCAGCCCAACTGGTCCAACCGTGTATGCTTCTCCTCTGCTCCTCCATCCCCTACTCCATGCTCCATTGTTACCTGCAAAACAACCGAAAAAATTAGCGCCCATTCTTGCAAGCTGTACAAGGCAGAAAAATCAATGAAAAGGGAGAGAAACGGGATCTGGGTGTTAACTACCAATGTCGACTAGTTTATCCCATTTAGTCAAGTTATCAAAGAATAGATTTAGAAAAGAGTTCAAAGGAAGTAATCCGCAGAGTGAATTCTGCAGTAACTTGATTCAAGTTGAATTACTCTAATTTAAACTCAATTCAACCAACATTCAAGAGAATTGAAGAAGAAGGAAAGAACAAACTAACGCTATGCCCAAATAGGCTTGAGTTCCTGACTTAGAAGTCCCAACTCAAGCGTATTCAGACACAACCAAGCCGAACCCTAACCTTTACTCCCAAAGAGCCACTCCTCTCTTACTGAGAAAGGAAACCGTCAATTGATTCCTTCCCTGAGTCGCCTTTAAGTAGACCTTCAATCCTCGCCTCCTCTCTCTCTTCTTTAAACGCCATGACCGTTGCTTAGTGAAGGGGAAGGATTCCGATGTATTGTTCGACAGGAGCTGTTCTGGTTTTGGTTCTTTCGATGGATGAGGAAGGAATGAAAGCGAAGACGCTTTCGTCTGTCTCGAAGGTGGCCGAGTGTTGCCTTGGGCCTGTTGGAGCGGGCTTAGTCAAAGCTCTTTTGTTTCGAGACTTTCTGGGCCCGTTGGCCCAACAATCTCCCCCTGTGATCAAGCTCTCATTCCTGTATCATCAGCACAGATTCATTTTCTGGAATGAAATTATGAGGAGATAGTTCATTATTATCACACACTCACAGTCAAGCTAGACAAGCAGAGTATCTCGTAATCAGTAGCAATGATCAAGGTGAAAGTTCATATCAGCAGGGTATTTATCAAAGACCTCTATGATCCTTTTATTTAACAGCCAAAGCAAAACACAGATAAGACACAGCATAGACCTTTATGGTCTTTTTAAACCAGCAACAAACGACATATAAATAAGCAAAATGTAGATCATTGTGATCTTTCAAACAGATGATATGACTCAAACAGTTCAAACAACTTTTAATCTTTCAGATCAGAGTTCTCCTTTGGCTCCCCCTGAGTCCCAGCATTCTCTTCCATCATGTTTTCAGTATCTTCTTCCATATCTTTCTCCCCTTGAGTTCCAGACCCAGCCAGCATCTCCTTTTCAAGATCTTCAGCAAACTGGCGGATTTCTTCTTCAGATAGATTCTCAGGCTCAAGTTCAGCTTCTTCTTCAAAAGAGATGATCAGATTTTTGCGGATGGAGGATGATTCACCAGATTGCAGGATTTTTGGATTATGTTTTGGAAGTTTGATAGCAGCTGGGTCGAAGGATCCTCCCCCTTTCGAAGGCTGAGGTTCAATCCCTAGGTAGTTCACGACAGTAAGGGCGGGAACAAAAACAGAGGTGTCTACAGAGGAGTATCCATCAAGGGACAGACCAAGATTGGCCAGTAAGAGGGTGATGAATCCCCCATAAGGAAGGCGCCCTTCAAGATAAGCATCAGCATTTCGAACCAATGAGCCAAAGAGAAGATGAGAGTAATCTAGTTTCCTCCTGGTCAGAGCATTTGAGAGGACCCAGAGATCAATTTTGGTGACAATATTGAGACCATGAGCACGGGGAAGGAAGAGATGGGTGATGAAGTAATGAAGGGTGCGAAGAGTTGGATTCAGGTCTGCAGAGGTGATGACTTCATGGGCAGCAACTCTTCGCTGAGCTATGCGAGAGTACTCAACTTCAAAATCGAAATCATAGAATAGGAATTCATCCTCATGAGCAAGAGGAAGAGGTCCATCAACAGGCAGATTGAGCAAGATACCAATGGCTTCAGCAGTAAGAGAGATGAAGTATCCATTGACCAGAGTAGTGAGTTTTCTGGTAATGATGCCTTGGCAATCAAGATTTGCATAGAAAGTTTTGACAGGCAGAGGACAGGCAGCAAGGGGTGGATAATGGAGAAGGAATTCCCATCCTAGGTTCCTGATGAATGGCGAGATATCTACCCCAGAGGCTTTGAATTCATAAAGGTCGAGAGCTAAAGGATCAGAAAGCTTCCTATTGGCATAGAATTCCTTAAATCTATGAAGATTGAACTCTATCGGTTCATTGAAGGTTCTCCCAACATATGTTACAATAGCACCAGGGATATTCGATGAAGTGAAGAGCTCAGTCATTGTGAGGATATGGTTTAAAGCTTGAAGGAAAATCGGAAGGATTTGGCAGGATATAAATACTAAAAGAGAGAATACAAAGAGTTGCAGTTATTGTGTGGGAAGCGTAACCAAGAACATCAGTCAACAGCAATCAGCATCTCAAGGCATAGGGAACTTAAACAACTAGTTCATGTATACTCAATCATTCCAATCAGCAAACTCACTCATAAATACTGACTTTATTTAAAGTTTGAGAGAGGAAGGATAGTACCTGGATTATTGATTATTCTGAATCGAGTGCAGGGACTGTAGTCCAAGTTCACCGCAGAGTTTAATAAATTTTTCAGAAGGTAAGGCTTTTGTAAAAATATCAGCAATTTGAAATTCTGTAGGTATGAAGTCTAATTCAATGTGACCAGCCTGTATAATATCCCTAATGAAATGATGCTTGACTTCAATGTGTTTGGTTCTGCTATGTTGAACAGGGTTCTTGGACATACATATTGCACTTGTATTGTCACACAGTATAGGTATTTTACTAAGAGAGAATCCATAGTCTAATAATTGAGATTTTAACCAGAGGATTTGAGCACAACAGCTGCCAGCAGCCATGTATTCTGCTTCAGCTGTTGATAGTGCTACTGACCCTTGTTTTTTGCTGGACCAGGACACTAGAGACCCCCCAAAGAATTGACAGTGTCCACTAGTACTTTTTCTGTCAGTTATGCTTCCAGCAAAGTCAGAGTCTGAATAACCTATTAGAGCCAAAGGTCCAGATTTTGGATACCATAAACCTAGGTCATCAGAACCTTTGAGATATCTAAATATCCTTTTAACAGCACTAAGATGACTTTCTTTAGGTGTACTCTGAAATCTGGCACACAAGCAGACACTGAACTGGATGTCAGGTCTGCTGGCAGTTAGATACAGAAGAGAGCCTATCATGCCTCTGTATTTCTTTTCACATACTGATTTCCCATTTGTATCATGATCCAGATGAATATTAGTTGCAACAGGTGTTTTACATGGTTTTAGATTCATTAAGTCAAATTTAGATAACATAGACTGAAGGTACTTAGTTTGATGAATGAAGATTCCAGACTCAGTTTGATTAATTTCAAGTCCAAGGAAGAAGGTTAGTTCTCCCATTAAGCTCATTTCAAACTGACTTTTCATGGAAGAGCAGAAATCTTCACACATAGATGGGTTAGTGCTTCCAAAGACAATGTCATCTACATATACTTGCACAATCAGGGAGTGGTTTTCTTTTCTTTTTATGAAGAGAGTTTTATCAACTCCTCCTTGACAGAATCCTTGGGATATGAGAAATGAAGTTAGTTTATCATACCAAGCTCTGGGAGCCTGTTTGAGGCCATATAGAGCTTTGGACAGTTTAAAAACATGGTTGGGAAATTCATGATCAACAAAGTCAGGAGGCTGTTCTACATAAACGTCTTCTTTGATTTCCCCATTTAAAAATGCAGTTTTCACATCCATTTGATATAGTTTGAAATTCATAAGACTAGCATATGCACATAGCAGCCTAATTGATTCTAATCTAGCCACAGGAGCAAATGACTCATCAAAATCAATTCCTTCCTCCTGACTGTACCCTTGAGCAACCACTCTGGCTTTGTTCTTAATGATAAAGCCTAACTCATCTGATTTGTTCCTAAAGATCCATTTTGTTCCTATCACTAAACAGTTAATAGGTCTAGGGACTAGTTCCCACACTTTTAATCTTATAAAATGGGATAGTTCTTCTTGCATTGCAAGTAGCCATTCTTCATCGAGAATGGCTTCCTTATAATTTTTTGGTTCAATTAATGAAACAAAAGCATACTGACCTGGTGTGTACTTACCTCTCGTTGTGATTGGATCATCTAGGTTACCTATGATCTGGGAAGGAGGGTGTCTCTTCTTGATGTGTGCTGGAGCTTCAGTCTCTTCGTGATGATTTGATTCATCTGAGTTTCCTTGAGGTAGTGAACTGGTTTCTGTTGGATTCTGATGATTCGTTGTTGAACCTGTCTCATCATTCATACTAAACGGGAGAAAGTCATAGTTGTCTATATTTGAGCACATAGGTGGATGGACATCAGATGATTCAAATTTGACATGGACTGACTCCTCTACTTTCCTTGATCTTTTATTAAAGACTCTATAAGCCTGTCCTTTACTAGAGTATCCAAGAAAGGTTGCAATGTCAGACTTTGCATCAAACTTTCCTAGTTGATCCTTGGTATTTAATATGTAGCATTTCGATCCAAATGGCTGAAAATATGAAACATTAGGCAATTTACCTTTTAAGATCTCATATGGAGTTTTATTAATGATCTTTCTGATGACAGTTCTATTTATCACATGGCAGGCAGTGCTGACTGCCTCTGCCCAAAGGAATTTAGGACAATCATACTCAAGTAGCATGGTTCTTGCAGATTCAATTAATGATCTATTTTTCCTTTCAACCACCCCATTCTGTTGGGGAGTTCTGGGAGCAGAGAAGGTGTGCAGTATACCATAATAATCACAAAAATTGCAAAAGTTTTCATTAATGAATTCGCCACCATTATCACTTCTGATACTCTTAATGAGACAATCAAACTGGTTTTTCATGAGAAGCACAAAGGTTTTAAATTTTGAGAAAGCTTCATCTTTAGTGGAGAGAAAATAGACCCAAGTGAATCTGGAATAGTCATCGACAATCACAAGAACATATGACTTCCCACCTAGACTTTGAACATTAGTTGGACCAAATAGGTCCATGTGCAGAAGTTCAAAATTACTTGTGGAGGTGATATCTGGTTTTCTTTTGAAAGACTTCTTACAGTGCTTCCCTAGAATACAAGCTTCACAAGAAATGTTTTCAGAAGACTTAATCTTTGGTAATCCTCTTACTAGATTAAGTCTTGACAGTTTGCTAATACGAGAGAAACTCATATGCCCTAGTTTTCTATGCCATGTTGTAACTGAGTTAGTCATAGAGCTTAGGCATATGTCTTCTGAGATGTCAAGTGTAGACAGGTCAACAGTGTAAACATTGTTGATTTTCTTGCCAACAAAGATTACATTGTTATCAGAGATTCTTTCAATGATGCAGCAAGAAGGGTTAAACACAACACGATAGGTAGACCCACAGATTTGACCTATGGATAGCAAATTATGTTTTAAACCCTCAACAAATAAAACATCCTCAATGACTAGAGAAGAGTTACTGCTTATGGTGCCCTTACCAACTACTGAGGCACAGTTATTATTTCCATAGAATACCTTACCACCCCTTTTTGGATTAAGAGAAGTAAAAAGAGATTTGTTACCAGTCATGTGATGAGAGCATCCTGAGTCTAAGTACCAAATGTTGGCACTTTTATTATTCTGAAAAGAAAGTAGATTTAATTAGTAGATTTGACAACCCAAACTTGTTTGGGTTTATGTTTTCTGAAGTAGCAGTGTTCATAGATATGTCCAGGTTTGTTGCATAATGAGCAGAAGCTAAGTTGCCATTTTGGATAAGAAGGTTTCTTGTATCCATACAGGTGATAATTATTCCTTTTGACATGATAGATATGAGAAGTTTCCCAGCCTGAGTTCTTTCTGTTTCTATGGTAGCTACTTAATTGTTGTTTAAGCATCTTATTTTCATCAATAAGATTAGCAACTTGGGTGTCTTGAGATATTTGTGCTTCATGCTGTATCTTTAGATGTTCTTTTAGTTTAATTACTTCAACTTCCTTATCATGTAGTTGAGTAATAGTAAGTTGATATTTGCTCCTCAATCTATTGCATTCATCTTGTAAATTAGACAGAGCATGGAGAAAGAAGTCATCATTCTGAGAGTTAGATGCATAATCAGATGAGGTATCAGACCATACCTGGTCATTTGCAATGTCATTATCATTGCTGGAGTTCAACCCCATATAGGCAATATTCTCTGGTTCATCTTCTGAGCTGTAATCACTCCAATTTGCAGTCATTGCCTTTTCTTTCTTCTTGTTTAGAGGGCAGTTGGCTCTAATGTGTCCTGTTTTACCACACTTAAAGCAGATTGTTGAATCAGATTTTTCAGTGCTATGTTTTACTTCTTTTGACCCAGTATCAAATCTGTTAGTCCCAAATGAGTTTTTGTCATTTGAACTTCCAGATTGATGACTGGAGGGTCTGGGGGATTGGTTGAACATGCTTCCAGTATTTCTGGAAGAGTAACCATTGAATTGATTCCCTCTTTTTGCATTTTGACTGTTTTTGTATTTCATCATTCTTTGGAGTTTCTTGCTGGTGAGGGCAAGTTCATTCTCGAACTCCTCATCCAACTTTTCTCCTTCATTAGCACAGATTGAATTAAAAGCAATGGATTTGTTCTTTCTATCATGGAGAGAGTTCATTTGTTTTAGAACTTCCTCATGACTTAGAAGAGATCCAATTAGGTTTTCAAGGGACAAGGTGTTTAGATCTTTAGCTTCCTCTATGGCAGTTCTTTTGGCCATCCACTCAAGAGGAAGTGATCTAAGCACTTTTCTTACTAGTTCTTTGCTAGAGAAAGTTTTTCCTAACCCTTTGAGTCTATTAACTAGTGTGGAGAATCTCTTGTCCGTTTCTGATATGGATTCTCCAGTCAACATGTCAAATGTTTCATATTCATTTAACAGCAAGTCAATTCTGGTTTCTTTTACTTCTGAAGTTCCTTCATGAGTGGTTTCTAGTATATTCCAAATTTCTTTGGCAGTTTCACATTTATTAACACGTTCACCTTCATCATCTGATATAGCAGATAATAAAATGTGCATTGCTCTAGAATCTAATTGAGCACTCTTTTTCTGTTCATCAGACCAATCCTCCTCATCGTCTTCTTTCATGTCAATTGGTCCATTTCGGACAATTGCCCATAATTCACAATCGATTCCTCGGAGGTACAATCTCATTCTTTTCTTCCATACCGAATAATTTGACCCAGAGAACCAAGGAGGATTTGAACTTGTGGGAAAAGAATTAGACGACATGGTAAATCAGAGGATCTCCTACTCGGCAACAGAGGTTCCACGAGAAGGGGGCTCTGATACCAATTGTTAACTACCAATGTCGGCTAGTTTATCCCATTTAGTCAAGTTATCAAAGAATAGATTTAGAAAAGAGTTCAAAGGAAGTAATCCGCAGAGTGAATTCTGCAGTAACTTGATTCAAGTTGAATTACTCTAATTTAAACTCAATTCAACCAACATTCAAGAGAATTGAAGAAGAAGGAAAGAACAAACTAACGCTATGCCCAAATAGGCTTGAGTTCCTGACTTAGAAGTCCCAACTCAAGCGTATTCAGACACAACCAAGCCGAACCCTAACCTTTACTCCCAAAGAGCCACTCCGCTCTTACTGAGAAAGGAAACCGTCAATTGATTCCTTCCCTGAGTCGCCTTTAAGTAGACCTTCAATCCTCGCCTCCTCTCTCTCTTCTTTAAACGCCATGACCGTTGCTTAGTGAAGGGGAAGGATTCCGATGTATTGTTCGACAGGAGCTGTTCTGGTTTTGGTTCTTTCGATGGATGAGGAAGGAATGAAAGCGAAGACGCTTTGGTCTGTCTCGAAGGTGGCCGAGTGTTGCCTTGGGCCTGTTGGAGCGGGCTTAGTCAAAGCTCTTTTGTTTCGAGACTTTCTGGGCCCGTTGGCCCAACACTGGGCACAGAAAATTAATTACAGAGATGAGATAGGCTGAAGAAGTGGTTGAAGAGATGAGTGTATCATGGTCTTCGATTTACCTATAAGAAGAGGTAGCGAGATGAGAAGAAGGGGGGGAGATCGGCAGGTGTGTTCCATCTTCTATTACAATTCCATTCCAGAAAATTAATTCTGCCATTTCTCTTCAACCGACACACAAAAACAAACAGCAATACAAACACCCTTCCACCGAATCATCCATCCATCGAATCATTCCCATAAAAAATGCACAGATTCATACCACCCGCACACCTTATTCTGCAATCAGGAAATCCCAACAAGTAAAAAACAAAGAAAACCATACTACTGGAGACCTGCACCGCCGTCGCCGTTACTCTCTCATCGGCTCTGCTTCCAGCCCCGCACCGCCAGGCTACCTCCACACCATCATCGCCGCCGGTTCCACTTCCCACCTCGCCGTCGTCAATCTACGCCATCATCGTCGGACCTCGACATCTTCACTATCGTCGATATCTGCCATCCTTACCGTCGCCGATTCGTGTCGCCGCCGAAGAAGGACGAGAAGGAGAGGGTCGCAGCTTTTGACGGAAGAAAGAGAAAGGGAAAAATAAAATTTTGGTCCAGAGCTTATCTCTGCGTCGGCCACAGGTAAGGATTCTTTGATCTCTTAATTTGTAAGTTAAACAATAACCCTGTAACCCTAGCTTATTCTGAATCGCTATTCGTCGCCCTAAAATTCGAAATTTTATCGCCCTAAAACGTACCAAATTGACACTCTTACCCTCCGATCCCTGCTAATTTTCTGTCTTGCGGCCGCTGCTGTCACTGTCAAAATTTTCTATCGGAGCCGCCCACCTCAACCCGATCTCCGCCGGTGCTTTGCTTCTACTGTCGGAGTCGATCCCAAGCAGGAGGACGAAGAAGAGTATATATGGCTAAATTCCAAAAATGACAAAATAAAAGTAAGCCTATTTCTCAAGTTCCCTTGCACGAGCTTTGATGGTGATGATTCTTCTTCTCTAGTTTCAATTTTTTTTTTTTTTGGCTTGGTGCAGTTGTCATGGAAGCTGAAATCAGGCAACAATTGGAATAATTCTCAGTCAAAAGTAATTAAGAACGGTTGGAATAATTGAAAGCAAGGGAAAAAGGGTAAACGGATTGAGCAAGGAGGCCGCCGCCTAACTCCTCTGTCCTACACTTCTAATGCTGAGAAATCTTCTCTCCGGCCCAATGCCCACCGCCGCTTCCCTACTGTTACTGCCGGATTCTTATGTACCGAACAAAAGGAAGGACACGAATGAGGAAGAATGTTTAGGTTTACAGCTTATTTACAAGAATACCGTAAGAAAATTATCTGTTCAGTCCCCCAATTTTAAAGTAACATGATATAGCCATCCATTTTCTTGAAATCAGACGAAAAATAAAACCAAGCTAAGCGACACCACACTATGCCTAATCTTGTTCCATAATTGTTGTCCAATATATTTAATCCATGTGTGTTAACTAATTTTCGTCATAAGTTTCATCTCTATCTCAACAAAAAAATCATCAACGAATTACACCCAATTGGTTAATATATCTTTTTAGTTAAATTAGAACTATCTCAGTAAAAGCTAATTTGAAATTTAGGAACAGATGTGTTCCTCTTTTTAATTGTATCCTATTATAATTCATCAAAATTAATGTCAATCGAACTACGCGGACTTTGATCCCGAGATGTCGGGTACGTAGGCGGCCGAAAGGTTCAAGTCCACACAACTCCTAAAATATTATTTTATCAAATTATACGATCAAGTCATTACCGATGGGTACATGATCAACTTATCACATAACCTCTTTTAAACAAATTACGATCGATGGATCGTGCTCAAATCAATAAACTATTACGTGCCGATGGGTACGTGATCAATATTCATTTAATTTATCTCAAACAAATTACGATCGATGGATCGTCATCAAATTAAGCAACTACTACGTACCGATGGGAACGTAAGCAAATGTTTTAAAACAAGTAAACAGCGGGCGAACTACGAGGGCTTTGATCCCAAGATGTCGGGTACGTAGGCGGCCTACGGGTCCAAGTCCACTAAAAAAGTAAAACCCTTTTCCCTAAAATTATCAACAATGTATATTAATTCTTCCAACGTAATTACATGTTGATGAACATGTAATTATCTTAAAAATGACATCACATATTCGATGTAAATCCAAATAATTTCAAACAAGCAAATATCAATTAAGAAGACAAATCAAACTTATAGTACCGACTTAGGGCGATGTAAGGGTGCTAATACCTTCCTTACTCGTAACCGACCCCCGAACCCATAAATCTATTCGCAGGCCGAGCCGAGCCTAAATCGTAACCGATTTATGCTTGACTTCCCAAGTGTCCAATCCACTTTGAGAGATTGGTGGCGACTCCTCTTTTTCGCGCCGCGTCGCGGACGGACCGTTTGCGACAAGCTTGATGGATGATTTTCTGTTAGAAACATAGTTTCTGATACCATTTTATTATTTGCTACTCCTTTGTCGTTTTATCTCAATTGGTGGGAGTTCTGGAATTAAGCACTTACAAATTAATGATCTCTAATCCTAATACTCTCTCTCTCTTTCTCCCTCTTCTAGCAGTCACCCATCCCTCCCCTTTGTGATTGATTTTCTTTTTCTTCCTTCTATTAACACTCTTCTTCTTTCTTTACTCAATCCCTACTCCCAATATTTCCTCTCAATTTCCCACAAATCTTTAAGACTAGAACCCCAGACGGACCGTCTAGATCCATAGTTCTTTCAGCGATAACAGACCATGGTTGGCATGGAGTTATGAGAGGATGACACCTTCATCTGACAAGACATCGAATCTGCAGAAGGATGTTGGAATGGCACCCACAGTCAAAGACATTACCAAACACGAGGCGATGATCAACATGATGAACAAGTTGCTAGAGCATCAGGGTGACGCGAAAGCTCAGGTGAAGGAGACGGGCTAACGCCCGGACTAACGATTATAATGGTTCCAAACTATGATGACGCATGCGATGGGGAAGCTTGAGCGATCGATCACTATGATTGCTCAGGCAATGGAGTTTCTAACAAGAGTCATGGCATCGAGAGAGTGATCAGACTGGGGCGGGGCGAAGCTCGACACAGAGGTGACACTTGCCCCGAAGCTCAGAGGGATGACAACACCGTCAACAAACGAGGGGGAGGTGGTGGCTTCGCTGGCTGGCGGTGGTGGCTGAGGACGGTCGGGTCAAGGGAGACAAAGCCTGGAGGGCCAGGCTTATAATGGGCCGGAAGGGGGAACGAGCCTACTACCCAGGCCTATGACCCAAGAGATTGATGCAGTTCATAGAAGGGTAAGTTACCGAGCTAGAGCCTACGAGATATGAGGGTGGGTCTTGCCCATGTGGACTAGTAGTTCGTGGGCCAGAAGTAGCAAGAGAATTAGGCCATCTAGGCCCAAACTATGGATGAGAGGAAGAGGAGTTAAGCCTAGTGAGCCATGGAGGCAGATGGGCCAACCTAGGCGGAGCTGGTTTGGGCAAGGTCACTTATCCAAACCAGACTAGGTGGCATGAGCCGGACCAACCTGGATGGACCGAAATCGATTGAAACCGAGCTGAATTGGACTGAATCGACACGAGCAACAGTGGAGGAGGGCTTGGGGGCCGAGGCGGGCACCAACATGCGACAGATTGGGGATATCCTCTCTTGGTGACATTACCAGTGGATCAAGTGGGGCAAGGTCTGGAGGCTAGATATGGGTCGAGGGTGAAGTCAAGTAACCTAGAAGAGGGTGAGGATTGGTCCTTCCCTAAACCACCACAGTACGACTGAGAAGTGGCACTCGAGGAGGCAAGCGACGGTCGCGTTGGGGCATTGGCAGGTATGGAGGTTATAACCCTATGTATGACAGTGACAATGATTTGATTTTTAGGGTTAAACCATCGATCATTGAGTTTCCTAGGTTCGATGGCCACGAGACTTGTGGCTGTGGCTATACACGGCGGAGAGGTGGTTTAGGAATCACCCGACTATAGAGGAGAGGAAGGCACATCTGGCGTCCTTCTACTTGGAGCCTGGAGGTAGATGCCTTGCAGTGGTGGGAGTGGATAGGGAGGTCATATGTTGTAGCGAAGACCCTTATCACATTGTCCATGTTCTAGGAGGAGCTTAAGTACTAGTTTGGCAATGCTAAGGGATGAGCACCAGAGCATTTGGCAAAGCTGAAGCATATTGGGACGGTGGCAGACTACAGGTCGGGGTTCATAAAGTTGTGGAACCAATGCAAGGGGGTGGTTGAGGAGACACGGGTGGAGTTGTGCATGGTGGACTGCGACCCAAATTGGCGGCCTCATTTAAGATTTTTGAACCTGACTCGTTCCAAATCTCCTTGAAATTCGCAAGAAAGAGGAGCTATCTAGCTAGAAGGGAAGTGTGGGCAAGTTCCATAAGGGGATTGCGGAGAAAAGGAAGAAGTAGAATTAGATTGGGCATTCCTCATGGAATACCACATCCATGCTGACAAAAACCTGCAGATTATCTAGGCCATATAATTTGAAACCTTTGACATCAAATGGACAACCAAGAAAAACTTGTCTTCGTGCTCTAGGACCAAACTTTCCTGTGTGATTATCCAACATAGTGGCATAGACCAAATATCCAAAAACTCTCAAGACATTGTATCTGTGGGAACTCCATAAATGCACTCAAAAGGTGACCTTGTTGTTATATAAAACAAGTGTGGAGATGTTGTTCATTAAATTGGATAGGTTGCATGAATAACAAAATGACTCCCGAAACTCTTAGGCATTTCTAACTGAATTTTAAGAGATCTAGCAACGTTTAGCAGGTGTTGATGCTTTCTCTCAATCATGCCATTCGATTGTGCAATCCTTACACAACTCATCATGTGTATAATGCTCTATTTTTGATAAAAATCGACCATTTTGAATTCTTGCCATTGATCAGATCGTATGATTTTAGAGGTGGCAAATGGATTGGATCCATAGATTGGTGGATGAGATTGGTAGATCCATGGATCAAATGGACTGGTGGATTGATCCATTGGTCCAAATGACATCCAATTTTTGGACCAATATGCAAATTTGTAAAAGTTTGGGTACTCAAAGTCATAAAAATATAGGTAACAAAACATAATTTTTCAATAATACATATAAAATAAATTTTATGTAGCAAATTATAAAATATAAGAAACATAGGTACTATACCGTGATTTGCCAACGATTCATGAATCCAATCCATGAATCCACCAATCCCATTGAATTTGGATCAAATGGATAGAATTTAAATGGATTGAATTAGTTGATTTGGATGGAATTGGTGGATTGGATTAATTACCACCTCTATATGATTATGATCTTGATACTCTTCTCAAATTGTGTTTTTCCCATTAAGCAAAAAGATTGCAAGATTTGTCTTCAGACTTAGCACTCATAAGAAACATTCATGTGCAACTATTGAAATCATCCATCATAGTAAATAAAATACATCATGTGCAACTATTGAAATCATCCATCATAGTAAATAAAATACTTATAACAATTATGTGAAATCAAATAACATCAATTGGTCCCCAAATATCCACATGGATCATATCAAACACAAACTTACTACTCGACATACTACAAGGGAAAGAGGATCGTTTTTGTTTATACAATTGACAAATTATCATTGTGAATTGAAGGTATGAAAACATCACTACATTGTTTTTGGATAGTTTTCAATATAGGAAGAGAAAAATGTGCTAGTCTTAGATGTCACAATGTAGAATCCTTACTAGGTTTAACTCCATAGACTCTATGTATGTTGGTTTTGAGCTCTCAGCTTCATCCCAAACATATATGGCCCTCTATCTACACATAGTGTACCAATCTTCTGTTGTGATATTAGATCTTGAATACACATAAGTTTGATTCAAACATTAGTGAGACAATTGTGTTTTTTGTTAATTAACTAACAAAAATGAGATTGAAAGAAGAAGAGGTTACCAAAAAAAACATTGGTATCGAGATGAGATTTAGAGAGTCTATGCTATTTTTATTTGTTTTATATGATTTTGATGAACTAACTCATCAACTTGAACTATCATGAGCCGGTGAAAAGTTTGAAGTAGGGGTGGCAACTTGAACTCGCCTCGTCGGGTGTTACCCGACCTGGCCCACGATGGGCCGGGAATTACTCGACCTGCAATAATTTGGAGTGGGGCGTGGACATTTACTTTCGACCTCCTTGCCCCGTTCTTGGCCCAATCTATCTCAATTTCTTACAATATCTATTCATATTTCTCATATTTTGATTTTTCTTCAACTAGTTACGCTTGACCTTTCAACTAGTTAGACTCAATTACCCATTATGGTATCACAATTTTCATTCATAAAGTAATTTCCTTTCGTTTTATCATAAAAATTAAAAAAATTGCGTGTATTTTTTTCAAATAACATGTTAGGGTGGATCGACCCGCTCACCCCATACTCACGTGGGTATGATCCAAATTAACGCGAGACGGAACATTGATATTGATGTACCCACTCCGCCCCGCCCCGCCCCATTGCCATTACTAGTTTGAAGAGGTGACTATTGTCTTAGTCTACGCTTTAAACCAAACTTTAATGACAAATTTGATAAGAATCTAAGTACAGTGTGTTAGTATATAGAATAGATAGGATCAATTTGTAATATTTGTTTACTTTGTGTATTGTTTTGTAATAGAGTAGAATAGAACTAATATATAAATGTAATAACTGAACAGTGTACTTTTACTTTTGTGAAATAAAATTGGATCCGTTTCTCTCTCATAACATGGTATCAGAGCATTTTCTCTGACTTCTTTCTTTCCTTCTTTTCTTTCGCTTCCGCTTCCCATCTAGGGTTTCGTCTTCGCGACGATGGCGACTTCGTCTTCGTTCCAGCCTCCGATTCCTCTCGCAGCGGCGCTTGCACCGAATCACCCCTACTACATCAGCTCCGGTGATTCCTCGACGACGCAGCTCGTGTCAATCGTGCTCACCGGGCCGAACTACCATTCCTGGGCGAGATCGATGCGCTTCGGTCTTCTGTCGAAGAACAAGCTCGCCTTCATCGATCCAGCCGTTCCGACGCCGCCACCGGGCGATCCTCTCTACACCGCCTGGCAGCAGTGCGATACGATGGTGCTCGGGTGGATTCTTCGATCTCTGGCTCCAGATATCGGTCAGAGCGTCCTCTGGCTCGATTCCGCAGTCGAAGTTTGGAGAGATCTGAGCGAGCGCTTCAGCATCGCAGATCTTGTTCGCATCGCTGACCTTCAAGACGAGGTGTTCGCACTCAAGCAGGGTAACATGTCTGTAAGTGAGTTCTTCACTAAACTTAGGGTTCTTTGGGATGAGTTGATGACCTATCGGCCGATTAAGTCCTGTGCTTGTGTCCCTAAGTGTTCTTGTGCTGAGTATGCGAGATCTGACCAGATTATTAGGTTCTTGAGGGGTCTTGGTGATGATTTTGAGTCTGTACGTTCCTCGATCTTGTTGATGGATCCTCTTCCTCCAATCAACAAGGTTTTCTCTACTGTTGTACAGTTTGAGCGTCAGAACAGAGTGATTACTTCTGCTAGTGTCAATCCTTTGGCTTGTGCTGTTCAGAACAGTCAGTTTAAGAGTCAGTCTAAACGTCCTGTTTGCACTTTCTGTGGATTGACCGGTCATACTGTTGACAAATGCTTTAAGAAGCATGGTTATCCTCCTGGTTACAAAGGGAAAGCTAGGGTTAATGCTGTAGTTAGTGAGTCTAAGGCTACTGATGTGTCTGTTTCTCTTGAGAACGGAGTTCAGAACTCCGATTCAGTTGTTCTTACACAGCAGCAGTACCGAGCTCTTGTTGCTCAACAGTTTTCTTTGAGTCAGCCTTCTGCACCTGTTGCACATGTCCCAGTGGCCAATGCATTTACAACAACTGGAGGTGCTTCTGATGCTTCTGCACCTTCCTCCTCTGGAGGTAAGTATGTTCTTGCTAATGGTCATTTGCCTCAAAGTGAGGTCTCTTGGGTCATAGACAGTGGGGCATCGGATCATGTCATTTCCAGCTTAGATTACTTTAGTCATTATTCTGCTGTCAATGATGTGAATGTTTCTCTTCCTAATGGTGCAAAAGTGCGAGTTACTCACATTGGTTATGTTTGCTTGACTGATGTGTTAGTACTTAGGAATGTGCTTTATATTCCTTTGTTTGGTTTCAATTTGATCTCTGTCAGTAGGTTAACCAAAGACACAGCATGTTCTTTGACATTTTTTCACGATCACTGCATTATACAGGATCTGGTCTCCCGCAAGCTGATTGGTACAGCTAGAGAGTCTGGTGGGCTTTATTGCTTCACACCTACTTTCAGCAACTCTCTTCCTGCCCCAATCACTGCTTCCTCACCAGATTCCAGTTGTTTTTCTGTTGTCTTTGATACTACTATTCATGACATTGACATTAGCCACTATAGACTTGGACATGCTTCTTGTACTCCTTCGAACACTGTTATATCTAAAGATTCTAGTATTGTTTCTCATAGATCTAAGCATTGCACTGTTTGTCCCATGGCTAAACAGAAACGTAAGTGAGTCTCACTCCCTTGCTTTGTTTGACTTGGTTCACATTGACATATGGGGTCCATATGGTGTTACTTCCATTGATGGTTATCGATATTTCTTGACCATTGTAGATGATTACTCTCGCAATACTTGGGTTTACTTGATGCATAAGAAATCTGAAGCTCGTGACTTGCTGATTTTCTTTATTAATCATGTTCAAACTCAGTATAATCTTAAGCCTAAAGTAATCCATTCTGATAATGGACTTGAGTTTCACATGCCTGCATTTTATAGCTCCTTAGGCATCATTCATCAAACCACATGTGTTGCTTCTTCACAACAAAACGGTCGGGTGGAGCGTAAGCAGCAGCATATCATTGCTGTTGCTCGTGCTCTGTTGTTCCAGTCTTTTCTTCCTTCTAAGTTTTGGAGTCATGCTGTCTTACATGCCACTTTCTTAATCAATAGACTGCCTACTCCTGTATTAGCTAACAAGTGTCCTTATGAGCTGTTACACCATTCTGTTCCTGATTATTCAACATTTCGTGTCTTTGGTTGTTTAGTTTACATGTCTACCTTAGCACATAATCGTCCTAAATTTGACCCTAGAGCCCATCCTTGTGTGTTTCTAGGATTTCCCTTTGCTACTAAGGGTTGTAAACTCTACAATCTAGTTACAGAGTCATTGTGTGAGTCTCGCGATGTGGTTTTTCATGAAAAGATATTTCCTTTCTTTTCCAATGCTTTTTCTCATGCTTCGTCTGATTTTGTTTTCCCTGTTATTTCTGTCTCTTCAATGGATACCATTGCATCTCATGATGTTAGTGGTAATCCAGAGACATCTACCGGTTCGGCACCCGACCAACATATCTCCCCTATCCCTTCTCCTCCTTCTGATTCTTCAAATGATGATGATGGTGCTGCTCCTCCTGAGTATCCTCCATCTTTTGATGATGAACCAGAACCTCGCCCTGCACGAAAGAGACAACAGCCTCTTAAATTTTGTGATTACATTTGCAACTCAGTAGTTGATGCACGAGTTTCCTATCCATTATCTTCTGTTTTATCTACTAATAAGCTTGCTGACCACCATTCCAAGTTTGCTCTAGCTGTTTCTACAGTTTTTTGTCCAAAGACATACAAAGAAGCATCCCAACATGACAAATGGAATGCAGCTATGGATCTGGAAATAGATGCCTTATTACGCACCAACACGTTTACAGTAGTCCCAAAACCACCAGACGTCAAACCCATTGGTAATAAATGGGTTTACAAGGTAAAATTTCACTCCAATGGTACAGTTGAGCGAGAAAAAGCTCGACTTGTCGCCAAAGGGTACACTCAAACACCGGGCATAGATTACTTAGACACTTTTTCCCCTGTTGCTAAGTTAACTACTGTCCGGTCTTTACTTGCACTTGCTTCCATTAAAGGTTGGCATTTACATCAACTTGATGTAAATAATGCCTTCCTTCATGGAGATTTGGTTGAAGATGTTTATATGAAACTTCCTTTAGGTTTCAAAGTTGATGGTGACACTTCTAATCTTGTTTGTAAACTAAATAAATCTCTTTACGGTTTAAAACAAGCAAGTAGACAATGGAATCATAAGCTAACTGAGTTTTTGTTACAAGCTGGTTATATTCAATCCAAAGCCGATTATTCACTGTTTACAAAACATCAGGATGGTAAGTTCCTTGCTGTTTTGGTATATGTTGATGATATTATAATGGCAGGTGATTTTCTTAGTGAAATTGAGTCTCTAAAACAAAAACTTGATGATGCTTTTAAAATCAAAGACCTAGGCAATCTTAAATACTTCCTAGGACTTGAAATAGCTAGGAATGAAACAGGCATTTCTATTTGTCAACGTAAATATGTGCTAGACTTGTTGAAAGATTCTGGTCTACTTGGTTCTAAACCTGTTGCTACCCCTTGTAATCCTGGTGTTCGTCTCTCCATTAAATCTGGTGTTCTTTTGGATGATCCTGCTGTTTATAGACGATTGGTTGGCCGTTTATTGTATTTGTGCAATACCAGACCTGATATTGCGTTTGCTGTTCATCAACTAACTCAGTTCATGAGTGCGCCAACTGATGTTCACTTGGCAGCAGCCCATAGAGTACTTCATTACTTGAAAAGTTCTCCTGGCCGTGGTTTATTTTTTTCTTCAAAGACTGATCTATCTCTTAAAGCTTTTTCTGACAGTGATTGGGCAGGTTGTCCTGATTCCAGGAGGTCCACGACTGGTTTTTGTGTTTTCTTAGGCAGCTCTTTGATTTCATGGAGGTCCAAGAAGCAACAAACCATTTCCCGTTCATCAACCGAGGCTGAGTATCAGGCCATGGCTGATTTAACTTGTGAAATTCAGTGGTTACACTATTTGTTTGCTGATTTAGGCCTGTCTTTTGATAAACCTACTGCTATGTTTTCTGATAGTCAGTCTGCTATTAGGATTGCTGAGAATCCTGTTGCTCATGAGCGCACTAAGCACATTGAGCTAGATTGTCATTTAACCCGCGATAAGCTTGCATCTGGCCTCATTAAACTGTTACATGTTTCTACTATTAATCAGATCGCTGACTTGTTCACGAAATCGTTGCCTACTGCTGTGTTTTCAGGACTTGTGTGCAAGCTGGGCACTCTTGACATCCATGCTCCAGCTTGAGGGAGGGTGTTAGTATATAGAATAGATAGGATCAATTTGTAATATTTGTTTACTTTGTGTATTGTTTTGTAATAGAGTAGAATAGAACTAATATATAAATGTAATAAGTAATAACTGAACAGTGTACTTTTACTTTTGTGAAATAAAATTGGATCCGTTTCTCTCTCATAACACATTGACTAATTTGCTAATGACTCCAATGCTCAGTGACCGTTAGGCGTTAGTGTAAAAAAGGTGAAAATTCGCAAATGACGCAACGGACCGCCAAGTAACCAAACGCTCGTAAATGGCCAAGTCAGTTCAGTAATCAGAGCAAAGCTTCTTCAACCAAACGTTCGCAAGGAAACAGTGATCGGAGAGCAATGGGGTTTCAGTACAGAACTCTAGCAAAGGCGGTGCGGCGGCGCACCGCGAGCAGTATTTCACCACCGCCACAGCCGCCGCTCGTCCTCTCGCGATCCTTCGCGCATTTGTCGTCCGAGTTCGCGGGAAAGTGCGCTTGCCGATCCCCCCGATTTCTCACTATCCCTCTCTCTATCGTTCCCTTTCCCCAATCTCTGGTTTCAAAATCACCCGCCTAAAATTCTCAGTGATTTTCGATAATGCAGGCGCAGGGCCCCTTATCCTCGTAATTTTGGCATTGCATTCGATATCGACGGCGTCATTCTTCGCAGCGAATCGCCAATCGGCGGCTCCCCTCAAGCTCTCAAACGCCTCTACGACGAAGAATCCGGTGAGCATACAGTTTCCAACTTTTCCGATCCCGTGGCGAGGCCGGCTTATGGCTGAATTTGATTTCTCTTCTTGTATGTTGGCAGGTGCCTTACGGATCCCTTACGTTTTCCTGACCAATGGTGAGCACGAGTTTTTTACTTTCCCTAATCGTTTGAGCTCCTAAGACGTCTTGCACTCACTTTGATTATGGCGCATTCGATTGAAGAAGAAACGAACCATGTGTTGGTTATTTCTGTTGTAGGTGGTGGTTTTCGCGAGTCTATAAGAGCATTGGAGTTGAGCACACTTTTGGGCATTAATGTTTCGCCATTACAGGTACTTAGTGGTTGATATGCACTTGGCTGTATGTTCCTTGCTGTTAAATGGGCTTTGATGGTGTTGCTGACAAGTAACTTCTCCCTGATTTTCCAGGTACTACAAGGTCATACTCCCTTTAAGAATTTGGTGCAGAGGTATGATTTACAGACTCAGTGAATGAATGCACTCGTTGGTAATATCAGTTGGCTTGTGAACACACAATTTTATGAATCTGATCTTGGCTCCTAGTTCAGTCTGCAAGGACCATACTTCATAGGCTGAAAGGAAAGTGAATTCTGTAGACAATACTTGTGGTTTAGTATAAGACGGACATACCACAGCAGCGTTACACATTTCTTTCTGATTTCACTACACCCCTCAATGTGTTAAATTGCTTGCTACATGGTTCAATTGACGGGAAGAAGTAAAGGGAGCACAAATCATGGGATTTCTTGGCTAGAACTCCATGGACGTGAAGATAGTATTAGGTTAGAGAAGTTGGACTACTCACATCTGCAGATATTCTGGCATTCCATATCTAATATGAGAAATGAGTTGATTTAAGTGGCAGCTACCTGAGGAATTAGTGTATATTACTATATGTTTCGCTTTGGCCGATATATTCAGTTGCAACAATTGTGTACCTTGCAGGCTTGAGAATGAACTTGTTGTTGCAGTTGGAAAAGGAGAGCCAGCTGCAGTGCTGTCTGAATATGGATTCAAGTAGGACCAGAGCCATTTGATTTTATTCAAATTTTGAACTTAACTATCTGGGAACACTATTCACTGTGCCCTAATTTTTTTTGTTCACAATGGTTTATTATGCAGAAAAGTTGTTTCTATAGATGAGTACGCATCCTGTTTTCCTGGGATTGATCCACTTGCACCATACAAGAATTGGGAAGTTAAACAGGTTCCCAAACACAATGGGGTTTCAGAAGCCAGAACCTCAACCGACAATATTTGTTCACAAAGAGTACAGGCTGTGTTTGTTGTCAGTGATTCAATTGATTGGAGCAGAGACATTCAGGTGCATTACTTTGTCGATTTCTATATTCCTAAGAGAAACTATTATGCTATTTTATTGCAATTACATAATATGTTACTTGTTGAAGATTAATGATGGGTTCAATTGTTAGGTTCTCTGTGACATTCTAAGAACAGGAGGTCTTCCGGGAAGGGAGATTGGACACCAGCCACAACTTTATTTTGCTCATGATGACCTTGCCTACCAGGTTAGTAATTTTACTTTTGCAGGCTTGAGGTATCGATTTTCAGTTCAGTTCTGTATCATTTACATGTCAAAATAAACTAACGTAGTGCCGCTAAAGGAAGGCTGCATTTCCTTCAGAACGTTTTGGTTTGGGAGCTTTCAGAATTGCACTAGAATCCATCTTCAACAGGTAAAACATATTTATGGTATAACCAATTTTGTCAGTCTGAAATTAGCTTCCATTTTGTGGGATAAACATAAAACAGTATGTCAGCTCCCGCTTAGGAAAATCAGTTTTGTTTTTGTTTCTGGTGATCATAACTTGCTGGTTTCCACGAGGATTCTGAAAGTTCTGAAACTGAATCTTTAAGATAGAGTAGCAGAACCCAGTTTGACTATGTTTTTATACAAGAAACAGTCACAAGTACTATTCTGATCATGGGTAATATGGTTTGAAACATGCAGAATTCATCATGATCCTCTTAGTTATACGTGTTACGGGAAACCAAATCCATTTGTGTTCAAGAATGCTGAAGCTGTGTTAAAGCAATTGGTTTCTTCTTGCCCCGACAGTGGACTAGCCCCTGACAATGCAAGTACAGCAGTGCATAATTTTGAAAGACTATATATGGTAGGAGATAATCCAGACGTTGACATCAAAGGCGCACGGCAGGTTTGTTTCACGAACAAGGACCTGACCCTTGAGCATTTTTTCTTTTTGTGAACCAACAAATGTTTCGACCTCGAAAAACGCTTTTGATCAGTCTTTTGTTTGACTATCATATACATTGATTTCAGGCTGGATATCCTTGGTTCTCAATTTTGACTAGAACTGGGGTTTTCAAGGGAACCGGAAACCATGACAAGTTTCCAGCTGACTTGGTACGTGGTTACTTATGTGCAGCATAGTAATAGAGTAGTCTACTCCACGATTTTTTTTTTGCCCTAATGAAAGCTGGGGTACCAGAACTCATATATACGGTTTTTTCCATCAGTCGAAACGTGCAGTTAATCTTAACAGAACATCGCCACTGAATAACATTTAACAGTTTCCTGAAGCTCGATTATGGACTGTATAGCAGATAAATCATTTGGTTTGGACTTTTACAATACGAGCGAGGACGTATGGTTGTGTTGATGAAATGCTGTTTGCTTCATGTTGTTTGTAGGTTGTGGAGACTGTAGAAGAGGCTGTAGATTACATTATAAGAAAGGAGTGCAGCTGACACCAGGCTTAGTTCCGGAACAAGTCTTTTTCGATCGACATGTCTTGCAAAAACAGAGGAGAATCAGTACTCAGGTGAACAAGAACCATATTGCATCACCCTCTGTGGCTTAGATTTTGAAGATGCTAGACCTCCTTGTTTTTGCATATGCTTTTAGAATACATTATAGCACAAAGGAAACTGTTCAGGTGCTTATTTTCTTAATTGGTTGTGTTTAAAATCAGCTGTCAATGTACTCAGTGTTATTATATCAAATTTCTTGGCTTATTATTATTGAGTTCCTCGGACAATGGAAATTAATCCAAGTCACAATAGTGTCTTATAGTGTCCATTATTGGTCATAAACTAATAATGGAGCTGGAAGCTTGTACCTTGGGGTCAAGCAACAAAGGATTTATGTAAATTATAAATCTAGGGTTTGGACGCCTCGTTGGCCGTTGCTTTATTTTATTGATTTACATGTCAATTAATCAACATAAAGTAGTTTATGGCGCGAATTTCACTTGTAGTTCAACTTCACCCTTCGTTATCTTACACATTTACAATGATGTTTTTGTTTCATTATCTTGTTAATTCATTTGATTAAGCTTTGGACGTGCATAACGTGTAAATAACTTAACTAAACAATTGTTACAAGAAAACCATATTATGATCACTTTATGGTTTATATTAGTGGCTATGTTGGTGTTACTCAACTCTTAAAAGTATGTAAACTTACACGTAAATTTTATAATAAATTTGAAAATTGAGTAGGTGGTAATATTTTAGTCTCTTTGTCAATTACCATAGCTCAAATCCCACGAGGGTAAGATTTTTTAGCCCTCTCTTTCAGGTTTCTTTACCAACCAAAATAGTCATGTTAGACTTGATTTACTGGACCAAGATGTCGCCAAGAAATACATGCCAGCTCACTCAACAACCTCTGAAGAGTGTTCAACTAAAAATCATCTCTTTCCCAATATTCTCTAATCCATCGAGCGTCTTGAAGTATTTTATCGGCCAGAAGACCAGAGACTAATTTATGTTCTGAAAGAAGTTGAGTCAGAAGGCGTACTATATATTCATCCATTTGCACTACTACTACTACTTATTCTTCTTATTTTTCCTACTAATGCATGTCCTTGATTCATATTTTCCCCCTATCTATACATGACTTACCTCTCCAAATTTTTTGAGAACCACATAACCCATTCTCCTTAGACAATACACACAATATCATAAAGAAAATCACGACACCCAAACAATCATAGATGTGATAAACCACAATGTGGAACAATTAAGTACTATTGGATCTTATGGGACAAAAACCATTCACATCAAGAGTAATTCCACGTTTACCTCAACCATTGGCCTCCTTGCTACAAGGAGAGGGGGGAATCATTTCATTTTGCTTTTGATCGCCGAACAGTCTCCATCACAGCAAGAACCAATACATGCACCAATTATTATGAGTTAAATGGTTGTGTGCCAAAAAGGGGGAGGTGTTTTCTCGTCCTAAATTCGTTTCTCGCCCGCCACTTGGCTGGTTCCGACATTGTCACCGTCTTCGTCGTCTCTCTCAAGCTGTCTTCCTCGGCTGGAAGAATCAAACGAACCCCACTTCTTTGGACTTCGCGGCGAATCCAAGGCGGTGTTTTTCCATGAACCGCATGTGCGATTCGTTTTGGATCGTAATGTACAAAGAGAAAGAAACCTTATTATTTTTTTTATTAACTTTTTTATATTTAATGGTACGTAGCGCTTGGTTACAACAGAAGTCGTCGGCAAAAAATAGTTAAAAGGCCACAACAGAGGGATGCGGCGACCTGATTTCCTTTCCATCCCCTGTCTTGCTTTCTATGGTCTTGTTGACTGGTCAGCGAGTGGAGGTCCAAGGGCAATGTCTCCGGTTCATGGTGTATGGGTTCAATGTTGTTTGGATTCGTGTTCTGATTCTGGTTGTAATTAACTGTTTTTCCTAGACCATTTGGATTAGAGTTAGACCATGGTGAAGTACTATAAATACTTCTCATGCTCCTCTGTAATCTTTATCTCTTTGAAGTATAGTGAATCTGGCTCTCTCATACCCGTGGACTAACTAACACACATTGGTGTTTAGTGAACCACGTAAATCGTGTTTCGTGTGCGTTCTCGTGTTTCGTTTTCTTGCTCTGTCAAATCCTTCTATTTCCCAATCCGTATAGAAACAGTCGTGACACCAAACCTTTTAATTATATACACAATAATCATATATATATATGTACGCTAACTAAAGAGTAAATACCATGCTTGGATCTCTCATATGTCGCTATATATATATATATATATATATATATGTGCCCACACGACATCAACGAACACCACAATTCATAGCTTGCAAGCTCAACCGATCGAGCAAAAATGCTTTAGGGGAAGAGAGGCCGAGCATGGTGAGGATGAGAGATGATCAGATCAACACATGCAAATAATATTAAATGTTTTGTATTTGTGTTGTGTACGTGAAAGCCAAGGATGACTTGCTCGACCAACCGATCGCAGCTAGCTAGCCCGCCGGCGTTTGGCGAGCGAGTCATTCCTTGCTTTCTCGCTCTCTCGTCTTTCTCATGCTTGGTCGCCGCCTTCTCTTCCTTTTCTTTCCACGGATTTCCCTTTCGCCGGACGGAAAAATGCTGTCACTTAAGGAATTAATGATCTATCGGCCGGCCGACTTGGGGATGCCAAGGTGCGTGGGAGGTCCATTTCTTCATTTCCATATAGTAGACTTACATATATATTTGGACGAATCATAACCGTCGATTATTGTTTCTAATTAAATTGATCTTGGGGTACAAGATTTAGAGAATTAAGACCTAGATTTTGATCTTTAAGGGTTAAAGTATAGTATCATGCCGAAAAATTCTGCTAATTCGAGGTCTAGATAGCGTTTTCTTACTCAAGGTATGCGGTACCCCGGATTTCACCCTGGGTACCATAGAACTCCCCATATATATATATATATATATATATATATATATATATATTCTCTATTTCAAAATTTATTATTATATTTTGATTTTAGTTACGAATTTTTTTGTAAATTTCAGTATAGTACTTGATAGGTAGAGTGAAAGTCAAGATTCCTAATTAACTATAGACTGCATCAAAAATTTGCTAAAATAGGTAAACATCTTAAAACCAGAGGACTTACCCACCACAAGAATCAAATAATAAATGTGGAGTTTAAGTGTATCACAACTCATAAATTGATTAGGTTACGTGAGTTTGTGGGAATACAATGATTATATATTCTCAAAAGTGATATATATGGTTACGTCTTCGGTGCACTCACTTTTTTTGTGCATTCAATGCACTCACTTCATAATTGACATTCTGAGCAGACGATTCATGTCTAGACAATGTTAATCATCACGTATGATACGACGAACAAGAAATCCTATGAATTGGCACAAAAACTATTCCAAATTTACATTAATTTGATGGAATTATGGTTTATGGATTTAGGGTTAGAGTTAGGGTTCATGATTTGAGGTTCAGGACAAAAGTTCAAAATTGAAGGTTCAGGGCTTAGGGTAATGTATTGATTAGTTGTGATCTTATGTTATATCATCATATTACACTAATATTGCCAATCAAAATAAACAAATCGATGTCTTAAGACTACTTTTAGAGTTGGGTGCATTGAATGCACTCATTTTTGTGAGTGCACCGAAGTAACCACTATATATATGTTCGATGGTTAAGCTAAAATCGAAAATATATTAAATGATCATAAGAGAATGCAATGGTTTTGTAACAAACATTTTTAATGTCAGAAGTGAATGATCAAAAAATCAATAACTAATAATTTCATTAAGGATTGAGAATCATATAAGTATAAAAATGAAAGACTAAATATCATTGACCAATGAGTCTTACATCATTAACTAATGTTTGAATTTAACAATTAAAGTTAGAGTTTAAGGTTCATAATCATCTATCGTTGTCCTCGGTGCATTTTTTATCGTAGAGTTTAACGTTTAGATAACTAGGGTCTAGGATTTGCTCATTTTAGTTTAAGTTATATGATTCGCACATTCAAAAAAATAGGATTTAAAGGGCCAGAGAATTAGGGTTTAGGACTAAAAATGATATATTATTAGGCCTGTCGGTTCGGTTCGGGTCGGGTAACCGCACCCGCAAACCGTGAAAACCCGAAAACCCGAACCCGAGCCACACAACCCGAAACCGAAACCGAATTGTGCTTTGTGGGTTTTCGGTTTCATAAACCCGAAACCCGATAGAGAACCCTCCTCGGAGACTCCTACCTCCGGAACGGAGTCGTCGGCCTCACCCGCGACGTCACCATCCCGACCTCGAGCGCCGGCACCGTCATCTACAACGACCCAATTCCCTTCTCCGACCCGGAATCCGCTCCGCCGTCCGCCGCTTCATTCTCCACGAGATTCACCTTCTCTATCGGGAACGTCAACCCGAGCTCCTTCGGCGACGACCTCGCCTTCTTCCTGTCCCGCGACAACAAGCCTGGCGGAGACATGAGAATCAAATTAGTAGTTGATTGTAATGCAATCCAATTGGTACAAGCAGGCATTCAATTCCAGGGGTTTAGCAAAGCTTAGCAAAGCAGAGCAGAGCAGAGCAAGCACGGATAAATGAGAGAGAGAAAGGGCCGGGTTCATAGATGTGAGATGAAATTGGGATTTTCCCCAATTTTTAGGTTAACAGAGGGAGAGAGATTGAAAGTAAAATAATATGAGAAAATGACAACAGTATGTTATCCTGTCTACTAGAAATCCCTCTCCTCTCCCTCGATGTCGACCTCTCCGACAACCTGAAAGGGAACGTTTATGTTGGCTTCTCCGGGTCGACGGAAGGATCCACGGAGCTCCACTCGGTTCACAGCTGGAGCTTCAACATGACCGGATAAGGATCCCTGCTCAGACCCAGATCGACGAATTCTCCCCACAACGTCTCCGACAATTCGATCGTCATCCCCTCGCCGTAGATTCCGTCTTCCGATTCCGGCAGCAAGAACCACAAGAAGCTCGGATTGTATCAGGCCTGTCGGTTTTCGGGTTCTCTATCGGGTTTCGGGTTTATGAAACCGAAACCGACATGTGCATCCTCGGGTTGAAACCGGAAAACCGAACCCACATACAATTGATGGCGGTTCGGGTTCGGGTTAAACCGAAAACCCGAAACCATTTTGACAGCCCTATATATTATATTCACTGAGAAAATTTCTAAATTTTGTAATCCAAGACCAAGCATTGAAAATGATAGAAACAAATAGGTGTCATGCTTTAAATCTTTACACAAAATCCTATGCCGAAACTTACACGCCTCCATTGAGGTCATGAGTCAAATTAGATAGTGGAAGCATCATTAGTTGGTATGCAAAATATTGAGAATTTGCAACACACTTTTATGAAAGAGGAAATAGAAGAAGAGAGTTAGGGGAGGCTGGGAGCGATTGAGCTTTGGAGTTTGAGAGAATTCTAGAGAGTGGAGAGGGAAGTTCAGGTTTGTCTCTAGAGACTCCATGCTCCTTTTGTGTAGAAAAAAAAAGAGAGAAGAAGTTGGGCAGGAATGTGAGACTGGGAGGTGCATCACAAAGAGGGCACATGGGGTTAGGAGCACATG
Source organism: Linum tenue (assembly GCA_946122785.1). Taxonomy (NCBI): domain Eukaryota; kingdom Viridiplantae; phylum Streptophyta; class Magnoliopsida; order Malpighiales; family Linaceae; genus Linum; species Linum tenue. Next base: position 51,104,898 of record CAMGYJ010000009.1, read on the forward strand.
ATCTGGAGAATAACCTCTCCCAAGTGGCGATATCCTTCTTAGCACACTTCCAGATGAAGAATCTCGTCTTAGGTGGCAGAGAAAGGGACCACAACCATTTCCAGTCAAAATTCTCCGAATCAACAACCTGATGATCACGTCTCGCCCTAAGGACATGATATGCTGACATAGTAGAATAGTTGCCATTCTTGTTGTGTTTCCAAACCCAACCATCATGAGCTTCAGCAGGTCCTACTGGAATCCGCACAATAGCTTCGGTTGTACTTTCATCAAGGACTCCTTGAATGACCTCAACATCCCAAGAACGATCATCTTGATTGATCCAATCTGAGACCCGTGACGGTGTAAGAATGAAGTCCCTCAGTGAGAATGATGGGATAGAGGGAAACCATGGATCAGTAGGGAAGTTAGTTTCAGTTCCTGACATGCATTGCCTCTTCTTTTGCCACCATGCTTCTGCTACTTGGGGGCTCTGTGATTCACTCCATAGCCTCCCTCCGAAGAACTCATCCTTTGGTGAGTGGTTCTTTAATCTCCAAAACACCTATTCCAACACTCAGGTCCGCAGGATTGTGTGCTGCTTATAGAGTATTTGGATTGCTCGCAACACTTGCGTGTTTGAAGAAAAGGCTCCCACCCCGACCTCTTTTGTGATTGTGTCGGGTCGTGATTTCTTGCTAATAGAGGAAGCTTGGAAGACTCCGTCGAGCTCTCCTTTCTCTCGGTCGACACGATCTCACTCCCAGCCTAGGGGTCCCCGTTTGAACCCTTTACCACCGCCCCTCCCGTTTTCACGGTTGATGTATTGTGACGGTTCCTTTGTCTCAGATTCATCATTGGCGACATATGGGATTATTATTGCTAATGCCCATGGTCAAGTGTACGACGGCAAGGCTGTTTCTTTCCTCTGTTCCCATCCTATTCAAGCGGAAGCCTTTGGTCTACTCAATGCCATCTTGATTGCAGCGCAAGACACAAAACCTACCCGCATCCGAACAGACTGCCAGGTTCTTACTCTTACTCTTCGTCAAGACCCTTCTCTTTGGCCTTGGCAATGTCGTGCGACGATTGCTCGCATGGTGTCGGTCATCCATTATGCTCCATGGATCAAGGTCGAGTTTGTTTCTCGGCGTCTGAATTCACTCGCGGATTGGGTTGCTGGCCAAGCTCGACTAAATACATTACCGGTGGACTGGATTGTAATTTGTGATATTATTGCTCCACTCTTGTAATGTTACTGGTTTCCCTTTTTGGGATTGGAATAAGAGGATTACTTGTTAAAAAAAAAAAGAGACTGGGAGGGAGAGGAGATGAGGGGATCGAGAGTTGGGTTTGGCAATCGGGTTCCGAACTAAACAAACAAAGGCAATGAAAGTGTGACCAATTTCTGACTTGTAGGTGGCCCTTTTCAATTTATGTTCGGTTTTGGGTGGGTTCGAAATGATTCGGTTCAGATTTATCTAATGGAATGCTCACCCCTACTTCACGATGCAAGCCAAATTGTGAGAGACCTTGTCATAGTATCTACTAGTGATTAGCACGTGGGTGGTTAATGCGTGGTTTGATATCGAACCCCTCCTCCCCCCCCCCCCTCCCTGGCAAATAATCCAAACCGCAATGGGTGGGTGATTGATGTGGGTGGATTGCGGATTGATAAATATCATACCCGCACTAATTTGGGTGGATGGTGGGTGAATTGTGAGTCACTCGAATGATCCGCACCTTATTCTCATATGACAAAATAATGTTTCTTGCTTATACTATCAAATATTTGTCATTTCTAATCACTCTACACACTGGCCATCAACTTCTAAAAGCGAAGATGACACGCCAAAACACAACACCAAACTGCGACCAAGTGTAATCGCAGTCCGGGAATGCAGTAACAGGCAAGTTTAATTATCAACCCGGGGTCTAGATCTACTGCTTACTCCGTGATTCTCTATTATCTAGCAAACTAAGTCGAGTGATTGTTGTGAAAAGTAAAAGCAACAAGAAAGCAGTAAATTGTTCGGGTTTCTAAAGCAGGTAAGAGTCACTCGGGATTGAGTCCCCCTAGCCCCTTGGTTAGGTTCAATTGCAATTCCCTGGGTTGATTTACTGTTGATTAGACTGCGGAAGATCCGACAGTAGCTTGGAATCTCTTAAGCTGACCAAGCCCTCTCAGTCTAACTACCCGGCAGACGACTAGTCTTCACCGGGATAGAAAGCTGAGGCTAAGAACACAGAACTCCACTACTGGCGTCAAGAACACCAGTACAAAGCAGTAAACTGGCTAACTCTCGTATAGCTAATCTCCTACTATCGAATGAAGAGGCTCTAACAACCTAATCAGATTCTATCTATCTCAGGTTGAAGCAGAAATTGAGACAAGCTGATCAGACTCAAATCAATTCATGAAACATGCGTCATTCGATTAAAATCAAACAATAATATCATCCCAAGTCATTACAATCAAATCCCTAACACAAGGAACTAGGGTTCTTCATACCCAAGTGAGAGAAGGGTTCTACTCCATAGAGAGAGAAGAGAAAACAAGAATCGGATTAGTCATACTCATAACGATGAGGATAGTCTGCTCCGGGACGATGATGTTCACTCCTATGACGATCTCCAGGCTCGATTCGATGAAATCCAGCTCTTAGACGGCTTCTAGGATGAGTTCTTCGCACTTTCTCTCTCTAGGGCTCTGTTTTTCCTCTGAAAACACGATTCTCCCCCTTTTGGCTCGGAATAGACCTTAAAACCGGGTTTCCCGACTTGCACGGCCAGGTGCACGGCCGTGCACATCACCATTCTGGTCGTGCACCATGAAACGCACCGTATCACTAAAGCTCAAACTCAGCCATCTTGCACGGCCAGGCGCACGGCCGTGCAAGCCTGGATTGTGCCCGTGCATGGCCTCGGCGTGAGGCGCACGGCCAAATGGCTCATGTGCACGGCCGTGCAGCCTCCTGGTCTGCCCGTGCACTCCCCAAAACAGCTCGCCTTTCGTCCGTTCTTCGTCCAATCGACCCCAGACTCACTCCTAAGCCTTCATTCACGTACTAGGACCTGAAATAACACAAACAAGCACAACCTAGCGTGAAATCGGCCTAAAACATGAGAATCAACACCTCAAACAGTGTAAGTATGAGGGTAAAAACATGTGTAAATGACGGTCTATCAAACTCCCCCACACTTAACCGTTTGCTTGTCCCCAAGCAAACCAAGTCAGACACTAGGTAAGCTTACATATTTCAATCAACCAACATTGGGGACAAGTCATAAAGGCACAAAACACGTGAATCGCACTGGTTTTCAAACATCAATACATGCACAACCTTAATAACAACCTGGACAACCACCACAAAGGACATTCGAGTGCAGCAAATCGAGTAAAGGAAGAGTCTCCCGTCTGTTCACTGGCCAACCTAGACTTGATTCAACCACTTACTCAAAACAGTCAACTCATGCATCCAACTCAAGACATCAGAATAGAGACCGAGCAATCTAGGTCCTCACCGGGGTACAAGAGCATATAGAAAATGAAAATGAATCACTCACTCTCGACCAGTGGGGTCAGGACAATTTGATGCGAAAGATGCGCATGCTATTTCTCTCAATCCTATCATCTCTTCACCATGATGGCAGCCTCTAAATGCTAGAGTTCACATATGGGGTGTCACCACTAACTAATCAGGAGGTCTTAGACACAGGTTCAAATGACTGGCTAGGGTCTTGGACATGGGGAAAAGGCCTTTTAGGTGGTGGAAGTATTCATAGCAAAAGGTTCCACATTTCCCAAACACACAAACACAGTCAAACAAACCGGTATTTTCTTTCTGCTATCCTGCATTACTCAATATCTTACGAGCACAAGAGCGAAGGAGGCATAAACATCAGCATTTCCAAGCCAGACTGCTAAGAAACACTACTTACTGGGCCTTATTCAGATTTTTGGTAGTGGCTCTCTTTTGCTTTCAATTTTTTTCTTTGTTTTTCTTTTATTTTTCTTTTCATTTCTTAAGAGAGCCACCCCTTCTGCATAAATTTCAAACACCTGCCCACTTTTAAGCACTACCTCCAACACTCACATAGACTTCAGCAGACACAGCAGAGAATAAGTAAAAACCACTCTGTGGAACCTTCTAAAAGATGCAACAAGGGTGATTTTTTTCATTATAGACCAAAAGAAAGGATAACACACGGCTCAAAGGGGCTGACTAGGGGATATGACACATCAGGACAGTCAGTTTTGGGCGTGGGCTAATCCTATGCCCCCATCATCTTAGCTAGTGACAACGTGAATGCTACACATCATGGAAGAGGGATCTATCGCACAAGAAAGAAACGAGCAGGCTCAAATCTCACATGGCTACCTATATGCTCTATCTCACATTCTGATACCCTGAACTAGATGCATAAACGACTGTCAAGAACAAGTAATCAGATCAAGTCAGATCAAGTCACAGTTGGCAAGCAAACAGTTGAAAAACTGAACCCCTACATCGCTCTACTGCACATCTCAGTCCTCATCATAGGTTGTCCTAGTCGCAAACAAGTTGTCATGCATTAATCCGAAAACCAATCAATTCATCCATTAAAACACAGTGCCAATATGATCAAACAGCAGTACTTGGAGCCCTCAAATCGTAAGATTCGGACAGTGGACTAGGCTCCAAGCACCATAAAAAATATTCCAACCGATACAAAACATCCCCCCACACTTAAGCACGACATTGCCCTCAATGGAGTAGAGGGAAAGACAAGGGGAACGATGTTACCGGGAAAGAACACTGCTGGGGGACTGGAAGTGGACCAGTCAGCGAGAAGCGAACGGGGAAGTGGTCAATACTGCACAAATCGAACATCAGAAACAGTAGCACACTGGTGTTAGGGATAAGTGTTAGCCCAGACGGCTACATCAAAACACAAATGAAAAACCAAAAACAAAAAACAACCGACACTAAGTCCAAGCTCCGCACACATGGAGCAAATACTCAAAAGTCTTAAAAAAAACAAAAACAGACACACTGAGACGGGCAACGAGTACAGCCTACTCGTCGCCAAGATCGGTGAAGTCGATGTCATCCATGAATGCATCATCACCAGCAGCGCCAGCCGCGCCGTCATGTGGGCGGGAGTCATCCCAGGGAGTCCTCCAGACCGGTGGATCGCCAGGAACCAGCTGAAGCAGGTGCTGCTGAACCTCCTGCATGCGCCGGGAACGGCGCTTCTCCCGCTCGATATGGGCGAGAGTCACGCCCTGCTGAGCCTGGATCGCGTCCAGCCTGTGGCGGTACTCGGCCTGATCTGCCGCGTACTGTTGCTGGAACTGCATCTGCTGGTCGAGGAGCAGCTGGTTCTGTATCCTCAGCTGCTCGAACTGCTGGGTGAAGTAGTCCTGGCCCTGGAAAGTGGAGCTGCCACCCCCAAACTGGAAGTCAGTCGGTGGGGGATCATCAGCAGCCTCCGCAGCAGCATCCACAGCAGCCTCCACCTCATCGGGGTCCACCTCCTCGTCAGCCTCCTCGTCGGGCTCCGCGGGGGCAGGGGGCTCCGGAAATCCCTCGACCCACTGAACACCGTTCCTCTCCCGCAACAACAGCATCTTCCCGATCGTCACAGCGCCAAAGATGGGGGTCTCCCCCTCCTTGGTGCACCCCTGCAGGGAGAGGCCGAAGAATGTAACCAGGCGGGTGATGAGGGGGGCGCAGTGGAGGCTCTTCAGCTCCTTGGCCGTCTTCTCGAATGTCGTGGCCACCACCGAACCCAGGTGGAGAGGATGGTAGCGCTCTCGGATCGAGTCGAGGAAGTACAGGGGCCTCTTCGTGATGTGGCCGGAGCTGTCATATGTAGGAGTGTAAGACTTCCCCAGCAGGTGGTGGAGAAGTCGGTACTCGATCTGCAGGGTAGACGCCTTCGTCCTCCCAGACTTGAAAGGACGCGTCTGGCCAGGCTGAGCCAGGCTGGTGTACAGCCTCTTGAAGTCCACCTCCGGCTCTTTAAGCTCGGTGACGTACTCCCGACGGTCGTCGAGGTCGAGGTCGAGAGCCTCAGCCAGCTCGTGATAGCTCAAGGATCGGGGGACTCCACCCAGCCTGAATTGAACGGCTGTACTATCATGGTACCTGGTCGTGGAGTTGTGCTTGAAAGTGGTGTAGAACTCCCACACCGGCTCGTTGTAGACCGTCTCGCAGATCTGTAACAGACGGCGCCATGCAGTGTTGGCGAGCACGGCGGAAATCTGGTTGTAGCAGTGCAATCGCTGAAACTCCCGTTTGGACAAGCAATGGTGGGCGCCAAACGGGGTTTCCACGACCTGCTTGAAGCGCGCTGCGGTGGGACCCCTCCTGAGATCCCGGATGAACGGGTGCTGGAAATTAGGTTGTGTCATCGCCCTGCAAAACAACAACCCAAAGTGGAACCAAAAGAGCCAAAGAAAAGGTCAAGTCCACCCCCACACTTAAGAACAGGAAGCAGCCGAACCATGGTTTCATCCATAGTTCGGGGGTCAAAAACTCGATAAATCAAGCATAAACCGGGTGGGGGTGCACATTCACAATAAAGTAGGCAACTCAAGGTTCACATCCATAGCAAATACACCCACAAACGACATCATTAAGGGCCCCAACCGGTGGCCACAACATGGCATGGAAAACAGGCATTTCATCGAACACCTTGTGTGCAATATTAAGTTAAACATGAAATTGGCCAAATTCTTGCACACAAGGGCTCAAACAAGCAAATGGGACTTTGCCCAACATAATTCAATCACATCCCATGCATTCCCCTCAATCAATTTCACATAAATCGCATGATTCAAAAAGGTTCTCTAACATACACCCTACACACTCAATTCTCCAAAATTAACAAAGTTAGGGGCAAAATCAAACCTGGAGACTCAAGTAGAGGTGTAGGGGATGATGAGGGGAAGACAATGGAATCGACGAAATGCCTAAAATCTGGCCGGAAATGCTCGTCGGAGCCTCGCCGGATTCTCGCCGGAAATCGCCTCCGGCGACAAAAATGTCGCCCAAACTCGCTCAATCTCGGGGGATAGGCCGCCTTGGGTGTAGAAAGAATGGGTTTTGTGTTGGTTTGGTGAAAAACGGACCCAAAGTGGCCGGAAAAATCGAAATAGGGATGTTTTGCGCGGTTTTCCGGCGAGGGGGGGAGGTTTCCGGCGAGACAAAGTGGGTTTCTGACCACTATGGCCGTGCACGGCCATTTATAGAGCCCGTGCCTCGGCTGCACGGGCAGAGGCGCACGGCCGTGCACCTTGGCGTTTTGCCCGTGCAGGCCGACACGGCCTGGCCAAGGGAGTTGCACGGCCGTGCACATAGCACATTTGGCCGTGCAACTTGGGACGAGAGCTCGCACGGCCTGGCCGAGGGTACTGCACGGCCGTGCGAGGCGATATGCTGGCCGTGCAAGGTGCACGGCCTGGCCGAGGGAGTTGCACGGCCGTGCACATAGCACATTTGGCCGTGCAACTAGTGCCGAGAGCGCGCACGGCCAGGCCAGGCTAGGCGCACGGCCGTGCAAGTTGATTTTCTGGCCGTGCACCTTGCTGGGGTCCCGAAATCAACCTGTTTTCACTCAAAAACGACACGAAACTCCAGATCAACGTCTCAAGACTCAAAAACACACAAAATCAAAGGAAAAAGAGTAAGAAAATGCAAACCTCGGTGGGGTTGCCTCCCCACAAGCGCTTCTTTACCGTCTTTTAGCTGGACGCCAGTAGAGGAACTAAGGGTCCTCGAGCTTGATCAGCAGCTCTGCGCGCTCGACAGCACCTCCCAAGTATAACTTTAGGAGGTGGCCATTCACCTTGAATGGCTCGGTTTGAGCATTGCTGATCTCCACCGCACCGTGCGGGAAAACTTGGGTCACCGTGAAAGGACCCGACCACCTAGAACGGAGCTTGCCCGGAAAGAGTTTCAGGCGTGCATTAAAGAGCAGAACACGATCACCTACCTGAAACTCCTTCGGGCCCCTCAACCTAGCGTCGTGAAGACGCTTGGTGCGCTCTTTGTAGAGCAGGGTGTTCTCGTAGGCGTGGTAACGCCACTCCTCCAACTCCAGCAGCTGCAACTTACGTTCTGTACCTGCAACACTCAAATCCATGTTTAGCAGCTTAATGGCCCAGAAGGCCTTGTGCTCTAGCTCTACCGGCAAATGGCACGCCTTCCCATAGACAAGTCTATAGGGAGAAGTGCCAATCGGGTTCTTATAGGCAGTCCTATACGCCCAGAGAGCATCATCGAGCTTGGTGGACCAATCCTTGCGGGACTGATCCACCGTCTTTTCAATTATACGTTTTAACTCCCGGTTCGTCAGCTCGGCCTGCCCATTTGACTGGGGATGATAGGCCACCGACACCTGATGCTTAACGCCATAGCGAGAGAGGAGTTTAGTGAATTGCCCCTGAAAATGGGTTCCTCTATCACTAATAATGGCGCGAGGTGTCCCGAACCGGGAGAACAGCTGCTTCAGAAATGAGCAGACCCGTCTTGCATCATTGGTGGGCATGGCTTGAGCTTCTGCCCACCTCGAGACGTAGTCCACTGCAACAAAAATGTACAGATTGCCAAAAGATGGAGGGAATGGGCCCATGAAATCGATACCCCAGACATCAAAAATTTCACAAATAACAGATATATGTTGGGGCATCTCATCCCGGGCAGAAATGTTACCTGACCTTTGGCAGCGGTCGCACTGGCGTGCGAAGGTGTCTGCATCCTTGAAGAGCGAGGGCCAATAGAAGCCCGACTATAGCACCTTCCGCGCCGTGCGGGTTCCTCCATGATGACCGCCCGTAGGTCCTTCGTGACAGTGAGACAGGATGTCTCCCATCTCATGCTCCATGACACAGCGCCGGATCACGCCATCTGCTCCGATTCTGAAGAGGTAAGGATCCTCCCAGAAGTAGTGCTTCAGATCGGAGAAGAACTTGCGCTTCGCATGAGTAGCCATCCCCTTGGGTAACTGCTTGCCCACCAGATAATTGGCAAAGTCAGAATACCAAGGGGTCACGCTGTCCACCAGGGTCATCGCCAGCAATCGCTCACCCGGGAAGGAGTCGTCGATCTCTTCCTCGAAGTTGTCCACCGGAGGGGCTTCCAACCGTGAAAGATGATCTGCAGCAACATTCTCGGCTCCCTTCTTGTCCCGGATCTCGATATCAAACTCCTGCAGCAGCAGGATCCAGCGGATGAGCCGAGGCTTGGCATCAGCCTTGCTCATCAGATAACGAATCGCCGAGTGGTCAGTGTAAACCACCACATGAGAGAGCACCAGATAGGGTCGGAACTTGTCAAATGCATACACCACAGCGAGGAGCTCCTTCTCTGTGGTGGTGTAGTTCTCATGTGCATCGTTCAAGGTCTTCGACGCGTAGTAGATGGGCTGGAAGTGTTTCTCGCGTCTCTGACCCAGAACTGCTCCGACTGCATAATCACTCGCATCACACATCAGCTCAAAAGGAAGAGACCAGTCAGGAGTCACCATGATAGGGGCATGGGTAAGCTTCTCCTTCAGAGTCTCAAATGCAGCTGTGCACTCTGGAGTGAACCGGAATGGCGCATCCTTCTCCAGCAGCTTGGTCAACGGCAGGGCAATCTTCGAGAAATCTTTGATGAAGCGCCGGTAAAAGCCTGCATGACCCAGAAAGCTGCGAATCCCCTTCACAGAAACGGGAGGCGGTAGCTGACTGATCGTCTCAATCTTCGCGCGATCTACCTCAATCCCCTTCTTGGAGATCTTGTGCCCAAGCACGATACCCTCACGAACCATGAAATGGCACTTCTCCCAGCTGAGTGCCAGATTCGTCTCCTCGCACCTCTTCAGAACGAGTTCCAGGTTATGGAGACAATGAGTGAAGGAGTCTCCATATACCGAGAAATCATCCATGAAGACTTCCATGATCTCTCCAACCAGTCGGTCAAAGATAGCCAGCATGCATCTCTGGAAGGTCGACGGTGCGTTACACAGCCCAAATGGAATCCTCCGGTAAGCAAAAGTGCCGAAGGGGCAAGTGAATGTGGTCTTCTCCTGATCCTCCGGTGCAATAGGAATCTGGAAGTACCCAGACATGCCATCCAGGAAGCAATAGAACTCATGGCCCGCCAACCTCTCCAGCATCTGGTCAATGAAAGGTAGGGGAAAATGATCTTTCCTGGTGGCGTCGTTCAGGCGCCGGTAATCGATGCAGACTCTCCAGCCGGTCACGGTCCGCATCGGGATCAACTCCTTCTTCTCGTTCGGGACCACAGTCATCCCGCCTTTCTTCGAGACCACCTGAGTGGGGCTGACCCACTTGCTATCAGATATAGCAAAGATGATCCCTGCATCCATGAGCTTCACGATCTCTGCCCGGACCACTGCCTCCAAGTTAGGAGACAATCTCCTCTGCGGCTGCCTGACTGGCTTAACCTCATCCTCCATCAAGATTCTGTGAGAGCAGAAGGATGGGCTAATGCCTCTGATGTCAGTGATCTTCCATGCCATGGCCCGGGCATACTTCTGCAACAGAGCCACCAACCTGCTCTTCTGCTCGGGGGTGAGATCCGAGCTAATAATAACCGGGAGCTTATTCCCCTCCCGGAGAAATGCATACTCCAGATGAGATGGGAGGGGCTTAAGCTCCAACTCTGGTGGCTCCTCCAATGATGTAGCGAGCCGGGGCGAGATGGGAATCGGCTTGAATGGCAGCTCTCGCCCCTCGCTCGCAGCCTCGTCCAGCTCCGCCAGCTGCTCCGCCAGCTGCATATCCTGTGATGCCTGTTCCCCTAGCAAAAGACAACGCTCAAGGAAATCATCAGTACCCGCACTCGTGATGGCGAGTGCGGTCTCAAAATCAGCAACAACATCACAGTAATCAAGATCATCATGGAACTGGGGGTGTTTCATATTATCAGAAACAGAGAAGGTGATTTGTTCACCCCCAGCTCTCAAAATCAGCTTTCCATCATTAACATCAATCAGTGCCTTGGCGGTGGCGAGAAAAGGTCTACCCAGTATCAATGGCACATCAACATCCTCATTTATATCCAGAATCACAAAATCAACAGGATATGAAAATGGCCCTACTGCGACTATCAAGTCCTCTGCTATACCCCTAGGATGCACAATAGATCTATCAGCAAGCTGGATGCTCATCCTAGTATTACTGGGTTCACCTAGGCCTAGCTTCTTAAACAATGAATAAGGCATGACATTAATGCTAGCGCCTAAATCCGCCAAGGACTTCCCTACATGCAAACTACCAATCATGCAAGGGATAGTGAAACTCCCTGGATCTTTTCGCTTCTCTGGTAGTTTGTTCTGCAGGATGGCAGAACACTCCTCGTTTAGCATCACCGTAGACAGCTCCCCAAGCTTCCTCTTGTTGGTGAGGAGATCCTTCATGAACTTGGCATACTTGGGCATCTTCGATAATGCCTCCACGAAGGGCATGCTAATATTCACCTGCTTCAACATTGCCATGAATTTGGCAAACTCAGTCTCCAGTCGGTCTTTGTGCAACCGAGTAGGAAAGGGAAGCTGTGGTACATACTCCTTCACCACTGGTTGCGGTGTAGGAGCAGGCACCTCAACCTCCTTCTCCATTTCTTCCTGATTAGCTGGAAGTGCTGAAGCAGGGGTCTCTTTCTCCGCTGCCCGACCAGGTGAATCGGCAGTCACCTTGCCACTCCTGGTTGTGATGGCACTGCAGTTTTCATCCTGGTTCTGCGGGTGAGGAATGGTCTGACCAGGCAAGGTACCTGGAGTCCGTCGAGCAACAGCCTGGGCAACACCACCAAGCTGGGTCTGTATGTCTCGCAGCACAGCCTGCGTGTTTCTCTGACCAGCTTCTAGCTCCAAGAACTTGCCAGAAGCCTTCTCCATGAACTGCTCCATGTTACTGAATTTACTTGCACTGGAGGTGGCCAGAGAACCCACCAGATCTCTCAGTTCCGCCATCGGGTCAACCTGTGCTGGGGCTGCCCCTGCCTGTGGAAATGGTCGTGCCTGCGACTGAGGTGGAACTGGCCCCTGTCTGGGCTGGTAGAGTGGCTGCTGTTGCTGCTGAAATTGCCCCTGTCTGGGCTGGAATGGAGGCCTCTGGAAACCGGGAGGTCCCTGGGGAGCTGGTGGTCTGGGATTTGGCCCAGCCCAAGAAAAATTAGGATGCTGGCGCCACCCCTCATTATAGGTGTTGCTGTAGGGGTCAAAGCGCCTGGCATTCCCGATGAAATCCACCTGCTCCTGGGGAGTGGACGACTCCCTCATAGCCTGACAGTCCTCCACGGTGTGATGAGAGCTCTCACACCACTGGCAGTGCATCGCCTGCGGCTGTCCGGTACCTGCAATCAAACCAGAACGATCGATAGCTGAAACCAGCTTCGATACCACCTGCACCAGATCAGATGACTGGGTGCCCACAGCATGCACACCCCTTCCAGGTGCTCGTCTCGATCTCCTGGCAGTGCCCCAGTCATAACCATTCTCCGCCATCTCCTCAAAGAGTTGATTCAGCTGTGGCGGGGTTTTGGTCAGCATGTTCCCGCCACAAACCGAATCGATCAGCTGCTTGTCCTCCGGGAAGAGGGCGTGATAGAAAGTGCCCACCTTAAACGCATCATTGAAACCATGGTTGGGACACCTGAGAAAGAGGCTGGTGTACCTCTCCCAAGCATCCCTAATGGTCTCATCCTCATCCTGAGAAAAGTGTGTAATCTGCTTCTGGAGATCAGCTGTCTTGGATGGAGGATGGTAGCGGGTGAGGAACTTGTCCGCCAGGTTGGCGAACGTGGTGATGGAGCCCGGAGGTCGAGTGTCTAGCCACTCCTTGGCCTGCCCCTCAAGAGTGAAAGGGAAGTACCGCAGCTGGATGGCATCTGCTGGGACCCCGTTGATCTTGATTCCATCGATGAGCTCGTGGAATCGCCTGAGGTGTGATCGAGGGCACTCTCCCTCCTTACCACGGAACACTACTGAACCGCGCAGCATGGTGATCACGGAGGTGCTCACCTCAAAGTTGTTGGCTGGGACCTGAGGGTGTTGAATGGGGGACCTCATGTCCGCAGCCCTAGCGGTCCAGTAGGATCCCATGGTCTGCTCCCCGGGGATCACATTGTTGTTCTGCGGATCACCCATCTCTCCTTCTTCTTCTTCTCCGATCTGTAGCTGTGACAGCGCCTTCTCCGCAGCCAGTCGCGCCTTTAGAACCCGCTTGGAGTTCCTGCAGGTTCGTTCAAGCTCCTGGTCAAGTGGTAGTAGATCTCCCGACTGGCTACGGGTCATGCACTACCTGCACACAGTCAGCAGAAACAACCCGTGAAGGCACACAGGTGGAAAAGAAAAATGCAATAAAGAAAAAGCTAGAGTAACAAATTATCACGTTTCCCCAATAACCTAGAGGGGTCCCCGGCAACGGCGCCAAAAACTTGACACGCCAAAACACAACACCAAACTGCGACCAAGTGTAATCGCAGTCCGGGAATGCAGTAACAGGCAAGTTTAATTATCAACCCGGGGTCTAGATCTACTGCTTACTCCGTGATTCTCTATTATCTAGCAAACTAAGCCGAGTGATTGTTGTGAAAAGTAAAAGCAACAAGAAAGCAGTAAATTGTTCGGGTTTCTAAAGTAGGTAAGAGTCACTCGGGATTGAGTCCCCCTAGCCCCTTGGTTAGGTTCAATTGCAATTCCCTGGGTTGATTTACTGTTGATTAGACTGCGGAAGATCCGACAGTAGCTTGGAATCTCTTAAGCTGACCAAGCCCTCTCAGTCTAACTACCCGGCAGACGACTAGTCTTCACCGGGATAGAAAGCTGAGGCTAAGAACACAGAACTCCACTACTGGCGTCAAGAACACCAGTACAAAGCAGTAAACTGGCTAACTCTCGTATAGCCAATCTCCTACTATCGAATGAAGAGGCTCTAACAACCTAATCAGATTCTATCTATCTCAGGTTGAAGCAGAAATTGAGACAAGCTGATCAGACTCAAATCAATTCATGAAACATGCGTCATTCGATTAAAATCAAACAATAATATCATCCCAAGTCATTACAATCAAATCCCTAACACAAGGAACTAGAGTTCTTCATACCCAAGTGAGAGAAGGGTTCTACTCCATAGAGAGAGAAGAGAAAACAAGAATCGGATTAGTCATACTCATAACGATGAGGATAGTCTGCTCCGGGACGATGATGTTCACTCCTATGACGATCTCCAGGCTCGATTCGATGAAATCCAGCTCTTAGACGGCTTCTAGGATGAGTTCTTCGCACTTTCTCTCTCTAGGGCTCTGTTTTTCCTCTGAAAACACGATTCTCCCCCTTTTGGCTCGGAATAGACCTTAAAACCGGGTTTCCCGACTTGCACGGCCAGGTGCACGGCCGTGCACATCACCATTCTGGCCGTGCACCATGAAACGCACCGTATCACTAAAGCTCAAATTCAGCCATCTTGCACGGCCAGGCGCACGGCCGTGCAAGCCTGGATTGTGCCCGTGCATGGCCTCGGCGTGAGGCGCACGGCCAAATGGCTCATGTGCACGGCCGTGCAGCCTCTTGGTCTGCCCGTGCACTCCCCAAAACAGCTCGCCTTTCGTCCGTTCTTCGTCCAATCGACCCCAGACTCACTCCTAAGCCTTCATTCACGTACTAGGACCTGAAATAACACAAACAAGCACAACCTAGCGTGAAATCGGCCTAAAACACGAGAATCAACACCTCAAACAGTGTAAGTATGAGGGTAAAAACATGTGTAAATGACGGTCTATCAGAAGAGTAAAGAATGTTTTTGGACTACTATTATTTCTTACAATGTTGTGTGATGTCCATTAGACATTGGGATGTAAATTATAAACTATTAATTGTATTAAAGTCGTAAAATGTGCTTGTATTCTCTATGTTATTGGTTTATGTATTAATAAAAAATTTGATGCAAATACTACTCGAATTCACAGAAGACAATGTGAAACATGTCTAAATTGTTACAATTGTACTTATTTGCGAGGAACTTATTCTAAATGGTACTCAACTTTATTAATGACAAGTTGGAGAATTAGTGTTGTGGGTTAACCAACAACCCAATCGCATTCATCCAACCCTATCATAATAAGAATGTGGGTGGATAATGAATCACAACTATACCAACTCACTAATAAGTGGGTGAGTTAATTTGAGACAAAAACCCACCCAACACGCCCTTTGCCCACAGCTAGCAAACAAAAACACAATGGATTGGGCCTATCGGAAGAATAAGTTTATGGTCTCTTGGCAAATTTAGCCCAGTTTAAGATTATTGGGTTGTTAGCCTCTTTAACACAATGGATTGGGCCTATCGGGAGAATAAGTTTATGGTCTCTTGGCAAATTTAGCCCAGTTTAAGAGTATTGGGCTATTGGCCTCTTTTGTCTGATATTGGTCGTCATATGTTCTCTTTTCATTTCCTTGTAACAAAAAAAAGGAGAAAATAGAGGTTGCACACGGGTCGGGTCACTGTAACGGGTCGATTGTACACCCGTTGGTCGTCGCGCAGCGCAACGCAGCTCTTCCCTTCCACTTCATCTGTCGCCGAAAAGCTCTCTCCTTTGGCTCTCTATCTCCTCCTCCTCCTCCTTCATCTGTCGCCGAAAAGCTCTCTCCTTCGGCTCTCTTTTTTCCTGAGGATCTTCTTATTTGTTTAGGATTAATGCTAGTTTTAGTCCCCATACTATTGCGTTGTCCCAATTCTACGATTTCAACTAAATGTTGCTGAACTACATAGTTTATCAGTGTTTTAGCCCCCAGTAAAAATTCCATCTGAATCCATTACTAGCATGACTGACCAAGATTCAATTTATGTTCGATTTTGGGTGGGTTCGAAATGATTCGGTTCAGGTTTATCTAATCGAATGCTCACCCCTACTTCACGATGCAAGCCAAATTGTGAGAGACCTTGTTATAGTATCTACTAGTGGTTAGCAAGTGGGTGGTTAATGCGTGGTTTGATATCGAACCCCTCCTCCCCCCTCCCTGTCAAATAATCCAAACCGCAATGGGTGGGTGATTGATGTGGGTGGATTGCGGATTGATAAATATCATACCCGCACTAATTCGGGTGGATGGAGAGTGGATTGCGAGTCACTCGAATGATCCGCACCTTATTCTCATATTACAAATAATGTTTCTTGCTTATACTATCAAATATTTGTCATTTCTAATCGCTCTACACACTGGCCATCAACTTCTAAAAGCGAAGAGTAAAGAATGTTTTTGGACTACTATTATTTCTTACAATGTTGTGTGATGTCCATTAGGCATTGGGATGTAAATTATAAACTATTAATTGTATTAAAGTCGTAAAATGTGTTTGTTTTCTCTATGTTATTGGTTGATGTAGTAATAAAAAATTTGATGCTAATACTACTCGAATTCACAGAAGACAATGTGAAACATGTCTAAATTGTTACAATTGTACTTATTTGCGAGGAACTTATTCTAAATGGTACTCAACTTTATTAATGACAAGTTGGAGAATTAGTGTTGTGGATTAACCCACAACCCAATCAGAATAAGAATGTGGGTGGATAGTGAATCACAACTATACCAACTCACTAATAAGTGGGTGAGTTAATTTGAGACAAAAACCCACCCAACACGCCCTTTGCCCACAGCTAGCAAACAAAAACACAATGGATTGGGCCTATCGGGAGAATAAGTTTATGGTCTCTTGGCAAATTTAGCCCAGTTTAAGAGTATTGGGCTGTTGGCCTCTTTAACACAATGGATTGGGCTTATCGGGAGAATAAGTTTATGGTCTCTTGGAAAATTTAGCCCAGTTTAAGAGTATTGGGTTGTTGGCCTCTTTTGTCTGATATTGGTCGTCATCTGTTCTCTTTTCATTTCCTTGTAACAAAAAAAGGAGAAAATAGAGGTTGCACACGGGTCGGGTCACTGTAACGGGTCGATTGTACGCCCGTTGGTCGACGCCCAGCGCAGCTCTTCCCTTCCACTTCATCTGTCACCGAAAAGCTCTCTCCTTCGGCTCTCTATCTCCTCCTCCTCCTCCTGCTCGTTTGTAACTTAGAACCTGTTATGTATCGTCGGAAACACTGACCACGAATTCTTCCACAACTGAGTTGAGCAGCCGCCGGTGCGTTTGGTTGGTAAAAAGAACAAGATGAAGGCGTGACGAACGACCCTAGCTCCTGTATTTCATAGTGTGCACTTTGATTAATTTACTTCGTCATCACCCAATCATGAAAGCAGTTCAATCAATGTAAGTCTTCTCTGCCATTATCTTTCTATATAGATTCTAGTATACAGAAGAATTTGAGCAACCCTCTGTATCTTTCAATCCATCGAGTCAGGGTTGTTGGTATGGCGGCGTACTATAATGGCGCTAGGAATAGCATAGTGATTGTTTCAATACAGTTAATAAGAAGATTGGAGCGTCCATTCATCCAACTTCTTTGACATGAAGCAGATATGAGAATGAGTTGAATTGTTATAGTCTGAAGGTTATAATTTGCAGAATCCTGGCCAGGGAAATTGGCATGAGACGATTACTGCTACTGGTTCCATATTGAGAGGTAGAGTTTCAGACGAATGTTTTCTTGCAAATGTACATTTTCATCAAATGGGGAAAGAAAATAGAAGTGCATAAACCATAAAAAAAGGTATGGAAGTGTAGAGTATGAGTTTACGATGTACAGTCAATTGTGTTTCAACTTTCGAGTTGCTTGCTTCGCAAATCTGCGCATTTGTGTTCAAAAGGATTTCGGTTCTTCTTGCCCACAGGTAGACTTTGAAAACAATTTCGTGATGATGATAGAGGTTGTCTTGTGCACTTGCATTGTATTAGTAAATGAAGGTGGATCTCTATTAATCGCCTAGTTTAATCATACTGCATCTGTGTTTTGCATGCATCTGTGATTCTGTTCTGGGACGAACTGCTGCACTATTCCTTCTGCTTGACGTACATTATGTTCAACATGTTTCGATGCTTTGTTATACTCGTTAAGTGTTCCCTCATTGTCTGAACATTTAACCGCCACACTGCTACACTAGTGACAGTGTAACTGTGCATATTCCACATTCCACCTGTCTATTGTGCTCTGTTCAAAATTAATGTTTTGGTCACTTTGCTGCTTAGAGCTGGAAGATCGCTCGGAGAGTACACCTTCTTTGATGTAAAAAAGGTCCTAACTTTTTCTATTTGAGCAACTAACTTCCCCTTCTCCGTTGGCTAGATTCTATATCGTCTTGATTGTTCTCAACAGGGGAACTCTCAGGCCATGATCTTGGATACCAGTGAAGAACATTGTTACCAGTCAGAAATCTTATTTCCGAGGCCAGTGCTCAGTGTCCATGTGATTTAATCCATCTTAATTCATTTCCTTGTAACAAAAAAAAAGGAGAAAATAGAGGTTCGGTGATGAGCGGCATGTGGTGTTGGATTTGTAGCTTGGTTTGGAAGGAACGTTGTAGGCGTGTCTTTGGAGAAGCTCCAAGGCCATGGGAGGTTGCCTTCTTGCAGTTGAGGGAAGAAGTATGAGTGCTAGCACAAGGGGATGTAAGGTTTAAAGATGCAGTTACGCATAGTAGAGTGATAGGAAGTCTCAATTTACACTTTTGATTTTTCGTACTTTCTACTGTAAGATGTAAATCTGAGTTTTTGTGCGACTTGATAGTGATCAAGTGAGCTTAATGAAAGGACTAATTACCGAAAAAATGAAATAAAATATTTTTAATGACGTATGTAAAACAATTTAGTAAACCTAGTGACCATATTCGCAATTTATCCCTTAAAGTTGGGCGTTACTATTGGTCGCCCTAATAATTTAAATTTATCCCCCTAAATCAAATGAAATTACATTGTTACCCTTTTGTTATAATTTTTCCTGCGGAAGTTAACAAAATCAAGAATGGACGGTAAGTCGGTAACCCATTCGACCCGGCCCATGATCAGATAGGTCGCATGCCCGCCCCGACGCATCGCCGACCGTTCGTCAGAAGTGCGGGTTGCCCGCCCTGATCCGTCGTCACACGTGTGACCTGCCTCTATCGCCTGCTCGTCGGACGGGTTTAAATCCCGGTGGCGGCTCTCTTCGTCCTTCTTCTGACAGAGCAAGGTGGCGGCAAAGGAGGTGCAGCAGAGGTGGTGGCAGGTCGGACTCCTTCGTTCTCAAGCTGGGAAGCGCCGGCTTCCTTCTTGTTTTGATATTCCTCCGGTGCAGTGAAGGCGTCGAAAAAGATCAAGTAGTCGCTCGGATGGACAGTGATGTACGCTTGGTGGGAGACGATCCTTGAAGCGGCGACGGACACAAAATTGTTCTGGTGCAATTTTGTGTTCATAATTGAGGGGAATGTGATTCTGGTGTGATGAGAGGTTGAATCGGTTGTTGAAATTGAGAATTTTACAGTGGGGATGTTCTTTCATGGTTTGCTCTGTAATTGAAATTGAGAAATTGATCAGCAGCACATAAGTAGCAGCGATAGCGAGCTGGGCGGTGGGGGTCGGGGTTGGATCGCTTGCCGCCGCCAACATAAACGCAGCGACAGCGAGGTAGGTGGCAAGATTCTGGTTCTGGGTGGGGTGGGTAATTAACGGCGCCTATCTGGGATGGGGATGATTTGAAAATGATCAGGGATGGATTGGTGGGAGCGGAAGAGGTGGGCGGCGGCAGGCGGGGTAGGGTTGAGGTGAGAATTTGCTCAAGTTTCGTTACAAAATAGATACTGAAGGGTTAAAGGTCTTCCTAGAAATTACTAATCGTCGTCCTAACTTAATACGTAAATTACTTAATTACCCTTTTGAAAATTCAAAAACAAACCCTACACAAACAAACCTTCAGCAGCCGAGACAAACCCTCCCCTTCCCTCTACCCGATTGCCGACTTCCCCAGCAGTAGAGACCCGCCGCCCCAGCCCCACGCCGGCGGCCCACCGCCCCAGCAGCCCCACGCCGGTGACCCGCCCAGCTAGCCGCTCCCCCGTCGCCGTCAGCCGCCTCCCAAGTCGCCGTCAGTCCGCACTCCCTCGCCGTCCGCCGCGCCTCCACTCGCCGTCGCCGTCAGCCCCTCCTCCAGTCGCCTGCCGTCCGTCCTCGCCAGAGAAGAAGGTAAGTCTGCCGTCCTCGCCATTCATCGACCGAAGCCGCCGTTCGATTGGCCATCGGTCAAACCGACGTCAACGTTCGGTTGGCCTTCGGTCAAACCGAAGTCAACATTCGGTTGAGCCATGGTCAAACCGAAGTCAACTTTCGGTTGAGCCATGATCAAACCGAATGTTGACTTTGGTTGGACCATGGTCAAACCGAACTCAATTTTTGGTTGGTTTGATTTTTAAATAATTTTAATGCAATTAATTAATAAAAATTGTTATTAAATATTGTAAATTAAGTAATAATTAGAAATAATTGTATTTAATTATAAATAAGTTGTACATTTTATAATTAATTATAAAAATTAAATTCGAATAGTTTTATGAATTCAATTATGAAAAAAATATTGTGAATAATGTATTAAAAATTATCTGAAATTTTTAAAAAGTATCAAAATTTAGGAATATAATCTGTAAATTTGTAATTAATGTTAAAAAAATATTAGAATAATGGGAAAATTAAAAAGTAGTCGAAATTAGACAAAAAAACTAAGAAAGTTGTAATTAATGTTAATAAATTATCAAAAGGTTACAAAAAAGTTAGAGAAAATTATCAAAAAATGTTAATGCATTTGATTATCATTAATTGTAATTTTTTTTTTGAAGATGTCTGGACATGGAATAGGCAAACCGTACATGAATAAGAAAAGAATGGAAGAAAAAACGGAAGGAAGAATGGAAGGTCGTGCTTGTAGACTTACAGCGACCGGTAGAAAAGAAAATGAAGAAAAAAATCCACGTAAGGTTAAGGGGAAGAAGAAGAAGGAGGAAATAGGGCGTCCCAACGGTCGCCCTACTATGGGACAGTTATCTCTTAGTCGAGGTACTACCTCCACCCCTACTCCTGAGGATGCGACGCCGTGGGAGGCTAATTGGAGTGATTCAGTTTCTATGGACGACGACGATGATGATGATGATGATGAGGTGGCTGTTGATGAGGCTAGGGATGTCCCACCTGAATCTGATGTAGGCATCGGTAAGAAGAGACGAGTTGGGACATCTTCTATAGCTTCTTCGCACTTTCCACAGCATGGGCTAGATGGACGCTACGTTGCGAGACGTAGTAGTGAGGAAGACGGTGATGGTAAGAAGAGGAAGAAGGGAGTAAGGGGGAGGAAGAAGGGAGTAAGGGGGGACATGTCGTGGCGTCTGACATCGGAGTCTCAGATGTGTTCAGGTGGACCTGTGATTCCCGATGTGATCCCTAGCTTTGGAGGTCACATTGCCTTTGCATTGTGGACTTCCCCAGCGCAGGATCGTGGGTTGTTGGATTGTTGTCATAGATCTGGTAGTGTGGAGTCTTTGAGGAGATATGAGTGGAGTTCAGAGGGTTCTTAGAAGGTGGTTGAGGGCACAGGATTGTCCCACTTGGCAGGGTGTATGATGCAGCATTTAGATACATCTTTGATAACGGCATTTGTGGAGAGATGGCAGCCGGACACGAACACCTTCCATATGCCATTTGGAGAGATGTCGATTCTTCTCCACGACGTGCATCACATTCTTCGTATTCTAGTTGAGGGGGAGCTTATGAGAGATGATCCGCATCCAGATCTTCTTAAGTTAGACATGCATGATCTAGTTCGGGTCCCGGTGGATGGTCCTGTTGGTGGTAAGTGGAAGTCGAAGTGGTTCCTTAATGGTGGTATACACGCAGAGGGATTGTTGGTGCGTGGACGAGAAATGAAGATTAGGGACCTGGAGGTGCAGACTTACTTGTTTGTGTTGTTGGGATCCACACTTTTTGTGGATAAGAGTCGCGATCGCCTCCGTCCTGCGATCAATGTATTTCTGAAGGACCAGCGACGAGTGGCCGGTTATGCCTGGGGAGCTGCTGCACTCGCCTATCTCTACAGACAGCTACGGATGGCCACACGAGTGGGGAGTAAGAGTATTTGTGGTTGTTTGACTCTGCTTCAGGCGTGGATATATGAGTACTTTCCACTCTTCCGTCCGAGCCAGATTCTCTAGGCTGCAGATGCTCCTCGTGCTTCCTCGTGGGTGTGTCACCGCTTTGCAGGTGGTGATGATGCTAGACAGCGCTTGGTACGGTATCGAAAGATGTTGGATGAGATGTCAAGGGAGGATGTGTCTTGGACTCCTTACGGGCGAGATGCTGGCACGGAGGTACTACGCTCTTTGTATACTGGTGTCATTCGCTTTGCTGACGTTACTGAGGGTTATGATCCTGCACGGAGTCGCCGACAGTTTGGGTACCGACAGACTATCCCTCGTACGATGATGGTTCCCAAGGATGTGTACCGCCCATCTTCTTGCAGCACCTACATCGTTTTCTGGGAGCGTAGCATGGATCAGTTATGGGGCAACTTGCCGTCTCATTTTCTACACATAGCGATTGATTCTGACTTGTGCGAGTATCCATCTGAGGCCGATGAGGATTACATGGACTGGTACCGGACTCGATCGCACCCACGGATCATCAATCCGGACTCTGGTGGAGTGTCTCTACAGCGGCCAGTGCTAGTCGATGAGGTTAGTTATGTCATAATTGTTCAATTTTTAATGTATTGTTAATATGCTTTTTTTTCATTCATGACATTATTTTTGTATTTACAGTTGAGGAAGCAGATTGTGGAGAAGCTTGGTCCTGTGTTGGCGGTGAGGGACAAGGATCACTATGTGGAGCATGCATCTGAGTACTACGATATGATGAGTGAGGTTCACGAGTTGTATGACCAGTTAGTCGGAAAGACTCCTTAGTGGAGTGTGGCATTTCTAGATTGTTATCCTTGTACTTTATTTTTATTTGGAATTGCTAGTTTGACTTTGCCCGTGAGATGATCTAACTTTTGGAATTTTCAGATGATTGGAGTTTGTTTCTTTTCCATATCTAAAATAGTAAATCAAGAGTTGCATCAAATACAATAACTACAACTATATCTAACCATCAACCGGCTGGGTTTAATCTATCATAAAATTGGCATTCTTGTGAGAAGAATTGGTCCCAACCATGGACACTAGGATCATGATAAATAGGCCACAGCCCATTAATTGGAGGCAATGGCACTTGACCAGGTCGAAAGTCAAGACGCACCCAATGACATCCCGTAAAATGTAGTGATACGATCCCACGTGGTCTTGTTACTCCTGGTGGGGCAATCACAGGTAGCACGGTATAACTACCACCTTGACTATAGACAGCAATTACCCATGAATGCAATGTGGCAAAGACGAAAAGCTCCACATTATCCATCCAGTGGGTAACGCCACAACCACGATCTTGAGTCCACCTGCAACGCCGAAGCCCATTATCTATTCCGTCGGAAATTCCATCGTAGTATGGTCTGTAAAGCTCAGGTCGGGCTTCAAGCTCTTCTACAACGACGCGTCTCATCTGCAACCAATTGTTTTGGGACCCGGTAAGTGCTTGTGATATTGCTCGAAATCCGCAATGTCCATCCGGTTCTGGGTTGAACCAACCACGAATGTATGGTTGCACGTAAGTTTCCAAACAATACAACCACGGGTAACTCCGCCAACCAGTATTGGGAGTCCTGATAACCCTCCAAGGGGCACCATCTGTCCCAAAATACACAACACAATGAATTAATACAAGATGTATACAACATCTAATCATCTAAAATAGGGACACTACTTCTAACCTGTATCATTATGAATATCCGGCTCCGTCCCATTCGTATTTGTGGACTCGAAGTTGGTGTCTGCATCAGGGATACCACCTAATATCATTTACAAAAATAAGTTAGTTATACATCATATTCTACACAATTGAACATAAATTTCCCAAAAAGTACAACCTACCTGTCCTCTGGTCATTGTCCGGTGTTGTGGTCGAAGGTATCGAACTTCTCCTGCCCCGTCTCCTCTCCACATGCTTGAAATGAGATAGGTTTCGCGTGGTGGATGTCCTCGGGCGTCCGGGTCGGGGATGCCCCCCATGCGGCTCATTAATGCCATCATTTTCAGGATGAAGATGACTCCGAAGTAGGCCAATAGCCCCTCGAATGGTCTCATCTCCCCTATCAAGAACCTCCTATACTAGACCTTGGAAGACATCACGATGGTAAAGACTATCGTCATCCCACTCTGCCCGAGTAGGAGGTTCACGATAGTTCATAATGGTCCAAAAAGCTAACACCTCATATGGGGCAATGTCCCGCTTTTCAGAACGTGCTAACTGCATTGCACATCTACATGGGAGACCAAAGATAGCAGGAAACGTACATGTACAACTTGCTCCTTCCACTGATACCTCAATGAGCATCAACCTCATAGCCTGTAGAGTCCTTAAGACATATATCAAAACCAGTTGCGGAAGAGCAGCTGACGTTTGTATGCAACTCCCGAAATGGTCTTCCGTCCGCTAGTAACATCTTCTTTAATCTAGAATCCTCTAGAAGCTTTTGGATTTGAAGATGTTGAGCCTCAATGTAATCATGGTTCTTCTTATAAACCTACAAACAAAGAAAGAAAATTAGGATACTAGATTAAGTAAAACTTCTAAAGAAGACATAAATGAAAATTTATTAAGAGACTAACCGTGCCGATTGCACCAGTTGCTGATTGAAGCCACTTCTTGAAGGATGAATGAGCAGATTCAACCCGATTTAAGCTTGTATTACCCAAATGTCGCACTTGGTTTGTATAACATGTTGCCCACATGTGCTTGTTTGGTAACCACTCATGTGACAAGTACCTCCAAAGACGTGGATACTGTACTCCCCAACTACGCCTGAAACTGTCTAAAGCTCTATTCATGCCTTCCTCACTGCCGGCATATACAATCCTTTTCCAAGACGCCATGATCAGATCCACTGTCGGTTGGGCTGCATCTATTCTACAATGAGACGTCCTCCTCACCTCCGTTAGACACCGTGCTCTCACATTCCTGTCTACATGCCAAAGGCATAGTATATGAGTGGATGATGGAAACATTACCCCCACGGTCTCAACCAATCCTCCTGCTTTGTCACTAACAAATACATCTGGAGTGATAGAGCCAAACAAATGTTGCAGATGCATGAGAAGCCACTGGTACGACTCTTTTGTCTCATCATACACTAGCGCAGATGCAATGACAAAGTTCAATCCCACCGGTGTCATGCCAACCATCTCAACCCATGGAAACTCATACTTGTTGGTCTTGTATGTTGCATCTATCACAATGACATGGTGCCAAGCTCGCAACATCAATATTGACTTAGGGTGGGCTAGGAACAAGTGTGTAAGCACGTTACGGTCATCCACATACTGCACATAGTAACCCTTCTCCCGAGCATCTTGAAAAGTGTACTGTAAGGCCGTCCTCTGACCAAGCTCTTCTTTTCTTATCTTATACAATGCGTTAGAAATCTGTCTTTTGTTCACCTTTCCATGCTCCTCTTTTCTCTCGTTCAATGCCTTGTGGATATTCCTTGGGGCGACACCGGCTAATCTCAGTTGTCTGATGTATTGCTTATCATCTTCGGTCAAAACATTCCTCTTACTTGATCCATTCGGAAATAGCTCCAGCG
Source organism: Linum tenue (assembly GCA_946122785.1). NCBI lineage: Eukaryota > Viridiplantae > Streptophyta > Magnoliopsida > Malpighiales > Linaceae > Linum > Linum tenue. Next base: position 51,130,520 of record CAMGYJ010000009.1, read on the forward strand.
GATGATTGTGAAAACCCAAATTAGCACTAGGATTCTTTGTATTAGCCACTGCTAGTATCAACCAATATTCATCATCTGACCGCTCAATCTTGATCTGAAATTCACACCCCAACTTTCCAGAAGACGTAAGAGGCCTCCTTTCCTTAGCCGGATCAGAATCAGGAGCCTTCGATTTTTTCTTCCTACCATGAGTGCACTTCAAGTATCGTCGCCTACTATCTTCATTTGGATTTTTTTATTTGATGCCTTCACCAAATAAAACCCAAAACCCTTGGCAATCTCAGTAGCTGTTGCATATGCAATCAAATCCGTATCGTATTTTACTCCATTGACGAATTATGAGGTGAAATCTTTGTCATCCCCTCCGTAATCATCAATATCCTACAATGTTAGATCTCATGATATAAGTAGGACTCCACAATAATAGAAAATCTAACGACTACATTTAATTTAACAATTATCACAAATAATTTAGCATTCTGAATATTCTCCTAAGCAAAATCCAACATTTAACATGACAAAATTTAGCATTCTCTATTATTTACATAAGAATCATATTAATCACATTCTAGAATTTTTTTATTGCGTATTATACATCTAATCTTAATTTTGTATACAAAAACATTCAATTTCACAAATAATTAGGCTCGTAAATTTTAAAAATAATATAAACTAAAATTCAACAAACAATCATATAGACCAAACTATAAATCATAACAAAAAAATAGAAATATTTGATATAAACTTAAAAAAACCCAAAAGCCACCAACCGAAGCAAATTTTCGGTTCCACCATGGCTAAACCGAAGCCAATTTTCGGTTTCACCATGGCCTAACCGAAGGCAGGGTTCGGTTCTACCGTGGACCAACCGAAACCAATTTTCGTTTCACCCATGGCCCAAACGAAGCAGATTTTCGGTTGAACCATGGACCAATCGAAAATCACATTCGGTTGATAATTTTTTTTTTTTTAAAACGAGATTTTTACCTCGTCGGAGTCGCTACTCATTGTTCGGACGTATGCTCGACGATTTCGGCTTCCAAATGTCGATGATGAATTCGAGAGTGTGAGAGAATGAGTGTTTTTTGCTTTCTAAGTGAAAGTGATGTTTGTTTGCTAAAGGAAAGGTAAAGGTGTTAAAAGGGTAAAAGTGTAACTTTGTTGTTTTTTAGGACGATCATTAGTAATTGTTAGGACGACCTTTATCAACTCCCAATAAATATAGGGGTAAAAGGATCAGTCTGGTACAGTTTAGGGCGATTTTCTTAAAAATTTAGGACAACGAATAGCAGTTCACTTAAAGATTAGTGGCAAGTTTGTAATTCAGCACGGAATTTAGAAAAGTAACTACACCGTTTCTTAACGCTGATCTTGACAAAGAAATTGAAGTTGTGACTTGTGAGCGCCAAATTCCGTCCAAGGGACAAAAAAAATCCCTAGTTTTCCTTTACTCGACAGCCGCTGCTGCTTCTGCATCTCCTCACGCTGGCAGGCCGCCGTTGAGCACTCGCCAGTCGCCACCGGACACCGTAGTTGAAGAAGCAATACCAGTTCCTCCACCGTACGCTACCTCGGTTCAATTGCCTCTGTAAGATTCTAACCCCTCCGCCGCCGCCTCTTCAGTCGCGGAGACGGTGACTTCAGCTTTCAAAGATAAAATTCCTTTTTTCTTATTTCTTTGTCTGGTAGATTTTTCGTTTAAGTGGTACCAGGTGTTTTCATTTTTTTGTTTTTGTTTGATTCACTTGATTTCCTCCCATTGACAGACCAAGCACCCAGTGCGCATTGTCATTTTTTCAAGTTTTCAGTTATATTGTATAAATTTTTAAGCTTGTAGGCGCTCTAAGATACAGTAGCTATTCGGTTGATTTGAGGTTTATCCGTGTAATTTGTAGCTAGTCGATTGATTGAAGAATTTGATACAAATAGATATGCATGTAGGCTGGAGCTATTTGGTTTTGTATGGTGCTGCTGGTAATATCTATTTTAGTAAGGGACATGATATATCCGCTTAGGCTTAATATGATGTTGAGTTCTTCATAGGTTGATATGGCATTACTGTAATCCTAGTTCAATGGTATACCTTAAATCGTTAACTTGGTTGACAGTCTCTAGTACAGTTTCACAACCCTTGGTTTCTTATCCCTCGTTTTGCGGTTTTGCAGCTAGATAAAACCGAGATTTCTTGCATTGTATTAGTAAGTGAAGTTGAATCTCTATTAATCAACTAGTTTAATCATACTGCATCTGTGTTTTGTATGCATCTGTGATTCCTTGTTCTGGTTGGTACCGTTGTACTATTCCTTCTGTTTGATGAACATTATGGTCAACATGTTTCGATGCTTTGGTATGCTCTTTAAGTGTTCTCTCATCGTCTGGACATTTAATTGCCGTAATCTGTTACACTGAGCTTCACTAGTGACAGTGTAATTGTGCCCCCACCTGTCTCTTGTGCTCTTTTCAAAACTATTGTTTTGGTCACTTTGCAGGTTAGAGCTGGAAGATTGCTCAGAGAGTACACCTTCTTTGCTGTAAAAAAAGGTCCTAACTTTTTCTATTTTGCAATTAACTTCCCCTTGTCCGTTAGCCAGATTTTAAACCTTCTTGATTGTTTCTCAACAGGGGAACTCTCAGGCCATGATCTTGTGATATCAGTGAAGAACAATACTACCAGTCAAAACCCTTAACTCCGAGCCCCAGTTATCTGTGTACATTTGTTATTTAATCCATCTTCTTTTGGAGTTTGAGAACAAGTATGCGCGCATTGGCCCTTTTGGGCCAGCGCATGTTCTTTCAAGTTATTGCTCAAACAACTTGCATTATTCGCCTACCCCTCTGCAGTGCTCCGTACTGTTCCGTCCTTTTCTATGCTAAAGCAACTGATATTTCCTCGGCAAAAGTCTTGGAGGCAGAAGCTCAAGAAGAGCAACCACCAAACTCTCTATCCTTAAGAATAGAGAAGCTCCCAAGAGGAGTGCCTGTTGGATCTGCCTTCCAAAGCTGGATGGGTGAGGGGTTCCCAGTTCATAGGGGAGATATCTTTCATGCAATGAATCGGCTCAGGAAGTGTAATATGAACAAACGTGCGGTTGAGGTAAGTACATGCTCTCTTTCTTCCTGAGGACTCTTCTTATTTGTTTAGGATAATGCTAGTTTTAGTCCCCATACTATTGTGTTATTCCTATCCTACGATTTTAACAAAATGTTGCTGAACTTTATCGTTTTGTTAGTGTTTTAGTTCCTCTTTTAAAGATTTCATCTGAATCAGTTACAAGCATGATTGATCATGATTCAAAGCACGTCTCAGATGACTCAAGTATACTTGAAATTCTTGTTTTGCCACTTAATTTGACTCTGAAATTCCACAACTTTCATTATTGTGATGCATTCTTCATTTGGAGGGAGAATTTATGATATATTGTCTCTATCGCAATTTCACTGATCCGTTTATTCTTTACTTAATATACTATTATTGATGGAAATTGAGATAGGTGATGGAATGGGTAATCAGGGAAAGACCATACAGGCCAAAGGAACTCGACTACTCTTATCTCCTGGAGTTCACGTGCAAGCTTCATGGGGTACCTCATGCCGAGAACCTCTTCTCTCGTGTCCCACCCGAGTTCCAGAACGAGTTGCTCTACAACAACCTCGTAATCTCCTGCTTGGACAAAGGAGTCCTGAGGCTCTCCCTCGATTACATGAAGAAGATGAGGGAATTAGGGCACCAAATCTCGTACTTAGTCTTCAATCGCCTGATCATTCTCCACTCTTCCCCTGGCCGCAGGAAATTACTCCCTAAACTCATGTCCCAAATGAGGGCCGACAAGGTGGCACCACACGCCTCCACATACAACATTCTGATGAAGATCCAAGCTAGTGAGCACAACATAGAAGGCCTGTTGAAGGTATTTGCTGACATGAAACGATCACAAGTAGAGCCGAATGAGATCTCATTCTGCATATTAGCCACTGCTCATGCTACAGCAAGACTGTACACTGCTGCTGAAGAGTACGTCGAAGCAGTGGAAAAGTCTCATACAGGGAAGAATTTGTCAACGCTGGATGTTTTGATCGTGTTGTATGGTTATTTGGGGAAGGAGAAGGATCTCGAGAGAATATGGGGAATTAAACAAAACCTCCCTCGTGCTAGACCCAAGAGTTATGTCCTAGCAATTGAAGCCTTTGGCCGAATTGGGTCAATTGGTCGAGCAGAGGGGCTCTGGTTAGAGATGAAGTCACGACAGGACCTCAGTTCGACCGAGCAATTCAATTCGATCTTATCCGTGTACTGCAGACACGGGCACGTCAAAAGGGCCACTGCCATTTTCAGAGAAATGGAGGCTAGCGATGGCTGCAAACCGAATGCAATAACTTTCCGACATCTCGGGTTGGGTTGTTTGAAAGCCGGGCTGGTCGAGGAAGCCTTGAAGACTCTTGAGATGGGGTCGAAGATGAGAGCGACTAGCGGAGTCAGGAACTCGACACCATGGCTGGAAACGACCCTTGCTCTCGTGGAGGCTTTCGCGGAGAAGGGTGATGTGATGAATGCCGAGAAGTTGTTTGGGGAGCTTGGAAAGGCCAAGTATATAAGGTATACTTTTGTGTATAATACTCTGATAAAGGCTTATGTGAAGGCCAGAATGTATGATCCGAATCTGTTGAGGAGGATGATTTTAGGAGGTGCTAGGCCTGATGCTGAGACCTATAGCTTATTGAAACTTGCGGAGCAGTTTAGTAGTAGCTAGTAACTGAGCTCTAGCCATTATGGCGGCTCTGTTGTATTTGTAACATTGTATTATTTTTCCATGTCATTGAGATGGGTTCTATCTTCTCTCACTACTGCAGTAAATGATGATGATGATAACTTGATAAGTAGGCAAATCTAACTCAAATGTATTTTGGAGCCAAAACTTCAGGCTTGATACAGCAAAATCATAGATTGATAACCAAAAAATTTCAATCTTTCTTTGTAGTTACTACTTATTGATCTACAGACTCCCAAGTCCTACAGAACAATAAACTTCTCGTCTCCAACCATCCACCTTTGTGTTAGATTATTGTATTATAAGAACACTCACCTTCAGTCTTTCCAACCATCCACCGTTGATCAATCCTGTGTGCGGAATGTCATATGACATACCAAAACCAATCAGTAATTTAATCTGTCTTTCTTCAACATAAACTGTGGTTTTCAGCCCAATCCGAAACGGACTGACAGGATGTGCAAGTCCTGCATGTCAGCCCAGTCTAGAACAAAGACCGTGTCTGTGATGTGATGTCTTCGTCTCGAAACGACAGCGTTCAATGTCGAGCCGGTAAACTTTTGGCCTTCTGGTGGGCGGCAAACATCAGGCGCGGTTAAACTTCAAGTTGGAGCCTGGAAGAAGGCGGCAACCGCCTTCTGATGCAAGATAGAGCGGTGACCCAGTTTGGCATTTTCCCTAAAGCATAGAAATCAGTTGGTAATCGAAGAGTGTTGTTACTGCTTGAGAAATGAAGTGGTCGTTGCGATTGTAATGTGTTTTCTTCTTATATTGATTCATTGATTTACTGTTGCTCACTGGACACCTATATTTTTGTAGTTACAAGTTCCAGAAATCCCGCTGTCTGATCTGAAGGAGAAGGCCATCATGGGGTTGTACAGTTCAGTCCCTCTGCGAGGTTTGTTCCTTTTTCTACTGGAGATATATATGCTTTGGCTCTATAAATTTCAATTACAGTAGGGTTAAGGGTGGCCTGTCCGATGATTAGTTTATTGGTGTTGCTTAAACAATGTTTAAGTGGGGGATATAGGAATAGAATGAGTCCTAAAGTTACAACCTCGTGGTAGTGGAGATTTCCCGCATCACTTGTCGAGGGCATCGATTTTCTGTGCAGCAAAGAGAAGGTGTTGTCTCTTCGGTGATATCACATGATATTGGAACGAGACTCGATACATAGAAGATTAACATGACCCTGCGCAAGGATGACACGCATAAATCGAGAATCTTTTGCCCTCCTTGTATTTCTGCATCCTCCCACAGTAGCCAGTTTGTAATTTGTGTTTGAAATGGTAGTGCTGCTTAGATTTAGCAGCAGGCATTATCTAGTTGCTATACTTCTACTGGAGCCAGTTATTCAATAAACTCTATTCATCTTGCTGTTAACAACTGGAGATGATCTTAGTTACTGGAAGTGATCAGTTCAGTTAGTCATGCTCTTGTAATCTGCTCAAGTAGTTCAATTGTTCAGTACCTGTGTCTCCATGTGGAGCATTGCTTGTGTTAAAGACTTAAAAGTCAATTATCAAGTTCCTACCCTTCTACTACATTTCAATTAGCCAAATAGGTCTGCTCATCCTGTGGAAATTCGCAACTGGAGAATGGCTGAAAGCAGTTGGTTTGGTAAATTAGAGAAGAAGCCATATGTTCTCTATTCATGATTCTGCCTGCTTGATAGAGACAAGGGAGAAAAAAGATGCTAATATGTCCAGGTTGGTTCGATTGGTCGCTTACTTGTGCTTATGATATGCATCTGTTCCTTGGAAATTGATTGGTCAACCAAACTTAACCTTCATCAACAGTTTCCTGGATATCTCGAATCATTGCAACTACTCCCCCATTCTCGCTGCTGAAACTCTATGGCTTTATTCTTTGGACCAGACATGGAAGGTGCTGAAAAATGCAATTCAAGGTCTTTACGCAAGTTTGAGACTCTCCTTTTACAAGTTTCCTGATTTGATGATCTCCTTTTGTTCACATTCAGAAGCTTGCAACATCTAGTTGGGGAAGGACCTGGTTCTGAAACTATGGGTTGTCCTCATAAGTAACAGCGCTGAAGGTATGCCTTTTCCTTCTTGCGTTTACCATAAAGTAATAGACCTGGGTCTTTTGGCTTTACGACTTGGGAAGTACGGGAGAGTTGGGCATTCTGGTTCTTCTGCTGCATTTAGTTTGTTAGTTAGACTTGCTTTTTAGCAGTTCCTTTTTCCTGTTTGAACTATCCTTATTAAGATTTACTAGGAGGGAGGGAGGGAGCATAGAGTCATAGAAGCCTTCTTCCTTTTCACAATGTACCACATCACTTGTCTTCAGTAGGAACCCAGCATTTATAAAGCCATGTGAAACTAACACTACTGTCCCTTCGGGGACATCCGATAAAATTGGAACGATACAGAGAAGATTAGCATGGCCCCTGCGCAAGGATGACACGCATAAATCGAGAAATGGTCCAAATTTTTTTTTCATCATCCCGATCTTTGGCCTTTACATTTTTTTTCCGGCTTGTTATGGACTTTTGGAGTTATGCTGTGAATTTTTGCCAAAATCAAACTGCTAGACATCTGTTGGATTCAGCTATTCAATAAATCTAATCACCTATGGAGCAAACAACTGGAGTGTAAGCATTGTAACAGAGGTGGATTCAGCTATTCAATAAAACATTAGTTGTAGTCACATAATCTACTGAGCAGTTCAGTAATACTGTTCATATGTAGAGCTCACAAATGTCGAGGGTTCTTAACTATCTGCTGAGGCTATATCAGTCTGTTAGCCAAGTCTACACATGTGCAACTAGTGTGTTTCCCTATTGAAATCTTACAAGTAACAATACAAAGCAGGGGGGTTCTGGAGTGTAGATCATGTTCTGTCTCTCAGAAGACTTAGGCTCCTTCAAATGTTGGGCTAGTTTATGGAGGTTTTCAGATTCCATAACTAGCTCATGTTCATTAATTTGTCAATCCGGTTTCTCTTATCATGTTTGCATGATTCTTAGAGTCGAGAGCTGTCTACATGTGGATCACTACTTGTGTCAACTATTAAGTTCCTACCCTTCTACTACGTTCAGTTAATCCAATAGCTCTGTTAAATTTCACGACTGGAAAACGGATGAAAGCAGTTGGTTCAGTAATTAGAGAAGAAGCCATTCTTAATTTTTTTTTGCCTGCTTGATAGAGAGCAGGGAGAAAAGATGGGAAGGTGGTGAGGTTGATTCAATTGCTTGCTTACTTGTGCTTAAGCTACACACATGTCCATTCGAAAGCATTTTCATTTTTTATTCATTTTTATAAGGATTCCAAAGAGACCTTCATCAACAATTGCTTTGTATCTCAGTTCATTTGAAACTAGTATTTAGTTCTTGCTGCGTATAAACTCCATGGCTTGAGTCTTTGTCCGTACACGAGGGTGCCGAAATAAGTTTCTACATTGCGGGGTCTTTACTCTTTACACAAGTGTTAGACTTTCGTTTTACCTGGCTGTTGATTTTTGATCTCCTTTTTTTCACAGTCAGAAACTTCAAAATCCAGTTGGGGAAGTACCTTGGTCTGAACATATGACGTTTGTCATCTTAAGTAACATGCTAAAGGTATATATGCCATTTCCATTTTGGTTTACCAGAGTAAATAACTTTGTATTTGACTTTACAACATGGGAAGTAGTGGAGAGTTGTGCATTCTGGCTCTTCTGCTGTACTTAGTTTGTTAGTTAGACTTGCTTTTTAACAGTTTGGTGAATCGGATTGGAATTGCAAAAGCCAAGAGATTTTCCTTTTTCCTTGTTTGAACTATCCTCATTTAAGGCCCATTCTTTTTTATTTCAATGTACCACATCACCTGTCTTCAGCAGGATTTCAGCATTTATAAAGCGTTGTATAGACACAAGCTCTTGTCCCTTCGGGGACATCCGATAAAATTGGAACGATACAGAGAAGATTAGCATGGCCCCTGCGCAAGGATGACACGCATAAATCGAGAAATGGTCCAAATTTTTTTTTTTTTGGATCCTTCCGATTCCGATCTCTGTCCCTTACATTGTTCTTGTCTGCCTTTGTTTTGATCTTTTGGAGTAATGTTGTGAGCCAAATATGTTTCCTCGCCATTTTTTAAGAGCCCAGTTATATTTTTCTTCTTTCTTTAATGATGACTTTCATATCTTTTGAAGGTCCTAGCATAAAGATTGAAATGACCCATGTCAGCTTAGGTTGACATGTTTGGAGAGTACTTAAGAGCTGGAACAGCATACGAGTGGAGTATGTGGCCTCCCTTTTCCACTGATTGCTTGTTCAAGGTTTTTCCTCCGCGGTGACCAGTTAATTGAGCTCAACGATACTGCATTCAGAAGCTAGCTACTTGAGTTTGATCAAAATAGCAGCCAGATGGGCCATTGTCAGGTAAAAGTGCACACTTCACCGGACATCGAGCCCCTTCCTTTACCGTCATTGTCGCTTTATGGTAGTTCAGATCCGTGCTCATGAATCCTGGTACCTGCATTGCATGAACACAGTTTATTTTCATCTCAGGATGCCACTTTGTCAGGATTCTCGAGTAGCCATTTACAGCTGCCTTGGATATGCTGTATGCTGGCTGCACCGATGACCACATGCTGCCATTATTAAGGTTGTCGTCTTTGTAATCCTGAAGAAACCTCTTCAGAATATCATCCAGCTTATTCTCACTCACTGTCTCAGCATTCGCATTCCCAAGTTGTTCCCTCATGTCCTTCCCTGAAATCTGCCATTGCAAGGTTAAAACACATGATGTGAGCAAACAATTCGAAAAACAAGAGTGCGAAAGAAGAAAACAGGCATTCAACAACCCCACCAAGATGTCCAGATTCCTTAACTTCTTGGTAAGAAAATCGGCCTACTTATGAACACTGAGGGAGTCAAGGACATCAAGATGATGGAAAAGCACATTGGGAAAGCGAAGGCTTGAAGCTGCATCAGTCCCTCGCTTTACATCTCTGACTTGAACACAACTGTTGTAAAGGTGGCAGGGTTGATTCCCTTGGGCTAGACATGTAGGGTGCTGAAAAGTATGAGATTTCCCTTTAGGGATTTTACGTGTTTCTTGGTTTGATGATCTTCTTTGTTCATAGTCAGAAGCTTGCGGAGTCCAGTTGAGGAAGGACCTGAGACTGAAAGCATGGCGTTTGTCAAGTAAGGCGCTAAAGGTATATATGCCCTTTCCTTTCTGGTTTACCATAAAGCAAATGACTTTGTATTTCGACTTTACAACTTGGAAAGTAGAGGAGGTTTTGGCATTCTGGTTCTTCTGCTGCGTTTAGTTTGTTAGTTAGACTTGCTTTTTAGCAGTTTCATGAATAGAAAATTAGGAAACGAGAAAATGAATAAGGAAGCAGGAGGCAAGGATTTACCAGGAGAGAGAGCATAGAGTCATAGATATCCCTTCTAGTTTACAACGTACCACATCCTTTCTTTTTGAGTGAAGGCTCTGTGTTTATAAATCTCTGTCAAACAGATGCTGCCGTCCCTTCGGGGACATCCGATAAAATTGGAACGATACAGAGAAGATTAGCATGGCCCCTGCGCAAGGATGACACGCATAAATCGAGAAATGGTCTAAATTTTTTTTTTGGATCCTTCTGATCTCTATCCCTTATATTGTTCTTTTCAGCCTCTGCTAGGCTTCTATTGGATTCAACTATTCAATGTATCTAATCACCTGTAGAGTTTTAACAACATGAGAGCGGAGATCCTTTTCGATTACAGGAACTGCTTGGTTCAGTACATTACATAAGAATCTAGTATATGGTGTTCTTTGTGGTGTTCCTTTTCTTTCGCCATGTTCAATCCAAACCTGGAAATAAAACACTGGTAGTAGTCTCTTAATCTGCTCAGCAGATTAAACTATTCAATGTATCTAATCACCTGTGGAGTTAATAACTGGAGAGTAGAGATCCTTTTCGATTACTGGAACTGTTTGGTTCAGTACATTACATACGAAGCTAGTATATGGTTTTCTTGGTAGTTCTCCTTTGCTTTCGCCATGTTCATCCATACCTGGAGATAAAACACCAGTAGTCTTCTCTTAATCTGCTAAGCAGTTCAGTAACACTGTAATTTTGTAGAGGTAACTAATGGATTACTGGATGGAATGACTAATGATAAAACACCAGTAGTCATCTCTTAATCTGAGTTGGTGCCTGAATCAAACTGCTAGGCTTCTACTGGATTCAACTAGTCAATGTATCGAATCACCTGTAGAGTTTTAACAACATGAGAGCGGAGATCCTTTTCGATTACAGGAACTGCTTGGTTCAGTACATTACATAAGAAGCTAGTATATGGTGTTCTTTGTGGTGTTCCTTTTCTTTCGCCATGTTCAATCCAAACCTGGAAATAAAACACTGGTAGTAGTCTCTTAATCTGCTCAGCAGATTAAACTATTCAATGTATCTAATCACCTGTGGAGTTAATAACTGGAGAGTAGAGATCCTTTTCGATTACTGGAACTGTTTGGTTCAGTACATTACATACGAAGCTAGTATATGGTTTTCTTGGTAGTTCTCCTTTGCTTTCGCCATGTTCATCCATACCTGGATATAAAACACTAGTAGTCTTCGCTTAATCCTTCCCCTTCCCTCTCCAAACTGTGACTAGGTGGTGTGTTGCGACCGTTAGTCTTACTGCAAGACTCTTACATCATTTACTGGGTTCATTTTTCGCTCCATATGGACAACCAAGCAAGTAGTTCGTCTCGAGGCTTCTTAACCGTCGGTCGTTATGACTTATGCTGTGTTTCGAGAGTTCCACGGGTGCTTTACGGAGAACAGAAGCCATCTTTTGTTGATTCTGCCATGATTAGCTTAATCGTTTTGGTTAAACAAATTTTCATCAGTGTGCCTGCTCTTTACTTACGGATGCTGTCCCTGCTTAACAGGACTGTCTTCTTTGCTTGTTTACTTTGTTGACATCCCTTTGCTTACAGGCCAGAAGCTGCAGAATAGGAGAAAAGGAAAGGACCTTCAAGAATCGGCCTTTTTACCTTAAGGAACAGAGCTAAGGTATGCCCTTTTCCTTTCGTATAAGTAAATGATTACAAGTACTTTGTATTTGATCTAGGCACTTAACGATAATACATGCCTTTGAATAATTTAATAAAGGTTCTGCTTGGTCAGTTTATATGAGTTTAAGAAGTCATGAACCATTGGGGTTCATGCGACAATAAGAAGTACCACATCGGTTGTTTTGGTGAGAATAAAGCCTTTATTAATTCCTGCAAAACCAAAGCTGCTGTCCCTTCGGGGACATCCGATAAAATTGGAACGATACAGAGAAGATTAGCATGGCCCCTGCGCAAGGATGACACGCATAAATCGAGAAATGGTCCAAATTTTTTTCCCTTCCTCCCCAGTGTATCATAAACCTGTTGGTTTTTAAAACTAATGATTCTCCTAGCTTTTGCAGGTGCTAGCATAAAGATAAAAGATCTTCAAAAGAAGCTTTAGGTTGACATGTTTGAAGGTTTTTCTACTAATTGCTTGTTTCAAGGTTTTTCCTCCATGGTTGCCAGTCAAATGAGCTCAACAATACAGCATTCAGAAGGCAGCAACTTGAGTCTGATCAAAATAGCAGCCAGAAGGGCCATCATCAGGTAAAAGAGCACACTTCACAGGACCTCTAGCCCCATCTTCCACTGTCATGGTCCCCGTATGGTAGTTCAAATCCGTGTTCACGAATCCAGGATGAACACAGTTTATCTTCATCTCAGGATGCCTCCTCGCCAGGATTCTCGTGTAGGCATTCACAGCAGCCTTGGAGATGCTGTATGCTGGCAGCATCGATGGCCACGTTCCGCCAGCCTCGAGGCTGTCATCTTTGCAATCTTGCAGAAACCTCTTCACCATATCATCCAGCTTGTTCTCATTCAGTGTCTCGACGTCTCCAAGTTGGTTCCTCACATCGTCGCTAGGGATCCTTCGTAGCTCCCCTCGGAGGGAGGAGATGTTAACTATCCTGGCACCACAAGTGGAGAGCTTGAGGAGTGGGAGTAGAGCCTCAGTTGTCGACTTGACGCCATAGAAGTTGGTGTTCAAGCATTCCTCTGCCTTCTCATAGGTATGCTTCACTGCATCCTGAACCAAATGAGCAGCCTTACCTGAAAGCTGCCATATATTATGATGGTGTTAAAACACATGAGGTGAATCAAATGATGAATTTTTTTTTTTTTTGAGCAACTTCACAAACTCACCCAAGTTTCTGCGTCGATTTTCAGGCTCTTGATGCGTTCCTTGTCCACCTCGACTTCAGAAGCTCCAGCATTGTTCACCTGCGCCAGAAACATTAGCCCCCTTCAGACGATGAATTCCCACAAATCGAGAGTGCAGAAAGATGAAAACAAGCATTGAACACTTCTCACCAGGATGTCAAGTTTCCCAAACTTTCTGGTGATGAAATCGGCCAACCTGTGGATGCTGAGGGAGTCAAGGACATCAAGCTGATGGAAGATGACATTGGGAAGGCCAAGGCTTGAAGCTGCTTCAGTCCCTCGCTTTACATCTCTGGCTGTTAGCACAGCTGTGACTCCATGGCCAGCCAATTGCTTCACTATCTCCAGCCCAATTCCCTTGTTTGCTCCTGTTACTACTGCAATCCTGCAACTGCCATAAAGAAACAAAAAAAATTTAGGGAATGGAGAGCATTCAAAGTGAAGTAAGCAAGTGAAGATTGAACTTGGGTTTTGGCTGGTACTGAATTTACTTTGCTATTGATTGCATTTTTTTCCTTCTGTATCTGTTTTGAAGAGTACTGATGCTATTGTTTGACCTTTATTTATTTGCAACCTGCCATGGAGAAGTCAATAATTGGAATCCAGTTGGATGGTGAGTACAGAATTCAGTCTGGTTGGTTGTGAGATGCCTCTTTTTGTACAACTCCAGTTTCATCTCTTCATTTTGTCTCTATTTGTTTTTTTTTTAAATAAAATCTTGATGTGAGAGTGAATTTGGGCGGTAACCTTGATGAATCAGAAAAATTAAATTTATTAAATGTCATGAATTTTAACGACGATCATATAGCATGTTAAAAGCCAGTGTAAAGAAGTTCACCCTCCAAATCTTGAGGGTGGTCAACCTTTAACACCCTAAAAAATAAGGTTCAAACTCCAACCGTACAAATGAATATTTGGAGTGAAATTAAACTTAGGGTTAATACCTTGTTATGGCCTGAACTATGACCAAGTAATCAACTTTGGCCAGTGGTTTGAGAAATTAACATCCTGGCCCGATCTATGCAGCATGTTTTGACAAAATTGGCCTGGACCGTGGTTTGACCGTTTGTTTGGACGGTCAACACCGTTGACCGTTAGTCAACTGTCCAGGTCACTGCCATGTCAACATAAAAAATTATTTTTCTTTTTATTTCATTTACAAAAAATTGAATAATTAAAAAAAAATGACCGAAATTTTGGCCCACCCATCCCCACCTTATCCCCTCACCTTCTTTCCTTTTCGATCAAACCCAACCCTATTCCATCTTCTTCCTCCTTCTTCCCCGACGAGACGCCGCCTCCTTTCCCTCCGACGAAAACAAATCCCTTCTCCCCGACGACCCGCCGCCTCCATATCCGAAACAAATCCCTTCTCCCCGACGACCCACCGCCTCCACATCCCAAACGAAATCGAGCTCCCTTCTTTCTTCCTTTCTATCCAAAAACGGCTCGAGACCCCTTTCGCGATCTCTTCTTCCTTTCTACCAGACCCATCTCGAGCTCTCTTCATACCCCTCTGTGCAATAATGTCCAGGCGAGTTGGGAAAATTGCCACCAAAGCTTCATCCTCTTCTGGTTCGTCAAGCACGAAGCCCATAAGATGCAACTTCCACCGAGCCCCTTTCGTTGTCAACACTTCTCGAACAGACGACAATCCTGGGAGATTGTTTTATTCTTGCCCGTATTGGAAGGATGAAGAGAAGAACTGCAGGTTTTTTCGCTGGGTTGATGCAGTCACAGAGAGTGACTTTATGCTTGGTGGACTTATGGAAGAGAATGAGCAGCTAAAGTTGGCATTGGAGGCATTTGAAGGACAACTTCGTAGGGAAAAAGAGAAGGCGAAGAAGAGGAAACAGGAGAAGTTGGCACTGCTTGAAGACTTGACGAAGGTGACCGAGATCAATTCAGCTTGTTTCGGTGAATTGCAAAGTATGCGAAATGCGATTTGTGCGCTACAAAATCGGCTAACCGCTTGTGTAATCGTTGTAGTTATCTTTCTTTTTGTTTTGGTGATTGTCCAATTGTAAGCTTGTTGTCTAATTTGTGCAATTTCCTATGAAATCAATGAACTGATCCATTATGTTACCTGATTTCCTTCCTCTTACCATGTTCTTTCATTGAAGCACAATTGGGACAAACACATACAACTTCATTCATTCATAAGTTTAGGACATGGTTCATTTCTAGACCATTTACAAAAGGGGCACTACCTTAGTTTAGGACAAGGTAGTGCCTAAGTTTAGGACATGGTTCAGTTCTAGACCATTTACAAAAGGGGCACTACCTAACTTTGGACCTACTTTACATATTTCTACCTACACTCCAACGAATCACAATGATCCGTAACATGCACATAGCACGCACAAAATAGGAGTCTTATCTAATTCCTAACATAGCATCTTCTGACTTCCTAAGGCGACTCTGGTTGAGTAGTGGGAGGCTGTGTGGTATTGACAGGAGCTTGGTCTGGTTCTGTTGCTCGTACACCACCAGGTGGTGGCACTCTGTGACTAAGCTGCAAAACAGTAGGATCTGGATATTAGGAATAGCCGTAACAGCAAACACTACTTTGTCAATAAGCATTAAAACTCTGTTACATACCCTTGCATACATGTTTCCAGTGTCCATGTCAATGTAGGTTCCAATACCTTGCATCGCCCTTCTCATTTCACGATCAGTTACCCTTTTACTACTCGAACCAACATGGGGTGCCTACAATTTCATACACATTCAGCTATGAATTTCATTCATTCTTTCATTCATTCCATTCATTCATTCATTCCATTCATTCATTCCATTCACTCAGTCAATTATTGTAACATAGTTAAAAGCTGGTTACCTGAATCCCTACAAGTAGTGGACAACGTCTTGCATTATGGTGCTCTGATCTACACTTGCTGCAACGACCCTTCTTCTTTTCTCGTGGCTGCTGTAAAATGTTACATTAATATACATTAATAACAAATAACAAATAAGTATTAAAAGGATCCTCTGCGAGTTACCTGATTCTCCCTTCCAGCGTCTTGATTTGATTGAGGAACAGGGGCTTGAGGAGTCGGGCGTGCTTGCTTCTTCTTCTTAGGAGCTGCAGCCTTGGGGGCAGCAGGCTCATTCTTGCATGTCCTCGAATTGTGGCCTTCTCCACCACAATTCCCACAATGAATCGAGATATTCTCCCTACTAGCAACCTCCCCAATTCCATTTTTAGCTTGCTTGCTTCGTATCTCCCAAGCCTCCCTCCGACGTTTTGTCTTTGGACGACCAGGCATGCGCCTAATCCGAGGAGGGTACACCTTGTTCCCAAAGACGGGCAGCCATGCTGGTCGACCTTCCGATGCTGGAATGGGAAACTTGTATGCCTTTTTCACAAACTCCATCTTGAAGAAGCCATCAACATAAGAATCCGGAAGTCCTCGCATGCTTCTGATGGATGCAAACGCATGACTACAAGGAATACCATTTAATGCCCACCAACCGCACGTGCAAGTCCGGTTCTTCAGGTCAACCACGAAGGCCTTGTTCTCGACAGCAACCTCATGCATCGTCTCAGATGAAGGACGACTAGTGCACATTCTCGCTTCATGCTTTGACTTTTCTAGTTTTCCCCTGACCACCGGTGGGAAAGTGTCATTCCATCGCAACATCTTCCGGCGGTTCTTCACTAGTCGAGTCATAACAGACACTCGAATTTCCTCCAACATTGCAATCGGTCTGAGAGACCTGAATCGCAATATCCAGTTATTGAATGACTCGCATATGTTGCTCTCCACCGAGTCACTCTTGGAGAATGTCTTCATGAACACACGACAGAAGTGCTCTGGTTCCTGGAGAGTGAATTCTATGTTAGATCATGCTTTAATTTGAATATAAGCAAAGCAAACATAATAAGCAAAGAAAGATTACCTGAGCCATAAAATCAGCATACTCAGTCCCACCAAGGCCTTTCATTCGAACCATGGCATCTGTCCAATCAGAGTTATTGAGAGAGTAAACAGCTTCCCAAAACAAATCAGTAGCTGCTGCCGTCTTGTGCTTCTCCCGAAAGTGAGCATGAACATGCCGAGCACATTTCCGGTGTTCTGCATTTGGCAAGCAGGCATGTAGAGCCTCTACAAGCCCCTGTGTTAAACAATCGAAGTTAGGAGAAGCGTGGGATTCAAATTTAGGTATTCAAATAGTCATAATAAGTAAAGTAGTTACCTTCTGTTGGTCTGAGACAATAGTAAACCCACTACCGTCTTCAGTCCCAAGTTGATTTTGCAAGGCATTTATGAACCAAATCCAAGAGGATTTGTTCTCAGACTCCACTATTGCCCATGCAATTGGGAACATGTGATTGTTCCCATCCTTACCAACTGCAGCCAGAAGCATTCCTTGAACCTCCCCCTTTAAAAAACAACCATCGAGGCAGAAGAAGGGCCTACATCCTGCCAGGAATCCTTTGCTCAAACTGGAGAAGCCAATATAGAGCCTCTTGAAGAACACCTTGTCACAACCCGGATCTACATCCACCTCGAGAAGGAAGGAACCTTGCGGGTCAACTTTCAGAAGATGTCCTATATATGATCTAATCTGAGCAAAATCTTCTTCAAGTGATCCATATAACATGCGACGCGCTTCTAGCCTAGCTCGGTAGCAGGTTTGGTTTGACACAACCAAATTGTACTTCCGCTTAATTTCAGCAGCTATTAGGCCTACATCCCAACCCTGATTTGCCCTAAATGTCTCGATAAATTCTTCTGCTATCCACCTCTGACCTGCTACCCGAATATGAAGTGAACGAGGGCAACTGTGAGCTGTTCCAACTCCTTTAACCATAAATGTTTCTTCTTACGAAACCAACTTGCATATACCCTCCACCCACAACGGAATTCTTTCCTTTGCGCACACACAGCTTCCTTCCTAAAGTCACTGCTCCTTACCCATCTGATATTAGCACCAATCACAATGGATTGCCTCATTACAGCTGCCTTAAACTGCTCAGGGGATTTAAAGCGCATACAAGGAACAAACTTCAATGCTTTATGATCGCACTTAGGATCATAAAGCAAGGATTTGTCAAACTTGGCGACATTATCTTGTTCACCAATGTTGCCTCTAACGTGAGCAGAGTCCTCTGATCCCCTATACTCAGTTTCCATTGATCCCCCCACTATTTGCATAATCTTCACCAGCTTGATCCCCCACATTCTGCTCCTCACTTCCACTCACATTCTGCCCTCCATTCCCACTGTCCACATTCTGATCTTCACTTCTAGGCTCATTCTGCCCTCCATTCTCACTGCCCTCACTGCCCTCATCCTCCTCCAATACCACTTGATCAACCTCCTCACCCGAATCCTGAATCTGAGCTCTATAATTCTGTCTCCTGTTTCGAACCTTCTGCCTGATTTCATGGTACTCTTCATCAGATGTTTGGGCATCATCTTCTTCCCCTACTCGAACAAACTCAGGTACAGCCGAGTTTTCACCATCCTCATCAGAACCATCATACTCATGGCCGTAGTTGTCACCCATAAATCCATCATCAACCAAGTCTTTTGTTGCTTCAAAGTAGACCCTCACCTGTCCTTTAGCTACACATGGGAGTAATCCATTCATAACCTCCGCGTCTGAATGAATTTCGTGCAATCCAGTGGCCAAACTTTTACCCGGAGTCAAGTACCAAAGCCTTTCCACGGAGACATACTCTAAATCTTCAATTAGAGTCTTTGTTAGCTCGAAATAGGACAATACATCGACAACCATGTTCACCACAGCTTCATCACCTCCAACGTACTTTGGAACAGCCCCTGTCATATCCATATATCCTCCATGACATAAAATGAGCTCAATCGGGTCTTCCATTCTGCACATAAACAAATCGAAAACACACTTTTCTAAGCAAACTTCACTAAGCCGACAAAGACAAATCGCTAAATTCACTAAGCCGACAAAGACAAATCAACTATTGTTGTTTAATGTCCACTATGCATCAATCCACATATGACCACAACCGATTTCTTGGAAGTATTTAGAATATTATTATGTGGGATAGTGATTGCTTACCTTGTCGAAGTGGTCCCTTGCTACAGGTGTCCCTGGAACCTCACTTTCTTCGCCTTTTACAGAAAATATCGATGGGTGGGGAAGGGTTGGCCTACAAAGAAATGGACAGAGCGAAATGGGTGGGGAAGGCAGGGGAAGGCAGGGGAAGGCTTGGTCTTGGGTGGGGAAGGCTTGGACAGAGCGTGCGAGGAACGGGTGAGGGTTGTCGGGGAAGAAGGAGGAAGAAGAAGGGTCGTTAGGGTTTTTTTGGGGAAGGGATCAGTAACGAAAGAAGGCGAGGGGGATGGGTGCTCGTGTTTGGGTTATGTTGAAAGAGTGCGACGGCGGCGGCGTCGTCTTTAAACGACCGGCCGCCGCTGCATTTGAAGTCGGAGGGAATGGAGGCGGCGTCTCGTCGGGGAAGAAGGAGGAAGAAGATGGAATAGGGATTGATCGAAAAGGAAAGAAGGTGAGGGGATAAGGTGGGGACGGGTGGGCCAAAATTTTTGGATTTTTTTTTTAATTATTCAATTTTTGTAAATGAAATAAAAAGAAAGATAATTTGTTATGTTGACATGACAGTGACCTGGACAGTTGACTAACGGTCAACGGTGTTGACCGTCCAAACAAACGGTCAAACACGCTCCAGGCCAATTTTGTCAACATGCTGCATAGATCGGGCCAGGATGTTAATTTCTCAAACCACTGGCCAAAGTTGATTACTTGGTTATAGTTCAGGCCATAACAAGGTATTAACCCTTAAACTTATGAGGTAATGGAATTCATGATGATTAGCCAATAATAAAGACATGCATAACTATACATCCGAAGCGAATTGAGGTCATCATGAATATTAAACATGTAAGAATATCGACAAAAGAAATATATGATATAACCGAGCTTGTTTATCATTAGGATGATCGATTGTTAAAACAAAATTATTTTATATACTCAAAGGTTGAATTTGTTTGTGATTGGAATTTAAAGTTTGGTTTTGTTTGTAATTCTATTCCCAGCAAAATGCGTAGTAAGCCCAAATCAACTCAATCAACAAAATAAGTCGTAGGACCTTAATTTTATTGGGTCAACACCTCTTTTGGTTGTGAAAATATGAAAACGTGGGAATTAGCCTTAATTCTCACGTTATTATATACTATGATAATAGTCAAGTGAAAATTGGCTAAAGTTCCACGTTTAGGATTTTAAGAATGTGGACTTTAAAGTAGGGGTGTCATTCGGTCGGTTTCGGTTTAACCGAAAACCGAAATCCCGGTTATCGGTTAAACCGAGACTCTCCCTATGACTACCGACCGTGAGAAAGCCACGGTTAGCCGGTCAACCGACCGGCCGGTTTCGGTTTTAGGCTCGATTAGCCGCAAAAAAAAAAATCCACCCCCTTCTTTTCAAAACGATTGCGTTTAACTAATAAAAAAAATACATTAAAGAAAACCATCCCCATCTTCCTCACAGTCACAACAACTGCTTCTCTCTCCTTACCTTTCTCCATTTTAGATCTGCCTTCTCTCTCCTTCCTTCTCTCTCCTTACCTTTCTCCATTTTAGATCTGCCTTCTCTCTCCTTCCTTCTCTCTCCTTCCATCTCTCAATTTCAAATTGGAAAAAGCAGCAGCAGTCCCCATTCGCCAACGACGAAGGCGCGGGGGAGGAAGCGCTCGCCTGCTGAGGATGACGGAGGACGACGAGGCGATGACGGCGCGGGAGAGGAGGCTGCATGCGTGGCGTTGTCGTTGACCGCGAGGGCGAGCTGGTCTCCCGTGAGGTCGGCCAGTCGTCCGGCGACGGCGCGGAACTGGAGGAGCGGCGGCGATGGCGGACTGGAGGAGCGGCGGCGATGGCGGACTGGTCTGGAGGCGCGGCGATGGAGGACTGGAGGAGGGCGGCAGATTTCTTTCTTCTTTCTTCTTTCTTCTTCTTCTTCTGGGTTTTCACTTTTCATTTTGAGAAGAGAGAGGTCGGCTAGGGTTTGGGGGTCGTTTTGAGGGGGACGGGTCGTTTAGGAGGCTGGGTAAAGGCTCGGTTAGTCGGCTAACCGCCGGTTTCCGACCTCGGTTGGTCGGCTAGCCGAGCCTTCTCCCCTCGCTACCGACAACCGACCGAATATAATTAAGGACGGTTTCCGGTTAGCCGAAAACCGGTCGGTTCGGTCGAAACCGACCGGTTAGCCGCTAACCGGAAAACCGATTGCCAGCCCTACTTTAAAGTGTACCAGTTTTCCTCTTCCTTTGTGAGATGGAAGTAGGGATGGCAACAAAACCTGAACCCACGGGTACCCTATCCGATCCAACCCGCGTTGACGGGTTTGGGTTTAAACTCGTACACTATTCACCAGATTGGGTTGGTTTGGGTTTAGGGGTACCTGATCCATGGATACCCGCTCACACTTATTGCGTCGCCCTACTCTCCCCAAACCCTACCACAATTCTAATTTCCTCCAATCTAACTCTTACTACACTTATTCTGTGTGAATTTATTGAGTGTAATTGTGATATGTTTGAATTTTCTAGAATGATGTTTTATTTATGAATAATTTGTATGGGGAAATTGATGTTTGAATTTTATTTTGATAGGAACTTGTAATTATAAATTTTTTACCACAGAAACCCATGGGTACCCATGAAACAGCGGATATCCAGCGGGTTGGGTTGGGTTTGAGTTTTCCAAAGTCCAAACCCAATGGGTTTTACCCCGAATTTTTTTGACGGATAAACATATGAGTTTGGATTTGGGTTTTGCAAAACTCAATCCAACCCGATCCATTGCCATCCCTAGATGAAAGAGAAAAATGATGGAAAGGAAGAGAGATAGAATTGGTTAAGAAAAGAAAAACGTTGAAATGTCAGAATATATAGAGTGGATGTCGTAATTATAATTTCTATGTCCGTGAGATTTGAACCAAATTATCATGCCTCAATTTCCATGTTGCTTTTGTCTTGCTAAACATGATTTTTTTTTATTACCAAATTATCACAGTTCGTGAGATTTAAACTCAATTCTCACACAAAAATTCCATATCCAAACAACTCCTAAAATAGTAGAATTTTTTCCGGGTTAATTGCAAGGATGGTCACTACTCACTGGGTTTACTAAAATCGTTCATGTTTGGTCACTGCAAATATTTAATTTCATTCATGGTCACTAAGATTAGTTCAATAGTTCAAGTTTGGTCACTCTCCGTTAGTTTCCGTTAGTTTTTGCTGATGTGGCAGTCAACTATTATAATTGACCGTTAAATGAGTGACGTGGTCATAAAAAAATAATAAAATAATAAAATTTAAATATTTACAATTTCCACCTCATTTTACAACTATTAAAAAATAAAACTTACCTCCGCCATCTACGCCACCGTGGCCATGACGCGATCGTCTCCGCCAGTTCCAACGAAGAACTACCACTTCCAACAATTCCAGCAACCTCCTGAAACTCCTTCCACCAAACCATGAACGAGCTCTCCCCCAGGAAAATCTCAGAATCCACCGCAAAGTTCTCAATATGCTCCATCACATACCTCTGGAACACCACCAAACGGTTCTTCGCCTCACTAAACTCACCACCGCCGCCGCTACCCTTCTGCTTCAACAATCTCACCGCACACAGAGCCTCCTCCACATCCGCCCAGAAGCAGGAATCTTCAGTCATCATATCCACTGTCTTCTTCTCCTTCTTCTTCATCTTCCCCTTCCCTGCCGCGTCTTCCTTCTGCCATTTCTCCAGCAGAATGTAATGTGGCGACCTCCCCTGTTTCTTGTAGTCTCTGTTTTTCCCGTCTCGGTAGAACTCTGCGATGTCGAGTGGCTCCACCATTCGTCGGTAATTCGTTCCGCCGTAGAGGAACATGGTTCGGAAGAACAAGCTCTCCTTTTGGGACTTGCTTTCGGCTTCTTTAGACTAAAAAAATAACTATTGAGGAAGGAGCGGCGGCGGAGACGATCGCGTCATGGCCACGGTGGCGTAGATGGCAGATGTAAGTTTTATTTTTATTTTTTAATAGTTATAAAATGAGGTGGAAATTGTAAATATTTAAATTTTATTATTTTATTATTTTCTTAATGGCCACACCACTCATTTAACGGTCAACTATAATAGTTGACTGTCACATCAGCAAAAACTAACGGAGACTAACGAAGAGTGACCAAATTTGAATTATTGAACTAATCTTAGTGACCATGAATAGAATTAAATATTTGCAGTGATCAAACATGAACGGTTTTAGTAAATCCAGTGACCATCCTCGCAATTAACCCAATTTTTTCCGATTGAACCGAATTCCATCTAGGTCCAATAACTTTCCAGGACTGTGTAGTCGTTAGATTTCATGGGCCCAAAAATGCTCCTAAACCTGACCGAAACCGTGAACCTTGAAAAGGCCAGCTTATTTCAAAGCCCACATAGTAGGAACCCAAATTTATTTTTGCGCCTGCTCTGTAAAATGTCGCTCGCAGAGAAGGTGTTCGAAGAAATGCCTAAGAGGGAGGAATGTTGCGTCTGATCTCCAAATTTGCTCTTCTGTTCCGCAAGCCCTTGTCGTCCTCGCTTTCCCGCCGCGTCTCGCCGCCTTCTAACGCTTGCGCTGCACAGAGGGAGAACCACTTCTCGAATTTAGCTCCCAGGACGAGACCGAGCTTGTCGATATGGAGGCGTAAGAAAGAGCTGGGCAAAGAGGGGCTGTTCGCCGCTAAGGAACTGAAACGGCTCCAACCCCATCCCCTGCGCCTCGACCGATTCATCCAGTCCCACGTCTCTCGCCTTCTCAAGTCCGATCTCCTAGCTGTACTCGCCGAGTTCCAGCGCCAAGACCAGATCTTCCTCTGCATGAAGGTTCGTTCTCTCTTCCGATTTCATTCGCTCAAGTTTTGTTTGTCCATTTGGGAATTCGAATTAGAACGTCTTACTTTGAGCAACCAGATGAATTATCTCATTGAGGGTTCTCCATTTTTTGTTGGGCGGCTGCAGTTATACGACGTGGTTCGTAAGGAGATATGGTACAAGCCGGACATGTTCTTCTATAGAGACATGCTCATGGTGCTAGCAAGAAACAAGAAAGTGGAAGAAGTGGAGCAAGTGTGGCGAGATTTGAAGAGAGAACAAGTTTTATTCGATCAGCATACATTTGGGGACATCGTCAGAGCCTTTCTGGACAATGGGTTGCCATCAGAAGCAATGAAGATATACGATGAAATGAGGCAGTCACCTGATCCACCACTGTCATTGCCCTTCCGAGTGATGTTGAAGGGGCTGATCCCGTATCCAGAGTTGAGAGAGAAGGTGAAAGATGATTTCTTGGAGCTTTTCCCCAGCATGATTGTGTATGATCCAGCTGAGGATTTGTTCGACGACGATGAAGACGAATCGCAGAGGGAGAGTGACTATGATTATTAGAGTGCTTTGCAGTTTTGGCTTCATATACTGTTGGCGACTGATCCACGAAAAACCAGGAGCTGTCCGGTGATATCGATCGAGTACATGGGAATTTGTATGACATGATCCTACATGAGATATGGACGATGCTCCATCTAACTCAAGTGTTTAAAGACGAGTGTGGTTTGCTGTCAATGCAGCTGGTTATATGAAGCTTTGTGGCTGATGAACTAAAAGAGCATCTTATATTCTTATTGATTGAGCACATCATGAGCTATATGCAGGCTGCCACTTGCGCCACCTGAGGTAAAACCTTGAGAGTAAATTATGTCAACAGTCACTGCTGTGAGCTGTTGGTGCTTTATTCCTTTTCAGTTTTATGCTTTGTTTTGATGGCCGCATTCGTGTAGCCGGTTAGTTGTCAATTGTCTAGCACAATCAAGTTGTTTAGTGCTACTGATTAGGATGGTGGTAGAGGAGCCATGATAGTGTAGGAGATTCAAGAATCATATTTTCTCACTGGTTCCATTGTCTATTATATCAGGAGATTCAAGAATCATATTTTCTCACTAGTTTCAATGTCTATTATATCGGGTATGTTAATTTTGTTATGCCTGGACGCTTTGGATGGTAGAATGAGATGATAGTTTTTAGGTCTTGAGATCTTGTTGAGTTTGAAGGACAGGCAACACTTGTGTAGAGAGTGTCCTTAAAACCTCAATGACATTGAGTTTGAGCATCTTTTCTAGCCCTTAAGGTCGAAACCATATGGACCTGTATGTATGTTAATGATTCTTTCGACTTAAGTTTCACTTTTTTCGACATTCTCTCGTATTGTAAGATTTTGTCATTCAGGTGATGCCCGAAGCATACAAGTGATACGAGATTGTAAAATAGAATTATCTAAAGAGCAATCATCTATCGCGAGCGACCAAATCAAATGAATAAGTGGAAACCAGAGTCGTAAATTATTTGTTGGCTATATCGTTGATATTGATATCATTAGCCATTGGATTTCATATGATTCGATACATTGTATTAGAAAATCAATTGCAAATTCTACATCTCCAGAGGAGAAAGTGGTGATATGATAAAGATTTTAAATTGAAAGGGGGTTTTTTTTTTTTTTTGTCATAGATAATGGTAACAAATAGATAGTCAGAGAACAGCAAGCAACCAAACGCGGCAGTCGACAAATAGTCGAACTGTCGATGAAAGGGCCTTTTGAGCCACTAAATGGGCAGCCCTGTTGTACCTGCGAGGTGTAAAACAACAAGAAAAGGTAGAAAAGGCAAATTGAAAGGGGTTGAAAAGTTGTGTTTTTGTTGCCGCCATCGCCACCCCCACTTCACAGCTAGAAAATGGAAGGGGGATTTTGTAATTTGCCGGAAAAGAAATCGTTTCTTTCTTTCGACGGCCGATGCTCTGTTCGAAACAATGGCTGTATTGGTGTCAGTGCTATTATATAAATGCAAAGCGAATTCATAATTTGTTTCCCTCTCTTCTTCCTCCCAGCAGCCCCGCCCTTCCTCTCTCTCTCTCTCTCTCTCTCTCTCTCTCCATCTGAATACAGACAATTTCATCTCTCTGCATCAGTAGGATAAAGAATTTCAAGATTATGATGTCATGCCGCCGCCGACTAACCGCCGGATCGGCGGCGCCGCTGGATTTCCACCGCGGGCAGAAGGATTCCGCTTCGACGGTGGTGGAAGTCGTCTCCCTCCCTCTCAGAAGGATTCGTAACCGTCACCTCCTCCAACCGGCAATTTCACTGAGAGCGGTCTCGAGGAGGCGTTCGGAATTGTTCCTCGCCGAGGCGGCGGTTGGCGGACACAGCAGAGGCGTGCGGGAGCGTCCGGACGGCGGAAACGAGGCGGCGGCGGAGGAGGAGGAGCTGCCGGCAGAGCCTCTCTCGTATTCCGCCGTCGGGAATCCAGCGGTGGAGGAGGAGGATGATTGCAGAGGAGATCTGACGACTCACGATGCTGCGCCGGCGGAGGCAGGGATTGCGAGTCGGTTCGGGGAGAAGAATCGAGCTGTGGAGGTGGCGATTGCGGCGGCGGCGACGGTGGTGCTAGGGGTGGGGAATCGGGTGTTGTATAAGCTGGCCCTCGTTCCTCTCAAGCATTATCCCTTCTTTCTCGCGCAGCTCGCCACCGTCGGGTAATTTTACTAATTACTCCTCCGCTCCCTTTCCGTTATTTTTGATCGCTTCGATTGGCATTCTGGCGCAACGCTTTTTTTGTTTACCCTGTTTTCCAATCCTCTCTATAGTCCCTTTCCACCGAATTGAGTATTTAACTATTAGTTTAGCATTTCATTTAATCAACTGATTATTAATTAATTGTAATTAATCTGGAAATAGTAAATGCTAAATAAAGTAAGGGAGGCCAGGGATGACGCTAATTTAACTAATGTCGAATTAAATCTCGAATTTAGATTTTCTCCTTGTTCACAGCATAAACATATAAACCTGATTTGCTAGGCAATATTGAATTAGATTACATATCATGGCAGTAGGGATGGCAAAAATATCCGTAACCGTGGATATCCGCCCGAATCCGGACTAATCGGATAGGGTAAAACCCGAATCCGAAGGACATTTAGTGGGTACGGGTAAAATCCGAACCCGAATATTGCGGGTAATGGGTGGGCATGGGTTTCTCACTATCCAACCCGAACCCGCCCGATTATACACATGCATATGTATTTTGTCTAGAAATTATCATTATTTTTCTCTAACATATTTTATATTTAGCATATAAATATAATATTTTCATGAAATTGTGTAGTTTTAATTAAATTTCTTCACCCTAGTGAATCATTATCATACTTTTCCTCTTACGTAATGTGAGAATACGTGTGAATGTTAACATATTGGTTGGAGTTATGAAGATAAATTATTACCCATGGATAACCATGGATACCCGAAACCCGAACGGGTATGGGCATGGTTTTGATTTTCTACCCGTTTTGTATGTGGGTATGGGTATGGGTAAAACCCGAACTACTATGGGTAGGGTAACGGATATGCACTATCCGCGCCCAACCCGACCCATTGCCATCCCTACATGGCAGCAATGTGGTCCCACGGTCCCGTTCAATGATCGAATGTTCGAATCTCAATGACTCTTTGTAAAAACGCCATTTACTCCTCTTTATAGTATAGTGTTAAAGTTAAATCAACCGTGTATCGTTGTATAGCATTGATTTGGTAATTCGCTATAAATCGTAGATTCAAATTATTACGTTGTTTTGGGGAAAATTGGACATGTCCTATTCGTTTCACATCTCACAGAAGCGTGTCTACTTAGCTACCACTTCTCATCACCAAAAACAGACGGAACTAATAATATCTTGCCTTCCAATGTTTTTATTTTTGGCCTAGTAAATGACTATTGTGTTAGAAACCGAATTATCTAGGGTTTCTATATTTATTATTTTCATTATTATTAGGGTAAGTCTTATTAAGGTTAGTAGTCATTTAATAGAATTAGGTTTAGTGTTAGGGTTTTCCAGTCTTTCGTTATAAATATGTACTTTGCGTTTTAGTCAGAATCAGTCAAGAAAGAATTATCAAGAATCTCCTAAACCCTAATCTCCCTATCTTCCCAATTCTCGATCTCAATCCCTCTAAAGGCCTAGGCCGATTCTCTTCTGTTCTTCCCCAAATCTTCCCCAACTCTCTTCTCAAATCCCTAAATCCCCAATTCTGTTCTACAACCCTAAAATCCCAATCCCCAGATCTGATCTGGAGACCCGTTAGAAACTTTGTTTCTAACATCTGGTATCAGAGCCCGGTTCGAGAATTGAGTTCGCTGCAACTCTCAACCGGGGACGAGTTCTACAACTGGTTCGACGATGAGCTCTTCAAAGCTCTCGAACCTGTCGTGGACAGAGCTGCGTGACCGGGCTCGCCGCATCGGACGCCGTTGGAGCTCCGAAGAGTCGCCGACCATGCAAGCAGAGACGGTGACCCGAATCGCCGACGACGAGCGACCACCAATGTCCGCCGAGACCGACGAAGCGGTGGAAGTCACCGTCGAAGGGAGCGACACGGAACCGGTGATGGAGGAGGAGGCTATGGACGGAGACATGACAGAGGAGCAGCAGCTACCGGTCCGACCTGTGATGGCGGACGACGAGCAAGAGCCGACGACCGAGGAGGAAGCTGCAGATGTTGAAGCAGCAGGGGAGGCGACGACAGCGACGTCGTTGGCCCGAACGGCATCAGTTGTCTTCCCTGCATCAAAACCACCATCGCTGGGCCCGGTTTTAGGCGGCCTTGTTGAACTTCCCAAGCCTCCTAGAACGCCATCGCCTGCGGAAAGGAAGGGAACAGATTCAATTGACAAGCGCTCATCTCCAGAAGTATCTTTCGACCCAGGAGGAACAAGCTTCAACCCCATAGCTGTGGGCGAGGATATTCGCGAACCTGAACCCGACGGCTTCGTTGGGTTCGAGAGAGACAGAGAAGCCGACTCAGAGCTGGAGCAGAAAGAGGCGAGATGGTGTGTGATCTTTCGGGACGAGAATGTCACCGCGTACGATGCTACACCACCGCTTTGCGCCTCGGCGGCCGAGATTCCGGTTAAGAGAAGCTTGGAAACCTGTTCGGAGATGTCAGATCTCCGCGTCAACGACGATCGAGGACCCGGGGCGGAGCTGGGGACCGGTGCGAAGGGTCTTGGGGAGCGATTGAAGATGATCTCGATGGTGGTTCCAATTGTGATGGCGAAGACTCCGTTCGAGCGATTGGAGACGGTTTCGCCTCGCGGGGAGCCGCGGTCGGGGACGAACTCGGGGGAGGAGCCCGGAGCCGGAATTGACAGGGTAAGCAACGCAGAGGTGCCGGAGCGTCGAATCGGGCGCGGAAAGCGGCGATTGGCGGTGGGTTCTGTTGCGGCGCCGAGTGGAGGTAAAGTGAAGTCGGGGGTGGATCTAGAGGACTCGCCGAGGGAGTTGGAGGCTAGGAAGGCATCGAGCTCGCCTCTGGAGGAGGCGAAGAGGAATGAGGAAGGTGGCGGCGATGACTCTTCCTTCATCGGGTCGGTGGACGGGCAGGCGCACACGCCGGCGGGAGTCGTGGAGACGGCGAGGGCGAAGTCGAGAGAGATGGAGTCAGGCTGGCCTCCTAACCGCCGGGTGGGGGATTCCTCTGGTGAGCTTACGGCCGACGACGTGATAAGGTCCGGGACGTCGAGCAGGCCGACGATGCATGCGACCGGCGAAGGAGAACCTACTCTGGTGGTTCGAACGGAGACGAGGGAGCCGGCGGTGTGGACCATCGAGGTAGCAACATCGGAAGCCGGCGAGATTTTCCACGGGAGAAGCTTTTCTTCGCCGAGAAAGACTTCGGCGGAGGGGTGGTCGATGAATGAGGGCGGCGGCGGCGCTGTCCCTCTAGCAAACCCTAGGTCGTTCACCCTGACCTGCTCAGTACAACATGGCCAAGCTCGGTTGGGCCAGGAGAGTGGGGTTGGGGGTCTAGACGGGCCGGAGATGGTGGGCCGAGTTGGTCCGGGATGCGGCCTGGTAGAAAAGAGGAAGCTGGCTGGGTTTGCCTTCGACCAGCAAAGCGGGCCGGAGTCCGCGAGCCGAGCGGATCTGCAAGAGGGGTTGTTGTTGGGCCGAGTTGGGGTTCAGGTCGTTGGGCTCAATGAGTCGCCTAATGGGCCGAAGCCAGGAGGAGTTTGGGCTGAGACAAGGTTTGATGGTGAGTTGGAGGAGAAGGAAGTCAGCTGGTTGCAAGGTTATTGTGGGCTAGGTTTCATGAGAGTGCTTGGGCCTTCATTGGGCCGTTGGATTTGCTCTCTATTGAATGGAGAGAGCTTGGAAGAAAAGAAAGATGAAGATGAATTGGGCTTAGCCAGTGGATTTTTCAGGGAGTCAGGTCCAAACGGAAATAAGGAAGAGAAGAACGATGGATTCACGGGCTTTGATGCAGGGCTTAAGGAAGAGCAGCTCTTTGATTTTTATATTGTGGAGTTTGAAAAGGATGATGGAGAGATATTTGATCATGGTTGCAACTTGCGTCACGTGGATTGGAAAGAGGCCATTGGAGTCGGAGTCGAAGTTGCTGGCATGAGATTCGTTCAAGTAGTGGAGCCGGATTGGAAGAAAAGGAAGCGCACAACGCGGAGCAAGCGATGCATTGATCACACGAGGAGGTTGAAGGAGCGGGTCAAGTCAATCAACCTTGAGGGCAAGGTTGGTCTGAAGGGGGAGGAGATGTTAGAAACCGAATTATCTAGGGTTTCTATATTTATTATTTTCATTATTATTAGGGTAAGTCTTATTAAGGTTAGTAGTCATTTAATAGAATTAGGTTTAGTGTTAGGGTTTTCCAGTCTTTCGTTATAAATATGTACTTTGCGTTTTAGTCAGAATCAGTCAAGAAAGAATTATCAAGAATCTCCTAAACCCTAATCTCCCTATCTTCCCAATTCTCGATCTCAATCCCTCTAAAGGCCTAGGCCGATTCTCTTCTGTTCTTCTCAAATCCCTAAATCCCCAATTCTGTTCTACAACCCTAAAATCCCAATCCCCAGATCTGATCTGGAGACCCGTTAGAAACTTTGTTTCTAACATATTGTGATGGCGCAACTTTACACTAGCATCTGAAATTATCTCATTGACCCGTTTCTTATTGTGGTTTCGTGTGTTGGTGCATCAAAATGAGACTGTCCTGTTTGGGAGATTTTAAAGCAGATTCCATTTACAGTCGTGATTCCTTCAAATGCCTCGTGCTTTCCAAACGTATGATCATAAGCATTTGCATTAGCACTAGAAGAATTTTCTATTGTTATCTCATTGCAAAAGTTATGAGTGGACGAGAGTCGAATTAGGAAAGTTTGGGCATCTTTCTAAGCCATGATTACAGATTAATAGAAATAGGAATGGGATGGATGGACAATAGAGCAAAAGGAAAAAGGGGACTCGAGGTGCTTTCTAATTTGGTGGGTCTAGTCCTAATTGCTGCCTCACAAGAACAAGTTGAACACTCTTCAGTCTTCAGCTCTGGCACATGGGGTCTCCATTACGCCCGCAAAAGTGAAAAGGAGGAACAAGGAAAGAGAGACCATTGCCGAGTAGAACTGTAGTGGTGGGTGATAATTTGATCGGTTCCTTTGTTTTCTACGAATTTTGTAATTACTTAAAAAGATCACTACTTTAATAGCTCTCTGTCGCAAGAAAATAAAAATATCATGCAGGGTGCAAGTGGAGCTTCTGGCTTTGAATGTGTAGGTCACATGTCCGGACAAATTTTAATTGTTTTTTGGTTCTGGTCAGTTGATCCACCAAGCGGCTTTTACAAATGCATTGCAGGGTCCTCTGTTTAGACATTAGATCTTTTTTCTCTCTTTTTGATGACCCCATGGGTGTATTATAATAAGCTACTAAAGCTGGAAGTATCTGATGCAAAGTCTTGTTTTAGTTACCTTGTTTTCTTATTAAGCTCACTCATGTGTCGACACCATCAGCAAATGCGACAAAGAAGAGAGAATGCACAAAAATGCCACTCTTTGTCAAGATTGCATCCTGTTGAATATTTTTTGAACTTCCACCTGGTTAACTTGAAGTTTCAGGATCTTAATTCTGATACTGTCTTTGTCTTCATAATGTATGAATGTTGTGGGATACTTATATAGTACTGCCTGCTGGGAATGCTTTTATGGGCTTTGATGCTGGATAAAATTGGAATTTGATGACATTTTAGGAGAAGTCCTTTATAAAAATATAACAGTAAGTGTGGTAACATGCTACTATTCAAACTTGGAACACCGTATTCTTGGTGGAATTCGGATTGTCACTTTGACTGAAAAATATTGTTTTTGGAACCTCAGGTATGTCCTTGTGTATTTTACCATATTGCATTTCCGGCACCGTGCTGGCATTGTGAGCAATGAGATGCTTTCGTTGCCTAAAGGTCCATTCATTCTTGTTGGAATCTTGGAGGCTCTTGGAGCTGCTACTGGAATGGCAGCAGCAGGTAAACATATCTTCTGTTATTTCTCATTGACTGTTGTATTATTGCTTCCTTGCGGGTTAAACATGAACTCTTTGATGGTCAATTTGAAATGCTTCATCATCCACATTGCTCAGTAGCCTGTGTAACCCAATTGATGTATGTTTATCTCATGATCACTTGGCCAATTGACTATCAGACTTGTCTTTTCAGCTTGGGAATATTTTTGCATAATTACAATATAGCATGTTCCTTCTATTGTACTGAATGAGGAATCTTTATGTCTTCTGTTGTCTTTTCCTTTTCATGTTTTCTTGACTTGTGGGTATTGAGCTTTAGTGGTAATCTGGTGCATAAAAGGTTCCATTCAGTATTACATTTTCTTTAGGTCGTTACCATAGCAATCTAGAGTGGAAGACATTAAGGTTGTTATTTTTTAGTGTTAATTCGTTGACTTCTTTCTTGAATCAGCAAACCTTTCTGGAGCATCGATTCCAGTTATATCTCAGGTACATAATATTTTCAGCTTTGAGGATTAAGTGTTTGAAGTCCTTGTAGGTCTTGTTTCTACCTTTGTTGTTCTCGATACATTCATATTCCTGTTTGAAGATTAAGAGTTCTTAAAGTGCCAAGTATCTAACCTTGCTTAGAAGTGTCTAAGATGGTGCTTTCAAATAATAGAACCAGAGTTAGCAGTAGGAAGCTGAAAAAGTGAGATAATAACAAGAAAGAAATCATTATTAATTATCATTCTGATTCCTTGGATAGTCAAGCAAAAGGAGGCAGCTTGTGCTAATGCAGGGTTCACTCATTTCTCAGCCTGTGGTTAACTTCTTTGTCTCTCTGATGATGAAAATTGTAAAATTCATCGAATTTAGCTTTCAATATATGTAGTGAAGTAAAGTCATCTGCAATCTGCTCCTTCTGCAATTGTTTTTGGTCATAGAACAATGTGTTTCTCTTTTTGACAGTGAAAGAACAAAGAGTTCTACGGAGAAAACTCCCTTGCTTGTGAAATTTGTTTTGGTTTCCGGTAACATTACAGCATTGGGAAGATTGGATACTAATCTCAATCTTCTAAGTAGAAGTGTTATCAAAAGTCTACTGGCGATTCTGACGATTACTTGTTCTGCAGACCTTCCTTGTGTGGCAGATTTTTATGTCAGCTGTCTTCCTTGGAAAGAGATACAAAATCAATCAATTACTAGGGTGTTTCCTTGTTGCTATTGGTGTCATTATAACTGTAGCCAGGTACCTTTTCTTAAACTTATATCTTATGAAGTAGTCAATTATGCTCTCGGGTATAGACCTCTACCAATAAAACAGTCTTAAAAATGATAAGGACTCGGAATGCTTGTATGTTAAAATGGTGGTGAACAATTGCAGTTTTCTTCATGTTGCAGTGGATCTAGTGCTGGCCATTCGTTGAAAGAAGCCGGTATTTTTTGGAGTCTTTTAATGATACTCTCGTTTCTGTTCCAAGCTGCCGATACTGTACTCAAGGTTCGTGTTAACTATTCCTTTGACTTTTAGCATAACCACTAACCTTGTTACTGTTTGTCTAATGGGAGTAACTCTTATTTGCAGGAAACTATTTTCCTGAAAGCTAAACATCGTTTAAAGGTACAAATCCCTCAAACTGACTGTAGCCTCATACATGTATTGATACAATCGTTGCATTTAACATTATTACATTGTTTGGTTGTTGAGTTTATAGGTTAGTGATTAACATTCCATAGAAAATTCAATCTTTACTTTTGGCCACCTCTCTTCGGAAGGTCATTCTAATCATTCAAACGGTTTGCTAATGCTGACGCCTGAAAATCACAGGGAGGATCAGTAGATATTTTCGTGGTCAACTCCTTTGGATCTGCTTACCAAGTGGGTATTCTAATATGGGTTTCAATTGTTAACCCCTGTGATTAAGTTACTGTACGTATTTATGATATGCATAAAGTTTCTTACTTGATCTTTTGGAATGCTGTCGCTTGCAGGCTTTTTTCATCTGCCTACTTGTGCCTTTCATGTCCAAGCTATGGGGAATACCGTTCAGCCAGCTTCCGAGCTATCTCAAAGATGGGGCAGCTTGCTTTCTAAACATCGGTAGTTTGTCAAGTGGTAAGCTATATGACTAAAAACAAATTCCCACCTTCATGGTTTTTGAGTTTGTACTTTCAGTAATTTCTGATCAAATATTCGGATTATTGACGCGCTCCCAGGATGTGAAGGGGCACCATTGCTACCTCTGCTGTTCATAATCGTGAACATGGGGTTCAACATATCGTTGCTCCACC
Source organism: Linum tenue (assembly GCA_946122785.1). Classification (NCBI taxonomy): domain Eukaryota; kingdom Viridiplantae; phylum Streptophyta; class Magnoliopsida; order Malpighiales; family Linaceae; genus Linum; species Linum tenue. The sequence continues at coordinate 51,165,176 of CAMGYJ010000009.1, forward strand.
TGCTCAAGATATCATCCGCTGTTGTATCTTCACTTGCTTCCACATTTTCTGGTAAGGGGAAATTTATTCACCTACATTTCATTTCTGCGTTCACTCGATTACTTGGATCTCACGCTTTCTGATGACGATCAATCTTCTTATGGGTAGTGCCGATATCGGTGTTCATGTTCACGCTGCCATTGCCATATATCGGAGTGGCATCAACCCTGCCAAAGGGCTTTGTTGGGGGAGCCATCATCCTTGTTCTAGGCTTGCTCATCTATGCTTGGACGCCAAAGCCTCGTCCAGCCGGTCATTCTTCCTCGCCAGCAGCAGCTTCCTCTCCTAGCTAAGCTGTAAGAACTGTATATCATTCTTTGTTTCTTTTATGTTGATAGCCGTGGCTCTTCCCAATTTGATACTTCAACATCAGAAATAAAGGGAGGAGGCAAGAGGGCTAGACATATACGAGGGGGGAAAATGGAGAAGCAGAAAGAAAATGCTGTTAGGAAGGACTAGTTGAGTACTGTAATTCCATCTTGTAACAATGTCGCTGTAACTGTCGTTTCGGTGCTGATGCAGAGTACAAAATTCGATTTCGAATATGTCGATCGGGCTTGAACATTGTAGATACAGGGGTTTCGAAAGTTCTGTACCTCTGAGAGCAAACAAGTTCTTGGTCTTTGGTTGAATGATCTTGGCTGAAGCCTCTTAGATCCATAACAGCTCGCGAGTTGCGATTGTCAGAACTGGTCGTTGGTTTCATTAGTCAGCTGAAGTCAACAGTGTGTGCATGCTTTAGCTGTAATGGGCTTGCGACGGATGGAGAGGTCATGGGCTCTTTGCATGGGTCGGTGCATTGGGGTAATCGGGCTTGGGCTTGGGCTTCCGTCTTTAGCAGGGTGCTGTATGTTTGAGACTTTCTGCTTTGTGGAGGAACGTTTGCTGAGGTGGAAGTAACAATGTCTTTTTCTTCATGTATCCTTGTGTTGGTCTTTGGATAGGCATTTGGAGTTGGCTCGTTTTTAGAGTGAAACATGATGAAAGATGTATATGTTGGATTTTTTGAAAGTTCATTTGTTTCTTGAAAGTTACTTTGTTTGAGTAAATTAGAAGGGGCATTGGACTTTACACTGTTTGAGGATTTTAATCAGGTCCTTTTTTTAATTATGTTGTGCAGAACTCTCTGCATCTACTTTCAATGTATTGCTTAATGGTATGCATTAGTAGTTTGCTGTAGTTGTAGTATTGTAACTGTTTGAGCTTAGAAAGTACTAGGTGGTTTGTGTGGAACACGAGTGACGTGTCTGTTCTTGGTGAGAGAATGCATTCATGGACCCTGCGAAACAAAGGCCCGTGGGCGGTTGCCCAGAACACTCTCCGAAAATTAAGTTAGATTAATAAGAGAGAATATGTGTTAGGTTTAGAGAGAGAGTAGTTGAGTTTACCATGAATGCTCTCATACGGTGGCAATTAATGCTTGGCATTGTTTATATGGAGTCAGATTTTAGTCGATCTCCTCCCTGTCTCAATCATTGTTTTATGTCAGGCGGTCCTCCTGTCTTGTCTCCAGGCGACTGCCTAACCTCTTTAACTGCATATCGGTCTCCTTATTGGGTTGGGCCTGCTGGTCTTCCTCCTTGGGCTTCATGCCCGATACTGCTCTTACACGTGGGCCCATCAATTGTCCCTTAGGCGGGAAATCTTTGGGCTTTGACGACTATGACTGTATTTCTATCGTGTCGAGCAGTCATTCCTCCAATTAAACGTTGCCCTATACTTTGCCCCTTGCCGCTTGAGAGACTAAGATGACCAGTCAAGGAAACTAAACTGTCCTACTTGACTTCAACCGCCTACTAACTAGGCTTTTCTTTTTCCCTTCATCGTCCATGTGGCGAGTTTTGAATTTCGAGCCTTGACAACGGGCACTATGGCCGTCTTTTCAACTGCCCGTTTTTTGAATTAGTAGAGTAGGGTTTTTCTCGGTCACCGAACCGTCACATCGTCGTTGCCCTGCTTTTTCGCTTCTATTTAAACGAGGCGATTGCTCGTCTTCTTCACTTTTACCTTCCCTTCTCCTGCTCTGAAGTTTTTCTAACCCGAAGCAAAGATTGCTCACTGCTCCTGATTTTTCCTTTCTTCTTACCTTCAAAGTCATCTGCTTCTTTCTAGGAAGCGAGCCACATATCTTTCGGAGTTACGATGAGCTCAAAAGCGAGCGAAAAGGAAGAGGCGAATGGCATAAAAGGAGATTGATTCTCAGGCCACTACTCCCTCCGATAGCCAGAACAAGAATTTATCGAGCGATGCTCATACCCAATGTAGTCAAAATCACGCTTTAAAACTTAAAAACTTACGGTTTTACGCTTCTAGGTCATCAAAACGTTTTCGTTTCTATGTAAAAACTGTAGTGTACAAAATCATACTAAATTGCGCTTTAAAACTTAAAAGTTTACGCTTTTACGCTTCTAGTTCACTAAAGCGCTTTACATTTTTACGCTTTTACTTCACTGAATGTGTATTCTTTTCATGAAATTAATTATAAAAAGTATATTTTAAAAATAAATCACCGACAATATGATACGTTTAAGATTAAAAGATGCATACCAGATACTTTGATGTATTCTGAACTTCAATAAAGTAATCTAATTTATCGTCTAGTCTTTTCTCAAATTCATTAGCATGAAGGGGAAGGTGGCTTCTTGATAAGATTTATGTTTAGGAACTTATTATTAAGAGGCTATAAGTTGCTCTACTTTAGACATGAATTGCAAGTATTTATTAACTTATCTAAATTTTGTGCACTCATATTTTTCATAGTATATGTCGTACTTAACATATTTTTAGTTCTTTTACAGTATGCGTCAAAAACTTACGCTTTTACGCTTTACGATTTTACCCCTTTTCCGCTTCTAGGTAGAATCGCGCTTTTAACTGCATTGCTCATACCGGCACCATTTTCACCAATGCCCGGACTTCCATCGATGGTACGACTCCCCCTTGCTCGTCCTCTAAAACTGGCGGTGGATCTAGCGGCCCTACTATAGGGGCTAAACTAGCCGCCCAAGGGGCTAAACTCTGCTCTTGACTCTCCACCTACCATTTTTGTGGGGCCGCCCATAGCACCTTTCCAGACGATTGCTGACGATACATATCGCGTGCGCTTGCACGCGGATATGTGGGAGGGAGAAAAAATACCCGCACATGTTTTCAAACAAGGACCACCGTATTTAGCTACTTACCGGCCATCTGAAGTTCTTCGTCAATTTAAGAATCACGGTCTGCCCCCAGAGTGGGATTATGCAACTCCTCTTGACGGGCGATCCGGTTCTTATTCAAGCGGTTGGATTCCCATCCATGTGGAGCATATCAGGGTGAGTCTTCAATTCCCCCTTGGTCCTATACTGACCCAAACTCTTCTGCACCTCAAGTGTACACTTGGACGTCTTTCTCCCGGAATCATTTTTCACTTCATAACTTTTCGCGCGGCCTGTAAAATATTGGGGGTAGAGCCTTCATTTTATGCTTTCCAGTTCTTGTATACCATGCGCGGCTTAGACAACTGTTGGTCGTGCTACAGGTGGGAGTCTCGCGTGAGATTTGTCTATGCCTCACCCAAGTTAGATTCTCATTGGTTTAAAGAGTATTTCTTTGCTCGTCCCGCTGGGAGATGGTACTCTAGTGACGTAGAGCCGTCGACTGGGTTCGCGGTTGGCGATAAAGGGGATTAGAACACCAAACTTGATTCTCTTGCCCCCTTTAAAGACCTTCTCTAACGAATAATGTCAACTGTTCAATTTTTCGTCTTCCTCCTAAAGGGCATGATAACGCGCTGGATATAGTTCGGCGCTTTCACAATCAGTTAATTCATCCTTGGTTATTTCGAAGTTCTCTCATGCTTTTACTTATAAGTTGCTTTCGCAGGAACTCGACGGTATGCAAATATGGCGAGACCGTCGAAGCCAGGCACCGGGTCCTCTGTGGTCGTAGCTGCTATGCTTCCTGTCAACCCAACAAAGACTCGGGCCACTGCTCCCCTACCTTCTGCTCAGACATAGCTTGTTGCGAGTCGCTCCGAGGAGCTCAAGTTTGCTGAGGTGGGTTCCAACCACGCGTCTGGGAAGCGGTCACTGGAGATTGCGGCTCTTATCGACAATCGGTCTTCGAGAAGTCAATCAATGATGAAAGGCGTCCTTGTTGACAACACTCCTTCAGATCCCCTTGTTGCATACACGAACAAAAACAAGTAGAAGATGACGGAGCTTGCAGCGACTGTGGCATTTTCTCCCAACGCAACCGTATCCCATGATGCGACCAAACACGCTTTGCATGTCATTTCGGATGAGTTTACGGTCCCCAGTGATTACAGATGGATTGCGGGTACTCACGTCCACAAGTCTGACACCAGACACTTGGCCGGCGCAACCGTGCGTTGCCTGTTTGCGGTAAGCATGATTTTTATAATGTGAGTACCTGGTGGTTATTTTTCTCTAGCTTGGATATTTTTACATACTCAATTTGGGATAAACCAACTGATGTTGCACAACGACCGCCTTCAGAGTGACTTGGACGAACGCGACACCAGTATCCTTCAATTGGAAGATCAGCTGAAAGATGTCGAGTTGGCTGCCGTGCGGGAGAAGTTGAAACGGGTTAAGGAAGATGCTAAGCGCTTCCGAAAAGAGTCCTTGGAGGCCGCTGAACGGGAGAAAAGTTTGAGAGACAAAGTGCACAGGTTGAAGAAAGACATGGCATTGATGGAGGACAACCACAAAGCTGAGCTTCTCAACACGGCTGAGGCCACCAAAGCTACGTTCCTGGAGTTTGACGAATTCAAGGAGGTAGATGAAGCAAAGTATAAGAAATTGTTGAGGGACAACGTTGCTTCATTCCGTCACTGGTTTCGTCATGTGTACCCCAGAGTTGTTTGGGACGCTAATTCTATCTGGGATGCCATGGAATTTTGTAGCAACAACGACGTGAACTCTGAGCTTTCCCCCCTTTCAACGGGAAACACTGGAGTTGAGGTCGACCAGCCACCTGCAGCTGATGACGGTTCTGCTTAATGATCTTTCTCTCCTATCTTCTCTTGTTATTTCATCGCTCTTGAGGGAGCTTAAGACAATTTTTGTTTTGTAAAGACGATGCTCTTTTCCTATTTATCCTAATTTTCTTGTCGCTTTATCTTAACCGCGTGAGATTGGTTTCGATTGGGTTTAAGATTTTCGCTATGCGTTCGTTCGAGACGGTCTAAAAATGTAGAGATCGTAGCTCGGAGGCGGTTTGGATCTTGATATCCTTTTGCTTGGAGGCGGTTGAAATGGTAAAGACAATTTCTAGATTAGCGTTCGGGGGCGGTTGCAATTGTTAGGAAAATTAATAACATATTGCTCGGGGACTACCCGATATGTGAAAAATTCTTAATTCATCAACCGGAGGCAATTGGAATTGTAGACAATTTTAAGTTTGTCGCTCTAGGGCAGTTCATATTGCGAATTAATTCTTATCACCCGGAGGTGGTTGAATTTTGAAAAGATAGTTCCTAAGCTTATAGCTTCGGGGCGGTTCGAATGGCAAATAATTCTCAGCTTATCACCTGGAGGTGATTGGAATCGTGAACAATTTTAAATTTATCGCTTTAGGGCGGTTTAGACTGTGAAAGTTCTTTTAGCTTATCGCTCGGGGCCGGTTGAGATTACAGTCAATTTCAAGCTTACTGTTATGGGACGGCTGGAGTGAACTGCCAAAGCCAAACGCTCAGGGTGGTTTAAATTGCGAGAGGCTCCTTTGAGCGTGTCTTGTAGACAAAATACATTGTAGGCTGTGATCAAGGTAATGATCGTACAAAATGCCTAGTAGCCCTACGAGTTACCCTTGTCCTATTCCGTGAAGTACTTCTTCATATGGATAGCGTTCCAAGTCTTGGATATCAGCTTCTTTTCCATTATGGCTAGTACGTATGTTGCAGGGCCTATCTTCTCGCCGATGAGGTATGGTCCTTCCCATATGGCGGCCAGCTTTCTGTGTCCTTCCTTCTGCTCAAAGTCTCTTTTTAAGACCATGTCACCTTCTTCTATCGGTCGAGTCCCGCCGTGCTTCGACAATGTCCAACTAGTGCAGAAGCTTCTTGTGATTTTCTTTCGAGTTGTAGGCTTGGATTCTCAGGGATGGAAGGGCCATCTCTATTGGTGCGACCGCTTCGAAGCCATACGTTAGACCGAATGGCGTCTCTCTAGTTGCTCTCTTATAATTTGTGCAATGTGCTCAGAGTACATGTGGCAGCTCTGCGGTCCACCCTCCTTTAGCTTCCTTTAGCCTTCTCTTCAACCCCCGTAAGATCAGCTTGTTTGACGACTCTACCTTCCCATTGGCTTGGGGGAATGCGACTGAGGCCATCTTGCAAGTAATACGGTTTCTCGTGCAAAAAAATTCTCAAACGGCCTGCAGTCAAACTGTGTAACATGATCAGTAATGATGGCATTAGGAGTCCCAAACCTGATCATTATGTTGTTGAACAGGAACTTCTGGATTTTTGCACATGTGATTATGTCAAGCGGTTCAGCTTCAATACACTTCGTGAAGTAGTCTACAGCCACCACCAGGTACTTTTTCCCATAGGAGCAGTGGGGAACGGTCCCAATAGATCTAACCCCCATTGTAGAATGGCCATGGCCCTGTTATGCTGTTTAGCTCTTCACTGAGCAGATGTTGTTTGCTGGCATGTACTTGATATTCGTGGCACCTCCGAACCGTCCCCATTGTATCCTTCTTCACTGTTGACCAGTAGTAGCCTTGCAGCAATATGGTTCTTTCCAGACTTGGCGGTCCAGAGTGTGAAGTGCATGATCCCTGGTGAATTTCCTTGATCATCCATTTCGCCTCATCTGGTCCTAGAACTTCAAGTACACGCCTGAGAAAGATCTCTTAAATAGCTGCTCCTCCACCAATGTGTAGTGGGTTGCCTTCTTCCTCAGCGCCCTTGCCTGGATAGCATTGTTAGTTGTTAGCGCCTCTTCCAACACGATGGTCTTCCTTACTAGGCGGTCGAGGTCTAGCCAAGACCTTAACCTGTGTTTCTTCTTGATGAGAGCCCTTTTTCAGTTCACGGCTGTGGGTGGACATTCTTAGGTTGCCCGCTACTATGCTGGGCGAGATTCCCTGTACTTCACTGGCTATTGTGTTCCACCTGTCATAGAAGTCGATTAGTGTCTCTTCTCTCTCTTGTCTACAATTGATGAGCGTCGACACTGTGAGCTTCCTTCTCCTTTGGGACACAAATTTTGATGAATAGAGCGTGGCGAACTACTCGAAAGTCTCGATTATTCCTTCTGGGAGAGAAGTGTACCAAGTTCGGCATTGACCGCGGAAGGTGACCGAGAACGCTTTACACAGATCTGCATCTAAGGCGTTGATGATTTTCATCTTGATCATAAAGACGCTCAGATGGTCTATCGGGTCGGAGTTTCCATTGTAGGCTGGCAGGCCTAGTGACGAAAAGTTAGATGGCACTTGCGTTTTGAACAGACTTTTCGCCAGTGGGTTTTGCAATATGTTGTGGCTCTTCGTCTTTCCATATGAGGACCTGAGGTGCTCTTCCAAGAAGTTTAGGTTTAGTTCCTCATCGCCTTCTTCTCCTTCAGACCTCCCGCCCTCTGTCTGAGCACGACTTGCGGGGGTTTCTTCCCTCACTTCCTTGCCTTTGCCCTTCTGCCTTTTTGAGCTTACCGGCACATCCCTCGCTTTGAGCATGACAAGGATTTGGCCTAAGCTTTACTGTATGCCGGAGATCTGTTGTCCTTGATCCTTCACACGATCTTCTATCAGCATTTCCTCCTCTATCGTTGGCATCTCTAGCTCGCGAATGCCTTCTCTTTGGACCACACCCTTGACTGGGGTTCCGGAGCTCTCGTCCATCATTTCTTCAGTGCTTCACTCTGTGCCCAACGGTGGGCGCCAAATTGTTTTAGCCTAGAAAATACTAGGTTGTTTGTGTGGAACACGAGTGAGGCGTATGTTCATGGTGAGGGAACGCACTCCTGGACGCTGCGAAACAAAGGTTCATGGCCGGTTGCAACACTCTCTGAAGATTAAGTTATAGAGATAAGAGAGAATATGTGTTAGGTTTAGAGAGAGAGAGAGAGAGAGAGTAGTTGAGTTTACCATCAATGCTCTCATGGGGTATTTATACTCAACTAGAGATGGGTTCAAGGCATCAAATGCCATGTCAGGCGCCCTAAACATACCCTATTTCATACAGAACCCCCTACGGCGGTAAATAATGCTTGGTTTTGTTTATACCGAGGCAGATCTTAGTTGATCTCCTCCCTGTCTCCATCACTGCTTTATGTCAGGCGGTCCTCCTGTCTTGTCCCTAGGTGACCGCCTAACCTCTTTAACTGCATATCGGTCTACTTATTGGGTTGAGCCTGCTGACCTTCCTCCTTGGGCTTCAGACCCGATACCGCTCTTACACGTGGTCCCATCAGTAACAATATGATAACTAATAGTATAGACTATAACTTTGTGATGATTGTAATCGGCAGACTTGTAGTGTTGATTTCGACAAAATCTTGGTCAAGTTGGCTAAGATAGAGCTTAATAATACAACAACAATTATCAGGGAAAAAGCATGTCCTCCCTGTAACTAAAAAGACATTGCAACCCAACATATTTGTTCTATTTACGTAATTTTCTTCAATATCTATAATATGATTATATCAGGGTTCCAGAAGGCGCGCCTAGGCGCACGCCTAAGCTCAATTAGGCGCTAGGCGATGGAGGATCGCCTTGACTTGGCCAAAGGCGTTGTTAAAGGCGTTGGTAGCGCTTAGTAGGTAGGAATAGCGCTTAGTTTGCGCCTAGTGGAGAGAAGGCGTGCCTGGGCAATCCTGGGCGAGCTTAGGCGGTTAAACCCAATACTCTTCGTTTTGTCCTAGAAAATCAGAAAATTGCCTCTTGCCCTAAAAAATCAGAAACACGGGAAGGGGATGACCATGCTATGTATGTATTCGTAGATGAGGATGAGGAATCATATTGTGCACCCTCGAGTACTGTTACAGATGCAATGACGGGTGAACAGAGTGAGCTTCGCAGGAGTGCACGAGTGAGAGAGCTCCATGATGAAGAATTAGAGTCTGAAGAGGAGGAAGAGGAGGAGGATGGTGAGGAGATTGCTTTTGAGGATGATGAAGATGAAGTGGTGGCTGGACGGACCTACTTGGATGATGAAGAATGAACATTTTCCTATGAACTTATTGACTATTGTTTAGTATTTCGACATTTTATGAACTTGTGATTCTAGGAAGTGTTCACTATTTGCTTGTTATTTGTTATGTTAAGTGTTTACTATTAAGAACTAGGCATTGCTAATTCTATATGCACTTGGATTATATGAATTATTCCAGAAAACAGGAAATATTTGAGAACTTTTTCCATTTATGCTCTGAACGCCTAGGCGCGCCTAGGCTACGCCTAATCAGGCAAGGCGCAAGTCAGGAGCCGAGCGCTTGCCTTACGCCTTTTAGAACCTTGGATTATATGAATAATTGACACTTATTTTAACTATCAAAATATCACTTTTCATTCAGGATTACACGACAAATAAGTTATGCTACCTTTTTTTTAACCTGACCACTTTCATTCATTAGAAAATTCCTTTAAGGGAGGCTAAATAATCAGTCATTTGATATGTTAAAAGGAATGTATTTACAATTCAACACAATCTATCAAATTTATTAGTATATGAGATCCCATTTAACTCTAGTTCGAACTAATACTCTCCATGTATGCCTTTAATGATGCGAGTTGGCTTACCAACAATAACATGAACGACAAGAACATACCAAGGTCGTCCCATGCATGCAATGGAATGATATATTGTAAGTTGCTTGTAATAACAAAATTCAATCCACTCTGTCCCTTTCTTCCTGCCCCCTAAAAAAAGACTCATTCTCGTTTAAACCAACAATACCTCATCCAATCCTACAATTCCTCGCTATCAATCTTCCATCCATTACCAAAACAACTGTCAACAAATCAAAACAATTTAACAAAATGCAAACAGAAACAACCCTACTTTCTCTCTCTACACACACATCGTATTCTCTCTCTAACGTCCATCGATTCTTTCTTCCCTCTTTGATACCCCAAGGAATTCCTCTTCTTTACCGCTTGTCATAGCTAGGCCACCCCCCAGAAGGGGAAGAAGAGAGAAAAACAAGGAAAGAAAAGAAAACCCATCACTCTCTTTTTTCTCTCCCTCCCTCCCTATCTCTCTCTTCTCTCCTTTCTCAGAGAGTCTCATCCCCTAGAGAGAAATGGGGAACTGTTGTTCACGAGGCAGCGAAGGAGATGCCTCCAATGAAGAAAAGGGAGAAGGCACACAACAACAGGGTGGTAGCAGCGCCGGAGGAGACGGATCCAAAATTGCACCACCATCCCCCGGCCCGCCCCAGGCCTCCCCGAAGCCATCCAAGAACGCCCCCATCGGACCCGTCCTGGGCCGACCCATGGAAGACGTGAAGTCCACGTACTCCATCGGGAAAGAGCTAGGTCGAGGCCAGTTTGGTGTCACCCACCTGTGCACCCACAAGTCCACGGGCGAGCAGTTCGCGTGCAAGACCATCGCGAAGCGAAAATTGGTGAACAAGGAGGATCTGGAGGACGTGCGGAGGGAGGTCCAGATCATGCACCACCTTACGGGCCAGCCCAACATCGTCGAGCTCAAGGGGGCCTTCGAGGACAAGCACTCGGTCCACCTCGTCATGGAGCTGTGCGCTGGCGGTGAGCTGTTCGACCGGATCATCGCAAAAGGTCATTACACGGAGCGAGCCGCGGCTTCGCTGCTAAGGACCATTGTTCAGATCGTGCACACGTGTCACTCGATGGGGGTGATTCATAGGGATCTTAAGCCCGAGAATTTCCTCCTGCTTAGTAAGGATGAGAGCGCTCCGCTTAAGGCCACCGATTTTGGGCTATCTGTGTTTTACAAGCCAGGTTTGTTTTTGGATTCGTTGGATCGATCAAACAAGTCTTTGTATCGTTAGATAGTCACTTTTTTTGCTGATTTTTTTTCACTTTTTTTAAAGATCTGACCTGCAAAGATCTTGTATATACTCACGTATATGTTCTGCTTACCCTTTGGGTAACCGGATGATGGGGGGAAATTATTCTTAAATATTGTTTTTGTATGATATTGTTATTGCATTTTCTTTTGATTTTGAATAATTTTAACCTATTTTTGTTTTTAATTATCATCATATAGGGGAGCAGTTCAAGGACATTGTTGGAAGTGCGTATTACATAGCTCCAGAAGTGTTGAAGAGGAAGTATGGGCCAGAAGCTGATATATGGAGCATTGGGGTTATGTTGTACATTCTTCTATGTGGTGTTCCTCCTTTCTGGGCAGGTAAATCTATTTGTGTTTCATTTTTAGCAATGTTACATGCTATTGTTATATATTATTCGTGTTATAGTGGAGGTAAGAACGGAATACAATTTTTTTAAGGAGATCGGGTACATATATTTAGGATAGTTGTATTAACTATTAAGGTTGGAAGGAATATATTAATCATCGACACCAAAAAAATATTAAAAAATGTGCTTAGATAGAATATTTAATGCATTTGAACATCATCTTCATCATATTTTCGAATTATGATTTTGATATTAATTGTAGAATCCGAGCATGGAATATTCAACGCGATTCTACGTGGTCACATCGATTTCACGAGCGATCCATGGCCGTCGATCTCGCCACCGGCCAAGGACCTTGTTCGAAAGATGCTCAACTCGGATCCGAAACAAAGGCTCACAGCTTCTCAAGTCCTAAGTAAGCAATGAGTTAATGTTTTTTCTGTTCTGCAGTACCTTAAACCATATGCATGCATTGGTAATTTTTCATCACTTAACTTAGAAGAATTCATAATTTATTTGTTGGGATTTTGTGATTATTATTATCAAGTGCATCCATGGATCCAAGAGGATGGAGAAGCACCCGACATTCCTCTTGACAATGCTGTGTTGGGCAGACTCAAGCAATTCAAAGCCATGAACAAGTTCAAGAAAGTTGCTCTAAGGGTACGTACATACTTTGGAAACGGTTAAACCACGGTTTCGTTATAAAATATTTTATCGCTAACATTTTCGATAAATAGGTTATTGCTGGGTGCTTATCGGAGGAAGAAATCATGGGACTGAAAGAGATGTTTAAGGGCATGGACACTGACAATAGTGGCACAATAACCCTCGAGGAACTCAAACAAGGGCTGGCAAAGCAAGGAACCAAGCTTTCTGAAGTTGAGGTCAAACAATTAATGGAAGCAGTAAGTTAATTACCATTAACATGTGTTGATTAATCATGTTTATTTTTACAAGACTTCTTAATCAATTTGTTGCTTGATTTTGGAACATTATAGGCTGATGCAGATGGGAATGGAACCATTGACTACGATGAGTTCATCACAGCCACAATGCACATGAACAGGATGGATAGAGAAGAACATCTCTACACTGCTTTCCAACATTTCGACAAAGACAACAGCGGGTAATTATGATCATCAATATGAATTTAATTAGTTATAACATTGTTTACTTGAGGGTTATTTCGTTCTAAATTCACCACTGAATGTTGTTGCACTTTTATGCTGTAATTAGGTACATCACTACTGAAGAGCTTCAGCAAGCTCTCATCGAATTCGGTATCAATGACGACAAAGAGCTCAAGGACATCCTCTCTGAGGTTGACAACGATAATGTACGTGATAATTGAATTCGTGCAAAAGTTTCTCGTATTTGGTCACTTTGTATGATTCGGATACTAACAATTGTAATGTTGTTTCTCTCGCTCTTTTATTGTCATAGGACGGCCGGATCAACTATGAGGAGTTTGTGACGATGATGAGAAAAGGGAACCCAGAAGCTAATCCAAAAAAGAGGCGTGACACGGTGTTTGTTTGATCGATGATTTTCATTATGTCAACGGTAGTTAATGGTCAAGAAGTGACTTGGGATGAGCGTAACCTAATGACCGATCATCTTTTGGATCAAACTAGTTTGTGCAAAGGAAATTAATTTGTTGGTGATAAGAGAAAATTAAACCCCAAAAAAATGTGGCTTGGCAACAAATGAAGGATTATACCTCTGGCCATATGTGTGTATTACTACTTCAGTCTGTGTGTGGTGTGCAAGGAGAGGGATAGGGAGGGAAAAGGTTGTTATTAATGTATAATAATTTTATATATATCTTTGTAAGGAGACAGAGATTGGTGATGTGTTTTTTAGTGGTGGTCTTGAGGCTTTGACTAAAAGTTTGATGGGTTTTCTAAGAAGAGATTTTGTCTTCTTATCTTTGTTGTTTTTCTTTCGTGAATTTTATAAATACTATAAGGATAAAAATCATTACGAAATTCGAACTATAAAAAAAGTATCACTTGTCAAAAACTACTCAATATGACATTTATTTTCTGAACTATTTTTCATTGTGTCACAAACATTTACTTCCTAAACAATTTTTTTCATTAGTGTTGACCATCAATATGGAATTTTTAGTATTGATATTTATCTAAAATGATTAAAAAATAAAAATGAAAAGTTACAAATCCCCAAATCGCTCCATTAATTTCGCTCCTAAGTCAACATCAAGTTGATCACCTTCTGGCAAACCGTTATCTATACGGTCAACGAAATCGTCAGAACATAAATGACACACATTACACAACTATCATACGTTGGGACATAAATGAAATATTAAATAGTTCGAAATATAAATGACACTTTCTTAATAGTTCGGGTTTCCCAAACTAAATTGACATTCAAATCAAACCAAACCAAATGCAATATTGATTTTGCCCCAGCTTGCCCATTAGACCAGGAGGATCCTTCTTTTCGCATTTATCATCGGACAAATCAAGCCAAGGAATTCAAATGACAATAACTAGTACCGATTGATGGGGTATTGATTCTAATTTCTAAAATATTTTTCACCACAATTCTCATGAATTTTGCAGTTGCACACCCTACAAGCATGGATGATAGAACTTCTAATTATGCTTTCTCACTAGTAAGAAAGAGCTGGAAACCCTAGAGATACACCAGGTGCATCAAGAGTTCTAATTGAAACTCAGTCTAACTATTAAGCGCATAATTTTAGTGACATCTACCACCTTTTAAATACTTTTACAGCTTCTCTAACACCAAAACATTCTGCAACTACTTCCACATGCACTCAGCAGCCTTCTCTTACAATCTCTTGTAGCCATCTTCTCCTACAGATCTCGTCTGGAATGAAACAAACAGTGCTGATAGGCCACCGATACCTGGTATTAAACACCGTTCCATGTGTGTACCCAAAACCCATAGAAGGATCATGTAGACCTCAACAAGTACATCTTTTTATAATCCCACAACACTCTCATCTCCCCTATCTTGGTTTCTGCCTCGCTGAATGTATTCCCCGTGACCTCAGATGGATAGGGAAGCCTGGTCCATCGATCAGCTTTCAGATCATTAACATCCACTACCACACAACTACCACCTGACGATAACTCGTCCAAGTTCTTCCCAAACCATTTCCCCTTCACTTGGTGCACCTTCCCCTTGGCAACCTCCAATCCTTGCCCATCCACAAGCACCACTCGCTGCCCTGGCGTGTACTGCAGAGGTTGTGTTCCACCGCTACTCACGAGATCCCTTGTTGTGTGGATCCAAGTGCTGCTTTCACTTGTACCACCCATCTTCATGCTGCTGCTTTGAACAGCGCCTCCTCTTGTGCTCGATGGGGCATTATCCTCTGCAGCAGGACTCTCGGGTGAGTCCCGTGATCGTGATTGCTGCCCGTGTCCCACTTGCTTCTCTTGTGAAGAAGCATTGTCCACCTCCATTGGCGCTCGGGCATCCTTGCCTGCACGAGCTAATCTAGCCTTCCGATTGTTCAGCCTATTATTTGAGCACAAGAATAACAAAACTACAGTTTAGCAAATGCATAGACTGAACTGAAAAGCGGAAAATGTGAATTGAGTTCCTCACCAATTTTTCAGCTGTGATGATGTGACTTCTGCACCCTGGAGAAAAAATCACAAGAAAGTACAATTAATCAACATTGACTCTGGCACAAAGCAAACTTAAATTATTTTGCAAGTAATAACGAAAGGAGGAGAAAATCTACTAACATGGACACTTAATCTATCAGCCCAGGTCTGTAGTAATGTTGCATTTCGCTGCATATCAGGTTCATCGAGCAAGGCCTTCTCGATAAGTGATATTTGATAGTCATTCATTATGGTCCGTTTCCTCTTCCTAGGCTGCTTCTCATCAGATTGAACGGCTTCAGTTTTTTCATCCTCGTGGGTTCCCCTAATCCCACTCTCTTTGTTACTATTCCTTCCAGATTTGGAGAAGTCGCTATGTGAATCAACAAAACTCTTTCCTCTTGGAGCTGTGGAGTCTGATCCACTTGTTTCAACATTCTGGCCATCCCTGTCAATCTCCCTAAAGGCACCCCTACTGGATTTTTCCTTGTCTTCTCTAATTAATGCAGTCTCCCCTAGATTCAGGTGGTCATTTCGGAAGTTAAGTTGATTGTCTTTCAAAGCAGAATTTTCTGAAGATTCCTCGTGGTTGCCACTTCTGTTGGTAGTAGCATTTGCAGGTTCCTTCTTCCCTCCGATGCTTTGACCCTCCTAGGAGTATTAAAATTTACCAACAGCACGTTTTAGTTCTGGAAGAAAAAACATAATGACAACCAAAGTGGTTTGAAGATTTAAATCATCAGCATTTTTGTACCATGCACCTCAGCCTCGAGAATTCTTGGACCTCAGGCAAATAACATATGCAGGTTCAATAACTAAAGATATTGATCCCAAAATATTGCATGCCTAATCAATTCGACCCTGTACCAACTCCTTAGTAAGAATGGAGTGACCATGAACCCCCAACATTTACCTGATGATCATTGATGTCTAGCTTGGAGAATTTATCCAAAGATGGCGACTTTTTCCCCTAAAGTTGGCCAAAAGCATAATTCAACAAATTCAGTTGACAAAGGGAAAGGAAAATGAAATAACATATTGGGAATGGAGTAGTAGATAGAGCAAAAATTACACAAAGAATCTTACATGGTTCTCCTCAAACTCAGCACGAGTAATCGTTGCTTGTAATTGATTAAAGAATACCCTGCAGCCAATCGTTGAGTAATAACCCATTCATAAATATTCATTCACAATCTATAAACTAAACATCAGGATGAAACAAATATAACACCTTAAGAGTTGAACATCTTCTTCATTCAAGAAGTTGGGAATCAAGGACTCAGCATGACATAACAATGAACCTACAAGTTTAAGCCACCATTAAGACAATTACTAACAGTGGTAAGTATAGTGTGACAGAACAATGGAAGGGTGTGTGCTTACGCAAGTTCCTGCAAACAGTGGCAGCTTTTTGGGTTCCAGAACTAAAAGAAAATCCAGGCAATGATTCAGCTGGATCCAAACGCATGCACTCAAGGAACTTGTGAAGAAAGAGGTTCCTCTCTTGTTCTGAAAATTCAGCAAAAAGTCGTCGAAGTATGAAGTAACAAATAGAAGGGCTAAATCAGAGGCAACATGTTATGCAAATCAGAAGAGAATCAAGGGAAAAAGAGCGGTGACCTTCACAAATATTGGGAACAAAACAATGGAGGTTTGCAATTACTTTCACAAATAATGAAGTCCTCTGATGGGAGTAGGAAGCTTGAGGCATACTACTTGAGACAAGGTTAGTTTCTAAAAATGTTGGACTCGAAACCTTCGTGGCATTCAAAACCCATCCACAAGCAGCAAAGGCATCATATTCCAGAGTAGCATCTTCTTCTCTTTGTGGAAGTTCAGAAGAGCACCAAATTGATAGAAATTCTCCATGAGGAAGTGAAAATATTGCAGTCAGAACCTTGGTCTGGCAAATTGAGATTCAGAAAAGTCAAGAATTCAAAAGACAAGACAGGGAAGGTTAATACATAATGCAGTATGCATGCACATCATTGCAAACTAAAACAAAGTTCCCCTAGACTTTTAAATTTACTACAAATTCCATTCATCAGTTTAGGGGAACCAAAGTAAAG
Source organism: Linum tenue (assembly GCA_946122785.1). Classification (NCBI taxonomy): domain Eukaryota; kingdom Viridiplantae; phylum Streptophyta; class Magnoliopsida; order Malpighiales; family Linaceae; genus Linum; species Linum tenue. The sequence continues at coordinate 51,182,250 of CAMGYJ010000009.1, forward strand.
TAACGCATTTAAGTTAGCTCAGTCAATTCGAAAGAGAACGCTGAATTTATATGGAAACTTGTGAGCTGTTTTGTACAAGTACTGAAACCACATGCCAAAAGCATGTGACTAAGCAAAGCTTGTGAAATCTAGCGATTACTTACAAAGCTTATGGTAATGTAGGAGCGGAAATTCGAATCATCCGAGAAAACATCTGCTAGTCGAAGTGCATTGAGTTGGAGAAGCCCCGTGGGAGAGAATTTGACAGGAGATGGTGAAAGGTGTCTCCCGCCTCTGCAAACTCCAACTCGCAGTTCTTCCAGCACCTACAGACAATAAGAATCAAGAATCAAACCCAGAGACAGAAAAAACAGGATCTCTATAACTTTCATCACCAGACTTATAATCTGCAGGTAAAATCAACGCATCTCCAGGAAAAGCAAACTTTTTTTAAGGTTTTATCTGGGGTCATACTGGGTTAAGCAAGCTAACATACAAAACTATATTCATTGTGAACTTCAAAGGATCCACTGTATGCATCAGAAACAGACCTCCGATGCAACAGACTTTGCCACCTCCAGTGTTTCTGGAGAGCTTGCAATGTCGTCTAGGTACGAAATGCTCTCTGCTTCACAGAGATTTAATAGCTGCAGAGTATTAAAATGGCAGATATTAGGATGCACATCTTTGATTGCGACTAAAAGATGTTGCCTGCCGGTAAGCTGGATATTAGACTACTTACAATGGATAATGCTTTGGCTTTGATTCTAGATATACTAGCAACAACTCTAGCAGACTCCAAAACAGGAGTGGTTATCTTTAATTTCATGATTGCTTGGACCAGAAAGAGAATACCTCCTTTCCCGCATAGTTCCTGGCGACCACAATAGGAATCCATTAACATATGACTATTGGAGTCCACTTACATATAACTACACGGAAAACATCACCTTCATATCCATCCTTCACAGTGAGCTAAATAAGAATCCTTTAACATATACTAACGGGAAATCAAATTTCATAAAATCCTTCGGTTCAAAACCAGGTATAAAACAAAGCTACGAATTCTATGGGACCAACCTCGTAAAGTTATATACACGTTGTGCAGTCATTCAAGAGCGTCACAAAACTCCAAAGACATCAGGTGTGTCTGCTTGATCTTATCTAAGATTTAAGTTTCAGAGACGGGAGAAAGATAAGTTTTTATAAGGTTTTACTGGAATTGGAGTGAATTGATGTGATGTATTTTTAAGTACATATAATTTAGTTATAGAATAGATTATTCTTAAAAGGGGTAAACCTGAAACATAATTCTACATATGATTAATATTCACAAGATAGGAAGTAGTAAGACGTAAGCACCAGCAACAATATTATTTTCATCTAAAATTTTATATATAGAGTTAAATATGTTTGTTTGAGTCATATCTACAAGACTACAACCCAAATTTTAGATAACATCAAACAAACATAGCCATAACACACAGACTAGCTCCTAGTTTCAATGGTGAATAAATACCACCAACACTGAAGAAGCGCTAGTAAGTTAAAACCAACACTCTAATGTGTAAAGCACAACCCATAGAACATCCAGCACATTCACAAACCTTGTTCCTGAAAATACGCTCTCTAAACAACTTCTGTTGGCACAAGGAATGAAGAAACTGTACAGAAGCCTCGCATTGTTGGCAGAGGAAGTTAGCTGTTTGTTCAACTGTTGGATTTGACGTCATCTGAAAGCTAGTAATTTGAGCTGATAACTTGCCCTGAAGAGACCTAACAGCTACACGAACTGCTCCAAAAGCAGCATCCATAAATACATTGACCTATACAACAGAGAGATATCAGAGGTTAATATGCCTCAGTTTTGCAAGAAACGAGGAACTGATAATAATTTGTTGAATGAAGAAGGAAGAAATAGCTAACAAAACAATTACATAATGGGAAATATTACTACTAGAAACAGAATAGGAAATCGCAAAGGTGAAACGCAGTAACCCAAATGCGGTTTCTCCATAATAGTTGAAGCCAGACTATAAAAATTACATGACAGAATCAAACCTTGGGGTGTGCAAGAAGTACTTGAACAAGATCTTGCCAATGTGTCGATATTGAACACGTCAATAGGTACAGGCTAGATGCTACTACTGCTGGATGTAGAAGAGATGATGAACTTGAATGAAGTGTCTCCTGGATCACAAAAGCAAGTTCTGTTACAGTAGACAATTGAGAAGTAAACCTTAGACAAGGAAAACAAGGATCTACCTTTCTATGACGGCTAACTATGATTAGTAAATAAAAGATCAGGTCTAGCAGCTGTTCAGATACTTTCACATCATCAAGCAAGATCTGCAAAATGATTTCACAAAAATAGAAAACTTAGCATTAGTCAGAAGCAACCTCTTCCCATCTCTACCGGCACAAATTTAAGTAGAGTAGAATGCAAAACGTCTATCAAATACCTAACAACAAAAAACAAATACATGTAGATAAAATTATAATACAGGGTACGAGAAAAAGGAAAACACTGTGGAGGATCACTAAAATTCAACCTGCTCAAGTTTATTATGACGAGGCGCTAGGTCACACAGGACATGCAAGAGCCGAACACCACCCAGTAAGTATCTCAGGGCACGCTCGTCTCCACGGGATGACAACAGCACTGCAATAAGGTGCAATGGAAGAAATGCAGCGAGCTTTTCCATGTCAATCTGGAGAAGAATAAATAAATAAATATCGGTTGCATATACAACAGCTGAACGAAGGAACATAGTCTTAGTGATACTGTGCCAACCCTTATGATGAGATTTCCGATGTTCAAATGAATGGTGAAATTTTCAGCATCTCTTAACAATTTACTAATCTCTTGAAAACCAAGCCCGTGCAACTCTCTCACAGAAGCAATTAAGTCAATAGCCTGCCAAGTAGATTTAGATACCATGAGAAAAGATAAACTTCAAATTGATTGCAGACTATAAACTAACAACTTGTCCAAGTCCAGTACAATTTACACTTACCTGATCAGCAGCATTAAGTGGTACCTCCATGTCAACCTTCATCCTACAGCCCAAACCATAAAACCACTAATTGGATGTTAAGTAACGTCATAGAAGAGCTACCACTACGAACCCACAACACTTAATAACTGGAAAATTCCCAACAGCCATAAGAGAACCCTTAACAATCAAAATTCTCAAAGAGCAGAGGAACTGAATGGCCAACCGCAACTAGAACGACATACCCTATGAATATGATCCTAGATACAGTTCACTGAACGAACTAAATAGGACGAAAGGCCCAACCAAGTAAAAATAGAAATGATGCATGCACTGGGAAAATCGCACTTAATCACACACACACACAAGTCCTTCAAATTTAAAAAATTGAACTGCAGGAACCCTAAGAACTGCGGGAACTGTGAATTGAACAGCAGAAATAGAAGCGGAAATCCGGAAGCAGACAAGGAACAGATACAGCGCCGGCAATGGGAGGGAAAGAGACGGAAAGAAAAGAGAAGCAGAAATGCGCAAAGGAACTAACCCGCGGAGAGGAGGATGAATATCTGAAGCTCTCCCGGCGAAGAGTGATGATACTTGTCTTTGAGGAAACAAACAAAGAAGAGACGAAAGAGTGGTGCAATTATTGGGTTTTTCGTCGTATTTTTTTATTGTTTCCAGAACGGAACCACGCACAGTAGAAACTGAACCAGGCGGCGAGGGGGAAGAGGTTGCTTTCCGGATTGCATAATTACTTAATCCGAGTTGACTGTCAAAACCCAGTCAAAACTGAAAATTTACCAAACATATTATCAGCAATTTAATCATGAATAATGGTGCATTACATATATATATAGTCGAAATCCAGATTATTATAGCATTATGGTCAAATCAAAAGGTTTGCTAGACTACGGTTATTTAGAGGATAAGTGATATGATTAAACTTTTTCCAATATCGAGAAAGCATGCGAAAAAGCAACCAAAAAAATTATCATCCATTAGGGGACATCAATTTAGTGAAGGTAATCTATAAAATTGAATGACGACGGAGATGACAAAAAAATTTTACGTGATCTTATATAACTGAATCGCTATTCGTCGCCCTAGAATTTAAATTTTATCGCCCTAAAATATACCAAATTGACATTCTTACCCCTAGTCCCAATTTCAACCTAATCCTAAACAATAAATCTCTTAGCCCCTGCCCAGCGGTCGGCGAGCCAAGCTCCTCCCTCCTCTGACCACTGCTGCCGTTTACCATCTTTTGTTTGATAATAGATTTTTAATAGGTTTACCGTTTAAGAAGATGGGTGGAAAGCTGTAACCTGCCTAGGCTCTGTGTGTCTGTATCGAGAGTTAGATACAGGGGATGAACTCATATTCTATTGTACCTGATGCTGATGACTACTAACCGAATAATTTTTTCAATTAAAAATTGAACTATGATTAAAAATAATTATTATAAATCATGTTGTTGTTTCTTTGATTATTTTTTGTTGTTTGGTGTAGTATATGAGTTTGTTTTGGGTTTAAGTGTTTGGAAAATAAATAAATAAACTAAGGATATTAAAGTAAATTTAACTTATTTAGGGCGACGAATAAGAAATTTTAGGGCGACGAATAGCAATGCCCCTTATATAATCATGTTACTCTAATAATTCTGAAAAAGAAATTGAATCCGAAAGTCTAAGAGTTACGGTAATATTTTTATTATCCAGAGAAAAAGTAAACTTTATGCACTTCTCTGTAAAGAAGAAAATAGATAGATGTATAAAGAACAAGAGTTATTAGTAGATACACTTTCATACTGCTAACATAATATTTTCATCTTTTTTCATTAAGTATTACATGATTATTTATACACTTTTCTTTCTCTTTCAGTCCAGTTTAAGAGAAGAAATATTATTCTAATATGGAGTGAGTATACACCGAAAGTACCAAATAATTCAAAAAAACAAATTTTGAAATATAGTTGTTTTGCGTTAGGAGTAATTGTAAGTTAATATAATTTTTTTTTTTTCAAGTGATGTCAAAGTACAAAAGTTAGATCCTCTAGACCTCTACCCAAAACCCCAAAGCAACCATTAATGAAGCCACCCTACAAAATCAGAGGAAGCTATCTCTATAGGGGACAAAAGCAGGGCTTGTCTTGCCACTCTATGGGCAGCCCAGTTGACAGTTCTCGGGACCGAACTAAACCGAATACAAGAAGAACAAGAACTCAACAACTGAATACAATTACGAAGTAAGGGCCCTCCCACCGAGTCTTCACAACATCTTACGTCAATCTGCCGAATGACTACTTCAGAATCTCCTTCAATAATAACATGGGAGATGCTATGGGAAAGCACTAAAAATAAGGCATCCCTGGCAGCAAGCAGCTCTGCAAGATAAGTGTTTGAACCTAACTGAGTGTAGGAGTGAGGTTCAGGGAATGATGTGGGTCAAGAAGAGAGAACAAAGGGGGAAGTCTGTGATCTTGCTGGTAACGGGGACTGGGAGAATCAGACTGATGAAAATGAGGGAATGAGATAGGGAGAATTCCAGTTCTTGAGAGAGAAGTTGATATTCTTAGAGATAGAATGTCCAAAAATCGATCCCCTCACCCACCGTATTAAATGCCATATTTATAGGCTACATGGTGGTGGGTGAGTGGTTGACTCATATGAGGGTACAGTGATGTGACTACTGACACACTAAGGGTTTAGGCCATGCTTCTACCTAGGACGTGTCAGAGACTTATGTAGGGCTATGTTTAGGGCCCTGATGTGACTACCCCTCGAGGAGTGAGGTGACGCTTTCCCATCCCTTTGGTCTGGCCCGCGCTATGCTCTTTCCACATGCGCGTGGCTTGTTCCGTGCTCGAGCTCCTCGCGCCGGGCCGTGGCGAACCGCACTGGGGGTCTTCAGTCGCGATGTGTTCCTTTGGCGCGGATAGGTCCGAGTCATATGCCCAACAATTGCCCCCCCATCAGGGGGTGTTCTGTGAATACCACCTGTTTAGCCTTCCGCTTGATTGACTCGGGCCTGCGTGCGCGCCGGTTGCTGTTGAAGTTGTCCTGAGTCGCGTTTGGTTGGCCTTTGTGCGCGCTTGCAGTTAGGCTTTTCCGCGGGATTTTGGTTTGTTGGGCGCGACACTTTGAGTCGAAGATGCGTTGCGCTGTTGTGCGCTGAGTCATGCGCAACTGATCACGCGCTTGTTTGACTTTTATGCGCTTTTGAAGCTGGGCTTTTCCGCAGCAGTTTTTTTTGTTTGTTGCGCGCGACGCTTTGGGTCGAAGATGCGCTGGGTTGTGGGTCGCGTGTGACGGTTGCGGTTGAAGTTGTACAGATCGCGCGACTGGAGTTGGGCTTGGGGGTGTGTTTTTTCTTCCTCGCGGGTGTGTCGTGCCCCCCAGGCGGTGCGCGGCACTTGTGACGTCGCCGACTAGTGCTTATGATGGCAGTTGTCCACGTGTCACCATGTGACTAGGCTACTTGGGCGGGGATTTTTTGAATTTCAAAAAGATTTGGTAGGATCTGACGATTACGAATCCCTATGCACTTTAACCCTTCGCATTCCCCTGGCCGACTTTAACCCTTCGTTTTCCCCTTGCCAACTATAAATATGGAATTGCTGTGGAGGGCTTAGGACTCACTTGTTTCTCTCGACTGTTGTCTATTTTCTCGATCGTTCCTTCTCTGAAATTTCTCTCCTCCTTCTACAACCTCAATTCTCCTTTTGCTGTTGCTAAAGTTCGATTACCATCATGGCTAGCATCAACAACAACGAGGCCGAGGTCGTGCAAGGCGAAGAAGGTAATTTCTCCCCTCTTTCGCACACTTCTACTGATCGTTCCGGTGATGGGGACGGCGGTTCTGGTGATGGGAACGACGGCGGTGGGGCTCCGACGACGCCGTCGTTCGACGCTGGGTCCGAGAATGAGGCCGGCGGTTCTTTCGACATGGGTGTGGTTGCCTCCGGGAGTGAGCAGGCGGTGCAAAGACCTCGGGGAGTTCTGATTATCCGACGTGATCAGGACAATAGGGCGGGGGCTGCTGATGAGGTAGCGCGCGAAGACTCCGGCGCGCAATCCGAGCCGCGCAATGTTGTGCGCGTGTCAGAGGTCGTGGCCCGATTGGGGCCACAAAGGGTTGGCGCCGCTTACACCGTGATAGAATGGGCCGAGATGTGGGGCGATCAACCAGCGCCCCATGACAACCTCAAGCGCGGGCCCGAGCACGCCTCTGTGTACGACGTCGACGATGTGGCGGAGATCGTGCGCGGGCTGGGCTTGCCCCCCCATTGGGAGTACGCTGCTCCTTCGGCGCGAAGCATGGTGGGCCATTGCCCCCCGGGGTGGTTCGGCGTATATACAGAGTACTGGGTGATGGGGTTCAAATTCCCCATCGACCCGTTATTGTGCGCTTTGTACAAGCGCCTTAACTGCTCCGTCGGGCGGCTCTCCCCGTCGGTCATCATGCACGCGAGTTGTCTCCGCCTCGCGTGCAAAAGGCTCAATATCGAGCCGACTTATGGCTTGTTCAGGAAGATGTATAAAATCAAGGAGCCAACGTCAAGGAGCGATTGCCTTTCCATCAAGCGTCGCGACAACCGCCCCAACGGCTTTGTGTACGGATCGCCCAAGTTGAAGAAAACTTGGTTCGAGCGATTCTTCTATGTCAAGCCCACTCCCGGGGAATGGGCGAGCGAGGTCATGGAGGAACCCACCTCCTGGAAGAAGGGCAGAACGCTTGGGTTTGAGTCGGATGCCGGCAACTACGACGGGCTCAACGCTGAATACGAGGCGTGCATGCCTCATCGGATTAACTTATACGCGGAGGGGGTCCGCGAGGCTTGCTTGGAGGAGCTGTTTGGCGATGGTTAGTTATAATTTTTTTCTTTTGCATTCTATCTTATTAACCGCTCTCTTACGATTTATTGGCGCAGGTGTTGATTTTTCCAGCCTCGTCAGCATGATGTCGGTGGACGACGTCGCACCGCGCGCTGACAAGAAGAAGAAGAAGACTGGCGCGGCGCCCAGGACTTCCAAGCGGAAGGAAATCGAGCAGCCGCAGGCTCAAGCCGTCGAGAAGCCCTTAAGGTGGCTCGTTTGGCGGAGGCAACTGATCGGGCGGCGCAACAACCGTCGTCTGCTGCGCGACAGTTGGCACTGGCGCTTTCGGAGCCAGAGGCGCCGATAAATAAGTCCTGTCGTCGCGAGAGAGAGATGGCTCGGAGCTCGTCGGGAGCCACCGTCCAGCAAAGGTTGCCAGAGATGGCTGGATTCGGGGGGACTCCTGTTAATGCCACTCCCGCTACCGCTACTGCCGCTCCCACTACCGCTGCTCCCGCTACCGCGGGCGTCAACTACTTCCGCGATGTGCGGATTCACACCGGGGCGGCCTGCAATTTGGCGTCCGCAAATACCGCCCTCCGGGCGCTCGGGCCCGTCCTCAGCATTCCGCCGAGATTGGAGAAATCCGATCCTCTTCATGACCTGGCTCAGGTCCACTTCGCGGTAAGATCAGGTTGAATTCTCGCGAGTCTTTTTGTTTTACTGTTATATGCAATATTTTGCTAAGTCTTTTGGCGTTGTGACTATAGGGGTTGCTGGCAACCTTCCGGGCTCAGCAAGAGCGCGCCTCACAGCGCGCGAAGATGAAGGCCGACGAGGCGAAGATTGTCCAGCTGGAGGGGAAGGTCCTCGGGGCGAATAATTGTGCCGACATGGCAACTGATAAGGCTAACGAGGCGCTGGAGGAGCTCGGCGTTTTGCAGAGCAAATTAGCCGCCGACGTGGAGGCGGCTAAGGAGAAGGTGCGGAGCGAGGAGCGTTCCACCATCCGGGGACAGCTGGAAGCCTCGTTTGCCGAGAAGATGAGGCAAGCTCGCGAAGAGCTTCAGAAGGAGAAGGACGACCTGGTCCGCCTTCATAACGTCGCGAAAGCCGAAGCTGTGCGCGCGGCCGAGGCTGCGGCTATCCGCCAATTCAAGTCTTCTCCTTCTTTCGGGAAGATCTTGGCGGACGCCATGACCAAGGCCGTTATCGCGGTCGGGAAGAAGGTGCGTCCGGAGAACCCCGGGGTTCGCTGGGACACTCGCGAGATGGTCAATCATGTGAAGATGTGGATAGGCGAGAAGCGGCCTTTGGAGTCCGATGGAGCGTTTTCCTAGGTGGATTAGGGCGGTATTGCGGGGACAGGTGTTGCTCCAGGAAGCTGAGGTCCGCTCTGCCTGACAACTCTCCCTGTTGCTCCTCATACGCAGGGAGCTCGGGCGGATGGTGCTGTGGTAGCGGGGCGGTCCCTGACGCCTCACCAGGTGCTTGTTGTGGTGCGCTTGGCATCGCCTCTACCGCTGTCGCGGCTTCCTTGTTCATCATGAGCGCTATAACTTGACTCATCTGCTTTTGCATGTCAGCTATGACGTCGTTCTGCTTCGCCATTAGCTGTCTCATTTCATTGGCGGTCAACTCGGGCTCTTCTTACTCGATAAGCACCGCGTTGAGATCGCTGGTTTCCGCGAACGCTCTCGGGTTGGTCATCGCTTTGATGGGCGTCGCTTCGTCAGGTAAGTTGGGGTTATGGTCTGCCATAAGTATGTTTTCCTTTGCTTCTCTGCTTGGCCCCACGGTGGGCGCCAATTGTTTGAACCTAACTGAGTGTAGGAGTGAGGTTCAGGGAATGATGTGGGTCAAGAAGAGAGAACAAAGGGGGAAGTCTGTGATCTTGCTGGTAACGGGGACTGGGAGAATCAGACTGATGAAAATGAGGGAATGAGATAGGGAGAATTCCAGTTCTTGAGAGAGAAGTTGATATTCTTAGAGATAGAATGTCCAAAAATCGATCCCCTCACCCACCGTAGTAAATGTCATATTTATAGGCTACATGGTGGTGGGTGAGTGGTTGACTCATATGAGGGTACAGTGATGTGACTACTGACACACTAAGGGTTTAGGCCATGCTTCTACCTAGGACGTGTCAGAGACTTATGTAGAAATATGTTTAGGGCCCTGATGTGACTACCCATCGAGGAGTGAGGTGACGCTTTCCCATCCCTTTGGTCTGGCCCGCGCTATGCTCTTTGGCCCGCGCTATGCTCTTTCCACATGCGCGTGGCTTGTTCCGCGCTCGAGCTCCTCGCGCCGGGCCGTGGCGAACCGCACTGGGGGTCTTCAGTCGCGATGTGTTCCTTTGGCGCGGATAGGTCCGAGTCATATGCCCAACAATAAGGATTCGAAACTCCTGGATGGTGGAATCCCAAGGCCAAATGGACTTGCCCACCCGAGTCTCAATCGACGAGGCCTGACGAACATAATTTGTTACAAATAAAATTATGTCAAACTTATTTGTAAAATCTCTGTTCGATTTAGTTCATTGACAAAAATTGCGTTAGAAAAGTAAAAAAGAATTTCGGGTAAGCCCTACTTTTATCAATAATACTTTCTACTTCTCAAAGCATTTGATTTTTGTCATTAAGATTGTTTGTAGAACTATAATTACACTCGAATGTACCAAAAATGATGAGGAATAAGGATACGTTCGGTTCAATTGTGAATTACACACTCCCAATTACACTTACTAACCCACTTTTAAGCAAGGAGCGAAAAACCATATCATACCAATAGTTCAATCGATAAACCTTCTAACGGAGTTTAAATATGCTACAACTGATTTTTCCGGTAAGGAACCAATGACGAGAGCTATTTTGCCACTTGATCCGACTTAGTTTGTGAAGAATGTATGCATTTTAGTAAGAATGATGTATTATTCGTTCCATCATATGGGTGTGATTACCAAAAGGGTTTCTCCAGTTACTGTTCCGAGCTAAGTAAAAACAAGGCGGAAAGAGAGCAACTATTGAAACATGGCCATGAATTTCTTCAGGTGCGACTTGGCTTCCTGGTTCTTTTCAACCTCGTATAGATGAAGCAGCTCTTCTTTATACCCAACATCCGCCCACTGCAACGCAGAAACACGGCAGGCCAGTTTCCCGATCTCCACGAGGCACTCCGATGCAGCAATGTGAACCTTCGAAAAGAGAACCAAAGTCCACAAAACACCTCCATTGTTAGCTATATTTCATATGCCCTGGGGAAAGGGACAAGATGCCACCTCTTTGAAATCCGTAGAAATTGAACGAGAAAGCATTCATGGAGTGAGTACCTGACCAATCTTTACAGTAGCTATGGATTCAACTACCTTTGGTGATAAGGAAACAAACAGCTGTGGAATGAGGGGGAGATAGAGCAGTTAGTCAAGTTTCACGAGGACATCGTCGATGATTGATATTGAACAAAAGCACCATGGGATGGAATTGGAAACTACCTCCTTAATCAATGAGTTGACGCTGTCGTGCTGAGATGGATGGCCAGAGTTCTCATTTAAGACGCTGTCGAACCTTGAGCATAATTCCTTCACTAGTGAATATGCCGCCATTTTAACTGCCATAACAACAAAATAGTAAGAGAAAAAAGAGAAACAAGAACAGGACTAAGGGAACGTATGTGAGGGAGCAGAGCAGTGTTTATAAGATACCTATCCACTGAAACCCCGGTGCAAAGGAAACCAAGAGCACTTGCATCAAATTCTCTCTGTGTTGAAGAACATCGTCAACCTTTGCAACGTGAACGGCAGACATGATGCAACTCAGGACTTTTTCCACTGGAGCATTGGACTCCTCATCGTCAGCTGGCTCTGCATGCAGGGAAATACTTGATCAGATAAAAGATGTGTTTGTTTTTACTAAAAGATTAAGTGGCGTAAAAGAAAGGGTTTATTTGAAGGCTAAAAGCCTAAAACACAAATACTCCTTCGACATAAATTTTTAAACACCTATTCACTCTAACCCAAGAGATTATTTGAGTTTAAAAACACCTACTTCACCAATGAACTCGAAAGGCACAACTAGTCGTCCAGTAATCATCAACTGTTGTCTGAACGCTATAACTCAGACTCGGTCCATGCTTATATTGAGTTCTAAAACTATCAACTTCCAAATGCAACCTTATGCTAATATAAAATCAACAAAGGTAGTGATGTGATATTGTGCTCTGTTGAGAACGAAAACCCAGGGTAGTAGAAAAACCTGCTTTAGCAGCCTGATTTATCTTAGGTGGAGGAGCTGATTTATTGGCAGCACCTGAGCTGCACATCCCAGACAATATCGGGAAAATGACATTGAAGAACTCTGGATAACCAAAGGCTTTTATGACCTGAAATCACAGAAAAGAAGAGGTTTCAAATGCTTCCTGATGATACAACTTAAATCAACACTTCCAAGAAGTAAAGAGCCACAACTCCAACATCATAAAAATCACAGACAAATTGCTTAAGAAATCACTTTAGTACTCTGACTGCATTTAGGTCAGGAAAGTCTCTTGTTGATTTTTCACAAATTAGAGTCTTTCCAGTTTCACCTCGGCCACTAAATTTTACATTCAGGTTGCATTTGGATTCTTAATTAGGTTAAGTTTCACCTGGTCATATAGGCCAGTGAACTACACATTTAGTTCCACATAGGACACAAGATTCTTGTGTTTCTAATTTATTCTAGGTCATTGAAAATCCATTTTGGGCCAAACAGATCACAGCATAATTTATACTAATTAGCTTCAAAGTAAAATCTGAAAGGTGAAAGACTTGATGAAAGATGATGGTAACGAAAATTCTAAAATGAATTTAAACTGGATCTATGATCACATTTTACAGTGTGTTCTAATTCGCTAAAGATTAAAACTAACGGAAACCTAGTCAAACTGGTTTGATTCTGACTGTAGTCAAGAAAAGCTGAGTTAATTTTATTGTTTGCATTCAGCCTATGCCGTTCAAAATTTTTACTACGATATTCGATTTCTATGATTCCTAACAAATTCATAAACCAAGTCCTTCATCCACTTAATCCCCCTATTAAATTTTTTATCCAAAACTGAAGTGCACTCGTCCTTGGTTACCGCACCCTTGCGACTCGCATGGCATGCTGGAATCCTCTTTTTCTTTCAAATCAATCTAGTCTAGTTAAGCTGCAAGAAACAAAGTGAGTCCATAGGTAATGACAGGGAAGGAGGGTGTTGGGAGTAGGATTGAATGGGGGAAAGGAATGTCCAGAATACTAGGCAAGTGAGTAAACAAGGATGTGTTAACCAGGGATGAGGGAACCCCACTAATTACATATTTGGATGGATTTGGACTAACTACTAGAAAGGGATAAAATACATAGCTGATAAATGTGTTTATGAACAATCTTCATAAAAGAACGAATAGTTAAGATAAGGAGTCGATCCACATCCCAAATATGTATCAAAATCTACACAGCTAAAGTTAAATCCCAGAAGATCCCCACATGCTAAACCTGTTGAGGGTCCCCAAGCACTACTGTGTCTAAAGAAATAAAGAACTTCAGTGAAATTTGCTGCAGGAATATTACAAGGTACCTGGTCAAGTGACGAGAATGCAGCTTCACGGTATTTCTTCGATTTTTTAGTGCATGCAGAAGATACAATAAGAAGAATGTCATTTGCTGTCGCGGGATTTTCAGAGGAAATTGCATTGTGGCAAGAGGTACAAAGTGCACCAAGGGCATCGAGAAGAGCATCCTTCCCCTGTTAGGTAACATAGAGCCATTAAAGCAAAGTATCACGCTTATGTAATCATCTACAGGTACATTCACTCATATAATAATATGTCAAAGGACTATGAGCACTAACTAACCAATAGAGAACGTTATTCATATGACCACATGCACAGCACAGAGAACAGCTTCTTTTCTTTAGAGCAAAAAAATCAAGCTATTAAGATTAGATTATACCTCCCAGATACGACCAGGAAGCTCTTTCATAAGAGATTCAAGTAGAATGCGTTGATGAGAAGACAATAATTCACCCAAGACTTCAGTAAGCTTCACAATTGCTTGGGCAGACTGCATAACCAACAACAATTGTATATCAAAGTAACATTAAGAAGTCGCAAAAATAACTGCAAGGATAACTGAACAAATATAGAAATTACCTTTCGTTTACTTGACCATGATGATGATACAAGCCCCTCACTGACAAGAGAAAGGATCTCTTCCAAATACAGTTGGAGGGTTACACGTTCCCCACTAGTGGTGTCCTCCCACAATTCCTCATATATTCCAGAAATCTGCTTGTCGTCCTCAAATCTGGATAGTCATAAATAGCATAAGAATTTCTTCTTTTTCCCCCCTTTTGATAAGGAAATGGACGAGAACATAATTGCTTGATCATTAAACTAGGACAATTACAACAACAAAAAAAGATCAAGAAGGTCATTTAAATGCCAAGAGCAGTAAGTCGACAGATACTGAATTCTGTTATTATGATTTATGAAAACTATAAACTTGTCAACCTACCGGCTACCAGAACGGGAAAATGAAGGAATGCGCAAAGGTTAACATGTCCGCGTTCCTTAAATATATACAATTAGCCCCAAGGTTCGAGTTCGGCTAAAAATGTTTTGACCGCCACATTACCAGTAGGACTACAGCTTGCGGAATGTGTCCATATATAGTTGAAGCAAAAGAATCTATACACCTTCAAGGCCTTGAAAGTATGAATATCAATTACCTTGAAATGAAAATGATAGGAACCACAGTTGCATGGTATCCACTCATAACATCAGATGCCCCAGACAAAAAGCTCTTCAACAGAACAGCACAAGAGATTTGTGCATTTTTATCACCAACATGCAAAGCAACTGTGTCTTCAATTAACTTTTGGGCCTCAGAAGAACCTGAATGTTTCAAAACAGCAGCACAAGCATTTGCAAATGCACGCTTTGCAGCAACACTTCTCTCCGCCTGAACAGCTGGAAACAACGGCCTCAATAACATGCCCGTGAATGGCTTTATCTCTGCACCAACTTTGGGAACTAATAGGCTGATGAAGTTGGCTACACCAACCCTGCAGACAAAGTATCAGAATTATTGATGGTACTTTCATCGATCAAAAAAATAACTAAAGAGTATATATATTACTTAAGAAGGAGCATATGTAAGAAATATAAATTACTAAAGCAGGAGGATATGTATATATTAAGCTTCACTACTAACTAATTCAACCAAGATTCTTACTGCACATGTCACAAGACTCTAAAAGAAGAGGGGGAAAGGGCGGGGGTGCTAACAAATATAGCACATTCGGGGTGGCTTTAGCCTAAGTGTGCTGTATTTGTAAAACCATTATTCGCTTTAGAGCATTCATGGAGAATTGTGCTAAATAGATGTGTGTGTGTGTGTTGGGGGGGGGGGGGGGGGGGGGGGGGGCATCTGTTCAATTTCGACCTGCCATGTCTTTCAGCTCACTTTCTTTCGGTACATTAAAAATTAACTGTACTTTTTTGAAATATAATCAACTGCATCAACAACATTCATAGACTAGATACATGTACAATGCCATGCTATTGGAAAATATGGCCCACATACACCCAACCAAATGACATGTACAGAACTTATGAACTTCATTTAACCCACCTAGTATTGAGGCCAACCCCTGATCTGACCAAATGAGCAACACGTCGCACTAAAAGATCTAATGACTCTGCATTCAAAACGTTAATGCAGAGATCTAGAGTTTCCCACATAGGGGAGCTTCTTGCTATCGAAATTCGCAAACTCTCCAGTTTTTCTGTCTGGATTCCAACATTAGCGGCATGAAGCTGGAAAAGGGGAGAAAGTAAATATATACCAAGTACACAGGATATGAATCAGAAACTTTCTAAGAAGCACAAGAAGTGGTACAAACCTCAACATAATTGAGACCTTGGTCCTCAAGACTAGACAAACTTTCCAGCATGCAGCAAACTAAATCAGGCAGATGTGGACGAAGTGCAACGCCTGCACCCTGCAAAAGAGATACAATCATATCAAGAAACCATGATAATATCAGACGTATATATATTTCATCCATGAGGAAGATGTACATATTTATCACTTGGATACAATCAGACAAGTTGAAACGGAAGAGTAAAATTAACCAAGCTGGAAAGCAGACAGAATTAATCGATGTCAGTGCTCTCAAAATGTATCTTGTCTTGAATTTTGACGAAACAAAAGAAAATGGAGATCAGACCTTTGCAAGCTTCATAACAACTCCAATTGAAGCCTTTCTGACGCTATCAACTTTACTTAGCATGCCTTCGGTGAGCAACAAAGGTAGAACGGTTTCCATTGCTTTGCTGGCATTTGATATTTCAGTGAGGGAAATGTCACATAGCCTCAAAGTCAACGTAGTTGCAACACGACATAACTTGTCCCCAGCATTTCGTACAGTCTCTTTTATGTCATCCATGGTACGAAATGCTACTGTCCATATTTCCTTCAAATGCTTGCCTACCTGTGTTAGAAGGAAATGAACAATAAGGCAATCACCATAATGAAACAATAATAATAAGCTTGATCAAGAAATATTGGAAGACCGGACTAAAAATTTGAGCAGTTTCAGAAGAAACACGGGTAAACCTCCCCATAGAACATAAAACATGTCCTGAATATATATTGTAGAGTCTTAAATTTTTTAAGCAAATTGTCACTCAAATTAAGCAGTTGGAACAAGTAGGGAAGAATAGTAAAAGGTGAAACTCATCAACTTCAAAAAGAATTATAGATAAGGCCTTACCTGACTGTATGGCCGCCCTTGGATAATATCTGCAAGGGCGTGACAGGAGGCCTCACGTGAACGCCAAAGCCTAGATCCGCTCTGACTTATCAAATCGTCAAAAATAAGGTCCAGATGTTGATCAATGGTTACCTTCGGTTCAGCCACCAATGACTTCCATATGTGTGCCATAGCATCCTACAATTGTTATCAAACAATGTAGTTAGCCGAAATCATAAGCAGAATAATAATCAATTTCCAGATATGTTATTAGCAAAGTAATCCAGGACCATTCGAATAGACAAAGTGAAAAAGTTTAAACAAAAGAGCGGTGTAAGAGACACCAGATCAGATATAAGGAAGAAGGAACCATGATCCTCAAGTGTGAAACTTAAGTAACTTTACTTCTGCAAACGGTTGAAAGAGCAACAGCACAGCGACACGTGCAGGGGTCGCCTTGCTTGAATCATCAATTATAAAGACAATAACAACAGCTGGTATTTGCTAAGAAACATAATACTTTAACATAGTAATACGCCAGTACTTTAATGATTTGTACCTGCACGTTTTTATCAGGATCATACTGATATCTAATCAGCCTTGGGACTAGTAATCGTAAATGGGGTTGGAGAGCATCCCCAGCTTGCTTGGCTATCTTCGAGAATCCAAAAGCAGCCCCCCTTTTAGAGTTTAGGGATGCTTGATGATTAGCAAGATCCATGAACTTATAAACCAAGTCTGGTTGGCCCATCTCAGTTGCAAGACTGCAAAGCTCCTTGTAAGTGCTAAGTTTCCCCCCAGTAGGACTTTCACCGATAGTTCCCTCATGAAAAATTTCAGTATCTCCTTCCAGCTGCAGATCAAAAGCTTTGTAGTCAAACACAAACTGTAGCAGAAATGCCAAGAATAGCACAACTTTCTACCTTGATGGCTCTTTTCCTCTTCCCCGAACCAGTTAAAGTGCTAACTAGTGCAGCTACCAAATTCTTCTTCATCGATGCATCACCAAGATCATATACGACGCTCATTCCTTGAGATGCCAAGTCTTGTGTTAGTTCATGTTGTTCACCAAGTAAGTAAGAAAATGCTTCCTGAAAGACATTTTGGACGTTGTCAGCAGCTATGTGAGGCAATTCGTCTAGCACACCAAGAATTCTTAAGAAGAACATTTTGAACGTGAGGTTGGCCTGAAAATTGATCCCACGTTTTGTCTAGTTGTTTCTTATGACCTAATCAAGTATATAGCAGTGGTCTACTATGTCTGTTTCTGATAGCACCTAAGCAGGCCTACAGATAAAGTGCCACATCAATCTTGTCAAACCATTTTCCAAAACAGTAATGGCATGTTAACTTAAAGGAAAACTAGATACGCAGAAATCTAGCACAGCTTTGTTTCCTAAAAATGGCACATTACTCCAGGTATAATTTTGGAAACTGAGAATGAGAGTTGACATGAAACTAATATAAACAGATTGAGACAAAGAAAACAAGGGAGAAGAAGGAAGAGTGGTGGGGGCACAGGACGAAGACAGCACATACACAAGTGACAAAGGATCAACCTGAATTTGAGGAAGCATCTGTTGAATGACAGGGTGATGGCCACAATACATAGTCAGTGACAGCAGCCACACAGTTCCAGCACAGCGCTCTTCTTTCCTGCTGCTATATAAAAGCACATTGAAGAGCTGTTTAGTAATTGCATCTCTGACTGCGACATGATAATCCTCGTTATCTTCGATTCTCGAACAAGTGTCATGATCTGGAAAAGATGAGCTAATATCTGCCAGAAGAAAGTTTGAACTTGTGGAAAGAGAAGAATAGTTTGTTTTAAGAATCACATCAGCTGTCACAGGGACACCACCCCACAGAAATGACAAAGCCTCCCCGGCAGCAAACAAGACATCCTCGACCTGAAAAACAAGTAGAGTATCAAGTACCTTTACGATTATCCAGAAACCAAAAATGAAAATCTGTTGCATTGAGGAAAATATTTATTCCTATGGAACAGATTTTGCAATTCTCTACAATTACACGAATGGGACTCATATTGAAGTGCGTCTCATAAGAGCAACAACTCTTTCTCGCCAGAAAATAAAATATAAATCACATTAAGGTTCTACATAAACAATATTTTGTTTCCTATACATTCAATGAATACTCTTTTTATGAATAATAAACAAGATGCATCTGGCATATCAGACAAACAAAAGGAGGGGAAAGTCATCCGAAAATCATATTATAAGTCCTAGAAATCATGAAGCTGTATGTACAAGGGTATGTTTCTACACACCTTGCACCGACAGAGTTTAAACATCAATTCAAGCGCGAGATTAAGAGTCGACGGTGATGTTTCCTTCATACACATATGTCCGAGGGAGATAATAACTTTCTGAATTGCTTTTGTATCGTCACCAGAAAGCAGCTTGCTCAGCTTGTCATGCAATAGTTCAAGAACATGAGCTGCAGGTAATTTACAGAGAGAGAATGTTATCGGATTATACTTGAGAGTGGAAGTCAATAAAAGCAGTTTAAGTCAACAAAGCCACCTGAACGGTTATTATCAGGAATTGGTGGTAAGGGTACCCGTAATCCAATATGACCAAGAGCTTGCACTGCAATAGAGGCCAAAACTGGGCTCTCAGAGTTGGCAACTTTCGTCAGGCATCTGAGTACATCCTGAAGCCTTGACTCCTCAATCTATATACCACATGAGACAGACCCGAATAATGAATGCTCAAGCTTAGCTGGATTATACTCCTCTACAGAAGGGAAAACAATGGAAACAGAGAGACTGAACATATGCTATCTAAGCTAACAGCAAAGATTGGAAAACAATGGAAACAAAGAGACCGCACATATGCTATCTAAGCTAACAGCAAAGATTCGAAGGCAGTGCATCCAAGGTTTTGGAGCGTATGTTGGAAATATGTACCATTATCAGCTGTACAGAAATAGAATCCCAGGGCCGATGCAAACAAATACAAATGATTGGACATAATGTGGATACCTGAACCAAGTTAAGTCTCAATCTACGTAGATGTGAGGTATTCGAGAATCCACATAATTATGTCAACCATGTGATACTAGACGGCTGTGTTCACATATTGAAAATGCAAGACAGCAGGAAACTAAGGAGAACATATCATATTCTTCAGAATTCCAGTCTTGATTATTGATATTTGATATTGGTAAATGGTAATCATTCCCTGAGTGGTTCAACCAGGGTCCTGCAACATGTCAGAAGTTGGATAATACCAACCCAGACCTGTCCATAAGGTGTTTCTCCTATACATTGATATCCAATTTAGAACCAATAACTCAAATATAATATTATCTTGCAGTCATAATATACCAAGAAAGGAAACAACACCATCCTCAAATCTACAAGACCAGTGGTACACTGCAGGGCCAATCAGACTAGCAGCAGAGTAATTGATAAGCTACACCTGTCTAAGACAACTTCAGTCTAACCAAAAGGTTTTAGGGAGAGATAGAAATTACAATCTTTTCACTGATGGCCAACACTTCACAATTCACTACATGCCACATCCTCATGCTCTGAGAAATCAATCATATGGAGCATTTTCCTGGTCTTATAGTTATCTTTCCAGACAACTGCCCTGGACAATTGATAGGACCTACATTTCGTCATTTCCTAGTCTAATACTTGTTTACCTAGAACGCAAGAACCATGTTTCCTTTCAGAAAGAACTCCCAACAAATGGCTGCAGAATTCTGCGTACCCAAAGTCCCATGGCTATCAGTGGAACAAGCCAAAAAATAAACAAGTGGGACTTTAGCAGTTCTGATAGGTTGGCTTGGCATATTTTCTTCAGCTCAAAAAGATAGATTGAACGAATAGCAATGTACCGTAGGTATTCTAGATGCACAATCTGCAGTGACATATCCCAATGCAGATAATGTTCCATGCTGAACCTCAAACCTGGAAAGGCAATCATGCAAATAAGGAATCAGAAGCTCCCCTCAATCCCCAGAGAAAATTAGCAGGTCAAACAGAGACAAGCTGGAAACCTCATATTATTAGATTTGCTAATTGAGGAAAGCAACTCTTGAATAAGATCAGATGATGTGCCAATGGGAAGAGCTGAGGAAGCTATCCCAAGAAGTCGAGCCACAGATTCGCGGGTATCTAGGTCTATGTGACTCAGGAACTGTCTTAGCCATGATATTCTATGAGCATACCGTAAAGCCATCATCTGAAAAGTTCCAAAGACGTGATAAAGTAATTTTTCTTTTAAGTGTAAATAATGCCTAAACAATTAAGAACGATAAATATACACCATAAGCCTGATTCAACAAAAGATAAAGGTTTCTACCAATACTATTATAAATTAGAAGGCAAGGAGCAAAGTCACAAATTGTTTTCGGGTAAAGCAACAGTAGGCTGCCCTCAGAAAATAAAGCAGAAACCAATTTGTTTCTCAAAAAAGCTTACCTGTGGAAGAAAAGAACCGACTGTTACTATAGTCTTTGAGGCTGTAGCATGCAACTCAACGGAACCCTCATATGCCATTCCATGCTCTAACAGTGTACACAGTTTCTCCACTGTAGAAAGAAACTCAGATGATCGACCTAAAGAGCTGTCTAGCTTCAACTCTGACTCAAAGCACTTCAATAGAAATTTGATCATGGCGACATACGTTCCAGAAGGAAAAAGAAGGTTATGTCCCATATCGCTTGAATCCAACAACTTTGGCTGTTGCTTACAAATATAATCCAACATGCCTTCAACTCTTGGGTACTTTATCTCAAGATCTTGACTAATAGCATGGCCTTCATCTTTGACTGGAAAGAGGCTTTCAAGGGCCAACTCCCTTGTGATCATTTTTGGAAAAAGAAACAGAAAATGGCTTAGTATGCGAAGTTCCGAATAATAACAATGAAAAAACCTGGTGTTTAATAGCTAGTGCAGAATCTTTAACGTATAGGGATTACAATATAGAATAAGCAACCAAACATACAGATGTGATAAAGAAACTTTTATTAAATCAGAAAAGGATGCAACCAAATCAGAAATCTGACCCATCTTTGGCACAGTTGCAAACTAGTTGGAAGTTCAGATAAAGTTTGATCTAACAATAAACAGAAAATTTTGTGCAAACTGAAGCCGCATAAACAATAAAGAAATCCATAATAGAACTTAAGAAGAAAAACAAAAGAAATACGAAAGAGGACTAATCACACATCAATTTAGAATCTAGAAATTGAACCCGGGCAAGCCTAACAGTTCTGATTAACAGTCAGAATCTCAACTACTTTTCCCGCATTTCCTAGTCCAGTTAGCTTAAACAGGCAGACAGCATAACAATGCACATCTAATGTGAGATAAACTTGCCAAATATAGATAAACATAAGTCAGATCTAAGGAAATTCATTAGCATAAATTTTGTCATTTGAATCGCACAGGTCAGCACAATGCACTTCCCAGATGCCATCAGTACCAAAACATCATACCTAAAAGGAAATGAGAAATGCAAGAAGACATAAAGGGTTACACAGCCTCCCAAGCATTTAAAGGCAAGATGGATTCCATAGTGCTCAAGAAAGTCAGGAATCTAAACCTATAACAATCAGCTGTATTACTCGGAAATACTTTCTAATCAATGTCCCTGTTGATTTATATCACATAAACACTTCCACAATGAAGAAAAAATACATGCCCAAATTGTTTGACTTAACTAAGTATAACCACGTTTTAATTTCTGTAGTTCAGAACAGGTGAGGTGTAGCCATTAATCTTTATTCCGTTGTCCAAAACTGAAAAAGCGTCTTCGCATCATGAGACAGATCAAACACTAAAAATTACAGTCAAGTCAAGTCAATGAGGTGCATGCAAAATGCAGGAAAGTTGTACATTAAAGCAACTCAAGAGAAACAATCAGATACTGACAAAAGAAAAACATACCTAATGTCCAACCGAGAGTCGGCTACTCCAAGCATACAAATAAATCGACTGGGATAATGCTGCAAATCAAACAAAGATGTCGCCCATCTCATCGCACAGAAACGCACTTCGTCTTGTTCCTGGTAGCCGCAGCAATATTTATACCACAACAGATGAGATGGATCACAGATCAAAATCAGAGTGAAGAGGGAGTTCTAAGACTATAGAGCACCAAATGATCAGCATTAACAGTTCAACCAATTTGAAGTACCGCTTGACAATTGTTCTGCAGAAGTGTCTCCAATTCCACCAGCACCGTAGTTGATGCCCCCTGATATACATACAAAAAGAATCCTAATTAACAATAAATATTGAGCACAACATGCAGTCAATAGTTTCTGGTGTAATCTAAGGAAACCCTGTCTCCACTTGAGATCCCTAACCCATAGTATCTAAGGTTCGTATGGGAATAAATTATTACCAAAAAAATTGACAATTGAGAACACTACTAAAAAAGATTGATTACCAAAGAAAGAAAAAAGTACAAATGAATCAGAAGACGAAACTGCAGAGTCTGAACAGGATAATATTCATATTTTAAGTCACCTTTGCAAACTCCACACAAAAATTAGCACAGCGAAGCCAGGACCATGAAGACATAGACAGGCTATTCAACAGCAAGTACAAGTGCGAAAGATAGGAAAGGGAAAGAACCCATCCAGCCGTAGAAGGCGGTGAGGTCTACCTTATATGCAGCTGCCAGAGAATTAGTCGCTTCTTGGATCACAAGACGTAGAGACTGCGATTCCATTTTCAGTGCATCAAAAAGTCTAACAGCCATGTCAACCTTATCTCTGCAGTTATCAAAGTGGTCAGCATATTCAGCCACAAAATGAGGGAACGACAAGAAATTATATGATCAAACAAATACCTAAAGAGATGGGGAAGGCGCTGCGCAAGTAATCCGATAGCTTGAAAACAGAAGTTTTTTGTCTCCCTGGCAGCAGCATCTGGAGAGAATCAAGGGGGCAGTTCACAATACTAAGTCAAACACGTCCAGACTGAGAAACAATAATTCAAACTGATTTATGTTCATCCTAGTTGCTGTGTACGACTCCAACAGTAATCCAAAAAGAACATATTGTATCATGTACCTGATTCTGAGAATGAGTAACCATCAAGCAGCTTCAGAATGCCATTCAATATAACAGGCCCCATAATCTTCAGCTGGTCAATGCTTGCCTGTGGAGAAGGAATGAGAGCATATGTAAAACGATACAGAGAAAGCACATCATATTAGGTTTTGCTGATGTGTTAACCTGACAACAGATTGGGATGACAAAAAGAAATCAAAGTCCAATGATTAGTTGAAGTACGTTATCCAGAGTGGATACAACCATATGGACCATTGCACATCATTTTGCCCTACCAGATACTATGTCCTCAAAAGAATTCAACGAGAGCTGGATCCTCAAATAATAACCAGATGACACGAATCCATAATAGATTATTAGACTGGTTACGAGCAAGCAGGGTTGGGAGACATTAAGGCTTCGAAGATACAAGAACACAGTTAATGTGCCAGTGTACAAGGTGATGACAACTAATCCGAAGACGCAACTAAACGAATAAAATTTTCAGTCAGGACTTCAGCATAAGGTGCAGAATTGTCGCCAATTACAATAATCAAAGTATAGAATTGCACTTCAGTCTTCACGTGTAATAATGTACATGGAAGTCAGTTCCTTCTCTAGTTCTGAGCTTTATTTCAGTATTTCTGAAGTTTTTTGCTAAAACGAGGACTTTGACGTACTACAGAAATTCAGATTAGAAACGCATGTTTCTTAGACAAGATCAGCAAAACTTAAGCACTTATACATGTATTGTTAACAACTGGTTTGGAAAATAAAAGATAGGCAGAGATAGCACAAGATGTTCGAACTTCTTATTGAACGAAAAAACTAAGAGAGAACCATAATAGGAAGGAAGAACATGGAGAGAAGCTTCTCACATGGGAACACAATTTATCAGAAATTAACAATGGTCATTCTCATTTTCATCTTATCAGTTGAATTTTCCGAGTATGTATAATCACCATTTCATAATCTCGTTTCAAATTCCTCACTTTTCCATACAAGAGCAAAGTAGTGCCCTTAACTTTTTCAGGTATCTCATTTTAGCTCCCCTCCTATATTTCCTTTCTTCAACCCCAAAGCCCAATCCAAAGACAAGTACTGATCATAACTCCGTGAAATACCTCAAGCCACAGGGAAAGGCTCTTACATGTTTAAATACCCAGACAGTAAATTCCATCCCCATCTGCTTTAACCTTGAAGTGGTACCACTCCCTGGTATATTTAAATAGCACCAAAGCAAGATGAAGTCAGTATCTGTGATGAACCCAGCATGGAAGATAAAGGACAATAACTGTGACAGGCTATATGAATTTAGTAAATCTAACTAAGATAGAAAAGGAGAGCGAGAGAACTAGATTTATGTAATTCAAGAAATATTGGTCTACTTGCTGGTGAGAGTTATCTAAGCGCCTAAATGGTAAGAGTAAAGCAAGTCCATTGGCAAGTCATACAGAAAGGCTTTAATTATCCCGTATGAAGGTTGACCTAGCAGATCGGTTCCTTTAGCCAAATAATATTATGAAACTAAACAACAGTAGGTAATAGTTACATTCTGGAATTAACAACAGTAACAAATTAAAAGATCACAGAGACAAACATCCATAAGTAATATCCACCGGAAGAGCATATAATTACTAGCATCCTAAGGCTTCTGTTGGGTGCAAATGGCCTCAGTCTTCAAAATGTTCACCATCAGAAAGTAAAAGCTAGCAATTAATATAGTACCATATATGCAGGTGAAAATGCACTGAAGCGTTGCAGGAAAACTATTTGCTGCTGCAATTGACCGGCAAAAGATTGTCATTATTTTTGTTTTCAACACAACGCTTCCGGGAGAAACTCTTGATTCAGGGGCAATACTTTCAACAGCAATGCTTCCTGCATAAAGATCACTAGCACATTAGGAAAGTGGATGTTATGAAACTCAATGCAACATGTTATCTAAATTACAAAACTCTACTCCCTCTCCTTTCTTTTTTTTTTTTTTTTCCTTTTTTCTCCACTCGTGGTCTTCTGGTTCCCCAAGTTTGTGGAGATAATAATCAGGCTAAAACATACATAAGGACAAAGGGATGGCAATATCACTGTAGAGAATCAGTATATATAATGAAAAATGACTTTCTCAGTCCAAAATGAGAAACCCAGCAACTATCTCTTCAAAACAAACACTGCCAAAACACGAATCATACCGTTAAATAATGTAAACAATTTCTTCAGCAAATTCAGATCATCTAGATTAGCACCCACTGCCTTTTTCTTCAGGAGCTGTTCCCCTCTCTTAATTACTGGCTCTTGACTTGTGAAAACAATCACCAAATGTTTAATCAAGTCCATGAGTAATATATATGAGGACAAAGTATTTCATGAAGATGTGTATAAAGAAACTTATTGAATCAGATATACAGAGAACCACACTTACCAATCGGCAGTAGCAGCTAAATATAAGGGATAAACATGTTCTGGAGCCAGGTCAATTGCTTCAATAACATTCAAAACCCCTAACTGCATAGGAAAGATTAATGAGAAGACTAGCCACTTTCATGTGATTTTACCATCAAAAGAACTTGAATGCTAATGTCACCTTTCTAGTCAACAGCACATCACCATTCAGTGGATGCTTTCCAGCAACACGATTGCTCTTAGCAACTGAAAGCCCAGGTGGACAACCTCCACTAGAATCAAAGCAGTCCACACTCGAATGAATTCACTACAATAATAGCCTCATATAAGAATGACAAGGACGAGATCAATACCTTTGCGATGGTTGTTGATACAATAGTACGTCAAGACAGAAATCAACGAACAATTCCATATCCTGAGAAACACTAAACGATCTATATTTGGTAGCAACCTGTTCGTCAATCTCACTAGCATGACACTCACCAATAACCTGAAACCAAGTCAAACAACTAACTATAGCAAAAAGGCACCAGATTTCGAAACTGTGGAACAAATCCTAATTCTGTAACCAAAGACTCTTCATGAATATTATTCATGTTGTAAAAACAAAGAGACAATTGAAAAAAAAAAATCTATTATACGCTATGCTTTTCAATACCGCAATAAAGAAAAAGTCATCTAGAGAATTCCAGAGAATAACTGAAGGATACATATCTTTACTTCAACATGCAGTTCCTGAATTTGTTTCTTAATTCAACAGTTGGAATGACTGATTTAATTATAAGGGGCCTAGGATTTGCCACCAAAAGTATGTTATATGCAGCCTAGAGATAATGTGATGCCAAACGATGAAGTCGACCACCTTCGAAGACCAAAAACTTTTCACAGATCTGACAAGCAGCATATAGCTTCAGACTAGCCAATTAATCCATTGTTACCAAAAAGATGCTGCTTTTATTTTCCACAGAACATATGCTTCTTTTGAGTAGAGCAACTTACATTGCCTCAAAAAAAAAACATGGGATTTCAAACTTTAAGAGTATCTTATCCAACCATACTGGAATACAGGTGCTTTAACAAGCTTCCTCACTCGGAACCAACCCGAAACTCCTTCTAAATTAGTGACTAGGTTTTGAAGGAGTTAGCAATTTATCTCCCAGGTTGTCCTCGTACTGCCAAAATGTCAACTTAACAACCAGACCAAAGGAATGAACATCTTCTGAATTGTAATCTATGCATCACCTTACCATAAAATCCGCCCGAGAAGAATTCCAGTAATGGAGGAACAAAGGCCTAGTTGATTTAAACATATACAACACTCCATTCTTCAAGGGCAAAATGAACTGGTCCGAACAACCAGACTCATCATTAAGGACAAATGCTAAAGTTTGAGTCATACCTTGGCAGCACTCCTCAAGATAATGTCTTGGTGTTGAGGAGGGAGCTTGGAAATGTTCTCTAAAAGCAAAGGTGTCATACTTTCCTTCACCTAAAGCAAACAACCAAGAGTCAGCCCGCGAAAATGAACAACGAAAGTAAACATGCATATACAAAAGTAGCAAGAAGATGGACAGACCTTCACATCTACTCGATCAAAAGCCATCTCAATGTAGACAACGCAGAAATTCCTAACCATGGAAGCAGCATTAGAATCCAAATACAGCTTCCACAAATCTTGCAATGGCAAACCAATTTCAGGCTGGTGCTTCACTCTTTTGTTCACATGACTTAAAATCTCCAGAACCTGCCACGGAGAGAAACCCAAAATCTCGGGTGTTAAGGCAATTATCATACGCAGAAGCTATTTTCTCGATCACCAAACGAAGTTAATTGCGAGCGGAAACTCGGATTGCCGGGCATGAATTGAGAGTGGGGGAAAGCTTGCCTTGTTCCGAACAGCGGTGGACTGAGACGACAGAGTGGAAATAGCGAGAGGGAGGAGCCTTGATAGCAAGGCCTCGAGGTTTGGGTCATCGCACAGTGCCAGCCGAGTCAACATTCGGTCCAGCAAATCCTCCGTGTCGGCGTCGGACCTTCCGGTCTCTGCTGCCGCCATCGACATGCTCAAGTTTAGCTTTCTGGAGGGCTTTCTTTCTTCTCCGGTTCCTTTCCTGTTCAGCAAGTCAGGAGAGGAGAGGACTAGGAAATGGGGTTTTCAATTTGGCAGCGGTGCTAATTTGAAGCAATAGAAAAGGCGTGTTGGGTTTTGGCCGTGTTTCTTTACAATTCTACACGAGGATGGTTTTGTAACTATTTTAACTTTAGGCAAAATAACTCAACTTTGATCCTTTGGACCAAAATGGCACAAACTCTTAAAAATAACAAAAAGTAACCACACATATTCACGATGATGTTCTGAATACACGATGATTGTTAGTTTTTTAAATTTATCATTCAGGAGAATAAATCATTTTTCTTTCGAGAAGAAAGGAAACTTGAAACAAAAGGTTATGGAGATTTTGGGGTTATGTCGCCATCTCCATCTCATGTACTCGAACTTAGTAGCGACATCCAAAAGTCAATATCGGACTATAATAAATGAACATATCCAGTCATCCTTTTATATTGAAACAACAATGGCATTGCCATGATTGTATGTGTAAAGAGCAAATGCAAACTACTAAAAGTTTTAAACACTCCTCAATGAAGTAACTATACATGTTACTTCTATATATGTTAATTAAGTTAAGAAAGTGCATCCACGCGATTATATGTTTGCGGGACAGTTAGATAGAAAATTTAGAAGGTTTGTGTGGGGATGAAGAAGGAAGGTACACTTGGTTTCTTGGGATACCATCTGCAACTGGAAAAAAAAGAGGTTGGTGTTTAGGGCTTAGATTGGCTAGAAGGTTTAATCTATAGCCTATATGGTGAAATTTGAGTGGCGTGTATTCAATAACGAAATAGATTTTTGGCTACATATCATCCAAGGGAAGTACTTCCATCACCAGGAAGCGAAAATCAGTGTGATGACGCCTAGTAATCGTTGTAGTTTGTGAGGAGCAATCATAAAAGTTGTACCTTTTGTGAAGAAAGGATTAGTGTGGAACATTAGGGATGGCGAGACCACGGGGTTTTGGACCCATCCTGACTTGACAAAGACACTTTCATTGAGGATTATTCCCTCGTTGATCTGTCCATGGAGGAGAAGCACTCGTGTGTAGCGAAATGGGTTAATGGCGAAGGTGAGTGTGACTGACAGAGATTGAAAGTTAATTTGCCTAATGGAATGCTGGTATGAATTGCAAGTATGGAGGCTCCTAAACCGGTACTTGGAAATTATAAAACTCTTTGGGGTGTGGAGATGGGAGATTCAGAGCCCACTCTACAACCTGATGGATGGCGAAATGGAAACGAAACCTAGCCTTTTATGAAACTGTCTCTGGAAATGGGACGGCCTAGTAGAGAGAAATTGGTCCTCTGGCTTGTATCGCACAACAGACTCCTCACTAGTGCATAAAGAAAGAAATGTCAGCTCACATAAAAAAGACATCTGCAACCGTTGCATTGATGATGAGGAAACAATGGGAGCACATAATCAGAAGATGCAAGAAGACGGTAAGGATTCGTAAGTCATTGAACTATAAGGTCAAATATAAGAATAATTTCATCGACTTCTAGTCGTGGATTAGCATAAATATCAAAGTCAATGATACTAATATGGAATTTGGAATCATTTGTTGGTTCTTTTGGAAGTAGATAAATGTTGAAGTTATGGAGGGTAAGAATTACTTAGAAGAAGGTATAATATGCATAACCAAAGCCTGATTCAACATCTACAAGTCAACGTCGCAAAGTGTTGCTATCCGCCTATCCCTTGTTAAATGTCGGATGATGGAGCAACAAAAGGGATGGGAACCCCCGAGAGAAGGGTGTATCTAAGTCCAAATGGATGGATCGGTTTTGGGTACAACAAGTGTTGATGGACCAACAGTGCTTATTAGAGACAACCTCAGAAGCTGTCTGGATGTGTTCTCTTTCAACATCGATATATGTTCTATAACCAGTGTTGAGCTCAAAGGAGCAGCGTGGGCCTCGAGATGGCTTGGCAAAAAAGATTTCATGAAAGTGGAGTTAAACCTCTAACCAGAAACATCAATTTGCATAATTTGTGACGGGAAAGATGATAGTCACCACCGTGGGCTGCTTCAACTCTTAATTCGTGATTGGTAGGCTCTTGTGAAGCATGTTTATAGGGAGTAATTATGTTGCCAATTTGTTTACTTCTAAGGGTCATGGTTTACCTTTTGGCACACATTATTTAGATATGTGCTACCAGAACCTATATCAATGGTTGTTGTATGACGTCATGGGTATCATCATGGCTCGTTATCTGTTAATGTTATGAATTAGGACGATTTCGTCCTGCTTTTTATAAATAAATAAATGTGTTGGATTTTTTTTGTGTGCTTACTATTCTACACTAGGAAGGAATGATATTTTTGTAACGATTTTAGATTTAAGTAAAATACCACAATTTTGATAATTTGGACCAAAATGGCACAAAATCTCATAATTAACAAATGTCGCCACACAAATTCAAACTCTTGGGAAGGATGTTGTGCATACTAGGTTGATTGTTAGATCCTTGAATGAGTCATTCGGGAGAATGATTCGTTTTTCTTTTAAGGAGAAAGGAAACCTAAAGCAAAATATTTTGGAGATTTTTGTATTATGTCGTCATTCCATGTGCTTGAACTTAGTAGTAGCATCCAAAAGACAATATCATGTTACAATAAATGAACATATTTAGTTATTATTCTATATTAAAGCAATGACATTCCCACGATTATATGTGTGTAAAGAACAAATTGATTACAAACTAAGAAAAGTCTTAAACACCCCTGAACGAAATAACTATGTGGAATCAAGTTAAGAAAGTGTATCGAGAAGAGTATGGGCGGTGAGTTCTTGTGTGGAGGCATTTGAAAAACCAAGATCCTCGATCGGCTCGTTTATGAATTCACTTCCTTTAATCCACTTCATTTGGAGTCATTGAACTTGAGATTGTCCAAAGGAACATATGTGGTGAACAACATACTTTGACGTTATGGTTTGTTGATCAAACTTTGTGCACTCGTTTATGAAATCACTTCCTATAACTCACAACATAATTTGATGAAGAAAAAATCATATACCAAGGAATAAATTTTTTTTGTAATGTCCTATCATCATTTCGTTTTTTCTGACATTGTGTAATCTCTCAGATTCCTCGTCAATACAAATTTCATTTGTTTTCCTTTTCCAACCTGAAAATATGGACAGTTTTGCCAAGTCAGCTAAAAAAACCCATCGACAATTTTCATTAGATTATTTAGTCGTATTAGTAATTTGAGTATGACTACGTTGACTTGTGGTAGACTTGAAGTAAACTTCACTTGGAGTTGGGTGGAGGTTTCACCCAACGAAAGGTTAGTCCGATCAGCACCATAAGGTTGGTTAGGTTCACTGCATGGTTCATCAAGTGAACCACAATGTCAATTAGGCCCACGACTCCTTCATTTATAAAGTTAATTAATATTTAGTTTCATAAAACCTTATTAAGTTTCCTAATTGATAATCCAATAGAATATGTTGAAGATTACAGAAGAAGGATGAACATTATGACAAGTATAACTAAGAAGCATGAATATAAAATCAAGTCCCAACATTAAAAGTTATTAAAAGTACTCAATAACGTACAAACTATATTTCATTTTAACTAGTGATCCACCTTTATTGCAAAAACTTAAGCACAATCTCAAATTCTCAATCATTTAGATTTCCCCCATTGTTTCGAACAAGGAAGTAGACAATGGTCCTGAATAAAGTCAAGTCTTATGACCACAATGAAATCGTCAATATTCAACACCTTATTATGCCTCCACTGCTTCTGACCTCAGCCGGAGCCTCACAAATGAGAGAACGGACGCCCACCGCCGGCGTCCTTCAAGACGGTTCCTAATTTCCTCAAAGAGGTGCTGGACGAATTCGCCGTTGACACACTCCGTCGAAATACCACTCGTCAAAGCGGTGGCGGGGACCACCACATGCAAATTAATAATTTTCTTTAATCCCACACGCAAATAATTTTGGGCTTGATTAAAACCCGAGGAAAGAAAAAAGCCCACCACTGGCGACCCTTGACCACCACCAACCTACCCCACGTGGCCGAAAGCCCCTAAAACTAAAACCACACCCTCAAAAACCAAACGTCCCCGCCACCCCCATTCCCTCTCTTCTCAATTCTCATCACACAATAATACACAAGATTACAGCAGAGAGAGAGAGAGAGGGGAAATTCGAAATCGCAGCTCTCATGGCGGAAGCGTACGAAGACGAGGAAGAGGTGTGGAAGTGCGCCAAGCATCCGCCGCGGTCGTCGCGCTCGCGCCGCCCCCGCTACGGAATCTGCCACCGCTGCCTCAGGGAGCGCCTGGCGGCGCTCTGCCCCCACTGCGGCGACGCCCGCCGCCCCTGCTCCTGCGGCGCCTGCTCCTCCACCGCCGCCGATTCTTCTTCATCGTCGTCGACGATCAAGAGGTCCGGAAGCGTCAGCCGCATATCGAATTTTCTGTTCGAGAGCAGCAGCAGCAACACCGCCGAGCCTTCCTTGCGGCGGTCGAGATCCTTGGCGGTGGCGATTCCTTTCCTCCGGTCGTCAACCAATCGTCATCCTCCTCCTGCCGCTGCTTCCGGCAAGGCGGCTCCCACTCCCGCTCCGTCGTTCTGGTCAATTCTGAAAGGCGGCGGCGCGTCGGCGAAGAAGAATGACGGCGTGGCGGCGGCGGGGGAGGAGGAGGACGGTGAGCAGCTGCGGAGGATGATGATGAGGAAATCGAGGTCGGTGGCGGTGACGTCAGCGGATGCAGGGAGGTTGTCGTGGAAAGGAAGCGGCGGAGGGAGAGGGTGGCATTTTCCGAGTCCGATGAAGGTTTTCCGGCAATCGAAAATCTCCGCCAGGGGCGGCGGCGGCGGCGGCTTGATGCAGGGGAGTGAAAGGTCTCCGTTGGACCGCGGTTGATTATTATTGATTAATTAACTTAATTAATTACTCTTTTGGTGGGATTTGTGTACAGAGGATTTTTACTTGGTTGTTGCGAACTTGCGATTGCTTTTCCTTTCGTGCCCGACTTTTGCCGTTGCTAATCTCGAGTGTGGGGGGGTTTGACGTGGCGGGTTATTACTGAGCTAAATCTCCTCATCGGAAGGATGAAACTGATGTTAATCGTGGTTTGTGAAGGTTGATTAATACTGATAATAATAATATACTATGGAGGGGCCATGTGTTCTTTTCATTTTTCCTGTTTGTTTTTAGCCGTGACGTGATTATGTGAATATGAATGTGAATGTTCATCTGTATTTGCACAAAAAATCTCCCCCAAGTTGATACGATTGTCCATATTGCACTGTCTGGCAACAGGGGGAAAATCGATATTGCACATGCACTAATGGATTTTATCAATTTTTTTTTTTTTAATAATCGTTTGACCTTTCAACATCCGGTTTTTTATATAGCCGCAACAATGGAATGGGCCTTGGGGTGTAGTATTCCTATGGGCTGTGTTTGGCGTAACAAGGGAAAATGGGCCAGATGGGTGTGTAAAAGCCCAGTATGAACAAGCGGGTTAGGCGTCGAGTTCTAATGGGCCAGAGACGAGAGAAGTTGGGCTTCAGGGCCGGTTTGTTCATCGGACTGCCGAGAAGTCGCTTTCTTGTTGCCGGAGCTCTAATCCGCTGTCTGCTTACGTGGCGGCGTTCTAAAACCGTTGTTATCAAAACTATAAAGAAAACTGGTTGGTGCGGGACATGATAGGCCACCTGTTTCTCATTTTGTGCTGTTGTTTATCGACCTTCAATAAAGAGAAAAAAATAATCTTTTAATGGAATTTGCCGAAGGACAGCCATCAGTATGGGACTCGTGCCAGCCATTAGTGTAAAGCCACGTGTATGATACTCCAGCCAGAAACCAAGTGGCTGTATAATTCCAAAACTGGATCGGAAAGTAGAAATTCAGAAAGTAAGAGGGTCTATTTGATCAAGGGTTAAATTATATTATTTAACAAATGACATTAACCTCAGAAGTCAGAAGGACTGCTATATTGTTTTCAGGCGGGTATCAGGAATAGGATGTCAATTCCCGTCATAATAGACGAAATTAAACTCCTATGATATCGAAACCGAAGAAAAAGAAACGGTAATAATGAGGATTTTTTTTTTTGACAGTGACAGGGACTTGTTTGTTAAAAGTGTGAAAGTAGAGGGGCCAAAATGACCATTGACTCGAGTGCAAACGAAGGAACACAGTGATAGCGCCATCAGTTAACGACTCCATCACGCATTCAATTTTACATTTGCCTGCCCTCCAACCACTTCCTCATCTTCCCTCCCTCCCTCCTCCAATCGTTCATTTCACGGCCCTCCATTTTTTTGCCTGCCAAATATTTATTTGAAAAAAAGGTCAACAAAACCCGAAAGCAGGTTAACCAGCCCGATTATCCCCCCCAAAATTCTAGGGTTTTCTTAGCAACTCCCGAGCTCTCCCCGGTTCCAGCTTCTCCTCTGGATTCAACCAGGTATCCTGTAATCTTCTTTTCATGCCCGTCCGTTTCCCCTTGTTTGTGTTTCCCGTGTTTCCGGCGGTTTAGGGGGGAAACGGGGGAATTTAAGAGAGCTGCTATGGTGTTGATACGGAATTCGTTGGGAATTTTTGCTCAATTTTGGCGCGTTTTTTTTATTATAATTGAATGGAGTTTGTATCTCTGTGGTGATATTAGTTAATATTCCTATGTCAGTTGTTGTGAGATATAATGCTAGCAAAGAAGGCCTTGCAACTCTGTTCATGGCAGAGAACTAAACTGTTGCGTGCGTCGATGATTCCAGTTTCAACTTTTGAATTCGCTTCCGCAATGTCGAGCATGGAGGAGCCGCTCGGCCTTGACAAGCTGCCCAGCATGAGCACCATTGACCGGATTCAGAGGTTCTCGTCTGGTGCTTGCCGGTCCAGCGGCGATGAGTTGGGGATGGGGCATTGCTTTATTGATGGAAGGAATTGCAGCTCATCCAACAGTTGCGAGTAAGTGAAGCTCTTTAACTTTGTTGTTTTATGTCAATCAGCCTGAGCTGTATGAAAATCAGCTGTTATTTAATCTGTCCTGTCTTCACATTTCGGGTACCCATTTCTGCTCCACTGCATGAAATATAACCAACGATGCTGTTCCTTAGTTGGAAAACATCTCAAATGTAGTCCTAACCTCTGTGTTATGTCGCACACATGATCACTGTAGGCACAAGTATGAAGATAGAGATTGAGTCGTGGTCCACAGCTCGATTTATGTGTTGTTAGGGTGTATGTTTTCTGTGTTCTCCATTCAACAATGAACATAAATTTCTCAAGACTTATTAAGGAGGTTGTATCAAGTATTGGCTGGTTGTTCTTCTTTGATCTAGTGAGTCGTGTGTCCATTTACCGATTTGCTGCACGTATAAGCAAGCTGATCTATTGCATATCGTACGATGCATGATTATGTAGGGATGAGTCTGAATATACAAGAGACACCTTTCCCTGGAGAAGGCATACAAGAGGGCTGGCTAATGGTGAGTCCTTCATGCGGAGGACTAGGAGCACGGGTGTGAGTCACGTCGCTAATGGAAGTATTCGCCATTCGCGAAACTTTTCAGATTATCAAAATGATGCCCAATCTCGCAACAAAGATGTACGAGGCAGAGCGAATAAGGTGCTTTGTGTGTGTTGAACTGTATTTTGCTTGTTTTTATTTTATTATTATGACAGAATGTAAGTTGATATATTATTTTTGGTCTACAAAACCAGTTTAGTTATGTCTTCTTGAGCTCCTTTCATTGGTCCAGTGCTGGGTTCTGGTCTGCAATCAGCTTATCTCTGCTTGACCAATTTATGTTCCTTCTGAAATCTATAACCTTTGTCTTTGTTTTTGTCTAAACCAGTTTTTGAAAGACATACCGGCATTTGTCAAGATAGTAGAAGTTGGGCCAAGAGATGGACTACAAAACGAAAAAACTATTGTACCTACAGATATAAAGATTGAATTGATTCGAAGACTAGTAGCTTCTGGCTTGCCAGTCGTGGAAGCTACAAGTTTTGTATCACCTAAATGGGTTCCGCAGGTAACTTCATTGATTTTTGTTTAGTTTTTGTTGATGCTGCCAAATTGTATAATCACTTGATAATGTATGTAGATGCGTAGTTCCATCTTTTCATTGGTAGTTTAGTCTCTCCTACAACAGCAGTAAGAAGATCCATTATGATGTCCTAACTTATTGCTTTTTTTAAAATTTGACTGATTCCCTGTTTTCTAGTACAACTAATCTATCTGCTCAAAGTTAATGTGCTATTACAATAAGTTACACCTCTTAATAGTCATGTGTTGTTTGCTGCCAAGATCCTTAGGATTTCGAGGAAAACACATGTCACTGCCTCTGAAGATCTTTTCTTAGGAGAGCAAGTTGGATTTGGGTCGGCTGGTCGCCTCAACTTTTATCCATTAGAATTTGAAACTATTACACTTTTCGGCATTTTTAGTATTTCCTTTGTATGTGTGCATGTTAAAGTATATAAATATAGAACTATAATTTCTGAATTCTAAGATTTCTCCCCATTCCATTCTCGTGGGGCTTGTCTGTAGGTATAAGGAGGCTGCATTGTGCTTTGTTTTTGTGTTTGTTACTAATCAATTCTTAAATCAAAAGGCATTATGTTACTGTGGTAATTAACTTATCTTCTCATTCTCCTGCTGTTCAATCTTCTAATAGCTTGCAGATGCAAGAGACGTAATGAAAGCAGTTCATAGTTTGGAGGGCTCCAAATTACCTGTCCTGACACCTAACTTAAAGGTGAGTTTCTCTACAACAGTGCAGCTGACTTCATCATGGTTGCCTATTGAATCTTCTGATGGTTGTGTGAACTTTCAGGGATTTGAAGCTGCCGTTGCAGCCGGGGCTAAGGAAGTAGCAGTATTCGCATCAGCTTCCGAATCCTTCTCAAAGTCCAACATTAACTGTAGCATTGAAGAAAGCATTGCTCGCTATCGTGTTGTTACTCAAGCGGCGAAAGAGCACTCTATCCCTGTTCGTGGGTATGTTTAGTTGTTTCCCATTTTAGAATCTTGTCAATCTTCACATAATCCATTCAGGAGATCAACTGATCAAATATAAGGTGGTC
Source organism: Linum tenue (assembly GCA_946122785.1). NCBI lineage: Eukaryota > Viridiplantae > Streptophyta > Magnoliopsida > Malpighiales > Linaceae > Linum > Linum tenue. The sequence continues at coordinate 51,219,440 of CAMGYJ010000009.1, forward strand.
CATGTCTGTGCTTGGATGTCAATTTCTTTCGAGATTGTTAACGATGAAGGTGCACAAAAGAAAAAGAGAAAAGGATTCCAGAAAGCACATTTTTTGTAGTAATCTTTAGTATCCTAATCTTTAGGTGCGTTCGTCCATGATTCATATCAATTCCTGTTCTTAGTTGATCTGAGCCATTTCATCTTCTTATCAAATAAATCTGAAACTGACAAAAAGGGTGAGACATGAGATATGGATTTTACTGGTTACAAGTCAATTCTGAAAACGTTGCATCCTTTTTGGCGGCATCTTAATTGCTTAATCTGTTGGATATTAGTCTCCATCTGTCCATAGCTGGTGCTCTCTGGGTCGTGTTTTGCTGACCAACTTCTAGGGGAACTCAGTTGCTTTCTGAATTTTACAGATACGTCTCATGTGTTGTTGGATGTCCAGTAGAAGGACCGATTTCCCCTGCAAAAGTAGCTTTTGTGGCAAAAGCACTTCATGACATGGGTTGCTATGAAATTTCCCTGGGAGATACAATTGGTGTTGGTACACCTGGTAATGCTTTAAACCTCCCTCTATCTTAGATCATTCTGGCAGGAATAGCATTCCAATGCTTCACCACTGGTGTTGCCCTAGTGTGAATCAGTGTTTCCTGTAATGTTGCCTTAATGTTTTGAGTGCTCTTATCAGGAACCGTTGTGCCCATGCTTGAAGCTGTGATGGCAGTTGTTCCTGTTGAGAAGCTTGCTGTCCACTTCCACGATACTTATGGCCAATCTCTTCCAAACATTTTAGTATCTCTCCAGGTAAGAAGTTGGATCCGGAATCTATCAGTCACTTGGTTTTCAGGCAACTCTTACTTTGTGGCAGTCAGAACGAATAGTTGGTCCAGAAATAGTTAGATCGGAAAAGTATGTTCGATTTAGCTTTTAAGTGGTGCTTCCACTCCACCCAGTCACCCACTGTTTGTACCTATATAACTTATCATTTGCTCGTCTCCACAGATGGGGATTAGCACGGTGGACTCCTCGGTAGCTGGGTTAGGCGGGTGCCCATATGCCAAGGGAGCAACGGGAAACGTCGCAACAGAAGATGTCGTGTACATGCTCAACGGCCTTGGGGTGAAGACGAACGTCGACCTGGCAAAGCTGCTCGCCGCGGGTGACTTCATCAGCAAGCAATTAGGCCGTGCACCGGTGTCCAAGGCAGCCGTTGCCTTGAGCCGAGCTGTCGCCGATGCCTCCAAAATCTGAAAGCCCAGCAAGCACCACGGCTTGTCTCCCACGGTCTTGAAATGTATGCTTGCTCTCTTATCTTACAACTATACGTGAGTGAAGAAGAAAATAAACGACAGATTATGTGAACCCAAATGGAATTATCATTCCTAATTATGATTATATGTATACCATTTGCCATCGCTTCATTCAACCGATTTGCGGTTACATGAAGTTTATTGGAAGTAATTAGTGAAGGTGGTTGAGCTGTCTTGACTGTGGAAAGGGAGATTAAGCAGAAAGAAAATTATACTTGATTAGGGTTGGACTTTAATTAACTTGAGCTTTAATTAATGTTTCTTTAGTCGTCACACAGTCTTTTTCCAAGTGAAATTAAAGAGTCACAACTCACACCACAAATGGTCACATCTGAGGCCCCAACTCGCTCAGCAATCATCATCCCTACACGGGGAAGAAAGAATGTTTTGTGAATCGAATGATAATGAACATAGAGAGAGAGAGAGCTGGGGACTGGGGAGCCATTGATGGTGTCTGAAGAAAACAAGGTAGCCTTTTCTTTTGCTGGGCTCGGAAATGGGAGTAGTTGAGATCCCAATGATGGTAGATCACCAAAAGGGACTTTGACTGGTTTAAACCAAAACCCAATAGGAAGGAAAAGAAAGGGTTAATGTTGTTTGATTGTAGTTTTTGTGATCTCAATTGTTGGATGCATGGACATTCTTTATAAGTTGTCATTGCGATATTTAACACTTGAAGTTGCGGATTAGTGTGATCCGTTCCTACTAGTACAAGCTTACAACATTCAATACACGAGGTGCATAATCTTAGTGGTAAGATTGATGCAACATGCAAGTACTATAATTTTTCGGAACTATGATCATGTTGATATGATACCGCCTTTCGCAATATGATCATATGAGCGCGCACTTAAAAGTTGAAACAAAAATTCACATGCCTACCAGCAATGTAGCCAAAGTCGCGCTTTAAAGATTATAAACCTACTGTTTTAGGTCATCAAAATGTTTCTACGTAGAACGTGTTTTTCCCCAACTAATGTAATTCAAAATCGCCTTTGAAGCTTAAAAACTGACGCTTTTACGCTTCTAGATCAACAAAACGCTTCTACGTAGAACTGCGTTTTTTGACTACATTGCCGAGAAATACAGAGAGATGGGAGAGGAGATGGTGATAGATCTTTGCTTTCTATGCCCTAATGATGCCACCTGCCTACTCAATACCCACTCTGGTCTCCCTCTTCTTTTTGCTGGTTATCATTCTTATTGCCATGATGGAAATTTTCCTTCTCCCTGTTTAGTAGCTTGGTTTTGTTGTTGCTGCTAGCTAGCTGCCGAGTTCAGTCAAAACTCAAGACCCTCAATTCCCCTTTTTGCTTACTCTGCACTCAGTGCCACCCTCCCTCACTCGCACAGCTTCTTCTGTTGGAGAGCTTCATCAACTTTGACGGGGGGATGAAATGAATGATGATTATGAGGATGATTTCCTCTTTTCTTTTGCCCTAGGGAGAATCATTGTTATGGAACCACACACACACACTCACTCACATGTAGTGGTTTGCTTTAGAGTGGCTTATGATACACACCTCTCTTGTCTTTTTTTACACCACTTTGTCAAGCTATAGATAACTTACTATTTCTACCATGTAAATATGGCCACTTGTTGAAAGGAGACACTCCACACATTAGTATTAATATGATTTTTTTTTTAAGAATCAAGTTTGGATAGATGTATTTTTAGACATCTTTTCAAAAAAGTATGGTAGTAATAGAGCTAGGTGGACGCTTGTATTTGTATATAAGAGAACTTTTCTTTCATTTTTCGGTTTGAGACTTGTATTGTACTTGTGGGTTGTACCCCAAATCCTCCCCTCAAGCCATGAGCCACAAACATCGTGGCCTCGCCTATAATGATTGTCCATTTTGTTATGCCTGCAATTGTGAGGTAAGACAATGCTGGTCCACACAACTACAGTCTACCACTCCAGATCCGAACTCTCAATCTATGTTCGTTGATTCCTTAACCATCTTGCATCGCCATACATCTCGACACTAGGAACCATATGTTGATTTCCAATTGATTCACCAAATGAAAACTCTTTAATCGCGAGGTCAGGCAATGATGGTCCACACAATTGCAGTCCATCCCCCTAGATTCGAACTATCGAATGAGGCTCTAATACCACTTTGTCAAGACAGAACACTCCAAATTAGTAATTTAGTATGATATTCAACATTTTGAATGGAACCCGTACGTGTGTGTTGTTCGAAGCCTTCACAAAAGCCTCGTATTAATATAACCGGGTACAAATTAAATTAGACAATAAAAGTGCGATCCAAATACCATATTAGATAAATAAAGAAAAGTTCATTTATGTATGTGTCACTATACAATTACTAGGCCATATTTCTTCTAGATATACATCCTTGGTCAATATTTCCATAGAAAAACTAATTAGATTTTTTAGGGAAAGCAAGAATAAAGAGAAAAGATCATCAAACGAGTTTACATTACATCATTGGAGAAGATACAACTGGAAGATTTTGATTAGTACACACGGGGATCCTCTCATGCAACCTTTTGAAGACTCTACTTGATTATTATTTCACTATTTAGTACTATTAATTGGATGGTTAAGGTATTTTTGTATCAAACATTAACAACATTCCTCCTAAATAAAAACTCCACCAATTTAAAGAGAATAGTGTTTGCAAGTATATACAAAGAACGGGAGGCAACGAGCCTGAATACATTATGACTGAAACCGGTTACGAAACCACCTTTTGAGATACCATTTCTCGAGCAAATGTCAATCAAGTCTCATACATCCATCTCCAATACTAGTTTCACCTCCAAAAGAAGAAATGAAGGCATCTCTTGAATCTAGAAGATAGAAGATTGAACTAACGGTATTCGCTACATTTTATGTAAAAAAACATGACCGGCATATGAACCATCGAAAAAATATTAAAGAAACAAGAACAACACTACTAATTCATCCACACTAAGATCTTTTCGAAAATTTGAAAGCCATCAACCAAGTATGTTGATATTATAATGTGTGGAAGAACTAGCTAGCTACCTAGCACATGTTGCCACTACCAAACTAAGTATGGCATTCAATGCTCCACCTTAAAACTCACCCCCTATGTCGACGGTGTGGAACATGGAAAGCAAGCTTTGGGACTCTCAGAATCCCAAAACCCAAAGGAACACATTACATTACATAAACTATGGATGGGATCTTCTCCATTAATTGTCTCAAGGAAGGTTTGTTGTTTCTTCGTTTCATCAAAACAAAAAACCCTAATGATTTCACTCATTCAAGGCCGGATTGAAGATTTCGTGTCCAATTAACAATGAAATGTCTTTGATTGAATAAACTAAGCTAAAGATTCCATGGTCGGAGTGACCAAACTACACTCTACGTCGATCGATGCTTCCATGGATGCTCTGTAATCCGGGAAAACAGAGATGTGTTCCCCGAGAAAGCAAGCATAGCAAGCAAGCAGGTAAATCCAAAACCTATTCAATGCCTTGTAACGTTCTTCACTTATTATAATAGTGATTAGAATAATTAATCCACTTGTAGTGTATACTTATCTTTCTTTGTATTCATGATTAGAGTTAGATATTGCTATGATTATCCGTCTATCTATACCCCATGTCATGTATATTTGAACTTTACTAGGGTATCGACAATACCCATGATAGATTATTTCCTAAGTGGTAGCAAAGACTGGGAAATTAACAAATTTGTAGTAGAATATGCATACAAGTGATTAAATTCATAATGGGTCTTTTCCAACCGGTAGATTTATTGGGAGGAGGTGGTTTATAATATGATATCAGAGCTGGTTTGTCGTTTACATCACAACTTCAACTTTTAACTCCCCCAATACTAACAGTAGTTTTATATATAGCACATGGTAAGAGGGCATGTGCAAATTTGAAGTCCATGAGTTGACTTTTTGTTCGAGAGGGCTAGTTGATTTATGACAAATTATCGTGTAGTTAAGATCCATACATGGGTCTCTCCTAACAACTCGAGTTATTGAGACCAGTTGGTTTATGAAAAATTACGATGTCGTGCCTCTTTTTTTCCTGTTCTTCTTCTTGCATGCAATGTTTTATTCTTGTTCTCGAGTTTGGATCACTTTAGTTTCCATTGCGACATTTCTTAGTTTCACGACAATTGTCTCGTTGATTGAATTACATGTTTGATTTTATGGAAACGTAAGAATGAACTCGTTTTCAGGGGGTGTGAATATAAAACCTGACAGAGACAACAATCTTGGCTTCGTTGAAACTTCACCCAGATAATGAATTCGTGTGGGCACTGATAACTCTATCTACCAGTCATCACTATCAATTGCAACCAGAGACTTCGTGAGAGCGATGGTGGTCGATTCATAGAGACACTCAATATTAATCTTAGAGGTGTAATATACACTTGCTAAATCTCGAATGATAACATTCTATACGATTCTCGGAGAATTCTTTCTAAGAAGACATATTCGATACTTGCCTACTATATTTTATACTACTTTTTCGAATATTTATATTTAGAACACTCTCTAGTCTCTTGATATTGTTTTTTCTCCGTGTTGTTCTAATAGATTAGGTTCCCTTTGTCGGCAAATGTTATTCAAATCTTGCTAATGTGTGTTCTTTATAGCATACCTAAACACATACAGGAAAAGGAAAGCCACACTTTTCTTTGTTAAAATACAGTAGGAGAGGAAAAGGGAAGGCAAAGGGTCCAAAAGAAGCAAGAGGAGGAAAGGCAAAACAGAACTCCCTCTTTTCTGCAGGTTCATAAGGAGAGCCTGTGAGTGGTTGGAAGAGGATCAGAGCACCCTTTTTTGGCTCATAACAAAGAAAGAAAAAGGCTCTGAAATTTTTCAGTGTCCAAAAACTAAATAACCCATTAATCTCTCCTCTGTCTCTTCTCTGTTTCATGTATTAATTAGCCATGCAGTGAGAAGCACTAAACCCTATGCATGTCTTGTTATTGTTTGACCCTCTCTCCTTCATTGACTCTCCCCTCCTCCATTTCCAGAAGCTTTTAGCAGCTCAAACTCCCAAATCTCTCTTCTTTATTCCATTTTTCTACTACACCTTTGAAACCAAACCTCACCCTATACCCCTTTTTCTCTCATCTGTCCTGTTTTTCTCCCCACTCAATAAACAACCATAAACCCCAAAAAGGCCCCAAAAAGAGACCACAGAAGGAAGTCACAGCAGAAAGACATTAAACCCACAGGCCACAGTACATCAGTTCCCCTTCTCATTCCCCCCAGCTAACCTTCTCCTTCTCCTTCCCCAATTCCTATCTTCCTTTCCCATTACCATCCCTTTTCCTGGAAGCCAAAAGGGTACCCCATTCCCCCTCTTAATTTCCATTACATTGATATGATCTTTGCCTTTCCACACCAGACCCAACAAGGAGAAAACTTCCCCACTTTTGCCTCCAAAACCCTCATCACCATTCCTCTTCTTCTCCTTCTTGTTGTGAAAGGTGCATGGTTTCCTTTTTCTGTGTCCAAGTAGTCCACCAACAACGTTGTTTCTTGAAATCAGGCAGATCGAGAACTATAGTATGGGTGTAGTAGTAGTAGTAGTAAGAAGGCCCATTTTGGTAGTACTGCTGCTTCTCTTCTTACAGCAACCAACTCCTTCTTCCTCTTCTTCCAGAAGGTTTGCTGCTATAGCTGTGGCTTCTCCTCCTTCCCCTGCATTTCCCCCTCCTCTTCCTCTTCCTGCCTCTTCTTCAGCTCATAAGAATCATCATCAAGAACTTGGAGTTGGAGGGCACAGCAACGAAGTTAGTAGCAGTGAAGAGGGAAGTGTGGTCAGCAATGTTGGTGGCGTTTTCGACGATGAGAAGAGGAAAATCTACACAGGTCCAAACCCTTTACACAATAGATAAATAAAAAGTTACTGCGAGTAGTAACTAGCTATTAGCTCAATTAGCCAAGGAAGAGCTTTTTTTTTTCTTCTTCTTCATTTTGTTGTATTTCCTTCTTTCTTTTGTAATTTTGTTTCTACTGGGTTCATCTATTTTTGTCCACATATAATGAAGAAGAAGATGAAGCTGCCATGAGAATGAGTTTTTTTTCTTCCTTCTTTCATTTGTTTATTTCCCACCACCACCATGCTCTCTTTCTTTTTTTCCTTTCTTTCTTTGATTGGTAATGATATTGTTGCTTGACTTTGTATTGAAGCTTGTCAGGAATTGCATATACAAAATTTTGAATGTTGTATATTTACCCCTTGCTGATCCTTTTCTCCCCACTACCTTTCTGGGGATTATTGCAGCAGAATTCAATGTGGGGATGTTATTATAATGTTTGATTTCTCTTGGAAATAAGAGAACAGAAAGAAGGTGAATGGTGCATGGAAAGATAAGAGTAATAAACAATGATGATGAAATTTGGGTGGGCATTGATGTGTGTGGGAGGTTGTTGTTGTTGTTGGTGGTGTTAAATGTTGGGTTGAAACCAGCTGACAGTAGTGTATATATTTATGGCTGCTTCATTGTTTTCCACTTTTTGGTGGGTTGTTTGTTCACTCACTGTTTCCATGAAGGTAATTAGATCTTTTATATTGTGCTCTAAATACATGTGTTTTGAGGTATGAATTTGTTTTATCATGTTAAAATTATAATTTGAGTTTGTATTATAAAAAAATTTGTATATTTATGTTATGATACATGTTTCGGTTTGCATGGTACAAATTCAGTTTGTGCCATAAATAAATTGTACAAAAAATATATAGGTACAAACTAAATTTGTACCATAAGACTAATTTTTTCAAAATCAAATACAGTTGTTATTGTAAAATCGTAATTAACCACTAATGATTCATTAACTAGTCATTAGTTTTCACTTGGGTTGTTGTCACTTTTGGTGTTATTATAGCTAATCATAAGATTTTCTCTAATACAATAATTAAAAAGAGAAAAATGTGCTCCTTCAAAAGAATATAAAAGTAGAAGAATGTGAAAGTTCTATTAAGTTACTTTTTTCTTAATGTTTTTTTGTTAAGTTCTGTTGAGTTACTTGATGGATAGTTTATGGTAAGTAATCAAGCCTTCAAGCTTTGAAGTTACCTTTTTTTTTCACACTTAATAATGTTGCTATCCGGTGGAAGTTAGGTGTATTCAAACCTAACTAATGGTTGCTATATATTGACCCAGACACTAATAAGGGACCATTAATTCTTAGTACATGAATTAGAAAAGTCCATCTAACACACTTGAGCACCTCATCCTTAGCGAGGGATATGTGGATGGCAATGGGGTGGATTTGATATTCATAGTTTTATTATTATACTAAAATGGTTCGGACTTTTTTTTTTTTAATACTCTCGTGTTGATATGTGTTAGTTTGGATAATATTCTTTTGCGAAAGAATTTTAGTTGAATTGAAGTACATGTAACCTTGAATTTTTGAATAACAATATTAAGACATGATTCACAACTTTTTCAACCAAGTTTCAATGAGGGTCTTCGGTTTATTTATGGTTTCTGAGAGAAACTATGTTGAGTTACTTCTATGGAGAGTTAGAGAGAGTTTTGGAAGCTACAACCATAAATAATTTGAAGAGCAGTTGACTTTCATCTTTAGCCTTGTAATTTTTCATTCTGCGGTCTCTCTTCAACTCCCACAATGCTTGAGGTGATCTCGATAGCGTACTTTGTGTCTAGAGCTGAAAATGAGTTGAGCTTCTCTTCGGCTAAAAACTCATTCGATACTCAGCTCGATAAACCTAAATCTTGTACAACTCGCGAGCTAGCTCAAGTCAGTGGCTTATTGGACTCAATTCGTGAGGTGACTCGACAGTGTGGCTAGCGAGTCACCTTGACTATTGACTTATGAGCATATCGATCTATAATTTATGAGTTGCCTTGCTAATAATTAATATGTGTTGTTAAATTATGTAAATCACCGTATGTGATGTTTAAGAGGTTGAATACCTTAGCAAAAATATTTTGTTTATAATTTCAAAGAGAAATTAGGTAATATAGATTGGTTAGATACTAATTACTAATAAATAAGATGATATACACTAGTTAAAATTAAAAACTAATTAACGTAGCATGAGACTGATTAATGATAAAAATTGACTATTATCATTTTTCATTGTGAAATTAATATGTATTATATATGAAAAAGGGTTATTTAATTTTAAAAATTATTTAAGTTTACCTTGGGGATTGAATATTTAGAAGGGTTAATATATTTGTATGGCCCAAACTTTTAACAAATTAAACATTCTGATCAATTTTTTTCGTTCTATAACATTGTGGTCTCAACTATGCATCAAAGTTACGAAATTGGCCAAACCCAATATTTGACCTTATCTTGAACGGTCAAACACGTTGACTAACAATCAACAAGCCACGTCACTGCCAAGTCAACAAAAACAACTTAAAATTTTTGGGTTTTTCCACTTATTACCATGTATCTTTTTCAAAATAAAAACGGGCGTTCCTTTTTTTCTTCTTTTGTTCAAAATAAAAAAGATAAATGATAATAGGTGAAAAAAATCAAATTTTTTAAGTGGATTGCGCTGACTTAGCAGTGACATGGCGCGTTGATCATTAGTCAACGTGTTTAACCGTCCAAGATAACGGTCAAATCTCAGTTTTGGCCAATTTCATAACTTTGATGCATAGTTGATGTCACGTTGTTATAGATCGAAAAGATTAACCATGATATTTAATTTGTGAAAAGTTTAGACCATACAAATATATTAACCCTAATAAATTAACCCTAATAAATGTGGTGGAATTTGGAATCGAGCCGATCCATGAGGCATACTCGAGTAGGCCTCTTGAGCTCAGTTATGAATTCGTATGGAGTCAAACACAGCCAAAATTTCATTAAACGAGCCGACTCAAACTGAACTCCCTGCGCTGCGCGTCCAAATTAGGTCAAACTCAGACTGATTTGTTTCCGTGCCATGCCTTAGATGCACACCTGGTGAATCATGGAGAATTCGCGTCGTGAGAGGAACCATCCCCCTCCTAAATTCAGCCGCTTGTTCCAACAATTATTCAGCAGATTAATGACAACTTATTATGGAAAGCGTTTTCTTTGTAAATCACATGCTACTACCAGTCTTTCATCCATTTTCCAACGATCACGCCAGTTGACTTTCGCCTCCCAAGGCTGCAGCAAATTTGGGTGCTACTGCTACAATGTGCTTCTGTAGCTTTTCTGCTTCAAACACCATAAGACAGCAAAAGGCTGAAACCCAAAAGACGGCATCAAAGATATAAGCTAAAAAGTGTCTTTCCATTACGGGTAGACAATTGGGGAGTTTCTTAAAACATATGTTCCCTCAGACCAGAATCCTTTCACCTATGCAACTGAAAAGGTGCACAACACCAGGACTCAGCAAGAAAGTAAAATCTACATTCCTCTCAACAGTTCCGAAAACAACAACTCTCCCAGTTCCTCCCAATGTTGAACCAATCAGGCATGCCATGCAGCGCATTGCATCACTCGTGAAGAGTTCCAAGGATATCCTCGTCCCGGTAGAGATGATACCTGAAACATTGACGAGATGCCAAACAAGCACGGCGTCAGCTGATAATTCAAAGTCTGAGGCCATATAGACAGTTAGTGTATACAGATTTAGAGGTTCACTTGCAAGAAAAAAACAAACAGAAACAGAGAATCAACAGAAACCAAGCAAATTCCTGACTGCAAACAATGCAACTTTCCAACTTCATCTTAACATTCCAGTTTATTGCATCCTAAAGAAAACGATATTGTGAAACACACAGGCAACGGTCGCTCAGTCGTGACAACGGTTTTCCAAGAAAATTTCTACCATATAATTAGGCATGAAAACTACATGTATTGAGAAACATTGGTGAAACCTAATGATCAGAGTATTTCCCGATTCTCAGGATATATTCTAACCCAAAAGAAGCCAAATTGCATAACATAGCAGCATCTACATCCTAACAATCTCAAGTATGTCAAAGGAATTAGAGCACTCACTCTTTATCAGCAAGCTTCACTTCCATGCCACCATAGTCGGGCAAAAGAACAGTGTCTCCTTCCTTCACAGCTACAGGAATATGGTTTCCATTCTTGTCACGAAGTCCAGGACCCACAGCGACGACTTTGCCAGAGTTAAGCTGCAATCAGGCAACGATTAGAATAGGTAGACATGATCCAATATAGAGCAACAACGACTGCTTCATAAAAACTAGTGCAGGGCTTATCAAACAATGGGTAAGCACAAAGGGTGTTACGCTGTCAAGTTCAAACAAGTTGCATACAAGTACCACATCTGAAAGTGATTCTTATTCAACAATTATCATCTCCTAATCCTATTAGGGGACCGTTTTGATAAAATTATCGATAAGTTAAGCTGGAAACTAAACATTCTCAATCACCCACCACCCGAAACCGAAGCTAAGATCTGGGAAACTGAAAAGAACGATCTGACAATGAGCAACTCTTATACCAAGGAGACACAAATGGCGATTTCGAACGAACTAAGATTGCTTCTAAGCCCCAAAATGGGAAATGTTCCCAACATCCAAGTTCGAGAGAGTACCAACGGAAGAAGATGAAAGGAATCGAGCTAGAAGATTGATAGGTACCTTGGATGTTTTCTCCGGAAGAAGGATGCCGCCGGCTGTTTTGGAAGGAGCAACAATCTTCTCGACCAAAATCCGATTCAAGGCCGGAATCAACCGCTTCGCCATTTTCAGGAAGCTTACTTGCACGAGAGAAGAGGTATGAGATGCGGGGAGGGAAGGGATCGGGCCTGCGTACGGTATCAAGCAGCGACGGTGCAGGGAAGATGGGTTTTAAAATGGAGGGTGAGACTGCTGTGTAGAAGAATTGCAGAGGGTAGGGTTTTGGAAGAAGGAAGACTAGAACCTTCTTAAACCCTAACCGGCTCCGCCTAACCTTGCGCCTTGATGTTTGCTAACTTACGCCTGGTGTGAAAAAATCGCAAAACAAAATTGTCTTGTGACCGTGAGACGTCTTGATGGGCCGGATGATGGGCTTATTATGTTTCTGGACTTGCTTAGATGGGCCGGACTCGACTGGCATTTCACGTAATCGAGCCGCATATGGACCTACTCGAAGGAAAGACTACACCAATCGAGGTAATCACAATTCACAGGCAGAAACCGAAATATAGACGGAACAGCTCCGATGACAGAAGTTCATACTATACTCTACAAAAGAGGAGATGCACCAAGAAATTTTCCAATGATTTCGTTTGCAGGTCTATCCATAAAGCAAAACATGATACTTCTGCAACTCCTCACAGCAAACCGAATAGTTCAACGGCTACTCAAACCAATGTTACACACACAACAGGAGGAATGAAGACTTGATTTCTGCATTGCGACGATCATCACGACTTCAAGTACCTTTGTGCTGCATCCAAGCTAAGTTCTTCATACACCTGCACCAAGGAAGATCAGAACTCAGATATGCTTTCTCACATCTGCTAACCAGAAATGGCAACTTCAAGATATATGGGATTTATGTATCCGGTGGGGTCGTTGGAATTGCATACAAGTTTTCTGTGAACTTGTTGAAAGGCCTTGCAGAATCTCTTAGCTTCTGCTGCACCAACCTGTTCAACACCAGAATATTCGTTACAAAAGCATCAAAACCCAGAACAAACATTGTAACTGTTGATCAATCCCATCTCCCACGCTAGGCAGCATTAGGGTAGCCAGTCACACCACAGATAAGTACTCATAATGATAGCAAGTCACAAGAGGCTAAGTACTCATAATGATAGCCAGTCCATGGACAGAGATTGTTGCAAAACAGAATTTGCTCCAGATTACAACTAGTTAGTCGTTATCGCCTATCATGTTCAGCTAGTTAACTGTGATCAGGACACTTAAACTTTCATAATGAAGCAATGCAGCAAATAATCTCCGTGTCATCCACGCCAAGCAAACAAGAATCCAATATTATCACCCGAATTACTATCATAGATTCCACCGTTTCAACCAATAACTTTTATATCACCATTATCAGGGGGGAAAGAACCAATAACTGTTCTGTTGCTGTCCCAATGAATATCAAGTTTTGAATTCGACTTCAAGTTTAAAAGGGAAGCACATCAAATCTTGATGCAAATCAAATGCCAAGAACCATACCTTCTTTTCAGCAGCCAACTTTAGCTTCTCCCAGAACGGATCTGTTGGAATATAACAAGAATAACAAAAAGATGATTACTTGATGCTTGAAATTATACAATTAAATCACCCTCCAAGAATGATGAATCAAAAGGAAGAAATGAAGCTGATTTTCTAGAAGTATGATCACTATTCCACAATCAAGAACAAAAGCATTGTGAGTTTAGTAACATACCACGAAGATCAACACCATGATCCCCTAATTCCTTTGCGTCTCCTAGCTCCTCTTCCAGGGTATCTTGCCATTCTTCCTGCCGTTGATCCAAAAGTACAGCAGTTCTCTCAATACTTTTATGTTCAAAGCAAACGAATCCGAAAGCGAGCACAATCAGAAAGCGTAACAAGGGGCTAATTCAGTGACAAATACCTTCTCTTTTAGCTGTGGGCGCCGTGACGATGTCGATTGCTTCGATGGGTCTGAATCAACCTGAGGTATAACATCTCAAAACTAAATCAGTTGTGTACAACTAGAACAATCAAACTGCAGGTGAGCATCCCGGTGAACCATGATTCCTCTTTCCACCGCCCATCGCCATTCATTCAAAAGCTCGGGAAGTAAGTAGCGAAACCCTAATTCAAGACACAGACAAGACAAAGCAGAGAACTGGAAGCGAATGGAGAAGGAAGAGGAGGAGAAATCAGGAAATTACATGGTAATCGAAGGAACGGACGACGGGGAAGAGTTCAAGGCGGGCTCGGAACTCTTGTTCATCCATTTTGAAGTGTCTGGTTCACCGCAGGTAACGGCGGTAGCCTCGTCTGTATGCTTTTCCCTCGCCGGCGGCTCAGCTTCTTCGGTGAGAAACCTGATAAGAGATTTTGTGTTGACTCTTGCTACGACCACTTCGATTCGATCCAGCGGCTTCCGAGTTGCAGATCCCTCGGAAATAACGGGTTAGTTGTTAAATTTTGGCAAATATCTCTATAGCACCTTATGCTTCAACACATTTAAAATGGTCCAAAATTTTCAGAAATGCCAACTACACCTACGAATTAAATTGTTATGACGATAACAATTATTCGAGTTTGATGTCCATCGTTAGAATTTAAAAATAAAATTTTGAATAATCCACTTCAATGGCAGCATGTGGCACAATATGAACTGTTCTACATAGAGAATGAAGAGCTTTTATGTCGACTACAATTGTTAGCAACTCACTACTGAAAAAGAATATATAGCGAAAACGCTAAAGCATTGAACACAACTACATTACTCCAACCAAACATACTATTTACAACACTCACGTGAATGGATAACCGATGCTTTTCTGTTTTGGTAAAGACGGGAACCGAGCGACTACTCTAAGAGGTCCATTCACCTTAGTCATAGGTAACCTTTCGCCCGTGCAAGTTACTAGGTGAAATAACTTGGTACAATTGGGAATGGAATCAAATGGGTGGGATCTCGAGTTTGTTCGTTAATGTGAAGATCAGACTAAGAGTTTTTTTTTTAAGATGAATCATTTAATGTATCATGCAAATGATAGATGAGAAATTTTACAATGCTATATAGTATTAGTGCTATAGGTTTTTGCCTTTATGGTACAACTTAAAATTGTACATTTACGTTATGGTACAACTTCATATTGTACCTATACTTTTTGTACAAATTCTTTTATGGTACAACTTAAACTTGTACCTTTATGTGATTGTACAACTTCTAGTTGTAAAGTTGTACCATAACATAATGGTACAAATTGCTTTATGGTACAACCTAAATTTATACATTTGATGTTATGGTACAACTTTGAGTTGTACATTGAAGCACCAATACTATATAGCATAGTAGAAGTGCTCATGATAGATTCATATAGGATGACAACGAAATTGTGTTTTGTAAGTTGTAACATGATAAACATGTCTCACTCACATTCTCATGCAAATAGTTGAGTTATTTTCTAATGTTTCATAGTTTAGTGACCATTTTGTGACTTTCCCTTGCCATATGGGTTCCTACAGAAAATAAAATTCCATTACGAAAGAAGGACCCAGAAAGTAAATTGCATACAACGAGGAAGAAAGCCGAGGCAGCCGCAGAACAAAGCGAAGCGGGGGGGAAGGAAGAAGAAAAGCAAAGGGAAAAACGCACACAAGGTTGAACGAGAATGACGAAAGACCAAGGAGGAGGAGGAGGAGGAGGTGAAGAAGAAGAAGAAGAAGATATAGTTTGTTTGGATGAATCGTTCTTTATCAATGACGAGTAAGTATTTACAAATTAAGGTTTACCTTTTCTTCTTCTTCCTTCTTTTTGCTCTAAATTGCTCTCTTCTACTTCTCCAACTTCCCTCCCTTATACAGTTACCAATTGACGACTTTCACATTTGGGTCTCATGTTCTTCAGCTACTCTGCCTTCACTCTGCTTCCAGTGAGGCTTCTCCCCCCTAGTTGATGTTTTTATGCTCATATGATCGATGCCCCATAGTGTTTTCTGTGTATTACTGATATGTATAAACTGGGTTCAACTGAGAATCTGAGATTAGCAACTTGACATTGAATCAGCGAGAATAAGAAGTATAATGGAACTCTGGAATTCATTGCACAAATTTGAGTAGTCAAAGAGCACCAAGTTACCAACTTTACCAACTAAACGAGTGGTCTGGTGTAAACATGTAAAGATAGTTATAGCCAATGTTTCACCATGTTCTTTACTTGCCTCGAATGAGGAGACAGCACAACTGAGTTATTGCAGGTTTTCTTTTGTTATCTACAGTAATTGCTGATTGCTGTTGTTTCTCAGATGATAATGTAACTAATCATATACTTTTTCACAGCTGATTTTGATTTGACAGGGCAACTGGTGTGGCCTGGTGCCACAATCTTAAACAATTATCTCTCTAATCATACTGAGATGCTTCAGGGTTGTTCTGTACTCGAGTTAGGATCTGGTGTGGGTAAGACTTACAGCAAACAAGTTTTCATCCTTCTATTTGGAAAAGCTGTTAGGCACTATTCTGCCTGCTGGTGATCTCATGGAGGTTTCTTTCATTTTCTATGCTGATGTGCAGGTGTCACTGGGATTCTTTGCAGCAGATTCTGTTCAAGAGTCGTGTTGACGGACCACAATGATGAAGTTCTCAAGGCAAGGTTGCAACTTGCAAGATACATGTCAACCTGTTTAATGCCTGTGTTTCAGCTCCCGTGATTTTGTTTTGTTTTAACAGAATGTCGTTGTTTGTTTTCAGATCCTTAATAAGAACATAGAGATTCAGTCGTCCTCTGAGAATCCTTATCCTTGTGCTGGTAAGAGGAAAAGATTTCAACTTTATGTTTTTCTCCATGTTCACATTTTCATCTAAACCATCTGCAATGCAGAATTACATGCTGAGAAGCTAGACTGGGGGAACTCGGATCAAGCCAACCAAATTCTCCAAAAATCGAATGGTGGTTTCGATCTGATTCTCGGAGCCGATATCTATATCCTTTTGACTCTGCTCTTTTGCGTTTTCATATTCATGTATTCGTGCTGCAATCTCATAGTGTGCTTTAAGTTTGGGAAAAGAAAACTGTGCATCCAAATTTCAATCCTTGACAGTGGGTTAACGTTTTCAGCAGTCGAGCATCTGTCCGCTTTTTGACACTGTGGAACAGTTGCTTCGCTTTCAAAGAGGCAAAACCAAGTTCATATTGGCTTATGTGTCCCGAGCTAAAGCGTATGGAACTGAACTCTTTCATACAGTCTGCTTTACAGGGCCCTTATAAATGCGTTCCGTTGGCTTATCTAGAAGGGGTTCCCTCTGTATGTGGCACTCATGTAATAGTTGTGTGGTGCAGGATGGACTCATTAGTAATTAAACAAGCTGCGCAACATGGAATGAAGGTGAAGGAAGTAACTGGTACTCGATCCATTGTAGGCAACCATGAAGGAGTCATCTTTGACATTTCACTTGAGTAGTGAAGCAATGAATCTCTCTCGGTTTTCTATCTTCGCTTGGGGACAGATATCAAGTTTGCAGACGTTGGGAGGTTTCCAGAAGATTATGTGCACAAATCGAGATTGCTTGTGGCTGATGAATGAACTAGCAGGTCGTCTTTAAGGGACTTGAGGGAGCCAGCCACTAGTACTTTTCTAGGCCTATTATGCCATTGTTGGCCTCGATGGAAGTTCATCTTCCGAAATTTTGATGATTCTCATGTTTTGAAATTGCTTCGTAGAAATTCATTTCTACACATCAAGATTGGAAACAAGTTGCTTGCCGGTAGTTTTACCATGCATGTATCCTTTTTGTTCACTTTACTTGAGAGTTGAATTATAGATCCTCTTCGGAACCACTTGGATATATGAATGCAGCGGAACAAGAGTAGTTCGAGAAATCAAGGAAATTGGACAGTGGACTCGTAATCAAATCTGCCCAAGGGTATATTCCAAATCATTCACCACCATTTCAGCAATTACAACTATAAAAGGCTAGTAAGTAGTAATTGTTGTCCGCAGTGGCCACGAGATGGAGGGCAGTTAGAACAATGAATCAAGTGGGAGATGCCAAACTCTTTCCTACCATTCTTGAAGCACCCCTTAGAGATGATGTAAAAGCTATCGCTGTTTCAGTTCTTCATAGGTGCTTGCCAACTTCCTCTATGTCTTTCGAAACACAGTATCGTAACCAAGCAGCAAGTGTGAGTCCATCTGTTGTGCAGCTCATGAGGATACAATCCAACTTTCTATCTATAGCGATTCATCCATACTGGATGTAGCTGTTGAGTTCATCTTCAGCCCTTTACCATATGCAGCAATGAGCAAAGCCTCTGCTCTCCCTGCAAAATGTACAAAGCGATCAAAGAGGGGGGAATTTTATTAAGTTGCATTAATCACGTTCATGAACAGCACCCCTGTTATCAGAATTGAGCTTGGACTAGCTACATCATTTCAGATCCAGCTTCAGCATGAAAAGGGTAAAGAGTCTATATTTTCCAATGTAAAACTGTACTGCTAATTAAGGAGGCACGTAAGTACCATGATCTTTTTTCCTCGCAAGCGAGGAACTCAATGACGGAAATAACATTGATGCTCTCCTACGACTCTCATCCTGTCAAAATCCAGAATCAAAATCAAGTGACGTTCATTCACTGTACACTGATGCCATTTAGAATGTTGGTAAGAGGAATGCAGAATAGCCACCTTTGTTGCAGTCTCCCCAGTAAGTTTGAATTCATTCTTCCATGCAAGAGATGGTACTGGAACTACCGAGTAGCCAGAGGCAACTAATACTCCAATCCACAATCCATAACCAAACCCACCACTCCACCAGCCCTTCATCAAGAAACATGATATTTGGAATTAGAAAAGGCATCCAAACAGCAAATAGCATGGGTTTTTTCGCACGCTTAAGCAACAACAGTCTCAAAGTTGATACATGAACTATCGTCACAATGCGGCAAGTGTTGGTTATTCTAGAACTATAGACCATGAGCCTCGTTGAAAGAGCAAGAAATGTAGGTTAATAGGCAACTCAATAGTGATCTACAAACGAAGTGGAAACATAATTTACGTAAGGATACCATGTGACAAAGGAGTCTGTATACTAACCTGTTTCCCATCTTGTGGATATGGAATTGATTGCTCTATGTATGCAGTAGTTCCTGAAATGAGGAACTCAAACAATGATTATGAAATTTGTTCAAATCTCCAATGAATCAGAAGAGAGCAGTAAACTAGCACCAACATTATCGGGACTAACTTTCTGAACAAGGACAAGCAGAATTTTCTTTCCACCTCATGGATTGACAGGACAAGTATATCGGCGCAGAGACTTGCTAAACATCAAGATTCAAACAAGCCAGATTCAAAAAACTCAGGCTAAACGGTTCAACTAATGCCGTACATCACTTGTGTGTGGTTTGCCTTCTCTTCTGCAAGCATAGACTTGACCTGGTTCTGGTTGCCTAAGGCCCTGGTATTCTAGTCTCTAGCTTCTTACTATCAAGTTCATTGCAGCTGCTGGTACCATACCATCATTCACAAATGATACATCATAAACTTACCCTCAAATACACTACACCACTGTAAATAAACTAAAGACTTGACGAAAAGTAATCTTATTCCTCAGATCTGGGAAGTGAAGCAGTAGTAACACATCTGTGAAGTAATCAAGTTACATTCAACTGGTCCCAAGTTTCAGCAAATGACTAAAAATTTGAAACTAAAAGCCGGGGAGAGGACGATCATTACCAACTGGTGCATCAAAACTACGAAGCAACTGAACAATGGATTTAACATCTAAACGCTTTCGGATTCTTTTGCCAACCACCACTTTCAAGCTAGGAGAATCAAATACCTGCAGACAGTAACATATTCAATTGTTTTTCGTCAGCTCAAGAACCCTACACTTCCCTCATGATAGAACAACGACGAAGCTTGGACACACTGACGCAATGTCACAAAGTTTCAATCTTTACTACCTCCAATTGCACTCCGGCCTAAATAACCTAACAAAAATTGGAGCTTTGGAAGTTGAAAATCCTGAGCTTTCAGCAGCAACAGTTCAGAAATTGGAGAAATTACCTGGGCGGAGCATACAGAGTCCTCAGTTTTCAACAGGGCAATAGCACCGGAGAGGTCCGGGTCAATACCCACGACCCAATTCGAACCCGGACCGGCCGACGAGTCCGCGCCGCCAGGAGAGGTTGACGGTTCGTCGTCCTCAGTTAACAGAGGCAAAGGGTAAGTGAGGGAATCAAGCCAGTTCTCCTTGAGCCGCGCAACTTCAGCTGCGGCAACGACAGCCTTGGCAGGTACAACAACTCTAGAAGAAGAGTAGCCTCTGCTGCTCAGTGGAAAAGGCGACGGCGGAATCACGGCAGGCGATAATGCAGTGCAGAAGACGCGCTTAACGGTCGGGAAACGCATTAATGGAACTTGAGAGCTTGGGGATGCAAGAGCTCGGGGTTCGATTTGGAGGATTTCCATTGTTAAAGGTTCTTGCAGAGTAACAGAGGAACTAAAAACCCCAGTGACTGTAGCGATCAATTTGAAAATCTTTTGTTCTTTCTTTATTTTTCACCGATGTCGCATATTTGAAAAACTGAAACTAGCGGAAGCAAGGTTGTCAAACCGGTTTATGCCAGTGTGCCGGTTTAGCAAGTGGAATGGTTCGACCGGTGGCACATACCGGTTTGTGCCGGTTCATGCCGGTCAATATTACAAATATAATTAGAAATACTCATATTTAAACATGACATTTAACGTCAATACCTTAACATTTATACTTGAATCCAACAAATAACATCAATATTTAACTTTTATACTCATAAAATAAATAATAAAATAATTTTTATCAATTAAATTCCCTAAAATAAAGTCATTTTACTTAGAGATTCGTATATCGATCATGCCGGTCATACCGGTGGTGTCACGCCGGTTTTATGACCGGTATCGGTTGAACCTGGTACAACCGGTGGCACGCCGGCCGGCATGACAACCATGAGCGGAAGGCAACCTTTTCACTTCTGATAAAATGGGAACTAAAAGTGACATATGTGGTGAATAGGGATGGCAACAAAACCCGAACCCACGGTTACCCACCCGACCCAACCCGGTCAACGCGGGTAAAACCCGTGTTGACGGGTTTTGGGCCGGGTTCGGGTTTAAACCCGCTACACTATTCACCGGGTCGGGTTGGGTTTGGGTTTAGGTAAACCCGACCCATGGGTATCCGCCCACACACATATAATTACTTTCCCGGTATATTTAATATTCTAAATAATATATCTTCCTTAAACAATTAATATTCTTTATGTTTGTGGAGACATGTATAATTTGTTCTTTTTAATTTTTTAGAATGAAGTTGATATTATGAAGTGGAGAGTGAAGAAACTTAGTTAACGAGGAAAAAGCTTTCAATTAATCTTTTGTTTATAGATGTTTATCTTTAATTTTGAACAATTTGTATTTATCATTTGCGGTTTGCTTGTATGCTCTAAATTGGTGTTTTTTTGTATGATTAATTTGTATGAGAAAATTGATGTTAAACTTTTATTTTGAAAGAAACTTGTTATTGTAAATTTTTTACCACAAAAACCCACGGGTACCCATGAACCCGCGGATACCCAGCGAGTTGGGTTGGGTTTGAGTTTTTCAAACCCAACGGGTTTTACCCCGGGTTTTTTTGGCGGATAAACCCATGGGTTTGACAAAACCCGCCCCAACCCGACCCATTGCCATCCCTAGTGGTGAATAGGGATTGAGGATTTTTTTAATTATTATCTTGGTTGATGCTTAATACATGATAGTTTTTTTTCAATTTCATAACTACAAACGAGATAATACGAGATGAATTAGACAAATTTTCATCTAACCACATTGTAATGAAGTATGGAAAATAATGGGGAAAAATCCCAGAATACACCAATTATTAAAAAAAAATTCCCTAAATACAGTACTTATAAAACTAATTCCCAAAGTACAGCAGTTTCAACATCACTGTCTTGGACAAAGACAGTGATACTAATCACCGCTTTCGTCCAAAACAGTGAAGCAGCGGGGAACGTATCACCGCCGTAGACAAAAGCGGGGAACGTATCACCGCCTTGGACAAAAGCGGGGAACCTATCACCGCTTTTGACAAAGGCGGGGAACATATCCCCGCTTTTGACATCAACAGGGAAGGCATCCCCGCTGCAGTCAACAACAGTGATTGCCTCACCGCTGTTGTGCAAAACGGTGATATTTACCACGTTTTACATAGCCCTGGTAGGTGGAGAAGAAGGTAACAGCTACCTAGCTATCACCGCTGCTGACTAAGGTGATGATGCTATCACCGCTGTTGACTGAAGCGGTGATTAGCTTTCAATTTTTTCTATAAAAACCGACGCCCACTTCCCTCCTGCTGCCTTATAACTTTCCAACACAAAAATTATCATTTTTTTAGTCGTTTTCTCAGCTGGTTCCTCCGTAGTTTACTGCTCAAGAAACTCGTCGGGATTCGGTATGTTAGATCATGTATTGTTTACATTTTGATGATGTGTTAGAATTAGGTATGTTAGAATTATATATTTAGATTAATTATGATATGATAGATGTTAGTTAGTTAGTACTGAATTTAGATTAATTTGTTTAGTTTTCTCATGATAGATCGGGATTGAGTATGTTATAAGTATGTATTTTTTACATGTTGATGTGTTAGTAATTATATGTTTGTATTTAGTGAATTGCGGTTATTGGAAAATATGTTATGATATATTTAGTTTAATTATGATATGATAGATGTTAGTTAGTTAGTTATGAATTTAGATGAATTTGTTTAGTTTTCTCATAATAGATCAATTAGTTGCATTTTATTATCGCTTTGGATGATATTGTTTTTGTATCCATAATGTACTAATTATATACTATACTTAATTATTATAAATTGCAGACATGGGTAAATTTAAGAAGTTTCGGCTTATTATTTATTGGAATGGTCGGGTGACAAACTCGAACATTGGGATCGACTATGAAAATGGCGAATCCAGTATGCTTACAATTGAGTCGAGATTCTCGTGGCAAGAACTCCATGACAGGTGTGCAGAAAGGACTTGTACGGGCGGGCAAATGAGAGTTCGTCAAATTACTTACCGGTATCCCAACATGAGTGCTGACGGAGTCATGTACGAAAAAGTTGAGATAAATGATGATGACGACGCGAACATGATGATACAGTTCATATCTGAGAACGGGGCGCGGCTTGCAGAGGTGTATGTCGAGACCGAGCCGGTCGGTGAAACTCATGCTCACCAGTATTCTTATGATGATGGTTTTGCAGGAGGGTATGGCTGGGGTGGTAGTTCAAGTAACTACGGAGCAGATTCTTCTGCCGGAGGTTATGGTTGGGGAGGTACTTCAAGCAACTACGGAGGAGGTAGTTCTGAAGGAGGTGTTGGGTGGGAAGAATACCGGCCACATGGTGGTGAGACTGGTGTCGATATCGTTCCCCCCGACGGTGATCAATGGCCTGCTTGGGGTCCAGAGTGGGGTGACATTGAAAACACCCTTCGATCTGGGCGTACTTCGCATGACCAAGAAGGCGATGCTGGTTATGCTGGTAACGATGACCATCCTGAGTCGAGTTATCCATTCGCCTCCAGTGACGATGAAAGTGAGGAAGATTTGAGATCAGTCAGTGAGGAGGAAGATACGGACGATATCGACGAGATCGATGACAGTGAGGTGGCGTTCCGTCAGGCACCAACGCCTTACTACACAGAGGTTCCTGATCAATTTTTATATGGTCAGAACGATGCCCCTGACTTTCGGCCCATGCCTGTGTATAATCCGACTGCTAATTTGGAAGTGGGTATGGCGTTCACTTCGAAAGCCGATGTGCAAGACGCTTTTAGCGAAGAAGCCATGCGGCGTAACTTCGAATGGAAGGTAAAATATTCTGACAAGGGACAACTGCATGTCATTTGTAAGAATGTTGGTGGTCGTTTGTATTTGTTCCGATCCACCTAATTAAGCAAAAGTACATATATAAGCAATTTTTAAATTAGCTAAATACGATTTGTTTAGAATAAATCCAAATTCACTTACTTGGAAGATATCTAAATTCACTAAAATACTAGAATTGCATACTTAAAATGTCTCTAAATTCGCTTAGTTGGAAGATAGCTAAGTTCACTAAAATACTATAATTGCATACTTAAAATTGCATACTAAGTTCACTAAGTTCACTAAAATCTAAATTCACCTAACTAGCTACCATTGCATATCTAAAATAAATTCAACTTAAATTGAACTTACTTGAAACCATATGGGGGATTTGCTACAAATCGTAGCTCATCATCTGGCAACCAGAATTCCCGAGGGTCTTGAGGTGCGAGAAACGGAAGATGCTCCCATGCCCAGAGCTGAAGTATGAACATCGCACCACCAGCTTGTTTCGCTCCCAACCTCGAGCAAGTACACAACTCTGGTAGATTCCAGCCAAGACGGCCGACCCCCAACTTTTTCTCCCGATCTCGTCCCAGTCACCGAGGAGCATAGGGAACCACATGCCTTGTATCCACTTATTTGACTTGTCGGGGAACAGAAACCCACCAACCAAGCCAATTAGGTATACACGTGCATACCGCTCCACCTGATCTTCAGGAGTATCCGGGCCTATATTAACCTCCAATTGGATGTGGTCAACAAGCCACGGGATCGATACTTGCCCCGCATTCAGTGGTGGATGCCCAACCCCTTCGACGGGCGTGGTGGTCGGCATGTTGAACCCCAAACGTTCCTGAATCAATGGCCCCCAACCATCTTCTGGTTTTCTCGAGTTGTCGATGATGGCATCTCCGGTGATCGGGAGCCCGGTGAGGATGGCAACATCTTTGAGGGTGATCGTCATTTCACCCTCGGGAAAGTGGAAGGTATGCAGCTCAGGGCGCCATCGCTCTGCCATTGCCGTCAGCAGATCGTTGTCAATATCAAGCCTCATAAAGTGCCTCAAATTGTGCAATCCCGCCCTCTCTAGATAGGGCTGCAGTCGAGGATGCCAACGGGGCAATCGACATGTCCCTTGATGACTGATGGGAATAAGTGATTCCTACAAAACAAAAAAACACAATATTGTCAGTCAATAGAAAGCAAAATAAAAACTTAGAAAGCAAAATAAAAAATTTAAAACTATTGAAATAATTTTAGTGTGTCTACCGGATTATTGTTCCAAATTGAACGAGAGCGATGTTGATCTTGCCCGGTTAAATACCTTCGATCCCTTGGGCCAGGATCGATATACAATCTAGGATCGTATATCTCAGCACCCATCTATAAAAAAATATGAAATCAAATCAATTTAAATTTTAGCACCCATGTAAAAAAAAATCACAAAAGAATTAAATAAATTTACGTACTCTCAAAGCCTCTTCGTCCATTTTTTGCCGAAAAGCTAGCGAGAGTATTGACAAAACAACAAAACAAAAACTCTAGTAATTCTTTCTGATGCGGAAGATCGGACTTAGCCGCAACCACAGAGCATACTTAGAACGAAACTAGAGTGAAAAATGGAGGGAGAAAGAAGTATAAAGTGGTGGTGTGGTTTGGAATGAGGGGGGGATGGGTATTTATAGTGTTTGGGGGTGGGAAAGTCTTGGGCATTAATCACCGCCCCGAAGAAACACAGTACCATCACTGCGTCCAACAAAGGCGGTGATGGCGCGGATAGGTGACGTGGCGGCGTGTGATGCGTCGGATTGTGGAGAAAAACCACAATCCGCGCATGACTGCATCGGACGGCAGCGGTGAAGGCGCGGGTGAAGGGGCGGATCGCTGACGTGGAAAGCGGGGCTATCACCGCTTTGGTCTTCAGCGGTGAAGTGCCCGCGCGCGTCCACGTCAGCGATCCGCGCCACTTCACCGCTTTTGGATCCAACGGTGAAGGCCCTCACTGCTTCGCTCATCAACGGTCATGCTATCACTGGCGTCCTTGTAAGCGGTGATAGCATCACTGCTTTTGTCAAAAGCGGTGATGTATCATCGTTTTAGACCAAAACGGTGATCAACATCACTGTCTTAGACAAAGACAGTGATGTTGAAACTGCTGTACTTTGGGAATTAATTTTATAAGTACTGTATTTAGAGAATTTTTTTTAATAATTGGTGTATTCTGGGATTTTTTCCTAAATAATGTGAGGTATTACTATATATAAATCCTTTCGTTTTTTTTATAAAAGATAATAATTGATCAAAAGATATTACATCCTGGATACCAGCCAGGTCTGGAAATCAAAATAACGACTTGTAGTCTGGTACAAAGCAAGGGTCTTTCTAGCCACCAAATGGGTTACCCTATTGTTATTCCGACCTACAAAGCAAACTTTAAGAGCACTATGACTTGTAAACACCCCAATGAGCTCTTCCAAGACCGCCCCAATCTGGACATTATTCGCATCCCTCCTGGTAACTTTGTTAATGATAATCTGAGCGTCACCTTGGAAACAAGCATCCTGAAAGCCCAACTCCAAACACCATGCCACTGCTTCCCGAAGAGCCAGCACCTCAGCCACCAAAGGGTTATCGAGATCCGGAAACTGCACACCACGAGCCAGCAGAATATTCCCAGCGAGATCCTTAAGCATGATCCCTCCTGCTGAATGAGACCCAGGCTTGGTTGCCCCATCCCACATACAGGTAACTGACTGCACCATAGTGGCCATACCCGAAGGAGGTTGAGAAGGATACAAACCCTCAGCCTGGTCCACCGGGAGTCTCACCCATTCTTGGTATTGCTGATAATATTGCCGCAGCAGAGCCGGTATCCCAAATTTTTTCCCTTCAAAGACCACCCAATTACGTGATCGTCAAATACGCCAAAGGAGAGCAACCACTGCCGTGAACAGATGGGGCTGATTAATAATGGACATCAACTTTTTCAAGAACAGGGGGAAGGTATGGCGTGGCAATCCTTGACCAAGATGCTCCAACCCAGCCTGATCCCAAAGGGCCCTGGCTACCCGGCAATCGAAGAACAGATGCTCCATCGTCTCCTTCTCTGCCCAGCAGACAAGACAATGAGGCTGAACTACAACGCCCTTATCGATCAACGCTTTGGTAGTCGGAAGGATGCGACGGAACACTTGCCAAAGGAAAACTTTCAGTTTAGGGGGAATATTAACATTCCATAAACGTATCCAACTTGGCTTATCCATCTAGCTAACCACGGGCCTCCACCACCCATCTTGTTTATCAATCAAAACAGCGAGGTGGTAGGGCGACTTAACTGAGTCTCCACAAAACTTCCATCTCAGTAATCATAAATGTGACTTAGCCCTTATATTTGATTGGTAACTAGAATGTAAACTCCGGGTTGTTCCGAGAGAACTTGTATCGCTCCTTTTTTTTTATCGAAAACCTGGATAGACTTTTATTAATGAACCAACATCGTTACAAAATCCAGTTTGAGTTGGTCAGTAATAAAATCAGGAGGTCTCACTCTCTCTAACCAAACTACGCGCTCATTCCATCTTGTTTCCTCCTACGCCATCAGGTGCGCAACCATGTTGGCTATTCGAGGGCAGTGCTTTCATCTCCCATTCCCCATCTCGTTCAGGATACGACGGATATTGAGGCATACTATTCCCAACTCCGCCTGGGTTCCTTGTACATTATGTAGAGCACTAACAAGATTCAAATAGTCAGTTTCAAGTATCGGGGTTCTTGAGTTCATCAGCATAGTATAATAGTACAGTTATTTGCGAGCCAATTATTACTACGAAAATCAACTTGACATAACTGACCATGTGACCATTGTGGAAACCCTAGTATTATTTCAACACGTAACACTAACGTTGTCCTAACATGTGTTGACTGAGTCTAAAAAAAAAACATGTGTTGACGTGAGTAGCTACCAATGTACAAATCAACACGTTCTTCTTACTTCACCGTTTGTATTGGTCATGCCCTTTCTCTAACACCTTGACGTCTAATCTGAAACTTGACAACCCAAATCTCCTCAATTTCACCCCCTTTCCCCCATAGTAATTAGCAAGTAATTACCAATCATGACTCGTATTTAGGAAAATTCATGACTCACCATTTGACTTTTAAGTTTTAACCTTCATTTTAATGGCAAAAAACCATATCCTTCTCCATTTGTCACCCCCGCAGATGAACAAGACAAAAAAGAGGACCAAATATTCACAAAAACCAAAGCCAATTGATAACGAAATTATCACTAGTAATAATAGTGCTAATTATGGCTTCCTTCTCCACCCGCCATCTGTCGTCGGTTTTGACCCTTCAAGCAACTCCCATTAGCTTCACCAATGGCGGAGCTAGTCATATATATACATAGCTCGATCAGTTCGTTCTTCCAATAACTCAAATCTCAAAACCCAAAATTTACATCTAAAATCCGAAACCCCAGAATTTGATTTTGCTTGAATTGAAAGCCCAAATTTTGCAATGTCAGCCGATTCATCCAGCGACGACAATCACCCGTGCTACAGAACCGCGACGGCGGAGGAATCCTGCGAGTCTTCGATTTTCGCCGACAGCTTCCGCTCCCTAGACTTGCCGCCCGGTTACCTTCACATGAAATCCAGCAGCATCCTGGCCTCCCCACGCGTCCGCAGCGCGAGGGTGTACACCAATTCCGTCGACGAATTCGAGCCATCTTCCTCAATCAGCTGCCGTTTCTACGACGACTTCAGCTTCGTCGACAATTCCGATTGCGAGACGGGATCCGAAACCCACCTCCTGATCGACCGGAGCCGCCGGCAGCAGGTCCCGGCGGCGCTGAATTTGAAGCCTCCGCCGGCTCGGAATTCGTCCGGGGAGATTAAGGGGGCGAGGTCGCTGACTCCGTCGCGGCGGAGGAGGTCGCACTTCCACGTCCACCGGCGGAGCCTCTGGAACGACGATTTCGACCCTTTCGTCGCCGCCATGAAAACTGTGAGGAAGGACGTCGGGGAGAAATCCGGCGGCGTGAGAGCGGGGAGTCACAGACGGGCCTGGTCCGACTCGCTGCGACATGTTGGTCCTGGGCCTGGGCCCATGAAGAACGGTCTAAATGATCCGGAAGCGATGAAGGCCGAGCGGAGTCTGAGGTGGATGAAGAGCATGCCGAGGGCGAGGGCCAGAAGCCCAAGCCCGGTGCCGAGCCCGTCGGCCCAAATGAAGTCGCCGCAGCCCAAGGGGGTGATGTACGCGAGACACACGAGGATGGTGAAAATGGACCGGGAAGAAGACGAGGGAGGGAGAGGGATTATGGATGCGGCGTCGTGTGGGTGCGGGAGCAAGAGGGAGATTATGAAGCATTTGGTGGTGTCGATGAAGGGAAGGCCGCCGGCGGCGACGGAGGAAGAAGCTGTGGCGGCGGCGGCGGCGGAGGAGGAGAAGAACGAAGAGGATCAGCCACCGAAGCTTTCGAGGAGGAAGAGGTTGATGAGGAAGTTGAGCTTCAATCGGTCTCGAAACGGCGACGTGGAAGGGGAGAAGCGTGCGTCGGAGGGAAGGAAAATGGTGCAGTCTAAGAGTGGTCTGCTTGGTTGCGTGGGTATCAAGAATAAGATTTACGCAGGTTGCTGAAATGTTTTTTTTTCCACCTCTCTTAACAGTTCTTTCAATATTCATTTTGTGCAGATAAAAAAAGATATTCGTTTTGTACAGCTAAATTTATTTCGTGTGAGAATTTGTTACTCTACAATTTGCGGATTATTCACGACTTATAGTGACTTAATTTTTACTTGTAACTGTAAGTCAATTTATTTTAATTTTTTATTATCTCTCGACATTGGTTTAATCTTTTGAGATTTCGTCCCAATTTTTTTATTTCGTTTTATCTGTTTTTCATTATTTGTAAGTTGTGACTTGTGATTGCGTTCTTTTTAGGGGTTGCTACTACTAAAAATGTAAAGTTTCATTTCTTCTAATCAACGATTGTAATACCTCATTAATCTA